>OZ014478.1:43264692-44558814 GCA_963965965.1 Trididemnum nubilum | reverse complement strand
GTTTGTCCCAAATAAATCAAATTCAATCAAAAACAGTATTTCCATTGACTCTTAATTTTAAAGAGTGGGTCATTGTTGCTCTTTTTAGTTTTGCACACTGTTTGAGTTGCAAGACATTTTTTTTCTTTCTCTGTTCCTTAACTATCTGAGCTAGCAAGGTAGGAGTGGCACAAGTTCACTACTGTAGCATACCGGTACCGGTAGTGATCTGAACTGCTACTACATGATTGTGGAAATCAAAGTTAAGAGGATGGTCTTGTACTTACTTGTGTTGTAGTAAGCTCACCAAAAAAATCTCTCACCCGTGACTTTCAACCATTAGAAGCCACAAAATTAAAAGCATTTGTTGTTGCTGCTATGTAACACACAGGCTTACAGCTTTTTTCAATGTTTCGGTCTTCATATTCACCGTGGATTGAATAATTTATGTTACCAAAATCCTACTCACAACAAGCACTTTACTGTTTACATTCATTACAGTAATAGGCTACTGTATTCTGGTAGTATCAACTGTAAAGTAAATACAATGGTTATACTGCAAACCCATGTTTCATACGCTTAACTGCTACCAACTTACTGATACATTTTTAGGTAATATGCTGCTAAAATTATTCATATTGCAGTAGCCTACAGCAGCAGTCCAGGTTAGATACAGTACGCTAGCCTACTCATGCATCTTGATTATTAATGAGGTGCTTCATATTCAGAGAGATACAGTACAGCATGCAAACCCCACTCTGCAATTCTATCTATTTTTCAATTCTATCTATTTATTAGCTCACCATATTCTGCTCACCAAACGACTGCAAAGCAATTCCAAACCCATTATTTTTATAATTGCGGTAGGTATTGGCTATAAAATATACAAGCATAGGCTCTCTCTAGTCTAGGTCTTTTTGCAGTCCAGTTAATTTTGGCAGTTGGCTAAGCTAAACTGATTCAATTCCTAGCTAAACTGATTCAATTCACGATTTTGCATTGTGCGTTGCATGCAACTCAATTTTGATTAGGCTAGTGGCGCAGCTGAAATATAAAAACGCCAACCCAAACGGTTACAAATGACGTATGTGTGTGAACTTCTTGTGTAGTAACTAACGTCAACGTGAAATAGCGCTTGAACACTGAACGATAATGGAACGGTGACGTTGACGGCTTCTGTGTGAACCTCGCTTTCCATTCCCAGTCTGGTCAAACTAAAGACTGTAAAAACAAAGACTGAATTCACAGCTTTTTTGCCTAATGTTCAGCTTTGAAAAAAGACTGTGTAGAGCCTCCATCTAGTGTGGTGGACAATTGGGCATGAGGCAGCTTGATTGTAATGGTCAAAGCTGCTTTGTGAATAAATATGAAGTGTAATTACAATTTAGTCAGAATTTCCTTTTCACTGTAATTTGCTTTTTTTCACACTGGACGCATGGCAAGAATGTAAATAAATAGTTATAATTGAAGCACGTTGTGGCAGAAATTGAAAAATGACATTTTTCAAAAAGTGAGTTTTTTATAGATTCTAAGTCATTTACTAAAACTGGTTTCCCTGAGAAAAATATTGTCATAATTTGCAATCATTTATTGCTTATAAGTAGTGTAATATGCTGTACTTGACAACAGAGCCAAATGAAAATTAAAAATTTTAAACGTGATTTTCTCGAAACAGCAAAATGCGACTTATCAACTTTTGCCAAAACGTGCTTCATTTGATGTTGTTAGATGGTGCGGAAAAGGTTTGCAAGCTCAGCAATGGAATACCATTCCAGGTCTGAACCGGACAACCAAAGTTGAGATGAAAAAGCCCAAAATTGCATTTTGGCTTTTAGTAAAGATTCTGAGGTGCAAGACTCCAAGAAAAATGATTATAATATGTTGCTATGGAGATTGAATGTTAACTGTTGCTGCAAAAAAAATTCTCCATCTAATTAATTTTGTGTAAATAAATGAAGAGAGTTTAAGGCTCTGACCACGACAACAAAAACGAAAAAAAAGAGGTTTGAAATTAATGAAAAAGTCCATTACATGAATTTGAGTGTTTTATTAAGAATAAAAAAATTTGTAGAATTAAAATGAACTAAATAAAATTTAAATTTTAGAAAGTTTCAGTAATAGATGATTTGGATATGGACAATGATCATCATCAATATGCTTCCGAAAAAGTTATCACTACTTCAGGTATCGGTACAAGATTTAATATTGTTGTATGACACATAGTGAGGTCTTGCATTATTTTGTTGCGTTTTTATTATGTTTTTGCGAGTAAATTAAGAAGTTTTGTCATAATGTTGCTTAGTTGGTCAAATTTCTAATCAACCTATTCATGTGTTCAAGCAGCTAGTCGTTAGGGTGGCCCTTATTTTTGAACTTTTGAATTTTGCAGTGGGCGCCCCTTAAAAAGTTTCCATGTCAACAACCGTGAAATACCTAAAAATATTTTTGCAAGCAAATAATTTTTAGGTATGAGCATAGCCCTCGAAATTCTCCCCATAGATGTTATTCCTACATTATTGGAAATGAAATTTTTATGTGTTCCTGACCATAAGTATCCATTCCGTGTGATAAATACTAGATAGCACCTGCCAAACCCACGCACAGCCGAGCCGTTCTTTGTGAATCGTGATGTTACAAAGCAGGTCTGTGATGTCACATGCTTTGCTTAACTTGTCTCGTGTTTCTACTCGTGCCTTGCTTAACTTTCTCGGAAGAAAGAAACTAGTCAGAAAGATCAGAAAAAAGAAGAATCAGTAGATCTAACAAATTTTCACAAAACGTTTTTGCTTTTGCTAAAAAACTTTTTCAATGCGAAAGCGTATTCAAATTTAATCTTAATATTGTAATGCAGTTGTGCACTGGTGGCTGGACCTACTGTGCTAGTCTTGTCTTTTCACATTAGGATTTAATGTTAATGGCAGCACTGACAAGAAAAAAATTTGAGATCTACTTGGTTGGGTCAGTGAAGGATGAGTGTACTGGCTCAAAATTACCATGTGTGCATGATGTATTTGCTGTATACTTGCACCAGCTAAAATTCATCAAAGAAACGAAACATGAAGCAGCCACGCTCACAATTCAGGAACTGTTTGCGTACTGGAACCGAGCAAGGATTCCAGTATAGGAAAGAAGGGCATTAAAAAGCTGAAAGATGTTGTTAAAGCTGGAAGAAACTTAAAAAGAACAAGAACAGGAAGAGTGAGACACAAAAAGTAAATCAAGAGGCCTTCACTCCAGATTTTCCGAATTTATTTGATGTTCTCATGGCAATGCTTTTCAAATGATAACTATTCAAGAAGACAGAGACTTTTTGCTTGCTCAATGGGAGCCTTGCAGGAGAGGTTGTATGGAAGGACTGGACAGGAAGCTGAAGAAAAAGAAAGATAAAAAGACAACACGAATGGAACAAATAAAGAACCGGAAAATTGCAAGTGAAGAAAACAAAAAAAAAGTTGTTTGATAAAGTTGTGCTAGGTAATAGCTCTTTCGCATCTGAAGATGATTTAAAAAGTAAAGAAGGCATTGCTGAACCTTTATCATCTGATTTCAGAACTCCATCATATCAAAAACGTGGCAGGAAGGACATCTTTACACCAGAAGTTCTTGGTTCGTTGGACAGTGGCAAGATCAGTGACAGACATGCAGTCCTCGGCTTAGCATCTGTGATTTCTGCCACAGGGCAGAATCTTTCAGAATTTACGATAACTGTTATTCTTTTTAACGATATCGCACGAAGTATCGTGAAGAATAGGCACCTGGAGTATCTGCAGGGATGTGCATTGTGCTAGCTCTTGTTTGTGAATTGTTTCTGCTTCCATTTACAATAAGGCAACATTTTTGAAAATTTAATCAGTAGGGACCTAAATTACAAAATAAATATGACAAACATATTGCAATTATGATGTAAACGTTACATGACTAAAGCTCTCTAATTCATGATTTGAAGTTTTCAAAAAATTTTTTGCAGCGATTGTTTTAATAACAGTTTTTGCTCTGCATTATTCTTCAAAAAAACTCTTGTTATTTCTTTGAAATAATTTCCCACGAGTTAAAAAACCAATTGTCTCAAATATGCTATTTCAACTTAATATCTTCAAAAATGTACAATTATCATCCCGAATTTGCACAAAAAGTTGACAAGTTTTTAAAGAAATAATCTGTGATTACTTTCATAAATTTATAAAATTATCACCAAGGAATCTTTTAAAATTTTTTTCTTGTTTTTCTTCAATGTGCTTTCAAAATTTTAGCTGCTTCTTTACAGAAGCCACACAGCAGCAAGAATCTCTTGTAACAAAACATGTGAAAAAAACACTTGCAGGCTGATCAGATGGCAGAGAAATGCTTGAACTTTCACGCTTACTATTAAAGAACGTATTAATTTCGCTCGAAAATAGATCTGCATTCTTCAATACATTTACAGAAAAAACAATTGTAATGTTTTCATATTGCTTCCATGCGAATTCACCTATTCGATTGAAGCTAATTAGGTTTGGTAAGGTCTGAAATACGTCTTGAAATAAAAAATTTGCAATTATCGTAGATGCAATTTCCGTTGAGGAAAGTGAACGAAAAACAGAGTGTTGTTTTAACAAAAAACTGCAACAATAAGGAACGGAGCAAAGCGATTGTATTTCATGATGGCAGCTGCCCAAATTGCAATGATTACAAAGGAAACGTGGTGCGTGGTCTTGTATGACACAACTTAAACAGTTTCCATGCCGGAGCTTGTTTAGTTGCAGCATGAAGCGGTCCTACCACATTGAAGTAAACTTTTGTGATCATGGGCAACTCCCACCACGTAAATAACGTCTATTTCTTTTTTCACTTTAAGCTTGAAATTGAGCTGTTCCCAGGGATTCTGAAGCAAAATTTTATGAGCATTTATAAACCACTCTGCAAATATTAGTTACAAAGTAGCCTGCCTCTGCATCATAAAAGCATGATTTTTGATGCAAATATTTTGCAAAAGAAAAGCTGGATTTACTGAAGTCATCTAAAATGATGCATGTACTACCTACTTTAGCAGAGAGAAGTCTAGTTACAACTTTTTTAAAAATCTGAAACTCACCAGGAGATCTGTGGTAAATCCAAGGCAAAGGGCTTGGGCTTAAAGAGTCAAAAATTGCAAAACATTTATCTTGTCTAAGCAGTCAATGATTTCAAGTGAAACATAAAATACGTAATTGTATTTTGTTCTCACAATTGTCAAAACTTTTTTTTAAAGCTCAGTTTTGCCTATTTGGGCTGGCTCGGCAGGAGCAAGGCATTTGTTTTTTTACTGGTCTTAGATTCCAGTCAAGCATTTATTTTTGCTTGAAACAAGTTGATATTTTCTTCAGATTTTTCACAGATGTAACGTGATATTTTGTTTATGCTTTTAACTTCATCGTAGTTAATTAAAGTAGATTTTTCACTGAAGTAAATGTCAAATCTCCAATGATCTTCAGCAAGCAAAAAGTCATTCAACTTATTTTCCTGACAATTTTTCAATCGCTGAAATGTCAAATCTCCAGTGATCTTCAGCAAGCAAAAAATCATTCAACTTTTTTTTCCAGACAATTTTTCAATCGCTGACCTGTTACAATGTAAAATTCATACACTATTTTCCATGGTGATTCTTTGTGTTTGAACGGGACAAACATAAATAGGAAACAATAAACTACACTTCTTAAACACAGGTACTGAAGCTGTAGACTCAGGTTCCATTCCCGATCGGGTCAAACCAAAGGCTGTAAAAATTGGTATTCACAGTTTCCCTGCTAGACGTTCAGCAATTAGAGGGACAATGTGAATCCTCCATCGTGTGTGGTAGACTGGTGGGCAGGTGGCTTAACTCAAAGATCGAAATGTCCCTTCGCTGTCTCCTGGCCCAGGCAACTTGGTAAATAAAATGTAATTGGGGATTGAGACAGATATTTACAAGAATTTGCATAATTTGCAACAGCAGTGAATAGAACTTTCATCCTTGCAGATTCCAGTCTAATTATCTACCAGAGCATTATCCTCAAAAGCTATTGATACATAGTAAAAAACTGAAATTATATTATGATGAAATCTCACCTTGTATTGTAATATCGCAATCTTTTTAGATTGTTCTAGACCGTCTCCACACAGTATACTGATAATAATTTTTTTTACTTGAAATAGTTTTAAACAGTACTATCAATAAATGTAAAAGCTATATCCAAAACTTACAGTGTTGTTCGGCAATATTTTCAAATTCATTTTCTTGAAAAGGTTCTAAAGAATATTATAAACTTTATTATTGTATCGTTTCAAAACAACAAACACTTCAAGGAAAGATACAAAAAGAACTTAAAGTTTTTTTAATGTTTTTAAAATTTGAATTAATTAATCTTGTCATGCCAATGACTAAGCCACGTCAGGGCTTTCTTAATTACATTCTTAAGGTCAGATTCCTTGCAGTGTGGACCGAGAAGGCATCGAAATAAAATGTGGTCCATCATCTGTTCTTTTTGACTGCCGTCGCAAGTTGGATCTTGAATAATTTTCCACAAGTTAATGTTTTGTTACGTTCAGCGCACACAACAGCAAGCCCTGTTTAGGGCACACCAGTCCTTTCTTGTTAAATTGAAATTAGTTTGGAGGGATTCTGTGGGACTAAGGATAGCAGGATACTGGAAGAGGTGTATTTTGTCCCATTGTTTCAATCGCTCGTTTGCTGTGTTATTATTTTCAGGAGCAGAAGCTTTGATGAAGCTTTTATGTGGGAGCATTGCGTTCATGTAGGGCCGTCGTGGATCCAAGGATTGTTTGTATCGTTCTTTTCTTGTTGCAACGTCTCTCCAGATGTTTGATAGAGCAATTGTAGTCATGCGATATAATGCTTGAAGGGGAGTCACTTGAAGGGTTCGAGTGACAATTCTTCAGGCTTGGTTAAGCTCAGAGTTGACAAGCGCAGTGTGGCGAGACCGTGTCCAGACAGGTGCGCAATATTCCACCACTGAATAATACTTTGCCGCTGCTAATTGTTTTAGTGTGTGTTGGTCCGCTCCTCCACTGGAGTTAGCGAGTTTTTGTGGTAGGTTATTGCGGGCGGCAATCTTCTTTTTTAGTTTATCCAAGTGTGGTTTATATGAAGGAGTTCTGTCTAATGTGATACCAAGATTGTGGGTAAATAGTAAATTGGTGTAAATAGTAGATAGTAAAACTGGATTGTGGGTAAATAGTAAATTGGTGTTATTCCATTGGATGTTGAGCTTGTGATCAGCTTTGTGGTTGTTGAGATGAAGAGAATTGCGTTTTAGCAGGATTAGGGTTAAAGGACATTTAAGTCAAGTTTTTCCCTCTTGACCAAAATGTTGGTATATGCCTAGAATGCATTCTCACCAAATTTGAAGTTTCTACGCCTTCCCGTTTTGAAGATATTGCAGTTCAAAGTTAGCCATTTTCCATTTACTTTAGTGTTGCCATTTTGTCGGTATTATGACAGAAGATTAAGTTTGGGAAAGCTGGCTTACATTTATTGAAAAGCAGCTAATTTTACAGTTCTAAACCTGCGCTTTGTTTTACAATAACGCTGCCGCAAAATATTTATGGAGAATCAAGAACGTGCAGTCAATTTTTGAAAGTTTGTTTCTAATCAGCAACCTTGGCAAAATTTCTGAGGTGAAAAAGCCTTTGTAAAAGGAAATCTAATCTGCTATATCTCAGGAACAGAAGGTCATAGAATTGTCAAATTCGGTGAAGTTGGTCTTCATATATGTCAAAATTTTTGAGAAAAAATCTGGGAAAAAAATTTCCGATCTGAATGCCCTTTTAAGATGCTACTGGTTGTAGTAGGAAGTAAGATATATTCATTACATTATTTATTGCGCTACTCAATGTTTGAATAATTAAATTCCATAAAATAAATTACGCATTAGAGTGAGGGGCAAGGTGGATGCGAAGAGATTTCGAAATCATCAAGTCGAGCACCCACCTTGCTAGTCACACTGCAGTATAAATAAACAGAGCAATGAGGTAGAAAACTGAGAAGAAGAAGAAATGCAATTAAAAAACAAACGACTACAAGAATCAAGCACGAAAACAGTAACAACAAAAAAAGACCAGTGATTAACTTGAATGAACTGCGAGCTAAGTTTGCATAATTACTGGTAAATTGAAAATCAAAAGCTTAAATTTGTTATTAAAATTTTTTTCTAATCTTTTTTAAATTTTTGAAACGAATATTTTTGATCCAAATTGGAATTGAGTTCCTAATTTTAGCTCTTGTGTATTTAATAGATCTTTGGGTTTTTGGGTTTTTAATAATAGAATTGTTATTGATTATTGCAAGAGGCTTGTGTCCTCCTCGAATGTACATTTTTAGTTAAGGGAAATAATTTGAAAAACTTGCAGGTAATTTCGACTTATGTTGTTGTTAGACAAATTTAGATATTTCAAAATTTAAAAGTGAAACCAATGGTAATATATTCACTTTTTGATGGAGCAGATTTGCACTATCGTTTAAATTTTTCCCAGTCACAATTCTAATAGCCTTGTTTTGCAGTTTACTTAATTTAGTTAAATAGGTTGAAAAAGTGTTACCCCACCCAAGAATTCCATAATTAAGATTAGAGTGTACTAAAGCATAAAAAAGGTCCAGCATTGCACTTTCAGGTAGTAAATATTGTAGTTTGTATAATATGCCAACTGCACGAGCAATTTTGTTTTCTAAAGCATTCAGTTGCTGTCGAATGTTCAAATTGCAGTCAAATCACTCCCAGATATTTAGCTTTGTCGACTGATCGAATAGTGCCAGCTATGCTGTTGATACTTAATTCATATTGAGGAGTATTTAGAGTCAATTTGTTTGCTATCATCCAATCACATACTTTATTAATTTCAAATTCCAGTTTTTTCCAAATTTTCTAAAGTAGGAGCATTAGTCATAAAACATGTGTCATCCGCAAATAGTGTTGGAGTGCTGTTTATACAATTTGGTAAATCGTTAATATAAATCAAAAATAGAAGCAGGCCCAGTGTGGACTCCTGAGGCACTTCTATATTATTAAATTTGGGAGTAGAGTTTTCATTAGGTATAGATACTAGTTGAGTTTGGTTTTTCAGAAAAGATTGAAAAAAATTATTCATTATTCCTCTAATACCATAGTGATGCAATTTTTGGATTAGAATATCATGATCAAATGTATCAAAAGCTTTAGCTAGATCGAGCAGCATCAGACCAGAAAACATTTGGTTTTTAATATTGTCATGAGTAGATGTAATTATATCCAGAATCGCATGAATTGTAGAATGATTGGAACGAAACAGATATTGAGTTGGAGTTAAAATGTGATGAGAATTTTTAAGAACTAGAATGAACTAATTGTTCTAGAATGAACTAACTTCTCGAGAATTTTAGAGAAACACGATAACAGGAAATTGGTCTGTAATTTGTTAATTTTTAAAATTCTCCAGATTTAAACACCGGAATAACTTTGGCTGTTTTAAGGCAAGAAGGAAAAACCCCAAGAGCAAAACAGTGGTTATACAAATTGGTTAGTACAAGAGCAATGGTTTCTGCAACAATTTTCACAAATGTAGTTTCAATTCCGTCGAATCCACAACTCTTGTTCAAATTTAACTGATTAATAGTGTTGAATACTTCAACGACTGAGATAGGTGGAAAATACATAAAGGAAGATTCGCGCTTTGACAGATAAACATTAAACTTAGGTGCCTTTGTGGTATCAATGGAATCAGATAATTTTTTGCCGATACTACAAAAGTGACTATTAAACTTCTCTGCAATTTCAACTGGATTATTAATGATTTTTCAATCAACAGAAATAGAATTTGGCGATTTTCTTGTAGCTTTTTGTGGAGACAGGGTATTCATGATGATTCAAAATTTTTTGGTGTCGTGTCTTGAGTTAAGCATTTGTGATTGAAGTTCCAATTTTTTTTAAAGCCTTTTAATTTTAGTTAACTTGTTAGCCTATGTTTTGTAGAAACGTTTTTGCGATTCAGAGCCGTGCAAAGAGTGAGATGTATAGAGTTTTTGTTTATGACGAATAGAAACAAGAATTCCCTTTGTTATTCATGGCTTTGGTAATAATTATTGTTTTTTTTTTGAGGCTGGTCCCAGAAGAGCATATTTGCTTATGCAAGAATGCGCCAATGCTACAAAATCAGTAAAAATTTCGTTCAACTCGTTCCAAGAAATAACATTAATGTCGACGAAATAATTTAATAGCTCGACCATTTTGGTTAAAAATTTATCTTTTGTAGATCTTCGCATGTCTCGTATAAAAAAGTTTGCTTCTTGGTTTTGACACTTTTAGTTGAGATCTTGGGATTAGCCATGAAGCACCCTACGGGAAAATGATTTGTAATATCATTGTTAAATATTGCGGTATAGATGATATTTGAGGTATCGATTGTAATTACGTGGTCTATAGGTGGAATTTAACTTTTTTAACAACTTGCCCGTTGGGCAAGTGATATCAAATGTTTGCTTGCCCGAGAAAATTTCAACTTGTCCAAAAAAAACAGATACAGTAAGTTTTGAGATTGTTTAACTTTGGAAAAAAATCGTAAATGCGCTTCTTGGCAAACAACACTGAATTTACATAATACGCGTATCAGAATCAAGTTTTTGTGCGTGATTTTATTAGATGTGAGTAATAAGCAACTTTTTCCGATCATGTATTACGCAAAAATTGATTTTTTGATTGTAATTGTTTCGATCATTATGTTACAACAACATTGATTAATGTTGCACTTACGTTGCTAACTCATTTTCAATCGCAAATATTTTGGAAACTACGCTAGCTAGAAAGGCGGAATTTTTTGCAAAAGTTATAAAGAGCTGAAAGAGGTTTAGAATAATCATAGCAAAAAAATTTGCACAATTCTTGACATTTTCTTGCAGTGCAGCGTTTGATATCTGAACATAGTCACTGTAATATTTAGTGACTATAATCTGAAATAGCGGTTAACGTGGCAAGCGAGAGAAAAATTTTCTTAGAAAAAAAAACGTAGCATTTTGTGCCAAAAAGTTGCTTAACGCATTTGAGTATCGAAAAACCTGCGTGCAATCAAAGAAAAGTTAGTTGCAATAAATGCGCGCGTATGATTAAATAAAGTGTCAATTGTGATGATTACAAAGTGCTAACTAAAATAAGGCAAACAACTTACAGCTTTCTCTACTTACATTTTATTTTATAGCAAGAACAGCGGACCTTGATAGCGTCTCTAAATAATCTCGTTTGATGTTGTTTGATATGCTATGTTTTGTTAACTTGCTCGTCGGGCAAGTTAAGCCGTAAAATAACTTGCCCGAGGCGATTTCAGCTTGCCTCGGACAAGCGTTAATTTCGAACCCTGTAATGTTATTGGAATTATTTTCCATTTGTGTAGGCTTATCAATTTGCACATAACAATTGTTACTAGAGAGCATATGCATATTGTCAGTTGCACTCTCCGTACTTTTATTAGGGTCAACGTTAATGTTCAAGTCGCTGAGAAAATAGCACTTTTGTTTTGGTCCAAAGCTGGCAATTTTTTGGTTCAATACGCTGATAAAATCATTAACGTCACCACTTGGATGGCGATATATAACGCTTAGTATAAAAGCGCTGTTGGAATTTTTTGTCAAAAATGTGAAGCCAAATATCCTCAGTCCCCACAGTTAAGCTTAAAATCGTTTTTGCCCAATACTGTTCGAGATTTTGAGCTACAAAGACTTGTACACAACCAGCTTTGGTGTTAGAATCAGCATGTAGAATAGGTTCATATCCTTGTTGATCCAAATTGCATAAAATGGAGTTTTTAATTTTGGTTTCTGATAAGCGTATTACATCTGCAAGAAAAGGAAAAAAAGATAACTTATCGTCACTTAATGTTTTAAGGTTTTTGTAGATTGATCTTATTTGCATGAAGTAAAAATAATTGTTTATTTTGTTTTTTAGATATTGGAAAAGGCGAGTCACTGTGGTAATATTGACAGTTTTTGAAGCAGCTTGTAAGCGAGTTGTACACTTTGTGATTTAAAAATCAAAATGTGCAAAAACATTGCAATCAAAATCGCCCGAAATGACAACATTGTTAAAATTACTCGTAGCCCAGTTGAACACTGCATCACTTATTGCCTGCCACTATTACAAGTTCGATTCTCAAGTTAAACGTTCTAAAACAATTTAACAAAAGCAATAACAACAAAAACATTTATAGTCATAGTTTGGCAGGCAGACTGCATTTCTCATTTTTGTCAAGGTTAAATGAAAAGGATGTGCAAACTTTAAAGAAAATTTAGTTGATAATTACAGCATAGGTGCTATTGAAAAAGGGCTATTTACATTAACAAATGATTAAATTGATTTCAAGTTAATTAAGTTGGAATCTTAAATCGTCTACATGCAGCTGATTTGTCCATCGTTAATTTTCAGGGTCACTTTTTTGTTTTCTTTCTTAGCTTCTTGATAGTGGGAAAGCAATCGTTTCTTTTGTAGCTGCAAATCACATGGCAAGTGCTCAGTGATTTAAGCGTAGCCAGGTTGCTTCGATTTGAGGTTCAGTCTTTCATTATATGCTTCAAAATTTTTTAAGCTTTTAAATATTTGATGTTTGTCAAAAAAGTTCGTAAGTTTAATAATTATTGGTCGAGTAATATTCTTACCGTTTTTAACAAAAAATTGACTAGGTTCTGAACAAACTAGATTTTTTGATTGGCGGAGTCGATGCAATAGATTTGACTAAAGAATAACTAAAGTTGAAATGAATGTTGGAAATTAGAGGTGAAAATCTATGAAATTCAATCATAAAAAGCAACGTACTCGAAACTAGATGATCTAGAACAGAAGCACAGAGCTGGACATCGCTGTTTCGAGCTATCAGCTCTCCTCAGCAGCCCTCAGCATATCTAACCAAAGGCATTCCCCAGCTGGACAAACCTCTTGGCCAAACTGGACAAACCAGAATAGGAATAGCTGTAAAATGCGTGCATATTTCTGCTGTGTTTAGTGTTGTGTTTGGCTGACTGTAACGAACTCCTAATAGCTTTTTGATTGGCGTTACTTGAATGTTTTGACAACTAAATTGCCAATTTTTATATTTCTATGAAAATATAATGACTAACATTCTTGACTATAGTTGCTAAAGCAATTTCTCAATCTTTAACAAAAACATTATAGCCAGTGTGATATGATGCATCATCATATTGGCTGTTACTGGCTTCAGCTAAATTCCTTGGCTGGTTGCACGCCATTGTGTTCTCGGGAAAGACTCTTTCCCATGGAACGGAGCCAAGCAGTCTACTTGTTGTGGTAGCTTGTAGTTGAATAAAATACTTCAAAGTGTACCAAAAAAGGGGTTTTAGTTTCTGCATTGATGTGATAATGCCTGGTGGCCTGGTTTATGCAAAAACACATTGGCTGTATTCTTTTTACTGAGAATGTTTCTCTTCTCCCAACTTTACCGCTTGTTGAAACCTAACTTATTGATAAATTTCTACTTTCTCCACGTTTTAATTTTTATTTGAAAGGTCGATGAACAAAATTGTATAGGTATATAACTGCTGTTTTTGACACACAGCTTGTTCAATAGTTTGCTTGACAGACAACCAATATGATACATTTAATAATATAACAAGCGACTCTAAGTTGCATATTTGAGGAGCTCAATACTGCCATATGCAACAAATTTGGCTGGCCTAAGTTTTAGGTGTGCAGTTTCAGCTTCCATTACACCACCTTGCTAAAGGCCAGTTATTGAAATTTAAGATGGCGCTTAGCAAACATAGCCAGAAAATTACTTGCTTTTCCATGCACTTTGACTTTGTAAGTATCCCAATCGCACTTAACTGGCTTTAAGTTTTTCACCAACTGGGAAACGTTCTTGAATTCTTGGGTAATTTTTCGTGGCCATCTACTTTTGTCTTCTTCAGCAGACAACTATGTGACTGGAGCAATAGCCACCTCGGATTGCACATTGCGTTAAAAAATTTCACAACAGCATAATTACAAGTAACTGTCATTGTATGGTACGTATTTAAAATAAGTTTTTACAAGTAATGCTACGCAATCTGAAAGTAACACAGAAATTCAAAAATGATACTAGCAGTGAGTTCTTGCTGTTCTTCGACCACTGCTTGAAACAATAGAACAAGTATCGGTAGGCTATTTAAAACAAGCATTTTTCAACCTTGTACAATCTAAACAAGTCACAAAAAGTTTGTTGAAGTGACATAGGTGTGCCAACGTAAAAAATTAGGTACCATACTTGTAAGCAACGGATCTTGAGCAAAAACCTATCCAAACAATACTCTGTCTTCTTTATTTGCAATTTTACCCAGGCTCTATGGATACCTACTGGTATTGGTGCCTTAGTGATCTTTATAAAGGCTTCTCTTTGTATACAAAAAAATACAACAGCACAAGCAATAAAACTCTACAGATACTGAGCAATACAGCTAAGAAAAATTCAGCAAGGACTGCTTCAACCTCCTCACCAGGCTCGAAATGCTTTGTTAGAAATACAGTTGTAGCAGCTGAATGAATTAGAGAAAGAAGCATTTGCAGTTTTATCCTCTTCCTGATCAGTGATAATCCTTATAAACCAACTATCAATAGTTTCTTATCAACTTTTGATCTATGATGAAGCTAATCCCTGGGGGGATTTAACTAGAGGAATTTCATAAATTGTTTTACGCATTCTATTGAACAGAAGTAGTCAGAAAGAGTCATTATCAGACAATGAGATGCAATTTTCAACAGGTAAAATAACAATGGACAAATTTCGTAGGCCTACTCTGCGGCCCAAATGAAATGAAAGTTTGGCAACCTACCACAAATAGGAAAAGAATACAGTAAAAAAAAGTAAAATATCTACAGCTGTTATTTGCACTAACTAGTACGCAGTGTTGACTCCTAAAGACTGACAATCGCGATATTGCTCAAATGGAATTTATAATAAAATCAGGGCAAGCAAATTTTGCCATTTTAAACAAAATTTTGCAGTGAAGGCTGAACACTGAAACAATAAGCCATTATGTTGGACAACAAGTTGACCTTTTTGCATCAGATTTAACATGAACTGCCCAATCTAAATTTTATAACTGCAAAATATGCCCACGATTCTCAAATTAATCAATTTTTGACACCTAAAGAGGAAGCACAGGTGTGGCAAGTACTAGCCCCAGTAAGTAAATTATTCTAGTTTTGCAAAATTTATGGCAATAAAAATGATGAGAAGATATAAAAACCTTAAAAACCGCACAATTTTTTAAAAATTTTTAGTAAAATGGAAATCCATGTAAATGCTGTAACTTTGCACATATAAAAATGGATTGAAACATTTAAAAGGGCATTCAGATCGGAAAATTTTTGGCTCGATTTTTCTCAAAAAAAAAAAAAAAAAAAAATTGACAGATTTAAAGACCAACTTCACCAAATTTGACCTTTCTATGACCATCCATTCCTGAGATATTACAGATTAGATTTCCTTTTACAAAGGCTTTTTCGTCTTAAAAATATTGTCATGTTTGCCAATTACAAAAAAAATTTCAAACATTGACTGCATGTTCTTGATTCTCCATAAATATTTTGCGGCAGCGTTATTGTAAAACAAAATACAGGTTTTAGAACTGTAAAATTAGCTGCTTTTCAATAAATGTAAGCCAGCTTTCCCAAAGTTAACCTTCTCTTTTAATACTGACAACATGGCAGCACTAAAGTAAGTGGAAAACGGTTTATTTTAAAATGCATTATCTTCAAAACGGGAAGGCATAGAAACTTCACATTTGGTGAGAATGCATTCTAGGCATATACCAACATTTTGGTCAAGAGTGAAAAACTTGACTTGAATGCGCTTCTAAATTGAGATAGAGCATGGTAAAATAGAGAATGGAAAAGAACAGATTGTTGTGCAGCACTTTGTCTAATCGACAAGTATTGTACCAGCTGGTACCCTAAATTTCTTAATCTTTTTCATATCACGCAAACTAGTTGATGACTGCAAGGTTATAAAATACTTTTTTGTCTACAAAAGGCAAATCAATAACAATTGACAGACACTATACTCAACATAAAACTAATATCATTGCTTGAGCAGGTTGACATTCTTTCAAAACAATCTTGCAAAACATCTTTCATTTATCAATTTCTACTAAATATGAGTAAAAATAATAATGACTATAAAGATACCAATCGGCTCCAAAAATTGCGATGAAACATATAAGATCTTAGCAGCAACATAGGTTGCACTCGTTTTCTGTTTTTTTTTTTTTAATTTGAAACAGATTGTCAGCTTCAAAGTACTGCTATAAGATCAATGAGCACTAATGATGGTTAAACATTATGCAAAAGAGGCATTGAAACAAAATAATCGTGTTCAACTGAATGAGGTAACAAAACACACCTAAACTCAATGTTACTTAACTTTTCAACATATAATTCTCTGGATAAATCGGAGACGGACACTTTACAAATATTTATCAACTTTAAATCAAAAGGATAAGAAGAAAACGATTCAGTTTTTGAAAACTTCAAACAGGCAACTTTTACCTAGCCAGATTTTGAAAAAAGAATATTTCTTATGGCACAAGTTAAATCATCAATGTGTATACAACAATCCCCAGGCAAACATGTCACAATTGAATCTTTGTATTTGTACTGCCTAAATTGAGAAAAACCTTCATATCCACGTGGAATGGTTGCAGTACAGTGCTGCATGCTGAGTTTCATACCTTCAGTTTGCAAAAATTCCTCGTCGGCGCAACAATTCTTTCTCTCTTCAAGAAGTCTAAAGATTTGAGGGATTAGATTTGAAGGTTTTTTTTAGCAGTTTTTTAATATTACCCAGAAAATTTTTAGAAGGAAAGCATGCTACATTGTCTAAAGATCCATAACGAATGAAATCATTAACAATATGTAACAAACTAAGCATATTGTAAGAAAGTACAAACTTTCCATAAGTGCAGAAAAGTTTTTAACAAATGTTTTTAACAGCTCTTTTAAATACGGTGTGAAAGAGTAAAAAAATAAGCAGTGTGAAAGAATCAATACTCGTATTCAGTAAAAACTAAGCAGTGTGAAAGAGTCAATCTTGCATATACTGAGAGCAACAGAAAATTTTGATAGAATGTAGGTTTAAGTATTCCGTGTAGAACAACTGGACCGGTGTAAAGTAAAAATTGTCGAAACTCAGTTGCTTTCCAGATCTTAGCTTCTTGTAAAGACTTGGTCTTTCTGGCAAAATTTTTGGACATATGACAGCCCGAAGATAAAAGCCGAGTAGAAACTTGATTGATTAGACGTTCAGATAACTTTGTACCAGTATAAACAGGATCAGACAGCCATAAAAAATAATTTTGCGAACTATGCCTAAGCAGATTAAATGCATATAATCAAGAACGCACTGTGATACCAATCCAAAATTCAAATTAATTAATGGAGAAACTGAATTGCCAACAAACTGTATAAACAGGATCAGACAGCCATAAAAAATAATTTTGCGAACTACGCCTAAGCAGATTAAATGCATATAATCAAGAACGCACTGTGAGACCAATCCAAAATTCAAATTAATTAATGGAGAAACTGTGTGATGGTGATCATTATCAGCTCTCAGAAAAAATGATTGATCACTTCTACTAGGTGCATCCATGTTTGGAAACACAAGTCTGCTCTTCTATTCACCTTGCTGAATACAGCGCTCACATAAATTATAGCTACAATGGCCCTTGATAGCTTTTAAAAATGATCTAGCCGGAGCAAATCATTCAACAAACAATCAAAGATGGGCAAACAATCAACATTAATTTAAAGATTCAAATGCGACGTGGTTAAATTTAGCTTGTTTTTATTAAACTTACTAAACAACGAATAAATTTTCTTCTTTATTCCGCTGTAGAAATAGTCTCGTCCTAAGAGTGATTGAACTGAAATGTTAGTTGGGGTCTGCAATAACGTACGTGGGTCTTTGGGGGGTTTAATGTTGTATTTCCGTAATATTTGCAGCAAAGCACCCAGAGCTACTAAGGAAAATTTAAATTGGTTTGCCTAACCTCTGATATCATTACCAATATCTTTTTCATCTTCCTCTTCATTTGAATACTCCTGCTCACAATTATTTTCAGATATATTTTCTGCATTTTCATCACTAAACTGAACAGCGAAATTATCTTCATTGCTAGACTCTTCAAGCCCAAACATTTCTGCACATTCAACAGTTGTATGCTGACTGCTTTCACTTTGTTCATAGTTATTGGTATTTTGTTTTGTATGTTGATGAAGTGATAAGCTTGTTTTCTTGCATTTAGTTTCAATATAGCGGGACTTCTGATTTCTAAACTGAGAATTTTTGCCTTGCAATTCATCAGGCATATTGATGTGTGGCACTTTACATCGCTGTATAGAGTTAGTATTAAAAGACGCAAAGAAATCTTTACAATCATTTTCTAATTGCTTTTTGTTTGCGCTTTTAGATCTGCAATCCATAATTACTCAAATTCATTCGATACAAAACAGCAAAATAGGTAATCCTGCATTTAGAGGCAAAGTTTTTTTAAGGTTTAAAAAACACATAAAATTTAATGAAGCATTATCAAGCTGAGATACCACATTATTATGTATTTAGGGTAAACATTTCAAAAATCACTCATAGATTTTATTTAGGCTATTTAGTTAGTTTTTCTTTTCTTTATAACTTTCAGATGTACTTCATTGACAGGGTGTTAATCTTGTGCAACTGCCTTCTTAAAATTATTGAAAAGATAACTTTCTAGAAATAAGTTTTTGGTCTTGGTTGATATGACTAATTGGGCTTTTGGTGGGCACGACTAATCAAAAGTAGTCGAATAATTTGTCAACAAATCTACTGCCTTAAATCTCAAACTATTGCATTCTTAGCAGCTGTAATATCGATATTGGGTACAATGCACTGTTTTAAATGGGAAACTTAACACACTAAAAAATTTCAATGACACTGTACGAGGACATCAAGTTGGCTAGCCTACTCACAATGCTGGTTGACGTAGTGGTATCTCGGGATGTTCGGAATACCCTCGGAATGTTTAGTGTACCCTATCCTTTGAACTGTTTTGTGTACCTTTGGAAAGTTAGATTTGGTATGCTTCACAATTCTATGACTTCACCACACCTATACATCAACACTAGCATTAAAGTGAAAGCGGCATTTATCAGTTTAGATCGCATTTATTAGTTTCAACTGGAATGGATAGCTGTGGCTCACTAATCAGGTTAAAGTGTTTATTTTACACTATGCAATATACCAGTCTGCCAGTAAAGCAGCACACAGTTGGGTATGTTTGGCAGTCGCACAAGCAAAACAATGCCAGTTTTGGTTCAGTGATCAGAGTCAGCAAGCTTGTGAATCGCTCACAAGCAATTGAAAATATAAGGCACAAACCACTGCAGCCCAGCATATTTATGCTAGTCATTAAAGAGCTCAAACAAACAAAACAACTAATTTTGCAACTGCAAGGCAGAGAAGAGTACAGTAAATATCGGAATGTGTCGGGCCTGGAAACCAGAATAATGTGCTTGGGGGAGCACAGAAAATATTTTGGGGGGTACGAGTAAGGTACTGTACATAGAAATTTTCCGAAGGAGGGTCAAAGTTTTGTCACAATAGTGTAACATTACAAACAGGCGCAAAACCATGAATTTGCTAACCTGTGTTTTCCAAGCTGCTGGGCAAATTTTGAAATTTTTCGAAAAAAAATAGCCATTTTAACATCATTTGGATGACATTTTGCCCTTTTGTAGAGTCATTTGAACAAGCTGTTTGTTAAAATTTGGAAGCCTTTTGGCAAAAATAAACTACCTAGCCCCTTCAGCCTTCTTACTTTTTGGCAAGATAATGCGTGTTTTAAACCATCCACGTTTAGTTTAAATTTTGTACGTGACTTGGCTAAGGGAGAGTGCTGAAGCCACCTTACTACCCCCCTGGTTACACCAATTTAAAGGGAGAGCCGAAGGTATGACTATTCTAGGGTAGTCTGCGTCATGCCCCAAAACAATTTTGCAAAATAACAAAATTCAGCAGCGTTTTTTCCACAATCTTGACAAAAAAAGGTTTTCATAGAATGTCTTTGGGGTCACAAGCAGTGATTTGTGGGGCACAACCCAGAAACGCCCCTTGTTGTGCTCGGTCTGGTATGTGTTCAGAGTAGATATGGCACAGTAGGCTAAACTTGAAAAATATTGCATTGTTGTTCATCAAAATTGGCTATTACTGCCTACAGAAAATATTGATTAAAAATATTTTCTACTTAGTTTTGTATTCTATGGTGACTATGGTCTGTTATTAGAGAATTGGCCTATTGCAATAAATAGCACTACAGACCTACATTGTTTTCGTTTTTTACAGATTTCCTGCTTGACATTGGCAGATTGAGTAGGACTACAGTACCTGTTTTTACTGGAACCAACCCAAACCGACAAACACCCACATAAAATAGGCTATCCTTCGAGACTCTAGACTAAACAGCCTTTTCTGTACCACACCCAGTTGGCTGCTAGTTTTTCCATGCTTTCAAATTCACAAATATTGAGGTATACCGGTAGAAAATCTTTCAGTGCCATTAAACGTTATATGCTATTGCTTACTAGTCCTACCTGTAAGTCCAGATACCTAGTAAAAATGCAGTAAAACATTTTCTCAGTAAGGTAAAACAGCTTCTAAGCTATTTTTTGGGAGATTATCCGTGTGATTAGGCTACGTACTGCTTACCGCACCTCAATTTCTTCAAAAGAAGAAACACTATTACGAAATACCACATGACAATACAGTGGTGTGCAAAAGTTTAAGATCACTCACGTAACTCATGCATTTTTGTAATTTCACTAATATTGCACCAAATGTATACGAATTGACGACCCATATTAGCATGATATATATAAGAAAAACATCAGAATACACAAATAAAGCAATTTTTCAAGAATATCAGTATTTAGTGTGCCCTCCATGGCTTCTTAACACTGCTTCAATGCGTTGAGGCATGCTATCTATGAGCTTCTTGCAATATTCAGCGGAGATTTCTTTCGTCCATGTTTCTTTGATTACGGTTACTAGTGATTTTGTATTAGTTGGCTGTTTTTACAATACTTTATTTTTCAGTAGCATCCACAAATTTTCAATCGGGTTTAGGTCTGGACTGTTTCCGAGCCAGTCCAATTGTCGGATATTTTTCTCCCCCAAAAACTTCTTTACAACTCAACTCCGGTGGCAAGAGGCCCCATCATGCATAAAAATATCGCACTGATGAACAGTCATATGCAATTGTAGCTTTTCTTGCAAAACTTTGACATATTTTTCTCCATTCATGTTTAGTTGTTCCAGGAGTAAAAAGTAGAATCCGCCGGTTCCAGCAGCTAACATTGCCCCCCAAACCTTTTGACTTGGGGGGTGTTTTACAGGTGGAACAGTATACTTTTCATGATATCGTTGTCCAGATGGTTGCCAAACATGTTGCACCCGAACAGAAAATTGCTGCACTGAGGATTCATCCAAAAATAACACCTTGCCACAATTCTCTGATGTCCAGCTACGGTGAGCTTTGGCAAAGCTAAGATGCTTCTTTTTCATCAGGGGGTTAGCCGAGGTTTTCGGGCTGGTTTACAAGCTTTTAAACCGAAATTCATGTTTAATCGACGTGAGACTGTGGATCGACTGATATTGACACCTGCCTGAAGGAGTTCCTTACGGATATTTTTGCACGAACTCAACGGAGATCGCACTGCAGTCTTTTTGATGATATGGTCATCTCTGCTGCTGGTTTTTAAGGGTCTCCCACTCCTCTTCCTATCCGTGTAAATGCCATACTTTTGAAACTTGGCTATTGCTTGGTGCACAGCAGTTTTGCTGACCCCTAGTCTGATGGATATTTGACGCTCTGAATATCTCTCTTCACTTAATAAGCTTATCTGAGCTCGTTTTTCTGCTAAAATAGACGTTTTTTCGCCCATTTTTTGAGGGGTTGAAAAATAAATACCAACAGGTTACAAGGATATAAAATCAAACTTTACCTGAAATTGCTTTACCAAGTTTAGAAAGGGCATTTTTCATAGAATATTCTAAATTATTACGTAATTAAGTAATGTTTTAGAATATTCTATGAAAAATGCCCTTTCTAAACTTGGTAAAGTGCTTTGTTATAGAACAAATTAAATTATTTCCATATATACCATATTATTGATAGTTGTCTTAAACTTTTGCACAGCACTGTATATTCGCGGGCCGTGCAGTGATGTGCAAAATATGCAGCATTATTTCTAAAAACACAAAAGAAAAAAAAGCGCTCATAGGAGCTGCAGTAAAACCATAAAACAATGGTTTTGTTATTTTAATCGTTGGGATAGCATGATTGTGAAACATTACTAAAGAGAATTTTCGTCGGTACTCGGTAGTACCAAACTAAACATCTATAATTAAATTTCTGCGAAATCTGTCAAAATATTGGCAAATAAAAAACTGATTTTTCCGGATTCTATGCAAAGTCACATCCCCGACCTATGAGTAAAGTAGCTTACTTTTTGTATGGGCTTGATAAACAAAAAATTCAAGAGAGTGTGATAATTAATGAAAATCACATATTTGTTGTCCTTTTTTTTAGCAATTGTTCAGCCCAATTAAATCCTTTGCTGGGTTTGAATTGGGCTGCCCAATTTCACGAAAAAATGGGATTACACTGGGCTGCCCTTATAAAACAAAGTATGGGTACCAGCTGGGCTGCCCAAACACAAGTTTTACGTGAGCAACCCAGTTACAACTCACATATTCAATTTGAGTAAAACGTTCATCATGTGCAATTAAAGCGCTTTTTACGCTAATGTACTTTAAAACTAACTCAAACAAGCGCACAAAGTAGAAATATGTATCACAATTTTTTGTATGGGTTTGCTTAATTGGGACCCAGTCAAACTTAAGTGTTCAGCCCATTCTCAACCCAGTAGCCCAGCTGCCCACTTCCAAACGCAGCTGGAGCCCAGTTGGTCGTGCTATCTGGGCAGTTAGCCCCTTGGTACAAGTGCCACTGATTATGGATCACCGCCTTTTTAGTAGTTTTTCAAAAACAAACCTTATTGTTTTGACAATTTCTTTTTACAGAATTTTTTATCATAGTTTGTATATATTGCATAGCGACTATGATATTATAATCCATACAAGTATAGTAAAATATTCTAAATAAATTGAGGTATCGTTCAGCTGGTATTTGCAAGCTTAAGCCCTTGAAAAGAACTGGCTTCTGGAGGGGAGGAAAAAGTCCTCATGCCTTTGATAAACAATTGTGGTGATTTTTTTTTCACAAAAATAGCAATTTTTGTGACTTTTAAAGGAAAGTACAAAATTGGATTTTCTAAGCAATTTGAAAAAAGAAAATACCGTAAAAGGTTAGTTAGAAAAACTTGAGTTTCCCCACGTTTTCCCAATTCTAATTTTAAGCCCATCTTTTCTCTACATTTAAGTGCATATGTGATGTCTCCTCTATATAGTCTCGCATCTAATGCCTACAGTAAATTAATGAACAAGCGCGAACGTTTTGGCCGCCAAAAGCACTTTCTAAAATTTAACATAACCTGATGAGGATCCAAGCAGGGTCTTATTAAAAAGGAAAGTGTGGTTTTTGGGGGGAGGGAGGGATCTAGAGGCTCACCTAGCTTGTTTCATTCTGTAAATAGTTCCCCCACTTGATTCTGGTACTGTCGTATATTTTGATGTCGATAACAATAATGATTATTGCAATAATATTTTCGGTGGTATGAACGCGACCTCGACAATTTACGTTTCCGCCGGACTAGATGATATTTAGCCATCGAACGTAAAAGTATAAACTTTGGTAAATTTATGAGCTCCGTAGCTGAAATAATATCACTGTTATTTTAGTTCTGAACTGAGTTATCCCATCACAGGTAGCACGCATCTTCCAGCATTTGAATAGTTATAGTAATACTTAATTTCGCTCTCGATTTTTTAATACTCTTTATGCAGCGCTTTTTCTGATGCTGTAGTTTATTATTTAGGATTCCTAGCGGCGATTTTCGATGCAAAAATTGTTCAGCTGATGTGGCTTTGTCCTCAGACTGCTTGCCATTAATTATGTTGTCCTTTCGTATCTCAGATCAAATTCTTCGCTATATTCGCTCGCCTATTTTCAGAACAAATTGGCTCTACCAAGATATGTATTGTTGGTTATATCAGGGATGTACTAACATATTTTGCATAATAGACTATCCCTTTGTAACTGTATTACATTTCATTTTCCCGCACATACCTTCTTCTGAATCTACACTCAGATAGACTCGGTCATGTTTTAGCATTAGCAGCTCAAAAATGGTTGCGTCTGGATCCCCGCAGATCCCTTATTATGGCCCTGGGTGGTTTTCTTGCTTTGCTATTTGAACCACCCGGATTGAAGTATTAGCAGAAAGAGAAAGAAAGATTCTACACTGCCTTTTGTCACCTCATTATCCGATTAAAGCTTTCACACCATGGCATTATTTGAAATAAGGTTGGCTGTTGAAATAAGTGCTAAAACTTGGCTATCACATCGTATTATTTTTCAAATAAGGAAAGGAAATGAATTGACAGGCTAGAAGCTCAAGTTATTTTTTGTTTGGTTATTTTGCTTTTCACGCAATCAAAAAACAATGTTATCCTTTAGCCAAGAACAGGACATTTTGGAGTACTTTTTCGATGCCTAGGCCAGACTTCAAAGAGTGTTCTCGAGGCCAAGAAGGTCCTCAAAGATCCCACCTCTGACTGTAATGCCGTTAGTTTAATTTTTGCGACAATTTTTTTGACTGGGGAGCAGTGAAGCTTTTTAGGGTATTGACCAGAAGGTGCTAAGTTCTAATCTTCAGCTGTGTAACGCTTGTATTGAAAAAACTTTAGGTCTGAATTGGTAATTCCCAAAAAAATATTTTTATAGCTACTGTAGGGTTAGGAATTCGTTCGTTAGATGTAAATTTTAATTTGACGTTCTGAATTTGAGGATTGGATTGGTCAGTCATAGTTATAATTTTATAGTCTGCTGCTGAAAATTTTTCAATTTTGTGTAAAACTGCTAAAGGCTGTAACTCAATAACTCTATGGCGTGTACTGTATCATTTTCCAATTAATTTTTTAAATAGCGGTCTTTTGCGGATTCCAAATAGTTCTTGACGCGAAATTAATCTAGCATCAACAGCACGTGTACACCATTTCTAAAGACCTGTACTGCGTGAGCTAATATTATCGAAAATGGCATTTGAAACTTTCAACAACAAAATCAGTTTGTTCTATTTTTCATCAAAAAAATTAGAGCTCGACCGATATGACTTTTATAGGCCGATATCGATATTTTGAAAATTTTAGGCCGATACCGATATCGATAACCGATATATTAGCTTAATAACTGCGAAATTTTGTCACTATTTTTCAATTAACTTGACACTAAAAGCTTCACTAATTCCCCTTCAAAGAAAGACTATAGCAAACACAAGTCACACTCCAGTATTTTTCAATAAAAAAAAAAACAACCAAAAATATAACTATTTGGCTATCAATAGTCAAGAGTGGTCGTGCTTGTTCTCAAAAATAAACAGTTTAAGGTAATTGTGCTAGGCCGATATTTTATCGGTGGTAGATAGCCGATACGATATATCAGCTGGGCCCTGATATCGGCCGATATATATCGGCTGACCGATATATCAGTCGAGCTCTATAAAAAATCATCTTGCTCGGTACCAGTTGCAAGTACACATGTCGGGTAATTTCATTCCCTTTGGTCCTACACCTCGGTACCTTGGTGTCACTCTCGACCGATCGTTAAGCTTCCGTCAACATATTGAAAAGTTAAGCAACAAGATGACATCTAGAGTTGCTCTTGTAAAACGACCTGCTGGTCTTAACTGGGGTGCATGCTTTGATGTGCTTCGTATATCTATCCTTTCGCTAATAGTTGCACCTGCTGAATACTGCTCTACTGTTTGGAATCAATCTTCACATACTAATAAGCTAAACACACCCTTCAATAAAGCCTTTCGTACCATCAGTGGATGCATTAAGCCTACACGCATCGTTTTTTTTCCATTTCTAGCTGGCATCGAGTATCTTGAAAACCGTCCCATTATGCGTGCGAGAGATTACTTCGTCGAGCTAATAATGAGGATCATCCTCTCCATCCGATGATGTGCTGCTCCCATAAGCTTACAAGGCTTCACTCTCAATATCCCCGGAGAAATTTCGACCTAACAATTTCTGTAGCAGACCACTCAGTTCCTGAAGATCTAGCTGAGTTTATGCCACAGTGGTTGAAAGAACCTTCTGGTCGCAAACTTCCACGCAAGCAATGGGTCCAGCTCAACAGACTACACAGCCGATCTGGACGATTCGCCGACAACATGCACCGCTGGGGCCTTTCCGAAACAAGTGAATGTGGGTCAGAAGTCCAAACCTACACCCCTATCCTACAGGAGTGCCCCATTTGGAAACCAGCGTGTCACCTCACTGAAGTAGACAATCCCCTTTTGCAAAACTATCTACAAATCTGCAATTTTTGACCTAAGTTTGTTTTTTTTATTTATACGAATGAAAACAGCACGAGTTAGTTAGTCAGTCAGAGGTGCATGTTTTTGATGAAATAAACCTCTGACTGACTGACTCTTGCTGTTGGTCTACGGTTAATTGGCTTCATGTAAGATGGACGAAATCTCCTTTCGCTTGAAAGTTCACTTAGTTGCAAGCTGTCTTTCACTTGCGTTAAAAAGTTCAATGGTTAATCAATTTAATACATATTAAATCGTGAACTGATATTTGCTAAGATCCACCTGCTAGACAGAAACTGATTACGGTAGTAAAGAAAACTAAGCCAGCTCATATGAATGTGAGAGTGCTGGTGAAGAAGAATCGACAGATATTCCTACTATTTTACTCGGAATGTTGTATAAATTACAGCAAAAACAATAAAGGCACTATGCTAAAAGCGCTGAAACTATTAGGATATTATAATGGTTAAGCAATCATGGTAGCTGTAGTACAACAACTATGGAAAGTAGCCAACATTTCAAAACTGATTTGCATCAGTAAAAAAAGCACTTTCGCCGTTCATCTCTTCTACAGTTGAGGAAGAGGATAGAAATATAGCTTATTGTCAAAGTTGCAAAACGGTTTCTCAGCAATATTAATTTCTTTCTTGATCCTCGCATCTGATCGTTCTCTCATGGCTTCCCGAACCTGAAAATTGAAATGAAGTTGTGAAGTAAGTTTTATATTTCGCAATGCTGGGTACATTTCCACGAAGCGAGAAAAAATATTACAATTACTGGATAGATTTGATAACTCCACACTCCACTGCTGTTAAGCAGAAAGAAAAGGCTGTGAAAAGTGAGTGTTAAAGCAAAACTAGCCAGCATCAAGTTGCTTAAAGATTGACGGTTCAAGTCAGGAACTTGAAAGGCTAAAGCTGAAAGCGAATTTACTGTTTAGACTTTTCGTGACTTTTATAACTAAAGCATATTTTGAATAAATCGATATTTACATAGAAGCTTTACTTTATAGGTCCATAAACTACGAAAAATTAACTGTAACTTATGGGACTGTGGTACACAGCAAAAACATACAGTTAATTGCGTGTCGTTCGAGTTTATCTCTTCAGCCATCAGAATGATCAACGAGGGAAAATCATGAAATGAGTGTAATCCAGTGAGCAATTTTATCATCTAGGCTTTAGAGCTCTTGTACATTGGACAAAAAAATTGTGCATTAGACAGGACATTGAGTGTTTTGCAGTTTGCTGATCTGCCCTACATTTGCTTGTTGCACCAAGGATTAGCATAGGTGGGCAAGTTAATGCAAAACGTTAGCTTCGTTAACCACTAGTCCGTTAACAAACTTCACACCTCCGTTAACGTTAATCCGTTATTTTCAGCTTTAATTAATGGAAGTTAATAAAGTCCGTTAATCCGTTAACATTTTGCGTGTAATTTATTTACATTTCCTTTTATTCACTCGCTTCTAGAACACGTATTGACGCTGTTGAGCTGATTGTAAGGAAATGTTTATTGCTATGGTGGTCTTTTTGTGTTTTGGAAGTTACATTTTACAGTCTAATCTAATTTCAAGATAAAAAGAAGTTCAAATGCACTAACGAAGCTACGATCGGAAAATGTTTGGAAATTGTGAACAGCGATAATTACTAGACCTATGAAGCTGCAGGTTATTATTTGCCACAAAAAAGAGCCCCTTTCTTCACTTTTGCTATAAAACTCGTGCTAATATGGAACAGTGCAAACTGGTTTGTACCGGTCCGATGAATGAATGGTGCAAGATATTAACGATAAAAACGTTAACGGAAGTTAACAGAATTTAACGGAAGTTACTTTAGTCCGTTAACAGCACTTAACGGAAGTTAATTTAATCCGTTAACATGAAAAAACTATTTAACGGATTAACGAGTTAATGAGAAAGTTAGCTTCGTTATTAACGGATTAACGATTAACGGACTTGTGCCCACCTATGAGGATTAGTAACCTAAAGAGGCCACGCAGTCTTATCTTATCAATTTATACATCGATAAATGAAAGAACTGAAAATGATCGATGTCAAATCGTAATCAATTTATCTTAACCCACGTTGCTCTCCTGGATAGTGAAAGCTGTATGCCTATTATACCCGTCTCTATCGGTGACCTTCGACGTATTTCTTAGAGATGATGAACACGTAAACAATTTTTAGTCCGGACCAATATTCTACAGCTGAGAAAAATCCAAGATATCAAAGCTTTATTTTTCCAAAACCAGGACGGATAAGTCGAAGTCAAACATGAAGTAAACACGAGTATAGGCTTAAAGTGCAATTTTTACCCTCTAATTATAATCATGTATTTGTGCAATTAGCAAAACCCACTGTTCGATCCTCAACCGCCGCACAATTCGCTAGCTTAGACACGACAACTTTTTAGTGAATTTATTAATGATAGTGAGGCGTGAAGTTAGGGCCAATTCACAAGCCTGAAGGTACATTTTTTCTCATTTTCTCTATCGATAAATAAAGATTGAAAAAATTAATACGTAAGGCAAAATTATTGTTAGAGACAACGAGACGACAGCCATGAAAACCGTACCAGTACTGGTGCCTGGGGGAAAATGAATATTTTTGTGTACAGAGTTGAGCAATCGCTCCTTTTCAAAGAACGTTGCTCCCGCTTCTTAGCGAAAAAAGGAGCGCCCCTCCCGCTCCTCAAAATAAAAGCTGAGTCTTTTGATACCTTGATACATATAATCCTTATACGATTATATTGTATAAGGATTAAAAAGATTGTATAAGAATTAAAAATAAAGATTAAAACTAAAATTTCAATCCACATTCCTGAATGTGGTACATTTTTTCTCATTTTTGTCGATATATAAAAGTTGAAAAATTGACACGTGAAGCAAAATTATTGTTAGAGACAGCGGGACGACAGCCATGACAACCGTACCAGTACTGGTGCCTGGAAGATGAATATTTTTGTGTACAGAGGGAGCAACCGCTCCTTTTTAAAGAACGTTGCTCCCGCTTCTTAGCGAAAAAAGGAGCGCCCCTCCCGCTCCTCAAAATAAAAAGACGCTTCTTTTGATACCTTGATGCTCATATTCCTTACTCGATTTTATTATTGTCCTGAACAAAAATTGTCCTATCAGCTCCCGTTCTGAGCAACAAATAATGGTGTACATTAATTACTGGTGTGACTACAAGACGATACTCTTACTACTAACTGCAGTGACTAACAAGTGCTGAGTAACCTCTCAAATCATTCATTTCCAGTTATTTCGCTAATATCTGAAAACAATCGCTTCACTACTTGAAAGCAATCGCGGATTTATTCGCCCCGAATTTTCCAAAATTATCCGAAAGTTTCACTGAAAAAAGGAGCGAGAGTATCGACTATACAGTAGCAAGTAAGTTTGGGCTTGAGACTGCTTTGTGAAAATGTTCAACTATCTTTTTTTGCTGTTTCAGGATGTTTTAAATTTGTTGTTTGAAAAAAGAACAAAAAAACACAGCGAAACTAAACTAAATGCTTATTTCTCTAAAAAAATAATACGGGACCTTCATCTATTCACCTTCAACAGTATTCTCTACTCATTTTTAATATCGACCATAAATTTTCGTTTGGCTGATCATTTTGTTGTTTAAGTTCAAGTTTGTTTATTGACGCCGCCAAAAAAACAATACAAAAAAACAGATAAAACAGAGTACGCATAGTTATTATTAGGGTAGCAGCGCCAGAGCTACAGCGAAGGAACCGTGAGATCATCAAGTCTGCAGCCACTCTGGGAAGCCATAATAAGAATATTAGGAATCTTTATTCTAGCTAAACAAAACATAAATAAAAAAGATAAAAAAAGTAACAAAAAAGCAAAAACATTGCAAATATCTTGGTCTATTAAATTTGTTTTGCTGGTTGCTATAATAAATAACTTATGGGACAATTAAACAAAAAATGACCTAACTGCGCGAAGTATGGGCCTACTGGGGGCTTCTTGACTCTAAAATTCTTAAACTGCCCCTTTGTAGCTTTCTTCGGGCAACGATTGCTGCCTGAGAGATAGCAAATCAAAGTTCTAAAAAAGGGTGTACTTCGAATTTATGCCTCCCGCCATTGCTGTAAACTGTAAATTTATATAGTTTGCAGAAGTGTAGCTTAAAAACGTTTTGCACCTGTGTAGAAGAAAATCAGTGCGATGAGTTAGCTTTGGGCATTTTGTAATATGCATTAATGACTGTAAGTTTGCTGTTTATTGAAATGTGATTGTAGCGACAGGTTCTGCTTTTCGGTTTTAACTGCTATCCTTATAGTCCAATTCTGTTTATTGCGTTCCAAATGTAGCGCCGAACGGAGTAGGTTTCAACTGTTGTGCTATGGGTTTCAAAACAGTATGTTGTACTGCACCTGAACTTCTGAACAGTCGCGCAGGAAAAAGGGCAAGCAATATATGGCGCTAAAGAGCAAAAACGCTTAATTATATTGTTTGATTGAAAGATGGCGACTAAATCTGGATCGAACTAAAATTTGGTTTTATACAGAAAAGATTTAACCGTTTCAAGGTTGGGCTTTTAGGTCACCGTAGAAAACTGGGGGGGGGGGGGGTCGAGCTTCACCGCGCTGTTTAAACTCTTGTATCTTTGTAAATACACTTGCTAAAGTTTCGAAAAAAATAAAATTAAGCCAAGAATTTTATAAACTTTTTTGCCAAAGTTTGATGATTTTAAAACTTCGATGATTTTGATATCACTTCCCTCTCCCTTCATCAAGCATGGCAATTTGCAGATCACGATTAAAATAAAAATAACTTAGTTTCTAACGTGATAATTGCAGTTGGCGTTTTTTTGCTCCTGTACTGGTGCAAAATTTTTTAAAATTGTTTTAAAAGGTGTTCATGTAAGGGCAAACTTTTGCCAAGATGAAAATGTGCTAGGTGTAAGAAGAACAAGCCAAAAGTTCGGTTCAGTTTTTTTCCTTTGTTCTTTTTATTTTAGTTGCAATACGGTATTGATTAATGGTTACATCAAAATCTAACGCTTGAATTTCTAGTCGAACGTTGGATGAAAGCAATCTTTTAAAAGCTTTCAAATCGCATACAATATAATACGGTGCAGACTCTAGCGTACCTAAGAGGTGTCATGGCCTTCCCCTCAAACCCTAAAAATGAAACACGATAAAGCAAAAATAAGCAGGTCTTAGAGGATGTATGTTATTACTGCGTAAATGCAAAAACAAATCGATCTTTATTTTGGTTTATTTTCTTCCTTCACAAATGACCTAGTTTTTTAATTCCGTAATGTTTTTGAAGCATTTTATTATTCTAGTAAGTCTAGTAAAAGCATTTACTAAAACTCGCTTTCAGAATGCACGAAAACGCGTATTTTTTGTGTAATTTTGCAAATTTTTTCCGGAGCATGCCCCCGGATCACCCTACAATAGTCTTGCCTTCGGCACTTTCCATAATATTGATTTGTGGCGTCACAGTGCAACGAAACTTTAGTCTTTGGAAACTTTTTGCGTACGCCACTGAGTGCAAATAATAATTTTGTTTGAAAACTCGCCCTCATTTAAAATTTTGTGTTTCTCTTTTGCGCTGAGCAGTCAGCACTCAGCACCTAAGGTAATTGCAAAAATAGAAAATTTTGGTTTTAAGTCTTGGTTATTGATATGTAACGTAGGTTCAATTAATGGCCACTGTTAAATTAGAAATTTGTTTCGATAGTGGCCAGTTTGTTGGTGGTGCCGAAAATCTACAAGATCAATGCGCCGTAGTAATTTATCCGCCAAAAAGTTTGTCAATATGATTAACTTTGCTCGTCAATTTTGGAGTAACGCCGCCAACTGCTCAGAAATTTATGCCATTTTGGAAAATCAAAAAGGCGAAGTATTGTATTATGTATACATCACCAAATTATTTAGGACCCATAAATTTTTTCCAGGATTCTAAACCGAGCAGTAATATTAATTTCCAAAAATCTTTGGAAATTTCTTAAGCGGCAACGCATATAGTCTGAAGCATGCCTTCCAAAAAGACGATCAACGAAACAAAAAACACAAAGACTAAAACGATAAAACTAAAATTGAAAATGTTGGTTGGCCTGCAGCCTATTTATTTACTAAACGTGCGGGGCATGTCATCAAAGTCGTCTTGTGCAACTTTTTGCCACTTCAAAAAGTCTAAGTTTTCCTTCACAAAAACAAGCCGTTGGAAGTTTCTTGACCTTATGCCAACTCATTTTGCTGTAAGAATAGCAGCAACTCTGGGAAATAATCGTTCCACAGCAGAGTACTTGGTGATACGGTGTTGTACTTTATGAATACATCCACCCAAATCTGTCGATACATTAAATCGTAAAAACGTGTTTTTTTTGAAATTGCAGAAGCGATCCCAGTGATGTTGTTGATTTGCGGAAGATTTCAATTTTTTTACCGCAAATCCGCAAATTGCGGACTAGCGGACCGGTTTGTGGAAGTGCCCAGCACTGCTTTTCAGCATGGGCAAAGACATTTTGAAACCCAAACGTTCTGGTCTCAGCGATGAACATTTTGAGATGCTTGCTTTCTTGAAAGACAATTCAACAAAGTGCATCAATGTGTTACGTTGTGTATTTTTGTTATAACAACAACATAGCCAATAGGAGTTTGTGCAGAGGCACCACATGATAATTAGAAAATGAATGAACAAAGAAATCAGTTAAAATCAACATTTTCGATACTTAATTCATGCCGATAATTACGTTTTTGAAAGTAACTGTAACTAGTTACTTTTTCAAAACAGTAACTGTAACTTCGTTACTTTTTTTGCCAAGTAACTGCAACTCAGTTACTTTTACAAAGTAACTTGCCCACCACTGCATACGACCGGCAGTCTATAACGTACCTTTGCAAAAAGCGCCACCATGTCATTGTCGTGAGCGTGTTCGCAAAACGTCGCCGCTATTGAGTACACGAAAAACGATCCTATTGATGCGTATCGTTTAGCTTTGGTGCCTGTAAAAGAATTAAAAGGTTTGGTTTTATAAAGACAAAACTTCCTTCCGGGCTTTTATTTTAACAAAAATCAAAGCATTGTTGTTTTGCGGTGCCGTTGTAAGCATAAACCTAATTCAGCATCATCCTCAAAAAATGTTTTTTCTTTTATATTACATCCTATTGATTAGAACAGCTTGCATAAAACGCAGAAAAGAAGCTTCCAAAATCGCCCATAAAATGCGGGCTAGGGGTAGCTCTATGCTTAAGAATAGGCTGTATGTTCAGTAGTTGATTAACATTTTACAAAACATAACAATCATTTGTTTTCGTCTGCTTTTGTTTTTTGTATAAGTTTGTTTTTGTCTCTTAGTATAGGGATGCTGTAAATACAATATTAAAATGTTTGGTTTCACCCAGCAAAAACACATTGTTTTAATTGCAGTAGAGCCTCGATTGCTTGTATTTTATCATATAAGCAGGCACACAGCCAGCAGGACTTTGCTAAAGAAAAGGGTTTGAGCTTAAAGCTAACGTTTTTTGTACAAAAACATACTAAATAACTTGCGTATTGACTATTTGCTCAAGCGTCCCTCGGGGATCACAAACGGAGAATTGTGGAAAGAGTTCCTAGCTGCTGAGTGATTTTTGTGATTTCCCGAGAAATCACTATTTAAACAAATTTTGCACATTTTTGGAGCTTGAAAGAATAAAATCAAAATATATGACGGCTTTAGCTCCCTCACGATTTCAACTACTAGGTTTATGTCAGATAGCATTGTTCAGAATTCAGAGAAAATTACAGACCTGGAATCGTGGCGCAGCCTACGAACATATTCTTTAGCTTTATTCCAATATCGGTGTCGTCATTTTGAGCGTCATTGGAGGCCAATGATTCAGTCGTTCCGTATTCTTGCTTGAACCAATCTACAAAAAAACTTAAGCATTTGTAACAAAGTAAGTCAACCGCAAAAGTACGCTGTAAAAAGTATAATAAATTGTAAAAAAAGACTGCAGGTAAAATCTCTGGGGTAAAATTAGTACAATACTAGTAGACTATAAGTTGGGTTAACTTTATTTTTTTAGGGCCAACTGTTTCAAAAATATTCCACTTTAAGAACATCGTTGTGACCCCAATTTTTGCACCACGATAAATACTGAGGGCACTTATCTAGGCAACATTTGCATACTCGAATTTCTTTTATTCAAATGAGTGATCAATGATGCGTTACTCTGGAACAGAATTGCTGGAACAATGAACGCTCGCATCGCGTTTTGGATTACTCGGCCATTTTGCGATTAACAAATGCGAAGTTTCGAATTTTGCTTATAACTTGTCACAGTTGGGTTTACCAACCTCAAATTTGAGCCTAAAAATGCTCAGATTTCATATATTGACTTTGGCAAACCTCAAAATTGCAAAAGTTCTCCTTGCCTTAGCAACTTGAAATTGTTGGAGTTTTTTGTCAATAAATGTGACTTAAAGTCAAGATAATTTGGAATTTTTTTTTTGTAGGAATTTATCACAAGAGGGGACATCATGCCACCCGGTGCAAAATAGGATTAAATACGGCTTTACTGCTTTTAATCAGATGAACAAAATTGCCGTGCAATCAGTACCCAAGATTGCTCTGTGACTAATCGATGTAGGCAACACAAAAACAGAAAACTCTGCTGATTACTTTAAATGCGTTGTATTTGCCCGTGTTCTAAATTTTTTTCATGGCAGGACTGACATCATTAATGTTAATAAATTTGTTACTGATTTTTGAGCAAAATTGAACCTCGTTCTTATAAAATTGTTCTTATAACAAAAGTATGATTAGGTGTGGCTGGTTGTCTAACCTAAGGAAATTAAGTTACAAACCAATTAGGCGACTTGGCTTGAATTCTTCGATTTCTTTTTCGGGAAACGAACCATCTGCGTCATCATCGTAATCTGGATGATTTGGATTTTTTTCTCCTGAAAAGTTAGCAAAAAATGAACTAATTTTGCAGAAAAACCAAGGTTTGCATCCACTGAGTTTAAGAGTTTGTGTGGTCACGTGTGCTATCATTGAATTTGTAATATTATAATTAGGGCAAGATTTTGCAACTTTTGTTACAGCTTCCGGCAGCTTCGAAAACACTCAAGACTTTACGTAGACAATTTTTTCATAAATTTTATTTTGCAACTTTTTCCTACTACTTTTATCAATTTTTGCGCAAAATATGAAAGCGTGAGTTAAAGAACATGCTTTGAAACTACGGTATTTCAGTTTAATGCTAGTATTCTCTTTGAATTGTATAATAACAAGCTTTTTATACAATTTACACAAAAGGCTGTTTTTGTGCAATATATAACAACGACGTTTTTAAACAATTTGTTGCACCTCAATGTTATCTATGATTCAACAGTTGGTTTGCATTTTAGAAGTTAAACTACAAACCTTACACTATACTAGTACAATAGATTCAGAACCCTGGTTATGGAGCCATTGCAGGAAAGGTCTGGCTCCAACTCCGGCTCTGGAGTTCTCAACGCTTTGACGATGCTGTTTAAACTCGTTGTGAATACGCCTAAATCTAACTTTTTACTGCAACTTTCGTTTAAAATAAATGCAACTATTTCAGAATTTTAGTGTTTCTGAAACTTGCCCTAATTATGAACAATTTGTTTTATGGTTAATGAGAATTGCTTTTTCGGTTTTAAAACGACGTATTGGCATCAACCAAGACAAGCACAGAACATTTGACCGTGCAGCACTTCGTTCATGATTTTAGTTCATTTTCGAGTACGTGACATTTGAGAATATTTTGAGCTCGCTAATAGCTCTTATTTGATGTCCCTTTGTTTGATTGTCAAACGCCTCTTTTGAGCTGCTCGTGAGTGAAAAAATACAAAAAAACGAGCGCTTTGCAGCGACAAAACCTTAGGATTTGCAGCGTTTACACCATTCATAACAGTTGCAGCAATATAAGCATGGCAAGGGCAAAACATGGCTGGCGCGTGACATGAAAAAGCCAAGAACATAGAACTCTGCTCAGTGAAGGGCTGGAGATTCTTGATCGTGAAATCACCATGGAATTTTGCAAAACAATCAGACACTTTTATGTTGCAAAACAGGTGATCGTTTTGACGATTTAGATTTGTAAAAGTACGTTTCACAATCACTCAGTGCCGTTGCCAGAGCAACCGATGTGAGGGGGCACTAGCTGACAGTGGGTGGGCTGGGTGGCATTAGAATAGATTGAACCTTTTCACGTAAAAGCTGATATTTTACCGCTACAAATTGTGCGCTATTTTAACAATTTTGTATTTATGTCTGAAAAATGTGATGTATAAGGCCAGCAGCGTTTCTTAGCTCTTTCCGTATCCGGTCCCTATTAGTACCTAAATTGTAGGGGGGACGCGTCCCCCCATCGAGATTTCAGCGTCCCCATCGAGATTGTAGCGCCCCCCCATCGAGATTTCAGCGTCCCCATCGAGACTGTAGCGTCCCCCCTAACGAGATTTCAATGCCCTCCTCTACGAGTAAGCGTCTGGACGATTAGACAAAAAAGTGGCTGTTAGCACCAATTTCCGGCCAAAGACAGTGCCAAATTGCGGTAAAGACCTTTTTTTGGTCTCCATAGAAGTTCGTAGACAAAATCCCTTTAAATTTCGGTGAGAACTTTTTCTGTAGGTCTTCAATAAAATTTGGGAAAATCTTGCAGCAAAATTTCTTGAGCAAAATAAAGATTCTGAAATTGAGGCAAAATTTTCACTAAATTGCAGCCACAGTACGAATAGGTTTGGACAAGGCTGCGAAAGCGTCCTCTCATGCAAAATTTTACAGTTGAAGTACTGCATATAATCGCTTGAAAAATCTGTGGCAGCAATGAATGCGACCAGAAGCGCAACCAAGATTTTGCTAAGAGGGAGGGGGCTTGAACCAAAAGTAAATTTTTTTGCACTAAAATTGTCAAATTTAGGCCCCTTGTCGAACAAACTGATGCAACTCGTGTAGCACAGAGTAGGCCAGGGGGCAGAGCCTCCAGCTACTGGGCGGTTTTTGTGATGAATATAATGTAAATAACCACAGTTAATTGCTAAAATTCAGAAGTCATTGAAAGGATTTAATTGTCTAGCCCCTTTTGCCTCTCCTATACTTCAGGTCTGGGTTGGAAGTCGATGCTGTTTAAAAACAAAGACGAATTGATATCTGTAATTCACACAAAGAGCAAAGAATTGTCGATAGTCGATATCAGAAACAAAACGCAAAAATTGGTCATTGATGTCTAAATGCGAACTAAAATTTTTATTCTATTTTTCATTAGGGTGCACTAAAATATTTGCTGTATTGACCATTAAATAAACTTGTGAGAGGAAAAGCTATCATTACCGTACAACAAAGAAACAAAAAACACACTTTTAGGATAATTATAAAGAGCAATATACCACAAGAGAAACGAAACGATGTAAGCTTAGGCAAACTCAACAAGAACAAAAATAAAGTAGGCGTATAAAGATTCTACTAGTCGATAACGTGTAGGCAAAAAGCACTGAAAAGGCGATAACCCGTAGAAAAAATTGAAAGCAAAGCATCTGCATTAATCGATAACAGAAAAGCAAAGAATGTATTATCGATTATTAATCGATATTTCCAACCCTGCTTCAGGTCAAGTCCAAAATATGTTTAAACGCTTTTATTTTTGGGTTAATTCTAAATAACTGGGCTAAAGGAGGCGGAAGCCCCTGCGCCAGTGACTGCAACCCAATTAAATCTTGAGTGTGTTATAGCAAAAACAAAAGCAGTTGGTATTTAAAAAAATATTTTCACGTATTGTTTAAGGTCATAGCCACTAACGAAGTACCGGTACCAGTAACCATTCTATAGGCTTGCATCGCTGTTCCGCGACACATTTGTAAAGGCGTGTTAATAAGACGGATTATTGCGTCACATGTTCGTACAGCAGTTGATGCCCAACAATTTCTCTCAGAATCGAGAAAACGTCAAACGAGAATTAAGTTTAAACGTTATTATTTCTTTTTTCATTATTGCCTGTTGTTCTGTTGTAACGTGATGTTCTAAAAACGTATTTTGGGCAGACGGAAATGGAGGGTCACAAGCTGTCGATAAGGGGAGCACGTATCCCCATGGCCCCCGTAGCGACGGCACTGCAATCACTTTAAGTCAAACGTTTTTCTAGTCAAGTTGTAAAAAACATAATAACCAGTAAACGCAGAAGGGAAGCAAAGCTTATCGGAGCAATAACATTGGATTTTTTGAATGATTTAATCAAGAACAATACTGCCAAAATAGTGTAAAACATATTTATTGAGACGTTTAGATTAATTTCTTTAAAGAAATACTGCTAAAAAGCGGTTTTATTGAAGAAATGAGAACTGCTTGAGATAATAAAGAGATGCTCTAAACCTTGTTCCATTATTCAACTAATTCTCAAATAGATTTGATTCGTTTGACTCCGTGCCATTGGCAACGGTGCATTTCGAAATTTCGTGATATCAAAAAGGGATGACTGCAAAATTTCTCGGAGAATATCGAACTGTTTCAAACGTTTTCTTGTTTCAACGTGATTGACAGTTAATTAACCGAGATTATATTACTAGAATGTAATTCTAGTTAAATTTATACACCAAGTTGCCTTGGTCAGCAGAAAGCGTAGGGACCTTTCGGTCTTCTAGTCAAGCTGCCACCTACCCGGTGTCCCCTTTCTACCACACAAGATGGAGGCTTCACACTCTCTCTCCAATTGCTGAACGTCAAGCAGTAAAGCTGTGAACACCAATTTTTTATAGTCTTTGGATTGACCCAACCGGGAATCGAACACGACCACTGATTATTGGAATGGTAATCTGAAAGGAAATTTTAAAACAATGTAGCATGAGTCAAGAGAAAATCAGGACATAACCAGAGGAGGCAGGCGTAATTGAGTCCCGCCTGAAAAAATTTCACTCCTTATTTCTGTAGCAGGATAGCTGATGTAATTTGACAACTATGGATACGTTGAGCTTTGCCTTTCAACGCGTCTGGATGCGGCCTTGGGAAGGGTATTTGCTGACTGTTACCACCCTTGTATTGAATTAATGAAGCAGCGTGAGAATTTGCGTTTATCTGATGAGCTTTACGAAATTGCTTTAAAAAAAATACCTAAAAAATGTTCTGAGGAGGGAAACATTGCGCATTTTTGCTTTTTCACAAAGATATTTTTTTCACTGATAAGCCAAGTAATAGGAGTAATAAACCAAATTTATGATTATGTTTTAGACTAAATTAGACTATGTTTTTGTACAAGGTAGTATTTACAGTATAGTAGAACAAAATCAACTAACTTCTGCAAAATTGTAGCCAAAAAATCTTGGGCTTGTCTGCCAAATCTTTTTCGTATTTATGAAATATCTTCACCAGCGGGCCAATAAAGACTCGTTCTTTTTTGTAGTCCAAAAAGTAGTCTTTGCCATCAACTGTTACACATTAAAATAATAGTTAAAATTGATGGTGCTAAGTAGACGGGCTTGTATAATTATTTTTGGATAAAAAACAAAAGTTTGGATGAAAAACAAAGCTCAAAGACCGGCTCAAAAAAATAGCAAACTTACCGATTATGAAGCTTTACCGTTATTTTATTGAGTATCTGTTTTCAGGTTTTTTCATTGATGTGCTATTTAATATTTATACGAGTATCATTACTACAGGATTTTGAGATCATTTTAGAATATCTCCATTCCAAATTTGCCATTGTATTTTAGAAGTTAAGAATATGATATTATTGCAGTGGTGAAGTTAAACTAATCAGTTATTCATTCATTTATTGTGTAGCATAATTAATTCGCCTAAAAGAACATCGTCAGAAGCTGTAATGTAAACTTATTTACCTTATACAAGAACCAGTAAAGTGTTAGTGTGGGCTGTTCTTAAATTTTTAAGAATTTTCATCCTTATTAGTTTTTAATTTTTATTGGAGAATATAGTGACGCAATGTATCTTGCTTGGTTTAAAAATTGTGTTGTGTAAAAGTTTTGTCGAATCCCAAATGGGCAAGAACAAAACAATAAAGTCCAAGCGGCCATAATTGCAAAGTCTGGTTACACTCTTTCATTACGATACGACCCGGTACAACAGAAATGGATGTTTGGTTGCAAAATTTGTTTAAGATTCGCAAAGCTCTTACGTTAAAACTGCGGCTAGCATTGTTCTTAAATTTTGAGCAAAAAGTAAGACTCGTATTTTTATAAAATAGTAAATTAAAAAAATGGTATACTGAATTCATATGAGAAGTTAGTGGCATTTTGATGATTGCTCTTTTGAGATAAAATTTTGAACTGCTTTTGTTTTTCAATCGTAACTGTATTCAACTTTGATCGTACCTAGTTATAATAAAATCGCTAGATTATCGATTGTGAAGCACAGCACTGAAAGCAGCATTGGTAGAGGATGTAAAAAAATCAAATCAAAATCTTGCTTGATGCTAAAAGTTACCAGTATTTCGGTAGGTGTTAAAATTGCAGCCTAATAAAAGGTACGTAAAGTTTTATTTGAAGCGAACAGTAATTTGATTTTAGTTATGCGAGTTAATGTAGTAGGCTATAGATTGGGAGCATATATAAGCTTAAAGTGTAAAATTAATACATAGTGCAAAAGCTAGAACAGTTGTCAAAGACTTACATACGTTTTTCGCTTTGATTAAAAAAGTTAAATTGACAAGTTTAAACGAAAAGGCAGTGCTTTAACAACTTAACTTTCAACTTACAGCGACCGCCATGAGAACCAATATAGAGCAAAACTACAGATGCCTCCTTGGTCTTTGGTGAGTCCAAGAACTCACGCACACGCTTATAAATTTCCTGTAAATTACAAAATTATTGTAGCTTAAATAGATTTTAATGTGAAATAATCTATGTGCATTATCCACCAGTTTATAGTATTTGTCAAAATTACGCAATTTAAAGTAGTCAGCAAACTGAAAACAAAACGACTTAGCGGTTTTCCACTTGTCCTTAAATCTTACGCCTATTGAGTCATCAACGTTATAACCTGCATCAGGGTTCTGACAAGGGGGCCAGGGGGCCACCGGAAAACGACTAACAGCCCCAGGGGGCCACCGGAAAACGACTATACCGGAGGTAAAATCGAACCCCGTTGATCGCTCGTTATGTAATCTAAAATGCACTGCAAACTTTCTTTTTTGGACTTCTATCTAAAATTAACTCAAAATGTGGCTTATAAAACACGTATGTATGGCCATTTTTTTGCTCTGCATTAGCCTACTTTAAGTGAAAAAAGGCGAAATATCCCCTTTCGTTTTTTTTGTGGTAAATCATTTTAGAAAAAAAGCTTTTTAATTCAAAATAACTCGACAATTTTGAGATTTACCGAAGTCACTTTCCAAAATTTGAACATTTTTGGCTCACCATGATTAACTAACTAACTAACTGTAAATAAAAAGATATGACGTTTTTGTGACGTAATTACTTTGACTTAGGCATTATATAACTTATTTTTGAAAAGCGCCTATATGTGCCAAATTTGAAAAATGGCGTCATTTTGCCAAAATATGAAAGTGGCGTTGCTTCAACGACGTCATGAACTCGATAAACCAAGTTTTTTTTATAGAAAATTGGTGAACACCTGGCTGCATGCCAAATTTGGTATTCTCATAACTTCTAGCTTAGGATTTAGATTGGGCTTCGTAACTTTTGCGAGGCTGCGTTTACACATAGCGGTTTCGGCGATCAGGAACGGAACTTGAGCCATGTGTTACAGAGTTTTCCCATCGTGAAATCAGATTTGACATCTTTATTTTCTCAGCAGCTAGTTTTCACTGCTGGTTCGCGACTCGAAATGTCAAACTTCATTGTGTAAACGCTTTGACGCGACAACTGCGATCACATGATGTGTATTGTACGAGATTAAGGTAAATTAACTAAGACCAACTTCCTCAATATCCTGGCTGGAATAACTCCTCCTGACATCCGTTGAGAAGTGGCCAGTAGAATGGAACGACACAAAACCGAGCATAATTCTAAACACTTGCTTTATGGAAGAAAGTCAGCATCACTGCGTCTTAACTCAAGAAATTGTTTTCTAAGTTCAACCCCTCCACTAGCTTGACATTACCATGGAGGAAGCTCGTCATAAAAGCGATCAGTGGTCGGGTGGATTGAGCCTCTGTTACTGAAGCGGTAGATTCGGATTCGATTCCCAGTCGGGTCAACCAAAGACTATAAAAAAATTGGTATTCACTTCTTTCCTACTTCACCTTCAGCAATTAAAGGGAGTGTGTGAAGCCTCCGCCGTGTGTTAGAACAGGTGGCAGCTTGACTAGAAAACCGAAAAATTCCCTTCGCTGTCTCCTGGCCAAGGCAAATTGGTGAATAAAATGTATTGCAATTACGTCTGCACCTTTGGAAGAAACAGCTACAACTCTCATCCCCAGAAAGACTCTTTATTGAACCAGCGGAAGCCCTAGCACTAGGACACCAAGCCCCTTAGAAAAACTGGTGATACCTCAACAGACTTACCTACAGCTGAACACCAACGGATTTGTCCCCTGCTCTCACAAGTTTGCACTATCCAAGATCTGTGCGAATGCAACAGCCTAGCAAAGGAAACAGTGGAACTCCGGAAGGACTTTGTATAGAGACTCGATCATCGTCATCAAGCAAGTCACAAAAACAGCTGCGGCACTCGAAATCTCGAATAGGGCAAGAACTCTTTAGTTTTGCCTAGAGTTTGTTGTTAGTCATTCATCGCTTTCTTTTTAATAGTTTCATCTTTGAAAATTTCGAAAAATCCAGATTTCAAAACCGAGTTTGAAAGCTTTGGCTGTTCACACATGCGTAAGGTTTCATTTCTCGTCGTCAAAACCGTTATGTGTAAACGACTCCTTTTGTCATGCGTAAATGCGAGAGGTTTGATCACCTGGGGCGAAACTTAGTTGTCAAACCTATGCAAACGCGGCCTAAAAGGCATTGATCCAATAGCGAGCTCTAAAATATAAAATAGGCCCAATAAAATTACCTATTGCATAATTATTCTCAATTTCATCTAAAATATAATCATAATACGTTGTCTCCGCATCAGTCAACCTCCGTGCTGTCGCCAGATCAAACGAAGTGGGGGTGGGGGGCACTAGCTCAAATTGGAAGGGCACTAAAATAGCCTGAACTTTCCAACATAAAACCTGATATTGTACGGTTTCAAATTATGTGCATTTTTTAAAATGCTGTATTCGTGTCTAGAAAAAGAGACATATAAGTTTGGCAGCGTTTCTTATTAGCTGATTTCGTCTGCGGCCCATAATCGTTTAAAAAATATGTTTGCAGCAGTAAATGCCACCAGACGCGGTGCGACCAGGATTTTGCTAGTAGGGGAGGCTTAAATCAAAAGTAAATTTTTTTTGCACAAAATTTTGTCTAATTTTGGCCCTGCATTAAACAAACTGATGCACCTCAAACGTGTCACAAACAAGGGCATGGAGGCGGAGCCCCAGCCGCAGGGCAATTTTGCGGCAAAAAATAGCGATTTTTAGTTTTAGCGTAATTTTAATCAGATTTCGCACGTTTTTGAAGCCATATGAATCACCAAATTGCTAAAATTTAGTCGAAGTCATTTAAGGGAATTAAGTTGCTTAGCCCCATCAGCCCCCCTTGGTTTAGATAAAGTCCAAAACACGTTTTAACGCTTGTATTTTGAGGAAAGTTTTTTAAGGAATTTGGCTTAGGGGAGCTGAAATATCGTTACCCCATCCTGGTTGCCCCATTAACCGCGACCCAAAAATCGTTGACGTACTGTAAAAAAAACAGTTTGTCTTCAAGAAAATGTTATCACGTATTGTTTTAAGTCACTATCAAAAACGAAGTACCGGTAACGATTTTGTAGGTTTTTTCCTCTCATCCGCGATACATCGGTAAGGTGTGTAAATAAGACGGATTATTGCGTCGCATTTATATACAGCAGTTCGTCGCCAGCAATTTCGCAAAGAATTGAGAAAACGTCAACCGTCATTGTCTGTTGTCTTGTCGTTACGTGATATTCCAAAAACAGTATTTTGAGTAAACCAAAATGGGGTGCACGGCCCTCCTGGCCACCACGGAGCGACGACACTGGTCAACCTTTTTACATGAGGTTTTGCAATACACCATTTGGTCATAATTATTGGCTATTGCATCACAAAAAGTTCTATAGCAAGTAGTATTATCAAAGTATTCATAATAGCCTTGATATCTTCTATGACAAAATGGTGTTGATTTTTTTCATAAACACCATCGCAAAGCATCATTTAAAAAGGTTGAGAGTTGTAAACGGGCTGAAAGAACAGGTCTGAACCCGAAAAGTGATTTGAAGCCAAACCTAGGCCCGAAAAGGCCGAAATTTACGGTTAGATCTAAAAATGTTTGCAATTATTGCTTGAATTTACGGTTAAAATAAAACTACTAATTGCTGATAAATTTTATTGTGACGTAATAATAATAATTGTGTAATGTGATAATCGCACTCATGCTGAAACAAAGTCGTCATTCAATGCTGTAAAGTTATATTAATTACGCTTTGATTGCGTGTAGAAAAGGCGAAAGCACAAGACAGGTACGTATATCAAGTTCATTGAATAAAAAATTTTAACGAATTAAAATAACTTTGTTTCGTAGAATTTCTTAAACCATCAAAATACTCTTTGCTTCTAAAATTCTTAGGGTGGCCTCTTGACTTGAAAACTGACAGGTTCTATCGCAGTCTCCCCAGTCAAAAATTAAAAAATTTCATGTGCTCTTCATTTTTTCATCTCATTGTCTTCAATTTTGTCAATTTATTGCGAATAAAGTAAGCAAACACTGTAGAAACGTAAACTGTTCAACATATTACAAAACATGTACATTAAATTTGTTCTCCCCACCTTTTGCGTGGCATCCTGACAATCATCAACGTCAAATTCCAGCTGCTCCAAAAGGTTTCTTAATCTTTTGCTATCGCATTTTGCTCCGTTTCGCTCGCCAATGTTTCCACGTTTATCAATAGAGTTTATGATGTTGATAAGAAGAGCACGGTTTCTTCCCCAATCTTGAGTTGCGATTTTATGCTCCTGCAGTATTTACCGTAAAATTAAGATTAGTAAATATCCGACAGCATCACTTTTGCGACCCAGTCAAAATTCCAACAATGCATATTGCATCAGAGTTGCATGCATCTCGCATTGGTCTTTTTATTAGTGGAATTACAATCAATTTTCAATACAATTATTTTGTCGGAAATTGATCGATGACGATTTTGATTGAAAATCGATTTCGTATGATGTAATTAATATATGTGCGTTTACATTATGCTAGATAAAATTACCAAATTTAAAAAAATGTTGCAACCACAATAGGCTACACTGAAACATTATACAAATTATGCAAATCAAATAGTTGAACAAATTTTCAACTCATTTACAGCGATGCATTGCAAGTTTACTTCATCTTTTACGTTTTTAGTATTACGCACTGCATTATATCCTAACTTTTGAATAGACCTTTTGACGTTTTACAATTTTTAGTGTTAAAATATGCTCAAGCTGGTGAATTGTTATACATATTATTAACCTGGTCATGAATGCGGTACCACGCTATCACAAATGGTATCAGCCCTATTTTATTTCATGTAAAAGAAACTGGCATTTAACAAAATATGTTTGAAAATACGTACATTACGTAGTACCCAAAAATTTTAAGTCGCTTAGGTAAGTCAAAGTATCCCAACTTTGAAATTTGTCAAAGCCATTTTTATTTTTGCATTTTTATGCCAATTGACGAAACGAGACGTTATTTATGTTAAGCCATAATAACACGGATCTTGGAAATTTTATGATTGGTCGTAAAAGAAAGAGCAACAAATTAGAACACTTTTAAAGGCATCGAAAAACGTCATTAAAAAAAAATCAGCTGTCACGTTACGATTATGAAATCGATTACTCAAAGCTCAAGTAATAAAAGCTAGCTCATATTTCAAAATAATTCTGTTTTTCCACGACTTACGTTTTAGAGTACCGCAGGAGGTGGGCAACAAAAGGGGAGGAGGGCTGGTAGCTTGAACCCAATTTTAAAATTGTCTGCAGTGTCTCACAAACGGGATCTGTGCGCAAAGCTCCCTGCTGCTGGGCTTGTGATTTTTTAGAAAAAAAAATAGCTATTTTAACACCATTTGGACGACACCTCACACGTTTGTAAAACCTTTAAAAGAATTAATTACCTAGATTTGGAAAAACTTTGCTGATTAAATCACTTAGTCTCTTCAACCCCTTCCTCCACCCCTCTTACTTCTTGATCAAGACAAAAGCACGTTCAATGGTACGCGTAGTTGGGTTAAATTTTTCCAGTGATTTTGCTAAAAAGCGACTTCAACCCCCTTACCTCTAGGTGGTTACGCCACTAGGCAAGTGTTCAAAAAGCTAAAACGCAATCTGCGTTAACTCTAACGCGACAATAATACACAAAGCCATTTGATTGCCACTGTAGCTTTTTAATTTTATTCATATAGCTCAATTTTTTCATTTTATGCAAACTCATTACCAAAAATATTAAGCATGTTGGTTCGCCAAATTTAGGAATCGGTTCGTGCGAATCGGCTGAATACCGCCTCTGGTTGTGACTGCAGAAGTACGGTAAATATAAAAAGGTATTCTTAAATTGTGTACATGTTCACTTGCGGCAACCACTAAACCACAATGTCCAAACTGCTCAAAACCTATTTTGAATAGTTTGCTACGATTTAATTAAGACGCTTTTTTTCTCAAGATTTTATTTTGTTTTATTCCATTAGTTAAACTTACGTTGCGTTTTGAGAAATTACTTAAATGAAGAAGATAATTTTGGGTATTGGCAATTGGTTGAACTTTTATGTCTTGAGGATGACGGAACTTTGATAATTCGGGGTCATCAACGAATTCCAATTCGTCCAAGGATGCTTCTTCTACAAATCAAAGTAATTTAAGTAAATGAACATACTAATAATATGGAAATGTAAAACAATATAATGTCAAGTACAATCAAATCAGAATGAAAATGGTCGTTGACATTAACTTTCTTTTTATCTATAGTTTTGCTGCAAAAACGCTTTAAATGCAAAAAACCTAATCATTACTTTCCAACTTGGCCACTTTTCTGAGCTGGTTTTCTGTTATGGTTTTCTGATCTTTATTTAATTTTCATGAACGAACCGAAAAAAGTTCCACGAAAATAAATCAACATGTAAAAAAAGTAAATACAGCACTGTGACAATTTGAGGTAAATGAATTCCATAAAAAAGTAAATTGAAGAAAGGAGAACATGCAGAAATGCTTTTATGCGGAGAATTGGCTTCCGCATTTTCTATTACCGTTTGAGTTTGTGAATTACGAAACTGCTTTGTGCTCTCAGCGGTTTTGAAAAGCGCTCAATAGCAGCTGTAGTCAGAGCAGGACCAAAAATATTTAGCCCACCACAGATAAAAACATTAAAAACTCTACTGTTCGTTTCACCCTTAACGGGATTTTTAGGGGTTAGCTGAAACATAAAAATAAAGTAAAAATACAGTTTTTAAGTTTTTAAAATAAAGTAAAAATAAGTCAAGTAAAAAGAGTAAAAATTTTAAAGTTTAAATTTTTAAAGTTTTTAGTTTATTTAAAAGTAAAAAAAAGTTCATTATTTGTATACTTCAAGCTAACCCCTAAAGATCTCGTTAAGGGTGAAACAGACTGTAGGGTTTTTAATGTTTTTATCTGTGGTGTGCTAAATATTTGAATTAACAAACTAGTCGATCAATAGCACTTATCGAAAGTTTAATTCCATCAACCACGCTAATAACAACCGATTGGTGGTCGAGTGGATAGAGCGTCTGCTACTAAAACGGCAGACTCGGGTTCGAATCCCGGTCGGGACAAACCAAAGACTTTAAAAATTAATAATCGCAGCTTTCCTGCTTGAGGTTCAGTAATTAAAGGGACACTGTAAAGTCTCCATCGTGTGTGGTAGACAGATGGGCCACTGGCAGCTTAACTCAAAAACCGAAAGGTCACCTCGCTTTCTACTGGCCGAGACAACTCCGTAAATATGCATGCAATGTAATCGCAGTTACAATTTACCTAGAATCCGGTTAAGTTGAATGAAAGGCTAAAAGGTGGTAGAAATGGTTAACCCGACCAATTCTTTCTTTTTTTTAATACTCGTATTTAAAATCAAAAATGTTTTTTGAAAATTTCAGTTTTTAATTTAGTGCTGCAGTTTTGATGAATTAAAAAAATATCTTAAAAAGCTCTCTCCCGCAAACTTCTTGGCAACCCTGAGTTTGGATCTTTTGACTTTACTTGCTACTCGGTAAGGCCGTGATCAGACAATCAAATTTGTTTTTTTGCACACTATGTTTGCATAAGGCTCCAAAGCAAGATAAACAATCTGTCTCAGAGATTTTAACTGCTCTTAAGCCGCATTTACGCGGGCGACTTTTTTGTGAGCGATTTTTTGATAAAAGTGTATGTGGCAATGTTGCATATATTCAATAGTGGTTCTAATTGTGATAAAAGTTACCTTACTGCTGAAAATAATTGTCTCAAGTTGTTTCCATTCCGATAGTGATATTCTAAGAGCTGATCTCACTGCGATTTTTTATCACAGCACCGATTCTCTTCTAAAGTTTTCAATTATAACAATATTGGTATGGAAACAACTGAAGACAATTATTTCCATCAGTAAGGTCCCAATTATCATGATCAAAACCGCCGTTGGGTAAATGCAACTTTGCCAGATCCATTTTTATTAAAAAATCGCACGCAAAAAAGTCGCCCGTGTAAATGCAGCTTTAAGTTGCTTTTGAAAGCAATATCAAAAACCAAAAAGACATGCTATGTCGCGGTAGATATGAATGTTATCTTAAATACTCAAAGTCAGGGTCTCACATATGCATTTGCAGAAGTAATGTTTGAAAGTTCATTTTATTCATTAATCAATGAATTAACTCGAATTAGTGATTCCAATGCTACTTGTATAGATCATATTTGGACGAATTGTCTGAATTGTCCTATTAACTCTGCAATTATTACACACATGTTTGCTGATGACTTGCCGGTAATGCAATGTTCACTCCTAGGTGAACCTGGAATACATTACGAGTATTCTCGAGTTTTCAACGGAAGCAAAATAGAGCTATTCAATGAACATTTAAACATTGTTGATATAACTAGCATCTTAACTCAAGTTGACCCTAATTAAGCAATGAATCTTTTCAGTGAAGTGTACATTTCGGCGTTTGATCAGCATTTTGTTTTAAAACGTAAAAATCAAAAAAGATCCAATCAAATGTGGCTTGATAATGAGCTTAAAAAATTACTAAGAAAAAAAGATAAGTTCTATAAGCGCTATATCTCTGATAAAACAATAGAAAGTCAGAAAAGTTAGAAAAATGTCAGAAATCTTTACTTTCATACATTAAGTAAAAAAAGCATGAGTACTACCACCAAAAATTTCAAGCATTGAGACAGGATTTGAAATTAACCTGGAAAATGTTAAGTAATATCATGGGGCGAAACAAACAAAATCATAATGATACTTCTGTAATTATCAATGATAATGAAGTCAATGATTACCAACTCATTGCTAACAAATTCAACGAATATTTCTCAACCGTAGCAGAGAAACTAATGTAAAAAATCCTCAAACAAATTAAAATCCACTAAAATATCTAAAAAACCAACCTAAATCATCTGTATTTTTGTGCACAACAATTCCATGGGAAATTAAAAAAATACTATTGCGATTCCTCCAAAGTATAGCTCGGGATGGGATGACATACTCTCAGATGTTGAAAAATCAACAGACAGCATAACTGTTGCACTATCACAAATATTCAATCCGTCACTCAACACTGGTATCTTTCCAAATCTTTTTAAAAGGCCCAAGATAATACCTATTCCAAAAGTAAAAAAACCTAAAACTTTAAATAAGTATCGACCAATAAGTCTATTACCAATCTTTTTTAAAATCCTGAGAGAAATTGTACACAAAAGATTTTATTCATTTCTAACTTCAAACAGCTTGCTATCTCCAACTCAGCTTGGATTTTGAAAATTATAATCCACAAGTCATGCTGCCATGTATCTTCCAAATACTATTACTAGTTCCCTTGAAAAAAAACAAGTGGTTTTTGGAATTTTTTTTTGACCTACGTAGAGCATTTGACACCAAGATCACAACATACTCCTGTCTAAACTACAGAAATACGGTGTAAGAGGTAATGCATGTAAGCGGTTATCAAGTTATCTCACTGATATTATCGCTATTCGACTTAGATAATTTTCAGAACTCAAAACTTAAACTAAAAATTGTACTTCATTAACTCATGACTACAACTAAGGAAAGACCAACTGAGTTCTATAAACTGAAAACCAAGTATTTAAGTTGTAAATCAAACTTTGCACTAAACATTCAAAAAATAAAGGAAAACGGAGATTGAGCTCGTAATCACCGCAAGTCCCGCGGCAAGCAAGACGTGCCGCACGCATCACATCTCACCAACCCGAGCGCTTGTAGAGACCACGAGTTCGAAACTCAACACAAGAATTTAAGCAAAATGAAAATAAAGCGCAGGATAGCCACAATAGGTCTCAAACAGTGTGTTATCATTTTGTTTCTTCAGCAAATGATTGTTTAACAAGTAGAGGAGTACCACAAGGAACTATTTTAGTGCCACTACTTTTTTCTGTGTAAGTAAATTACTTTCAGTACTACTTAAAACATTGCTCTTCCGTTATGTTTGCAGATGATGCAAGTGTTTTTCTGAGCGAAAAAAGTGTTGCAAATTTACATGAAAAGGGTAATGCTGAGTTGTTAAACATTGATGCTTGGCTTGCATTTAACAAGCTATCTTTAAATATCGACAAATCCAACTTCATGCTATTCAAAACAAAAGCCACTACTACCAAACAAAAGCTAATAATCAAACTAACTCGTAGAGACAAGTCGATCAAACAAGTATTCGACACAAAGTTTTAAACCTTACTTCAGATGAAACCATATCTTGGAAAACACACACACACACAATATTTATTAAAACAAGTTCGTTTAATTTTTGGTATTGTCAGAGAATCTAAAAGATATTTGAATTCCCATTTACCGAAATTACTGTACTACACTATGATTCAGAGTAAGATACAATATTGCATAACAACTTGGTGCCACGGCAATAAAACAATCAAATCCAAGTTGCAAAATACTTGAAATAAATACATCAAATTAATACATAAAAAACAACTCAAAGTAAATGGTCCAATTAGATCTTTTCCCTTTTTTTCAATTGACCGACTTCTAAGCAAAGAAATAGCTACTTTCTTGTATAAATACAGCAATTAGCTATTACTAAAAACTTTTGAAAATTTTTTCCTACTCAACCAATGTAACAACAGAGCTAGAAGAACAGAAGTGGAGTCGAGGACACAAGGCTCGTGGCCTAGGCCAAGGACTAAAAAAAAATCCGTGGCCAAAGCCAAGGAAAGCCCTTTTGAGGACATAACCTCTCAAGGTCAAGGATAGGAACGCTTGATGCCAAGGCCAAGGATCAAGGACACAGCGCGGAAGTGATCTCCAAAAAAAGGTCTTCTCTCCAAAAATTTGTAAATTTTCCGGAAAATTTAAGCGTTCTCCGGTAAAAAAATTTTTTCAAAAAAATGTTTCGCAAGCTCTCTGGCGTTCTTCAATACGAAACAAAACTGGTCATGACCGTGGCCTATTTTCAACAAGTCGAAAGATAGTGCTGTTCTTGACAGGGCATTTTCGAAAACTTGCAGGCTTCGAGGCCAAGGCCAAGAACTTGACCTTTGAGGCCAAGGCAAAGGACTTCAAATTGTGTCCTGGAGGCCAAAGACGTTATCGAGGACTCCACCTTTGTACAAGAAGTAATAGCCAAATCATTCCAAGTAGTTGTTCAACAAATATTGGTCAGCAGTCTGTGCAACACTTAGGTCCAAAAGTTTGGAACAATCTCCCCAAACTTGTTAAAGATTGCAAAACAGTAAAAACATTTCGAAAACTATTAACTAAGCATTTATTAGGTGTTGGTCATTAGAGTATTTTACATAACGCATCTATCATGATTTTGCGACTGACATTTGACTAAAATACAACTATTGCTTGAACCTTAAGAAAACATGCTGAACCTAAACTGTTTTTAATAAGCAGTAATTTTAATAAGTGATACAATGGCAAGTGTAGAAATTGCCCTCGTAGAAAGTATCAAACTAATACTGCTAAGCAATGGACCCGAATAAATTAAATTTTAAGGAAAAAGCATCTGCAGAAAACTTAACAAACGTTAGAAGATCATCAGAAAGAAATATTTGCTATCCAACTGTAATATTCAATGAATTTAACAAATTTTTAACTGAAGTAGGGTACAAAATAAATCAAGCAGCTGAAATTAAAATTGATTGATTAAATCACACTCAACAAAATTACAATTATACAGATAACCCTAATATCTCATCAAAATCTTTTTCATATTTCACCGATTGGGGCTGAAAAGATAATGCGAAATATTGCTAAATTGAAAACAAATAAAGACATGATTTGAGTCAAATTTCGACCAAATATACTGAAAAGGCTGCAAACATAATTTTGCCTTTTTCAGCAGGCATTTACAACAAATATATTGAACAAGGTCATTTTCCAAATCAACGTAAATTGCTAAAGTGATGCCAGTATATAAAACAAGTCCACCAAAATTAATGACCAATTATTATAGACCAGTATCTGTACCTTTTGCACAAATTTTTGAAAAAATATTATATCAGCAACTATTATACAATTTTTCTAACAAAACAAAAAATTCTATGCGATCATCAATTTGGTTTTAGAGAAGGACATTTAAGGAGCCTTGCCATTACAGATGTTTATAATTTTTTTTCACAAAAATGTGATCAACAAAAATTTACTTGTGCAATATTTCTCGACTTAAAAAAAGCTTTTGACTCGGTAGATCACCAAATTTTACTCACTAAACTCTACAAATATGCAATTAGAGTAATGGCTTTTAACCTATTTGACGACTATTTAAAAATAGTTATCAATATACCTCTATTAATAACACAATCTTTAATGCAGAAAAGGTAAAGACTGGAGTGCTGCAGGGATTGGCTTTAGGCTCATTATTATTATTTTTAAATATAAGTGATCTTCCTTTTGCAACGACTTTCAAAACAGCACTATTTGCAAATAATACTGTACTCTTAAGTCACACAAAAATCTTGAAATTCTGCAACAACAAGTTACTAGCCATCTTCAAAAATGTTTGTCATGGCTGTACAAAAACCAGGAGAAATCTTTTGACTTAAATCCATGTTAGAAGAAGAAAGTGTTAAAGTTGAAAGTCTTATCTATTTAGGAACAAAATTTGATTATGATATATAATGGGGACCTCACACAAAAGAATTAAGTAAAAAATTATCTCGAGCATGGGGTGTGATTAGAAAAATTGAACATATGGTAAATTCACTCTTTTTTAAAAATTTTATTACTGCATGGTGCACACTCATCTAAAGTATGGAATTTTAAGTAGGGGTAGTGCTTGGAAAATGTTAATTAATAACTTGAGCAAAATGCACAACAAAGTATTAGACATTATGAGAAAAAAAAGAAGAAAAAGAAAGCACTGTAAAACAACAAAAAAATAGATAGCCAAATTATTTCTACTTTTGAAGACATATGCAAATTAGAAGTTGGACTATTCATGAAAAAATACAGTTATAAAAAACTTTCGAATATATTTTCCAACTATTTCAAATCAGTTCAAAATTATCATTCATATGAGATGCGTTTAAGCAAAGCACAAAATTATTTTCTTCAAAGAACTATAAAAAAACTTGGATAAAAGAAAACTTGGCTATGTAGGAACCAAAATCTGGCAAACAATTCATCCAACACTTAAAAGTACCCCATATCCAAAGTTTCCAAGAAAATTTAAAAAATTTTAATTGATAAGTAAAAGAAAAAAAAATAATTGCAGTGTAAACTATCCATACCAAGCAAACCATAAACAGTTTATGATATGTTGAAAACCATTATTTAAAAACCTGAAGGAATAAGACAGTATGCTTATACTTCACTGTTTTGAAAATTTTACATATTGTGTACTACACTGAGCGCTTGAGAAACTTTTCAAATGTCAATATTGTCAGATGTTTTCCGTAACCTACATTTGCAAAATTCTGTTTAATGTATATAGTACTTTGGAATTTACTATAAATAGCTATAATGAGACAAACTATCGGTAGTAAGTTTGTGATTAGTATTTTCATGTAATCAGAAATTCTAGGAAACCCAAAATTAAATGAAAGAATGTGGCTCGACTAAGGTGATCGCTGATCTTCTACTGCACCAACTGAAAAATTTGTACGTAATGTAAAAAATTTTCTCCTGTTGTATTTACATAACTAGCCAATATAAAATATGAAAATACTATCTTCTCATGTTAATTGCTGTAATTGAGGAAAGTACACTTCAAAAATGAATTACATTGATTTCAGAATAAAGAGGTGCTTTCGGATCACCCTGTATATGCAGCAAATAAAATACTCAAAGTAGTTCCAGTTCTAACTGACTAAAAAAAATAACCGCTTTTTAGCAATATTGTAATCTACCTGATGCTGCTTCTTCAATAGTAATTTCCGTCTTTCCCTCGCCAATGTGAGTTCGTTTTGGAGCAAAAATTGCATCGTCAGTCATTTTCAAAGTAACTAAAACATAAACATGACAACGTCTTGATGTTTTCGCGGCGTTACGAATTGATTAGGTAAACAATGTAAAATTAAAGAAAACTATTTTAATTATAACGTCATTCTAGAATGCATTGCGACTATATCTCTATTCACCAAGTTGCCTCGTCCTGGAGACAGCAAACGGACCTTGGAGTGTTTGAGGCAAGCTGCCACCTGTCTGAGTGTCTCTACCACACAAGGTTGAGGCTTCACACTTTCCCTTTTTTTGTCGATGAACGTCAGGTAGGGAAGTGGTAAATTTTTTGTTTGACCAGACGAGAAATCGAGCCCAAATCTACCGTTTTAGTTGGATGCGCTCTATCCGCCAAGGGGTTATTATGGTACGGTACTGTACGGAATTACGGAACGATTAAATTTTTGAAAAAAGTACGCTACGGAATTATCTACGCTTTTTTTAGAGAAGCTTAGTACGTTACGGAAATACGGTATTTGTTTTTTCGTACCTTACCGTACTTTTCCGTACTGCTTCAGTGCTTGTTTGGTCTGTTAATGATTGTCTTCTCACAGGGATGCCGATCTTTGTTGAGCATTGGGGGGGATAGTTTGCAATTTTACCCCAATTTTGCCCTGTTTTCAACATTGGGGGGGATAAACCTCAAGCACGATTTTTTTCAGGTGGGCAAATTAAGTGAAGACCAAAAAAATAAAAAATGAAAGGTCTTCACCAAAAGTGGAACACTTTTTTCCCCGGAATTCAAATGGAAACCTGCGCTCTAATGCAGATCTGAGTCAAATTATTGGGGGGATGTAGATGTAGACCATACTCAAATTATTGGGGGTTATACAGTCAAATTATTGGGGGGGATATATTTCCCCCATCCCCCCTCTGGTTTCAGCACCCCTGCTTTTTACACTAGCAGCCAATCTGTCGGGGAAACCACACAAACTTTTAAACAGCGCTAAAGTCGGTAACTCAGACAATTGGAAGCGCAATGTTACCTCATATGTTAGCCTCATAGCGCATGTCTTTCACAAAAGCAGAACGTATAATTGGTTTTACATTTTATCCACCAAGTTGCCTTCGCTAGCACCTTTTCGTCTTTGAGTCAAGCTGCCACCTGTATACCACACACGATGGAGGCTTCACCCTGTTTCTTTTAAATGCTGAACGTCAAGCAGGGTAGCCGTAAATACCAAATTGAACAAATGCATTAAAGTCAACAGATTTTTGCTTGCTTCTCAAAAAATTTTGGCAGACGTGAAGGCTAACTTCACCAAATTTGAGATTTCCTAATATCTAACGGCTACGTTCCTAAGATATAACAGTTTGTTTTTCTCTTTGTTTTCCTCTTAAAGAAAGGCTATTTTTCCTTAGAAGTTTTGCTAGGATTGCCAAATAGAAAGAAAACTTGAAAAATATACAGCATTTTCCCGATTCTGATTAAGTGTTTTGGCAGTGTTGCTGTCAAGACAAAGAGAAGGGTCAAGTTGTAAATTAGCTATTTTTCAAGTAAATGTAAGCAATCTTTCCAAAAGTTTATCTTCTGGCATAACAATGACAAAATGGCAACACTGATGAAAAAGGAAAATTGTTAATATTAAACTGACTTGAATGCCTTTTTAAAGTTTTTGGTTTGGCACGACACGAATGAAACCCGAGTCTATCATTTCCTTAGCAAACGCTCCATTTACTTAACCATTGATTGGTATATGTGCGCTGTATTTTTTTACACCTCTCGCAATCAAAATGATTTTCACTTCCTGTCTGCCCTGCAAATTAGCAATCTGTTTACTACTTTTCTGTGCTGTAATATGCGCAACAGGTAAAATAAACTTCGCAAACCATTGGTACGCGGAATAGACGCAGATTCACGGTACGGAAATTTTTCCGTACCGCACTTTCACGTACGGTTATTTAATGAAGGGCAGAATTATGGTTGGGCATATTTTTGGAGGTACGGATTACGGAATCATACTGTACCGTACCATCGTAAACTCTAACGGTCCGCTCGACCATTGATCGGTGAAACAAAATAATACATTGCTATCGATAAAAGTGTTAGTTTAGTTTAAGACGTAAAGCAAAAAAGGTAATGTAAAAATGTCACTAATTAAGTTTTTGTTTTCTACTTACGATGCCTGAAAAAAGAAGATGGTTTTAAAGGTTTTAAAGGCGTGCTGGAAAACGAAATGTTTTTTTGCTTTTTAGATGATTGGGCATCAGAGGCTAAATACACAAAGCTTCTTTTTTGCACTTACAATCGTTGTGAACTCCACCACCACGAGCTCCCGGTCCAAAAATAACTTTGTTTTTGCTTTTATCTACTTCTCCCTTGTACACGTCACGTGTTCCACCAGTTTGAGCACCTTTTCCAAATTTAACTTCACCACGAAATATTTGCTCTACAACAATCAATTGTACACGTAAACCACACAAATGTAACTTGATCTGTGTCTGTCTAGCTACATCAACTCGACAACAAACTCAGAGTGCTCTTTTTAAGATTCAAATTGGGAGTTTTTCGAGTTGAGTAGCCGAAGAAAAAGAAACTCCTTTGGTGCTAAAAATATATAAAAGCATTTTATCGAAAACGTATTATCCTTTTGGCAATTCAAATGTCTCTTCGAAGTTTATGGTTTGCTACAGGCTTGATTAAGTGGTTAAGACGTAAATCATATTACGCTTTTACACTGTATTGCAATGGAGTTGACATGAGTTGCAAGAGCTAACCAAATAACAAGTACTATCTTACGCTGCCCCACTTCTCTACCAAATGAAGCGCCAACATGATGCTCAGCAAATGTACTGGAAGTCGGTGCTTCAGGTCTCGGTTGTTCCCTGAGATCTCTATTGCCTGAAAAAAAAAAGAAATAGTCAAAACATTGATGCAATTTAATGAATTTCAATGAAGTCGTTACAAATTCACAAAAATTGAAAATTGGGGCTTCGTCGTAAAGCGGCCTGCATATACTTAGAACTTCTGTTTTTACTCGGTAGCTTGTGACATTCTAGTATTTGAAATTCAATAGTTCGTTTATACCCAGGAGCGATTTGTCGTGAAAAACAAAAACTTGGGTGCAACATCCCATAGATATGAGAAGGAATCATGCAACCAATTTTGAGGCTGCCAGTCATGCAACATCAATTTTAGAAGTAAAAAAAACAACAACAGAAAAATACTAAAATAAGTTTCGAAGTTGTATTAACTCGCTTGGAGCAGCTACCGCTCGAGGTCCGGTGCCGGTTTGTCACAAACTCGTTACCGGGCAGCGGACCTTTTGTTTACTACTTTGAAATTTTTTCGACGCCTAATTATTGACGTAACATTGCATCTCCAACTTCGAAATAAGCTCGCTGCGCAGAAAATACATTAAGTGCCGATGTTACAATGTTCAGAATGATAGACCATTTATACACGAGTCGAAAATACGCTGAGTTTATGTGCCACGCTGAACTTTTTTGAGCAACGCTTGTGAAGAAATAATAAGCTCGGTTTTGAGCTTGGGTTGAAATTGATTAGATTAGAAAAAGTACACTATTGTTTTGACGTCATTAAAAAGTAGTTGAAGTTTTCAACAGAAAATTTATCTTTTTTCCACTTAAAAATTTCATTATGCTTGTCTTTACTAAGAAAATTAATAATAAGTTATAGACAGACTTTAAATAATTAATATAATTATGAAATTAATATACTGTAAATCAATATGAACTTTTTTCACTACTGTGAGGTAGCACTTCCTCACCTATCTGCTATTATCCCATTAGGCTAGCGTTTCATCAGCATCTGAATTCACACATAGCCTATCCTGGCAGCCCACCCGAACCTGCAAACCACACACGAGGGCAATTTCTGCACTTGCCATCGTACCCTCTTCTCAGATTACTCTGATCAAATTAATCTAAGATTATAAAATTATATGACATTAACATAATATTATAAAAACAATACAAGACTCTGGATACTGTGTATAGCATATTATTAATAATATATTTGCGTTCAAACTATTTTTCTGTAATTATTATATAATTCGATCGATTTCAGTCGAACGTGTTTGAACATTGCTGTAAAATCATGATCTAAAATTGTGAATTGATTTATTGTTGCACGATTTTGAAGTACAAATGTGCAATGTCTCAATAGTTATTTTAACCTCAAGAATAAAAGATGTAAACTGAGAATTGAGCATAGAAGATCTACAACGGAAAGCTTCAGGTAGATGGGGCCTAAATATGTCAAATAGCAATTTGAAGCGAATTAATATGCACACCAAAAATGATGTTCCTGTTTTGAATTGCTCTTTTCCGCAAGGATGGCAATACAGTACGTACGTTCAAAATTTGCGTACTACGTACCTCGCACTTAGAACAGTACTGTACCAGCGTACCGTCATTCAGTTTAATTTTTGAAGCGTACCGTACCAACGTACCGTATCCGTACCGTTACAAAAAAGGCGTACCGCACCAGCGTACTGTACTTCTTAGCGAAAATTGAGGCGTACCTTACCATACTTACGTACCGTATTGCCATCCTTGCTTTTAACGACTGGCAACTTTAACTGACTTTGAAATCACTAACGTATAAATCAACGATCTCAATTCACACATTTTAGTGTCGGTTTCAGCTGTCTTTTGCCTTTGCGTACAAATAGCCGGCGCAATGTGCTAAAAGTAGTAGATTTTTAAGTCACTGTTTATTCAGCTATAGGCGTCGGCAAGGTGAGGCAGGGGGGCCATAGCTTCTGGATTTTGACTCATGATGCTGTGAATCATCATACAATCACTCGTATAGCGGAATCATCATAACTATCACCGATCATCCAAGTTTCTTTGGTGCGCTGGTCAGCATTTAGAAAGAGGTCGCGGTGCTACCCACATAACGGTTGATTTTGTAAATAGTTTAAATTGGTTTTTCGCGAAAAATAATTGACGAATCAAATTTTGTGTTTAATCGCTTGCTGACCTGACATCCTTCACGAGCAGTTATACTTTGACGAGAGAAGATTTTAAGACCAAAACAGAGCAAATTGACTATATCTGTAAGATTGAAAATGTATGTATCGAAGCATCATGTGGTGTAATACGTGAAAGAATTCAAACGAACTTGAAACTGTAAAAAGCAAGTGGTTAGATAGAATAATAATTCAATGATGTAAGTTTTATCCTGCTGTTCGGCATAAATTGTTAATTGCTTTAACTTTTCCCTCTACTACTTGTACTGTGGAGCGCTCTTTCAGCAATCTGAGGTGTGTGAAAACTTGACTCCGAACAACCTCTGGATGAGATCGCACTAAAGGACTGTGTATGACTTGCGGGCACAAAAACGAAGTCAAAGAAAATACGCAAGAAATAATCACAAACAAAATCATAAACGATTTCGCTTCTCAATGTAGACGACTTCAATTACGATTTACCCACGACGTTTAAGCGCTGCTTTTCAACATTGGGTATTTTTGCCAGGGTCTAAACAAGTGTGGTTCAACGGGTACATCGCACTCGGCTCTAGAAGCGTCGATAGTTTGGCGCACGAGTATAAATTGACCCAACCTCTATTTTATGAGAAAATTGGGCTGATTTCAGGTGCACGATTTTTGGTTTTTACTAGCGAATATATTTGTTTGTTTTACAACTTTTCTATTTGGCCGAATGTTTGATCACCACAAAAGTTTCGGGGCAGACGGGGCAAGACCAACTATTAAAATAATTTCTCTTGAAGGTCTTGCTTTATAAGACTGGACCACACAAAATATTGAAACAAAGAGTAAACATATCAGTCATTGCCTTTGTTAAACGAGAATACACGCAGTTATTTTGTTTTATTAGTACTGGTATGTTCAAAACTTGTTGCTTTGCGTAGTTTAATGCAGGTATATAAATTTAAAAGACTATATTATTACTTTGCTAGTTGGAAAATCTCGCAGCAAAAATGTCAAAATGCACTTTTAGACTCGATATAATCTAGAGAAATAGACTCAGTCAATGCTTGAAGTGCGCTTGAAGTTGAAAAAATGCTTTTAATGGTTAAACCAGGGTGTCGAACCGAACCTGAACCCGAACCGTAAACCCGAATGAACTGTTTCATTTTGGTGAACCCGAACCGAACCTGAACCACCAAAATTTTACTTCAGTGAACCTGAACCAAACCTGAACCCTCAAAATTGTGCTCAAGTGAACCCAAACCGAACCTGAACCCCTAACAAAAGTAAGAATATATTTTTCCATATTCGGATGCCGCTGGCGCTGGTATATGCACAATAAAAGCTGTGGTGATCATCAACAGGATCAGCAATTTCTCCTTTTTTTTTCTGGGCGAAACGAGTAACGACAGTTAAATTTTAAGTCAATGAACCCGAACCGAACCTTAACCAGTAATATTTTACTTGAGTGAACCTGAACCAAACCTGAACCTCGAAAATGGTGCTCAAGTGAACCCGAACCAAACCTGAACCGCTAAAATATTTTGAGCAGGAGCTAAACCCGAACCCGAACCGTTATTTGAAACGGTTCGACACCCTGGGTTAAACCACAAGATTTTATGAAGTGGATTTCTTGGCGGAGGATCGCAGCCTGGTACCGTTGCCAGAAAACGTCCAAAAAGCAGGGTTGCTACCGCTGCAATATCTTTTTAGTTAACAAGTTGCATGTTTATGAAGTTTTGTTACTGCTTATTTCTAATTATCATTTTCATAAAAAAACGCAGCAACATAGGAGTTCAAATAGCTATGTACAATATCAAACCATAAAAGCTTAGAAATCAAAGCTGATTTAGTCAGCACAATGGTTGGTTGCACAACAACCAAAACGCAGGTCTTTCAATACCGTAAACCAAGGGCTTACAGTTTCAAAGCATTTAGAAAACTGCAAAATAATGCTTTTAGCCCATTGGTTATTGCAATGCATTGGTTGGTTGCACAACAACCAAAACGCAGGTCTTTCAATACCGTAAACCAAGGGCTTACAGTTTCAAAGCATTTAGAAAACTGCAAAATAATGCTTTTAGCCATTAGTTATTGCAATGCATTTTTGTCGCATGCGCTACATTTTCGATATGCGCTTCTTTCACAAAGTTAGCGTCTGGTTTTCTTTGCCTTTGGTGCCTGGTTTTCGGTTGCAGTGGTTCTTTATTCTCTTGCTTTGAGGCTGAATCGCATTCTTTTTTTGTATTGACATAGCACTTGACATTCCAGGAAGCTCTTTTTCTAAGCAAATCAAAAACTTACTCCTTCATATCTCGCTAAAAATCCAGTTATTTTCACTATGCAATTGCTGTCATATTACGTATATGCAATGCATTGACAGAGCTATCATCAATCATGTTATAAAAGAGGGCTACTGGCCATCTTCCAGTCCTCCTCTTGCAGTTGTAGTTTCGAACCACCCTATCCAAAATGTGCGACTACTAAAGCTGTTCTTTTACGCTCCATCTTTCATTAGAATCTCATCATCTTCATTGTAACAAGCTATTCTTTTTCAGTGGTATTTTCCCTAATTTGACTTCCATTTGATATTACAAAATAATACTTTTCAAACTCTTAATTTTGATATTTGTGTCTCAAACAACAGATTAGTTGTTTTAAAACAAAATGACTGTTATTAAAAAAAAGAACTCAGCCAGTTTAAACTAAGCAAGCATGTTAATTATTGGCTTGGGGTCTATTGGACCCCATGGTATACGATGCTGTTTTTATCTTTTAAGCCATATTGGTTTATCTGAGATTTGTGATACTCTACCTCGTTGAAGATCAACTAAACTTAGGAAAAGTCAGGTAACATGGAAGTTGTGTTTGCTATCTGTTCTTAGTAATGCACGATCAAATTTCATTTTGGGTCCATTGGACCCCATGGTAGACGGATAATGGAACACCATAAAACGAGCATCGAAATACTAATAGTAATCGTCGTAAAACATTTACATTTAAGCTTCAACAAACACTTGAGTAAAAAAATAAGTTTTCAGCAAAGTTTTGAACCGAGTTAAGGATTTAGCATTTTCAATAAAGGTAGGTAAATCATTCATTAGCGAGGACCACTTACACTAAATCTACAATCACCAAATTTCCAAGAGGATCTAGGTACAACCAAAAGATTAGATTCACTAGAACGTAAGGCACAAGTAGGTACATTTGTAGATATTAAATCAATTCGATATGAAGGTGATTGACCATTTAGAATTTTAAACACTTGCGTCAGAAATTTGAATTTAACGCGATGTTGAACTGGCAACCAGTGCAGTTTCATTAAAACAGAAGTTATGTGAGTATATTTACGAATACACAAAACTAATGTAGCTGCAGTATTCTGCAGAGGTGGAGTCAAGGACAAAACCTTCGCAGCCAAGGCCAAGGTCTCGAAAAAAAGTCGAGGCTGAGAACCGATTTTTTTAGGACAGATCCAAGGACAGAAATGGTCGAGGCCAAGGCCATGGACCAAGAACACAATTTTTCCAAATTATGGTTGACAAATATTCGCTTAATTTTAAGCGCAAAAGTATTTAAAATTTTGCATTTCGTTAAGTTTCTCATGGTAATTAGAAAATAGTAGTTTCTAAAAATAATAAATGTCATTTTGAAGTTTTAGACGTAACAGGAATGTTAATTACGTTTCGTAACGGTATCGTGGTAATCATAAGGCGGTAACTCATAAATTGGAAATGGGAATAACTGAAACCATTAAATTCTTAACGTGGAAATGGTCAATTTTAGTGTCCTAATTTCTTCAATTAGGGCCGCAGTCCCAACTTTTTCTGATTGTGGATCCCCACTTGTTCGGTAGTTTCTCGAGCGCAAACCTTGCTTGGTTAAACGTTTTCTTTTCACAGAAAATTTGAAATTTTCTCATAATTTTCAAATATTGCGTAGCGACTATGATATTAGTATCTATAAAAGTGTTGCAAAATACTGTAAATTTATATTTTTAAAATGAAATGAGGTACCGTACTAGCATGCTCAAGTTCTTAAAAAAATGAGTTCTGTGATAACGGGTATCAGTTCCCAAGCCTCCGTTGAACAATTTTAGTAATTTTTTTTTTTTTTAGAAAAATAGCAATTTTTGTGACTTTTACAGGAGATAACGCAACCAGATTTTCAAAGCAATTTGAAAAAAGATCAAAAAACTTTAGTTTTCCCGCATTTTTCCTATCCTAATTTTAAATCAATCTTTTCCTTACGTTTCAGTGTATGTGATGTTTCTCCACAGTCTTGCTTTTAATGCCTATCAATGAATAAGCACTTACGTTTCGGCCGCCAAAAGATACTTGTGTAAAATTTAACCTAAGTTATTTAACTGCAAAAGTAACCTAGAAATTCCAGTAGGGTCGTATTAAAAAGGAAAGCATTGAAAGCATTTGCCCGAGGCCCTTCTTCAAAAAAATCTTCAAATTGTCAAAACGTAAAAATTGTAGCTGTTTATTCTTATCTCAAAACAAATTCTTCGCAATAATCGCTTGAGTATTTTTAGAACAATAGCAGTTGTTCTCAAGTAACGTTTTGTTAGTTGTAGCAGGGCTATACTACACGTAACATATTTAATATATCATAGGCCATCCCTGGTAACTGTATGTTGCATTTCATTATCAGGCAAATACTTTTTTCTGATTCCACATTCACATAAGCACGGTCCGGTTTAGTATTAGGAACTCAAAAATGTTTACGTGTGGACTCTCAGAACTTTTGCTATGGCCCTGAATGGCTTTTAGTGTTTTGCTGTTTGTACCAGTCACACTGAAAGTATTAGCAGAAATAAAAAGAACTATCTACTCTGCGTTTTGCCCCCTTATTCTCCCATTAAAGCTTTTACACAACGCCGTTGAAACTAAAGTTTACTATGACTTATTGGCTACTACATTAAATTGTTTTTCAAATAAGGAAAGGAAACGAATCTACAGGCCAAAAGTCATAGGCGTAGCCTCCCACCTCCCCAATTGAAATGCCGTCAATGATGAAGAGGATGACAACAAAGCCTATTGTTTATTAAATTGCAGTTTCTTTTAGCATTTTCGCCTACAATTAGAGTAATTAACAATAATATTAGTGTTGACAACCAGGGGGCCCGGGCTCCCTCAATTCAAATTTTTGTCAATTAATTTTAAAATGTATAACTTGAGAGAAATTAAAAATTTTGTCGTAGAAGGTGCAACAGTGGCGGCTCGTGACTTGAAAAGTTGGGGGTGCTGCAAATACGAAAACTTTAAACGGGCAAAATTACATGTAGTATGTATAAATAAGCTATTGCCATGAAATAGAAGGTTTTATAAGCGTATTTTTAGCAGTTTTTTGTTGCATGTAAAGAAATTTTTTTGCGCTTTTGCTTATTGAAACAATTAATATACAACACGAGTAAGTTTTACAGTACAAGCAAAAGACCATATAATAGCGTTTCTGCAGTGTGCTTGATTCTACTGATAAGAAAAGCTTTGTATGCTTGCTTCCATGTGTTAGTTTAGAATGAAAATCATAACAATAAAACACAATGCAGACAATCTTATCAGTGACGTCACTGTCGAGAAGAGAGTTACCACAAGCTCCTACCCAGAAACGCAAGTAAGCGGTTTAAAACAAAAAAATAGAAAAAAAAAACATACAACACAAGACAGCACACGAAATAAAATCAATCGAGCCCAAATTAACAATAACTTTCTTTGCGGTCTACCGTGTTTGCGCAAGGGAGTCAAAGTTTCTGGCAGTTTAACAGGGTCAACATACGCAGGTTTCAAACAATCAATTAACACAGTTTTGAAGCATTTGCGATTTCAATTGAGAGAAAATTTGTAATGCAGTATGAATTGAAATCACGTGGAAGAACACGAAACTTTTGGGAAATTGGCGCTTCCAAATCTTAATCCTCGAATTTACAAAGTAAACACTCTGACCGATGTGACCCAAATTTTTTGATGTTGCTAAACAGCAATAATTGAATCTTTCGAAGTTGACATTATAAAAACTATCTGCTTGCCATTCAATCCTTTTTACCGAATACACCGTTTTCTTGGCATGTATTATGACTGAAGGTTATTGTGACAAGTAAATTGCTAATAAAATGTGATAAGTTAATTTTCCCACCTAATAATCAATTCCATCATAAAGTTGTCTCACATAATAATCAATTCCAATCACAAAACGTGAAAACATAATAAAAATTTGAAGTAGGGATGTGTCTAATCAGTTTCGACAATCAATTATGCATGGTGTTGTACAATTGCAGGGTATTGAATGATTAGCGGCAATCGCAACCAAGTCTCCATAGCATCACCATATTGAAGGGCATTGCATTCACATAAGCAGCAAAGCCTGTCATTACAATTACATTTATCATACTTTCTGTAAAAAATTATAATAATTATCATTACTGTAGCAACGCTATAGTGCTGTAAAAAGATACCAAACAAATGCATTTATTACAAAGTACTGTAATAACCAAACACTACTTATATGAAAAGTACAGTAACCTAACTAATTGTTTTAAACAAAACACATGTCTAAAATCACTGATGGGACACACTCAACTCCACAAAATTCCAAAAACTGCTTTAAATAAGAAGAATCAGCATTCGGTTGGGAATCACTATTTCTTAAACAAAGCGAAATATCTTTGTATACCTTGCTAAATGAAATATTTTGTAAAATCAAAAGTTTTAAGTGAATGCTATGACTTTCAACTAACACTTTGCTACAAGAATATCGTAGTGTGATTTAAGCATGTTTTTTGTTCAATATGCTTTCATGCTCAGTGCTTGTTAGGCTTTAACATGGTGCAACATAATTAGCTCAATAAAAATAGGAAATTTCAGTTCTAAAACGTTCTTTACTTGTTAGTAAACTATGAAACACTTTAAATTTAATATTAATCCTCTTTATTACAACATCAATAATATTCCATGTTATTATTCTACAGTACCACCGAAAAAAACCTTTTTAATAGTTCATTTTCAACATGAAAAGCAAAGTTTTTGCTAAGAAAGCTTTCTCATATTTTAACTAGCTCAAATTTAGATTACCAATAGCCAATTTAGTAGCTGTTATCATATGAAGTGAATGAATCATCATGGCTGTTAATTTATTGCCGTTACTTAGCAGTCTAAATTCAGTGCTACCTTTTTGGTTGAGGTTAGTTGAATACACCAAAAAAACTGTACTCACTCAAAATGCTGATAAAAAGTGGCTTAATATTCACACATCATAGGCTATTCATTGACTCGACTTTGCACTGAATAACTATTTTACAGAATCAAATGTATTGATCTGTAGTAATTTCTAAACTATGACTAACGTAGTGTAGTATGATAGAATCTAAGTAGGCTACTGATTATAATAATATTCTTTGGTTATTAAATCTCCACCTTGACTAATTAAAAATTTGGCTGAATTACAAAAAGAAGAGCTCAAATTCAACTGATTCGAAAAAGTGCTCAAAAGCATTGGCCAGAGCGTATATCACAACATTAACACAGTACAAGTCACATACAAAAATTCAAAATGCTACAGGCTGTTCCATTTGTAATCGAGATCATCAGAAAAGTATTATTATATTCAATGAATTAATCCTGATTATGGGTGAAGCAATCTGTGACGTTTTAAATTTTTAATGCTTATATGTGATGTGCACTGTGTTACGATTTGACTTACGATTGCCAGTAAATTATATCCTACCCGGTCAGGATTTCAATCCAATCTCACCAGCACTGAAATCACATCCTAAACAACAATTGATGTTTCATCGTTTTTTAGTTGTTCCCAAGCCAGCATGACAAGGCTAGCGCAAAAGTTGACCCTGAATTATTCTTTTTTTAAACTTATTTTCATGTAGGCTACTGTGTTGGCACTAGCCTACTTTGAAATCTCACTCTACACAGTACAGGCCTGCACCTCTTATAGAGCTGATTTTTTAAATCATTTTATTTGTATTAAGCTTTTAGACCACAAAAATGCAGACTTACTGAAGTTAGACCACAAATAGCTTTACTGATTCTAGTATCCATTCACCTCCTACACCCATATACCTCTCTCATCTTCAGTCTTATATATACTCCTATTTCCTCTGGCCTAAATCATTCTTGCTTCAACAATATACTAGGCCACCAAACAAGTGTTTGAAACCACTACAGTAGCATATTCCAAAGATTAAGTATCGGTTCTGGTAACTTAGCTGCCAGAACCTAAACCTAGTCTCTATGCCAATCTGCAATAGCTCAACTAAATGATAAAGTGAAAGATAGCTGGCTAGGCCTACAAACCGCTAGGGATTAATTTAACTGTTACGTAACCTGACGTAACGGTAATAGCCAAACAGAAAACTTACTGAACTCATTTGCGGTATGAGTACCGGTATTAGGTTAGGTACCAGTATGATACCGGCATGATTCCTTGGCCTACCACCCTAGCTGCTAGGCAATTTTACTGATTCATAAAAACCAGGGATATGTTTCTATAGCTTAGGCCTACAGTATCTTTAATAAAAACAAGCTTTTTGAGCACTGAACAGTAGGGTGTTGCAGTTTGATCAGTAGATCATAAATACCAGGTTTCAAAATTTTTCATCAATGTTTACCTCCTCCGTCAGGCCAATTTTGAGGCCCACTTTTCCAAAAAATTTGCCTTTTTGCCACTAGAGGGCGGTATAGATAAGTTGTGTTTGTGGACACGTTTTCAAAAATGCCCCATGTTAGTTTCTACCTTAAAAAAAAAAAATTTGAATGAAATTGAGTCATCCTTTCTAGAGGTATTGCTATTTTATTACACTTTTAATAAGCGCTGCTGCCACCAATTGATGAAAACTAAAGTTGAATATATCAAATATTAAGTCTTTTGATGTTGAATTTCGGTATATTATTCATTTCAAAACTGTAGAAGTACATTTTAATGCAACATTTGGTGAGTCCCTAGTACTGATTTAGAGGTATTTTAGTAAAATTTTGTGAGCAATTCCTAGTTTTAAAAGATTTAAATTGTTGGACAAAACATTTCGGTTGGGTGGGGTTATTACAGCCTCTTTAAGAAAATTACTACAAACTATTTCAAAAGTTCTTTCAATAGGCAATTTATTTAGTTTTTGAAGTGCGGTAGAGAATCAATGGTACTTAAAGAAATATGCTTTTTACTAGACTAAACTAAGATTAATGAATGTTGCAATTGCACAGTTCGGGTTTATTCGTTTACATGCAATATGAGTGCCCAAAGTACAATAACTAACTTTTATGTTGGATGCCACATCTTAGTCTCCATCTTAAAAAAATTGAATAAAGTTGAGTAATTCTTTCCAGAGATATTATTATTTTATTACACTTTCAACAAGCGTTGCTAAGACAAAGTGGTGAAAATTAAAGTTGACTGTATCGATATTAAGCATTTTAATGTTGAATTCGTACATACTATCCCCTGCAAAGTTGCAAACTTGTAATTTGATGTTTGTTTTTAGGCATTTTATCACTATTCTAGTATATTAGGTATTGCGCTGTTGTAATATAAAATTGATTGAAATTAACAATAATGCTGTAATGTTCAAGAGTTGGTCACTATGAGCTACTCAATTTCGAGCATCCACCAATTTGAGCTAAGTTTTGGATTTTCAACTTGACTGATTTGACTGGCAAAGCAATATTATTTTTCCTGTATTTTAAAGGGCAAAAATTATTCAGCAACAATGCAGAAGTACCACATTAAACAAATTGGAAAGGAAGTTTTTTTAGGTTTGGGATTTTTCTAGGATTGTCTTCTACGACGAACGCACGATTATGTAGATTTCCTTCCTTGTGTAGCTGGTAAAGAAAATCAGTAATCAACTTGATCCCTCTTACTGTGGAGTTATTGCACACTCGAAGGCTGTGGATAGTATCCTTTGCCATGGCATATCCACACACAAATTTTTTTCAAGTTATTTTTGGCATCACCAACTTACGAAGTCCTCCACCAAATCTTTTGAATAACTTTCCATCAGCATTTGGAGTCACTTTGTGCCAACGAAAGTTTTTCATCCCATGGGACTAAGGGAACAAGCTCTCCAGTTAAATACCAGGTATGTCTGGCCTTCAAGAGCAGGCAAGACTAGATAAATTTATTTCGTCCCTTGGTAACAGCATAAAGTAGCAATTAATTCGCATTTGTTTAAGAAAGCTGCAGGAAAGTTGCTAAGAACCTTATGGTCATTAAGTCAAGCAACCACTCTCTGTATCAGAGATGCCAATATTATGGAAGTTTTTAATTACTTTGTCTTAGAATTGTAACATTTTGAAGACTTCAAAATCTACGGCCCGTCGAGAGCATGCACTGGATCTTTACATGTACACAGAGAACTGTCGGTAACATGAAAAGAAACATGTAAACTGCATGAGATAGTTTTTGTAACAAAATTTGAACTTTTTGTACTTTAATAACTGCGGGAATGCAATTCCGAATCTTTACTACCTGATGTTAAATACACATCTGTTATTAATTTTGTACAGAAACGCAGAATGTGTTAATTGCTGAAGTCACACAACTGCCTCATAGCTTGACTAGAACGATCAATAGTTTCACAAAAACAATTGTGAAAATTTTTTTAGGTTTGTTGTATAAAAAACAACGCACAAATTTAGCAACTTCAAATTTTAACAGTGGAATACATTCCCAAAATCAGTCAATAATTCTGAAAAAGTAGTAAAAGTTATTTAAAGATAAAATCGATTTCGGTCTCAAAAGACCATCAACAGTTTTTTAGAAAAAAAAGTATATTAAAGAATTAAAAAGGGACGAAAAAATGTAACAATCCAGCTTTAAACTTTGTTATGCAAAATGAAGTCATTGAGTAAAAGATTAAAAACAAATACGCAGTGCCAGAATGTACTCCATGTTGTATTTATTACTAAACTGTCTTCAAAAAATCTTCATTTTGTACTTCGTTGGTCTGGGTTTGATTCTCTGGATCTCTTCTATCAACAACCACATTAAAACTGACTAAGCCATCAGTTTGCAGAATTTAAAATTGCGAGTAATATGGGTTCACTGAATCTCCGAAATGAGCACCAACAATGCCTCTTATCCCTTGATTTTGTAAAAATTTTAATGTTTGCACACAAGTAGGATACGTGGCTCCCCACATTATTGTGCAATACAATAGTAGCGCATGTACTAAAGCATAGTCGAGCTTTAAGGAAACATTTGTTTTAGTTTATTTGGAATTCATCCTGAGCAAGCTGCAGTTTGTTATCAGTATTTCGGTCACTCATATTGCATGTAAACGAATAAACTTGTACTGTGCAATTGCAACATTCATTACTCTTAGTTTAGTCTAGTAAAAAGCATATTTCTTTAAGTACCATTGATTCTCTACCGCACTTCAAAAACTAAATAAATTGCCTATTGAAAGAACTTTTGAAATAGTTTGTAGTAATTTTCTTAAAGAGGCTGTAATAACCCCACCCAACCGAAATGTTTTGTCCAACAATTTAAATCTTTTAAAACTAGGAATTGCTCACAAAATTTTACTAAAATACCTCTAAATCAGTACTAGGGACTCACCAAATGTTGCATTAAAATGTACTTCTACAGTTTTGAAATGAATAATATACCGAAATTCAACATCAAAAGACTTAATATTTGATATATTCAACTTTAGTTTTCATCAATTGGTGGCAGCAACGCTTATTAAAAGTGTAATAAAATAGCAATACCTCTAGAAAGGATGACTCAATTTCATTCAAATTTTTTTTTTTAAAGGTAGAAACTAACATGGGGCATTTTTGAAAACGTGTCCACAAACACAACTTATCTATACCGCCCTCTAGTGGCAAAAAGGCAAATTTTTTGGAAAAGTGGGCCTCAAAATTGGCCTGGCGGAGGAGGTAAACATTGATGAAAAATTTTGAAACCTGGTATTCATGATCTACTGATCAAACTGCAATACCAAAAAATAGTTAAGCAAAATCGGTAAAGGTCGGGGCATCTGCAACACCCTACTGAACACGCCTAATTTTACAAGGTATTAAAATTTAATTTCTAGCTTTAGAAACTCAAGTCTACCGCACATAGCTATTCTAGGCTCTCGCAGCCTGGCTAACTGTCCACTAACCTAGCAATTTCATTTTCAAAAGCTTTTTATGTTTATTTTTAATCTGAAGGAAGAGCTGCGAAAATAGCAGCACAGCTAGCAGTGTTGCCATATTATTTGAATGAATTGCATATTTGTTACAGAAGCCCTCCGTAACTCTGCTGATAGTTGCTCCAGCGGAACTCCGGAGCCTTCACCGTCCGTCTTGCCAACCACAAATAAGATTTCCAAAATAGACTTCATTTTTTAACAGAAATAAAATAATAAAAAGGGCAGTACGGCACGGCAAAAAAATAACTGAAATTTAGCCGTAGAATAAAACTAAAAGAGCGCCGTACGATCAGTCTTCCAAATTAAAAAACACGTCCGTTTGCCAAAGCTCTAATTTTAAAATGAATGCTAGAACAAAGGTAACTCGGCCAGAGACAAAAAAGCGTGCAAGGAATTAACAAAAAGCGCGTGATTTTAAAACGCTTGCAGCCAACGGCTACAGGAAATAAGGTAACGTGCACAAACTGACTAAACTAAAGAAAAGAAGCGGCCGAGTTCGAAACTAGGGCGGGGCAACAAAAGAAAAAGTGCAATCGGTGCTGTAACAATATTCCGTTTTTGATTTTTTGTGTTGTTTTCTTTTTAACGTTCGAGCAAAATTAATTAAAATTTTTATGTTTTTACATTTTTTGAATAAAAATTTGAAAAAATAAAGTTTGTTTTCTTTGGTTGGGGGGGGGGGGGGGGGGTGGGGCTGCAGCACCGCAGCACATACAGGCAAGCCGCCCCCTGGTCTCATCAAAGACCACAAGATTCTTTTCAGCAGCACAGACAACAGGCAAATTAGTACTCAAATACTAATACATTGTAAGATTTTTGTTTTAAAAGAAATTAGCAAATGCATCCGGAAGTTATAAACATTCAAACGAAAAATCAGTAAGTTTCAACGTTTTAAAACTTTAAATTGTCTTCTCATTGGTTCATTTTCATGATATATAAACTAAAAGTTATTAGTCAAATTTATGTTGGTGATTTTCATTACCTGTGCATGCAGGGCCGGATATACCATATGGCACAGTGCTAGGGTCCCCGCGCTTGCATGGGAGGACCTTTTTCATTTTTATTTTTTACTTTTTGATGTTTAATTTGACTTCGTTTGACACTACAATTCAATGAAAATCGTGCGAAAATCTTTTTTGTCCCTCAACTTTATTTACTGAAGGCAAATGAGTCAAAAGTTCTAGGGGTCCTGTGGAATCTTAATTCGGTCCAGTGTATACGAAATACATTATACAATTGGATGTATTGCTTGCGTATTTTGCTTAAAAAATGAGAAAAAATATCCGCAATAATTAACAAAATAGCTCGTTTTTAGTTGGAACTATTCTTCCCCACCAAAGTGTTGACCTTGCAGTTGTGACAATTTGGACTCCAACGAGCAAGCAGGATTTTATGAATAGATAGGAACGAACCAAAACCTAAAAGCTTTTGTAAGGAAAAATGATATCTAGCTACTGCGTTGAGTAAGTTAAATACGTTCATTCCAATTACTGCTCAGACGGACTTTCTAAGAAATGGGCGTAGCCTTCAGCAGCTAGAACCATGGAGATTTGGACATGAAGCCTCACTGTTAAAAGTTAAGTTTAAGCGCACATAACTGGACTGAGCAAGGGACTTCAGATTCCTTAGCCCCTAGTATGCGCCATAGGAGGATCAACATCTATTTTTACTGCAGCATAATGCTGTAAAAAATGCTAATTCTTCAGCATTAGCTAGTTATGTATGCTCTATGTTGCTCCGTACTGAATGGTTAAAAATAGACTCTATGACTCGCATTCTAATTTTTGGTATCAAAGTTGCAGTGTGCTTACTGTGATTGGACTATCAGTTTACCTGCTGCTTGTGCACGAAGATTGTATTTAAAATCTCCACCACCAAGTTTCAAATCTTCTGGACTAAATTTTGCATTTTTTGAAAGAATAATCATTTCTATAGAAAAAACAAAAAACGCACAAAACAACAACAACACTAAAACGACAAAAAAAAAATGAAGTTCGAATTATAATGACCCCTGAGCATGACGCAAGAGTAACACGTCATAAGGTTAGAATAATTCGATTAGTCAGATTTCCGCTGCTAATATTGCAAGGCAAGGTTCATAATTTCTTTAGCAGTTGTTATTTTTTGCTGCACATTTATCCTCCTGTCACGGGACAGCGTCAGACGCTAACTGTTGGACGATCCGCACATTTTTCATTGCGATAACTACGATGTGCTTGAAAGAATCTGCACCTGCTTAGGAGTTGTCTACTGAAGTTGCTGCTTGTTTGAAGCCACCAAGCAGAGATAATCATCGTAAGGCGTCTTATCCAAGGACGCAACAACGTGACCAGGGTGCCGGTTAAACCAAGAGCGAGCAATCAGGATCGTCGATACCCTCTCAACCATGCTGCTGACAGGACAACAGCGTTTGTTGTGCTGTGCTTTTGTGAGCAAGTAATCACAAACGTACATTACTCCAGAAGCATAGATTTATAGAACAATCTTGACAATCAATCGTAAAAGTTGGTCAGCCGAGCCGGTCGACGGCATAGTTACGTGTTCTTGAGTCCCAATTGCGTTACGAGTACGCCAGGACCATGGAGTAATGGACGCGCAGCGTCCTTATTTGCGTTGGAAACAAACTTTGACACACGTCGCCAACAATTTGAAAAATATACTTACTCTTTATAAAAGTAAATGATTTCATTTTTTATTGCCCTCAAATAAATAGTCAATAAATTGATAGTTCAGTAGGCTACTCAAAAACTTAATTTGATGGTTTTTACTCAATAGTCTTTTTGTCAAGTTCTGAATATATATGCCGGTACGTTCCAAAATATCAATTGAAGGAAAATTACAGCAAGGTAGCATATTGAAATTTCGTCAGCTGCTTAAATTGAATCAAAAACAAAAACTAAATTAAATCTTTGCTACCTCATGCTTGCTCTAATACGCTGGTGATGCGTGTACCGAGTTACAACCAAACAGGTCCATTCTTAATGAAACTTACTGTCGTTATGAGTCCCGCCTCTACGGGCATTAGCACCATACTCTCTTTTTCCCTCGGATCGATCTACTTTCTTTTCATAAGTATCGCGGCTTCCTCCAGTTTGAGCATCTTCATCAAATTCTACATTTTCTTGAAATATTTGTTCTAGAAAAACAAAAAAAACAAAAAACAACTGACATCAGGCGTGCAACCCAGGATATTGCTGTGGGAGTAGGACGCTTGAACCATAAGTCAAAATTTCTGTGTTTCAAAATGGTGTCATTTAGGCGGTAATGCTAAGCAAATTGGTGCACCTTAAGCGTAACATACGCGGGGCAGACTCCCCAGCCGTTGGAACATGAGTTTCTAGGCGCTATCCGATTTTTGTGATTTTTTGGCAAAAATAGCTATTTTTACGCTATTTGGATTACATTTTAATCGTTTCTGGAGTCCTTAGAAAAAGTTAAATTGATAAACTTTTGAAGTGATTACAAAGCATTAAATTATCCAGCTCTTTCAACCCTAACTTACTTACAGATTAAGTCCAAAAAACCAAAACACTTGAATTGCTTGTGTGTTTGAAGTTAAATTTTCTGAGCAACTTGGCTAATTGGGGGTTTCAGCCCCACCTTCAGTCCCAACCATGTTGGTTGCGCTTCTGGCTGACATGCAACAAAAGTTGAATCAAGAGAGCATTATTTCTTTCTTAGAGCGTTTTTCTTAGTAGAAGGAACTTTAGATTGTAAAATTGGTTAAGTTTCGACAATGTCCATAAGAAATTTGCCATGTTCTTAAACTTAAAAGGGCATTAAGATCGAAAAAATTTTGCTCGGATTTTTCTCAAGAATTTTTGACTGGTATGAAGACTAACCAGGGCCTTTTCCTTTTAGAAATTTTGCCAGAGTTGCCATCTAAAAACAAAATTTGAAAAAGTTACTGCGTGTTTGTAACTCGATCTCAATAAGTGTTTTTGAGTAGTTGTCAAAACAAAGTAAAGGGGTAAAAATTAAAATTAGCTGATTTTCAAGAAATTTCTAGCCAACTTTCCAAAAGTTAATCTTTTGTCTCAATACTGGCAAAATGCAACTTTGAAGTAAAAGGAAGATTGCTAATTTGAGCTGCAATATCTTGAAAACGGCAAGACGTAAAAACTTATATTTTGGTGAAAATGCATTTTATGCTTTTCTCAACATTTGGTCGACAGTAAAAAACTTGAATCAGATGCCCTTTTAAGCTTTCAAATGGGAAATATAAATAAACAGGAATTTAGTTAATTTGATGAGCTTTACCTTATTTTGATCTCAGTTTAGGGTACAGATGGCACGGGCCTCAAAATTTGCAACCCGTACCGCCCACAGCCTGGAGGGTTCAGCCCACTACCCGACCCATACCCGGGACTTGTGCCTAAAACCAGAACCCGGCCCGCCCAAAGCCCGGTCAGAAAAAAGCGACCAAATACGGCCTCCCTGCCTGATCGACAAAAATCATGGCTAGCTTTATTGTCAATTGCTGCTGACAGGAACTGCAAGAGATTGAAGTTGACCTACTAGACTACTCGCATATAGGGTTGCAACATTAAACACTAACCTGAGCAATTGAATTTTAAGCTTGCAATCTTACCATACCTTCTTTCTTGCAGTTTCAGTTTTCAAAAATACACACTAAACTCTTATAAGCTAGGGCCAATAATGTCAGTTCCTTAGTTTTAGACTTGCTTTTCAACAATAGCAACCTATGCTGAAACGACTAACCTGAGCAATTGAATTTTATGCTTGCAATCTTATCATACTTTCTTTCTTGCAGTTATCAATTTTTCAAAAATGCACAGTAAACTCTATAAGCTATGGCCTATAATGTCGGTTCCTTAGTTTCAGACTTGCTTTTCAACAATAGCAACCTATGCTGAAATGAACAAATATGAAATAAGTTGTCAGTGCATGCTTACAGTATGTGTTGTACAAAATACAAATACTACACTGAGCACAACAGTATTGCTGTAACCTGTAATGGTAGTACTGCTGATGTTATCCTAATTGAAGAAAAATGGTGTACTATGAAGAATAAAAAATACAGTACAAAAATATGAGCACTTGTGCAGATACTACTAAGCATGGTGCAAACTGTGAAGTTACTGGTACAAAGCAAACATTTTTTGATAATGTACTGTAAACTGTAAACAAGTAAATTATCAAGAAGCAAAAACAAATTAATTAAATTGAAAGTAGCAAAATTAAAAGAAGCAAACTTTCCAGAAGAAATAAAAACACCTTGACATACCGCTACTTCAAAAACAAAAAATTGTACCGTTAACAGTTTTGCAACAATATACAACTCAAAGTAGTAGGTCTGGTAGATGCAATTGCACTCCTTCTAATGTGCAAAAATAGAAAACTGTAAGCAGTTTTGCTTGACTACGCAAAGCACAAGCATCGGTATCACAATTAAACAGCATCATATTACTTTGCAACAGAAATGCGCAATAATGGTCTCCTACAAGTGAAATTTTTACACTTTTTTGCAGATCTTACAGTTTCAAAATAAACCATGGATTGGTACAACACTCAAAAAAAATTAACCCAACAAAATGATATTTGATTTAATGACTAATTTACTGTTTTAAAATTAAAACTTGGAAAAGTGTTACCAAATTGGAAAATGTTAATAGAAGCCTCAAGATTAAATATTTGCTGTCATCACAAAACAAAAAAGAATTATGTCACCAACACTACAATACAGTATGTACAACAATATTAGGTTACTACAGCACAGTAGGCTAATTGATTTACTGAAAAGCAATAATAGTGTCATGTACATTGTATCGTACAAGTACAGAAATATTAGGCAAGTTGTTGGTACAGGTACTATATAAATTACTATCATTGACTTTATTCATTAAAATAACACCACTTTACTTCAAGCACATGCTAAAAATGGATGAGGTATTCAATTACAAAAGCAAAATTGAATATTTTCGTAATGCTTACGCAGCCTGATAGTCTGGAGAAAACACTGACTGAATAAAATTAATGTGTAGCTAGCTTACTTTGCTTCTGTTTGAAATATTGTTAGCATAGGGCTTTTGAAGGTTCGGTAGTGCAATAGACTATTCACTTTAGTAGGCTATAACTGTAAGAACAAAAATAGGCCTATCAATCTACCCAGAAATTTTTAAAAGACAAGCTATTCTGTACTATCTACTACTATGACAAAAAATGTGTTACGGTTTAGGCTATAACTGTATAGCCTATGTATAATGGCACATTTAAAAATTTAAATTTTTGTATGATAACTTATTAGTTACGATAATGCACCACTGCTACACAGGTTTGAACACTCACCACTTTACAGCTTTAGTGATAGCTTATCAGCTTATCGGTAGGCTACTCACTAGCGTGGTATTTTGTGCAGATACGGTACGTTTCCAGCATATGGTACCATTACGGAAATACTGGGAACTTTTAGTTGGCTATGGGCTTGCAACAGTATTTAACTCCTGGCCAAGGCAACTCAGCGAATAATATGCAAACATATAGGCTAGGCCTACCGATACCATAGTAGGCTAGGCCTATTATTAATTCCGTAGTCTGCTAATGCCATTACTGGTACCTTACCGGAACATACCGGTACTGGTAGGCTAGCTTTGCAAAAAGCTTATTGATATCACTGCCAGACTCAGACTGCACTGTCACTAAATTCAATTTTTTTCCGACAAAAATTCTGAAATTCCAATCTCTTTTTTCACACTCTCTGCATTGTAGGGCCTACCGGTACTGTATACCAGGGTAGGCCTACATGATAATAGGCTAATCAGATAATGCCATTGTCAGATTTAGGGCATTTTTAAACAGGGAAGAACCAAAATATCTCTGCTTGAATGTTAATTATTAGACTATTAATATTTCAATTGTGCAGTACCGGTAAGCCTATTGAGATAATAACAATAATAATTAGGCTATCGGTATGCACAGCCCATGCCTAATTGCCTAATGATTCCTCTACTGTGACAATGGACAGATTTTTTGTGAGTCACGCTTGAACGAAATCTGAAGTAATTTCTCGAAAATATTAAAAATTCGGAAAGGTAGTCAATCGAGATTTCCTGTTTCTGCAAACATTTACCCGAGCGGACCGCTTTGAAAAAGAACTGTAATGGGCCGTTAGCGGACTGGTAAAAAAGACCAGTTAACGGCCCATTAACGGGTCTCGTAGCGGCCCATGCCATCTCTAGTTTAGGGCTACTTTTTAAGTGTTTGATTGCACTACTAAAATTTCAAAAGCTTTAGTCTTAGGTAATAGCTGTTAGACTGCAGCGCCTATAGTATTTACTGTGCAAAGCATTGCCAGTAATCTTATAGGCTTTATCTGATGTAATTGCGGAATTGGTATTACGAGTTGAAACATCCCTCTAGGATGAAGTGCAAAAGATAAGAAAAAATATCTAAAACACATCTTCACCAAAGTTCAGTTTTCTGCAATCTATATCGGTTCTTAGAATGTCTTCATTAAAGTTTATTTGAGGTCTCCCCAACAGCGTTGCCAGTTAAAATGTAATTTCCTAAAAATTGCGGTATGCTACCGGTACCTAACTTGTAAAAGTATTTTTATGTCTCACTAACTCATGATGAAGGCTTGTAGTTATGTACTTTAAACCAGTTGTGAAAAATAATTTAGATCTTATTTTTGAAACGATGAAATTTTATCTGATAACATTGTCAGGAGATCTCAAATTTGAAATAGAATGGTTTTGCAACAATTTGTTCATGTCATCGAAACAGCTTTTCTTCTGACACTTGTCAATAAGAATCGTCAAAATTTATTGATTTATTATTTATTTATTACAGTACTATTGTGGGAGCGCTATTTATAGGAAAAAAGTCAATGAGAGAGCGTCATGAGTGTACAATCTTTAAACTGTTCACGAATTCTTTTTATCGACAAAGAGTGGGTTTAGAAATTTTGAGTAAAGTGGCTTCAAGAGCAGATAAAGGGTGAGCGGCCTTGGGCAAGAATAGAGAATCTGCTGTCATCATAATATTGAGCACAAAAAGGGATTTGGTAAAATGTGAAGACCAGTGGCAGAATCTCAAGCAAGAGACTGAATGCTGAATCAGAAGCAAAATATGGGATATTGGTCTGTGTGGAAGATTTTCACGAAGTAAGCGTTTCTGAGAAGAAGAGTGAGAGCGGATAGATTTGGGAACGTATAGTGTAATTCTGCCCAGCACACTTTGGAAAAAGTGGCCTACCTAGAGGCATAAGAATAGATCAAGCACGTTGCGTTTTTGCAAGCAGGCAGCACCTCCGTGTTGGTAGCAGAAAGAAGCTCGTTAGTTGAGTAAACAACACGTGCTTCCACAGGGAAAAAGCACTGTTTGACAGCAGATTTTACTTGCTTTTCATACCGGTTAGAAACAGAACCAAGCCATTGGAGACGTAAATAGAGGGAGCATCGAATTTAGGCAGAACATGAAATTGCTTCATATTTCTAGCCATTAACGACTTGAGAACGTGCTTTGAGCATCCATTAGTCTGTAGAATGGACTTGATTTTGTCTTGTTAAAATGGCAATCTTTCCGGAGAGCACATAGCAAGAGCCCAGTGAGTTAAGATCAGGATTAAATTAGTTTTACGTTTTCATGCTCTGCCTAAATTCGAAGTAGAAAGATGCCTCATCTATCTATTCAACGTCTCCCACTGCTTGGTTCTGTTTCTACCCGGTTTGAAAACCAAGTAAAATTTGCTGTCAAACAATAGTTTTTCGCTTTGAAACGAAGCGTTGTTTACTCTATCTACGAGTTCTCTTTGCTACCAACAAGAATGTACTGCCTGCTTTACAAAAAAAAAAACATTGTGATTTATCAATTCTCATGCCCCTGCGACAGTCCGTATTTAGGCCATACCTCCCAAAGTCTGCAGAACAGAATTAAATAGCTTGTTCCCAAATCTATCTATTCTTGCTCTTTTTCCCAGCAACGCTTACTTCCTGCCTGTCGGTGCAAATCTTCCACCCAGACCAATACCCAGTCTTCTGATTCAGCCATTGTACTTCTCCTTTTACCAATATCCTGTATGTGCTCAACATTATGATGACAGTAGATTTTCTATTCTTGCCCAAGGCCGCTCACCTTTCCACCTATCTGCTCTTGATGCTACTTTCATCAAAACTTCTAACCGCACTCTTTGCCGATAAAAAGAATTCGTGTACAGTTTAAAGATTGTATACTAATGAAGCTCTCTCATTGATCTTTTTTTGGTCACTTACTGCTCGATTTTTTCCTATAAATAGTGCTCCCACAATATACAGGTTGGGCCAAAAAAATGTTACCTCTTTTTATATTCTAACCATTTTCAAAATTAGTAAGACTTTTGTTTCATATTCCTGCTCATAGGAGAAAGCAGGGAGTCAATATGAATAATGTCATTTACCAGCAAGATGGTGCTCCCCCACATTGCTCAAATGTCTCACTGGATTTCCTCAACGAGTACTTTCCTGGAGATAGACTCATCTCACGGCGTACGAACAACCCATGGCCTGCCTACTCTCCTGATCTTTGTCCCGCAGACTACTTTCTATGGGGGTACCTGAAGGAGAGGGTGTACTACAACAACCCACAGACCATTGAAGCCCTGAAGACCAACATCTGTCACGAAATTCGAAGAATCCCTCTTGAGATGTGCGGCAATGTCATCACAAACTTCAATGTGCGTGTTGCAGCTGTACTCCACAGAAGAGGAGCTTGGATTGAACATGTTATCAATTATTGAACTGTGGAAGAAACAAGAGACAAAGTGAAAAGACTTTGTTATCAAATTTTAATTGGATATTTTTGTTAAACATCTGTGAAAAAAAATTTCGAATAAATGTTCATTTTTAAAATTTGTGTATGGATTAAAAGTGGTAACAGTTTTTTGGCCCACCCTGTAAATAAATAAATAAATAAATAAATTCTGACGACTCTTATTGACAAGTGTCAGACAAAAAACTGGTTAAAAAACATAAACAGTCACTCTCAGATTCTGTATTACGTACCAATCAACTTTTCAAACCATAAATCTAAGAATGCTGAATTTCGGTAAAGATATCTTTTAGAGCATTGTTTATGTTTTGTACATAACGATGCTTCACCCTTTCAACAATACGTTCAGTTACTTGCACAGCAAATTTGTTAACCGTGTTCAAAAACAATCAACTTGAACAAGGCTGTAGTTTTGATTGATTGACTTATTTTTATCCTCCACTTACGAGGAAGCGATGGTAGCGCACAGATACCTGTATATTAACTTTCAATATACGTAGGCTTCTGAGGTGGCTTTTATTTTAGACGAATCCAATTATTTTGGATTTAATTTGAAGGTTGATTTACTTCGCTTAGCAGTAAGTTTACCTCTTTCCAAGCTTTCCGATTGACATTTTGACTTCTTTCCACGTAAATTTGCTGCTTGTTCGAAGCCATTAAACATGGACAAACCTTGTAAAGCGTCTTATCCAAGAACGCAACACCGACAACTTGGTGTCGGTTGAACTCAGATCATGCGATCCGTATTCTAGTACAAACGATGCCTTAACCGTCTTGGCCACGCTGCCAACAAATTTATTAGCTTAAATTACCTTGCCTATATTTAGCATTCACAAATTGTTGCAGGATGCAGTAGCGTAATCACAATTTTGTTTAGAGGAGGGTACGTTCTTGGCCAAAAAAGTCTTTGAGGTGTAATTTTCAGACAATTTTCAGTGAAGTTTAAAAAAGTTTTCACCGTTCCATGAATATTAGGCTCCAGGCTGAGATTCTTATACGTACTACATAAACAGACAAACACTTTTATTGTTGAACGAGGACTTAAAGGCAAAATCAATGAGGGTATTTAAAGTTAGGCAAATCGCACAAAACTAGCTTGGCATTGACTCCATTTTTTTTCACCCAGCCGTTCCAGAGATATCCTACTTCAAACACGACGTACTGCATCTAATGTTATAATTTGTATTAATTTTTATGGGCAACACTGACGTTGATAGTTGTTAGCGACGCCGTTCCAATTGTAACATAAAGCAACGCCGCTATTAGGCCACTACATTGAGTCGTTTCGCTGCGCATTAATCAGGTTGATCTTGTCAGCAGAGCAGGTCCGAGCTGGTAAAAACAATACGCTGCACGGTAACCTTGGCAGAAACGTCTAAAAACAAGCGAAAGTAAGGCCAGTAGAGTTATTAAAGTAGCAGGCCATTGCTTACAACTTATTTGGAAAAATTTATTCCAGGGTCACACAATACTGTTAGCAAATACAACAGGCTTACTCAAGTACTGACAGTCTTATTATCAAGTATGAGTTTGCACTTTGTGGCCTGGTAATAAAAGCCTTAGTGCTAGGGTGCTAGGCTTGGCTATGGCTTAGACTGAAATGTATCTAACTGCTTAATTTTTTCGGAAATCGCTAGCCTACCAGTCTATACTTCTTGCCAGCTCGGATCTAGTGTGCCGACAAGATCAAACTGATTAGTGCGCAGCGAAACAATTCAATGCAGTAACCTTTACTGCAGGTCAAAACTGGGAAGTCGTTGCTAACGACGCTAAGGCTACCAACGTCAGAGTTGCCAATAAAAATTATTAAAACTGATAACGTTAGTGGCCTCTACATCGTGTTTGAAGTACTGTAGAATATCTCTGCAACGGCTAGGTCAAAAAGGATGGAGTCAACGCCTGCACTATTGCAATTATGTCTATACTTATTCGAATGACTGAGAACAAATCTGTTTATTTTTTACTAGGTTGGCTGCTCGACTCGAAGACTTGTGTCACTTCGCGGTCTTCTTTCCGCATTATTCTGATTATTATACGTTGTGTTGTTTTTGCGATTATTTTGTGTGATAAAAAACGAACTTACCTTACCTTATCTTACCAATCTAGTCTAATACGATTCGCTAACTTCAAATCCCCAAATTGATTTTGACTTTAGTCCTCGTTTAAGTGAAGTTTGTAGTTCTCCAGTTTTTTTTTTTAATTAAGATTAATAAACAAGCATTATCAGCATATTATCTTTGAGCACAATCAACAACTTAATGAAAATCATTTGCGTAGTAATTTATTTTTACCAATTCACAATTGACATAATGAAAAAAACAAAAAAAACATTAAAACAAAACCTAGTAAAATAAGTGATCTGCAAGGATCACACCAAACAGCCGTTTCATCGGTTATTGAGTCCAAGTGCTACTTGTCATTCGGTAGCAAGTTAATCTTTGTGCATACGAATATAAACGACGTCAGATATTTCGTAGTACAACCCGTGTTACTCAAACAATTTATAAATTTTGTTTTCGTTTAGTTACCGATTAAGGTAGTTGCAACTTGCAAGAGAGTGAAAGATTTCACATTAAGTTTGTTTAATTAGACTTTTTAGTTTCATTTTTAAACGCAAACAAACTCAAGGTTTTAAGTTTTTTTGTTAATAATAGTCAATAATTTGGCACCTCGAAATGCCAATAAAATTTTGGCTGAGGGATAAAAATAATAATGATAATTGAGTTTATCACAGTGCGTGAGCAATCGCCCCCGTCACTCATCCTCTCTTCACTAATGCGCAATGTTGGTAGGATGAAGGATAAAGATCAGTGACGAATGAACTGTTTCCAAAAGTTGCCGCTTTAAAACTGTTTGGACACTCTTTTTTTGTGAATCTATATTGAACTAAATCAAAAAATTTGATTTATGTAGTTTGAACGTAGAAAATTTTTGGCAAACGGAAATACTGTAGTAAAAAACAATACAATATGCTGACAGCTGAGTGAATACAAAATCTTAACTAGGCAACTTCAACTTACGCTCATCTACGTGCATGTCCTTTGGAAAACAATCATTAGATTCTTTTGATGGGTCTTTTGATTCTTTAGTTTCGTTAGATCCTTAAAAAACGAAACAGAACTTGCTAAACCTAAACAATTTCTAATGGCATAATTCAGTTAGGGCTTCAGCAGTTTGTAGCGTTCTAAACATTTCAACGTAATTTGCAGTGAGAAAAGTGCCAAGCTTGCCATTCCAATAATAGCGTGGAAGACGAATAAACCAACCAAAGGAACGGCAAAAAATTCATCAAAAAATGTATAATATGCACAATAGGTTTAGGTCATTCCGATTATGTAACAAAGCATTATCGCCGAGAATTGTTTGCCCTAGCAAAGCAACTTATCAAGGATGAACCAAACAAAATTTCAAACTAATCTTGAGTTCATCAAGCCGGTTTAGGATTTACAAAGAGTCCTGGGTGCACTTCGCAACTCTTGATTTATCGTTTTCTTATTTTCAGAAGTTATTATTACGCCATAGTTTTTTGCCAAAACAGGTTGGCAGAATAGGAAAAAGTGTTCTGTATTTTCCCTTTGCGTGGCTCTTGTTGCAGACATTATTTGTGTAGTAACCATAAAAACTAATAAATAATTTATTGCGGAATTTTGAGCCAGATTAACTGAAGTAAAATTCTTACACTATAGTACACTACAACTGTACTATGGTCATGGCGATACGCCATGGCTATGTTACATATTACGCAAACACTTATGGCACTTCACAAAACGGACAGAATCCCGGTCCCGACTGTTTTTCAGTCTTTCTAGCTTGGCTGCATCAGCTTCATTTGTAGCTCTCGAGTCGGAAAAAAATCAAATACTATTATTGTTTTTTATGCTGTATTAATTATACTGCAGACTATATTTCTACGCGGAATACTCTGGAACAGAAATCTAACGTTTCGTATGTGGTTTTAGCGTACCTTTTTTCTTCAGCATTAGTTTTCCATTAGTAATTGCTGCAAAATCATCTAAATTATACACAGAAACCCAATCCTTAAAATGATCGTTAAATATGTACAGATTGTGGGTATCCCAAGAAAAGCCATATTTTTTCTCCATTGCTTTTACGACATCGTTGTGATGTTGCTCTTCAATAATATCTTTTCTGTCTTCATAGGTGACGTGATAGATCAGCATGTTAATGATCACTACTTTAAAGGACTACTCTATTAACTAATGTTACTACGCTTTTACAGACGCTTAATATATACCAAATAATCTAAATGAATTTATTTAAGGTAGTTAGAACAAAATACATTTCAGTTGGTACACTTAGTGTTATAAGAAAGTAAATTTTGGTTCAAGGATGGCTTTCCTTATATTCTTGCAGAATTTCAGCCTTGATTGTTCTTAATCTGTTCCTAATTTTTATTGCACAGTATCGTGTAAATTCATTCGTGCTTGGTTGAACAATAACTTTTTGTTGAACGTTGATGATTATGATCATTAAAATGGTCTTGAGCAAATCAACAATGTCAGTATAGAAATTGCCAAGATAAGCTCTGCTTGTTTAATTTATGGCTCAAAAATAATTTTTTATGCAGACTCTGGCATTGGTCTCGATTTGTTCATAAATCTTGATCATAAAGCAAACATGAGCCTCGTAACTTGTTCATCAAGCAAACACGATACCCACTTAACAGAAAGCGTTTTGATGTAATAAAGACGAAGTAATGATATAAGGTACGACTATTAAACATTACTGACTTCCGTCTTTCCTCTCCTTCCAAAGGGTGGTCTGGGTGAAACAAACGTAGGAGAAACATTTTTGCAGCTCGATTTAGGTAAAAGATTGTCTCCAGGAATGGATTTTTTTTTTCAAGTATAGATAAAAATTCGTCAACATGAACGGATTTTTTTCTCCATTAGGTAAAAACATTTAGCTTTTTGAGCAAAATTTATATGAAATATATCAATATTACTCGCTTCCTTTATTGCAAAGTATCAGGTGGACACTAAGTCCTGATGAAATGATACTATTTGGATTGCATCGTAGCCACAAAATGTAAGTTTACAAAAAATGAGTCTTTTTACGATATTTTATGTGATTTGATGGTGTGAGATTTCGAACCAACGAATCCAGTACTTGGAACATCAATGCTACTGTTGCATCACGTTTTAACGCAACCAAAAGTAGAAGTTTAATCGGATTAATTGGAGAGTAGATCTAAAGTTGTTCAACCAAGCCGGTCGAGCGCATTGAGACGCGTCCTTTTGTCGTGAATGTTACACTGCTGTAAAATCAATGGCGTTTAGTGACTGAATAACATAAAATCGATACTAAATATTCAAACAACTCATATAGTTTGCATTTTAGTCAGAGGTAAAAGTAGAAATTTTTTCTTGCCAGTACTGTGCCAGAAGGCCAGCAGAGACAAATAATTTTTTCGTAGTTGCTGATCAAAAGAGGCAAATGAGTCTTAGGTATCCACTTATCCAGTCACAAAACCCCAAACGCCTTAATTATACCTCACACTCTAAATGTTAATGAACTATAAAATATTAGATAATCCGAGATTGGCTAATTCGCGAATAACTAATTTGTCTCTGGATTAGAATGAATCGCTAACCTGAGACGCGTAACAATGTCCTGTAGTACTGTTGCCTGCAAATTGGAGAGTAAAAGGTTTGCCACAGAACATTGATAAATGTTCTTTCCCGAATTTGAATTTCAAAAAGCTTTTTGGGGGATAAGTACAAAAGATTCCCAAAATCTCCTTTTGGCTCATTATTGTAAGTTTGTAACCACAAACATAACGACACATTTTCAACCAAGCACATAACCACATAATCCAAATCAAACACTCAATTATTCAAAAATTTTCCATAAAGGTTCATAGTGGCTATTCTTTTTCAAGTTTTGTTGAGCCAATGACATAAAACTAGATGATACGCAACTCTTTTTCCCACTCTTTTTCCTTTTTGTTTCTTTATTGTGTGGATTTTTGCTCTGTCTTTACCCGCGCTGATCTGCTGACAGTGACTGTATTGTACAGCCTTTGCCTTGCTCAACTTACAATAGGGTAGCAATTATAACAAATATCGTTGTCTCTGGAAGTTGTGGGTTTGCGTAATTTACTTAAAGTTTTGTCAACTACTAAATTACCCCCCAAAATCCAATTTTCGAGTAAGTTTTGCGTGAAATACATAAATATCAACGTGTTATCACAACTTAATGTTACGACATCACTGAAATGTAAATATGAAAAGTGTTCTGTTTTTTTTGTTAATTGTTGTGGTTTCTCATTTCTTCTGCTTTTCTGAGCCAAATATGATAAATGTTTCACGCTGAATTGATTGAACTACTCGAAATATGTAAGTGGCGATTTTACGTTTCATTTTGTGTTGTTGTTACGGTAGCATTGAACTTTGAAGAGTCAAGAGCGTATGTTAATTTTCGTTGCTTCCGTGCCAGAAATGGCAAAAATAAACTGAATTAAATAATGTTATAAAACTTGCCGTAGTTTTATACGGCATATAGTACACTTTTTTTTATAAGAACCAATAAATATTAAGTTAAGGCTGGCTGTTCGTAGTTTTTTGCCGAATTTTAGCCTCAATTGCTCTTAAATTTTGAAAACACAGATGTTAATTATAGCGACCACATTTGTACAACTGTTTAAGATGTTAGTTTTAGCGACCATATTTGTAAAACTGTTTAAGTTGTTTAGTCCCAAAGCTTTGTGTGTTTGAGTGAACGTTTTTTACTGCTTTTGCCGCAAAATTGCTCTTTTTTCGACTTGAACGACTGCCAAAAATTTTCTCAGTTACTGGCATAGAGCGCAGCAGTATTCAACCGATCAGTGATCGATTGGATAGAGCGTCTGCTACTGAAGCGGTAGACTCGGGTTCGATTCCCGGTCGGGTCAAACCAAAGACTATAAAAATTGGCATTCACAGCTTCCCTGCTTTACGTTCAGCATTAAAAGGGACAGTGTGAAGCCTCCACCGTGTGTGGTAGACAGGTGGGCAGGTGGCAGCTTGACTCGAAGACCGAAAGGTCCCTTCGCTGTCTCCTGGCCAAGGCAACTTGGTGAATAAAATGTAATTACAATTACAATTGCAATTCTTTGATCTCATAATAGTTGCAATTTTTCTCGCAAATACTAGAAAACCACTGAAATTTTACCGTTTTGAATCAGTACAGGATTAAGTTTCTTTTACTAATTTGGATTTTTTTTCTTTTTTGTTTGTCCTTAAATTATTTTTGCTGCTGAGGCTGGAATTTTTCTTAATTTGTTCTTAAATTTTGAGCAAAAATGAGCATAGTGTTCTTATAAACTTGGTCTAAAAAAGAGTATATATGATTAGTTAGTTTGTGCGTTTTTGATTCCTTTTTTTAAGGTAACATTAACTTCTACTTTGGAATGCGGAGTCTTTGCTGCTGAAAAATCTTGCTTTTTTTAACAAAAAGATTGATTTTGTCTAATATACAGCGCCACCGTTGTTTCGTGACCGCAGGATAAAGCAAAAATAAGTCATCAGCTACAGCATACGATCAAAACTCTAAATGTTGTCTGATGTCTTACTTAAACCCCTCTACCTTTGAAGATTCATATATTTTACCGACTTCTTGCGAAAAAGCATCAACGCACCTTTTTTTCAGAATTAGTGACTGCAATACGTCCTTGTGTCCTTGGGAAAGACATTTAACGCATATTTCCCATCAGGGCGAAGCAGTGTACCCGCAGTATGGGCCCAACCAGAGGAAAGACTTGCAAATAGAACCCAAAAAAGTGCTCGGCGTCATGGGCGTAGCTAGGATTTTTGATTAGTGGAGCCCAAACCGCAAAGCAGTGACGTCATCACAACTTTTCAAAAGGAATGTTTAATGGGACAAAGATACCGTAAAATGGAGAATCAGAAGCAGAAACCTGGATTACCATGTAACCAGGATTTTGCTAAAGGGGTCAGGACTTAAACCAAAACTTGAAAACTTTTCAAAAAATAGTAAATTGGGAGAGATGGTGAGTAAACTAGTGCACTTAAACGTATCACAGACTAGGGTTTGGGGGCAAAGCCCCTCGCGGATGGGCGATTTTTTGTAATGTTTTAGAAAAAATTGCAATTCTAAGGCCATTTGGATTACATTTTGCACGCTTGTAAATCCATTTGAAATACTAAATTTTTAAGATTTGAAAGCCAACTGAAAAAATTAAATTATTCAGCCTTCCATTAACTTGCAGGTCAAGTCCAACACACGTTTAAAATCTTGCATTTTTAGGTTAAATTTTGCAAGTGGCTTGGTCCAGGTAGAGTAAAGCAAGATGCAATGCCTCCTGCAATACTTTTAGCAGCTAGTAAATAATAATTCACTCAAAGATTTGCCTTGGAGATTTTTGTTTTGTCAAAAAAATAACCAGTTTTAGGAGTACATAAACGACCAGAAACAGGCTCGCTCAATTCAAATTCAATAATTTGTTCAATAAGCATTTTCCCAAGCTAATTTTTTTTTCGAAAGTATTTTGTCGCGTTAAAACTGCTAAGATGGAGGTGGATTGTTATTCAAAGTTGGTACAATAGATGGTTACGAGTCATGTTATTGCATTATGTTCACAAAAAGGTTAGATGAGGGACTGAGGTTGCAACTTTTAGGACAAAAAGCCTGAGTTTCTTCCGGATAATACATTTACTTTAGTTGGTTATTAATATTGTACTGTTGAACGCAAAAGTGGTAAAATAAACTTAAGCTGAAAAAAGGCTTTGTGGTCATTATTTTTATCATTGGTGGCAATTCAATTTGCCCCCCCCCCCCACCTTGGCTACGCCTGTGCTAGGCGTTGATGTGGTAAGACAGACGCTAAGTGCCTGGTTCATACGAATGATCGATCGAGTGACTACAGCAAAAGTTCATGACCTATGAAAAATGTTGGTGCAGATGAGTAAGACTTCGACTATTTCGTTCACACTCTTTAAACGATTTAGAATGGACACGATCCTACTCCGAATAGGCTACCAAAGACCTGTAGAAGCAGCTCCAATTTTCAAGATATCGCTTTCACTCAAATGACACGACATGAATACAGATTAGTTCACTTCAAACCATCGTTAATTACTTTGCAAGAACATTATTAGCGCTTCAACCGACCTTTTTCGAACTGCGCACTAATTGCCAGTGCCAGAGAAAAGCAGAAGAGTGAGGCCTGCGGCCAAGCGTGACCAAGAAGAGAATAAAATGAGCGCAATCGCGCAGTTTCGGATCATCTAGTTTTATGTCATTGGTTGAGCCATGCCACTTGTTGAATGAGCAGCTCTTCTTCCCTTTCCAAGCCAAGTTCTTACGTATTGCTCTGGATTCCATTTCTCGCTCATTGGTCCGGTTTGCGCTGAACTCGCTCTCATACTCGGCGTTACTTGATGAAAGGATGTCAATGGCAACCATCAACTTATTTAGTTGGTCAGGAATGCTTCTTCCTCCACTTGCCTTAAATTCAATGTACGCAAGATGAGTTTGTTGCTTGTTGAGACGAAGGGTGCCACATAAACTTTTCACTTCATCTTCTACAAAACGAGGATTTTTATGATCAATCTTTTTTGGATCTAACACGCCAATTTGACCAACAAGGGTTTTGTAGTTCTCTCTTTGAGTTGCATGAACGCTACGCTGTGGTCTGCTTGATGCCGTCGTAAAGAGCCTTTTTTCCATATTGTCAGTTACAGCCCGAAGAAACTGAGCCTGATTTTTTACTGGGCTTCTTCTCTCAGTTCTACTTGTTGGAATGACATTGCTTTTTCTGCTTGTTGAGCCAAGGTGGAGTGTTCTCCCAGGGAAGCAATAAGGCTTTTTATACGTGTTGTATACGCCTTGAATAAAGTGTGAGCTTTTGGTAGCGTGGTATTTCGGCTTTGCAGTGTTTCTGATAAATTTGTTAATTCGTTCAAGACTTCTGCCATCACCGCTAAAGTTTGAACAAAATTTATTGCACAAAATTTAGATAATATTCCTTAAAATCTGGCCTTTTCTGTACTTCATCTCGTTTCGTCATTTGAAGCTTTGTGAAAATGTTGCGCCGAAGCTGGGAAAGAATGCCAGACTGCTGATACTGCCCTGAAGGATGAAGCGACCCAGCGAATAGTAAACACCTTTTTGATTCTTTTGGGGGTCGTATGCAAATCATGGGAACATTGGTCAAGTTCACGCTTGTTCTTTGGTGACTGGCTGTACAGCGAATATAAATGTTCAAGAAATGACTGAAAGTGATTTGTACCAAAGATGGAAACCGATCGGGTTAGCGGTCGGGTCGAGATTCTTCGACCGGCCAGTCAAGCCAATTGAAACACCGGTCAAATTCTCCTTTCTTGCAACTAAAAGACATCTAAGCACCAACCGAAATATACATAAATATTTGATGTTAAATAAAACTTTCTATAAAAAAACAGTATTAACAAACCACACCTTTTGAAAACACGTGTTGAATGGTTTCAAGCTGTGACTTTTATGCTGTGATCATTAAGACATGCACATCCAGGGGCGTATTTAGGGGGAGCGATGTGCCACATCCTCCCTTCTTTGGGCCACGGCACAAAGAAATAAAGTGCAAAATATACGTTAAAATCGCATAATCAGATTACAATAAAGCATGCATATGTGGAAGAGAAGAGGCCTATGCTACGTGGAACTTTAGCATCATTTTAATCAGCTTGAGAGTAGAAGTGGCGCAGATTTCAGATTTTTTAATACATGCTAAAATCTTGCTGCTTTGAAAGCTTTTTTAACGTAAATTTACTACACTGGGCAAGAAAGACATAGCTCTTATTTTTTTTATATCTATCTAGCCATGGCTTGTTCTGAAGTAGCAGCATTTCTACAAACTGCTGGGGCACATTATATTTCAAACTTTTTCTTGCCAACGTCATAACAGTTTAGTGTTTGCTGCTCATCAAATTGCAAATATTCTGCCACCAATAGCTAAAAAATTGTAACTTCTTTTCTTGGCCTTACGCATAATATCATTAGAAAGATTGTCTAATAATTTAGTTTGTGCCCTCCAGTCCTTTTTATGCATATTTTGCGCTCGTTTTGCGCTACTCAAAACAGGTCTTTTTTACTGAATTTTAACCAAAAAAAAAGGCTTAAAATTGAGTTATTTTTGCAAAAAACGCAAATTTTTTATGCGTTTTTTTCTGAGCCTCCCGTTCGTAGTCACAAATTTTAACACCTCACCCATGCTTTCCCCTTTTGAAAATTTTTCATGAAATGCATTGAACAGTGAACAAAAACTTCCCGTAAAAAAAACGCTTGACCGGGCCGGTCAGACACCGTTTCATCTCTGGTTTGTACCACTGATTCTTTCTAGTGCATTTTCTACAGCAAGCTCAAGTCTGTGATTAAGACAATGCCACAATATTATATCAAAAAATTTGTCTTTAAGCAACTTCCTGACTCCTGACTTAGTAACCAGCATCAGGCTAGCTGCATCACTACAAAATCCAATAAATAATTTTTGGAGTAACGCGATTGTTACGGATTCGGTTTAAATCTACGTCTGCTAGGTACGGAATTCGTAACACGCGACTTGGTTCAAAATATTATCTTTTTTGTCCGAGTTCAGCGTGTTACGAATTCCGTCCCTAGCAGACGTAGATTTAAACCGAATCCGTTACAAAGTTTCGATGAACTTGCGTTGCAGACGTAGCACGTAAACAATAATTGACAATTTGACAGTAAAATCCAATATTGATTTGGAAGCTGAGACTTGGTATGAATCGAAAATTTAACTTCAGCACTAATGGGAAGCGTAAAAGAAATATTGGGGTAGAGTAAGTCGGTTGGATAACATTCAACGTATGACAACGGGCACTTGAGCAACGGCTCAATGCTAACTATTAAACTTGTCTTTTAAACATGCTGCAAAGGCAGCGATAACTTTGCTTCAACATGAAAATTCCCTTTTACCGACTACTCCTTGGTCACAGAAAATAAAAATATGCTGATAAACTGAAATGTGTTTCAACACCGCAAAATCTCGGCTTGCAAACTCCAAAAATTTGCATACAACACAGAGGTTGAAAACGATTAATCAAAAATTTCTTACGTCGTTAAACAATAAACAAACAAGTACTTACGACACAACCGGATTTGTCAAGTTTCAAAGTCAGCGAATTTTAGATAATTTGCTTGTGGCCTTTTTGAATCAAAAGATAAATGAAGATAATGAGCCATGGCGTTGAGTGCGATAAAGAACAAATGAAAAAACAAGGGTTCGAAACTATACTAAGATAAAAGAAACAAAACGGCGCTACAGCGATGGTGTAGCCGTTTTTATGCAAGCAGTCCACAATTTTGTCAGCAATATGAGAAGCGTACAGACTTTTTAATTCTACTAATTTTAGCGAAAAGTTAATTGGCGCCGCTTTGCCATCAACACTAGCTCTTAGTAACACGATTAATGTTGATTTGTCACCCACGCGAGTTGATACATCCGCTGGAACATTTATCTTACTTCTGCTCTCTATAATTTTGGTTCAAAGTTTTTTCTTCATATGTGAAGATATATGTTCAATTAGGTCAACAGCTACAGTTTTGCTGTGTAAAACATGTCCCATGTCTATCGAATTAGCTTGCTGAAGGCTAATAAATTTTTTTACGTCTGTAAAAGGTTTGCTAGTTTTTGCCACATAATAAGCTGTCCTGAACACTCGAGGTGTGGATTGAAACGCAGTTAGCTCACTCTGGGCATTTAAATTAAGGAGTACATCTTCCTTTGCCGTCGGAAGAATATTAATAGCTTCTTGGCGCGCTTTTGAGTTTCTGTGCTCACGGATCTTTTTTCGAAGTGATGAAAGTTGAACCGTTCTTGGGCTACCAAAAGAAGTAACATTGCTATCTGCCCATTGAGTGGAAATATTAACACCACGAAATAGTCTTACTCCCAAATTATTGACTTCACGACACGGAGTACATTCTACTTTACCATCACTAGCGTACATCCAACTGTTTTTTTTTTTTTTGCTTAAATTCCTCATATTGTTGTTCACTCCATATTAACGGATAAACAGCGGAACATTTTCCTCAATGTGATCTTGATTCACAGGTAGAGGATTGCTGATTGCACTACTTTGGGCAGTAGCATTGCTCTCCGTTCTTTGAATTTTAGTAGGTACTGAACTCCAAGTCTCATTACTGGGTCTCTTTTCTCTTCCAATAATGATCAATTTTACTTTGTGTTTTACAACCGTATATTATTTAGGCTAGAAATATTTCTAAAAATCAAACTTTTAAGTTGTAATACTCGCTGCTTTTTATCGGTTGTTTTATATTCATTTAACAAGAATCGCTAACTTGAAATCCAAAAAATCTAAAACAACCTCTGTCAGAACCTTGTTCTGGAGTTCATGGAAGTTTAACCAGAGAGAAAGATTTTACTTGCAAAAAATGCATCCCTGGGGTGGTATTTGAAGATGAAGATAATATGATAAGTTGGGATGGAGACAACATAGAAGTGGTGGACAGGTTTTCTTGTCTTGGTGATTTAATCAGTACGGAAGGAGGTGCTCAGGAGGCTGTAACATCAAGAATTAGATCGGCAGGGAAAAAATTTAAAGAGATTTCAAATGTTATATGTGGAAGAAGCATATCATTGAAGGTTAGAGGCACCTTATACAAAAGCTATGTGAGAAATGCTCTAACTTATGGTGCTGAATGTTGGGCATTGAAAATGGAAAATGAAAGGAGGCTGAAGACCGCAGAAATGAGAATGTTGCGAATGATATGTGGGAAAACCTTGAAAGATAAAATGAACAATGAGAAGATTCGTGAAATGACGGGTGTAGTGAGATTGGAAGAGTTTCTGAGAGAGAAATGGTTGGGACATGTGGAGAGAATGGATGAAGAAAGGGGTCCAGTAAAGGCACTACTCTTAGAAGTTGATGGGACAAAAAAAGGAAGACCGAAAAAGAGGTGGAAAGAAGTACTAGAATGTGACATGACTGCCAGAGGTTTGCAAAGTTTGGATGCTCAAGATCGTGAAAGATGGCAACTAGGCTGCAAAAACCAGCTGACCCCTGCATGCGGGGAACCTCTGCTGGGCTCCAGAAATAGAAAGAAGCACATTCCTGGAGCAAAATGGTGATGATGATGAACCTCTGTCAGAAGAAGACTCACTACCAAACTGTTGTCTCCACAACACTGCTTTCTGTTATTTAGTCGAGTCTGAGCTGGTCTAAGTAGTGTGTATGCATTGAAACTCGTCTTTCAGCTTTCGCTTTTTGCTGTTGAAATATGTCGCATGACAGACAGACAGTCTCCTTAGGCTACTCCTTTCAGACAGGCTAGTAGGCTTATCATTTGCGAAAGAGAAAATTTTAGATTGTGATGTCACAGTCTGTGCTGCTTTGCTCTAGCAGCTGAGTACATTTTGCCATCTCTGCTGCCATAATCCAAATAAGCCTAATTTCTCTCATAAAAATACCAATTTCCACGTCAATGTGGCCAAACTTATGTAAAAAAAATGCCTAGGCTAGGCGGGTCCTACAAAACTTTGGTAATTTTTTAGGCTGCAGGCAAGACCTTCAAACAAACCCGGCGCTCCGTACCCTGATTCCCACTCTCACAGCCTTGATTTAGCTTACGGGCTCTTTGAGCAAAAGGCTGTTTGCATGAAAGAATTTTGGTTTAGATGAAAAGTTTTGAAATTAATACGAAAATAAAATTTATTTAATAAAAGTGAGCCCATTCTTGAATTTTTTTTTGATGATTTGACTTGCGGAATGTGCTACAGGCTAGATTTAGATTTAAAATCTTTTACCGGTACGGCGTTCCAGCAGCAAATCTTCAAATCTTTTACCTGAACGGCGTACCGGACCGTTTCGGCTTACTTTCATCACTGATTTTAGTCGTTTCTATAAATTGTTCACATGAGTGCCTGTGCATAACAAATTTTAATTACCATTACAGGGACGTAACAAATTCCAAACGTGAAAACGACTCAAAAAAATAAATCCAAACGTGTAATGTTTTGATCGGGGTGCTCAGTTACGTTTTTAAATCGATTTTTCAAATCAAAGCATTCATTGATAAACAATTTTAGATAATTGGATTTGTAAGTTATGTTTATTCTATGCACTATTCGCAGATTTCAAATTTTAGAAATAGGCCAACTTGATTGCCACTTTGGTAACTTACCAAAACTCGTGTGAAAAATCTAATACTGCATTTAGTATTTCTTTATAGCATGTTCATGAACCCAAAAAAGGAGTTTTACCGGTACGTAAATATTGCCTTTCTAAAGCAACAGACAATCCAATACTAAGGAATTTTGCGGTTACAGCAAAGCGATTTCCATTTAGGTTATCCATTCAATTTTGCAGCACCGGCATCTGCTCGACTTATGAGGAACAGATGAGAAACGTACTGGACGTATGAGCAATAGGGTGGAGTGAAAAAATTAAGTTTACAAAAATTTTTCGTAATAGAGAAAAAAAATATGTAGTGGTATGATATAATCTTGCATACAAAAATTGAAGAAAAATTATTGAAATCTTAGTTTGCCACAATGCACTTGAAAATTTCTGCTTTTTACCAGTTGACTTGTTGCATTCTTTAGCATTAAATGTGGCAAATTTACGCGTACCTTTATGACTTTATCACTATTGGAGACATACATGTTTGTGTTTCAACCACCTACGGTTTGTGCTTTCGTTTATGACGTTATTTACCATTTGATTTTAGAAGTTTCCATCAATAAGAACGGAATAATATTGCAGTTGCTAACAGCCCAGTGCAAAGTTATCAATATCAATGCACGAAGGCAGACTGGGCTGTTAGGTTTACCAAGTAGGCCAGTATAATAAACTGGTTTGTTGTTGAAGCTGAATGGCTCTCTCTGTTGTTGTCTAAAGTAGTATCAAATCAGCGATCTTGACTATGGGATCAGAGATAGGTGATCCAAAGACCAGTTGACAGTGGTAGCCCAAAGTTTTTTATTCTTGTGAAGAGCATTGACAACTTGTGAAAAGCTGCCTATCAAACAATTTCATTCGATATCTTGCGTTCTTCAGCATTAAAATCCCCAATACTTCAGCACAGATCAACGTTATCTATACGAAATATGCGACGCAGTGGCAAAACGATAATGTTCTATTGATCTCTCTCTTCAAAATTCAGGTCTTTTGAACCACTTAAGATGGCTAACCGCGGCCAACAGAGTCCTTCGACTGTACTGTACGTGGCGATGGATCAAACTTTTCAAGGACTAAAAAGTATTCCAACATTTATTATGTCTGTTTACGCTCCAATGTGGTTTGCAATAAAAGTTAATTCTTGCTGTAAAGATGGAGCGAAGCACATTTTCCAGTTGATAAGCAAGTCTAGATATTTATCAACAGATCTGAAATAAATTGTCGATCGAGTTATACAAAGGAATTCCATTTTCGCCCACCAAGAAAATATTCTCATTGCTATGATCACTGATGACAGAGAGCTTGTCCGTGAGCTTGAGCTGCGAAGGATTTTAAAAGCACGCCATACTTTACAAAAAAATCTGTGCGACAATGCAGACTACCAACCCTAAATTTTGGGTCCTCAGACTACACGGAAATGATTGATTGGTGTGCAGAAAATATTACAGAACCCCCCCCCCTGACAAGCGATACTTCCGAAAAAGAAATGATGAAATACATCAAACAAAACAACACACCTGCCACTGAATAAAAAAAACTTACCCATGTCATACCCAAGCTGCGGAATGATGAGTAAATTTAGTGAGCGGTGCAGCAGGAGCAGTTTGCGGACAGAAACAGCGGGATGGGTTTTTCCGTACACGAATCAGTTCGCGTCAAAGCGTGCCAAAATATTGAAACAAAAACTCAATATTGCGTTTAAATGAAAAGTGATCTTTTGTGTTTTTATTTCATTGATTGCAAATCTCTTGAATGAACGTTTTGACAAGCAGCGCATTTAGGAACCATCGATGCATGTTTCCTACCTTTCTTATTTGTTTTGGATATTTTTAAGCAACAATAAGCTGAAAGTTGCTTTATTGTGTGTAAAATTTGAAATCGATTGATTTGGCTCGTTGTCCATCCTCCCACAAGTGCGTAGAGTAGCTTTTCTGGCAAATTTTCAGTACTCCGCTATGATTTCGATTGGACAGCATGTCGCAATCATTTGACGCGAGTATACGAGGTGTGTTTGAAACGTAATAGGACTGTGCACGCCGCACGAACAACTTTTATGGCAGAGAAAAAAACATTGCTTTCTATGATGTCACAATGTCTTATGGTTTCGAAAAATAAATTTCAGCATTTTGTGACAACTACATTCTTTTTTGCACGTTTTTCTGCGAAGGCACTTTGTTTGTGACCGTTTTGTGAAAATTTGATAAAATTAAGAATTTTCGGCTTTTTTTTTTCTTTGGTGCGAAGGATGAGCGTCGAACGACGAATCAACCTGAAATTTCTTGTCCGTCTTGGAAAACTGGTATAGCAGTGAGTACTCTACCAAATTTGAAAACTTGGCTATTGCTAATGGTTCTTGTAGGTCTAGGCTACAAGTGCTGATTTACAGTAGGCCTTTAGATGTCACAAAATTACGAAATGCAGGGTTGCCAATGGTACGGAGTGAAATGGGTTACAGCAAATTATATTTTTACAATAAGGGGGGTTGTGAAAAAAAGTTTGGGGCACATGTTTGTTATCTCAATTAGTTCCCATTTCTTCAATAAAAACGATCGATTTTGAGCAGTATCTCTTTAAAATAACGTTAAAAAAACAGCAATGACAATAGGTGCTTTTTTTAGCTGCTGTTATCTGAATTGTTCATTATCTTTCAGGGGTCATCTTTGTTTTTCACAACAAAACTGAGCAGTTTCAGACGTGTACTACAGTACGAAGAGCAGCAGTTTCCAATGATAGCAATCATGCATGAGCCTAGTAACTTTTAAAAGTTGCATATGCAGTACCCGTATTATTAGAACCTAAAGACTCCATGACCCATAGGCGTGGCTAAGTAGGGCCCCCCAACCGAAAAGCCAAGTACCCTGTATTATTAGAACCTAAAGACTCCATGACCCATAGGCGTGGCTAAGTAGGGCCCCCCAACCGAAAAGCCATCAATGATTAAACTGATGACAACAAAGCCTATATTGTTTCTTTAGTTTCACTTACTTTTAGCCTTTTTTCGTGCAACAGCACAAGCACACCACAGTAATTAACAATAACATTAATATTGACGACCAAGGAGTCCGTCCCCCTTAATACAAAATTTTGTCAACCAGCGATATTTTCCTGACAAAACAAAAATCTCCATTTCAAGTGTTCGAGTGAGTTATTATTATTTGCTGCTAAAAATACTGCAGGATGAAATTTATCTTGCATTTTTGCTTCCCCCGCTTGGGCCAAGTCACTTACATATAATTCCCAGATTTTAAACGTGTTTCGTACTTGACCTGTAAGTTAAGGGAGGACTGAAAAACTTAAGTTTTTTCAATTGGCTGAACAATTTAATTTTTTCGATTTCAAATTTTAATAATTTCTGTCTTTCAAATAATGACTCTGAAAGCGTGCAAAATGTGATTTAAATGGCATTAACATAGCAATTTGTTTACCAAAAATTACAAAACTAGCTCAATGGCTGGGAGCTTTGCCCCCAGACTCCCATAGCCTCAAGCGGCTGTGATACGTTTCAGGTACACTGGTTTGCTCACCACGTCTCCCAATCTAGACATTTTCGAAAAACTTTTTAATTTTCGGTTCAAATCCTCACCCTTCTACAAAAACTTGGTTACACGCGAAATGAGGCCCCGGTTTCTGATCTTCCATTCTTCAATATCTTTACTCCATAAAATTTGGGTTCGGGCCGGGTTCAGGCCTGAACTAATTGGCCCGTTTACGACTCTGTGCTAAACGCAAGACGAAGAAGACTGTTGCCATGTGTGTACGTTGTTACAGTGAAATGTTCGATAACTAACTGGATTTGAACTTCTCGGAAAACACCTTAGAGTCACAAATTTTTCTACAGTTTTTGCATGTTATTTAATTGAACAAATAATAAGGCGAATATCACTAAATCAATTTGAAGAAAAAACATGATGGAGCGAGTTACATACTTGCGAGTTGCGAAAGTTTGTTATTGAACTTTAATATCGGGCACCTCATTTGTATATTTTGCTCTTGGTAAATTGTCCTGATCCACTATTCCAGTCTTTAATGGTGACTTGACTTTGACCAGATAAATTGAAAGTTTCTAGGAAAGTAAATAAATCGTTTCTGTTTTTTGTTTGTTTATCAATCGAATTTCTTAAAGCAATTTAGCGACTGCCACCGTGGCTCACTAATCAAATGCGCAGCATAAAGCGCTGTAATTTTGTCGAAGGCAATTACAGTATATATTGTGTATACTGTCATAGTAAGTTATCAAACATTCTGGTAGGTGGAGTTTCAATTCAATTGATTCAAAAAGGAGCTGGCCAGCATTGTCCGGAGTTATCGCTTTTTGTATACTTTAGTAGTTTTTTTTATGTTTTGCGTAATGATTAATATGTAAATATGCTGGGGATGCGGGCTAGAAGACCGTGCGGTCATTACCGCCACCTCCTTGTGCCAATATGTTAATGTTTGAAATATTCACTTTGTCGTTATGTGCACTAAAACAAATAAATGAATCTTGAATCCGTAGCGAATGTGATCGCACAATTCTATACACGTCACATGCAAAAAATTAACCATCTAAAACCCCCTACGTTATACAGTCTGTTTCACCTGTCTAGTTGGGATCATCAGAGGTGTCTTACATTTAGTAAAATATCACTGATGATCCCGACTACGGGTGAAACAAACTATAGTAGGGTTTAGGCTTTTAAATTTGCATGTACTATGTTATGACATCAAACATTCTAGCTCTAGATCAAAATTAAGATATCTGCAAAAAAATAAGAAACACTGGTACCGGTACTTAAAATACCAGAATTTGTGACCTTTCGCAGCCGGTAATTTGTAGCGTGCAGATGGATTACACAATTATGCCTTAGTGTAATAGACTCAATGAAAAGTGCAATGTTCAGTGTTTTTGAAAAGTGTTCTTTTGATTTACATCAAAATCAAGTCGGTCAAGTGGTAACGCGTTCGTCTCTGGACCAGGAGGTCTGAGGTTCAAATCTCAGACTGGTCAAATCGAACACAATGTTGCCAACGGTTTGCCACCGCTGTAACATTTCTTCGAAAGAAACTGAGTTGACCGGGCGCAATGACGCGTAGATGGGCCCCGCAACCTCGTTACACGCTTCGGCGTATTATAGCGAGTGTAATGAAAGATTTGATTTGATATCATTTGATTTCAAACAGTGAAAAAACAAAATTTAAACACCACATATATCGGCATACCAGTTGGTTTTGTCCTATAAGTTTCCTGAGAGAAAATAAAGTTAATCAAAGTAATAAACTACATTAGAAAGCTAATAGTACAATGTGCTGTAAATATTGAATACCTTTGAAAAAACAACACAGCCAAGAATATACAGATGGAATATTTTATTCTATTCGTGTATCTTTCGACTTGAACTTAACCTATATTTCACTCTTAGTCAAACAGAACCAAGAAATTATATTTTATACTTGCGTAATCTTGACAAGTGAAAATTAAGTGACCGACAATTTTAGTCGTATAACATTTTTGATCTTTTAATCAAAAACATTGCAGCCAAAATACTGTAATATCAGACAACGGTTAACAGAAATTTTCGAAGCGTCTCAATAAATAAGCTATAACAGTCTACAGTATTTTGACTATTATTTTTAATTAAGTTAGTCAAGAAGTCCATTTACCATGCTCGTAAGTTTTAAATATAGTAGAGCAAATTGTATGCGGTCTTAATTGACACAACGTAAAAAATTTCAAATGCGATTCAAGTTTAGAAGTACAAATTTTTCTCTTGTAAAAGCTTACTGTCGTTGTGAACACCTCCGTCACGGGCACCAGCACCATATTCTTTTTTGTTCACGCTTCGGTCTACCGATCCTTCGTATTTATCACCATCTGTTTCATGTGAATGCGTGTCATCACTGCCCTCGACCGGTTTATTGCTAGCTTGGTGATCTGAAATAAAAATTTATGATAATTTTGAAATTAAAACAAGCTCTCAAAATTATTGCTAGCTTGGTGATCTGAAATAAAAATTTATGATAATTTTGAAATTAAAACAAGCTCTCAAAAAAGCTGTTTTAAAAATTATTCTCTAATTTTTTCTATAAAAACCAGCAAATTTTTAATTGAGGTTGGCTGTTCATGTCTTTTTGGTAATTTTTAGCCTCAACTGTTTAATTGCGAATGCTCTGTCAGCAAACGCCGTTTATGCTACTTTTGCAGCATTGTAAAATTGCAAAAGTGAATATAAAGAAATTTAGAGAAAAGCATTTCGTGGGAAACAAAAATAGTAGACTCAGTCAGTGCAAGAATAGAGACTCAGACTCAGAGAAAAAAATTGAGCAAGAATAGTAGACGCAGACACAGTCATTGAAGGTGTCTACTGTTATCCAGTCTGTAAATTTCTGGTCAAATTTATATAAAAGCTGGTCCCTTTAGAAATGCTGAATTCTTGCTCAATTTTTTCATATACTTTCTTGCGATCTTCAGCGGATATTATTTTCTTCCTTTCTCCACAAGTGACATAATACATTTTTTTTTATTGGCACTGTATACGCCTAATATATTGGCGCGTTAATTTGTAGTTGTTGCTGTAGTAGCGCATATTTATCCTCCTGTCACCGGACAGCGTCAGACGCTAACTATTGGATGATCTGCGCATTTTTCATTGCAATGACTACTTTGTGGTTGGAGGAATCCGCGCCTACTTAGGAGTTTTCAGTGATCCAATGTTTTATTTGGATTTCTTCGCAATTATGACCACTAAATTTGCTACTTGTTCGAATCCATCCAGCAGAGACAACCATGGTAAAGTACCTTATCCAAGGACACAACAACGTGACCAGGGTGCGGGTTAAACCCAGTTCATACAATCAGGGTCGTCGTAGAAACGACGCTCTAGCCCTCTCGCCTCCGCTGCCGGTTAAGTAACATTTATCTAACTTTCCGACCAGGGTCCATGTTACAGAACATCTTACCAAACTCGTTAAGGTTATTTTCTTTCGTTAAAAGGCGCTAGTAAACAAAAAACTTCTTAGACAAAATGCCTATTTCCAAACCATCTCGCCAGCAAGCTTTAAAATTGCTCGCTCGAATTTTTTGCTTACTTGTGATGTCAGATTGCTACTACAAGACAATGCGTTCAAGCGTGGATTGCTCAGTCTATCGGTGCTGATTCATAATATAATTGCAATCCAAAAAGATACGTACCGATACGTTAATATTCTAAGCTCAGAAAGTTGTCGATTTGTATTGATAAATGAAGGAACGACAGTAATTTGATTATGTTTTTGGATCTATGTGAACAGAACAACTTTTTCCTTATTTCAATTGTTTAAATGATGGAAGTGCTTTTGAAGTTGTTGGGAGGTTAGCTTATATTTTAACATCAGGTACATAAGTTTCAATGTTTTCCAAAAGTGAACAAATCTATCTAAGTATGGCTATTTTTGTCAACTGGCGCTACTCAATATTTCGTTATTAGTCGATACAGAAAATGGCTTTCCATGCAATAGGCTTTCTTCTTTGCAGTGTAATAGCAAACATGGCGACCATTTCAGTTAATTTTCAACAAAAAATCGTTTTATATAAAGTTTTTAGCATTTCGCCATCAAATTTCGCAACGAAAAAGATTTCTCGCACGCAACGTTTTCGCTACTGACTGTCCGAAGAACAATTTCAAACTTTTAAAATGTTCTTAAATATGTTACTGTATGATTTTCGAGACCCCACAAAACCGTGTATATTTATGGAGGAGTATAATGCGATCTTTCATTTAACAATACAAAATATGCAGATTAAGTCACAAGATTGGCATATGACGTCAAAATGGTCGAAAATCTTTAAGGAAAAATAGCTTTTTCAAATTTGAACAACTTTCACTCATTTTTGTTTAAATTTAAAAAGGCAAAAATGCAAACAATTAATACAAATATGTTAAAAAATTTTGAAAATCTCAAATTTCCGACAAAATTTTAGTACTTCTTTGTAAATGACCAAAATTGGCAAAATTTTGACAATGAGGAAAATATCATCAAATTGGATATTTAGTCTATATCATTGATTTGGAAGGTACTTTTCCGAGTTTTTCGTTTGCAAAGCTTATCTGCAGTCAATAAAAGGGCTTTAAAATTATGCAAATAAAGTCACGTGACCAAGGTTATTACAAAATTTGCCAAACTTTGAAATTTAGTGATTTTTGACTTGCTTCAACTTTTCTGCTACCAAAAGACATGTCTCGAATTTTTGTTTGTTTATCTGGTAATATTAATTTGCAGATAAACTGTAGAAACAAGACCACAAAAATTAATAAACAATGCATTCGTGATGCTCGGGGAAGCAAAAGTCTGTGAACGAAGACTGAATTTTGAACCACTTTGCCTATCATCATGAGTACTAGACTGTTTGTCGGTTCAGAAAGTTTTACGCTATCCTGCATGTTGATCATAAACAAAATTTCACGATCTAAATCGTAATCTCAGTTGGGTATAATCTCCGTCATCATTGCTCGTTTCATCCAACATTAGAAACACTTTTTCATGATCAGTATTGATCATCTGCTCCACAAATTACTGTTGAATAAACCATATCAAAAAGCAGGTGGTATAAAAAAAACATTTATATAAAATGAAACTAAACTCAATGGAAGATATGGATCGGTTTCTAAACATGTAACACATTTTGTTATCATTACTTTCAATGCCGGAGTGCGAGTTATTGCGAATAAATTGGTTTCTCCCGAATCAAAAACCTACTAACTTAGAGGTGACATTTATGAAACCTACTTGCTTGGCAAAATTACTGATACCTGTTCTATCCCGCAGAGTGGCATTCATCCAAACGAATTTTGTTAACATACAATAGCAATTTGAACATTGACCAGCAAAGGTCATTCGCGATAAATTGCGTATCCGATGCGAGAAGATTAAATAAGAGCGCTTGAAAATCTTTACATTGAAGAGGAAAATGTGAGGTTTTTCACTCGAGCTGCGTTTCGCAATCGCTCGCAGTTACTGAGCGAGCGAGAATGACGTTACCGAGCTCGTATAAGTTAATATACACGTGCAAAAATGACCTCATGCCTTTAGCAAGTATTTCGTTGGGTAGTGCATCTTAAAAAATCTTGTGAGTAAATGCGAACGTGGAAATTTCCGTAATGCGGGCTTAGGTAATCTTTTTGATCGAAATATCTTACGGCACAAGAGTCTTTCGTAAGCATAATATAAGAAAATAAATCACGATAAAGAGTATGAGTTGTTGATTTAAAGGAGCACTCAAATCAATTTTTCAAATCACCTGTTGACTGAAACGTGGGAAAAAGCCTAAAATGCATTTTCGCCAAGTTTGAACTTTCTGCATTTCACCGTTTTCAAGATCTTGCAATTCAAACAAAGTTAACAATTTTCCGCTTACTTTAATGCTGCTATTTTGTAAGTATTGTGGCTGAAGATTAACTTCTGGAAAGTTAACATACATTTCGCTAAAATCAGTTAATTTACGGGTTTTGACTAGGGATGGGCATTTCAGAATAGTTGGCTATTCCAGTATTATTCCGAATAGCTAAAACCGAATCCAGAATACCGAATCCTATTTTGGTTTAAATTAACTTAATTTGTAAAAAAGGTGAACAACCAGTCAACTACCACTGGTGTCCAGAAAAAATTTATTTCACGATTTGCTTAATTAAAGCAGCACTTTATTGCAGTGCATGGCATTAAGTGATTTTAAATGTTCATCAATTAGTTGCGTTCTTAATTCGCTCATAGTCAAGCCTGCACTGGAGAAACACCTTTCGAAAAAAGCCGATGTTGCAGGAATGCAAAGGTATATTGAAGCAAGTTGCTTCAAATGGGTAAGTTGAGAATTTGTGTACCTTCATTTTATCTGTCCAGCTTAAAAGGTTAAAAAGTTTGAATTGTTAAGGGGAGATCTTCTTCATATTTGCCTACTCTGAAAATTTCATGTGTCCAACCTGAGTAGTTAAAAAGTTTGAATTTCGGCTGCCCCGTTTGAGGGAAACCCTTCTATTTTGGTATCCCCAAATTTTATGTTTTTATATTTGCCAACCCTAAAAATTTGATATGTCTAGCGTGTGTGGCTCAAAAGTTTGAATTTTGGCGGCCCCGCTTAAGATGGACCCCCATTTTGGTGCCCCACATAATGTCAAATTTTATCTTTTATATTTATTTACCCTAAAAATTTCATATGTCCAACCTAAAAGGTTAAAAAGTTTGAATTTGGGAGGGCCCCGTGTGGGAGAACTCTCATTTAAAAACCCCCAATTTTTTTTAGGTTTATATGTTGTTTGATATCTTCCCATTCCGAAAATTTGATTCATCAAGCTCTAATGAGTTGAAAGTTTTAAATTTTGGCAGCATCGTTTGAGGGGGACCCCCAATTTTGATACCCCAATTTTGTCAAGTTTTATCTTTTTTTTCATATTTGCTTACCCCAAAAAATTTATCTGTCTAGCGTGAGTTGTTAAAAAGTTATAATTTTGGTGGCCAGTGTGAGGGGTACCCCCTTTTGGTATTTCCAATTTTTGTCAGATTTTATCTTTCTCTTATATTTGTTTACCTTAAAAATTTCATGTGTCTAGCTAAAAGGTTAAAAGCTTTGAATTTTAGAGGGCCCATTTGGGGAAGAACCCCCATTGCGGCACCCCTAATTTTTGCTAGATTTAGTTTATTTTTAATATCTATCCATTCCCAAAATTTGCTCCGTCTAACTATAAAGGTTTAAAAGTTCAAAATTTTGGAGGCCTTGATTGAGGGGGATCCCCCAACCTGGCAACCCCGATTTCTGTTGCTCAAATTGCTCCCTGATATCTTCAATCGCTCAAACTTTGAATGCAGTGCGTTTGGCGATTGAAAAGTAGATAGCAGTTGAAGAAAAAGAAAAAAAGGAAGAAAAAAGAAGCAAAACAAGAAAAATAGTATTCAGGTTGTGGTAAACTAACATAGCAAAAGAAAGGTGGTTGGTAGTGTGCTTAAAAACCAGTTTTTATCAATATCAGTAATTACCGAGATATACCGATTTAAATTTGTCAACTTCTTGCTCATTTTCGGCCTGTAAAATTTTGGTCACGTGACCGGGCTCCCCCAAACTCGGTTTGCTTAAAGCATTTGTAAGCACCCACCTTGCGTTCAAATTTCAGCTTTACCCGTCAAGTGGTTTTTGAGTTATAAGCAAATTAATAAATTTTCAAGCCAAAAATTGCCGTTTTTGTATGTTTTTGTTCTGTGTCAATTCACAATCACGTGACCTAGGTTCCCTGAAATTGGCACACATGACGCTTTCATTAATTTTATGTTGTCTCCAAATTTCAACGTTCTAGGTTTTACCGTTTGCTAGTTATAAGCAAATCAATCCTTATCTGCCAAAATTTGCGAACAAAAACAGGTACTACACACTTACGCCAAGTCCTAATTAGAGAGCAAATTGCTCTCTACACTTTTATGTGAGATTTAACTGCAAACTATTTTTACCAACGTAATTGCGTTGATTTAAAACCAGTTCCAATTATCCGGTTTATATTTCAATTTGGAATCCGGCTAGTTTGGGATTCGGATCCTTCAGGATTCGGTATCCTGAAATGCCCATCCCTAGTTTTTACCCTTTTCTTTGTTCTGACTATAGCTTCGCCGCAAAACTTCTTTTGCGAGTTTTAATCCTGCAGTAGCTTTTTAAATAGTTTGCAACGCTGGCAAAATTTCTAAGGGGAAAAAGCCTTTGTAGAGATAAATTTAAACAGTCAAATTTTGAGAACGGAAAGTTGTAGAAAGCGCAAATGTGGTAAAGTTGGTCTTAAAATCTGTCAAAATTTTTTCGAAAAAAAAACGGCAAGAAACTTTCCAACTTGAATGCTTTTTTAGGTAGCCTATGTACTTGTACGGCTGTTATAAGTTAGATTTTCCACAGAATTGTAAGTCGGGCCGATGTGTCCGATCGGGCTTGGGCTTAAGATCGACAAAATGTTAGGCTTATTCAGGCTTGATGAACGACTGAGCGTACTTGCCTTAATTGTGTTTTAGTTTTTTAGATGCAATAAAAGCGTAAATTGAAATAACTTTGCAACACTGAATGACTTTGTTTGAGCATCAATACGATTATTACTACACAAATCACGTTTTTGTTTCGCATTATACTCGCTCTATTTCGCTAAAGCGTCTAACGAGTTTGCGGGGCCCATCCCCACGTCATTGCGTGCGGACAACACAGCTCCTTTCGAAGAAATATTGCTGTGGTAGTGAGTTGTTGGAAACACTGTGTCCAATTTTTACCGGCGCAAGATTCTCTGATCTTCCGCTACAGAGCTGCAATAACTGTACTTATTTTTAGATCTAACTTAACGTTTGATTTTTTTCTGGTCTGGTTTTGGCTTCAAATAATTTATTGGGTTCGAGCAAAAATTTTCGGGTTCGGGCCGGTACTATAATCGGCCAGTTTACTATTCTGAATTTCTATGCATTCTAATATTGTTTTTTTGTCTTTTATATCAGGCTAAAGCCAAAGAATAAACTTTAAACAAATGCTCGTAAATTTGCACGTGAACATTAAAATGGCAACGTTTCAATGGATGAACTTATTTGGATTTAAAAAAATCGTCATTGAGTTTGTCGTTTAATTTGAAAAACCTCGAGACAAACAAATAATTTTATTCTAAAAATAGATGAAATTAACAAATAATTTACTTAGATCACGCAGCATAAATCAAAATTTAACACATAGTTTTTAGTTTAAATTAGTTATCCAAAATTCTTTCTTTAAAATAATATCTGCTTTTCAAATTTTTTTCTTTGTGCTTAACTTTTATAGGATAAGAATTTCGTGCAATCTATGACTTACATTTAATCAAAGAAACATATTCCAAGTTTTTCACGCAAAACTTCGCTAAGTTTTTCACGTAGAATGTTTGAAATACCTTTAATTTTAAGACTTATATTGAACGGTGGTCATGCTCCTCGTAGTATCATATTCAACCTCCTTGCTTAGGATAAATATAAGGCAATAGGTTACCACATACTGTACGGTACATTTAATTTTGTAAACTGCATGAAAGTTTTCATAAAACCCTGAACTTGTCCAGAGTTTCATAATTACAAGTAAGGCTATCTAGATAGAAAGCTAACATGTAAATGTCAATCACAAACTCGCCTTCAGACCTTGCGACAACTGCCACGATTTTAGGCGCGTTTCCTTTTTTTGCGTATCATTGTCACCCGTTCCGGTTTGTGATGCCTGGCGAGAATTTTCTTCAGCGGCAATGAATAAATAGAATCTGACGTCATTGTCACACCCCCTGGGATAACAAATACGCGTTGGTTATTTGCATGGGCATTTTTGAACGATGATCGTGTTTAAAGGATCACTTTGATTCAAGAAAATAACGGCTAAAACCAAAAATTTCAAACAAATTCGCGCAACCTAATAGCTGTCTGTTTTCTTCGCACGTACAGTATTACATTAGTTAAACTCGAATGTTCTTGTTGAGTTGTACATACCGTTAGAGAAATTCGAGCCGCAATCGAAAAGCCAAACAAACTTGATATTATTAAAAAAGCTCAAACAAATACGTTCTTATGAATACAAGCACTGTAATTTCTTTGTTCTATATTTCTATTACCGCGTACACTTTTCATTGCTGTTATAGTGCATACTTATATCCTCCTGTCACTGAAAAGCAGTAGACGCTAACTAATGTTACGAGGCGGACACTTTCTTATCTACAGTCAAATTCCAAATTCTTAACATGCACAATTGCACATGTTCTTACGTGACGTGAACGTAACGTACATGCGTTATTCAACACAGCATTTTGATAAAAAGAGCGATGGAACTTATTGGTGACTGAAAATCAAACAAAACTGCAACCAAAAACTACATTTTGTCCTTGTGCTTCAGACAAATTCAAATCCAATTCAGTTCAAACTTTAAACTGCAACAGTTGTTTAGATGAAAACCTAAATTCCAATTAGACCGGTTCAGCGTAATGCATAAGTGTAATAGTGCATATTAGACGAACAGGGGCGACTCGTAATGAAAGCTGAAAAAGCTGCAGCATACCCAGCATAATCTGTTCCTTTTTTCTTTTTTTTTTCATTTTTGGGAGAAATTTTTAGAATTGCTGTGGTGAGTGGTAATCTGTTAATCACCTTTACCCCTCCTTCGCTTGACTGCAAAACTTACAAATTTATTGTATTTTTATAACTATTTCAATAAAAAAAAATTGGAAACTTTTGAGAAAAGCTGTTCGCTTTGCAGCTTTTTTGATAAAGTCGAAAAGACCTACAGAATGTAGTAAAATCGATACGCTTAAGTGATTTTCCGATTTTATTTTGGTGTGTGTGTTCGAAAGTTTTCGGAAAACGTAATAAAAACATTTTTTAGTAAACAATATGCAGCAATGAAGGAGCTTTGTGAATTTAACTCAAGCAATTATCAAGAAATTACTCAAGCGTGCCGATTTTGGCTGCTTTTTTGGTGGTGTTCTAGACTTTTTGTGTAAAAGCTGGAAGAGTCTAGAACACCAACAGAAAAGCAGTCAGAATCAACACGCTTGAGTGGTTTGCGATTTTAATTTTTCTGTATGTTCGGAAAACGTAACTTAGAAATATACTTCGCTATGGAAAAGACGGTTTCACTAATGCTACGTTTTCCGAAAACTTTGAAACACACACAAGAAAAGAAGAATCACTCAAACGTGTTGATTCTGACTGCTTTTTTGTTGGTGTTGTAGACTCTTCCAGCTTTTATCAGTCCTTGAAGACCTTGAAGTCCTTGAAGACGTCCTTTGGCCTCGAGGACTTATTTTCAAGTCCTTGGCCTTGGCCTCGAAGCTCAAGTCCATAGCCTTGACCTCGATGCCTGCAAGTCCCCGAAAATGTTCTGTCCTTGGCTCAAAGACAGTATTATTTTTTGATTTGTTAAAAAAGAAAAAAAAGCAAACAAAAGCAATATATCTGATAGTTTATCAATTCGTTGTTTCTTTTTTTTTTATTTGGAAAATATTACAATATGATAGCCAACTATGCCAAGGTATACTAAAACTTATTTTAAATAGCATTGTGTGAAAGCGCTAGTCGGAGAATAAGGAGACAAACCGCACTGTCAAAAATTGTTGTTTTTCTGCTAATACTTCCCGTGCAGGTGGTGAAAACTGACAAGCACTGCAGTAAAGCCATCCAGAGCCAAAACAAGAAATCCGGAGGTCAGGACAAACCATTTTGAGTTGCTAATGCTATAGCATGACCGAGCCTATTCTGCGTATAAATTTAGAAGAAAGTATGTGTGTAATAATAAAATGTAATACAGTATTACCAGGGATGGCATATTGATATATTACAGTGAATTTGTCAGTATATCTCGATATAACAAACAAAACGTATCTTGAGAATGCCAACTTGTTTTGAAAATACGCGTGCGCAAAGAATTTCTTGAGATAAGAAAGAATAACTGTAATCACAGGAAAGCGGTGTTGGTTGCAAAATCACGTCCACTAAATAATTTGTGTGTTGGAAATCGCCGCTAAGAATCGCAAATAACAAACAATTGGATCACAAAAAAACCGCTGCTAGAAGGAGTATTAAGAAATTGCGGTACAGTAAGTGCACTGTAAAAATTTTTTGTGTGATTTTACAGAAAATCCTTGGCAGCAATCTATAGCGAAAAAATATGTTAATCGATTTTACATATCGACGTGTTATATTCATCTACACAAAACTTGTCTTAACGATTTACACTTATTATTTGTAAATTTAAAAATCTAATTGTAAAAAAACGTTTTTTTAGTTGTTGAAAAACACAAACCAAGTTCGTAATTTTACATGATAATTGTTTGGAAACTCTTTGTTTAATTTTTGATTAATATAAAAAATTTTGTAATTTTGCAATGTTAACTCAAAAGTAGTTGTTAAGTGTTTGAAGACTACTAGTATAATGCTCGTGATTTTACTACGTTAGTTGATTTTACTACTAGTCTTTCACTACCCGATTATCAGATTAGCAACCTTGTCAATCGTCAGGCCTTGTCTATACTGTGCTTCGAATTTGGGTTTACGCAGGCCCTTTCTTTTTTTGTGATGTAATTTGAAGTTACACGAACTTCGGCCAGGTGCGGTCGCCTGAGCTTGAGCGTGGCTTGAGCTCGAAAATTTTTTCATGCGGAGCGATTAGGTGAACTTGCACCTGGCTGCGCTTCGGCTTTCCGTTGATTTTAATAGAAAAATGTCAGATTTGAGCGCATGACTGGCGAAAATGTCGTTCAGTGGAAACGCTTAAAGCTTCTCGCTCAAGCGTAAAACCGACAAACACACAAAAACCTTGCTCATAGTGTAGATTGTCTTTTAGAGTTTAAACTGCACATAGCAACTAACCGCCTCATGGGAGACTCAAAAAGCGCTTTACATTACAAAAGTCATCATGACAAAGTAAAATTAATACAGAAATTATTATACCTGCTCAAAAGCATTATTTGATGATCTAACTTCTGCTTTAATCAATCAAATTAAATTTATAATACTGCTTTAAATTTAGTCAATCCAATTAAATTCAAATCAAATTAAATTTAAAAGGTTACTTGCAGTGCTGCATCTGTGCTTTTTAGTCCAACGTTTTACTGTGGCAAACTTGCCGGTATTTGGAGTTGTACTGCAGGTTTTGATGTAATTACTTATGCACTTGTAAAATTTTTCCTTTGCTGTGCTTACCTGACTTTTTGGAGACTTGCATAGTTGTTTTTTTTTGCCTGATGAGACCCTTGAGCAAAGTCAAAACGCGTCGCGATTGCTCATTCGTAGCTCTATAATTTGTACCTGTATAAGCATTTTTTTCGTGTTTGTGATGCACTAAAATATGGAGCTGATTTTTGACAAACCTGATAATTTATAATTTATCTTTAATCAGTCATCTGAATAGTCTTTTTAAGTACGTGGTAATTTAACTTTAAACTTTCTCTTATTTCTTTCTTTTCCTCTTTCACTTTTCAATATGAGGGTAATTTGGATAAATGTATATGTCACAACACGATTAACCTTTTTTTTGTTTGCCCCGCTAAAGTTTCGAACTCGGCAGCACCTTTTCTTTAGTTTGATAAGTTTTGCACGTGATTTTATTTTCCGCAGCCATCGGCTTCTTAGCGTTTTCAAAAATACGCTTTTCGTTTTAATTCTTGTGCGCCTTTGTGTTTGGTCGAGTTCTGCCTTTGTTATACTGCATTTCTTTTTCAGTGGGTAACGTGGCAAACAAACGTTTATTTGTAGTACTGTGCCATTTTTTTTATTTCTGTTTCTATACAATACAGCTTGAATTTGGGAAACTGATTGTGGTTTGGCCAGACGGACACGGTGAAGGCTGCCGAGTTTCACTGGAGCACTACATTCAGCAGAGTTACGGAGGGTTTCGGTAATAGCATATTTTCACGTAACACCGTAAGTCGCAGTTAGAAGATACAATCTACTCGTGTTTATGACGAAGCAACTCCAAGTTTATCAAACTTTTCTCCTCACAATCTATCATATCACGGTTGAATTGAATCATAATTATTTATTTAAGGATAGTACGAGATATTGTAAGTACTAAGTTTTTTCTTCCTGCTTTGCTTGACACGGGTTTGTTGTAATTGACTTTTTTTAACCTCAGTCCGTATTGTCTATGTCAACTAAGAAATTCATTAGATCGATTCATTGCATTATCTGCTTGGCAAATCAGTATCGTATTTTTTATTACATAAATCTTTTAAATTTTACCAATAATAGTTTGATTATTTTTTGTTTCATTGTCTTTTTTGTCTAATCCTCGATGTTTTTGTGAGAAAACCATTGCGGATTAGACAAAAAGGGAATCAGAACACAAGTCCTAAAAACCGAATCTCTAATGGTCACTAGTCCTAAAGTACACAACCCCTAATTGTCGCGAACTCTATGAAATACACGACTCCTAATGAACACAAGCCCTAGCGACCACAAGTCCTAAAGTACCGGTCAAGTACATACGGCCTAGCGGACTCTATCCTACGGTACACCAGTCCTACAAGACACTAGTGCTAACGAACACAAGCCCTAATAAATACGAGCCCTACACGACACGAGTCCTAAAGACAATAGACCAAAAAGACACGAGTCTTAAAGGACACGAGACTATAAGACTCAAATCTTAATATACACAAGTCTTTAAAGAACACCAATTTTAGCGACCACGATTCCCAATACGCACGAGAACTAGTTTAATAGTCCACAAAGACATCACGTCTTACAATCCTACTCAGAGATGGAACCAGTCAGAATTTTCTCGACCCAACCGGTAAATTTCAAAATCATCGCCGGTTGACCGGCCGGTCGACCGGTTTCTGACCGGCCCGGTCGACCGTTTTTTTTGCAGAAGGTTTTTGTTCACTGTTCAATGTATCTAATGAAAAATTTTCAAAGGGGGGGAGGGGGCATGGGTGAGGTATTAAAATTTGTGACTTTGGACGGGGGTCTCAGAAAAAAAAGCAAAAAAAACTTCTTTTTTTTGCAAAAATGACTCAATTTTAAGACCTTTTTTGGTTAAGTTTCGATTTGAATGACCTGTTTTGAGCAGCACAAAACGTGCACAAAATAAGCATAAAAAGCACTGGAGGGCACAAGCTAAATTATTAGACGTTCTTTCTAGTGATATTTTGCAAAAGGCCAAAAAATGAAGTTACAATATTTTAGCTATTGGTGACAGATTATTAGCAATTTGCCGAGCAGCAAACACTAAACTTTTGTTCGGCAGTGCTGCCTTCGCAGTTACATAAAGACGAGAAACAAAATTACAGCAAAAGCAGTAGCGTACGCAGGATTTTCGAAAGGGAGGGGCCAGAAAATTTGAGAATATTGAGAATAATGAAGACCAGAATGAAAATTTTCCACTTCAAAACCGAGTCCGTTTTCCTGTCCAAAATTAGGTGAAGACCAAAAAAAGAGGATTTTGGCCCAACATTAAGTGAATACCAAAAAAAAGGCTTAAGTCAAAAAAGAAAGAGGTCTCCACTCAAATTTAGTCCGGTTTTTGGCCCAAAATTACGTGAAGGCCAAAAAAAGGTCTTCGCCCACCGTTTTTGAGCTCAAACCCTCTGCCCAAGTTATGGCCCCAAAACTTCCCAAGGGCCATGGCCCAATGGCCCCCCCCTAAATATGCCCCTGAGCAAAAGATAGGTAACAGTAAAAACTTACGAACATCACAATACTTGTACTATTGCACCCAAAAGTATTAAAATGATGGAGCAATAACATTATATGATATTGAAAATTATGTCACTAACAGCGTGAAAAAATTAATAATATTCGTAACAACTATAGGCTGCTTCACTAACAGTTTGAAAAAGTATGAAAAGGTTCTATTGCAAAACTTTATGTACTGGAAAAGCTTTTTAGCTCCACAGAGATTTATGTACGGACGGAACAATTAATATAAATCTCTGTGGAGCTAAAAAGCTTTTCCAGTACATAATGTTTTGCAATAGAACCTTTTCATACTTTTTCTAACTGTTAGTGAAGCAGCTAGTTGTTACGAATATTATTAATTTTTTTCATGCTGTTAGTGGCATAATTTTTCAATATTCCTTTTTTTCACGCTGTTAGTGACGTATTTTTCAATATTATATGACGTTATCGCTCCATCATTTTAATGTGTTAGAGTATAATAGTACAGTATTGTGATGTTCGTATGTTTTTGCTGTTACCTATCTTCTGCTGTTATTTTTTTTCTCATTTATCTTTTTGTAACTGCAAAGGCAGCACTGCCGAAAATTGCTCTGAAGAAGCTTCCCGGGTTGGGAAGCAAAACGTCAAACCAATAAATAAACTCATCGGTAGTACAAAGGCGTTATGAATAACTATCCCGATGAACGCAACGCGTCGGTTATTTTCATTGAAAACACTAAACTGTTATGACATTGGCTAGAAAACATTTGAAATATAATGTGCACCTGCAGTTTTATAGAAATGCTGCTACTTCAGAACAAGTTATGGTTAGTTAGATATAAAAAAATAAGAGCTGTGTCTTTCTTGCCCAGGGTAGAGTGTGGTAAATTTAAGTCGAAACAAGCTTTTCAAAGCGGCAAAATTTGAGCATCTAGTAAAAAATCTGAAATCTGCGCCACCCATACCCTTAAGCTGATAAAATGATGCTAAAATGCCAAGTAGCGCTAGCCTCTTCCACATGCATGCTCTATTATAATCTGATTACGCAATTTTAACGTATATTTTGCACTTTTTTGCTTTGTGCCGTGGCCCTAAGTCGGGAAGCATGGCACAATGCTCCCACCCTAAATACGTCCCTAGATGTACATATCTTAATGGTCACAGCATATTAGCCACAGCTTGAAACCATTCAACAAGTGTTTTCAAAAGGTGTGGTTTGTTAATACTGATTTTTTATAAAAAGTTTTGTTTATGATAAAATATATAAGTATATTTCGGTTAGTGCTTAGATGTCTTTTAGTTGCCAGAAAGGAGAATTCAACCGGCTTGATCGGCCGGTCGAAGAATCTCAACCCGACCGGCCGGTCGACCCGACCGGTTTCCATCTCTGATCCTACTACAGTTGACATCACCTTAATGCTGTGACCACAACTATAATGAGTAATCGTTTCAACCCCGAGTTAAATTAGCATATTCATTTTTTGGACATTGTGTCCAAACTTGTTAGATTTTTTTCCGGCATGGACAAAAAAGATTGGACAATGTCCGAAAAAATAAACACAACTCATATCCATAATATAAAAGATGGATTTGTAGTCTTGTATGATAGGACTTATCGTCTTTTTGTTACTCGAGTCTTTTTGTTTGGCACTAGAGTGCTACAGAACTTCTATCAATTTAAATGATACAGAGCCTTTAAAAATTATACGGTACCCAGAGCAGTGCTTCCTAAACTTTTTTGGTTTTGTTCATCTCTACTACGGAGTTCTGCATATTATTCACCCCCTATATGACAATATTGTTCTACGTACGTATAACCACGTTACATTGATTTATGCAAGCGCAGTCCAAGAATTTTGCCAAGAAGGATTGGGCTTAAATGAAAAGGTAGAATGTCTTTGGTTAAAAACGCCTTGATTGGAGGGCTTCGTGAACAAACTGGTGCAACTTAAGTGTGTCATAGCCGCCGGAAACCATGAGGTTTAGGGCAAAACCCTCTGTCGCTGGGCAATTTTGCAAATTTTCGGCAAAAATAACCATTTTAACGGCATTTGAATCACTTTTTGCACATTTTACAGCTATAAAAAATTGTTAAGATTTGGAAGCCGGTTGAAAAATCAAATTAAATAACCTCTTCAGCCCTTACCCTTCACTTACCGGTGAAGTCCAACACACGTTTAGACGCTTATAGTTTTGGTTACATTGTCTAAGTGACTCGGCTAGGTGGGAAGAGAAGAAAGGTTTAAGTACCCTTCCAGTTGCGCCACTGGATTTATGTACATTTTTGTATACAAAATCTACTCAACCTTAGAGTCACGATTACAGGTAACACCACGCTACACAGTGAAATTTATGATAAATTGTTGCTTTCACTTCCAGCTAAACCTTTTTGTATGCTGGTTCACCACCTCATTCCCTCTTTTTTGTTGGTTCACCCTTCCGAAAACTATATGCACCCCGGGGTACACATTTATCCTTTTAAAAAATACTGCTCTAGAGGGCTTGTTGTTTTTGGACTCGCGTCTCTTGGGCTTGTGTAGTTAGAACTCGACTTTTTAAAGATTCGTGAACGGGATTCGACTAACGGACAATGCAATAAAAAAAAGTGATTGAACTATCAGTGGTAAAGTTAAACTTTTTTAGGTTTGAAAAAGTTAAGAAAAACACATGAAAAACGTAGTACATTAACCATGTACCACCACTACAGTTCGGACAAAATTCGAATTGTTACTGTTATGAACTCTACTAACTTCGCATCAGTTAGCAAGCTTCGTTTAACTAACAATTGTAGCTAACATCTGTTAAACAAAATATTAATAGAAATGAATTCTATGAACTGAATGAATTCTATAAGACTGACGTCTGTTAGTTCTTGAATACTGTACGTTACTGAAGCTGCTAGCAAATGCTCTATGCAAACCACAGTAAAAGTAAAGTGCAAACCACAGCTTACAGTGCAAACCACAGTAAAGTGCAAACCACAGCTTACAGTAAAGGAAGAACTCATGTACGTATGTATGAGTATAGCACTGCACCTAACAACCAGCGTTACAAAATTGTGTGCGACACAGTTACGCAAACATCACAGTTACGTCATAAACACGAAAAGATTTAAACTACTAATTGCGAGCAACAAAGTCATATAAAAATATTCGCTTATTATCAAAATTTGTTCAATTACCTCATATTGAAGAGAGAAATAAAGAAAAGAAAAAATAATAAAACTAAGCAAGAAGAACAAATTTTAAATAATTCGCGGCAAACTGTCAGAGGGAAAAACCTGCTGTCAAAACATCTTATGTCAAACCGGTCACGGACAGAACTTTTCGAAAGAAATTAAACAATTAGACCAATAAAGCCTCCTGCTGTAAATCGCGATGGGAGGTGATAATTTTTTTATCTATTAGCAAGAGCTTAATGTTTTGAAGCAGCCATGTTATTGCCTACTAATCGCAGGCAGGACTTTTGCGAGTTACGATGATGACTAGGGTTCGTATCATTTCGATTGAAGTGCTAATAGCCCCTCGAACATTTAAACTTAGCAGTGACTTGTCTGCGTTTGGAATTCAAATATACATTTAAACATTACGAAATGCTAGCCCTCCACTGAAACTATGGACGGTTTAAGTAATTACTTAACTTTGTGTAAATTCTAATGTATATTGGCTGTTTTGAGAGGATAGGCAATGTTAAAAATGTAATAGCATGAGACCAACAATCCTATCGCCTCCTCCATCTTAGTGACCTCCAACACCAATGACTTGTCGACCATCACCTTGAATTGTCGTGAACTAGCAGATCCTAAAATACAGTTTGACTGTTACTGATAACACTGATATGATAAACCAGGAATGTGCAAACTGTGACCATCAAACACATGCGATTTTTAATTGGTATCGCCGGCGGACCTTCAAAATAGAAAAATAAGTTGGATGTTCATATCAGTAATAATAAGAATGGGTTTGCTATATCCAACAAAAATAAAGTAAGCTGTTCATCTAATTCCAGACCCTAAGCTAACATTTTAATAAATTATTGTCACGATCGTTGATACTTGGCTAGAGTACAACCTTTAATCTCTAGAATTGCCCACGTCGGCTGAAACTAGAGAATGACTGAGATGTTAATTGACGAATCGAAAATGGCAGTTGATAGTTCCTTTAGCTTCTTGAATCTCAGAAAGCAGCACACCAATCTTAAATTAAAAACTTCTATTTAAGATTGAAACACAAACCAACTAACTGAGCAAAATCGCTCCGCTCACACCTCTTACTACACGGCTATACGAGCCAACCCCAGATACACAAACTCGGCTTAACTGCCTACAAAACTAATATCTAAAAATCATCCACTTTCAGAATATTAGAATAATCGAATGAAAAACAACCCGCCAATTTATACTAAGGTAAAAGCTATCGAATATCCCAAAACAATCCATGATACATCACAATAAAAAAAATATACGCGATTACGAAAACACAACCGTAGCATAATTGTGACATCACAAATTTCAAGTCTAAATATAGCAATTAAGACATGTAAACAACTAATAATTTCGGTGACTAATAGAAGACAGTAGATAATACTAGAAAGGAGTTATCCAGAATATCCCGAATATTCTAAATCAAAAAAAGTGGCAAAAGCAGTAAATCAGTCACATATGCATTAAAATACAGCAAATAATCATATATCAGGCATTCAAAATTATTATTCGTGACGATTATTAATCAACTAACCTTCCGCAATTATGCAAGGTGTTGAAGGAACCGACTCTTCATTATCCAGCTGTTCTGCCTGAAAACAACTTCCACATTCTTAGACTACATTGTAGTACAAAATGACCAGAACACCAATTTTAAAAGCGGCCTGTAGCATGCATTATGAATATGCACAATGCACATATGGGACAACTTACAACCACCTATTACTGCACATTAAAGTGTTACAGCTAGCTAGGCTAGTCCAAACCAACTTCACACAGTTTCAATGCAAGCACTCTTGGTGCAAGAAGTTTTACTTAAAAACGGCATCCAAAAATTCAAACACTATTGCAAAATAAACCCATAATAGTACTTGTTACGAAATTTTCTACTTACCGTTTGATAAAGTAGTTTGATATCATCTTTGAAGTATTGGGTGATAAGGTTAAACACCCCTATCACTTCCTCTTGATTGCTCCCAGAAGCATCTTTTTTTGATGTGTATCTTCTTCAAAATCAACTGCAAGCCTTCATTCTTCCACTGTTCTAGTTGCATAAATCTGAGAATTTGTTGAGTAGTATTTGCAATAAATGATGTTAAACTTTCTAAATTCTTGTCCATCAACATTTTATGATGAAACTTTAAACCAAATGGAGTAAACATCAAAGGCCAATCGGTTTTTATACTCAAAATTGTGTATTTTTGTTTGTTGATAATTTCCCTGAATGCTGGATAACATGCTGTAACAGCACACTCGATCTTTGCAGGATTCTCTCTTTATCTTCAAACATCTTCATCAGCTCTACTTTCATATTTTCTAATTCAGCTGTACTAAGAAGGTTTTCTGCACTCCAGTTTGCATAACCACTTTTTCTTTTTTCGCAAAGTTCCGCCATCACTTTCCAAGGAATGAGAACGCTTCTGATTGTGAAGTCTATATTCTATCTACATGAAAAGAGACTGTGCACGATCATTCATTTTCAAATCACCCTATGTATTGTCTTGAAAAGAAATTCGGTACTTTCGAACAATCATATCTGTTAAGCATTTAATATCATGTCGCTGAGGAGATGAAAATTCGCACAACTTCCCGTCTCTGCTTCGGTGTAGGCCTAGTATTGTTATTAAGACATTCTTTTATACCCTTTGAAAATCTTTCCCTGGGTATTCGCAAAGAGTTTGATGAACAAACATCTTTTTCAATTAAAGACTCTGCTGAAGTACTGGAGCTAGTTGGCTCACTGTCGCACCTGCCTATTGACACATCGAGGTTTTTGAGGTGCAACAATAGCTTTCTGCTTTTAATCAGAGGCAAGTTTTTCATGAGTTCTACTTCAGTGAGCAACGTCAAATCTTGGACATGTTCTGCGCCAAGTGACAGAAATAAGGACACCAAATTTTCTTTTTTGTAACTGATTCAACTGTAGATCACAATTATCAAGAAAAGTATAGAAAGGCTCTAATGTTATTGTTGCGGTAGTGTCATTAGACAACGGGGAATCATAATCTGACATTGCCTTTTGCAATAATGTAGACTAATCGCATTTGCAATTATGAAGCATACATTATAGCGTATTTAAATTATCTGAAAAAAGCAACAATTATCCGCTCAGTTAATACACTATTACATAAACTTTATGGAAACATGAATGAATAGCTACACACTTTGAATTTTCGGTTATTCCATACTGTTCACCTTACTAACCACAAAATCTAGACAATAAAAGATCATTTTTGAACAGATTTAGCCTATAATGTCGTCAATGCATATTATAGCAACATACAATGCCCATAATCATTCTAAACATGGTGGCAAAATTGACATTCAAGAATAAAACAGTTTTCCAAGATCTATTATACACCAAAGGATTTTGGGTATAGGCATATACTAGAAGAGTACAAAAACAATTTTTCTTAAAAAAAGATCAGTTGCTATACTCAGAGTACCACACTAAAAGTGTCAGAAGTTAAGTCGCTACAGTAGCTAGTTTTTGGTGTTCTAAAGGAAATTCACGATATACAGGGTTGGCCAAAACAAATTGCATCCTTGGACAAAGTGTCATAACTTTTTTTTGGAAGGAGATCGCATTTTAAAATTTTTACTATTTCTTTACGACAAAATATTGCGTAGCTGTGTAAAATTTTATTAAAAATTTTCGTAAAATAACAAAGTTACAGGTGTTTAAATAGTGAGTATCACAAACTGCAATTGCATGAAAATTAACACGGCACAAATAGGAAGCGATTGTTCATTCGTTCAATATTTTTCGATGTGTTGTCCGTTTTCTGCAATCACCAACCGCACACGAGATCGAAACCCATCGATGGCGTTATTGATTACTGCTTGGGGCAATGCTTCCCACTCTTGAAGAATGGCTTCTTTCAATTCTGTGGTGTTTTCAAATCTTTTTCCGACTTATCCAATCTTATGGATAAACCATGCAGTTAAACTGAAAACTGAAGCTACTAGCCTCTCGGGTCAATATCATTAACACCTTTCAGTGCGGTCACTTACCACTGTGGAGCTTGGTATTTCAAAGTTATTATCATTTAAAAAAAGGATTTGCTAGCATTCAGGCGTTACTTCACAATAAGTATAGAAAGGCCAATTATAAAAAAAAAAGTTGCGTTACCTGCAAAAAATCCTTTGATCGCACTTTGTGAAAAGAGATTGCAGTCTTCAATGTTTAAATGGACATCATTTTATAACTTCTTGGAATTTCATTGTAAAATTTTAAACAGCTACGCAATATATCGTTGTAAAAAATGGTAAAAATTTTAAATTGTTATCTCTATGCAAAAAAAAGTTATGGCACTTTGCCTAAGGGTGCAATTGTTTTTGTCCAACCCTGTAGTTCGATCTCAGGGAGTTAAGCCAGGGGCAAAAAAATACAAAGCCTTAAGAGCTTACCATTTTTAAATAAGACCATAAATGGTAGGCTATCTGAGCTATCCCAATGATTCTCAAACTGGGGTGCACAGTCTCGTAGAGCTCTGCACAACAGTTTCAAGAAAACTGCTTAAGTTTTCTGCATTTGAAATAACAACCCTCAAATACCAAAATGGGAACTAACCAACATTTTCGAGCGTTAAATGACCTTGCAGACTGATACTGCACTTTAAAGAAAATTAAGCTGTTAAGTACGTACCTGGGGTCAGCAGAAAGAGCATGAAGTAGGTTTGGTGCCTTTGTGAATTTAATGTTTGAATGAAGATAATCTGATGATGCCACGTTAAAGGTTTGAAAATTTTGTGAACCACTAGGCTATCCTTTGGTTTTGTAACAACACATTCAACAAGAAAGTGTTAAACTAAATCGAAGTAGCATGTTTCAATGTCACAAACGAATTTTCATTTAGTTTTTAGGTTGGCAATGGATAAAAATGCAATAGATCAGTATATGAAACACAGCTAGTAGTATGCTCCAGGATTTTTAAATTGTATAAACCATACTCTGACATATAACAAACATCACAATCCTTTACAACAAAAAATAAAGCATTTTGATTTTTCACAACGATTATTTGAATTTGGCATAATCGAAGGTTTGGTTACTCACGCACAATCACAATCATTTAACATCTGTACGTAATACCTAAAAATTCAGCTGAAGAGGCAGTAACAACATTCTGATGAAGACCTTTACTTTTCAATGCAGTAACAATTGCAGTTGAATAAAGAGTTAAATTCACAGGTGCTGCTGCAGTTACATACAATTCGATGTCCATGTTAAAATTAGTGTTAGAACAGATGTATGCCTGATACAGTTGATGTTTTTCTGAAAAAGTCTTAGTTTATATTATTGAAAATTTTGGCAGCACTAGCGCATCGTTTAAAATACGAATGTTTTGACTCCATTATCAAAGTCCATAATCTCATTATGGGCCCAAATTTTATTGTCAACTCAGCATAGAGAATCAGGAAGTGATGTGTAGGTTTCAAAGAAAAAGAAGGAAAGTGCTTTTTTCTTCGGTCAACATAATCCTTGCAGACAACATCCAGATATAGAATTTGCCAATGTGAAATTTTTTGGAAACAAACAAGCTCAAGGATTTCCTTTGGAGATAAATACAACTTCCAAACTTTATTTCTTGTGTTTTTAATCAATCCCAAAACAAGCAGTGAAAGCATTCTTACCAAACACCAATTATCTACAGCTTGATCAGGTAGTTTAGAAGCATTAACTGGAATTACAGGAGGCCTATCATTGCCATCATGACCTTTATAATTGAAAGCCAGAATTCTATTGTTCAATGTGTCATAAGTGAACCAATGATTTTTCGTAAAATATTGTACGAATAATGCCATGTCATAAGCCACAATGGTTTCAAATATGTCATGTCGAATGCATGAAGGTAAAGTCGGATCACAGAAATGAAATCCAAGCAACTGATTGAAAACTGAATTAAATTTTACACCCAAGTGACTTTTAATACGACAATTCTGTAGCAAAATTTGAATGCAATCATCATAACTTTCTTTCGTTCGTGCTTCTCATACCACGTAAGGTTCTTTTTGAAACAATGATTTCCCAATAAGGCAAAATGTACAAAAATGCTCAGTATTGAAATTTTCAAATAACCCACCGATATAATGCGTTCCTAAATTACCACCCAAAATGCCTAATACATTAACAATAAACAATTGCTTCTTGTTATCCACAAACCCTTCAGTGCACAAGTTTTTTAGCTTCCAAAGTATTCGCTTAAAAACAACACATTGACCATACAGTTTCAGGTAACTCTTTTTCACAAGCATGGCAAGCAATATATTGTCTAACGATACGCTTATGAACAGACAAGTTTCCGATTACACAATAAACACTGACTAGTGTGTGTTTTTTTCTACTTGAGCCTAAAGGATTTATCAGTTCAAAAGCATCTTGGTAAAGAAAAAGATTAATTGAACGTTTACTGCGCAAATGTTTATACAAGCTGCCATCCCAAAAATTGCTAAATATTTCAAATTAACTTGAATTTGTAGAAAAGAATAACTGTTGAGTTGACAGAAATACTTTCAATGTTCTTTTAATGGAAACATATTGGTAAAAATGTTTAACTCCTTTGCGTTCTCCTAAATAAATGTTCACTGAGGAAACATACAAAAATTTGTTTTTGTAATGTTGCTTTCTAGAATATACTGAGCGCAAAGCGTTACATTTTCTCGAAAAAATTGCAGATAGTGAGTCATTATCAAATATTTTGGTTACTGCCTTATACTCATGGTCACTGGTTGGTTTCCAAAATTTTTAACAGTTGCGACCAAAGATGATCATCTGCTGCTCTTGAAATTATTGACCATTCATCAAAAATAGCCTGTATGGTATGCTGCAAAACTAGGAGTTGAGATTCCAGTTTTAAAAAGATAGATAATTTAGTATTTCAGATTTAACGTCAAAATCTTCTATGCAATCATCACTAGTAATTACAACAGGCGTATTGGTAGAATCAATTTGTTCTGAGGGCACATCGTTATTAGAATTAGGTATAGATGCCAGCAATGAGTTGAAAGAACCAGCATGATCAGTTGCATTGGAACAAGTTTCGACTTCTACATAAACAGATTTATGATGATGTAAATATGAGAAGTAAAAGATTCTAGGTTTTGTATTTAAAATCACAACCAGAAAAAGGGCATGTAATTTCAATTTTTGATCTGAAGTGTGTTTTATTGATGTGTCTGATTAATGTAGCTGTGTCATGAAATTGCATTCCACAAGCAACCAAGGTGCATCTTAAAATAGACACACTTTCAAATGTAGAAGCCCTTGAAGTTCTCACAGATGAATTGAAAAAAATCATATGTTTTTTTTTTGCAGTGAGTATAGAGTGCTTCATGAGATGAATACACTTTTGGACAATTTAAAAATCCACATCTAAACTTCCTTTTGTGCACATTTCTGTGTTTAGCCAAATGCTTTCGATATACTTTAACTGTAGAGGGACCGGTAGCAAATTGGAATCTATGTCCACAGTAATAACAATTATTCAGCACATAATGCTGATAACTAGAAATCTCTAAATCATCTGCATATAAAATTTAGAACAAAACTTGCAATCACTTCCTTATAATGAGTGTTTTACCAATTGAGCTAAGCGAGGGTTATAAAGTTTCACACACATATTCTGAAGTGTTGACTGTCACATGATCATGTAATGCTAAAAAAGTCAAGGCAGAGTTACGGTCACATTAATCTAAAGTTAGTCAACTATCACTAAAATACTTTTAAAACAAAAATTAGCCAAAAACCACATACATTGACCTTAAGGGGGATGTACAATTGTACATTATGGTACGCTCAACATGTTAATACGTCATAGGCTTACTTAAATGAAAGTGGCATATCATATGGTGCCTATTTTACGTACGAAGTAAAAAAAAGCGTATAAGCCGTATTCTTACGAACCATGATCTAAATTTTCATTGCAATAGGTAAAAATGTGTGCCTATAATTTACTATTAAGAATTCCAATTTCATGACCAGTTTTTACAGTACCGGTACACCACTTGACCTGCGATTGTCACGCTTTAGTAGGCTATAATTATCAATGCCAAAAAAGTACATCAAAATTTCAAACTTTGGCATAGCTTACTTGGCAAAACATTGAAAGTTCTGGTGGTACTGGGTTTGATTCCTGGTGAAAGTTCAATTTATTGCAACTTCTTTTGCTAGTTGCTTAAGACACTTTTTCTTAATATTTTGCTCTTCTACATTAAATGTGCTATTTATAGCATAAGCTGTCTTTGGAAGAAAAATATGTTAGAAACGCAACTTAGTTGATTTGTGGAAACGCTGTTTGTTACGCATGACTTCGCACTTGTCACGGTTAAATGCAAATTTTTGATTATTTCCTAATAAGGACATATTTGAAGTGATAGGCGTTAACCGTTTTTGAAACTGTAATCTCTGTATATAGTTGCATTTTGCCGGCATAGAGTGAGCAGTGACATTTTTCTTTGAATCGCACGCACGTACGCCTGCAAATTAGTTTTATGTACGCTAGCCCCTTTTGTTTGCTCGCCTTTGCTAGAGAGATTAAGAAACTTTGCATGGTATTGTACGTGGCCGGTGGTTGTAGAATTAAGCTTAGCGTTTCCTTTGTTTTTAAGCTGGAGCGTTTGAGTTCTGATTTTGTGTTTACGTCTTCTAAGCTACTGAATATTAATTATTTTCATACTTGCGAAGTCTTGTTTCTCAAAGGCAGAAAGTTAAGATCCAGGGAGTGCGCATTTCGAGACAACAACACTCGTTCTGTGAGCGGCAGTAACATTAAATTTAAAGAAAAATTCTATAACTTGGTTGTTGTTGAGTAGTCGACAGTCGTGTATCGTAGAATTAACTAAGTTCCTTGCAGGTTAGGAGTACTAAGAGTAACCTGTGTAGCTCCGCTTCGACGCGGACAAGTAAGTTTATGTACTGGTTGGACTTCCAGTGCAGTGTATGGTTTGTGTTTGCTACTTTATCTGTAAGAGTAACGTACTTTGTTTGCTGTGTGGTAATAAACGATGGGTGGCGGGCGTGGAAGCTCACGTGTTGCTAGAGGCGCTAAAAGGCCTAAGCCGAGTATTGCAGTGGAATCTCCACAGCAAATGTCTTTGCCATCTCGTCCGTTGGAGGTATTTGGTGTTACCTCACCTGGTCACACTTCGCAGCAAGCCGGTGGAAGTGCTGAATCTTGCAGTGCTAGTCAACGTTCACCAGATTTAACAGATAAACGCAAACTAAGCGACTAGACTAGCCAAGTAGGAAGTAGTGGTGAAAGTCATGGCCCTAAGTCGGACTTGCACCTGACGATCTTAAAAAGAATGTTTTTCGTTCAAACTTAAATTAGCTAAATTAGAGAAAATACTAAAATGTAAACCTTACGATGAGTCAGTGACTGAAGATGAGGTTCTGCAAGTAAGAAGCGAAGCTTTGACTTTGAGCGAAGAGCTTTCGTGTTTTCAAATACGACTATTGGAAGAAGGAATGGATGTTTACTCTTCAGTAGAGCCCAGAATCCTAGCGGAAGAGGGGTGCTGCAGCTTATTGAAACAATACGAGATGCTTGTTTCGAAGTTTGATCAAAATCAAGAAAAGATTGGTTGTCAAGGTGCTAGTGCTGCGGCAGGACCAATCAACAAGGCCAAAGAAGACAACGTTGAAGTCAAGCAGAGCACCTTAAACCCTTTTGCAAACCCGTATCATCGAACTTTTGATGGTAGTGATAAAGAGCAAGCGCAGTCAAAGCAGTACATGGAAAGTGTTCCATTTCCAGTTTCAAGTCGTGTTCCATTTGGCGGCTATAACTATGGTAATCCTGTACCGAGGCTTAGTTTGGAAAAGTTTAATGGTGATATTTTAAAATATCACACTTTCAAGCGAAAGTTTAAAAGCTGCGTCGAGGAAGCTTATCAGGATTATAACGTGAGGATGTCTTTCTTGGAGGAATCCTGCATTGGGAAAGCATTTGAAATGATTTCCGGACTTATCTGTTTCGACGACAGAAAGCATGCTTACCAACTGGCATGGGAACGACTCGATAGACGTTTTGGAAACCAAACAAAGCTAATGTCACAGACAAAGAAAGATTTATTAGAAGGTAACCAAATCAAGGAATGAGATGCGGATGGACTTCTCAACCTTTGCGACCTCATGTACAAGTGTGAGACGAGTTTCAAGGCATGGGGCAAAGCTGGTCTACTGAATAGCGATGACATAATGCAGGGATTGTTTCAGCGACTTCCTTACCGAGTTCGCGCAAAGTTTGTTTCTTTAAACAACCAAGGAGAGGATGGTGGAACGTTTGAAGAATTAAGAGAACTCATTGAATCTGCGGCTTCAGAAGCTGATTCTTCTTATGGAAAGTTAATGCAGCATAAGAAGCCTCAGAAACTTGGATTTCAAGCTACTGGACGTTCCAAAAGCGTTTGTGCTGCAGTTCAGCAATCGAAGAACAAGTCCTCTTGGAGTGGATCGGAAGTTCAACAATCGAAGAACAAGTCATGTGGGAGTGGATCGGAAGTTCAAGTGTCTGTTGTTTGTAAAGGGAAACACGATCTCAAGAGTTGTCTTACGTTTCTCAATAAATCGGTACAAGAACGCAAACAAGTAGTCCGCTTAGGCAGGTTGTGTTTCAATTGTTTGCGCAAAGGACATCGGATTGCAGAATGTAGATCAAAGCTAACCTGCCACGAATGTTGAAGAAAACATAACACGCTGTTGCATTTTCAAGCTAATGAATCTGCCGATCGCCAAGAGAAATTTCCTTCAACTTCAGAGTCGAGTGAATCGGGAAACCAACCAGCGGAATCAGTTTCCGCCATTACTTCTTCCAAACGAGGGAATCGAACCGTCGGGCAAACAATTTTTAAGTTGTTCCAGTAAAGGTGTGGTTTTCGGATCCATCCAAGTACGAGTGCACTTACGCATTCATTGACGAAGGATCAAGCGTCAACCTGTGCGCTGCTGGATTAGCAAAGCGCTTGGGCATACCTATCAGCCATGGAAGCGTCGAACTGCACACCACCAATGCAGTTACTGTTGTCAATAAGAAGATTCATGATCTTGCTATCCAGGGTATAGAAGAAAGCTCTGCCTTTAATTTGAAAGAAGCGCTGATTATGGACGAAATTGTTGACGTTAGCGCAAGCATTCCAACAGAAAAACTTTCTCGTCAGTATGAACATCTTAAAGACATAGTGTTACCTGAAGTGAAAGAACGGAAGGTGGAACTATTGCTTGGTAGTGACTTGCACCAAGCTTACCAGCTGCAAGACGTTAGAACTGGAGTACCTGGAGATCCATCCGGTCTTCGTGCTTTTCTGGGTTGGACGATCTACGGGACCGATGAAGGCAATCAAGAAATAAAGTCGCCTAGATTCATGGTAAACTTCTTGGATACGGAGGAATGTTCAGAAGTGTCGTGTGAAAGGATTTTGGAAGTGTTGTCGCATGACTTTCAGGATATTGGCCTTCCCGAAAAGGTGTGTCCTTCGTTGGAGGCTAAGAAGGCTCTGGAAATACTTAACAAGACAATTAAGAGAGTGGATGATCACTATTCTGTGGGTTTACCATGGAAGGAAGAAGAACCTAAGCTGCCAAATAATCGCAAAATGGCATTAGAAAGACTTAATGGCTTGAAGAAAAGATTTCAAAACGATTCGAAATTCTTTCGGCAATACTGTGAAAAAATGGATGAGTACCTTCAATGCAAATATGCAGTTTCTGTAAAAGAAGATGAATCTGTTGTTCAAGATCGTGTAAACTATTTCCCATATCACGCTGTGGCAACTGCATCTAAGTTTAGAGTAGTCTTTGACTGTAGTGTTAAGTTTTGTGGCATATCTTTGAATGATAGATTATTGATAGGGCTTCACTTGACCTGTAATCTGTTGGCTGTTTTGCTTCGATTTAGAGAATCGCCGATTGCAGTGGTTGCCGATATTAAGGCTATGTTTTCTCAAGTGTTTGTAGATAGGCGTGATTAAGATGCTTTTAGATTCCTGTGGTATCCGAACCATGACTTGAGTGCGCAACCTGCGGACTTTCGAATGCGAACTCACGTGTTCGGGGCTAAATCTTCTCCATGCTGCGCAGCCTATGCTCTTCGAGCAACCGCGACGGACAACTTGACGGGAGCTAGCGAGGAGGTGGTAAGAGCTGTATTTAAAAATGTGTACGTTGACGATGTCTGCTGTTCGTGTAAGTCTGTTGATGCTGCGAAGTCTTTGATCTCGCAGTGGTGTATTTTGCTGAAAAGCGGTGGCTTTCACTTAACAAAGTTTTTGTCTAACAGTGTTGAGGTTTTGAGTTCTGTTCCGCAGGAGGATCTTGCTCGTAACGTTGATCTCAGATGCAGTGGACTTCCGGCCTGGAAGGCGTTAGGAGTGTATTGGGACCCAGCTACCGATCGCAAGATGGTAAAGGTCGGCGTGAAGCAGCGTTCTTGCACGCGTCGGGGTTTGACGTCTATGATTGCTCAGACGTTTGACCCCATGGGTTTGATTCAACCTTTCTTACTGCCTGCTAGACAATTGTTGCAGGAAGCCTGCAGACGTTCGCTCCAGTGGGACGATGATCTCGCAGATTTACTCGAACTAGGCATGCACTGGCAAAAATGGCTCCAGGCATTACCTCAGCTCGAGAGTATCTCCATTGACAGAAGTTTCACTTTACTTGAAAGGGAGATACTTGGTTTCGAACTTCACACCTTTTCCGATGCAAGCATCAGCGGTTATGGCATATGCATTTATATTAGAGTGTGCTATTGTGATAGTAGTGTGAAGTGCTGTTTTCTCCTAGGAAAATCTAGAGTCGCACCTATTAAATCGGTGAGTGTGCCGCGCCTTGATTTAACCGCTGCAGTACTCGCAGCTAAAATGACCAATTTTGTCGTTAATGAGCTTGATATCAGTTTCTCAAAAGTGTTTTTGTGGACCGATTCTACCGTGGTTTTGCGATATTTACGCAGTACGTCCATAAGATTTACTACCTTTGTTGCAAATCGATTAGAAGTACTGCACGCTTTGACCACTGTAGAGCAGTGGCATTATGTACCCTCGAAACAGAATCCTGCTGACATAGCTAGTAGAGGTGTGTGGCCCGATAAATGCAATGCTTGTGATTTGTGGTTTAATGGCCCACCGTTTTTGAAATACGATATAAGCGAATGGTCTAATCAACCATCGTTTTTGTGCAATTTAACTTGTGATGACCCAGAAGTCAAAAGCACAGGGTTTTGCTTTGGAAATTTTCATGAACAATCGGACAATTCGTTACAACGTCTTTTCGCGTGTTACTCGGACTTTCACGGCCTTTTACGAACAGTAGCATGGCTACTTCGGTACAAGAAATACTTGAGCAATAAGCGTCTTGAACGATTTTATTCTCTGCAAACTGGTTTGCTGACGGCGTCCGAGCTTGAAGAAGCTAAACTTGAAATAATCAAAGCTGTGCAAAGAGAGGCGTTTCCTGAAGCCTTTAAGACACTCCAAAATCACCCTAACTTTGATGCTTCAAGAGCTTTATTGCGAGACAATGACCTTCGTCATAACAAAGAGTTGAGAGAGTTACAAACGCTCAACCCACACATTGTTAATGGTGTTCTACAGGTAGGAGGGCGCCTCAAAAACGCCGCTCTTTCTGACAACCAGCGTTATCGAATTTTGTTGCCAAATAACCATCCTGTGACAGATCTGATCGTTATGCAGCATCACGAAGAAGAAGGTCACATGACTACTTCGCATGTACTTACAGTACTAAACAAAAACTATTGGATCATTCACGGCAGGTCGGCAGTGAATCGCATTCTGAAGAGCTGCTTAAATTGTCGCTTTTGGAAGGCAAAGCCAATTTCTCAGCAAATGGGCGATCTGCCCCCTGATCGAATTAACAAGTGCACACCGTTTAAAGCAATAGGCACCGATCTAATGGGACCATTGACAATTCGACATGGTCGAAATAGTTTAAAAAGATATGTCTGCATTTTTAATTGCCTGGCTTCCAGAGCTGTGCATTTTCAAATTGTTCAATCCTTGGAAGCGAGTGCTTTCATACAAGCATTTAAAAGATTCTGCAATCGAAGAAATGTCCCACCATCAGACATTTACAGCGACAATGCAGGAAACTTTGTTGCTGCTGACAAGGAGCTGCGAAAAGGAATTAAAAACTGGCAAAGTAAACAAGTGTCCTACACCTTGCTTCAGCATGGTGCAACGTGGCATTTTAATCCCCCAAGATGTTCACATCAAGGTGGATTTTACGAAGTTTTCTTTCGTCTTGTGAGAAAGCTCATGCGTTCAATCGTTGGCGAAGCTACTTTGGACGAGTTTGACTTACTTACGTTGATCACCGAAATCGAAAGAATACTGAACAATCGACCGATTATTTCACTACCATCTGCATCGCACGATCTCTCAGCCATCACTCCTTCAATAATTATGACTGGATCAGTTGCTGACTTTCTTCCCCCCGATGAAGTTGTTAAAGCCGATGGTTGTAAGTAGTCGTGGAGAAAGACACAATACGTAGCAGATCTGTTCTGGGAGAAATGGACTTCCGAATATTTACCGCTGCTTCAAATACGAAAGAAATGGTTTGGCGCTTCCCACAATCTCAAACCTGGCGATTTAGTTTTGATCATTAACGAACAAACCAAGAGAGGTTACTGGCCAAAGGCAATAGTTCAGGAAGTAATGCCTGACAGTAATGGCTTGGTAAGACGAGTGCGCGTAAGAACTGCAGAATCTCGGAATTTGATGAGAGACATTTGAAAAATATGCCTCCTTGAAGGGAGCATGGAAGACGGAGAACGTTGACTTCGAAATAGGCGTAGCTTATTTTATGTTTTTTTTTTTTATAAACTTGTACTGTATTGCTTGTTTTCGAATAGTATCTCATGTTATCGTTTTTTTGTTGTTTAATTGCTTTTGAGCTGCATATTACTTGCTAGTGTAAATCTAATCTGTTATGAATGAAGTCCATAACTGCTGATGACTATTGCTTATCCGAGGCCTTGGCTTAGAATGTATGTGATACTATTACACTTCGTGTGTGCTTATTATTTAAAATCGAAGTAACTTATTTGTTCTCTTTAGCTAAACGATTATAGTTTGCAGTGTTATTGTGATTATAAGAAGACATATATCTTTCAAGTTTCACCCTTTTATTGTAGCACTTAAATATGTGAAGATTATTTGATTAGTGTTTACCTTATTGGATGCTTAGCAGCCTATGTGAATACGCCTTTGCGTCCAGGCTCTGTTGAGTAAATAATTTATGTCTTGTTGCTCGTTAGAAATGCTGTCGTAATCTTTACTTAGATAATGGGATTTCGTGGTTGTTAGTGATAGTGATTAGCGTTTCTATGATTTTTGAAAGCGTCGGTTTGTGACCTCCGCTTTGAGGGTGTGTATGTTAGAAACGCATCTTAGTTGATTTTTGGAAACGCTGTTTGTTACGCATGACTTCGCACTTGTCACGGTTAAATGCAAATTTTTGATTATTTCCAAATAAGGACATCTTTGAAATGATATGCGTTAACCGTTTTTGAAACTGTAATCTCTGTATATAGTTGCATTTTGCCGGCATAGAGTGAGCAGTGACATTTTTCTTTGAATCGCACGCACGTACGCCTACAAATTAGTTTTATGTACGCTAGCCCCTTTTGTTTGCTCGCCTTTGCTAGAGAGATTAAGAAACTTTGCATGATATTGTACGTGGCCGGTGGTTGTAGAATTAAGCTTAGCGTTTCCTTTGTTTTTAAGCTGGAGCGTTTGAGTTCTGATTTTGTGTTTACGTCTTCTAAGCTACTGAATATTAATTATTTTCATACTTGCGAAGTCTTGTTTCTCAAAGGCAGAAAGTTAAGATCCAGGGAGTGCGCATTTCGAGACAACAACACTCGTTCTGTGAGCGGCAGTAACAAAATAAACCGGTAAATGCTGTGTACCCAAGTCCCTAAAGCTTTGCCTTTTGTCAATTTAATTGTTTTCTGCAATCAAGAAAAGCTGCCCAAAATTTTTTTCAACTTTCCCATCTTACTGCCTTATGGAGGGAACAGTGGCAGTAGCACTATGATGGCATGAGTTTTGAGTCAAGTGAAAGATGATTACAGATGAATAGCCCACAAATAATTTGGTATTGCACTCTTAGCTCCTCAGGTAGCACTCTTAAGGTGCGTTTAGACTGGACGCGAAGCAACGCGAAGTGAAGGTTGGCGACCTTCGCCAACCTTTGCTAGTGGTCGATTACGTCACTCGCGAAGGTTGTCAACCTTTGCGATTGGTTGCTAATCTTCGCGACTGGTCGCTTCATAGGCTAATTTTAATAACTTACTTTTAAAATATATTCAATGAGCAGAAAGCTTTGTGTACTTTATTATTGAAGCGCTATTATAGTAATCACGGGTTCTGTTTCGTCATAGCGCGCTGGAAATACCGGAAAACGAAGATTGAGTTTATATTATGTTATCACGCAATAACTGTGAAGAAGAGTCTAGACTAATAATAGCTCAGGTAACAAAACAATCTTGAGAAAAAAGTTTGTAAAGTATAAGTGAAAAACGAAGTACAGTAGATCGAATTTGGAAATGAAAAGACTAGTCATTTCTTCAAAAACGTAGTAGTACTTAGCAGGCGCGTAGCCAGGATTTGGAAAAGGGGGGGGGGGGGGGCTATTTTGAAAGAGTGAGAAGTGTGCAAACGACCTTGACTCGAATTTTCATTGATCTTGAATCAGTTTCAGACGGATTGTCCGATAATTGAGACGAAATGTTTCGGAAAGCTCGGAAACTCAAAGGTTTTTTGCGCCCGAACTTTGGTGATCTCCAAAAAAAAAAAAAGGGGTTTTGGCCAAAATTCAGAGTGATTTTTCGGCCGAAATCCGAAATTCAAAGGTTTTTTCCGCCGTGATCTCCAAAAAAAAAAAAAAAGGTCTTCACCAAAATTGACACTGACATTTCGTCCAATTTCGCAAATTCAGACGTTTGAGGGGGGGCTATTTTCCATTTTTCACATAAAATCAGCCTCAAAAGCACAAAAATCATGCGATTTTGCATACTTCACAAGCCAATGGGGGGGCTCGAGCCCCCCCCCTGGCTACGCTACTGGTACTTAGCCTATTTACTAGCTATCAATGATTTGTTTAGATCTTTCCACTGAAAACTTGCCATAATCTGTTTTGACGATGACAGTTCAGGGTTTTAATGCAGAAACGCAAAAAGCTGGAAGCAGATGTCAAAAGTTCTCTTTAGGTGTTTACTCAGTTAACAAATCCTTAAACGCTTCCACCATCCATGTCTCAATATGTTAGTCGTAGATCAACCGGTATCTTGTTTGCTGTGTTGATTTGCTGGAGAAAGCAAAAAAACATTGCAGTTTTTGCATGATTTGACACTATCATCAAAGGACAAGAATTTAGCACAGTAATACCAGCTGTTGCTTTGAGGAAATGTCAGCTTCTAAAACTAAGTTTGGTGTTTTACTTGCTAGCGGAGCGCTTATCGATGTTTAGTGCGAAGTTAAATGCTTTTGAGAGCATTTTATCAGTTTGCATTTTCTCGCAGTACCAATAGGCTACGTTGCGACGGTCGCGTTTACCTCAAAGGGCTTCGCTCCAAACCACTGTTTGTAAGATACAGACAAACTTATAGCTGTAAGGTCAAGCCCCCTCTTTGGTTATGTCCCTGATAAAAAAAAACATTTGGATTTTTCATGTGAAAATTGTTACTCAAGCATCTGAATAAAAGTGTTGTTAGTTCTCACATTTTCATGTAACTGACGCTTCCTTCCCCAGTCCAATTATTATTATTATAAATGCTGTATCAAATTTTTTGTTTAGTAGTGACTAATGAGAATGGAACAATATTAATGAACTTGCTTGGCGGGTACTCCTCTACCAATAATAGTAACCTCAGCAAAAAAATAGAACTCACTTTCTACTGGTTAGATATATATTGGCTTTCTAGTTCATCTTAATACACTGACTAATAGTAATGATTGAACTTCAGACTTAAAATAGTTTACTTTGTCGCTTTATTCTCCATGTAAAGTAGTTAAAATTTCAAAAAGCAGTAAAAGTATTTTGAAATTCACAAACAACTAAATTCAGATATTACACAGAGACACAGGGACTGTAAATGAATATTTAACACCCTTGACACTTCTATTTTCATCACATAGGACTGGAGAGAAAAATCACTACCAGACTACAATATTCATGACTGTAAAACTTGGGGTAGTCCAAAACCAATGCTTCCAGTTGAACTTGATCACGGTCACAAACCTTTAGAAACGAGAAGACTTTTAATAGGCCGTTTGCTGTAAATTCTAGCGTTCACCTTGTAACAAAATTTGAGTGGCAACTTATTTTTTGCTTAAATACATTGATTTTCATCTCACAAACTCACATGCAAAAGTTCTCCACTTATTTTCCTGCAGTATTTTTTTTAATTTGACCTGAAAGTTGGCTTCTAAAATGCGGATGAATACAATCAGACAACCGGAATCGACCAATCATAAAATAGAATATTTTGGGGACTTTCCCTTCAACGAATTTTTAAAAGCTGTTTTGGATCAGGTCCTGAGGTAGGCTACACTGATTTAACAGTTAGTTTTCTTACTATGTTAGCTTAATTTGGGTTAAGTGGGTGCAATAGTTGGATTTTGTTCTTAAATTTGTTTTAAAAAGAAATTTTTGGCAAATTACTAGCAATAAATACTAGTATCCATGATGAAACATCGCTTTAAAGTAGACCTAGGTCTACACAGTATAGATAGCCAGGTACTTGGTATCCAAAAGTGATATGACGTACCAGGCAGAAATTATGAAGCATTGTTTCAAAACAGTACTTTAAAATAGCTTATAGTTACTGGTACAGAGATAATAAAGTTATATGACCTGCCAAGCAGAACATCGTCGCAAACTGCTGTGTTCAGGTAGCAGTGGTAATTTTATGACAGTGCTGCGAAAATGGTCGAGACTTTTAGATTTGAAAATGCACAAAACATGTAGACCTAGCATTGTTTCTCAAACAACTAGGCCTAATGTAGATTTGTATTTGTAGACCTAGCATTGTTGAGCAGGCTCCTAGATAAAATAGAATAGATTTGTACTTCTAGACCCAACTCCCATAAAGACACTGCAACTTGTCATTTGAGATTAGCACTCTGTTTAACAAAGTTTAAATCAGAGGCGAAGTCCTCGAGGACACATTTTGAAGTCCTTGACCTCGAAGCTCAAGTCCTTGGCTTTGAAGCCTACAAGCATGGGCGTAGTAGCTCAAAAGGATTTGGGGGAGCACCAAACTTTTGCCCGAAAAATGACATTGAATTTTGCCCGGAAAGTGATCGGTTTTTCTGTCCAAATTAAGGTGACCTCTAAAAAAAAAAAGGTCTTCACTGAAATTGAGACGGTTTGATGAATATTAAATTGCCCAAAATTTTGACGCAAACTTGCCCGAAAAATATGAAATTGCCCAAAATTTTAATGCAATATTGCCCAAATAATATAAAATTGCCCGAAATTTTGACACTTTAAAACCAAGCGGGGGGGCCCTGCCTCCTACACCACTGCCTACAAGTCCTCGAAAATGTCCTGTTCTCGGCTCGAGGACAGCATTATTTTTTGATTGGTTGAAAAGGAAAATAACCAAACAAAAAATAATCAAAAATTCTACCTTTTCAATTCATTTTTTTTTTCCTTATTTGAAAAATATCATATATTGTGATTGCCAAGTCATATTAAACCTTATTTTAAATGGCATTGTGTGAAAGCTTTAATCAGAGAATGAGGGGCAAAAGGCAGTGTAGAATTGTTATTCTTATTTCTCCTAATATTTCCGGTGCGGGTGGTACAAACCGCAAAGCCCTAAAACCATCAAGAGCCATAACAAGGGATCCGGGGTCCTGACGCAAACATTTTTGAGTTGCTAATACTAACTCATGACCGTGCTTATCTGAGTATGAACTCGGAAAAAAGTATATGTGCGTGATAATGAAATGTAATACAGTTACCACGGCAGTAGCGTAGCCAGGGGGGAAGCGGCGGGTGGGGGGCCTATAGCCTCCCCCATTGGCCTGTCAACCAAAACGCAGAATAAGAAAAATACCACGTTTTTAGGTCTTTTGAGGCTGTTTTTTGCGCTGGAATGGAGTAAAAAGTGATTTAGAGCATCTTTTGCAACATATCTTCAGGAGAGGCTAATTTGTCAAAAATTAAAGTCACAAATCAATAAAAACTTTAAAAAATGCTCAAAAATAAAAAATCAATAAATTTTGATCGCTGGTGCAAAAACGCCAAACATAGGTTTTATTAACAAATATGTTACAAACTCAGAAATAAAGGAGAGGGGGGCCATTCAGTGTTGATAAATTACCAATCATTTCTCTATCTCTTTTCATTAGCCTCCCCCCTCCCCCCGATTATTTTCCGTTATAAAAGATAGACGAAATAGATTACTCCGTTTGAGTTTTATTGAATAATAAGATTTTATGATTTATCAGCATGTAAACAAGAGAACTGCAATGTTATCATTAGCCACCTCCCACATAGCCCGTTAATGCAACCGGTTGAATTATGTTGCACTGCCAACTTCTATACCACTTTTTAAAAGCATTATTTTTATTAAAATAGCCCCAAAATTAAGTTATTTTTGCAAACAAATCCAAAATTATTGAGCGCTAGGGGCTCTGCCCCCAGACCTCCGTGCCTCCTGCGGCTGGGGGTTTCTCCCCCAGACCCCATTTGACCTCCAGCGGCTGGGGGCTCCGCCCCCACACCCCCAAAACAGCCCCCTCAATTGTGAATTTCTGGCTACGCGCCTGTACCAGGGATAGCATACTAAACAGAGTATGTTAGTGTATCCGTGATATAACTAACAAAACTTATCTTGAGAAAGCCACCTTGTTCTGAATGTACGCAAGCAAAAATTGCGAAGATTTTTTTTGAAATAAGAAAGAACAGCACTCTAATCACTGTTGTGTGATCTGGAAAAAAGCCACATTTACTGAGCAATTTTTGCGTTAAAAATCGCCGCTAAGAATCCCAAATAACAGAGGCGGAGTCCTCGATGACACATTTTGAAGTCCTTATCTTTGGCCTCGAAGGTTAAATTCTTGGCCTTGAAGCCTGCAAGTCCTCGAAAATGCCCTGCTCTCGGCCGAGGACATTAAATTGTTAAAAATGATCCATAGCCATGAGCTTTTTTCACTTTACCTTGGAAATTGGCATTTCCTCGCGTGAAGACCTTTTTTTTCGTTTTGGAAAACACCTGCGCCTTGTGTCCTTGGCCTTAAGCATTCCTGTTCTAGGCCTCGAGAAGTCAGCCCTTGGCCTTGATCTCGGATTTTTTTGTATCATTGGCCTAGGCTTCGAACGTTGTGTCCTCGACTCCACCTCTGTCCTCGACAAATAATAAACTATACGCTATCAGAAAAAAGCGTTACATTTTCGAAAAAAATAATGATTTATTATTTATACGTTTCTACAATTGTGAGCTCTTCAGAGGGGGAAGGCGACCCCGGACAAATTGCAAATCTCTTCAAGGCCTTCCTCCTTGATACAGCCCTGCTAAGATTCTCAAGTTGTTTTTGCCATTAAATAATTTATGTTAAATTTTACAAAGTGACGTTTGGCGGCAGAAACGCGTGCCCTCATTCATCGATAGGCAATTAATGAGCTATAGAAAGATATCATGTGTAATAAAACGTAAAAAAAGATTAATTAAAATTAGGATTGGGGAAAATGTGATAAAACTAAAGTTTTTCGACTTAACTTTTACGTTACCGGTATTTTCTTTTTTTAAATTGCTTAAGTCACTAAAGTTGTTCAACAGAGGCATGTGAACTTTGCCCTAGCCCCCAGACCCCGTTTTTTCCAAGGACGTGAGCTTGCAAATACTGGATACGGTACCTTAATTCATTTTAAAAACATATATTATTTTACTCTATTTTGCAATACTTTTAGATAATAATATCGTAGTCGCTATACAATGTTTGAAAACTATGATAACATTTTTAAAAATCTACAAAAAGAAGTCGTTCAAACAATAAAGGTTGTTTAGAAAAAGTACTAAAACCAGGGTTGCCACATCCTGGAAAAGTCCTGGAAAGTCCTGGATTTTTTTTGGTGTCCTGGAAAGTCCTTGAAAGTCCTTGAATTTTGTTTGTAAGTCCTGGAAAGTCCTGGAAAATGTTTATAGAGTTTTCCCGTGATTTTCCAGGACAGAATGTGAAGTTGTTTTTTTTACAATAACTGGTACCTTGTAATTGTACAAAGCTATTGTTGAAATAATTTGCATTTTGAAGTTGGTTTAAAAAGCTTTATTGTATCGTAAAAAGACATAGCTTATTTGTATGCTGGTGCACAAACAAAAAATCGCTATCCTAGCCCTGACTCAACTCTAAATCTAACTCAAACTGCAACCCTACCTCTAACCTAACATTAATATGAGCCCCCATTCCTCTGCTTTTTGTTTTCTTGTTCTTTTTAAGCGCTTCCTCGAATTAGCCAAAATTTACACTTTGCTATACAGTATGTATAAATTATTGAATATTATTAGGAAAAGTGAATTCATGGACATTAATTTATTGTAATGCAATACTGTAGTAGCAGTAGCATAGCGGGCTATTGCTCTTTATTGGCCCATAGACAAAAATGCGCAATAAGAAAAATAAGACATTTATCTCACTATAATTCTGAGGCAGTTTTTTGCAGTAATATGGATAGTAAAGTAATTTAAAGTCACTTTTGAACCATGAGTTTGGGAAGTGCTAGTATTGGTCAACAATAAACCAGTCACAACTACTGTAACTAACTAACTAAAAATGGCTAAAAATAAATAATTAATTCGATTGCTTGATGCAAAATGCTTAACGTAGGCTTTGTAAGACAATTATAAAGGGTTTATTAGGTATTTAATTCTGTTAATTACCAATCAACTCTCTCAAATCTCGTTTCATTAGCCCCTCCTCCCAAGTTATATCTTTATCTACCGTTATAAAATACAGACGATTTGGATTAATTAGTACTTGGGAGTTTTTTTCAAAGGAGGTGCCTATTTGCACTCTAGCATGCAAAATGAGCTCTGCTTATGAAGATTAAGAGAGCAAAAGTGGGTGCTTATTTGCTCAAATACTCTTTTATTTTGTAAATGATTAACGTTAGTGGTTAGTTGGAGTTTATATTTTGAGTTTGGGTTAGGATTAACTTTAGGGTTAGAGCTAGGGTTACAGTTTGGGTTTAGTTTATGGTTGGGGTTAGGGCTTGGGTAGAGTTTTTTTGTTTGCACCCTGGCGTTCAAATAAGCTCTATTTTTTTCAAATAATAAAATTTTATAGTTCACTGTATGGAAATAAAGCTAGGACTGAATTTTTACTATTACCAGTCACTAGAGCTCGACTGATATATCTATCGCTCAGCTGATATATTTTGGCCGATATCAGTGGCAAGCCTGTATATTGTATCAGCTATCTACCGCTGATAAAATATTGGCTTAGCGCAATTACCTTAAACTATTTACTTTTTTAGAGCAAGCACAAGTGTTCCTGCATTCGATTTGCTTAGTATGACTTGTGTTTGCAATAATCTTTCTTTGGAGGAGGATTAGTGAAGCTTTTCATGTCAAGTCAAGTGAAAAATATAGACAAAATTTGGTAGTTTATGAGTTATATATCAGTATCGGCCTGAAAAAGTCATATCGATCGAGCTCTATTTTTTACCCACATACTGTAGCCCATTTCTGCAACCAGTTTAATCATGTTTTTGCAGTGCTAATTTCTATGCCACGTTTTAAAAGCAATAAGTTTTGCAAAACTAGGTCTAAAATCAAGTTATTATTGCAAAAAAATTGCAAAATCTTTGAATGCTGGGGGCTTTGCCCCCAGACCCCCAATGGCTTCCGACGGCTGGGGGTTGCCCCCATACCAAAAAACACAACTCTCTCGTTGCAAATTTTTGGCTTTGCCCCTGGCTAGTGGTCAGTATTAGGAATGCAAATGTGTTACATCAAAATTTTTCGTCAATCACAAGTGCAAAAGAGTTGGTACATGAGAGTAATAGTCAAAATTAAATTTTAAGTCCTGTAAAAAAATCTTAAACAGTCCTGGAAAAGTCCTGGAAAATGACCTAAAAAAGTCCTGGAAAGTCCTGGAATTTGATTTTGCGCTTTTTGTGGCAACCCTGTAAAACGGTGGGGATGAGAGATCCATAATCACTTAGAGGACGTTTACACTGGGGTTTTAACTGATGAAGTTAAGGTCTTAAAATTGACCGTTTCCATGTTCAGAAGTTAGTTACTCTCATTTCGCATAACGGTCTTAATTGTTTTATTACCTCGATACCGCTATGGAACGTAATCAAAATTGCTGCTAAAGCGTAAAACTTCAAAATAACTTTCGTTATTTTTAGAAACTACCATTTTCAAATTATCATGAACAACTTAACGAAATGCAATGTCTTACACTTTCGCGCTTAAAAACAGTCAAAGTTTGCCGACCATAGCTTTTTTTTTTAATTTTGTCCTTGGTCCTTGGCTTTGGCCTCGACCAATTCTGCCCTTGGCCTTGAGAGGGTCTGTACTTGAAAAGCCGGTCCTTGGTTTTGGCCTCGGATTTTTTTTTCAGTCCTTGGCCTCGAACATTGTGTCCTCGACTCCAGATCTGCTTCAAATATTGAACACGTAACGTGCAACTTGAATGTGATGATTGATGACCACGACAATGAAAATAATTTGTATTAATGTGATCGGTGATATTATAAAAAAAAGTTTTGATTTCTCCAAACATTGTTGAAGCCTAAGCCGTCACCGGCAACCTGCATATTTTGCTTTATTTTTTGCACTTTCCTAAGTAATCAAAAGTGTTCTAATTTATTCTTCAATTGTTACTTGCTTTGGATGCACCCTAGGGTTAGAATTCACCTAGCACACCCATCAAAAATTGATTTTTACCAAAAAATGCGATTTTGCTTTTCATCAACTCAAAAAGTATTGTGGTTTTGCAAAATTTTGGCAAAAACTTCATATTGCAATTTATATTGTGACGTTTCATTCATTTGTTGCGTTTTTTGTGACGTCATCATTGACCGGTTACGTCATTTCAAAAGTACCCTCATCAAAAATCCTGTTTATAATTGTGCAGTTATAAGTTGATAAACTTATTTTAAATATTTAACAAGCATTTGAAACATGTTTGCTTTTGTAATTAATTTTATTAATTTTTGTTAACTGTTTTCTAGTCAAACAAGGCCCCCAAAATAAATAAATTTTTAATTTTATCTGTAGCCCAATGCTTTCGGAAAAGTTTATGTTGTACGTTCAAACAAATGAAGTAAACTCCTATCGATGGTTAAGCACTGAAAAATTAAGGGGAAAATTATTAAAAGCTTAAATAAATACAAAAGAAACATTTCGCCGCTAGTAGTGCTAGAGAGTGCTAGGGAGGATTGCTTAATTTAACTTTAAAACCAAACTAGAAATTTGCGCATCTGAAAAATTGTCAAAATAAGCAAATAGAAATGATAAAAGGATTTAAATTTGCACATTATGCGGAAAATATGTAATTTTTAGTTTTGAAAACCCCCAACTTTACCCCCATTTGCTCAAAAACTGCAGGGTAATTTTTGGAAAACTTTTTGTATAAACCTCCTAGGATGAAATCAGGGATATATAGAACACCGGGATTGCTCGCTTCAGCGATTTCAGTTTTTTTGGTGGACAACAGAAGGGCTATTTTAGTCAGCTAAAGTGTCTTCGTAGAGGTACTTGGTGTGCAGTGGAGCAGGTTAGCGTAAGTTAAGACGGCAAGGCGAAATTGCCGTTTTTTTCGTGAGTATAATTTTTCAAGGAAAACATGAAGTTTAGAAGAGTTGCTCAGGTAGTAAAAGCAATCCGCTAAGGCACTGGACTATATATACTTGGTCTGTTGAACAAGGCTACTGATTTCAATGGTAGTCCCAATTTTTATTTCTTTCACATTAGAACAGAAAGGATCTAGGCTTCGAAAAGTGATAGAGGCTCAGAGTTTGCTCTGATAATTGTTATAATGTAGACCTTCTGGAAAGATCCTTTTAATGGAATTAAGCTCTGGGATTAGCCTATTTTGAATTTGCAGTTTTTGCTGACAACTTTAGGCCATATTACTAGCAGCCTAATATCGATATGCATAAACATAAAAAGTGTTGGCATAAGCCTATCTATATGAAATTATTGGTTACCTGGGCTATGCTGCATATCATAAGCTTAGGCTATTAGTATTACAAGCATTAGTGAGTGCAAGAATAACCTAGTCTAGTCAGTTTTCTTGAGAGGTGAGCTGTAAGCTGTTAGTAGCAGGTCAGGGATAGGTATATAGAAACAGAAATGTCTTAGTCTACAATCTGAAACACCTGCTAGCATTGTATAGTCACTGTAAGGCACAATACGGTAACACCTGCACACTAAAGTTTCATCTTTACATCTAATGTTCGATTTAAAATATTTGAAAGAAAAGTAATAATTACTGGAGTCTTAAGTAGGAAAGAAACAGTGCAAAAACTACCGTACAATTTAGGCAAATTGAAAAACACTTCACCTAATGACATTTATTTGCCAAAGAGGTCACAACTGAATACCAAACAACAGTTACCTTTTGGCAAACAAACATGCTGTAGGTCTACTGTTTTGAATTTACAAATATCAGTTAACCATGGTAGGCTACTTAAGTTTAAAGTACTTAAAAACACAAAAGCTTCCGACAGCGTAAAAAAAAAAAATGTTGACTATATCTGTTTCTTTAGGATTAATTCACATTACAGTATAGCCCACATACCGCAGTACACATGCCACAGTAGATGGGGACTATTGCTGATTGTGCAGATGTTTGTGAATTTAACTTTCTAATGGTGTGTGCCATTTTCTCAGGAGGTGCAAGAGTGCATTGGTTGATTCTTTTCAACTCATTCTTAGCAAAGCAGTTGAATATTGTTTGCAGCATCAACACAAAGTTATTCACTTATTGTGCTCTTGCGCACAGGTTTGTTCAGCCAAAACTAGCCTATATACGTGTCAGATTCTGCAAATTTTGTCGCAGCAAAAATAAAGCTGCCCTCTGATTTTTTGCCGACAACAGCTTACTTCGTGCAGATTCGTTAGCAAGGATACAGTTGTGCAATTGCACTGCAAAGCAGCACAGAAACAGCATCATGCTTCCGTATTCCTACACATAAACATTTAGCGATAAAAAATTTTTAGTCTTTAACACAATGTAAAGTTCATTAAATAGCATGTCAAGAATACTAGAATTTACGGTGGTGTTCTAAGCCAATGGAAGAGTTTATAAGTTGGATTCGATGTCTTAACGTAATTTGAAAATGGCATGCTATAGTTAAGTACTGCTTTTACTCAATCACTTCTGGCTTTTTTATGTCTGGTAAAATGAACAATATTGATCAGCCTGTGGCAACGACGTATCTTTGAATCATTGCTATAGTCGTAGATTAGTAAAAAATTGCAGAGTACCAAGATACATCTCGTACCTTATGAAGGAGATTTTAACGTCATGATTTTCCAGATATTTAAAATAAATTTGATATATCTAGCAGTGTCTTTAAAAGAAGGATGACTATCACTGTAAAATTCCAAACCTCTAACAGTCGATTCACTGAAAACACCTGTAATGAAAATTAAAACATGAACTTTTGTAGTATACACTAAAATCTTTCTCGTAATAACCAGAAAATATTGCAGTATTTATCGGAAAGGATTGAAAAGTCTCTGCACAATTAGCTAAAAAAACTTATCATTCATAATTTTTTGGTAATCTGATCAAGCGATTTGATTAATTGGTTATAATGCACTCTTTGCATGTGGAATACTGGGGTACAACTTTTGGTCAAGTCATAAATAAGAATACAAATAGCATTCTCATCTTTTTGTTTACAACACGGAACAAACATAAAGCAAAGCAATCGGTGATATCTCCTACCCAGTAGCAATACTATTAAAGTAATAATTTAAAATTTCGCACGATTCTGAGTAAAGTTGCAACTGTTTCTTTTGCAATCTACATGAAGTAAGCTGTTGTCCGCAAAAAATCAGAGGGCGGCAATTATTTTTGCTGCAACAAAATTTGCGGAATCCGACACGTATGTAGTTTTGGCTGAACAAACCGGTACTCAAGGGCACAATAATTTTGTGTTGATACTGCAAGCAATATTCAACTGCTTTGCTAAGAATGAGTTGAAAAGAATCAACCAATGCACTCTTGCACCTCCTGAGAAAATGGCACGCACCATTAGAATGTTAAATTCACAAACATCTGCGCAATAGTCCCCATCTACTGTGGCATGTGTACTATGTGGGCTATACTGTAATGTGAATCAAATAAGGAAACAGATATACCGTATTTACTCGTTTTACCGCCCGATCTTGATTAAGGGCCCGTTTGAATAGCCGCCCGTGTGAGCAGAACAAAAAATAAATAAGGGCCCGTGCTTTAATACCCGCCCGGTGCAAAAGCTGATTTTTCAGTGGTAGAGAACAATAGAAAATAGGAAGCTGCTAAGAAACGCTTGTGTCACAACGCTGTTGAATTTTAAGCGCTAGTAGACAACAGTCACGCCTTAGACGTCCAATTGCATAACAGATAGCATTGATTACGTTTTGGCAGACAACACTAACGCCTTAGACGTCCAATTGCATAACAAATAGCATTGATTATGTAACAGGTAGTATTGATTACGGCTCCCATTTGTCTACTGCTCATTCATTCAGAATATTGAGTGAAATATATATGAAGAAAGATTAAATGTCGTGAAATATTTGTCTTCAACGATAATTTTTGTGGTAATTTTACTTTGAAAATAACAAGCGCCCGTGCTTAAATAAACGCCCGTTTGAATAGGGGCCCGGCAGTGAGTAAGGTTGAAAAAAATAAGGGCCCGGGCTACAAAACGAGTAAATACGGTAGTCAACTTTTTTTTTATTTTATGCAGCTGGAAGCTTTTGTGTTTTTAAGTGCTTCAAGTTTAAGTATCATGGTTAACTGATATTTGTAAATTCAAAACAGTATGTTTGTTTGCCAAAAGGTAACTGTTGGTTGGTATTCAGTTGTGACCTCTTTGGCAAATAATTATCATTTAGTTAAGAGTGTTTTTCAATTTGCTTAAAATTGTAGTTTTTGCGCTGTTTCTTTCCTAGTTAAGACTCAAGTAATTTTTACTTTTCTTTCAAATATTTTAAATTGAACATTAGATTCGTAGCCAAAGGATGTAAAGATGAAACTTCTGTGTGCAGGTGTTATTGTGCCTTATAGTGACTATACATTACAATGCTAGCAGGTGTTTCAGAATGTAGAGTAAGACTTATCAGTTTAAAATGTAACGAAATATATATACTTTTTGGATATTATTTCACTGAATGGTGAAACTTCAACGAGCAGCTATTATTGTGTCTCTCTTTTGATTCTTTTGTTAACCGAAAAACTAAGACTTTTAAGCTTTTTTTATCCAAATAATTTGCTGAATTCCTTTGTATTTGATAAATTTCCTGATGTTTACAGTTTATACACCTTTATGCGGTTGTGGTGAAAGTTACCAAACCATGTGCCAGATTTTATTTGAATGCAAAGGCTCTTTGAGCATACCTAGTAATGCTGCCCATCAGCTCAGAGATAGGATATGTGAAGCAGAAACTTAACTGTTTCCCTAATATGCATGTTCAGAATTTCTGCACTATACTTCTGAATCACAGTCGTGATTAAGGTTTTATGACTTTGCTGTTGAAACGCATTCAGGAATGTGCTTGTTATTTAAAATCCTCTGTAAAATTAACGCCATAGCTCTGTTTTTTTTTTGTTTTTTTTTACATATCATTGCACCTTTTATGTTGAGCTTCAATGTGTTTTTTTTTCTAATATTGACCTGCGACTAACCACTGTGAACTGTAGTGTTGTAGCAGTTTAGTAATATTATTTTTCTTCATTGTCAAGCGTATTACAAGTAACATAATCTGATTGGCATATAATTTATATTTCAGTGTTTTTTGTTTTTTTTTACCCTCACTAGTGTCATAAGTTTTTGTTTTTTTTGTTTTTCATCAACAGAAACAGTGACATAGACCTACTGCATTTCCATGTAGCAGTTTTCGTTATTTATTACGCCAACTTTTCCTACTTTTTCTCTTCATAGCAACTGATCGTCAGAATTTTATAATTTTGTTCAGTTTTTGCCTAAACGTTTGAAAACAAATCTTTTCAACTTCTAGAAAGAAGTGTTTTTATTTGGCTAAATGTGTATATTATATCGCATTGGTGAATAACTGCAGTGGATATTATTTGTGTACGTTCTTAGACACATTTTTTCTTGATGTGTATATATATATATTGTGTCTCTTATCAAACCCTTCGTCCCTTTTACATCGCCAGTATGGCGCAACGCATTAGAGCATTGTTACTTTCGACAACCATGATTGGAAGGTTTTTGCTTAACTTTTAGCTGAGCTTTGTCAAGCCAAGTCATCTGACCGCGAACCAACGGTTACTAGTAATTTTGTCTCTAAGTGAGGGTTTGGGCAAGATGGCTCTGAGGTGGTAGAGTATTTTTATGATCGGCCTTCTCAGCCAATCGGCGTCAGTTGGTTCGCGGTCAGTTGTCATGGACCCTGACAGGTACAGTAGTGTTCGAATTAATTTGGACAAAACTATATTTTTGCATTTTTAGAATTTTGCTTAGGTTAGTTTAGGGAATGTATGATAGATAGTATTGTAATGATAATTAATTAGCTAAGTAAAGAATATGAACCACTATTAACTGCTTTTATGCTCTATTTTTTCAGATTAAAAGATTTTTTTATTTTAAATTATGAAGTAAACTTATTCGTGGCCAAAAATTTTATTTTGATTTTTGCATATTACTATTTGCCTGCTTGCAATAAAATGAATATCGCTCCAAGAAAGAGGGCACAAATTGTTACTCTACGACAACACTCTAATATGACAATAAGAAAAATAGGAGAGAAGCTGAATGTGTCAAAATCAAATGTGGTGCGAATTTTTTAAATGATGGATACCAATGGTGACGTCACCACAACTAAAAGGCGGGATCAGCATGAATGAAAGCTTAAAACGACCACTCGTGATGACAAAATGATATTGCAAAATACTTTTAAAGACCTTAGAAAAACTAGTAAGGACCTTCAAATACATTTAGCAACTGCTGGAGTCAACGTGGATTCGTCAACCATAAGAAAGCGACTTCTTGAAGTTGGAAGAAAAGCCAGAAGTCCCTGCAAGAAGCAATTGCCAACAGTTGCTATGAAAAAGAAACGCCTAAAATGGGGTAACAAATACAATAAAAGGGAAAACAGGTATGAATAAAAGTTGTTTTCAGATGACAGCCATTTTGAAGTGCATGGACTCAAATCTCAATATGTAAGACGAAGTGTTGGAGAACCCCTCAATACCTTTTATATTCTACAGGCCCCGAAACACCCCCTAAAGAAAATGTTTTGAGATTGCTTCACTCTTAATGATACTGGAAGATTATGTACAAGCAAAGGAATGATGAAATTAACTAGATTTTGGAAAAATACTTGGTTTCAACAATGCAAAAATCATTCTCAGATGGCAGTGGTGTTTTTCAGCAGGACAATGCACCATGCCATACTTAAAAAAAATGCAAACATTTTTTTAAAAATCGAAATTAACTTTGCTAGACTGGCCTGGCAACTGCCCATACCTAAACCCCATCGAAAACTTGTGGGCTATCATAAAAAGGTGTCTTTAAGTATGTGACTGCACAACTAAAACCAAACTCATAGAAGCCAAAATACGAATTTGGAACCATGATGAAGAAATTAAAGATATTTGCTCAACCCTAGTTGATTTCATGCCAATACGAATTTCAATGCTCATAAAGGCAAAAGAAGGATATATTAACTATTGAACGTGCTAGAGTTGATATAATTTAGATTAAAGACGCGTTTTTGAGAATTTTCCTAATTTTTTGACACTCTTCGTTTTGTCCCAATTAATTTGCACACTACTGTATATAATTGCAAAAAAATCAATCAATAGCTTACAATTAGTAATGGCACACGACTTTCATTTGGAAAAATTGCACATTTTTTATGTATTTTCCTGTCTATGGGTATCATAATGACGTCAGTGATGACGTCAGTAATGACGTCAGTATTACGTTATTTTTGTCATTATGTTAACTTTGGTTGAAAGCATTATATTTTGCACAATAGTTGGTATAGCAATGCAATAAACAAAATTTTCCAAGTAACCCTTCTGTTGTCCGCCCTAAAATTCAGCAAGCAATCCCGGTCTTGATGTTTCTATATATCCCTGGATGAAATACAGTCTATCTGCATCAAAATTTTTTTGCCACTTAACATGCACATTACACTATTTTTACATGATTTATCTGTTTAACCTGTCACATATTAGGAAGTCATTCCAGGTTTCCTGCCACTCAACAGCAACTGATGGGTTTACCTTGTTTCATGCTAGCTGTTCAAATGAAATCTGAACTGTAAAGTATGTATCAAAAGGGCAAGTTGACTATTTGCAACTAATTGATAAAGAATCCCATTTAATTATCACCCCTGCAGAAAGTGCCATTACGTAAAGGGAGAAAATCTTGTGTCATACCCATTTACTTGAGAATATACCCAATCATTTGAGGATTTGTGCCAAACACTCCAATTTATGGTAATCCACCCATTTTAGAGGTTAAAACTTTACAAGAGTGCTCCCAGAGGTAAGCAATTGAAAAAGGATGGCAGAAATCTAGCTCTCTCCATACCCGTAATAGTCAATGTCTGTCATTTGACTAATTTTCACTTGGGAAATAACTTGAAGCAAAACTGTATTAGCCTAGCTAGACCTATACTAACCACCAACAATTTAAGGGTTAAAATCAAAATTTTTGCTGATCACCAGATTTACTAAGTGTATACAAAGTGATTACTTCTTTTTTCGCAACTATTATTATTTTATAAGATACAATTCAATACATGTGTTCCAAAAAATTCAGAAAATCACAAAAAAATCAACGTTAGTTTTTAGCTATGTTTCAAAACCAATCACAGAAATATGCAACAAATAACATTAACCAAACTTAAATGTGTCAAACAGTGATCTATTCTTGAGATTTTGGCAATGATTGGATTAGAAAAATTTTTTGCCCTTCTGAGATAATCGGAAATGAAATCGAGCACTCAAAAAATTTTCAATCTACATTTTGACCACTTACCTTTGCAATTTTCCAAAAACTAACTTCATTTTTGAATTCCTCACCTCAAAATCTATCAGAATTGATATTTTGCTTGTTTCGATAGCAAAAGGATAAAGATTTTTACCTAAATTAAAAAATTTGGGACTGCCGAACAGTGCCCTCAAGTGGTAATATTGAAACCATCATAACTCAAAAACCGCTTGATGAATTTTGATGCCGTTTTTTGTAACCTTCATTATTTTTTAATGGCTTTCATATATGTAAGTATGAAAAAAATCTGAGAGGGTGGGTTACACGCTATGACTGTCTTATAATAGAATGACTCAATGGGTAAAAAGTAAAAACACTATTACCCTGTTTACATGTGCACTTTTGGGAACCAGTTCTTAGTTCTAGTGCCTGAATTTTGCTGAGTCACACACAAAAAAGGTTCTGAATTACGTCACAATCGTTCGCAATTTGGAACTGCTACCAGAGGTGGGCCCGTTGCAGTTCCAAAAGTTCCGATCGTTTAGGTTCAGTAGGTCGGCTGTACTCGCAAGCTGGTTGGACATAGGTTAGTAGCCTACATCGGTTGGTAATAACTTAAGGTGAATTTACACAGTATCCATTTTTCGTACGTTTTTGTCCGTTTTTTTACGTTTTTGCTTCTTCTTGAAAAAGTATGTGCTTTTTCATCCGTATTTTTATAAATCCATATCCGCACTAAGTAGACTGTTGTATGTAGGTAAAAATTTTGTTCAAAAATTTTGTGCATGAAGGATAAGAGCGATATTTCAAAATAGAGCTGTACCCCGGTACAAAAAATTTTTTTCGAAAAACTTTTGTTCAGTATGTGACTGTCTGGTTAGTGCGGATATGGACTTATAAAAATGCGGATGAAAAAGCGCATACTTTATCAAGAAGAAGCAAAAACGTAAAAAAACGGAAGAAAACGTACAAAAAACGGATACTGTGTAAATTCACCTTTAGGCTACCTAAAATAGGCCTATGCTGGTATTGGTAGTGTATACTAGGCTACTTTGGTCTAAAATGAAGCGGGTAACAGGAAGCTTTGAGCTTTGGCCTACCGTATCTCAGCTAGTTAGCGAAGGTTTGCCTACTACACTAGGCTAATCTTATTAATGCAAATACGGTAGGCTAGTAAATCTAAATTTGAAATGCAGTTCGTTCTTAGTTGAAAACGTCAATTAGGCCTAGTTTAGCCATTGGTCTTAGTCCAAGCAGAGTTGATCACTAAGGTAGGCCTAAACATGCCCAAATGTTTATCATCATATCATATTTCATATCATATTTATTTATTTATTTACCAAGTGACGTCATATCACAAGAAACAAACTGCAACTTCCTCTAGGTATATCACCAAAGCATCGAAATATGCAATTCCTTTAAAACCAACACACAAACTTGCAGAGTCAAAGCGATATTTAGTCACTTGGTAAGGAGACAGCGAAAGACCGAAAGGTCATCTAAGTCTACTGCCACCTCACCAAGTTAAGGTTAAAAAAAAAACAGCTTCTAGATTTTCTCAGTCTGCTACTTTCTATGATAAAAATTTTACGCAAAATTAAAACAAAGTGTTGCAAGGATATGTGCACTTTGTACAGTATATACACAAAACTCACAGTCACCATGTAAAGAAAATGCAAGACAACATTAGAATTGTTCTGACTCTAAGCATACTAAAAAATAAAAATGCTGTAACTACAGATTGGATAGAAATAAAATTAATAAAGTTCATAATGCTTATTTATGTTTTATAGAATTTAAAGTGGGCAATTAGAGTGAAAAAAAAAATCTCCTTGCTTTGTTTTGTATTGTTTGGCAATATGTGATTAGTACTGGTACAATTTCCAATACCAGTATATATCAACCTCAGTCAGTTACTGCAAAATTACTAATAATTCATGGGGACATCAAAATGAGAGAAGATGTATTGTAATAAATGTGTGATAGATGAATGCACCAAACTCATGCTATTCAAGCAAAAAATAGGTTATTGTTGAACTAAAGCATAAATATGCAACTATGATTCCTGTAATTACTACTGCATTGCTAATAGAAAGCTGTTATTCTAGCTTTTATCGGTTTCATAGTTTGAGAAAAAATGAGCTTTAACAGCTTTTTTAAATCTGTAGAATGAAACTTCTTTCATACTGCTTGGAATTTCATTCCAAATTTTAATTCCTGCGAATGATAGAGACTTTTGCCCTAATCTTGTTCTAGTTCTTGGAAGAAAGAAGTTGTTTTTGTGGCTCAATCTTGTCTTATGTGTATAGCAGTTTTTTATTAGGTTAAACTTATCTGAATTTGCAAAAGATAATACATTATTGTGAATTTTGTACATTAGCTTTGCAGTTTCCAGAGAGTAAATATCCTTGAGTTTTAAGCATTTAGCTCGATAGAACAAAGGATTAGTATGCTCACGATATCCACTTCCAGTTAACAATCTGATGCTTCTTTTTTGCAGAATAAAGAGAGGTGCTAATGTTGATTTTGAAGCAGTCCCCCAACTACTTATGCAGTATTGTAGATGAGAGTATATGAGGCAGTGGTAAACAGATCTTAAGGTTTGCTCATCTACAAAGTGTTTTAATTGATTAAGGGCCCAAGATCCCCTTGCTACCTTTGAACATTGTTTCTTGATTTGTTGTTTCCAGTTTAGATTGTCGTCTATGAGAACACCTAGATACTTTATGTGATGTGATTGCTTGATTGGATTATTATCTATTGATACTTTGAGTTCAGGTTTATTTTGTTTTGTTGTCACTACCATAAACTCAGTTTTATTAAAGTTAATTGATAATTTATTCACCTTGAACCAATTGCTTACATTGAGTAATTCATCATTGATATTTTGTTGCAGTGTTGAAACATTAGAATGGGAGAGAGTAAGGTTTGTATCATCAGCAAAAAGATGAATTGTTGGATTTGAGGCAAGTGGTAGATCATTGATATAAATATTAAATAACAACGGACCTAGAGTTGATCCCTGAGGAATACCGCAAATAACATCTCTTGACTTGGATTTATATTGATTTACAATTGTATACTGTTGACGGTCAGTCAGGTAACTTGCTAGTAACTGTAATGGTAATCCTCTAATTCTATACTTTTCTAGTTTCTTGATCAGTATTGTGTGATTGATGGTATCATATGCTTTTCTTAAATCTAAGAAAATAGAACATGTAATGAGCTTTTTATCCATATTGTCAAGTAGCTTATTGTAAATATCTAAAACAGCTTCATTTGTTGAGCAATTTTTCTTAAAACCATTCTGGTTTGGACTAATCAAATTATTGCTCACAAAATAATTGTTTAGTTGATCAAGCAGACACTTTTCAAAAAGTTTGGCAAAAGGATTTAAAATAGAAATAGGGCGATAATTACTGCATAACTCTCTTTCGCCTTTTTTGAAAATTGGAACAACTTCAGCGGTTTTTAACACTTTTGGAAAATATCCTGTTGATATGCATGCATTAAAAATGTTAGTTAGAACTGGAGCTATAACAGAGCCAGACATTTTTATATACTTTGCAGGAATTCCTTGTCTTCCTGTACTTTTTGATGGATTCATAGCTCTGATGTAATTTACTACTTCTTCTTCAACTATTGGTTCTAGAACAAACGAATTGCAACTACTCTGAATCAAAGATGTGGCATTAAATTTGCCATCAATTATAGCTGGTGTTTCGATTGTAGATGCAAGGTTAACTCCTATCTCTATGAAATATTTATTGAACAAGTTACTGATGGCCTGTGGACCTTGTGCACTTTCACTTTTGGAAGCATACATTTTATTAGGAATGTTATTTTTCTTCACATTTTGCAAGTGAATAATTTTATTTATAATTTTCCAAAGCGACGAGGTGTCATGCTTACTATCATTCACTAAATTTTTAATGTAAAGTCGCTTTGCATATTCCCTAATATGAGTCAGTTTATTTCTATAGACTTTGTATTGTGCCCATGTATTACTGTCATTTAATTTAAGGGCTCTTTTGTACAATAAATTTTTTTGCTGGATTGATATAAGGATTCCTTTGGATAACCATGGTTTGTTTTTTAGTTTTGTTTCCTTTCTGCTTTGTTTTCGTAATGGTGCATGTATGTTTAAAGTCTTATGAAAAATGTCAATAAACTTCTCAGTGTAGTTGTCAATGCATTCCTCTTTGATATCACCTAATAGCTCCATTTCTTCAGTTAATTTGTCTAGAAATTTTTCTATTTCAAAATTTTTTGTATCACGAATTAGGGTGACAGTTGATTTTTCACTCTTGGGCAGGCTTAAATTAGAACACACCATTACTGGCAGGTGATCACTTACATCTTCCACCAGAATAAAACTTTTGTGTTCACCCACTACATTTTTTGTATAAACATGATCTAAAAGAGTTGAGCTTGTAGTGGTTATTCTTGTCGGGTGTGTAATTAAGGGAATGCAGCCTAAGCTATATGTTAAATTCATGAAATCTTTAATATTGATATCAGAGTTACTTTTCAACAAATCTGCGTTGAAGTCTCCTCCGATATAATACATCAATTTTCTACTATTCAATTTTTCAATGGTTGATTCAAAACTCTTGCAAAACTCTGATAATTTCTGTTTAGGGTGTCTGTAAATTACCCCCACTATACATTTTTTGTTATTCCCTAAATCTAGTTGAATCCACATATCTTCACAGTTAGGAATGTTTAAATCAAACTCCTTGCAAATTGAAATTGATAAAGACTCCTTAATAAACAATCCTACTCCTCCCCATCTTGTAGTTGTGCCTTTGTGGTAAAAATGGTACCCACTTAACTTTGCATTGTATACCTGTAACAATTTAAGTTTGGTTTCACTTATAGCAATGATATCAGGTAAGATATCATAATTTGTTAAAAGTTCATTCAATTTATCAAAATTTGCATTTAAGCTTCTTATATTCACGCAAAGCAAAGAAAATTTACACTTTTTGTTAATAATATTGGCTTCGGCCTGTGAGCAGTATTTTGAGTCAACCAAACCAGAATTTAAATCATTTAGTAAGCTTTTTATCTTGTTGTCTACCTGTAAGCATTTAGCTGGGAAAAATGAATTATTTGTGTGTTTAATATCAAAGTTTAGTTTGTCATCATTTCTCATTTCATTTAACAATTGCTTATCATCTAAGGTTTGAAAAGGAAACAATTCACTGTAACAATTTTGGCAGAGGTATGGTTCAGTAGAAGAGCAAAGAGTGTGAAATTTAAGGGGACTAATGACTGTGCATTTGAGATGAATCCATCCACCACATATATCACACTGAATAGCACACTGGTTCCTTTAGATTTTTTTCATGATGTTAATAATTCGAAAATAATTAATGATAACAGATAATACCGATGTTTAGCTCAGAATTTCATGCATTGCATTTATATATTTATGTTGCATTGCATATTTGCATTGTATTTTACCAGCCTATAACATCTCAAGTCTTCTTCATTTCATAGGCTAATATTTCATTTCATACTTCTTAATCTTAGCAAATATTTAGCTGTACCGTACTGGTATCTCAGATCTTTGGACATGGTTGATTTTATTGACATAAGTGATATGCCTGAATTGGTAAGTTGCACTACTGCTAGGCCTTTGAGTCTGTAGACTCAAAGGCTGTGCTTACCTGCGTGACCGAGTTCTTGAAATGTGCATGTAAACTCGAGCGAAAAAGTGCCAACCAAAGAACTACTTTTCGAAACCAGGAACTGGTTCCCAAAAGTGCACATGTAAACAGGCTATATCAACACATTCAAAACTAGCCTGTTGGTGTGCTATTTTATATTGTGAAAAAAACAACAACACCATGTTAGTTTAAGTTTACTTTAAGACAAAAAAGCAATAGCTGCTCAGCCAAAGAACCACTGGACTGATACAATAGCTTCTACTATGCTGCACAGAATAAAAAGTTTTGTTTTAAAAGCTAGATGTCGTGGGGCTAGGCCTACTGCTTTGTTATATTCATTATAATGAAGCTCTGAGATCCAGCATAGCTATGAAAAATCACTCTAGGATTTACAGTCTTAGCTGTCTAGATCCAAATTAACTTGGCTAGCCTAGGGCTATCAGTATTACGAATCTAACTTTGCCAACAACCTACTCTTTGGACTGATAAATAGGCGCTAAACCATACAAATATACTATTTACATTATTTTCTAGCTAACTGCGATCGTAAAAATCCAATCAGTGATTTAGTAGGTTATCTTACTCCAGCCTGCAAGCAAGCAATGCTGCGCAACTGTTCGCGAAGGTTGCGACTGGTTGCAATCTTTCGCAAACTGTCGATGACGTCAAATTTTGGTTGCTTCACGTCCAGTCTAAACGCACCTTTAGCTGCTGCTTGGTATTGCCACTACCGGCACCTAAAAAAACAATGGCAGAGACAGTGACTTATTGGAGCATCAGACCCTTAGCCTTTGTAGCACATTACAATACTATGCCCATTGCCCATACTGCACCGAAATAACTTGCCACCTGAGTAAGTATTGAACTGCAAAATATCAATTGAAAAAAGGACATGCGGTACCATATTATCATGCCATCAGTTTTTTAAAGTTATTGAATGATCAAGTGGCCACCATTAATAACAACTGAGTGCTTTACTTGCTGTATGCATTAGTCAAAAACTATTACAAGCAGTTGAAAAAACAAGTGGAAAAATCATGCATCTACAAAAATCAAAAACATTCCCTTCAGCAAAACTCAATTTAAAAAATCACTAGTGACAGTTCTCACACAGTAGATGTGTAAGGTAAAGCAATCTTACAGGTACTGGTGCAAGTAAAAATTCTACAAAATCAAATACTGCAGCCAGGGCCGTAGCCACGGGGGGCACAGGGGAGGCTGAGCCCCCCTGTAAAACTTTGAGCTTCCCCTGTAATTTTGTAAATAATCTGCCAATCCCTCTCTGAAAAAATTTCAAAATTATTTTTAAAATTATACCAAAAACGCGCAGAGGAAAAATGGAACTATAAATTTTGAGTTATGTTTGCTTTAATCCTGAGCACAGATCCCAGACAGCGAGTCAAAGAAGCGTGATGTGCACTATGACATAACAATAACTGTCAAGTGTGAAACGACCGTGCAGCAGTATAGTGCGTTTTAAGAGTAGTGCAGTACAGTAATCCATTATTAAGTTTATCGCGTCACCGGAAAAATGTTTTGAACTTGACCAGTTAAACTTGTCAAATATGAACAGATTTGTAACAAGATTAAATACTTCTGTTGAGTGTGGCACGCAAGCAGAAGTCCACGCCGAAACCACAAGATCATTTCAACTACCATCCACTGTATCTCCAGAAAATATTGCTGAAAGCGATTGTTCTGAAGCTGCAAATTTGCATCAAGACGAAATTAACGAAACTGACTTAGATTTGAATATGGAAAAGCCCTCACAGCCAACATTAAATTTTCCGAAAAGTAAAACAGGTAGACTGTTTCGCTCGCTTCAGAAGAGTTGGTATATTGATAGAAGTTGGTTGGAATATTCAGTTATTCGTGACAAGGCTTTTTGCTTCGCATGCCGCAAATTTGGTCTAACAAGCAACGCAAGAGGAATGGGTTCTGAAATGGCATTTTTTGAAGGGGGCTTCAATAGATGGAAAGTTGCATTGGAAAAAGATAGAGGCCTGCTCAAACACGAAGCCAGTAAGACTCACATCCACTCTATGAAATCGTGGTTAGAAGCACAAAAGCGCCAACAATCAGGTATGAGATACTGTAGCTGTCAGTGGTGTAAAGTAACAAAATACTTTTACTTGAGTAGATTACTCAAGTAGTTTTTTTCAGTATCGGCTACTTAAGTAGTTTTTGTGTTTACTTTTACTTGATTACTTTTTGCGCGAAGTTACACTACTTAAGTAGTATTTTGATTCAAAAAGTAGAAAGTACTGTAGCTATTAATTTGAACCACCAATTCGTCAGTACTGTTGACTTTACCGACAGTTGTTCAATCGTTCGATTCACCACGGCTACATGCATGGTGGCCTGACCTCTGTGACTCAAGAGTTGCCAGCCAAAAAAGGAGCAATAGTCGATCGATTTCTAGGTAAAGTTCACAAACTTTTTGCAAGTTGGAGTTCGGCTTTTTATTATTTTCAAGATTGAGTTTGGCAAAATAGTAATTGAGTTTTTTCGAGTTGAAGTCGATTTCGCAGCTCTGGGTTAGACCTAGCGTTGCAGTGATTGAAGGTGGTCGAACAATTGTCATTATGTTGATTGACTAGTTTGTTTATTTTGCTTGCATACTTTCAGAAATACTTCTACTTGATTACTTTTAAAACAACTACTTTTTTACTTTTACTCAAATACTTTTTAGGTCAATACTTTGTATTTTACTTCAAGTAGCTTTTTCGTCAGTTACGAAACTTTTACTTGATTACAGTTTTCGAGTAGCCTACTTTTTACACCACTGGTAGCTGTAACGTGACTGTATCGTATTTTTCCAAAACTGTGATATCCATATTCTTTTCTAAGTACACATTTATAGCCATTCGGCAATCGTACAGTCCTAGAAAACTCCCAAGCTTGTGCATAAGCATAATTTTTGTGAAAAGCGATTTTTCAATGTGCGTTGGTAGAGTTATAATAGATAATGAAAATTTAGAGATTTAATCAAGAAAGGTAAATACCCGTAAATAGCTTCAATGTGGTAAAATAATTAGCCGCTCTTATGTGTCAATATCTCTTGCTTGCTTAAGAATGCAGCTCTATCATGATACATTTTTTTATAATTAGCCCCACAAATTATGTTACCGGTATACGTTTATTTTTATTTTAGATACGACGGTTGCACAACTCTTAACAACAGCCGTATTGGAAAAAAACCGATACTATTTGAAAACTTCAGCTAAAATTGTGCAATTTCTTGTTGTCAATGAATTAGCACTTAAAGGGAGAAACGAACAGTTTATGGGTGAAAAAGATTTTGATCTTTGTTTTGATAGCAGTGCTGGAAATTTTGTAAATATGATAAAATTTACTGCTGGTCAAGATCCTCAATTTCATGAAGCCTTAAAGTTGGTACCACAAAATGCTAAATACACTTCGGCATCTATTCAAAACGAAATCATATTTATTTTTAAAGACATGATGCTCTGCACAATATCGAAGGAAATAAACGCACGATGTGATCAGTAGTGGCCTTAGGAATGTGCAAAGTGTGCAAATGCACAAGGCCCCCCCCACTTCTGGGGGCCCCCCGCATTTGACCTATCGCGCGCAGAAAAAACTTGATTATGAAAAACTATAGCAAATTATGATAAAAAGTTTATGCATTTGTTTTAAGTGTCATTACATATGTACCCCCTCCCTCAAGATGCATTTGTTCCAAGTGTTATTACACACATCCCCCTTTCCAAGACAATATTAGTTTTAACTTTTAAGTCAGATTTAGTAAACAGATAATAAAATTTACTGGTAAAGTCAACTTACCACTTTTTTTTTTTGCTTGCTACTGTTAGGCTACTCAGGTCATATGCGTAACCAGGAGGGGCCCAGGGCCCCCCAATTGAAATGCTACCCATGATAAAAATGTCACAAAAAAGACTGTTGTTTCTTCAGCTTCAGTTTCTTTTAGCATCTTCGCATACAACAGTACACCCGTACAGCAGTAATTAACAATTGTATTTAGCCAGGGGGCCCGGGCCCTCTCAATTTAATTTTTACCAACCAATTTAAATGGGCCCAATACAATAATAATTTAATAGGCCCCCAACAGCAATATTGATCCAGGGGGCCAGGGCCCCTTAATTTAATTTCTGCCAACCATTTTAAATGGGCCCCCTACAAGAATATTTATATGGCCCTCTAATTTATATGGGCCCCCAACATTATTACTATTTCAAAGGGCCATGACTCCTTCAATTTAATGTTGCCAACCAATTTAAACGTATAACGCGAGTGAAATTAAGCGTTTCTATCCTAAAAGTTGCTAACTGAGGTTCTCATCTAACCTTTTTATGAATGTAATGCAATAACCAGGGACGGATTTAACACATAGCACAGTGCCAGAAGCCCCGCACTCAGATAAGACTTTTTTGGTCTTCACCTGTATTTGGCGCAAAAGTATTGCAAAAATCTCAAAGTGCCAGGGGCCCAACTCAATGTAAATCCGACTCGGGCAATAACATGGTTTGTAGGCATAACTATCTATTGTACATTTTTCAATTGCAATTCACCTCCACCAGGCCAGTTTTTATGCAACAAAATGCTTTTGAAAAAAATTGGCTTCAGTAAGGGGAATGCTCATTAAACAAATTTTTGAATTGAGAGAGCCTGGGCCCCTAGCCGTATATGTACTCCTATAACTGGTTGTTTTCAAGACAAAACAATAATCTATAAAGAAAATAATCGACTGAATTGTTATTTACTGCTAAAATATTGCAGGAGGGAATGTACTTTACTTCCCCCTACCTGGGCGAAATCACTAACAAAATTTAACCACAAAATGCAAGATTTTAAACGTGTTTTGGACTTAAATTGCAAGCAAAAGGAGGATTGAACAACTTAATTTTTCAATTGGCTTTCAAATTTTAAAAATCTAGTACTTTCAAATGGCTCTGAAAATGTGCAAAATGTGATCCAATGGTATTAAAACTACTTTTTTTTCCAAAAAATTACGAAAAATCGTCCAGCGGCTGGGGGCTTCGCCCTCAGACCCCCATAGCCTCGGGCGGCTGAAGACTCCGCCCCCAGACCCCCGTCTGTGATACATTTGAATTACGGTACACTTCTTTACTTAAGCACGTGTCCCAATTTACACATTTTTGCATTTTAACTAGGCTATTGGTTTAAGCTGTCTCCTTGAACGAGTTCCTAGTTACATGCCTACACAAGGCCACGACTTCTGATCTTCCATTCTGCGGTATCTTTGCCCCACCAAAAAATTCCTCTTTCGAAGTTTCTGATGACGTTATTGCATGTGATTTGTGGTTTTGGCCCCCCCCCCAATCAAAAATCCTGGCTTCGCCTATGACTCAAGTAGTCGTTTTTCCACTTGTTTTTTTTCAACTGCTTTCAGCAACTGGCAGTAGTAGGTTTTTGACTAACGTATACAGTATATCATATGCTAAGCAGTATAGAACATTCAAACATTATTGCTAAGTACTCAAACATATTCTGTAATAACACAAGCATACTGAAAGCAATTGCTGAAAGTTTTCGTTAATTTACTGCAATTAATTGAGTTGATGATCTACTGTAGATTAGAGGAACTTATGAACAAACATTTGATTTAATTAGGGCTGCAATAGCATTGGTCTTCTGGTCTTGTTATTCATGAAATGCGTTGTTGCGCTTAATTGCAAGTGCAGATAAAACATGGTAAAGTAGTGTGTAAAGAAAAGGGCCCCCCCATTTAATTTGCACAGGCCCCCCCCCCCTTTCCTAAGGCCACCACTGGATGTGATCTGCCATTTTACTGTTTGAAATTCGATGGTACGAGAGATGCAGTTAATGCTGAAATTTTATCTGTTGTAGTTCGTTACTCCATTGACGCCACTGTTCACGAACGTTTAATTGCACTGTCGGGATTAGACGGTCTTTCTGCTGCTCACATAACGAAGCAAATTCTAAAAGATTTAGAATTAGTTGGTCTGGACCCCCAAAATATGTTATGCACTTGCTTCGACGGGGCGAGTGTAATGAGTGGGTCGAAAAGAGGTGTACATACGTTATTACAAAGAGAACTTAACAAAGAAATTCCTTACACTCATTGCTTGAACCACCTGCTACATTTGGTTATCAGCCACGTATGTGCGAAAATTGATGAAGTAGCTGATATGTTTGCGACTTGCAATGGCTTGTATAAATTTTTTCGTAAATTTGCAGTAAGTCAGTTATACAAAGGTCAACATCTGCGAAGGCTACTGGAGATAAGATGGACCGGTCATTTAGCAGTTTGTAAAGTCATTTTGAAAAACTATTCTGAGATCACCGAAGTTCTTCTAGCCTTATCAAAAAATCATGGTGAATTATCAGTGGAAGGCGAAAGGATACTTGGTTTCGGTCTCGAACTCTGATTTCATTTTCGTTTGTGAGATCATGCTTAGTGTTTTAGAAATATTTGCCCCAGCAAACAAGCTTATTCAAAAAGAAGTTACAAATCTTAAGCTTGGGATAGATTTCATAAACGCATCATCAAAAGTTTTAGAAGCGAAAAAGAATTCATTCGACGAATTTGTCTCAACACTTGGCGAAACATATCCGCTAATATTTGGAATTGAAAGCGGAGAATGTTCTAGTGAGAAACGACGCTGGATAGTACCACGCCATTTTGACAACTCTGTTGTGACGGAGCGAATACCAAGTGCATCATCCACTTCCCAGCCTGAAGATCAAGAAGTAAAGTGGAGGAGTCTGTATCAGGCAATCATTAATGAGACAGAAACGGAGATCAGCAGACGATTTTCTGAAAAAAACTCAGCGTTGTACCAAAGCTTAGATGCAGTTTACTCTGTCAATTCGCCCGCATTTTAAAAAATGCCTCATCTGTCAGAATTAATAAAACTAATGCATCTTCTGCCAGAAAAATTGAATGGAGAACTAGAAGTTTTTAGCTGCATGTTGGCCTCGAAAGATTGTGATGACTTTCAAAAGATCTTTAAAGTAGCGTTTGATTACAAAGCAGCGTTTCCTGAAGTGCACAAACTATTTTGCGGAGTTCAACTTTTTGGGGCTTCCACTGCTGCGAGTGAAAATTCCTTTTCATGCTTGCAAAGAGTACTAAGCAAGCAAGCAACGTCTAAGCATGACTCAAAAAAGAAAAAGTGGTTTGATACATCTTGCATACGAAAGTGACATTACTAATAACATTAATCTTGATGATTTCGTAGATATTTTTAAAACTACACACCCACGACGCATGAGTTTATCTTATTGCGGAGTATAAACTCCAAAAGTGCTCATTCGTGAACATTCTTTTTATTCGGTTTAAATATTGGGATCAGATATACTTACCGTCCTGTCTACCAAGCATACTAACTGAAAAACAAAAGACTCTCAGGCCAGATATGTAACAAAACTAGCAAATTAATTGCTTAGCATTGTGATTAAACTGTTGTTTGCTTATTAACCGGGTGTATAGTGGCCATATTTCGTTCTTGTTTGATGCCATCTTTTCTATTCATTGTGGTTGAAGGGTATAGTGTCACTAGTGTGTAGATACGAGTACTCGTAAAGTCGTGATATTGGTGGGGGTGGCAGTTAGCTTAAGAGACCGTACAAATATCATAATAAAGCTTTTTTAGACAATTTTTGACCCTTTCCCCCATATGACGGTATTTTGACGTTATAGCCTACCTTTTAGTATGGGATATAACGCTTTGTGCAACCTTCCCACCCCAATTGAAGACGTGCTTAATATTTGAACGGCCCCTTTGTTAGTTAGCTAATTGAGCTTATACGCCTATAATTGCTAAATTCAAGCATTATGATCTCTTTGATTGGTTAATGATCAGTGTAGGCATGTCCTCCCATTCACTCATTCAGTATTTACTCGTTAGGCTACGCATGCAAAAAAGAATTGAAACAAATTTATTTACAAAACTTTTGTTGCTTAGCTGGCATATTTCTTTATTTGCCACGTTATCTCGGGCAGGAGACTTTGAAATGACTTCCCGATCTTCAAGTTAAGCTGCTTCCTGTGTATCTCTAAGAGATGCTGTGGGCTTACCGTCTTACGTAGCACCGAGGAGAACTGTATAAAGCCAATAAGTCGACACGCATTCTAAATGCGCCATTAAGTGCAATATTTAACGTCATATAAGGAACAAAAAATTGAGCCCCGACCAGCCCCCATGAGAAAAATTCCTAGCTACGGCCCTGACTGCAGCAAAAGACTTAATGCTTCCTGGCGACACTAAACTACAAAACACTTTAAAATTTTTTTTATTTAATGATCGTCAACCTAAAACTATAGGTTTTCATGTTTCGACCAGTAACTTAGGCCATCTTCACGGCTAGCATTTAGAAGCATAAGTTATTCATCTATACAATTTATTATTATTGTAATATAAAGTGCGATTGAGCTATCGCGACGCGTTTCGACCTTGCTCAAGGGTCTCATCAAGCGAAAAGAATAACACATTTAAACATGCAATGATATAAAACTGCAACTAAAAATTTGGAAGCAAACATTAGCAGCAATTTAGAATCATCAAACTTTCAAACATAGGTTACAAACGCGTTTTGCGCTTGGGTTACAAACGCGTGGAATGGTAGTATACGGAGTATAGACGCAGTACACAGGAGCAGAAAGGAAATGCACGAAGCAATTTTTTTTGCTTGAAAACTCTGCATTCCAGTTAGGGTTGGGGCAGCAATGCCAGCCTGAGGAATAGCAATTACGTGGCAGCAGCTTTTTCGCTTACAAAAGCGACATACCGTTATGCTTCATTGCGGATGCCTGCGTGAGTTTTGAATGACTAGCTTCTCGTACAAGGCGGCTTTGGATTGGACTTAAAAAACAAATTTTTTTACTTTTTTCTATTCACATTCTTTGTTTTTTTAATGTTAATCAGAGTATTTGGAGCGATTTACCAACTCTCCGACATGCCACATGATTCCGGTATGTTGCTGAAGTATGCTGCAAAAAGGCTCTTGATCTATTTAAATTATAAAACAAAAAAATCATCATTAGGCTACATCAGCAGTCTTTTTACAAAAAAAAAAAAAAAATCGAAAGAGTAAAATCTGACATTGTTAGATATTTTGCCTTTTTACAGGCGAGTAATCACCAAACATTTTGTAAAATGTAATTGCAACTAGGCCTATATTTCATCAGTTTAGTCAATGCTTGTACCGCTATGGGAGTATGAATAGTATTTTCTTTCAAAGCGTAGTTCTATTAGTCTATAAGCTATGAGACAATAACTAACTTTGATTGACTGTAGTCAATAGTTTTGTAGCTAGATTAACCGTAGTTAGTCTAGCTATAGCCTATTAAAACATCATAATTCATAACCTTTACATCGTAATTATAGGCTTAACTTCTTGATTGTATACCTTAGAAGACTTACATGGTGACGTCACAAACGACAATAACGTTATTTATGCAAAGAAACCACACACCAGATCCAAATTTATACGTTTCTAAATTTAGGTTTGGACCAGATTTGCGAACCGCAGACGATGCCTATTTTCTAAGTTTTTTTAACAAAAAAATGATGTTAGGTTAACAGGTAATTACTGTATTTTTACAAATTGGATTAAGTTTAAAAATAGTCATACCAAATTTGTTTAACTAATTTATAGGTTTTTCAATTCAAGTCCAGCAGCAATGCAGCAGCAGATATGCTCACACTACCAATTTTTTATGTTATTTTACAGAAAAATCATGTAAAAGTTAACAGATAGTTGTATTTTTACAAATTAGATTAAGTATTAAAAATAAACAATTTTAATTTGTTTAATAACTAAATTAATTTGAGTAAAAACAAACTTTCTAGTAAAATTACATCAATCCATTCGTAAACGGAAAAAACAGATAAAATTTTGTAAAAAATACAAATTTTCTTGAGTAAATTAACAGAATTTTTTTACAGCTTGTGAAATTATATATAACTAGAATTGTTCAAATGCCTGGAGTACTAAATAATTTTTTTACAAGCTTTCCCAAAAACTCGGGCGTTTTTAGAAAAAATTAATCGTTTATTATTTTTCCGTTTCGACAATCGTGAACCTCTTGAGGAGTACACGGGGCAAATGTCTCCAATACGCTTTCCTTCTTTATACGAACTTGCTGGGATCCTGAGGTTTTGGTAATTAGATACCTTAAGTAAATTTAACAAAGTGTCTTTTGGCGGCCGAAACGTTCACCCTGTTTCATTGGCAGGCACTAGATGTGGTAAAGACAAAATGCACTGAAATGTAAAGAAAATATTGGCTTAAAATTAGAATTGGGAAAGTCTAAGAAAACTAAAGTTTTTCTAACTTAGCATTTATGGTGTTTTCGTTTCAAGTTGCTTTGAAAATCTAAATGTGTAATCTTCATTAAACTAACAAAAATTGCTATTTTTCCCCAAAAATCATAAAATTGGTTAACCGGGGCATGGAGATATTGCCCTCGTCCCAGAACCCCGTATTTTTTCAAGGCCAAAAACTTTTGAGCTTACAAATATACCCTTTAGGTTACCTGAATTCATTTTAAAAACATAAATTCACAGTATTTTGCTATATTTTTAGACAATAGTTTTTGAAAAATTCGGTGAAAAGAAATGGTTAAACCAAGCAATATGCTTTGCAATGAAGAAATTTCTAAAAAATTGGGAATCCATAATCAGTGGACGACGTTTGCATCGGGGGCCCTAACTGATAAAATTATGGCCTCAAAATTGACCATTTTCACGTTAATAATTTAGCTATATTCAGCATTTCAACTGTGAAATACCGCATTGGGGACGCTTTAGCAGCCTAACCAGACGCATTCGCAATGCGGTAGCAACTTAATGCGAATTTTGCTTCAAAATTAGAAGAAAAACTAAAACAATCGCTTTCTGTTGCGATTTTTTCACAGCCAAATTCAAATGAAGACTAAAAAAAAAAAAAAGCAACGTCTTCAGCCCAGTTTGTGCGATTTTTATCCGCCTAATTGAAATGAAGACCAAAACAAAAGGTTTTATTTGACAATTTTATTGTGCGATATTTTTTTTTCGTGCGATATACGCGTGTTTTTTTTTGTGCGATATTTGATCGCCACATTCGAATGAAGACCAAGCAAATTAGAAAAAAAAGATATTTATCGCTTACCCTGTATAGGGGAACGCTGAGTTTTCCGTAGGAGGAAGCGAAATCTCAGTGTGGGGACGCTAACTACCGACGGGAGGACGTGTACCTCCTACAATTTAAGTACTGGCTATATTTCAATTCACGGGTTGAGGCCGGGTTTCATTACTTCAATACGGTCGGTTACGGAAAGAAATCAACATCAGCTGCTAACGCGTGAAACTTCAAAATGGCATTCGTTATTATTTCAAAAAACTATTACTTTCGAATTATCATCAAAAACTTAACGAAATGCAATATCTGAAGCACTTTCGCGCTTAAAAATTATGAGAAATTTATCGACCACAACTTAGAAAAATTGTGCCCTAGGTCCTTGGTCTTGGCCTCAACCATTCCTGCCCTTGGCCTCTAGAGGGTCTTTTCTTGAAAAGTCGGTCCTTGGCCTTGGCCTCGGATTTTTTTGAGTCCTTAGCCTTGGCCTTGGCCTAGGATTTTTTTGAGTCCTTGGCCTTGGTTTTGGCCTCGAAGTTTGTGTCCTCGACTTCACTCTGGCTTTTACAACGCACTGAAATTGTACGCAATGACGTCGCAGTTAGTTTTTCTTGATTCTATTGTAATGAATGGTCAAAAATAAGCTGCCGGTTTTTACACCTTTTATGGCTTGTTGAGAAATGTAAAAATGTGTTTATTGGTTAAAATGTTGAATACATCACATTTTTAATGTACTGTTGTAGGATCCTGCGGTTATTGTGGACTGTAGAGTAGAGTCGTGGACGGGTATATGGTAAACTAGAACGTTACATAGCACGTGATATCCCGAGACTTCGCAACAGTATCCAACTTTTACTGAACTTATTTAGCTTTTAAATAGTGGTCCAGATGTGTTAAAGGAATTTGTATGTAAGTGGTCGTCGATAGTCAGATGAATAACTTAGATGCGCCTCTTTCAAATTTTATTTCGCTAACTTTAACAGCTTGTGGTTGCTCGCTTTCAATATTTAAATACTTCGAAAAGTTAAAATAATGAAGTAACGTCATTTAAATGACTGTAGAGCCAGAATCTTTTACACCACCCTTTATCCTTAGTCTAGTTAATTTTGCCGATCAGTTACTCTTCATGGTTAAAATACCGGTAGTAAATATTATAGACTATAGAAGTGCTCCTATTATGTTTCGGCAGTTTTTATTTAATTGATCGAAGTCTTTACATCGGTATTTAGTATTTTATTTTTTTAGAGAATCTCATCATCAAAGCAGCGACTAAAACTGCAAGGCTGCTACAAGCAATGTTTATGTTAAGCGCATATTTAAATAAAAAGTTAATGTTTAACAAGAATGTCGGTCTATAAGGTTTTGAAACATGTTTCTTCAGTCGCTCGCCAGGAACGACGGCCTAATTGTTTGACTCTTGGCAAAATGTTACCCAATTCGTTTTACTTTTACTTTACCAAACTTGACAGCATTCACAGTTGTAATACTCGACAAAAACGTACAAAATATGAATTTTTTCGCAATCGTGCCAGAACTGAAATGGGGAACAAGAAACTTCAACATATCTGCTTAAAAGTCTGGAAAAATATCCCAAAAAAAGATCGTGGTGTCTCGTTCTACGGATTTAAAAAGTCATTTAACATGAATGCTAATCAAAAATGAGAAAATGCAGCAGTTTGATAAAAATTGTTCTTATTTATGATCTAGTTATATTGGAGAAGCGCTCCGGGTCGTGTTTAGTTTTCGTTACTTGAATATACAGTAGAAACCAGCTATTCGACACCTCAACAAACCGTGAAAAAAAGTATTTAAAAGCAAATTTTCACTACAGCGGTAGAAGTTCTGACGGTAAGAATACTGTCAAGACCAGCAAAAACGTGTTGTTAAAAGCGAATTGTCCTTATAGCCGGTGTCGTAATATCCAGTTTCTACTGTATCTGCCTTTTTTTAAAAATTCTGAAAGTGGACTAAAAGGTTTTTTTTTACGGTAATTAGGTAGAGGATAATGTGTTTATTGATTTCTAGTTGTGATCTGTAATACTACTACTATTTTTTCTTTTACGCTGATGTATGCAAATATTATTCTTTGTAGTTGTTTTTTTTGCCCTTGGGTCGGATTTCGGTTGTTTATGTTTGCTTTCTATTATCATAGTCGTTTACGCTACTATAGTTAAGCTTAATGTGTTTCAGGACGGGGTTTTAGGGAATGGGTGCAGCCAATCTTTGGGCTTAACCTTAAAATTAACAGTGTTTCGACGTTAAGCTGTCGGTGATTCCTTGGTGGAACAGACTTGTAGCTTGCCAGTGCCTTTTTTTAATGCAAATATTTTTTTATGCCATCGTGGCTCAGTTAAAAACATTGCTTGTTGTAGTTGTGGGTGGACTCTTGGGTGTGAATTTTTTTCCGCCTACAGCAACATTTGACGTCGCAGGCCCGCCTCGGACTGGGCTGTTTTTGATTGAGGTTGGTGTTATGAGGTTTGATTTGGTAACTATAACGTAGATTTGTTAGCATGTTTTACTGTACGGCTTGTGGCGTCGGATGTGCCTGTGGGTGGGGCGATTGCGCAGTTCCAGTGCTTACTCTACTTTGTGTTATTTTGTATTGTTACGTATTGCCAAACTTAAGTTCACGCCTGCTACTGTTAACTCTTTCGCGGCTGCGGAATACCATGGCGATTTACCGTTCCATACGGCGGTTTGCACAAACTCATCGCGATACAATTAATTGGTACTGCGTATTTATGATACCATTTATACGTTTCGGTCATCACCAAGGAAATATTTGTCGTATCGCTGCAATCACAAATCTTGCTCTATCACCATCAATGTTATAGCACCGAAAAGCAAATTTCAAGAGCAAGAAAAAGGAAAAAAAACGTCGATCAACAAGCATAATCGCAACACCACAGGAATTGCACAGGTGAGCATCCGCGACCGATTTCGTCTTTGCTCAAGGGACTGATCAGGCGGAATATGCTTGTTGATCGACATTTTTTTTTTTTTTTTTCATTTGATTCGCTATGGTTTCCCTCCCAGAGGTGCGATATCTCTAGTACCCTTGTGGTTCCCTTGGTGGTTTTTGTAGTTCTTGACAGTCTACTTGGAGTCCCTATAGCTTTGTTCTTTTGACAAGGAACACTCGCTTGGAGTGATGCCTATGCATGATGTCGGTTTGCAAGTTCTGTTCTCCGTCGCTGCATTGCTTAATTTGGTTTTCTCGTTGTTTTTCCGCCTGATGAGTATCTTGAGCAAGGACGAAACCGGTCGCGGATGCTCACCAGTGCAATTCCTGTGGTGTTGTGACCATGGACATGCTTGTTGATCGACGTTGTTTTTTCCTTTTTCATTTGATTCGCTATGGTTCCCCGCCCGGAGGTGCGATATCTCTGGTACCCTTGTGATTCCCTTGGCGGTTTTTGTAGATTTAAACTTTGGTCAATTAGACCGAATTTTATAATGCCAAATGTCTGATACACTTTTTTGATTCGAAAAAACTCTGCAAAGTGCCTAAATGTTATCAATTGTGAATAGAGTTCTAAAACTGTTTTTCAAACAAAATTTTCAGCAAAATGATGACCAAAGTCTAAGCTTCAGCGTAGAAGTTTACTTTTCAGTTTAACAAAAACTTTCGCTGGCATAAAATGGCTTCAAAAACAAGAACCGCAAAGTCGCGATGTCATGAATTTTTTCTTTTTGCTAAGCATTATGATAATGCAGCAAACGAAGCGTGACTGCCGTTGGCTAGACCAGTGTTTCTTACTGTAAAAGGGTGAATGATTCACCCTGGGTTAATGAAAATTTTGAAAGGGTGAATCAACAAAGAGAGGTGAACCATTACAGTCAGAAATTGCCCGAAAAGAACAACCTGTCACAAAGATTTCATTTCCTAGTTGAGCAGGAACACAATGATTGTGTGTTCAGGCAACGTTACACTTTAGTAATTTCACGTTTCTTTTTGCAGTTGCATTAAATAGGGCTTCACCCCCCCTCTTAGCCAAGTCATTTAGAAAGTTTAACTCAAAATTGCGAACGTTTAAACATGTTTTGGACTCGACCTGTGAGTAGGGGGCTTGAAAAGGCTGCAAAATTTAATTCTTCAACTAGCTTTCAAATCGTAGCAAATTAATTCTTTCAAATGGCTCCAAAGAAGAAGGAAATTTGATTCAAATACCAATAAAACGGCTATTTTTTTTGTAAATAATTACAAAAATCGTCCAGCGCCTTTGGGCGGAGCCCCCAGATCCCCATCTGTAATATGCTTGAGTTGCACCGGTTTGCTCAGCACGCCTCCCAACTGAGAAGTTTTACAGACAAAAAAGATTTACCTTTGGGCTCAAGCTCCCCCGTAACAAAATCCTAGTTATATGTACGTGAAATATTTTTATATCGAGAATGAATGATACGCAGAAATCTGTGATTAGGGTAAACAAAACCAAAAAAGTTTAAGAAGCACTGGGCTGGACAATTTACTATGCTACCCCCCAAACTTTGACTTTTCGAAATCGGATAGAAATTGATGATTCTACAAGGTTTTGAGTAAAAATTGACAACATTTTTAATAAACTCAAAAAATCTAAGAACTTAAACGTTTATTTATAATTAAAAACCAGAATTAATATTTTTCTGATGTAAATCCACAAAATTTCAACCAAAATGGTGCCAAACTTATAGCAAAATGTTAAAAAAGGCCTTAAAAAGTGCAAAAAAGCTTAGCTATAAAAATTCAAATTTTCGTGGCAAAATATTGCCACGCCGACTGGAAGCCACTTTGTTAAACTGGCTATATGGTGACCATAGGCGTAGCCAGGACTTTAATTGGGGGGGGGGCAAACCACAAATTGCGTGCAATGACGTCATCAGAAATTTTCGAAAGAGGAATTTTTTGCTGGGGCATTTTTTTGAAAAGTATCGTTGAATGGAAGATCAAAAGCCGTACCTGGTTTAGGCAAGTAACTAGTATTTTGCACAAGGCAGAAAACTTAAATGAACCAATAGTTAAAAGGTGTGAATGTCTAAATTAGAAGACGTGTCGAGTAAACTAGCGTAACTCAAACGTATTACAGAGGGGTCTGGGGGCAAAGAGCCTAGCCACTGGGCGATTTTTTGGAAAAAAAACTGTTTTAATGCCATTGGATCACATTTCACGCGTGTTCAGGGCCATTTGAGAGAAACAGATTTTTAACTTTTGAAAACCAGTTGAAAAAATTAAATTGTCAAGTCCTCCTTTCACTTGCAATTTAAGTCCAAAAAACGTTTCAAATCATGCATTTTGGTGTTAAATTTTGTAAATAATTTGGTCCAGATAGGAAAAGTAAGGTAAATTTCTTCCAGCAATGTTTTAGCAGTATAATAATCCACTCGAAGATTTTCCTAAGAGATTATTGTTTTGTCGTGAAAATAACCAGTAATAGGAATGCATGTACGGCAGGGGGCCCAAGTCCTATCAATTCAAAAATTTGCTCAATAAGCATTCCTCCGAACTATTTTTTTGGTTTTAAAAGTATTTTATCGCATAAAAACTGGTAAGGTGGATGTGAATTGTAATCGAAAAATGTGCCATAGATAGTTACAACTAATAAACATGTTATTTCCCGGGCTGGATATACATTGCGCGGGGCCCCTGGCATTTTGGGGATTTTCGAAACATCTTCCTGCCAAATACAGGTGAAAAGCAAAAAAAGTCTTTCCAGCTGAGCGCGGAGTCGCTGGCACTGTGCCATATGTTAAATCCGGCCCTGGTAATAGCATTACTTTCATAAAAAGTTTAGATAAGGGCCTGAGTTCGCAACTTTTAGGATAAAAAACTTTAACTTTACTCGGGTTATATATTGAAATTGGTTGGCAAATATTGAATTGAGGGGGCTCGGGCCCACTGAATCACTATTACTGTTAATTGCTGTTGTACGCGTGTCAGAGATGGAACCGGTCAGGATTTTCTCGACCCGACAGGTAAATTTCAAAATCATCGCCGGTTGATCGGCCGGTAGACCGGTTTCTGACCGGCCCGGTCGACCGGTTTTTTTACAGAAGATTTTTCTTCACTATTCAATGTATTCAATAAAAAGTTTTTCAAAAAGGAGGGAGGGGGACATGGGTGAGGTGTTAAAATTTATGACTTAAGACTGGGGTCTTAGAAAAAAAACGAAAAAAAATGTTTGTTTTTTTTGCAAAAGTGACTCAATTTTAAGACCTTTTTTGGTTAAGTTTCGGTTTGAAAAATCTGTTTTGAGCAGCGCAAAACGTACACAAAATACGCATAAAAAGCACTGGAGGGCACAAGCTAAATTATTAGACGTTCTCTCTAATGATATTTTGCGAAAGGCCAAAAATAAAGTTACAATTTTTTAGCTATTGGTCAGAGGTGGGCAAAGCGCAATTAGAAGCGCAACTTCCACAACCTCTGCAATTGCGGAAGTTGCGTTGTCCTTAATTTTTCATTTTGAAGCATTGCGGAAGTTGCGTTGCGCTGTAAAGTCTTTAAAATTTGCGTTTTAATTGCGCTGCGCTTTCAATTTTTTTGTTCGATTTCGATCGTAATATTTATAAATGTCAGCCTTTATTAGCAAATTATTCACTCTTTTTCTGTCCACAATCGCGAAAAATGTGGTATTTGCATTGTGTTGTGAAATTTGCGGAAGTAGGTTTGCGCTTTAACTTAGTACGAAAATGCCGTTCCGCAATTGCAGAATTGCGGTGCGCTTCAACTGAATAAAAAATTCATTGCGAAAGTTGTGCTGCGCTTCAGAAATTAAAAAAATTGAATTGCGCATTTTGCGCTGCGCTTTTACTGGTTGAAAAGATCGTTGCGCTTAGTTGCGTTGTGCTTTGAATATAATGTTATTTGTGCCCACCTCTGCTATTGGTGACAGATTATTTGCAATTTGTCGAGCAGCAAACACTAAACTTTTTTCGGCAGTGCTGCCTTTGCAGTTACAAAAAGATAAATGAGAAAAAAGTAACAGCAGAAGATAAGCAACTGTAAAAACATGCGAACATCACAATACTTGTAATATTATAACCAGAAACATCAAAATGATGGAGCAATAACATTATATAATATTGAAAATTATGTCACTAACAGCGTGAAAAAAGGAATATTGAAAAATTATGTCACTAACAGCGTGAAAAAAAGGAATACTGAAAAATTATGTCACTAACAGCGTGAAAAAAATTAATAATATTCATAACAACTAGGCTACTTCACTAACAGTTTAGAAAGTATGAAAGGATCTATTGCAACACATTATGTACTGGAAAAGGTTTTTAGTTCCACAAAGATTTATATTAATTGTTTCGTCCGTATATAAATCTTTGTGGAGCTAAAAACCTTTTCCAGTACATAATGTGTTGCAATAGATCTTCTTTATACTTTCTCAAACTGTTAGTGAAGCAGCCTAGTTGTTATGAATATTATTAATTTTTTTCACGCTGTTAGTGACAAAATTTTTCAGTATTCCTTTTTTCACGCAGTTAGTGACATAATTTTTCAGTATTCCTTTTTTTCACGCTGTTAGTGACATAATTTTTCAATATTCCTTTTTTCACGCTGTTAGTGACATAATCTTCATTATTATATAATGCTATTACTCCATTATTTTAATGTTTTTGGGTATAATAGTACAAGTATTGTGATGTTCGTATGTTTTTACAGTTACTTATCTTCTGCTGTTATTTTTTCTCATTTATCTTTTTGCAGCTGCAAAGGCAGCACTGCCGAAAATTGTTCTGAAGAAGCTTCATGGTTTGGGAAACGAAACGTCAAACCAATAAACAAACTCATTTGTAGTACGAAGTGGTTATGAATAACTATCCCGATGAATGCAACGCGTCCGTTATTTTCATTAAAAACACTAAACTGTTAAGACATTGGCCAGAAAACATTCGAAATATAGTGTGCCCCAGCAGTTTGTAGAAATGCTGTTACTTCAGAACAAGCCATGGCTAGTTAGATGTTACAAAATAAGAGCTATGTCTTTCTTGCCAGTGTAGAGTGTGGTAAATTTAAGATGAAAAAAAGCTTTTCAAAGCGGCAAGATTTTAGCATGTACTAAAAAATCTGAAATCTGCGCCACTTCTATTCTTAAGCTGATTAAAATGATGCTAAAATGCCAGGTAGCACAAGCCTCTTCCACATGCATGCTTTATAAGAATCTGATTACGCGATTTTAACGTTTATTTTGCACTTTTTTGCTTTGTGCCGTGGCCCAAAGTGGGCGGGCATGGCGCTATACTCCCACCCTAAAAAGTCTCTGGATGTGCATGTCTTATGGTCACAGCATATTATTCACAGCTTGAAACCATTCAACAAGTGTTTTCAAAAGATGTGGTTTGTTAATACTCTTTATTTTGTAAAAAGTATATTTCGGTTGGTGCTTAGATGTATTTTAGTAGCCAGAAAGGAGAATTTCACCGGTTTTTCAACCGGCTTGACCGGCCGGTCGAAGAATCTCGACCCGACCGGTTTCCATCTCTGACGCGTGTACTGTTGTACACAAAGATGCTAAAAGAAACCGAAACCGAAGAAACAATAGGCATTTTGTCACATTTTTATCATTGGTAGCATTTCAATTGGGGAAGGCCGGGCCCCCTGCACCCCCCCTCGTCACTCCTGCGGGTTACGCGTACGATAGTGACACACTGTATGGAAAGAGTGAGTTAAGTATTGTTATTAGGTGCAGTTGGCTTATATGACCGCATGGTCTTTTCACTGATTCCTTTCTGCGTACTTTTAGTCTTTGGTAAAATAGACTTGACTTGACTAATCTTGAATCGAACTTTCAACGTCAGTGAAACCAATCGAAAGCAGTTTATTTGTCCGTACCCGGCGTACCGCTTTTGCATTTGCGACATTTTAATAGATAAGGCATACATTTTGAATACTTACAAAGATGACAGCGAAGTAGACTCTTGTTGAGCGAAAAACCCTATTTTTGATAATACGAATTCGTACGTTCAGTTGCACTTTTTCGTCGTAGTTGAATTACCTATAAAGTTGACTTTTAGGGCCCAATGTTTTTATGTGATTTGCATTCGAACAGTCATTAGAGGCGAAAATACGCGAAGCACTGCTAATCAAAAAACAGAATCCAACTATCAATAAACAAATAAACGTATATTAAGAGGCCTCCAATTTATTGAGCGTGTATTAATTTTTTTTACGTGCATTAATTCTTTCCGTGATAGCCTATTAACTACTGTTTATTTGCGAATTCACCATTTTGTGTTTAACGTCATAATTGTATTTTAATCAATTGCCAATTTTGAATTGCTGAACGTAACATGACAGTATAGTTAGCTAAATGCAGTTATTAGTTCCAATTGTTACTGTACGTTGAAAAGAAAATTTTTAACTATGCTTCAGTTTATTTGTAAGTGACGTTAGTTATTCATTTCACCGTGTTATTATTTTACCGTATTTTTAGTTTCCTGGTAAGGACGATATATAAAACGCCGAAAACGTTTGAATAAATATAAAGTTAGCCTATAGCTCAAAATAACCCTGTAATATGATCAATGGAGTGGTGTTTCTGAGCTGTGTCGCGATTTAATATCAAAAGCCAGGTCAAGCAGTAATGCGTTTGTCTCTGGAGCGGCTGGTCTGGAAATCAAATCTCGAGCTGGTCAAATCGGACACAGTGTTGGTAACGGCTCGTCGCCGCTGCGCAATTTCTTCGAAAGAAAATGTGATGCTCGCAGGTGAAATGTCGTGGAAATGGGCCCCGCAAACTCGCAACACGCTTCGGCGTAACACAGCGAGTGAAAGATTTGATTTGAATTTGGTCTCGAAGACTTTTGACGACCCATTTTCATTTTTGAACTAAACATCGTAGCGAAACATTGCAAGCCAAAATTTGTCTTTTTGAAACACGTAGGCTACCGGGCATCTCTAGAAAAAAATATTGCAAGCTGTCACGGACGGCATGCTTTCAATCAAATATTGTTTTTTGATTACTTGTTGTGGCATAACAAAAAGGTAATTGTTTTGCTTGTTATAGCTTTCTCAAGTCCAGAAATGTCAACCTGACCTGAGCTAAATTACCAACTGAACAGCAAATTTCGGAGCGCGATTAGTTTACTTTTTGAATATAACAATAAAAAATGAATTGGTTACGTTATACCACAGTCACTAAGTGACTATGGTTATACAGACCATGAAATTTTAAAACCAATTGAAAAAATTAGGTAGATTAATGAATAGATTAACTGAACGATGACATTGATCATATTCCCTTAGATTGGCTCAATAATGATCATATTTCCATCATTAATTTAAAAGGTGTGGGAGAGGAAAAAGTTCAATGGTCTGAAATAACACGAAGATCAGGCCACTATTCAATCTATAAACGACTGTATTTAAATAAAAATGTGTTTTTGTAAGTAAATGGATATCAGTTTTCAACTTTGTGTTGTGTTGACTGAGCCATTAATTAATGTATCGGTTCTTGTGCAGTTGCCTGCGGTATCCGATTATTGGCACATATCACTTATTGTTATGGGGGGTATTGCATAGTGTACGGATATTGCGAGACAAAAGAAGTTTAATTAATTTTGTTTTTGCTTTTCTTTGTTTACTCGCTGTATATATATCGCTGCTTCAATTATTATTATCATTAATTGAATATTGTTCCACTTGTGCATAACCTTGTGAGACTCATTGCGTGCGTACGCACCAAATTGGTGCCCAGTGTGAGGAGCGCCCGAAGGAACGCTCACTTCATTGGTTCCGCGTGTGAGTTTACACAGAATCAAAGCTTCACCAAGAAGCTGTTAAAATTTCTCAAAAAAAGAAGTTTTAAGTTTAATTGCTTGAGAAGAGTTCGAATAAAATCGGAGAAGGGTTCGAGAAGAATCCGGGGAACTATTCAAAAACAGGACGAAAAGTGTTGTTCGAAACTGTTCGAGAAGTGCCCGGAAATTGGAAGAAGAAATAAATGAGTGCGACGCAGAAAGGCGATGTTCATCGGAAAAGACGACCGCAGCCAAGAGGATCAAAAACTAACAGCACTCTCTTCTACAGGCAGAGTCATCCGAAAAAACCTTGAGCCAGATAGATTCCACTTCTGAGCATGCCATCAAGAAATCTTTCAAATTTTTTTATTTGCTTATTGCTTTCGCTGCTGTACATTATACAAGCCAACAATGCTAGCTTAGTGTTGCAAAATGTCATATTACTAAACTGTTTTGGCAATAGTCAACCGTGTATGGCTGTATAACGTTATTTTGTAGTAAGTCAATTTTATCGTTATCAATCCTTACTCCTATATCCATACCGTACCACAAATAAGACGTGCAAGAAATGTTCTCCCGATATGGGTGTCCTATAGTTAACCTTTCCGACGTGCATAATTCTATTTGCATTTTTTTCCTTATCTCCTTGTAGTAATTGAATTTCTCCGTGTTAAAACAATGTTATGGCAACTACACTTCTTTTCCAGTCAAAGCGTTTACAGCGAATTGAAGAACGTGGCAAAGCCTCGACTCAGTGAAATACCTTGAGCGACCAGTAGAGTTGTTGAATGTTTTATAGGTACTGGCTCCGCAAATTAGCTGGTACTGCGTCCGCAAATTTTATACAAATATTGAAATTCGTTTTTATTTTTGTAAAATATTTATGTTTTTACCCAGTCAAACATAAGAAATTAATTTAATTTTTTCGAGTTCAAGTTTGGCAAAAATATCACGTTTTTCGAGCTCAGGCTGACAAAAAGACTAAGTCTGCTTTTCGACTTAATCGCTTTCTTTTTGTTGACATGCTGTTTTTTCGAGTTCGGCAAAACAACCGACTTTTTTCAAGTTTAATTTCGATTTGGCAGCCCTTGTAGTATGGCTTTGTTATTTTTTACCGTGAGTTCACAAAATTAGTCACTGTGGTATCATTTTTTGTACTGGTAGCCAGTGCAGTCGCTGCCGTGGGGCCCAGGGGGGCCGTACCCCCCCCTAACAACTACTTGTGCCCCCGCATTTTGGTTTACTCAGAATGCTTTTTTGGAGTATCACGTAACGACAAGACAACATGCAATGATCGAAAAAGGAATAATAATTTTCAAACATACTTCTCTTTTGGAGTGTTCTCGATTGTTTGCAAAATTGTTGGTCACCAACTGCTTTACATAAATGAGACCCAATAATCCGTCTTATCAACACGCCTTTACGGATGAGTCGCGGAATAGGGATGTGTGCCTATAGAAGCGTTACCGATATTTCGTTAGTGAATATAACCTGAAACAATACGTGAAAAGATTAAAATTTCATTCAATGATTGTCAACCTAAAACTATAGGTTTTCGTGTTTCGACCAGTAACTTAGGCCATCTTCACGGCTAGCATTTAGAAGCATAAGTTATTCATCTATACAATTTCTTATTGTAACATACAGTGCGATTGAGCTATCGCGACGCGTTTCGACCTTGCTCAAGGGTCTCATCAGGCGAAAAGAATAACACATATTTAAACATGCAATGATATAAAACTGCAATTAAAATTTGGAAACAAAAATTAGCAGCAATTTTAAAATCATTGAAATTCTAAACATGCACTCATATAAATCTGCAATTACCAAATTTGGAAACAAAGATTGCATTGATAAACACATCTGCTTTGTCTATGCAAATTTTATAATGACGTCAAACAACTTATGACATGTTCACATAAAAATCACAGGGAGAGCACGAGCTAAATGCGTCGCGATAGCTCAATCGCACCGTATGTTACAATAAGAAATTGTATAGATGAATAACTTATGCTTCTAAATGCTAGCCGTGAAGATGGCCTAAGTTACTGGTCGAAACACGAAAACCTATAGTTTTAGGTTGACAATCATTGAATGAAATTGTAATGATTCTAATTTGCTGCTAATTTTTAGTTAATACGTGAAAACATTTCTTTAAAAGATCAGCTGTTTTTTTTAGAGCACACCTAAGATTTATTTTAGGTCGAAGTCAGTCGCGCAACCAGGGGGAAGGGGCTAAGGGGGCATCAGCCCCATTTTGCCAAGTCATTTAGAAAATATACCCAAAAAAGAATAAGCAGTTAAACGTGTTTTGGACTTGACCTGAAGTATATGGGAGCTCAAAAAGGCTAAGCAATTTAGATCTTTTAATGACTTCTGAATTTTAGCAATTTACTGTAATTATTGATAAGGCTTTAAAACGTGCGAAAAGTGATTTAAATGGCGTTGAAATCGCTATTTTTGCCATGAATGGCAAAAATCACCCAGCAGCTGGGGACTCTGCCCCCTCTGTGACACGCTTGAGTTGCAACAGTTTGTTCAGCACGGGACCTAAATTAGACAATTTTTGTGCAAAAAGCATTTACTTTTGGTTCAAGCCCCTCTCTCTTAGCAAAACCCTGGTTGCGCTTCTGGTCACATTCACTCCTGCAGACAGATTTTTCAAGCGATTGTACGGACCGCATATAAAACGAGCTAATAAACGCTGCCGGGCTTATGTGTAACTTTTTTCAGAGATGAATACAAATTAGTAGCTTTAAAATATCAGTTTTTTTGTGCTAAAGTTCAGTCTTTTTTTGTAGTGCCCCCATTTTCGGCTAGGGCTCTCTCGCTTCGTTTGATCTGGCAATGGCACTGTTCGAGCGTGTGGCTATCTCTTTCCTACAGTATTTATCGACACTAGGGACCGAAAATTTAGTAACACGATTAGTGATTTGAATGTTTTTTTGTCTTCTACGTTTGCCTTTTCCTGCCTTGGAAAAAAAGTTTATTTAGAATATCTCGTTGTAAGCGGAAATACAGATTGTGCTTTGCTATTTGATGGCTTCTCACTGTAATCCAATGGCTTTTTAATTTTCGGATCCCTAGCTTCATTATAGCATTTTTAAGGGTTCGTCGGTGGGTTGTGCATTGCGCTTCCATGCAGTTTAGGCACTTACTGTATAAGCATAAGCGCAACCAGGATGGCTGGGGGTTACAACCCCCTTAGCCAAGTTACTTAAAAACTTTAACCAAAAATACAACCGTTTAAATCTCTTTTGAGTTGGACCTGAGAGTAAGAGGGGCTGGGCAGTTCTAAGTTTGCCGTCCGAAAAAGTAGCTCAATAACAATTTATGCTGTGATACATTTACTACAATCAAAGATTGAGAGTATTTTTTTTTATTACGTGGAATGTATCCACCATTCGCTTGCTATACTTCCCACAAGTCACAACCTTTGACTTATGTTTGCTAATCAACTTTGAGCAGATCAGTTTGGGACATGGTTGATTGCAAAACTCTTCTACTCAGTTCATAAAAAGTTGCGGACGTCAAGTAGTACGAAGTTGCGGACTTGCGGTTACGTACTTCAAGAATTACGAAGTTGCGGACTTGCGGTTGCGGACTTCAAGAATTACGAAGTTGCGGACTTGCGGTTGCGGATTCAAGAATCTTGAAACGTCGTTGCGGACTTGCGGTTGCGGACTAAGCTTTTAATCGTGCAATTGCGGATGCGGATTAAGAAAATTGAAATTCGGTTACGGATCTGCGGACTTAAAAAAAAACTTGCGGTGCCCAGCACTGCATTTCACACGTTTTCAGAGCCATTTGAAACCACTAGATTTTTGACATTTAAAAGCCAATTAAAAAAATTAAATTGATTAATGCTCCTTTTACTTGCACTTTAAGTACAAAACACGTTTAACATCTTGCATTTTGGAGTTAAATTTTAATTGTAAGTGATTTGGTCCAGGTAGGGGGTAGTAAGGTGCATTGTCTCTGGCTACATTTTAGCAGTAAATAATAATCCACTTGAAGATTTTCCTCAGAGATTTTTGTTTTGTTATCAAAATAACCAGTTATAGGAGTATACGTTCGGCCAGGGAGCCCAGGCCCCTCAATTGAAGTTGAATGATTTGTTTAATCAGCATTTTTCATGGCTATTTTTTTTAAGTATTTTGTTTCGTAAAAATTGGGGAGTTGGAGGTAAATTACTGAATTATTATTAAACAATGGTGCTATAGATGGTTACGTCTACTAACCATGTTATTGCCGGGCCGTATTTACATCGCGCTGGGCCCCTGGCACTTTGGGGACTTTTGCAGTATTTCTCTGCCAAATATAGAAAAAGACCAAAGAAAGTCTTACGATTTGAGCGTGGGGCCCCTAGCTGGTACTGTGCCATATCACGGTAAAACCGGCCCTGGTTAATGCATTACGTTCATGAAAAGGCTATATGAGTGTCTGAGATAGCAACTTTTAGGACAAAAACTCTCCATTTCTTCGGGGTATACGTTTAAGTTGGCTGGCAAAAATTGAATTGAGGGGGGCCCGGGGCCCTTGGTTTTCCATGTTGTTGCTAGTTTTTGTTGCAAGCAAAAAATGCTAAAAAGAAACTGAAACTGAAAAAACAGTAGGCCTTTTTTGTCACATTTTTGTCATTAGTGAAATTTCAATAGGGGAGCGGGTTCCCTAGTCTCCCTCCTTCCTTGGCTACGCCTTTGCTGCAATTGAGGAAAACAAAAAAGGTGTCCTCAAATTTTTCGCGAGATTTCTGGCGTTTTCCAACAAAATTTCAACGGTTCAAAAAATAGTGCTGTCCTCGAGCCGAGGACAGGGCAATTTTCGAGGACTTGAGGCCAAGGACTTCAAAATGTGTCCTCGAGACCAAGGACGTCCTCGAGGACTTCATCTCTGCTGATCATATTTAAAAAACATTTTATCCAAGCCTAAGCCGTTGGAACTGTGTCAAAATATTTGTTCCTTAAACAACTGCTGATATCAAGAAACTAACGCCCTAGCTTGAGCCTTTCAGAAAATTGATTTTTGGGGTACCATTTGAGTTCTCTTGGAGATGGTACCTACACTCTATGTCAAAATATTTGTCTGTTAAATATCTGCTGATATTAAGAAAACTGGCACCAAAGATTTAGCCGTTCAAAAAAGTGATTTTGGGGGCGTCCATACGGGAGATCCCCGGGGGTAGCCCCAAACCATGTCAAAGTATTTGTCGGCAAAATATCGACTGTTATCAAAAAACATTGGCGCCCAAAGTTAAGCCGTTCCGAAAACTGATGTTTGTGGGGTCTCCGGGGGGTGGTACCCTCCTAACTATGTCAAAATAATTGTAAATAAATATCTGCTGGTATCAAAAAAAAAATAGCACCCTAGCGGCATTAAAAAAATTAATTTTGGGGGGTCCATTTTGGTGGGATCCCCGGGGAGTGGTACCCCCAAACTATGTAAAAATATTTGTCTCTTAAATATCTACTGATATCAAACAACACTGGCATCCAAAGTTAAGCCGTTCAAGCAATTAATTTTGGGGGTGTCCCGAGGGGGGTGGCACTCCCGAACTATATCAAAATATTTGTCTAATAAGTATCTGTTGATATCAAAAAAAACTAGCACGCTAGCTTGAGCCGTTCCAAAGACTGATTTTTGGGGGGGATCTCCGGTAGGATGGTACACCCAAACTATGTCAAAATATTTGTTTCTTAAATATCTCCGGATATCAAAAAAACTAGAGCCCTAGCTTTAGACGTTAAAAAAATTGATTGCTTGGAGCCCCATTTTGGGTGGGTTCCTGGAGCAGTCGCCCCAAAAAATTTTTGGAGAAAAAATTGCGCTTGCAGCTCAACAACTTTACGCAGAAATTAGATTTCGATGCTTTGTGGTTTAACAGAAAAAGAGCGCACAAGATTTAGGAAGAAAAAAAAGAAACAAAAAGGAAAAAAAAACTCATCGCGGCCAAAAGTGGGTTGGCTGGGATGAAAGGGTATTTTAAGACATGTAACCGTGTGAAACAATTTTTGCCGTGCTTAAGCCGTTTTTGAATGAGACCGATTTTTAAGCCAAATTTGCGGGGCGGTTTTCGGGTTCTGAAACCAAAGTCACGAGACCAATTGCCTCGAAATTTAGTACAAACGTGCAACTTATTAATCTCAAACTGCTGTTAAAATTTCATGCAGCTAAATCTAACCGTTCGGGAGTTATTAGCAAAAGTCTGAAACTTCGCACTCTTTAGTTGGAAAATGGCCGAGTAAAAACAAACAAACACGCGACGCGAGCGTCGGTTGTTCCAATTAAGTTTATTAAAAGTAGCTGGAACTCAACGAGTTACTTTTTCAAAATGGTAACTGTAACTTAGTTACTTTTTGTCTTGTAACTGTAACTCAGTTACTTTTACAAAGTAACTTGCCCACCACTGGGTACATCTAGTCGGCAGCGTGGCCAAATGGGTAAAGGCGTCGTTTTTATGACGACCCTGATCGAATGGTCTGGGTTCAACCCGCACCCTGGTCACGTTGCTGCGTCCTTGGATAAGACGCTTTACGATTATTATCTCTGCTTGGTGGCTTCGAACAAGCAGAAAATTCAGTGGACAAGACTTCGAAGAAATCCTCAGGAACATTAGATCATCGTAAACTCTTAAGCAGGTGCGGATTCCTCCAATCACGAAGTAGTCGTTAAAATGAAAAGTGTGCGGATCGTCCAATAAGTTAGCGTCTGACGCTGTCCGGTGACAGGAGAATAAATATGCGCTACAACAACAACAGCCATGTATCCCCAGGGGTAAATTTCGACTTTTCAAAGGTTACATTACAACCAGAACTTAAATTGTAGGGGGGATGCGTTGACATGAAATTGCGGAGACCGCTTTTTATTTTATTCGTCTTCAATCGAATTCAGGGAAAAAATACCTTCCAAATTGCGTAGTGGATCTTTTTTTTGGTCTTCAAGCGAAGTTTTGGGTTTATAGAGCGAGTTTTTTATCACAGAAAAATTTGAGATAAGTTTGGATGTACACGAGCGAATTGATAAATGGCCAAAGCGTACTCATGAACAGAAAGTTTGGGAAATTCTGGGCTAGTGTTTCACTAGTATCTCAATTCATACAGAGCCTATCGTGGCAGCTTCCCCGAAATTCAAACTGCACACGAGGGCAATTTCTGCACTTGCCATCGTACCCTCGTCTCAGATTAGGCTACTCTGATCAAAGTCTAGCAACAAAGTCACCAAAAAGAGGATTTTTGATCAGTATCACACTGGCACTGCACTTAGTTCAGAGGTTCCCAAACTGGGGAACATATACCCCCAGGGGGTGCATTTCAGCTTTTCAACGAGTACATTAAATTAAGTTTAAGGATATTCTTCTTATAACTTTTAATTCGCATTAAAGTATTTTTTATCACTTGATGTTAATAATTTGAAGTCTGAGTTTAAGAACTTTTAAGGAAGTCAGATTTTCGCCCCAATAAGGTAGTTACTGTAGTTGTAGTTTAAGTTTTTACTGGGTTGAAAATCTGACTCGATTAGTACTTAAAATGAAAAAGCTGCGTGAATAGTACCGATCACGCTGCTTTTTCATTTTTAACTTACTAAAATAATCAATTTTGAAGATTTAGCAAATTTAAAGAAAATGTGATGGGTTGTCTATAAGCTATAGAAAATCACTTGTGCGTGAGTGCAAGTTGGGCTTTGCAACTAAAAATACGAGAAAATTTTGGGGGTACACGAGCTAATTTATAAATTAGCAAAAGGGCACTCTGAACAGAAAGTTCGGAAACCCTGACTTAGTTCAACCCAGACAGACAAACAGACACTTTTTATTGCTAACAGAAACAATACACACACAAAAAAGGAAAGGTGAAAATTATTTATAAATAATATAAAATTAACAAAGGAGCTGTGAAGTGACCTTTGAGGGGACTTTGAGTCAAACAGCTCCACAAAATTAATAAAAATTTTACATTTAATTGAGAAATTAAAAAACTGCATTGCGCTGGCATCACTTTGCAGTACGTTCAACTTCTAAAAAGATCTAAACCAACGTTTTTCACCGAATACCAATACGCTGTAACAGGGGCGTCGCCAGCTTAGCGAGATCAAGGGAGCAAAGCTGAAAACCAGGGGGAGGTAAAGCTTTGACGGTAAATTTTTGCAGTATTTTAAGAATAAAGTAGATTGTTTGTGTGGCGGGGTTGTAAATTTCGTTTCGCCTTTGAGTAATACAGCTATTTGGCGTTGATTAAGTTCATAGAACCATTTTCAGCTTCATTTCACAACCTAATTACCTAGGTTGCAATGAAACGATTACTAAACCGTATATTTATTTAATGCCTATCTGACGTGCATAATTGTCTTTGTCTTTGACATAAGAACAGTATGGGATCATATCGGTTTTTATACCACATTGTTTAAAGCGAGACACAAACTTGCAACAAAAATTTTAGGCATATTCTATGGCTATCGCGTTGGTAAACATATAGAATTAATCTAAATAATAAGACAAGTTAAGAACTGCGCATGAAACACTACCTGGAATGATTTTTGAATAAATCCAGAAAGCAGACTGTCTCTGACATTTTGAAATATTGGCAAAGCCGCTAACTCAACAATTGCTGAAAAAATATCGACGCTGAAAAAATAAAGTTCATAAAAGACGTCCGCACAAAATTGCAAAAAATTGACCCCCCTCCCCCCATGTCCGCAATGACTAAACCCCCCCCTCCCCCTTGTCCATGCGGACACAAAAATGCGTTAATTAGACACTGACACACACAAAGTTTTAATACAAAGTTTCCACGGTTTAATTATATACTAAGTTTTAATACAAAGTTTAATTATATAATAAGCTTAATTACAAAGTTTAATTATATACTAAGTTTTAATACAAAGTTTACACAGAGCAAGCACAGCGCAAGGTGACGTAAAACGTACAGTCATGTGATTTGTTTTGTGTGCGCTTCGCGCCCTTAAATCACATGACTGTGCGTTTTATGCGTGGTTCACACTGGCCCGGAAAACCGAAAACGGAATAAAACAATCTGCGATTTTCCGTCGCGGAAAAAGTTGAAATATGGACGTCAGCATTCCAGAAACCCCCCTCCCCCCTTGTCCGCAAATCTATTACCCCCCCTAAGTGCGGACGTCTTTTATGAACAGCCCCTAAATCTTTTCATTTAACTAAACATGATTACAGATAGCATAACGGCTAGTAACGACTGACGATAGGAAACTCCAGAAAAAATATGAGCAAAATTTAATATCGGTACCTCTATGATGAATACTGTAACAAATAATATACAATTGTGTATTACCAGCCAAAGTAGAAAAATGAACAGTTTAACATTTACCAGAGGTGGAGTCGAGGACACAAGGCTCGAGGCCAAGGCCAAGGACACAAAAAATCCGAGGCCAAGGACAGCCTTTCCGAGGACAGACACTCTCGAGGCCAAGGACAGAAATGCTCGAGGCCAAGGCCAAGGACACAAGCGCAAGTGCTCTCCCCCCCCAAAAAAGAAGGTCTTCACAAAAATTTTTCAAGTGATCTCCACTAAAAAACGTTTTCCAAAAAATTTTTCAAGCGCTCCACAAAGTTTTAACAATTCAAAAAATACTGCTGTCCTCGAGCCGAGGACAGGCCAATTTTCGAGGACTTGAGGCCTCGAGGCCAAGGCCAAGGACTTGACTTTCGAGGCAAGGCCAAGGACTTCAAAATGTGTCTTCGAGGCCAAGGACGTCCTCGAGGGCTCCACCTCTGGCATTTACACTTGAATGCCTATTCTGTTTCTGCATTGCCTATAACTTCATTAAGATAGGAAACTGCCGATCCAGGGAGTGCATCCCCCAAAAGAATTTCTGCTGCATCCCTCCCAATAGTTCGCATCGGTACGGTGTGTAACTTTGGAGTTACAACTTGCGACGTTACTAAACGACGCATTTTATCCTCGAAAAAACATCGAAAAAGCTAAAGATTCCGGACCCCGCTGGGGAGCTCATAGCGCCCACCCTCCCCCCAGACACCCTAGCTGACTTTAAGGCTGTCTCACCAAAACTTTTGTGTTTGAAAATTCTTAATTGCCACCAGCACTCCTTCCTAAATTTAGTAAAGTTTTTGCGGACTTCCTTGCTGGTATTGGCGAAAATGAGCGCTGAGCTTTGCTCCAAAAATTTCCAGTTTGAGTGTCATCCCTCCTCCCAATGTTTAAAATTATCAAAAAGTAGACAAACTCCTTCAATCATCCCCCAACGGTCAACATGGATCGGCACCACTCATTACTGTATCGGTAATGCATCAGGACTGTATTACTGCTCTAAAAAAATCATCACAAATAGCAGCACCAAACAGCCAAAACGGTACTATAGGCTACTAAAGTTTACTCAAAATCTCAGATATCAATGGCGTTACTAGTGCCGAGAACTCTGCTTAGTTTGTTTTGCTACCGGTACTAATCGATCTAATTAAATAAACTATATGGTAATGGACACTTCTTGCAAATCTGAAAGTCAGAAAATTCCCGTAGTCTAGCTATCACAGAATTGGTGAATGGATTCCGATTTGGGGGAGGAATGCAGTCTGTTTCTCTGTTAGCTCAGAGTTTCTGCAGATCGATTACTCATGCTGCTGAACAAGATCCCAATCAAAACACAGTATGGTTTGAGTTGCTAAGCTAAAGCCTTCCACTTCCAGACATGGGCTTGTCAACTCAACTCACTTTTGCTAAGTTTGCTTACCCGTAGCCTACGTTTGCTACATACCCTAGAAGTGCAACTGACCGATCGAATACTTATCTTTTTTTCCGGAGGCATTTGGCGATAATCTATTTTCCTTTCTGTAACTACTGATTGCACGGTACATTGCGGATGGTTTGTACTATGCGTAAACCACTGATCACCAACTTACAGGTACAGCCTACACCAACTTACTCTACATTACCTTTAACAGTCACAACGCCTGACTTGTAGTAAGGCCTCGCCTATAAGTGCTGCTGTATATGACATCATAATCTACGATGCCACGCCTACTACCCAGTGCACACAAACTGAAGGTAGCTGTCAGAGGTGGAGTCCTCGAGGACGTCCTTGGCCTCGAGGACGTCCTCGAGGACACATTTTGAAGTCCTTGGCCTTGGCCTCGAAGGTCAAGACCTTGGCCTTGGCCTTGGCCTCGAGGCCTCAAGCCCTCGAAAATTGGCCTGTCCTCGGCTTGAGGACAGCACTATTTTTTGAACCGTTGAAATTTTGTTGGAAAACGCCAGAAACCTCGCGGAAAATTTGCGAATACCTTTTTGTTTTCCTCACTTGGAGCATTGGCGTAGGCAAGGGGAAGGGGGGCAGGCCCCTCCTTCCCCAATTGAAATTTCACCAATGACAAAAATGTGACAAAAAAGCGTATTGTTTCTTTAGTTTCAGTTTCTTTTTAGCATTTTTCTCTGACAACAGTATAACTAATTAACAATATTGAAGAACAGGGCCCCAGGTCTCCCTCAATTCAATTTTTGCCAGCCAATTTAAACGTATAACCCGGAGAAAATGGAGAGTGTTTGTCCTAAAAAGTTGCTATTTCAGGCCAACATTTAGCCTTTTTGTGAACGTAATGCATCAATCAGGGCCAGATTTCGCAGTACCAGCTAGGGGCCCCGAGCTGAAATCGACTTAGTACCAGCTAGCTGAAATCGACTTAGTACCAGCTGAAATTTATGACGTAGTACCAGCTAGGGGCCCCGAGCTGAAATCGTAAGATTTTTTTTGGTCTTCTCCTATATTTGGCAGAAAGATGTTGCGAAAATCCCCAAAGTGCCAGGGGCCTAGCGCGATGTAAATCCGGCCCGGCAATAACATGGTTAGTAGACGTAACCATCTATTGGACCATTTTTGAAAAACAATTCAGTATTTCACCTCCAACCTCGCCGGTTTTTACGCACAAAATACTTTTTAAAAAATTAGCCATTGAAAATGCTGATTGAACGAATCATTCAACTTCAATTGAGGGGGCCTGAGACCCCTGGCGAACATGTACTCCTATAACTATTTATTTTTATGACAGAACAAAATTCTCTAAGGAAAATCTTCGAGTGGATTATTATTTACTGCTAAAATGTTGCAAGAGACAATGCATCTTACTTCCCCCTACCTGGACCAAATCACTTACAATTAAAATTTAACTCCAAAATGAAGATGTCAAACGTGTTTTGGACTTAAGTTGCAAGTAAAAGGATGATTAAACGATTTGGTTTTTTTAATTGGCTTCCAAATGTCAAAAATCTAGTGGTTTCAAATGGCTCTGAATACTTGCAAAATGTAATCGAATGGCATTAAAATAGCTTTTTTTCCAAAAAATTACAAAAAATCGCCCAACGGCTGCCCCAGACCCCCAAAGTTTCCGGCGGCTGGGGGCCCCGCCCGTTTGTGATACCTTTGAGTTACACTAGCTCTTTCAACACGTTTCCAAAGTTAGATATATGCATTTTTCAACTATTAGTTTAAGCCCTCTTCCTTCACACAATTCTGGTTACGTGCAAACAGGCAACGATTTCAGATTTTCCATCCTACGATATTTTTGTCCCACAAAAATTTCCTCTTCGGAAAAATTTTTATGACGTCAGTTCTTGTGATTTGTGGTTTAGGCCTCCCCCAATCAAAAATTCTGGGTACGCCAATGAATTGGGGATCGCTTGAAAAATATTTTTGAAGACCTTTTTTTTTGAGAACGCTTGCGCCTGTGTCCTTGGTCCTTGACCTTGGCCTCGAGAGGGTCTGTCCTCGAAAAGGCTGTCCTTGTCCTTGGCCTCGAATTTTTTTGTATCCTTGGTCTTGGCGTTGGCCTCGAGCCTTGTGTCCTCGACTCCACCTCTGATTATTATACCGTACTGAATTGATTTGTTGTTGTTGTTGTTGAACCTGACCCAAGGCACGAGATTGTGCTGCGTACCGTACCCTAGATTGTAATATAGATGTCAGGATACTTAGTTGCATGAAGGAAACAAAGAATCAGCCAAAAAATAAGTTTAACTAACGTATATTAACAAAAACTTTTACTAAAATTGTTTTCGGCCAGTGGCCATCTCCAGCTTATTCAAATACAATCAATCAAATAGAATCGATGTCAGAATAGGGGATGGAACAGTTAAAATTACCACTATTTTAACTGTGATGGCGATGCTCACTTCTAAGGAAAAATACAGTGGGAGGGCAAGAAATAAACCAGGGGGGGTAAAAATAAAAATCGGGGGGCAATGCCCCCCCCCCCCCCCCCCGCTGGCGACGCGCCTGCGCTGCAAACTTAAGACGAACAATCGCATTTTGTGATGAGCAACTACGCAACTGTAGCATTTGTTTAAGTAGTTCGCTTACCAAAAACGTATAATTTCGAAGTTTGCAAGTTGGTTTTGCACTGCACAATATCATTAATTTAATTTGCCGTGGAAAATATGATAAAAAATATGTAGAATCAATTTTTTGCAATCATACTGAATTGCGTTAAAGAAGGAGCCCAAATCGAAGCGGTATATCCTTCGTTTGCCCTTTTTCAGTTGTATACCTTGATTTTGATGTGCTATACTCTTGGGTATACGGTACACTTGGTTGAAAAGCACTGCTTTAGTTCAAATGATGAAAATTAGAGGCTTCTGGTGAAAGATATTGTTCTTTTTTTTCATTCAGTTATATCAAGGCCAACAGCAAAAGGTTAGGGTACACAATTACAGATACGATGCATGTAAGAAATAGAACGTAAGTAGCGTGACATACCTTTGCAGAATTATTGAGCTTATGTAGTTACAGCAAATTTATATATACGCACCGTCTAAGGTATTTTTATTACAAGAACAACTTTGTATACTGTAAGACCATGTTGCTCAAGTTTTAAGAATAAACATGACAAAAATAATAAAGAATAAGGTCCAAATTAAAAACATTCGTTTTTTGTTTGACAGTTTTCAAAGAACAAAATAAGACTAAAGGAGTCTAAAAGTTCGAGAAAATTAAAGAAGATCCAGTCTCAATCCAAAATTTACTTGTTCTTATGAAAAAAGAAAGCGTAATGTGTTCGCATTACAGTATCATGTAGTTTATAATTTATGAAGTTGATTGACAATTTAGGTTCTTTTGGGCCTGAACGAGCGGCTGTAGAGTATATGTTGTATATAGCAGAGTAGCATCTTACAAAGAGTGAACGACCAGGGGCGTATTTAGGCGGGGGCTATTGTGCCATGGCCCCCCCTTTGGGTCGCCAGGATTGTAAAATTGCATAGAAAAGTAAGCAAAATTGAGGCATGACACTCCCTTTGAATGGGCGTAAGGTTTGATCATACAAAGAGTATGTTTTATGCGTTTCTTCCAGGCTTTGTACTTAAAATCGGAGGAAATTTGAGTGAAGACCTTTTTTTTTGGTCTTCACCTAATTTTGGGCGAAAAATCGAACCAAATTTGAGTGAAGACCTTTTTGTTTTTGCTCTTCACCTATTTTTGGGCCAAAAATCGGACTAAAGTTGAGTGGAACAATTTCTGATTCAGATCTTTGTTCTTCTCAAATTTTTTGAAGTTCCTGGCCCCCCTTTTCAAAATCCTGCGTACGCTACTGTGAACGACGCAAAGGTTTGGCTTGATTTACATGAACCATGCTGTAATTAAACGCAAATATACAGTTTCTTCCAATGTATCTTTCATCCCGGCACAGAGTGAACAAAAATCTTTCAAATAAACTTATTTACTATGCAATGAATCAAAATGAAAAAGTTTGTAACAGCTTTTCAAGAGGGAATCAAACCTAAAATTCATTTCTTGGAAAAAATCAGGTTGATGTGCGCATGACTTCGTGCAGTAATCGGACGTTGAAAGAATTTGATGCTTAGCTACTTCAAAGCAATTTGTTGAATCCTTGTGAAACTTTAGTAGCTGAAATTTAAAATCAAACTTTACAGCAAATTATGCTTGATGTGAATTGAAAATTAATCAGTTCAAACCATTGCTGAAGGCAAAAGGAAAGACAGTGAAGGAAACCCATTATGCTGCGAACTGTAAGTACTGCTATTTTGCTTTCTTAAGCTAAAGTAAATTAGTTTACTCTACGTCCTCATATACGAGTATTAACTCCAATTAAGTTGTTAGTAGCTGCAGATAATGGTAGTAGCTACCGGCAAAAAAATAAATAGTAGAAGAGAAAAGCTTACTAATTTTACAAAGTTTTTGTAATAGTTGTTTATGTTTTCCCAAACTTGATTAAGAATTGTCTAAATTGGGTTGCTTTCATAGGCGTAGCCAGGATTTTTGATTGATGGGGGGCCAAACCACGAATCACATGCAATGACATCATCAGAAACTTCGAAAAAGGAATTTTTTGGCGGCACAAAGGTATCGTAGGATGGAAGATCAGAAGCCGTGGTCTGGTATTGGCACGTAACTAGGAACTTCTTCAAAGGAGAGGGCTTAAACCAATAGTTAAAATGCAAAAATGTCTAAATTGGGAAACGTGTTTGAGTAAAGAAGTGTACTATAATTCAAACGTGTCACATACGGGGGTCTGGGGCGGAGCTCCCAGCCTCCGGAGGCTAGGTGGGTCTGGGGGCAAAGCCCCCGTCCGCTGGACGATTTTTCGTAATGTTTTGAAAAAAAGCTGTTTTAATATAATTGGATCACATTTCGAACGTATTCAGAGCCATTTGAACGCACTACATTTTTAACTTTGAAAGCCAATTAAAAAAATTAAGTTGTTCAGTCCTCCTTTTGCTTGCAATAATTGAGTCCAAAGACGTTTAAAATCTTGCATTTTGGCGCTAAATTTTGAAAGTGATTTGGCCCAGGTAGCGGGAAGTAAAGTACATTGCCTCCTGCAGTAGCGAAGCTAGGGGGAGGCAAATGGTGCTATAGCCCCTCCATTGGTCTGAAAAGTGTGCGAAATAGCATGTTTTTAGCAGTTTTGAGGTTGTTTTTTGCTCTAAAAACGAAAATAGCCTCCCCAAACGAAATTGGGGTGAGAGTGAAAGAAGATCCTGAGATGAATTTCGGCGAAGACTTTTTTTTTTTTTGGAGGTCACCTGATTTTGGACAGAAAAACGCTCTGAATTTCGGCGAAGACCTTTTCTTTTTTTGGAGATCACCTGATTTTGGACAGAAAAACGCTCTTGATTTCAGCGAAGACCTTTTTTTTTTGGAGATCTTTGGACAGAAAAACGCTCTAAATCTGATTTAAGACTGATGATAATTTGACGCAAGTTCGTTCAGTATTGTTTCAAGCTTCAAAAAATGCCCCCCCTCCCCCTTGCGAAATCCTGGTTACGCGACTGGCCTCCTGCAATATTTTAGCAGTAAATAACAATCCAGCCGAACCTTTTTCGTAGAGATTATTGTTTTGTCATGAAAACAACCAGTTATAGGAGTACATATACGGCCAGGGGGCCCAGAGGCTCTCTCAATTCAAAAATTTGTTTAATGAGCATTCCTCTTACTGTAGCTAATTTTTTTCAAAAGTATTTTGTTGCATAAAAATTGGCGATGTGGAGGTGAATTGTTATTGAAAAATGTACAATAGATAGTTACGCCTTCTAACCACATTATTGCTCGGGCTGGATTTACATTGAGTTGGGCCCCTGGCACTTTGGGATTTTCGCAATATTTTCTTGCCAAATACAGGTGAAGACCAGAGAAAAGTCTTATCTGAGCGCGGGGCCCCTGGCACTGTGCCATATGTCAAATCCGTCCCTGGTTATTGCATTACGTTCATTAAAAAGGTTAGATGAGGGCCAGAGTTAGCCACTTTTAGGATAAAAGCCCCTAATTTCGCTCGGGTTATACGTTTAAAGTGGTTGGCAAACTTAAAATTGAAGGGGCCCGGGCCTCCTGGAACAATATTATGGTTGGGGACTCATTCAAATTGGGGCCCAATTAAATATTATTGTAGGGAGCATTTTTAAATTGGTTGGCAAACATTAAAATGAAAGGCATCGGGACCCTTGGATTAATATTATTGTTGGGGGCCCATTTAAATATTATTGTAGGAGGCCCATGTAAATTGGTTGATGAAAATTAAATTGAGTGGGCTCGGGCCCCCTGGATCAATATTACTGTTAATTACTGTTATACGCGAAGATGCTAAAAGAAACTGAAACAAAAGAAACAATTGTCTTTTTTGTGACATTTTTATCATTGGTAGAATTTTAGTTGGGGGGGTGGCCAGGCCCCTTGGGTCCTCACCCCTGGCAACGCCTATGGTTGCTTTGCTTCTGGGCAGGAAAGCAGGTAGGCCTATGGCCAATACCCTGTCAATTTTCTTGTGGAATTTCGTTTATATCCAAGCTAAAGCAACGGTTTTATAAACTTATAATTCATTTATACAATGAAATTCCACGCCAATACAAGCAAACTCGTTAATTATGGACGATCGCGTTGGTAGATAGTTGTCTCGGTCTGTAAAAGGCAAACTATCATTAATATCTTTTAAAAAAGTTAAAAAACCTTTTAAAAGTTAGTTAAAAAACTTTGTCTGTTTTGTTTTCACCTTAATGAAAAACAAACGGAGTGGCGCGAGGTAAACATGACTGACCTGATCATCCTTTTCTCTTGTTATGAAAGTTCAAAAATTAGTGGAGCCAATGATGCGGAGTCGAAGGGAGTCGATGTATTTTCGTGGCTACGGAGAATAGTGGAACAAGATTTAACGGCTTCTCTTTATTACCTGTAGTAGTTCTAATCTCTTCAATAAAAACGATTTCGAGCGGTATCTCTTTAAATAAAATTTTCATCCAGTGTTGCAAAGTTACTTTGTGTTTTTATAGCTGCCTAAAACTAAAGGCTCATATCAGGCCCGATTTAAGCCCCGAATTTTGTCAATCCTAAAAAGGGCATTCAAGTTAAGTTTTTCATTCTTGACCAAAATGTTGCGATAAGCCTAAAAATGCATTCTCACCAAAAACGAGGTTTCTACGCCTTCCCGTTTTCAAGATATTGCAGTTCAAAACTAGCCGTTTTCCTCTTACTTCAGTGTTGCCATTTTATCAGTATTGTGACAGAAGATTAACTTGTAGAAAGCTTGCTTACAATTATTGAAAAGCAGCTAATTTTTTTTTACCGTTTACTTTGTTTTACAATAACTCTGCCGCTAAGTATTAATATTAATCAAGAACATGATGTAACTTTTTGAAATTTTGTTTGTAATTGGCAACCTTGGCAAAATTTCTAAGGAGGAAATTTCTTTTTATGGGAAATCTAATCTGTTATATCTCAGGAACGGAATGCCACAGAAATCTCAAATTTAGTGAAATTAGTTTTTAGATATGTCAATTTTTTTTGAGAGGAAGTCGAGCAAAAAAATTGCGATGTGAATGCCCTTTTAAGCTTGAAGCAAACCCTAAAAGTCCGGACCTAGTTACAAGTCAGAGTTGCTTCCTGCTGGACACAAGGTTCGGTATCATGGGTCTGAAAATGTAAGAAATGGTATACAATGGCGTCAAAATAGCTATTATGTCAAAAAATTAAGAAAAATCTCCCAGCGAGGCACCTGAAAACGAGTCCCCTAAGATGCGAAAAATTGGAGCTGCATCAGTTTGCTCAACTTAACGCCCTCTTAGTACATTTCTTGGACAGAAAAATTATAGCTTTTGGTTCAAGCCTTGAACTTCAAGGCCTCTATTTAGCACAATCCTGGTTGTGTGCCTTTGCAGAGATTTAAACGACAACTTGTGAACCGACCGAAAAGTACGAGCCCGAAAAGCCCGTCCCGACTGACAACTCTGTTCCTCAGCTCAGCAATCCCTTATAAGCTTCATAAATAATGTAGATTCCGGTACAGGACTTTATTTTGCCTCGTTTAATATTTTATTGAAGAATGGCTGTGCAAAACCTGAAAGGATAGATGGTGAAAAAATAAAGATACCCATTTTGTAAGGTTTTTTGTTCTTTTTTCCTTGACAGAAAGACTAAAGTTTAGCTCGCCAATCATCAAAACAATTTCAGTCTATGGTGATAAGCACCGGCAATTAAATTGGTCAAGTCGAGCGGTGACACGTTCGTCTCTGGAGCGGGATGTCTGAAGTTCAAATCTCGGGCCGGTCAAATCGAACACAGAGTTGCCAACGGCTCGCCATCACTGCGACATTTCTTCTAAACGAGCCGCTATGTAGCCCGGGCGCAATGACGCGGAGATGGGCTCCGCAAACTCGTTACACGCTTCGAAGTAATACATTTGTTTAATAAAAGAAAATTAATGATAACAAACTAAAAATCAATTCTAACTTTTTTCGCCTGAGGTATCTTTTAGTTTCAAAAAACAGAAATTTGGTTTTTTGTTGCTCAAAACACCAACATCAAATCTTAAACAAAAAATAAAAATGCACAATGGCATTGTAACAGCAAATACTAGTTTGGCAAAGGGCAACTGCAAAGGGACCGTAGTCTTCGAGTCAAGCAGTAGCCAAGTCAATGTTATGTCTAACAAAATGTATTAGCCAATTTTGTTGAAGTTCAAGTTGAAAGAGCAAAGTATGGCACAATCTATAAGTCAATTAAATAACCTTTGTGGAGTGAATGAGATAATTATTGGGACTTTCGCGACGCTTTGCGTGGGAAGTCCTTATGTTTTTTTCTGGCATATTTTACGAATTCGTAAACAAAAATTAAAAACGTCATAACTTTGAAACGATTAAAAGTAGAAACTTGAAAGTTACATCTTAGCTGGGGCACATACAATTCATTCTTAGTGCAAATTTTGGGGGGATTTGGTCATGCCATACGGGGTTCCTTGCCAAAAAATTAAATTCCAATTTTAGGTTTAAACAGCCCTAGCTCGAAAACTAATGGCACTAGGGAAATAAAACTTTCGAATTTAGAAGGGTTTGGGCATGCCCTTTCAGCTCTCAAAAATAAACCATGACGATTCCGACACTTTTTTTATTTATTTATTCAGCAAATCACATGGTGGTGGCTACTACTCCAAAACCACCAAAGCTAGAAACTTCAAATTTGGACAGATTATTAATCTATACATGAACTTGTGCACCTGCAATTTTGGAGGCGCTACGTCACGTGGTTTGGGACATATGCCCCCAAACCACGTGACAGGGAAGTTTATTAAATCATTTTAGTCACACCGAAGCTAAAAACTTGAAATTTGGACAGATGATAAGTGTATTCATGAACTTGCGTCCCTCCACTTTTGGAGGCGCTACGTTACGTGGTTTGGGGCATATGCCCCCAAACTTGTTAATTTTATGAATTCGTAAACAAAAATTAAAAACGTCATAACTTTGAAACGGCTAAAGGTACAAACTTCAAATTTACATCTTAGCTGAGGCACATACGAATCATTTTTAGTGCAATTTTTGGTGGCAATCGGTTATGCCATACGGGTTTCCTAGCCAAAAAATGAAATGCCAATTTTGGGTTTAAACAGCCCTAACTCGAAAACTAATGGCTTTAGGGGAATAAAACTTTCGAATTTAGGAGGATCTGAGCATGCCCTTTCAGCTCTCAAAAATAAACCATGACGATTCCGGCACTTTTTTTTTCTTTATTTATTGGGACTGCCCCGACTTTTTTGATTGCCTCAAACTAGGGCACTAGTTTTATTTTTACTATCAGCCCATATCTAACACACGAATGTTTTAACATCATTTGAAAATACCCCCCCTGCGAACCCCCCCAAAATGGACCCTCCAAATATTAATTTTTTGTTTGGCTCAAACTAGGGCGCCAGTTTTATTTTTCGATATCAACAGATACAACAGACAAATATTTCGACATAGTTTGCGGGTGCCACCCCCCCAGGAAAGCCCTCCAAAGTGGACCCCCAAAAAACTAATTTTTGCACGACCAAACTTACGATGCCTGTGTTTTTTATATCAGTAGGTACTTCAGAGGCAAACATTTTGACAGAGTTTGGGGGTACCACCCCTCCTTAAGAACCTCCCAAATGGACCCCTTAAAGATCAATTTCTTCAACGGCTTTTCTTAGAGTTCTACTTTTTATTTGATATTATGAAACACTGAAAATACAAAACACTTCAACATACTTTGAAAGTGCGACCCCACGGAATTCCCCAAATGAACCTCACAAAAATCAATTTTTTGACGATTTAATGTAAGTCTTGTTGTTTTTGATATTGGTAGGTATTTAAGCGACAAAAAATTGACATAGTTATAGGGCACCCTCCCCCCCCAAAACTCCCAAACTTCATTGCGTTGAACAGCTTAAGCTAAAACTCCAGTTTTCTTGGACATAATACGGGGGTACCAAACCCCCGGAAACTCCCACGTACACCCCACAAAAATCATTTGTGTGAAGACGTCCCAAAAATTAGCTTTTTGCGACCTTAAGCTATCGAGCTACTTTTTTTGCTACCACTAAAACTTTCAAAACAAGAATATTTTGACGTACTTTGGAGGTAGTCGCCTACGCGCGTGAACTGCCATGGCCGAATGGTTTAGGGCGCCAGTGCTTGAAACATAAGACCTGGGTTCAATTTTCTAGTTGGCCATCGCTGTGATCATACTAATATCTTATTGAATCTAGCATATTAATTTTTTTCCATTACGACAAAATTGTTTATAATATTTTTTGTTTAGAAAGTATCAGGTTTCATTCTCTGTGAAGACGTCCCAAAAATCAGCTTTTTAAGACCTCAAGTCAGCGCGCTAGTTTTTTTTTCCTACCACTAAAAACTTTCAAAACAAGTATATTTTGACGTACTTTGGACGTAGTCATCTACGCGTACTTGCTGCCATGGCCGAATGGTTTAAGGCGCCAGTGCTTGAAACCTAAGACCTGGGTTCAATTATCTAGTTGGCCATCGCTTTTATCAAACCAAGATTATACCGAATGTAACATAATTTTTATTTTCCATTACGACAAAATCGTTTATAATGTTTTTTTGTTTGACACTAGATGTGATCAGAGGGTATCAGGTTTCATTCTCTGTGAAGACGTCCCAAAAATCAGCTTTTTAAGACCTCAAGCTAGCGCGCTAGTTTTTTTTTGCTACCAAGTCTATTCATGAACTTGTGTACCTGCAATTTTGGAGGCGCTACGTCACGTGGTTTGGGGCATATGGACCCCAAACTTGTGACAGCGAAGTTTATTAAGTGATTTTAGTCCCGTAATAGCGCGTGCTGCCATGGCCGAATGGTTTAAGGTGCCAGTGCTTGAAACCTAAGACCTGGGTTCAATTATCTAGTTGGCCATCGCTTTTATCAAACCAAGATTATATCAAATCTAGCACATCAATTTTTTTCGATTACGACAAAATTGTTTATACTATTTCTTGTTCGACACTACGTATGATCAGAGGGTATCAGGTTTCATTCTCAGTGAAGACGTCCCAAAACTCAGCTTTTTACGACCTCAAGCTATCGAGCTACTTTTTTTTTGCTACCACTAAAAACTCTCAAGACAAGTATATTTTGACATACTTTGGAGGTAGTCATCTACGCGCGCGTGCTGCGATGGCCGAATGGTTAAACGCGCCAGTGCTTGAAACATAAGACCTGGGTTCAATTTTCTAGTTGGCCATCGCTGTGATCATACTAATATCTTATTGAATCTAGCGTATTAATTTTTTTTCCATTACGACAAAATCGCTTTGATTTTTTTTTGTTCGACACTAGGTATGACCAGAGGGTATCGGGTTTCATTCTCTGTGAAGACGTCCCAAAAATCAACTTCGCGCGCCAGCTTTTTTTTGCTACCACTAAAAACTTTCAATTCAAGTATATTTTGACATACTTTGGACGTAGTCACCTACGCGCGCGTGCTGCCATGGCCGAATGGTTTAGGGCGCCAGTGCTTGAAACATAAGACCTGGGTTCAATTATCTACTTGGCCATCACTTTTGTTAAACTAAGATTACATTGAATCTTGCATATATTAATTTTTTTTTTCGGGTACGACCAAATTGCTTTCAATATTTTTTGCTCGACACTACGTATGATCAGAGGGTATCGGGTTTCATTCTCTGTGAAGACGTCCCAAAAAAAACACTTTCTAAACACCATAAGCAAGCGTGCTAGGTTTTTTGGGTGTCAGAAGAACTTTTTTGGACAAAACTATTTTGACATAATTTGGGGGACCAACCCCCCAAAACCCCCAAATGGACCCAAACAACAATCAGTTTTTTTGACTGCTTAATCTAGAGTGCTACATCTTTGATATCAAGACACAACAAAGAGACAAATATCTTGACATACTTTTGGGGTACCACCCTCCCGGGGACTCCCCCAAGTGGGCACCCCGAACATCAATTTTTTGAACTGATTAACATAGGGTGCCAGTGTTTAACATAGGGTGCCAGTCCATATCCAAGAGGAAAAATTTTTGACGGGGTTTTGGGGTACCGCCCCCCCTTGGGGAACCAAATGGACCCCCCAAAAATCAATTTTGCTAACGACTTAATTTAAGATGCCAGTGTTTTTGGATATCAGAAGATATTTAAGAGAAAAATATTTTAACGTGATTTGGGGGTACCAACCCCCTCGAGGACCAAAATGGACCCCCAAAAATCTTTTTTTTAATGACTTAATTTTAGGTGCCAGTGTTTTTTGATATCAGTAGATATTTAAGAGACAAATACTTTAACATGGTTTGGTGGTACCACCCCCCTAGGGGGCCCCCAAAAATCAAGTTTTAATTGCCTTGGGCTGGGGCACTACTTTTTTTTTATATCAGCACATTTTTGGAGATCACACCTTTTTTTGGACCAATCAGCAGCATTTTCTCCGTTTATTATGGACTTTACAAAACCACAATTCCGTCACATTTGAGCTGGCCCCGGGCCCACGTTCGGCTCTCGGCTCCCCTGACTTGGACATACTTTGAAAACGCTACCCCCCGAAAATCTCCAAATGAACCTCACAAAAATCGATTTAATCTAAGGCTTCGTTGTTTTTGATATGAGAAGGTATTAAAGCGACAAAAAATTGACATAGTTTTGGGGCACCCTCCCTTCCAAAACTCCCAAACGTCATTGCGTTGAACGGCTTAAGCTAAAACTCCAGTTTTCTTGTATAGAATATGGAGGTACCAGACCCCTGGATATCCCCACGTAAACCCCACAAAAATCAATTTGTTGAACTTAAGCTAAGGATCCAGTTATTTTTTAAATCAAAAGATATTTAAGAGATAAAATTTTTGGCATAGTTTTGAGTAGTTCCCTCCGTAACCTTCCCAAATGGACCTCACAAAATCATCTATTTTGAACGGCTTGAGCTAGGGCGCTAGTTCTTTTGGATATCAGTAGATATTTAAAAGACAATTTTTTACATGGTTTGGGGGGTACCAACCCCTTAATAAACCTTCCCAAAAATCCTTTTTTGAAGCTAAATTTACCAATTGATTTTAGTCAGTTGGGTTCATATGCTGAGCTGGCGTAATGATTGAAGGCGCCAGGTTTGAAATTGTCGAGAATGAACTGAGCTGGGTTCAAATACTTAGTCGGACATTGGTTTTACCTAAACTACAAACGATTCAACATCAATATTTATTTTTTCATGAGACAAAATAAGTTTGCTTGCATTGCATACGATTGAGTTTTACAGAAATATCGGTACCTTCAAAGTATGAAGGGGAGAATGATGGTGAAATGGAACTGGCGGAAGTCCTGTATTATTTTCCCGCAGGAAAATGAACATCTAGTTCTTATACACTCTTTTCTGTAGGAGTAATTTTATAAAAAAAAAAAATATTCAAATCAATAAAAGAAACTAAATTCTGCTCTGATTCAAAACGATAAAATTTTAATTTTCTAATATTTTTGAGCAAAGTTGCAATTATTACGAGATTTGAACAGCTGTTTAGTGGTACCAAATTTTTAAATTGCATTGATCATTATCGGATTTATTGCTGAATTTTTGAAGGTTTTAATAGACTTGAAAAAGGCTGTTAAAAAAAATCGATTCCCGAACTATTTTCACCTCGCCCCTCTCTTCAGCGGCCTTTTTCAAGGTTATCAAAATCTTCAAAAGATCCAGCTATGAGTCCGATAATGATCAGAGCAATATTACGAGATGATAGAGTGCTGTTGCGCTCTGCTGGAGCAAATAAGAAAAATTTTGCAAGTCGTTCAAAAGTTGAAAAAATCGCTTTTAAAAATTTACGATGCTGCAAAAGCAGTGAAAAAGCTTTTACTCAAGCAGAAAAGAGATTTGGAAATTAAACAATTTCACAAACATGGCCGCCAAAACTGACATCGATGCTCTTAAAATTTAAAAACAAATGAGACTGAAAATTGGCAGAAATCTAAGAACAGGAAGCCACAACTGTTATAAAACTTAAATTTACAGGTTCTTGAAAAAAGAAAGAGTGTATGACTAATCGACTTCAAGTATAAATTCTCTCTTCACTAGCGCTGTTGGCTGCTTTTTACAATTTTTTTTAAAGCGAAATATTTTCAGACTACTAGGTGCGCAATTGATGATTCGACACCTGCAGCATCTGCTGCAGATTATGACGTCATCTTTCGAATCGATGACAACTTGCCGGTTTTAGCTACTCTTTCCAATGACAACACCAACAGTGGCGATGACGTCAGAATAAAACAAAAATGCAACTTTCTCTTTTCTACATCTTTGAATGAGGAAAAAAGTACTTGCACCTTTTCTTCTCAGCTACAAGATTTCCAGGATGATGAAGAAGATGATGGTAATCATTCTACTGTAGGCCTACTTCTTTGCTATAAGGGCAATTTTATTAGAACCCGATGCTCACTTTAGACTAAAATTTAGGAACAAATTAAGAACAATGCCAGCCTGTGCAAGAAAACACATTAATATAGAGGGCCATTACAATTGCATTTGAAAACAATCAGCATTGCTTTTTTGGTTTTTGTATATTACCATTGTTGGTTTATTTAAAGACTAATGCAAGAATCTTGATTTACAGTTTACCAAAAGCCATCCAACAAACAAGAATAAATATGTGCCATTTTATTCTTCAATAAAATTTGCAATGACGCTGAAAATTGGTGAAGTTTTAAATAACAACTGCCACCATCAATCCAAAAATTACTAGTTCTTGATTCTTTTTTTATCACAAATAAACTTTTAGGAAATTCATGTACCGTAGCCAATATGTCGTTCCAATGAAACAAAGATGTAATTTTAAAAAACTTTGAGGAAGTAAGTTTTCGGAAGTGCAAGAAAGTGCTACTTTGGAGCAGAAAAACGGGACGATGTGAAGAGCTTTGTTAAAAAAACTAGAGCCAAGATAAAAATGTAACATTCTATTTAGAAAACGTTTCGACTTAAACTAAAGTCGTTATCAATCTTATTCAAATAGAATTTGAATTTTATATCATTCTATTTAATATACACAATATAATAATTTTTATATCATTCTACTTAATAATCATATCATTCTAATTCGATAAGATTGATAATGACTTTAGTTTAAGTCGAAACGTCTCGTAAATAGAATGTTTCGTTTCATCTTGGCTCTGGGTTTTTTGTCAAAATGCTACTTATTTTGAGTGTCGCATTCAAACTATTCTACAAACGCTTTGACTGAATTAGTTTTGCTTGAAGCAGAAGGAAACTTATTCCAAAAGGAGTTGCAGCAACTGCAAGCTTCAACAGAAAACACAGAGGTGAGTATTCAGTTACACAGTTTGCATCAATTGAACGAGGACTGATCGCTAAATCAATAGGGGTGTCAAAAGTCAGAGCAATTGTATTAGATTAGATTGGTGTTGACTCCATCCTTCTTGACCCAGCTATTCCAGAGATATTCTACTTCAAACTACATGATGGGCCCTCCCTAATTGTAAGTTTTATTAGCAACCTTTGCACATATACAGAAGGTTTAAAGGCCACTGTGCCTTAAACCTAATTGTGGCGTTACCTTGGGATAGAACTAAGATAACGTCGCTGATGTTGTCAACGTTAGGGCTACCAATAAAAATTATGGTTAGATAGGCCTCTACGTCGTGCTTAAAGTAGAATATCTATATAAGGCTGGGCCAAGATGAATAGAGTCAACGCTCATCTAATTTCCCAAACTTATTTAGATAACCCTATTGATTTTTCCTTCAGTCCTCTTTTCACTTTTGAATTGTTTTGAATTGGTAAGCAGTGAATAAATTTTGAAAAAACAACAACAACAGTGAATAAATAGTACATTTTGAAAGTCATTAAAAAGGGGAAAGTATTGCAAAAAAGAAGCAATTTGTCTCTGTATTTTTTGAATTTATATGTTTGGTGTTAATATTATAGCTATCTCTCTGCATTTAGTTATTATGCAGTATACAGTATGTACGCTAAAAGAAATCGAAAAATTATATCTCCTTTATAGTCGATGTGATACGCCGAAGTGTGTTACGAGTTTGTGGGGCCCATTTCCGAGTCCTTGTACATGAGCAACACAGATATTTTTGAAGAAATGCTGCAGCAATGACGAGCCTTTAGCAACACTTTCTTTGTTCGATTTAACCTGCCCGAGACTGAGCCTCAGACCTCCCGCCTCAGAAACGAACGCGTTACTGTTTGACAAACTGGCCGATCTTGTAAAATTTAATTATTTTTGTGCAGATTTTTTCATTCAAAAGAACCCAAAGAATGAATGCGACAAGCCACATCGAAAATTGTTCAAAGCAAATGTATGGAGGCAAAATATATTCGAACCGGCTATATCACACTGATCCGAGAATCGGAATGGCCAAACAATCAAGCGCAGGTTTGAATATGGTGCTGCAAATTGCTGATAGTGCAAGGTCTGAACAATCACGTGAAAAGCAGATCGTAGTTGATGTTAGTCCTTCGACTAGTCATGTTACTCCTAATGAAAACACCCCGATGTTGTTTCATCACGGTAACGATACTTGGATAGCTTGCAACGATCAGATTTCATCCAACGAAAACAAACTGAAGCAAACGTTGTACACTCCAATTGGGACTAGCCAGGTTTTCAACGCAACGTGGTCGCTGGCTGGTGGCGGTAGAGACGGAAAATCTAATCCAGCGGCCGACTCACTTTCACTCCGCCCACTAAGAAAAAACTTGACTGAATCTCATGATCACACTCTTGCTGAAATCCGTGATGTGCCTCTTGTGATCATAGAAGGCGGAGGGCGCGTTTATGAAAGGTTACTTGATGAAGATGATCAGAAGAATCCTCTGAAATTGCAAAAATCCAAGAGAGACATCTTAGCAACGGAGACAAATTCAAGTTTCAAACGTCAGTCGTGGTCAGGAAAGCCCGGCGATTTTCCTCAACACAGCAATAAACCATTCAATGACGCTAGAAAGTTGCCTTTATCCTGCAAAAATCAGCTTCAGCTTCATTATTGTTGGGATATGATACCGCAAAGCTTGCACACTCGTCGATTAGGTGAGTTGTAATGAAATCACAAACCACAGAGTTGTAGATTACGCCGGATAACAAGAAAATAAAACGTAAGAAAAAAACAGCACTGGTTTAATGCTCATATCAAGCTTGAGTTGAATCTAAACAAAGAGTAGATGACTCTGAACGTGGTTTGATCACGCCCTCCAATCGGGGCCTCCAATCAGGCCCTCCGATCAGGGCCGTATTTATATTGCGCCGGCCCGGTGGTACATTTGACGCCGGAAACCTTCAAAACCGAAAAGATCTTAGCCAGGTTTTCGCTGCATTTTCATGCCAAGAAAAGGTGAAGAATAAAAATAAATGTCTTCTCTAGGTTTTCGTTGCAAAATTGACATCCAAGCGCTGGGCATCAGCGCGTGGGACCCCTTGCATTGCATTGTGCCACGTGATAAATCCGCCCTGCTTTGATTTTTTTTCAATGATTTCAACGATGCATTAACTCAACAACTTTTTTGTGGTTATTCTGTGATTAGAAAATAATGCTGTTGTATTGATGCTTTTCAGTTTAAGTAAACTGCTGTACTATAGAGATACATAACTCAGGTAATTTCCAGATCAAGTAATTCAACCGGCCGATACTTTCTGCCTAGTTTCTGGAAGGCTAGGGTGAGTTGCAATTATATGACGGTATGTTGTAAAATTTATGCTTGCTTTAATACCTTTAATAACTCCAGTTTTATTTAAAAAACGAACTGAACCTCAGGCAAACGGTTGAAAATATTGTATGATTGACGAAGTACATTTCATACTTCACTCAATACACTGTTTTAATGCACAGATAATCAAACCATTCGATATGGGACTTACTGACGAAATAACTTTACAAAATTGCGCGTACGATATTTTTTGTTTAGATTAATTACAAAATTCTATAATATTGATAGTGATTAACCGCACGTGAAGTATTTTACAAATCTGTCGTTTTCAGCGTACCTAATGTTGGAAAGAAACATGTGGTGACGGTTGGAGAAATTTTGCGTCGAGTGCAGAACCCAGAAAATTTAAATATATCTCTACTTGGTCCAATTCTCAGGAAAGCTAAATCTAAGCATGGAAGCTTAATGCTGAGGCAAAGACTTCAACAAATAGGAATAAATCTGCCCCAAGGTCGAAAAAAGACAGCGCAAACCACTCTCTTCACTTCTCTTACTGAAAGTAAGTGGCTCATAATTCACAAATGCCCTACTTGGTCTGTATTCTCTTTCGTTTAAGCAGTTCACGTTTTAACCATTTCATAAGTTTAAGCTAAACTGTATATCGATGTTTTTTTCTTTTTTTATCGTTCTTTTTTCTCTTTTTCTTTTTTTATTATTTTATTTTTCGGCCATCTTGGTCATCATTTTTAATAAGTCGTTGTTATCAGGAAGTACCTTGACTGGATAAATCTAGATTTTTTTGGTGTTTCCTGGTTTAGTGATAAGCCAGTATCTTAAATCCAGCTGTTTGTGATCTGCCTTTGTCTACGAGACCTATTCTTTTGCCATTAAGCTAATAAATTCATGTATGCGTAATTCGTGTACAATTGAGAAGCTGTTTATGCAGTAACAAGTTGAACTGGGTAAAATTGTGTTTAAAAACAATATGATTGTTGATGTATTATAACTTACGTTTTTATTTTTCCACTAATTATAACGTCATTAGAGTCACCAGGGGCAGAGGTGTCGCTAAGAATGGTGGCACCCGGGGCAGGATTTCGTGGTGGCACCCTTTATCGGCCAAAATATAGGTGAAGACCAAAAAAAAAAAGGTCTTCGCTGCAAAACGAGTTGGTTTTCAGTCCGAAAGTATGTGATGACCAAAAAAAAAAAAGAAAAAAGGTCTTTGCTTACCAATCAGTGGGTTTTCGGTCTCAAAAGAACAAAAAAAAAAGAAATGGTGACACCCTGAGCGGGCCGCCCCCCCCCCCCACTAGCGACGCCACTGACCAGGGGCTCAAGCTCCACACCTTGTTAGCCAAGTGACTTAGAAAATTTAACCCAAACGCGAGCTTTTTAATGTGTTTGGATCAGTAAGACACAAGGAGGACAAAAGGGGGGGGGGCAGTTTAATCCTTTCAAAATGGCTTCTAAATCTTAACAATTTAGTTTTTTTAATGGCTTTGGAAAGTGCAAAATGCCAAACAAATAGCGAATGGCTAATTTTTCAAAAAATTACGAAATTGGTTTCGTGTCCCGGGGCTTTGCACCAAGATCCCCATTGATTCCGGCGGCTGGGTATTCCGTTCCCAAATTCCCACATGTGATACAATCAAGATGCATCAGTTTTCTCAAAAACTTGCTCGCAGGATACATTTTTTGAACGAAACAATTAGCTTTTGGTTTGAGCCCCCAACTTCTTTGGCACTAATTTAGATTTTTTCTACTAAACTTTTAAAGCTTTTATTGTGTGTATTATACCTAACGTCCAATTCTATATATTTCGGCTTTATTCAAGAGTGATTTACCGGATAATATAACGTTAGATTTTTTTATTACTATGCTGCTTTCAAGCATACGAAAATCAAGATTAGTGAAAAACTCGCAAGTTACGACAGTTTTTACAAACATAACTGCTTCGAGCAAATTTCTTCAAATTATGCTCAAATAGAAAATGCTTTTTTAACATTGTTAAATTATTTAGGTGAAGCACGTCAGCTTGCGTTGGACTATGAAAAGCTATGCCGATGCAGATTTCCCACTCGCCAGGTGGCGGTAGAGGTTAAGCATGAATGGAATATCACCAACTTGATGAAGGAAACGTTTTCAAAATGCTTGGCTGATACGATGTAAGTAGTATCCTTTCTACTTCAACTAATGTCGAATCGCAAAAAAAAAAACGATTATTGATGGGGAGATCCAGAGCATCAAACCCAGACCGAAAAAGTACTAAATGACGATTTTGTGTAGATGTTTCATTAATGATAAATCATGGAGTTCATTTCCAAAATCTGTCAATAATTCTTAATTTTATGTAAATAATTCTTAATGTCAATAATTCAAAGTTTATGTAAAATTTCATAACATGAATAAATCGATTTCGGTCTCAAAAGAACATCGTCAGTTTCTGAAAAAAAAAAAGAAAACAAAAGAAGCAAGTTAGAAAATAAAAAAGGGGGCGAAAAAACTGCAGAAGCTCTGCTGAGAACTTTGCTACTCTTTTGTTTAGCACTTTTTCTAACTTGCTTGTTTTTTTTCAGAAACTGACGACAGTATGTTTCTTGCGACATGTTTTTGCACGCTTATTTAAAAGTTGAAGTAATTACTATAAGTTGTACCGTAGCTTGGTAACGTCTGAATATTTCTTAGCTTTTGATGAATTTATTACAGCCATCGCGACATTGTGTTTAAAATTCTTTTAGAACTTTATTGGATATCTACGTTGAGTTCTGCTCAAGATCTTTGGCGCAGCAACGAGATGCTGAAGAGGACGGCGTGGCGCGCCATTTGTACGATTTTGATGCCCTCACTCATGGGTTTGGACTACAAGCCCTAAATATTTCATTAAATACCTTTCGATCTTTTGTTGAAAATTTGTCGGCTTTACATTTCTCAAGTTGTAATGAATGAGATTGTGGAGATTTTTTTTTATTTTGCCCACTGCTGTCAATTTCTTTCCATTTTGCTTTTTGAATTTTTTCACCATTTGTACATTAACGCATATATATTAAGGTATTAGTTATGTTGTTAATTTTCCTAGGTTTTATTGAATTTCAAAGTGAAATTTTATTAATTTAGTCTGAGCTTGCCTTTCTTGCCGGCTCGAAGCAATTATTTGCCAATGATTTTTGGTCAATATTTATCATATTACAACTTGATTGCCAATGAATGATACTTTCTCATCAAATTCTCCCCAGAGCAGGATAAATCTAGGAGGAGCTTATTATCTATTCGAAAAATCTGCGTAATTGCAAAGGATTGTTTTGGACAATCCAAGACAGCAGTATTCTTCCGCTTAATTCTTTGACATATGCAAAATCTAAGGTTATAGTTAAATCGGAAGTAATCATCCAAAATCTTTTTTCTAACAACCATAAAAATTGAAAATATTTTTAATGATCAAACCCTCTCAAATATAACAATCTCATATGACACAATCTTTTCCTCCAAATTCTGAATTCTGATATCGTTCTTTCAACGCTAATTGATACTCATTAACCGTAAAACATAGATTTTTGCTCCAGGTCAGTATCGCGTCCACTCAAACACTTGAAATTAGCATTTGTCCATCCCTTTCCAGCCACATAATTGTAAGGATTGACTTGTCACAAAAAGCAGAATCTTGACGTATCAAACCGGTGTGTTATCAGACGAAGAGTTAAGTAAATTAAGGAAAAAAACAAAAAAAACAGTTGATATTCTTGACGATGTATTGGCGTCATATTCCAGTCTTGCATGACTGGTCCTGCAAGATTTATATGCTGTCATTCGCTTGAAATGATTTGGTTTTGTAGTAAGAAATAAATTGAATAACTGGCGCCCCAAATTTACATAAAAATATTTGTGTCTTAAGCTATTATGAAAATCAAAGAAATTAATCCTCGAGCTGGAGCCGCTCAAAAATCACTTTTTGGGGGTCCATTTTGTGGATTTCCGGAGGAAAAGGCACGTAAAAATTTCAGGAGACGAAACTGCGTTTGTAGCTCAAAAACTTTACACAAAGTTTAGATTTCTGTGTTCAGTCGTTTAGAAGAGCGTTCAAATTTAGGAAAACAAGTGAGTTGGTAGGAATGAAACGATATTTTGAGTAATAATAGAGTGTGAAATCAAATCAATCACAGACCAAAAAAATTAAAAATCTGAAAAATAGAACCCCCACAGACTGTTTCGTCTTTCGACTCATATGCAGGACATGGTATGGAATGGAATGGAAGACGATTTTTCCATATTCCATACTGGCAATTTTCTTCCATTCCATTTCTATTCCATACCAAAAATCTTCCATTCCATATTCCATTCCATACTAAAATTTTCTTCCATATTCCATTCCATACTAAAATTTTCTCCCATATTCCATTCCATACTTTCATGCCAAAGAAATTCTTTCTTATCTTTCAAAAAAATTTTTAAAGCTTATCAATTCTTAGCAAAGATAAAAAAAAATTATCTTTCAAAAAATATCATATTCTTTCAAAAAAATTTGAACAAGCCATAGTTGGGGGAAGGACTGGCCTAAACTGTTGGCGCTTCCCCCTTCTCCTCCTCCTGGGTTTCGGGGCCCCTGGGTATGAAAGATTTTGAGTTCGGTTGCGACGGAAATGTTCCATCTGAGTATTGTTTTTACTTCTCACGTATGACGCCTAGTTGCCAACGTTGAAAAAGAGAGACAAGCAATCACAAATCACTTGAGAACTTTGGTTCCATTCTCGCAAATTTTTTGTGCCTGTGGGTTGCTGAAAACTTCTTTGTCCATGACTTTGCCTTACAGTTACACCACTAGAAAAATGAAACGTAAGCAAAAGTGCTTGGTTTTGCAATCCCTGTTTGCTTCGTATGTAATACGTCATCAAAAATGTTCATTTAACCTTTAACTCGACATGAGTTAAGCCAAGTTCGGTTATGAGCAAATATGTCAAGTGTTCAAGCAAACAATCGTCATCAAAGTTAATCTGAAGTATTTTTAACTTCAATTACCGCTTGACAAGCTATAATAAGACATTTGAAGAAGAGCAAGCAGTTTTTGAGAGGAAGATGCCTTTCGACTGCTTCACCACCAGAACCAGACTTTTGAAACATGATAAGATGTTTTTCTGGTACCTCTTCATTCTATCGGGTTATAGAAGAATAGTAAGTCGCCAACTCAGATGGGTCGTAGGAGATGACCAGTGAGTATACATTAGCCTTGTGGCGTTAAGGGTGCACATTTTTCGAGCGGAGTAAAAATGCCACTATACTTTACCGGGTACTTCAGCACAGCTGGGATTCTGTAGTGCAGAACTTTTCGTGCAATATATTTATCTACTGAAAGAGCGTCTCCAAACAACCAGATAAAAACATTTTTACTTTACCTTAAATGCTTTTTAGGCTGGGAAAAGCCAAAACTAGTAAGCTTGATGAATAATACTGAACACCGTCCGAGATAAAACTTGACCAAATTTTGAGGTACCAAATTGGGAGATCCCCCCCAAACGAAGGCGCCAAAATTCAAAACTTGTTAACCATACACGTTAGACAAATGAAATTTTCAGGATTGACAATTATGAAGATAAGGTAATATTTGACGAAATTTGGGGGTACCAAAATAAGGGAATTTCATAAAACAGGGCTGCCAAAATTCAAACTTTTTAACCGCACAGGCTATAAACAGATGAAATGTTGAGAATAGATAAATATAAGTTAGAGATAAAATATGACAAAATTTGGGGAAACCACAATGAGGATGCCCCTCTCAAACGGGGCCACCAAACTCGAACTTTTTAACTACTGTCACTAGACGCTTGAAATTTTCAGAATAAGCAAGTGCAAAGAAAAGATAAAATTTGACAAATTCGGGGTTACTAGAATGAAGAGATCCTTCTCAAACAAGAACGCAAAACTTCAAAATGAAAAAAAGATAAAATTTGACAAAATTTCAGGGGAACACAGTGAGGGGTCCCCCTCAAACGAGAGGCCAAAATTCAAACTTTTTAATTGTTTAAGCTAGGCACATCAAAAATTTAGGATAGGCAAGTGTCAAGAAAAGATAAAATTTGACAAAATTTGAGGCAACAAAATCGGAGTCCCTCAATTTGGCCCTGCAAAATTCTAACTTTTCAACCTTTTAAGCTAAACACATGAAACTTTCAGAATAGGTAAATATAAAATAAAAATAAAATCAGATTAGGTGAATAAAATATGACCAGGTGCCACAATTGAAAAGTCTTCTTTCAACAGGTCCTTAAAAATTTTGAACTACCCAAGCTACACAAATAAAACTTTCAAAACAGGTAAACATGTAATATAAAAAAAATATTGCGGATCTCGTACTATAGGGGTCCTCCAATTATGTTGACACCTCCCCACATTAACTACAAAACCTAAACGAATTAAGTCTATTGGGTAGGTTAATATAAATCAACGATAGATAACAAAATTTGGTGGGCCACATTGAGGAGACCATGCCAAATAGGCCCCTTAGCCCTGATCAGAACAGTGTTCTTGCGTGACTCAATCGGAACATATGTTGACAATTGTTAACATGCCGTTTTTACGTGTTTTTCAATGCTAATGCGCGGTGTTTTCAAATACTATTTTTTCTTTTTATGGTGCACATGCAAGATTAATCAATCTTACAGCCTGGCGAGATGCCAGAGTAAAGTGACCGGGGGGAAGGGAATGAACAATATTTAAGAGGCATAAAATAATTTTACCCTTAAATTCGGGGGGAAGACCAAAAAAAATCTTCCCAAATTGGACGGCAGGGCTCCGGGCCGGTTGCCTGCTTTCGGAGCGCAATTTTCGAACGGGATGCACGATCCTTGCCTGGGGAGGGGGGATCACGACTGGATTCAATGGTGCGGATCTCTATTCATGCCCACAGATTCAGGAATGAAGACCAAAAAAAAAGGTCTTTGTCACGAAATCTGAGGCTTCGTCAAGGTGTTCACCCGTGCTTTCGTCCTAGAACGAAAGTGTACTTACGCTTGGGGGGAACAAGCAGCATTTTTTCGGGGGGACATAGGACCCAAAAAGCACTTTAGAAGCACCGGGCCAGTTACTTTGGTTTGGGGCCCAATCTTTGCTTGGGTGGCACAATTTTCGCTTAGGAGGCACAAGCAGTGATTAGGGAGGCACGGCCCTGAAATGCTCCCCAGTGGCGCTGGGCGTGGGTTGGGCCCTGACAACTAAAAGTGGGTTGGCTCGGACTAAGAAGTGAGGAGGTTCCAAAACCTCCGGCAGAGATTTGTGCTGAGTGTTTTGTCTCCGTGGCTTTCTTTCGTCAAGTTTAGGATGTACAGTAGTTTCACCGCAATTCTGTATAAATAGTCTTTTTTTGTCTTTAGGTGAAGACCAAAAAAAGGACTTCACCAAAATTCAATAGTCTTTTTCGAAGTTTCTGTCAGTGGGTTAGGGTTCAGTGAGTTAAGGCCTAACCTGCAAAAAAGGAAGGCAGACCGAGCCTACCCTCGACGGCAATACTGGTTGCATGAGTTAGTACTTCAAAATTTACGGTGTATGACTATCAACTGGTATAGAGATTGATTTTAATTTTATGTTCTGAATTCTTACAGATACTATTATCTAGCTAAGTATTTTGAAATGTAAGTAGGCTACTAATAAGAACTGTTGACAGAAACTTAACATCCTCCAACCAAAATCACTTCACAAAATGCCGTTAAAAAATTTCTTAGTTGCTGGTACTTGTGTTGAAACAATAGCTAGGTATCAGCTGTAACAATAATTATTTATTTACAACAACAGCAACAGTCACCGGACTGCGTCAGACGCTAATTATTGGACGATCCGCGCACTTTTTCATTGCAATGACTACTTCGTGTTTGGAGGAATTTTCAGTGAACCAATGTTCCTGGGGTCTTCTTCGAATTCTTGTCTACTGAATTTGCTGCTTATTCGAAGCCACCAAGCAGAGATAATCCTCGTAAAGCGTCTTATCCAAGGACGCAACAATTTTATTAAGGTTCGGGTTGAACCCAGATTATTCGACCAGGGTAGCGTTGTTTTTATGGCTAATCTCGTTGAATGGCCTGGGTTCAACCCGCACCCTGATCACGTTGTTGCGTTCTTACATAAGATGATTTACGAGGATTATCTCTGCTTGGTGGCTTCGAACAAGCAGCAAATCCAGTAGACAGCAAGAATTCAAAGAAATCCACAGGAACATTGGATCACTGAAAACTCCTAAGCAGATATGGCTTCCTCTAACCACGAAGTAGTCATTGCAATACAAAAGTGCGCGAATCGTCTAATAGTTAGGGCCTGGCGATGTCCGGTGACTAGAGGATAAATATACACTAAAGCAGCAAGTCATTTAGAGTAATTTTAAATCTCAACAGCCGTATGTCTTTCTTATTGTGCTATTGTTTCTATTTGTTGACATTTGCCAACAAGGGTTCCGATTAAGATAAAACGCAAATAACTCATCGTAGATACAATTTTGGAACTTCATATCACTGCATCAGGAAGCTAATACGAAGTTATCCCTCGTCAGTAAATGGCTCTAAGCTAGCATATAGGGGGCGAGTGCAATCAAACAAAAAAAAATCAATGTTGACAAATGTCAACGTATGTTCTCATAAGGGTTAAGGTTTTAAAATCTTAAATACAAAGTAGCTCTAGCTAGACATATCAAATTTTATGAGCTCCGGTTGGCTGATATTAGAAAAACACAAAACGTGCCAAATTTGGTAATGCCATGTTGAACAATAATTAGCCCGAAAGATTGTGTTAAATAAAAGGCGTATAGAAAACTGCGATGGTTTACCAAGTTCTTCTCAACAACCTGTGAGAACCTGCGAGTGAAGCATTAACTGGGGAAAATAAATTTTGATTCTCCTCGTTTTTTGTAATTTGTCAAATCATATCATTCGAGAATAACGTCTACGTGGCAAAAACATAAAGGATTTAATAAAAACTTAAATAAACGCCTGTTTCAAATTCGCATAATTTTAGAACTTTTTTATTTCAGTTTATGCTGTGGAGGAGGGAGCTTTAATTTCGAAACAACCTATATACCAATCAAGGGAGTCCGCAGAAAATTTTTCAGGGGAGGGCCAAAAGAATAGAGCCAGTATTAACAACTGAAAATGGAAGATTTGTTGAAATTTGGGAAGTTGTTGAGTGAGTGTGTGAAAATCCAGAGATAGCCCCCTACCCCCCCTTGCCGACGTCCATGATACCAATGCTATAATACTATGTTGAATTGCGATGCGAAAGAGCGTTTTCACAATCATACATGACTGTAAGTTTCGTTGATGTAACGAAATTTGATTGTGAGTCGGTGGAATTTTAAAGATCGCTTTATGTTATTTCAAATGAAGCGAAACACTGTTTCAGAACTCACAGAAAGTGCTGGCATTTGACGTTGTATTGTAAACGGCAGAGGTGGAGTCGAGGACGCAAGGCTCGAGGCCAAGGCCAAGGACACAAAAAAAATCCGAGGCCAAGGCCAAGGACAGCCTTTCCGAGGACAGACACTCTCGAGGCCAAGGACAGGAATGCTCGAGGCCAAGGCCAAGGACCAAGGACACAAGCGCAAGTGCTCTCCAAAAAAAAAAAAAAAAAAAGGTCTACACAAAAATTTTTCAAGCGATCTCCAAAAAAAAGAGGTCTTCACAAAAATTTTTCAAGCGATCTCCACAAAAAAACGTTTTCCAAAAAAATTTTCAAGCGCTTCACAAAATTTTAACAATTCAAAAAATCGTGCTGTCCTCGAGCCGAGGACAGGCCAATTTTCGAGGACTTGAAGCCTCGAGGCCAAGGACTTCAAAATCTGTCCTCAAGGCCAAGGACGTCCTCGAGGACTCCACCTCTGGTAAACGGTTATGCGAGTTTTTTGAATGACGTTACTCGATTATTTTGGATAACTTCGAGAGGTTAAAATTTTGAACTCGAATAACCACAAAGCGATTTAAGTTAGCGAAACAAAATCTGAAAGGGGGGTATTTAAATTATTGATCAGACTATAAACCAGTGGCGGATTTAGGGGGGATGCATCCCCCCCCACCAGTCTAAACATAACGTGCATATGAATAATACTTAACTTATTTAAAAAAAGCAATCAGTGAATAGTCGTTAGCTCGTGTAACTGTGATATAATTTGAAAAGCCAAGGGGAGGGGAGTGAAAGAAAATAGTATTTGTGCAGCGAAGTTTTTACAAAACAGAAATTAGTCTTTTACAAGTCCGATTGATTTGAAGGCGCCGAATCAGCAAAACTCACCACTTGCACTTTTCAGCGATTAAGGCATAGGAGCACAACCAGTGGCGGAGTTATGGGAGCGGATGGGGGGATACATCCCCCATCAGCGTAAACATAACAAGCATATGAATATTAAACTTATTTGAAAAAAAAATTAAAGCGTATTTTCGATAGGCTGTGTGACTGTGATATAATTTCTAAAGCTCTGTGAGGGGAGGGACAGAAAAATGTAATTTTTACAGCGAGTTTTTACAAAACAGAAATTAGTCTTTTACGGGTGCGATTGATTTGGAAGCGCCGAATTAGCAAAATTTACAACTTGCACTTTTCAGCGATAAAGCCTACACAATGCAAATCATTATTTCTTAAGTGACATATTAGGCTTATAAACAGTGAGCATTAGGCGAGGTCAAGAACATTAATCCTAAGCAGTAGTGTAGCCAGGAGGGGGGCTATAGCCCAGTGGTGCAAATCTTTGTTGAGCATTGGGGGGAAAATTTGTAATTTTACCCCAATTTTGCCCTATTTTCAACATTGGGGGGATGAACCTCGACCAAGACTTTTTTCAGGTGAACAAATTATGCAAATTAAGTGAAGAGTTCACCAGAAATGGAACACTTTTTTTCCCCGAATTCAGGTGAAGACCAAAAAAAAAGGTCTTCACCAGAAATGGAACACTTTTTTAAGTACTGACCTGCGCTCAGATGCACACCAGAGTCAAATTATTGGAGGGGATGCAGATGAAGACCATACTCAAATTGCTGGGGGGTATACAGTCAATATATTGGGGGGTATATCCTCCCCATCCCCCCCCTTGTTTCGGCACCACTGCTATAGCCCCTCCGTTGGCCTGTCAACCAAAATGCAAAATAAAAAATATCACGTTTTTAGCACTTCTGAGACTGTTTTTCGCACTGAAATAGACCAAAAAGTGATTTAAAGCATTTTTTGAAACATAAGGGGGACTAATTTGTCAAAAATAAAACTCACGAATCAAAAAAAAACTTTAACAAAGGACCAAAAATAAGCAATAAAATTTGATTGCTAGTGTGAAAAACTTGAACACGGGTTTCATCAACAAATATATTGTAGGCCTAAACGTGGAGAGGCTATTCAGTAATGGGGTGGAGAGGCTATTCAGTATTGGTTAATTACCAATCACTTATCTCAATTCTCTTTCCATTAGCCCGTCTCCAATTATTTTTCTCTATAAAATATAAATGAAACAAATTACTCAGTGTGAGTTTTATTGAACCAGAAGATTTTATGCTTATGATTTACCAGCATCCAAATACGAGAACTCAAATTTTACCATTAACCACCTCTCACATAGGCCGTTTATGCAACCACTTGAATCATGTTTGCACTGCCTATTTCTATGCCGCATTTTAAAAGCATTATTTTATCAAACTAGCTATAAAATTAAATTATTTTTGCAAAAAAACGCAAAATTTTTGAGCGCTGGGGGCCAAGCCCCCAGACCCCTAAAACAACCGCTCCATTGCGAATTTCTGGCTACGCGCCTGGTTACAACACATCCGAATTTTTGAGGTTTTGTGCTCAAAATTTTTATCATCCCCCCCACCTAAATTTTCTGGATCCGCCACTGCTATAAACGACTACATTTTTTACAAATTCATTCAAAGCAATATCAGATCACTATTTTAAAGCTTAATAAAGTTCAGTAAAAGTTGGATAATGCCGCGAAGTTCCTAGATATCGCTTACGATGTCACGTTCTACTTTATTATACAGCACTGTACATGCGAAGCGATTCAAGGGGTGGCTCTTTATCGGGCCCATTTTTGGGGGTCTTGGCCTCGAAACAACGACCCAAAAGAACTTAACTGTACTTCACCACTTTAATGTAGCAGAGCAATTGCCTCAACTACCAATAAAGCTACAACACCATGTTCAAGATGCTGCAGGCAAATCAAAAAATGCTGAATCAAAATCAGTTCAGGACTACAAGATGATACGGTAACAAAAACTGATCAAACAATGACCTTGAAGATTAATAGGTTTGGAGAAACGGTATGATTGCGCAGATAGCAGTGAGGTATTTGGCACAGCGCCAAAAGCGATGAATCGCTTTCAGAAATGCTGCAATGAAGTCGTGCAGCTGCATATTACTTTGCCAGCGGCGCATGTTTGCCTCGTTGTAATATTAAGCAGATTGCTTTGCTTGGGTTTTGCCAATATAGAATTTAGATAACAAAAAATTCGATGGCATGATTAATATGCGCACGAAACTCTGACGCTGAAAACTTGTTGTTTTCCAGCACATTTTGACATTAGCATCATTTCTATTAACTTCATCCAAAAGAATGACTTGGCTATCATTAAATTTTGAATTAATTACACGATTATCACAAGCGCAATAGGGGTTGCTTAAAATGGGAATAAATTCTAACGCCATTCTTTGCGTGATTCAGTGTTTTTTGATTCCGGTTCTCTAACTTTTATCTTTTTCAGGCAAATTTGAAATCAAAAATGTGTCAAGAACTACACTATAAGAACTTGCATTGCAAATTGTCCTGTAAAGGTGTGTTTACACCAGAAGCGAAGCAAAGGTAAGCAACCTTGGCGAGAGGTCTCTCACGTCACATGCTCAAAATAGACCAACCATGCACCAACAATTTTGTCAAAGTGAAGATAAGCAACCGCCCGCGAAGTTTACGACCGGTGGAAACCTTTTGCGAGCTGCTGATGACGTCACATTTTGGTTACTTGGCATAGCTTCGGGTCCGGTGTAAACGCACAATTGCGCGTACGCGCGAAAAATGCAAAATTTAATCATTTGTTAATTTTTTTTTCTTGATCAGCGAATTATGTTAATACAAGATAGCAAGAGCGAAGTCAGGAAAAAAAAGAAGTGGCTGACGTCAGACGTTAAATCATGCTAAAGATTAGAACGAACTAGGGAGTAAGAATTGCTCGGTCGGAATGTCTGATCACACTTTACTCAGTTCCATTAACACCAAAGTGCTAGCGGCGCAACTGAAAATTGGTTACATCGGAATCACCCACTGGCGTCGCTAAGAATGGTGACACCCGGGGCGGAGTTTTGTGGTGTCACCCTTCATAATGTACTGTATTAGTAGGCGGCAAAGGTTGTATTTGAAAGATAGCGGTACTACTTCATTGCTGTACATAGCGGTTGTTATTTGGCTGGCTCAATAACTTCTCATTGTAAGATTCTAAAACTTGGAAGTATGAGCAGCACACGTCTAGTATCAGGCGCGTAACCAGAAATCTGCAATGGGATGAGGGCCGTGTTCGGGAGTCTGGAGTTCGGGCAGAGCCCACTGCACTCGAAAAAAAAATTTTTTTTCAAAAACAACTTAATTTTAGGCTTATTTTGAGAAAAATTAATGCTTTTTAAACGTGGCATCAGGGAGAACTCTGGTAGCATAGAAATTAACAGTGCAAAAGCTTGATTAAACTCAGGTGCGTAGCCAGAAATCTGCAATGGGGAGGCTATTTCGGGGATCTGTGGGCGGAGCTCCCAGCGCTCAAAAATTTTGTATTTTGTAGCAAAAATAACTTAATTTTAGGCCTATTTTATTAAAGATTAATGCTTTGGATCGGGGCATAAATATTAGCAGTGCAAAAACATGATTAAACTGGTTCCGACAATGGGCAATGGCTATGCGGGAGGTGGCTAATGGTAAAATTTCAATTCTCTTATTTACAAGCTAGTACCAAAATCATACAATTAATAGTTCAATCAAACTCATAAGTAGTAAACCATTTCGTCTATATATTTAATAGAGAACAATCGGTGGGGTGAAGGGCGAATGGAGCGATAATTGAGCCGAAGTAATTGCTAATTAACTACTACTGAATAGCCACTTTCTCCCCCCTCCTTTGTTCCTGAGCTTTTTTTTTTTATGAAACCATTATTCAGCATGTCTCAACAAGCGATCAAATTTGGTTGCTTAGTGCTTGCGATTTTTCAAAGTTTCCCTGATTTTTGATTTATATTTACGACAAATTAACGCCCTCCTTTCTAAATAATAGTTTTAAAAGATGCTTTTAATTATTTTTAGTCAATTCCAGTGTGCTAAACATTTCCAATGATGCTAAACATATCGTTTGTTTTTTTTGTTTTGTTCGACATAAAATGGTGTCACCCCAAAACGGTGACACTCGGGGCGGGCGTTCCCTCTTACCGACGCCACTGGGCTTACCCACAAAGTAAAACTTGCTTGCGTTTAACAAAAGGTCTGCGTGCGCAGTCCCTAGCCGCTGCAGGTCATTGGAGTTTGGGCAGGTTTTAAGACTTTTCAGAAAAAACATAGCCATTTTAACACCATTAGGATGGCATTTGACACGTTTGTAGAGCCATTAGGAAGAACAAAATGCTAAGATTTGAGAGCCTTTCCACAAAAACTTACTCAGCGCTTTAACATACTGGTCAAGTCTAAATAACGTTAAAAAGCAAGTACAATTTCCCAAGTAACTTGGCTAATAGGCTGGGGCTTCCGCCCTCCTAGCCCCCCATGATGGTTGCGCCACTGTTCAGACCCACAACCGGTATACTTGTATTCGTATTTTATATTAAAAAAGCTAATGGTTTTGATAGTTGTTAAATGTTTTATCTTTAAAAATCTTTTATTTTGAAAAATCTTAAATCTTGAAAAATGGTCAACTCCTAAGCGGTTGCGGATTGGTCCAAAGAATATCGCCTCCATCGCTTTCTCGTGATAGGAGGACACAGATGCATCAATCAATCGGATTTAAATCAAGCTGTTTTAAATTAAAGAAAGCACCAGTGCATAGAGTATCGTTATCAGTGGTCAGCTTGGCGCATCGTTAACATTTCTCTTAAAGAGATGTAAGCTACAAAAATTTTGCCTCGAAAAGACCTGTACTTCATCAACATGTAAGTTTGAGCTACCTTTGCAAAAAAGTCCTCCCTACAAAGAAATAGTTGGAGTGATGGTTCTTCATTACCCGCCATTCAGAAGACCAGACATTTAATTTTTTGTATTTAATGTATTCGTGTGCAGTTCTCTTTGGCTTTTACATGCGTGTCTCATCTACGAGTCTACGACTATTAAAACTGTGCAACATGCAACCAAAAAATCTCTTCAGCTCGTTCACAAGCAGGGTTTTAGTCAGCTTTTTTGCAACAAACAAGCGCAAATATCCTGCAGCTTCATATCCGGTGGAGTAAACAAACTAAAGTTTGTAATTGGATGTCTGCTGATAACGTGCGGCTTGTAATCCGAACCAGTCACAATAAACTTTGCGAAATCGTGCATTGTATTCCAGCAAACGTATTAACGCGAAGTATAAAATTTTTGATAAATTTCAACGAAAAACCGAGTTGCAAGCAGCAATTGCAGAAACGATTCTCAAACAAAGAAAATCTATAAAATAAAGCAATTGTACAACACACAAACAAAAAATGCATGCAGTTAGCAATGGATTAGGACTGGTTTATCAAACGTGCATTTAAAAAAATATACACAACCAAATGTGTACGCGTTCAGATGAGTAAAAAGTAAACTCAATAAACCCGTGCATCAAAAGCAAAATAATGATTCAAACAAAGGCTCATTGTCACGACAGTTTGTTTAGAATTTACTGAGTGTACTACGCGAGGCAGCGTGTACGAGGTAAGGGAATCATTGCTGTAGAATATGGAACGTTGAAGGCTATTTCCCATCGTGCAAGCTAGTACTGTTAACGTTTTTGAAAGATTTTGCAATTGGTCCATTGCTAAACAGCCGGAGGCAAAACTAACGGGCCAAAACAACATTTTCTTCGTGATGCACATTCACCGGCGATCAAGAATTGAAAAAAAGCAAATTTTACTTTTTCACCAAAGCATTTGTTTATTTTTGCTTTTATTTGCTTGTGGAGGCGACTCGATCTGGACGTTTTGCTTATTCGGTGGCTTTGCCGATATGCACTCGTTTTTATATGAACCAGTAAATTTAGCAGTAAATTGAGGCTGCCTGTTTTTAATTTTTGGCAATTTTCAGCTTTGTTTTGTTCTTAAATTTTTAAGAGCATCTATGTCAATTTTAGCAACCATGCTTGTACCACTGATTAACTCCGAATATGCTCTGTCTGCTTAAGTAAATACTTTTTTGCTGCTTCTGCAGCATCGTAAAATTGCAAAACCGACAACGCAAGTTTTATCTCAATTTGAACGACATTCAAATGTTTTCTCAATTGCCTGCGCAAAGCGGAATAGCACTGGATAATTTCGGAATTGTAGAAATTTTGCTTGCAAATACTCGAAATCACTAAAATTTCATTGTTCTAAATTAGTATACAATTTAGTTTCTTTTCAGAATTGAAATTCATTCTTTTTGGTTTGTTTCTAATTTATTTATACTGCTAAGGCTGGCATCGGTCTAAAATTTTGAGCAAAAATGAGCCTCGGGTGTAATGATATTTAATCAAATTCTAAAAAAATAAATAAAATAGGCGATGAAACAACGCGGCGGTGACCGTCCTTATCCCCCGTATACCAGCAAAACCGCCACATTCGAGCGTTAGAGATAAGGAATCGATTTTTAGCAATGACACTTGAATCACACTTTAAGCAAGTAGGTTTCGAAGTTTTTAGAAACTTTGAATTATGCTTGCAACTGACACGAATGACGTGTCTGTCAACAATAATCAACAAACATAGTCAAATACCCTCTAACACAATAAATTACAAAATACATTTCCAACTTAAAATTTCGAGTAAATTGTATGACTAGTGATGGTGTCAGGATGTTAGCATCATGACTGTTACATCAGCAACAATCTGATTCATTTACCAAGGGACTTGTATTGTTACGCAATAATTTGCAAAAAATATCGATCAGAAATTCTGACGTCAAGCATCATTAGAATCAGGTTCAATAAATATAAATATCATAAAACCATAAAACATCATAAATCTCGAAAGAGCCGCTGTAGTATCGAAATACCACCGAGCTTTTATCGAAATGCAAGCAATGCTACCCTGTACATCCAAATACCTACACGACAGCAGACGCGCAGCCAGGATTTTGCTGAGCGGGGTTGAAACCAAAAGTTAAAAATTTTTGTTCGAAAAATGTCTCGTTTAGGCGGCGTGTTGAGCCAACCTGCAATTCAAGAGAATCACACACGGGGCCTGGAGGGATTTTGTGATGTTTTCGGCAAAAATAGCCATATTAACGCCATTTGCATCATATTTCGCACGTGTTTAAAGCCATTTAAAAATAAATTGCTACATTTCGAAAGCCATTTAAAAGAATTAAATTGTCTACCCCGCCCCCTTCCTTGCAGGTCAAGTTAAAAACACGTTTAAACGCTCGTATTTTGGAGGTGTTTTGGTTTTGTATTTTCTAAGTGACTTGGCTGATGGGGGGGGGTAAAAGGTCCTTAGTAGCCCTTGGTTGCGCCACCCCAGGACTGGAAGTAGATAGGCCTACTGTAATCAATAAAAATATATTTTGAATGCAATGTTCAGTCAAACAAATTGCACATACACGCATACCAATAACCTTAAGGAATTGCAGCAACGAGATAGTACAGTTTGCTGTTCTTACCAAAAATATTCAGTCAAATTACTGATGATATTTGCATCTCAAACATTTCAAATTTATCTGCAGTTTCCTTACAAACTATCCGAGGCTATCGCTGTTTACAGTCAACTTTTTAGTCCTGACGTGCCTAAAATGATTTGGAATGATGCAGAGATAAATGTCGGACTTTTATTTTCAAGGGCCAAGGGTAGGTGGTGGGTGGGAATCTTTGGGCCGTTTCTTGTTCTATGGATCCTCGAACATTCTTAGTGCGCCTTGAGTTTCAAAAATACCATTTTAAACTAATTTAAATCTATTTATGTGTGTGCTTGGTTGAAAAATTAAAAAATGGCGAGAGGCAACCTGACTAGCCAGTTCTAAAAGTAATGACATGCAATGAAGTCAAAGAGCGATTAACTAACTACACAGTACTTGTCATACTGACAAAAACATAAACTGATCAAGAAAAACGGAAATCAACAATAAATTCAAGGTTGGGTTGCGAGCAGCTTTAGTAGGAAACGGTTATTTTAAAGGACAATTTTTGACCATTCCTGTTTTTTTTTTGTAAGTGGCCTTGTAAACGTTGGCATATTTTATAACCACTTCCACCCGATTTACGCAATAGTTAGGCAACTTTTCCCAACCATTCACTTTCCAAAAGTCCCATAAATAGTTCATGATAAAGCTTGCCAATACTTCGCTCGTCCAAAAAATGTGGGAGCTTTTTAAAGGTTTGATTGAACCTCCGTGAGGTGATGTATGACGTTTATGTACTTACAAACCTTGTTTTTTTTTTGAAAAAAAAAAGTAATTTTAACGCCATTTGAAAGAAATTTCACTCGCTTTTTGCCGATTGAAAAAAAATTAAATGTTAAAATAAGAAGCATTTATCTCTTTCACCCCACGTCACTTGTAGTCACGCTCAAATATGTCTTAAGCTTGCAACGGTTAAATTTTCTTAGTGACTTGATTTTTATAGTTGGAAATTGCTTGTTAGAGAGGTTATACGAATTTTACAACTCGTTTTGGGTAAAAAAAATACTCAATTGGGTTATGGCTCCGCACCCTCCGCGCTACGTTCTAAGCTATCATGGCTAAAGCAGACTGTTGCCATAATGTTAATAAAGTACAGAACAAACAATCGTCATTTTGACGTAATTGGAACGCAAAAAAACACAAACATACTCGAAAAATACGAGGCCTACATTACGCAACGCTCCGAAAGAGTTATGACGTAAGTTTTGGTTGTTTTAATGAAAAGCTTACGACATCGCAACTCTAGCAATGCGCAGCGTAATGACCTCCCAGGTCTTGACCACAAACATAACAATCATATTTTAGCCAGCTCATGTCAGAGGTGCGATTCAAATTTTGCGGTAACTGTAACCGGTTCTCTAAACTTAGCAATCGGTTTATTCAAGCCAAAAGTGCAGAATATCTCTGCACGCAATTTTTAACAATCGGTTCTATAAATTAAGGAACCGGTTTACGCGAACCGGTTGAATAGCACCACTGCTCATATGCCCCATAAAAACATTGATGCAAAACACAAAGGTACCAACGACAAAGTGCTGTATTTTGAAATACCTTCGTAACGCATTGCTGTTAGTGAATAGAAAAAGTTAAAAACACTGAAGATTTTCACCTTGATCGTTTATATCACGAAATAATTGATTTTGCGATATTGCACCACAAAGTGAAACAAATCATTTTGTGGCCGTGAATACCCTCGCAGTTCGCTTACATCAACAACGCGGTACGGTATCAACATTACATATGCACTTCCATAGCCTCCGGCGAAAAGACGACTAGCACGCTAGGAGAACTCATCATTTTGTCTTCACTCTTCAGCCATCACACTGCATTTTGTTCTTCGTTAGTAGATGCTTGCTCATGTTGTAATCGTTCATTTTCCTCCTTTAATCTCGAATTGGCTTTAATTAAATACAGTAGCTCTTCCATTTTTTGTCGCCTGTCAATTTCTTTTTGCAAGAGATATTGCAAATTGTGCACTGCCGATTCAAGTTCAACGCAACGAGTCGTTAATTCGTCCACTGAATGACTGCACAACAATTCTATGCGTACGTCATCATACATTCGTTCAAATTCTTCAATAAATCGCTTGTCACTAACGTCCCAGAAAACGCTGTCAGAAGATAAACGGTCATTGTACAGCTCGGATGGGGTCAAAGATAATTGGGTTGAGGTGGAGCTACTACTACTCGTTATAGAGTCACTTTCTGAGTTGTTGCTTGACCCTCCGACGGAATCTAAGCTTCTCTCTTGATCTGGTAAATAGTACTCCTTATCTTCACATAGAAATTGGGTGGTGTTAGCAGGGGCATTTATTTTGGGCCTTAGTAAAAAGTTCTTGGATGAATACGGCCGGTTTCGAGTTTTGCGACGTTTCTTACTTTTCTTGTCGTTAGCGTGACGCTTTTTCTTCTCGTTTACGACACCGATTAGGTTTACATCGTCTTTTTCTGGCGAAACCAAACATAAAAGTTGCTTTTTCTTTTCTTCCATGATCTTGAAATGACATGCAGATTTTCTAAGAATTGTATGTTGAACTTAAACTAGCGACAAGGCAAACACTTCAAGCCGACGCCAAAGTTACTCCGTTATCTAAACTGCTTTATGCTCGGAATAACGTATCAAACCTGCTAAACTTTTTTTACCGCTAAAAACTTTTTAATTTTCCACACTTCTTCGGCCTACACTTTACACCAAAACTCTGAAGAATGTTGAGATAGTTGAAACGAGCTAGTAACAGTCAACAAACCAGCTTAGCCTTTTTCTTGTTGAAATCCGGTAAGCAAGCTCGAATAACACGCACATACGCTATTCAGTATTGCAACATAATAGAGCAAAACGCCCCTCGCGCACTTTCAAGCATATTACACACACGCGTCATTGCTAACATCGAGTAATAGGCATTCGTGCGTATTCGATTTTGTGTTGCCATTTTTTTCTCATAAATTTATTTCGTTAAAAAATGGATTGTTTCTTGAGCTTGATGTGAAAAATAATGGGTAAAATATATCATGCTTCAAACTTAAAGTGGTCGAGTGGATAGAGCGTCTGCTACTGAAACGGTAGACTCGGGTTCGATTCCCGGTCGGGTCATACCAAAGACTATAAAAATTGGTATTCACAGCTTCCTTGCTTGACGTTCAGCAATTAAAGGGACAGTATGAAGCCTCCACCGTGTGTGGTAGACAGGTGGGCAGGTGGCAGCTTGACTCGAAGACCGAAAGGTTCTTTCGCTGTCTCCTGGCCAAGGCAACTTGGTGAATAAAATGTAATTACAATGTAATTACAATAAAGTAATAATTGAAATTAAAGTAATAATATAATATTATTTGTGAGTGTGTGTATGAGTGTTTTTTTTCTCTCGTGTGCTTTACACTGGGAGCTGTAGACAAGAAGACCGACATGGTCGTTCGCGAGCTTCCATCACCACAATTGGCGTTTGAGAATAAATTGATTGATTGATTGAAAATACCAAAGTACAATTGACCACTCCTTGTGTTATTAAATTCAGGTTTGATCTTTTGGCCAAAATTAGTAGTAGTAACACTTCTGTTTTATCTGGAAAGATTTTATTTCTGGTAATGACGATTACTACAGCGCTAAAAACAATTGTTTCAAATAATAATTCACCCAAAAAGAATGCAACTTAAAGAGCACGATAAGGCTTACAACAGCTGCAGTAGCTTATAGCGCTGGGAACCCCCTTTACCAGAGGTGGAGTCCTCGAGGACGTCCTTGGCCTCGAGGACGTTGTGGGAATACGGCTACTCCGTCTTTCGTAATTACATTTTTTTTGGGCAACTTTTTTTTTTCTATGACGCAGCGAAAAACAATGAGTCTTTCTCTTTTGGCTGCCAACGTGGCAGGATAAGCAACTACCGGAATTCATCTGCGTTAATCAACAATTGTGGTAATTTTAATGTATTCTTTTTGGTAACATACAATAAAATGGAAAACAAGCAAGTAATCGAGTAAATTTATCAAGCTGGAAGGAAATTGTGGCCCCTCCCGTGACAGTCTGGAAGGAGGACCGCCACAAATTGGTGACCCCGACAACTGGATCGTCAGACCACATTTCACCGGCATCTGGATCATTATTTGGCTTTGCATTCAATTCAAGAAAATTCCAACCGGGCAAAGAACAACAACGATAAAGAACTGGACTCGGTATCACGGTAGGCCTACTAGCCTAGCAATATTTACCGTTTGTGTAGCTACTATCCTTTTGATGAGTTTTTCAAATTTGGCCTCAACTCCTTTTGGCCGTGGAAGGGGCAGCTGGCCCACTTCGTCTACCTTACCAGGCACACCCCATTTTTCTGCCTTTCGAGACCTGGGTGCGCCAATCAAGCTTCCAAAATTCTACGATGATGACGGCTTGCTATGGTTTAAAGTAGCCGAGGCAATCTTCAACTTTCGTGGCCTGAGTGATGACAAACGTAAATGCGAGCTCCTATTGTCCGCTTTAGACCACAGGCATTTATCGATTTTGGAGTTCCCGTTGGCACACCTAGGAGAGCACCCCTATGACGATTTGAAATCTGCGCTTTTAAGGCACTATGCTCCCACGGAGGAGGAGAAGCTGCATCAGCTTCTGTATCAAACCACGCTCAGTTTTGAACAGAAACCAAGCGAATTGCTTGGCAAAATGCGCAGTCTCATGGGTCCAAATGTAGTGCTACCCCCGCGTGTTTTACGCAAACTCTTTTTGGATCAAATGCCGTGCGAAACACGAAAAATGTTATCGATGCATGACAGTGAGGATTTAGATGGTTTGGCCAAAATGGCAGACCGAATTCATGAAAATGACAGTCGTGTCTCTCGCACTGCTGCCAGCTCAGCAGGCCATTTCTCTCAAGTGACCAAAACGCCTACGACTTCATTATCGTTGGATTCGGTCTCCGATAAACTGAACGATTTGAGTGTGTGTGTAGAGAGGCTGAATGCTACGGTCAGCAACCTTTCTCGATCTCACCCTGCTTCACGCAACAACTTTTCACCACAGCATTTTTCGACTCCTAAAAGAGATGGTGAATTTTTTCGTGGCCCAAGAAACTTTCGTAATTCTTCCCTAACTAACTTTCCAGGCCAAGCTGCTCACGCAACGCATTCAAAAACACCCAATCGAAACCAACCTAGCAAGGAAGTTTCTTTAAGACCTGAAAACGAGTTTAACAAGCCCAACTCGGATTTGTGTTTCTATCACTCACGTTTCGGCGCTAGCGCCCGTTCTTGCAGGCAACCGTGTAACTGGCGTGGCTCGCGGAGAAGTCTGTTTCGCAACCCAAGGGACAAGCCAGTTGGTTTGATAAATGCTAATTTAGGTGTGTGGATGGTAAAAGACCCTAACACTTCGGTAAACTTTATGGTAGATACGGGCAGTGCGGTCTCACTTTTGCCTTGTTCCCGTTCTGCAGGCGACAAAAGATTAACAGGTCACATGACGGCGGCTAATGGCACTTTAGTTCCGACCTACGAGACTATCCCGTTAACGGTAACTTTTGGTTTGCGCAAGAGTTTTAAATGGAACTTTGTACGCGCTGGTGTTAGTTGTGCTATTTTAGGGCTTGACTTTTTGACTCACTTTGGGTTTGTTTTGGACTTAGCAAATAAAACATTGCACCTCCCATGTCATGATAAGGTTGATGCTAAGCTCACTCGCCCTCGTTGTGGTAGTACAATAAAGGAACCCGACGTTTCGATCGCTGAAGCTGTTGAGCGTGTCGACAATAGTTTTTCATCAGAGGATGAGGCATTGCCTAAAGATGTTGTTTTGGACCATAAGTCCTGTCCCGAACTGCCAGCTAACGTTGTTGAAAATAGCCTAGTTGATGTTGGTAGTTTTGACTCGGTTGATAGGCTTTGCACTTTTTACTCTGATTTGTTTGAGGTTGACAACTTTAAAAAACCGACTAAGCATAAGACTCAGCATCATATACGCACCTCTGGCCCACCATGTGTTGCTAAAGTTCGAAAATTAAGCTCAGAAAAGTTGGAGATCTTACGCACGGAGTTGGATAAGCTACTCCAATTGGGAATCATTTACAGAAGCGAGAGTGAATGGGCTAGCCCTGTGCATCTAGTCCAGAAAAAAGGCGGCGGCTGGAGAATTACTGGAGACTTTCGTCAACTAAACCGACAAACCATATCAGACCGCTACTCCATTCCCCTTTTATCTGACTTTGTGGGTGATATGGAAGGTTCAATCGTTTTCTCAAGCCTTGACTTGTACAAAGGTTACCATCAAGTGGAAATCGCCCCAGAAGATCAATGCAAAACGAGTATCATTACGCCGTTGGGCAACTTTGCATTTCGACGCCTCCCCATGGGAATCTCTTGCGCAGCCAACTCTTTTCAACGTTTCATGCATGAAGTTCTTCAAGGAATTCCTAATGTCTTTTGCTTCATTGACGATCTCCTCATCTTCAGTCGGAACGAGAAGGAGCATCTCCGACACTTACAATTGGTCTTTGAACGCCTATCCCAATACGGCTTAATCCTGAATCGCGACAAATGCATTTTCAAAGTCCCTGAAATTGACTTTTTAGGACACAGGATTAGTCACAAAGGAGTCCTACCTCTGGTTCAAAAAGTTGAAGCTATTCAAAATTTCCCCATGCCTAAAACCATGCGACAACTGCGAAAATTTTTGGGGATGATCAACTTCTATCGACGCTTCATCCCGCAGGCTGGAGCAATATTGCACCCCTTGGAACGGCTTCTTTCCCCACAGAAGAACAGCAAGAAAAGCATCCCGTGGTCAGAGGAAAGTATTGATGCTTTTGAGTCCGCTAGACACATTTTGGCAAATGTTACTAGTTTAGCTTTTCCGATTAAAGGAGGAGAAACTATTTTGACTTGTGACGCTTCGGATGGAGCTGTTGGGGCTGCTCTTAATCAAGTTGTGAGTGGTGAGTTGACACCGATTGGTTTCTTTTCAAAGTCGTTAAACGCTACACAAAAAAATTATCCTACTTTTGATAGGGAATTGTTGGCTATATTCCTAGCGATAAAACATTTTCGGTATTTTCTAGATGGACGCGATTTTGTGATTGAAACGGACCATTCCGCTTTAGTTTTTGCTCTGAGGTCTAACCATAAGGAGTATTCTGGTAGGCGACTGAGACAGCTGCAATTCATTTCTGAATTTACGTCAAATATTCGCCACATTGAAGGAAAGCAAAATGTGGTTGCGGACTGTTTGAGTCGACCCCCTGACATTGGCGCTGTGTTTGGCGACTTCCAGACGGTAGATTTGCTCGAGATTGCTGCTGAGCAACAGACTGATTCAGAGATAATTGATATGATCAGAGATAAAACTCATTCCTTGTGTTTGGAGAAGGTCACTATCCCTTGCTCTAGCGAATGCATTTGGGTAGACAAATCTTGTAATGTACCTCGAATTCTAGTTCCGCAAAAGCTGCGCTTCCGCATTTTTGACGAAGTTCATTCCTTAGCGCATCCTGGTGTGAAAGTGACCAGAGAGTTGATTGGTCAGCGATTCGTATGGAAGGGAATGCGAAAAGATGTGGCAATGTTTGTTAGAACCTGCATCCCTTGCCAGCAGTCTAAGATTGTTCGCCACAATAAAACCCCTTTGCAAAGGTTTAAAACTCCTGACGCTAGATTTGCCCACATACATTGCGACATTGTAGGCCCATTGGTTGAGTGTAACGGTTTTTCGTATTTGATGACCTTCATTGACAGGTTTACGAGGCACGTAGAAGTAGCGCCCCTTAAGGGCACGAGCGCCAAAGAATGTGCTGACGCATTTTTGCACACTTGGGTTGCCAGATTCGGTTGCCCAACAGAGTTAACTTGTGATCGCGGAGTTCAGTTTACTTCGCACTTGTGGAATGAATTGTGCAGTTTTTTGGGTTGTAAACTAAACCACACTTGTGCGTATAGACCCCAGGCTAACGGATTTTGTGAGAGAGTGCACAGAACTTCGAGGGCGGCTCTTAAAGCCCAAAGAGAGCCGCACAGATGGTTTTTCAACCTGCCTTGGGTTTTACTCGCTCTGCGATCTGCCCCTAAAAGTGACCATGGATTTTCTTCGGCGGAATTGACGTTTGGCACTACTCTGCGACTGCCTGGTCAGTTTTTTGAGTCGTCTAAATCGGTCTGTGAGACGACATACGTAAAAGAGCTTAACTCCTTAATGTCGTCTTTGAAAGCTCCGCCGACCAACTATCACACCCAACGCGACACTTACGTTGAAAAAGCATTGGCGACGTGTGATCATGTTTTTGTACGCGATGAGACGAGTGGTGGATTTCACAGAGCGTACAAAGGACCATTTCGTGTTGTGTCGAAACATGCCAAGCTTTTCACCCTAGACCTTGGCAGCAGAATTGACACGGTGAGCGTTGATAGATTGAAAGCCGCTAATTTGTTAGAAAACGTAACAGACGACGATTGTTTGGACTGTACATCCAATGGCAACGTAGCTTGCGAGTCCTCTAATCCTGTGGAGTTGGCAGCAGCGCCGTTTGATGAGCAACCTGCTCCTGTTTTTCGCAATAGGCTGGGTAGGATAATTCGCATGCCCGCCCGTTTTGACGATTTTGTCCCTTTGTAAAGCTAAACAGTTCCTTTTCGGTTAATTTGATGCTTTAGTTTGTTTTGCTGAGTTTTTGTTGGGTACAAGCGCCCGTTTCTTTCGGAGGATTTACAGCCTTATCACGCCTGCGTTATTGTTCATTGCTTTGTTTTTCCTCGTTGCTGCTTGGTTATTTCAGTTTTGCTCAGAGAGTCGAACCACGGCTAGGATGTGTTAGAATTTTTTTCTCGGGTTTTCGGCGTTGTTTTTCATGGGTGGACGACTGATCACCGTCCACAGCTCTGGGTCGTGCACCCCAGACTCCATTGGAGACCTCGCCGACTTTTTCTATCGGGTACGGTTGCTGAGTTCCAAAATTTATTCTCTATTTAATCCTTCCTTCTGAGTTTCAGCTATCATACTGCTGTTACTGTTCTTGATACTCCACTTTTCTATTTGAAACCTTGTGGCAGGATACCTTTTTGTGTGTGTCTGTGACGTGCTTGGTGTAGCCTTGTTTAGGCTCAGCAGTTTTTTTTGCTGAGATCGGTTTCGCTTTCGGCAATTTTTTTTGTAATCGCACCCTTTTTCTTTTTTTTTCTTAGCTAAGCTTGGTGGGGGTCGGTCCCTAACTGCTCTCCGTTTTGCATCTGAAACTCCAAAATAGGACACCTTCCCTTCTCCATCCCTGGATATTTTTTTATTTCGAGTTTTGGAGCAGACTTTGTTTTTGCTCTATACCAAATTATTTCAGCAATGTATTGCTCTAATTTTTTTTTTTTGTCCCTCGCTCGCAGCCACCGACGTCTGATCCGGAAATATGCAATCCTATGTGGACTTTGGAACAGGAACTGTATCGAAAAGATTACTTCGACCACCCATTGGATATCTTTTTTTAACTTTTCTTTTTTTTGTCCCCAGCCTAAAGCGGAGGCTGATTCTTTTATTTGTGCCTGTTTTTTTTGTTGTGTCATTTGCTTGTTTCAATGCTCCGCTGTGTTTACATTAGTTCGTTTCTTTGTCGTAAGTTTTTTTTTGCATTCCCACAGATTCGTCATTCAGGCTTCGGTCGATTTCACCAATCGTCCGATGCCTTGGTGGGGGGTATTGTGGGAATACGGCTAACTCCGTCTTTCGTAATTACATTTTTTTTGGGCAACTTTTTTTTTTCTATGACGCAGCGAAAAACAATGAGTCTTTCTCTTTTGGCTGCCAACGTGGCAGGATAAGCAACTACCGGAATTCATCTGCGTTAATCAACAATTGTGGTAATTTTAATGTATTTTTTTTGGTAACAAACAATAAAACGAAGAACATACAATCAATCGAGTAAATTTATCAAGCTGGAAGGAAATTGTGGCCCCTACCGTGACAGTCTGGAAGGAGGACCGCCACAACGTCCTCGAGGACAGATTTTGAAGTCCTTGGCCTCGAAGGTCAAGTCCTTGGCCTTGGCCTCGAGGCTTCAAGTCCTCGAAAATTGGCCTGTCCTCGGCTCGAGGACAGCACGATTTTTTGAATTGTTAAAATTTTGTGGAGCGCTTGAAAAATTTTTTGGAAAACGTTTTTTTGTGGAGATCGCTTGAAAACTTTTTGTGAAGACCTTTTTTTTTTTTTTTTTTGGAGATCGCCTGAAAAATTTTTGTGAAGACCTTTCTTTTTTTTTTGGAGAGCACTTGCGCTTGTGTCCTTGGTCCTTGGCCTTGAGCATTCCTGTCCTTGGCCTCGAGAGTGTCTGTCCTCGGAAAGACTGTCCTTGGCCTCGGATTTTTTTTGTGTCCTTGGCCTTGGCCTCGAGCCTTATGTCCTCGACTCCACCTCTGCCCTTTACCGTGATCGACTGCTGCCTCTGGTTTCTTCAGTTATCAATTCGCCCTTAAATCCTTAACTTTGTAATAACTTCAATGGTAAGTTTCTGGTTAACTTAGTAATCCTGCTGTACTGTAGTAAAATCCTGCTGTACTGTAGTACCACGCAGGGGTGCCGATCTTTGTTGAGAATTGGGGGGGATAATTTGCAATTTTACCCCAATTTTGCCCTATTTTTAACATTGGGGGGATGAACCTCGACCACGATTTTTTTCAGGTGAGCAAATTAAGTGAAGACTATAAAAAAAAAGGTTCTAACCAGAAATGGAACACTTTTTTTCCCGAATTCAAGTGGACACCTACGCTCAGATGCACACCAGAGTCAAATTATTGGGGGTGGGATGCAGATGTAGACCATACTCAAACTATTGGGGGGGATACAGTCAAATTATTGGGGGGGATATATCCCCCCATCCCCCCCGGGTTTCGGCGCCCCTGGTACCACGCATACTAACAGTATATGGCAGTGGCGCAACCAGAAAAAGGGCCAAGGGGCTTCAGACTACCCCTTAAGTTTAGTTACAGAAAATTTAACTTAAAAATACAATCACAAAATTACACAGTACAGGTCAAAAATTAAAATTTAAAACCCTACAGTCTGTTTCACCGGTAATCGGGATCATCAGGGGTATCTGCCGACAGTAATACAGAGTTTAAAATCTAAAATTTTTAAGTTAAAAAAAAAATTTTAAGTAAAAATTAAAATTGCTCCTCGCCCCGGTATCGAGGCCATAACCGGCTCCCGGGCGGCCTAAAGCACACCCAACTAGCGGAGGAGAATGAACCTGGCCCTCCTTAACTCGAACAGTCTTAGCCACTCGGGAGCCGAAACTAAGGCTCTACACCGGAACTGAGATGATAAAGCTGGTATGACTTCATAAAAGGCTAACTTGATACAAAACCATGACTGCAGATAGAAACATACACTCAAAAGTTACTACCCTAATACTAGGCTACTCTGCAAACGTTTGATAAACAAGCACATTTAAAAGGCGCGAAAAGTTGAAAATAATGCTTACAAAACATACGGATTAAAAACAGACTGAAGCGATATTGGCGTTTAAATGGCGTCGAGTTGAATATTTTTGAATTTGATTTTAGTCCTGTGTCGGCATTTGTTGATGATTTCAGAACGTTTGTTGAGAGTGTTGGCACAGTTCGAAATTAAAATTTGGTATTTTTCATCCAAGCAGAGTTGGCATACGCGGTTTCCATTATTGTAGGTTGGAGCGTGGCGAACAATTTCCCAGCTGACGGTGGGGTTTAATCCGGCGTCTTTATTTACATCTCCAAATATATTATATTTTGATAATTCGGTGGCGCTTGCTTTATGTCGGTGTTTGAATGACTGTAGATGATTATAGAAACGGGATTTGAACTCGGTTTCGCATAGTCCATAGTACATCATCGCAGCAGGCTACTGTTGTTAACATGTAGGCCTACTGTTGCCTAGTAAACAAGGGATTTTCCCGGCATCTGCCGTCTAGGGGACAGTTTGATTTGTCTCGGCAGTTGCAGGGGAGCGGATCTGATTCTGTTGTTTGTTTTCTGAGGAGAGCTTTGTTGGGTAAAGAGATGATGGCTGCAACGTTGGGCATGCAGCTGCAGCTAAGCTTTACGCAATTTTTATTACAAATTTTGCAAAGCTTGTGGTGGCTTGGGAAGTGTTTAGACAGAAGCCTGAAAAACTCCTTGCCAATGTTGGTTTTGATGCTGTCGCTGTAAGCAGGGTTGAACCATAGTGTCAGCGGCCATGTGTGGCTTACCTTTCAGCGGGAACAACCGAAAAGAAAAAGCCGAGCTAGAAAGAGAAACGTGGTGTGGTTCAACCCTGCTTACAGCGACAGCATCAAAACCAACATTGACAAGGAGTTTTTTAGGCTTCTGTCTAAACACTTCCCAAGCCACCACAAGCTTTGCAAAATTTGTAATAAAAATTGCGTAAAGCTTAGCTGCAGCTGCATGCCCAACGTTGCAGCCATCATCTCTTTACCCAACAAAGCTCTCCTCAGAAAACAAACAACAGAATCAGATCCGCTCCCCTGCAACTGCCGAGACAAATCAAACTGTCCCCTAGACGGCAGATGCCGGGAAAATCCCTTGTTTACTAGGCAACAGTAGGCCTACATGTTAACAACAGTAGCCTACTGCGATGATGTACTATGGACAGGGCCTTAGAGAGAAAATTTTTCAGGGGGTACGAAGGTCGATACCGGGCCCCCAAATCTTATTGGGCCCCCCTAGTCATATTGGGGCCCATGCCGTTAAATCATTTTTTGTCGGATGGGTGTAGATCTTCATTTAAAAGTGAAGGGATAACGATATTCGCATAAAGTTAGGACCTATGAAAAACACAACTAGACATAAAATTGATTTAAATCCAGCCAGGGGGTTTGGGGTAGCGCTGTGAGCTCCCCCAGCGGGGTCTGAGGCGGAGCCCCGGACGCTTTAGCACTTTTTATGTTTCTCGAGGGTAAAATACAGCATTTGATCAACATCCCAGCACCAAACTTGATTAAATTAACTAGCAGAAAACGTGATATACATGAAAGAAAGTAAGTGAAGAGGGGGATGATGACATTGACACAATATTATACAATATAATGACTTTGATGCTGCAAATCCAAATATTTTACGGATAAAAGTTTTAAGAAGTCATCTGCAATCATAGACTTCACAAACCCAAATACCATTGGTGGGCACAAGTCCGTTAATCGTTAATCCGTTAGTAATGAAGCTAACTTTTTCATTAACTCGTTAATCCGTTAAAAAGCTTTTTCATGTTAACGGACTAAATTAACTTCCGTTAAGTTCTGTTAACGGACTAATTTCTTTTAGTTCTGTTAACTGTAACTTCTGTTAAGTTCTGTTAACTTCCGTTAAGTTTTTTATCGTTAATATCTTGCACCATTCATTCATCGTACGGGTACAAACCAGTTTGCACTGGTAACACTTTTTGTGTATTAGCACGAGTTTTATAGAAGAAAGGGAAGAAAGCTCTTTTTTGTGGCAAATAATAAGCTGCTGCCTCATAGGTCTATTAATTATTGCTGTTGACAATTTCCAAAGGTTTTCCGACCGCAGCTTCGTTAGCGCATTTGAACTTGTTTTTATCTTGAAATTAGATTAGACTGTAAAATGTAACTTCCAAAACACCACTATAGCAATAAATATTTTCTTACAATCAACTCAACAACGTCAACACGTGTTGTAGAAGCGAGTGAATAAAAAGAAATGTAAATTACACGCAAAATGTTAACGAATTAACGGACTTTATTAACTTCCGTTAATTAAAGCTGAAAATAACGGATTAACGTTAACGGAGGTGTGCAGTTTGTTAACGGACTAGTGGTTAACGAAGCTAACGTTTTGCATTAACTTGCCCACCTATGCCAAATACCTGTTAAACTCATACAGATAGAGTTACTCAATGATAGTAGTAAAGTATGTCAACTTCGACTCCGCTCTCTGAGGTTGAAATGTTTTTGGATCTCTGGAAATGTGGGCCCTCGTACAATGATATAATGTAGAATTAGGGCTCTCAAGTCAGAGAAATGTAACAAAACGTTAATTTCGGTGCAAATTTTTGGCGTTTGATACATTTTCCCCTTTTTTTAATCAAATCGGCCACTATTGGATGCTCTAAAGACTGTGTAGCAAAAATAGCAACCAATTACCAGTACTGAATAGGTTGACTGATATTTTTGCTGTAGGCAGTTATGGTGTTATGGTGCGATACCAAAACTTAACTCGGAAACCTGAACTCTTCCGGGTCCCTTGAGCTTGGGCCCCCTTAGGCCCGGGCCCGGGTACGATGTACCCCCTGAACCCCCCTATCGCAGGCCCTGACTATGGACAATGCGAAACCGAGTTCAAATCCCGTTTCTATAATCATCTACAGTCATTCAAACACCGACATAAAGCAAGCGCCACCGAATTATCAAAATATAATATATTTGGAGATGTAAATAAAGACGCCGGATTAAACCCCACCGTCAGCTGGGAAATTGTTCGCCACGCTCCAACCTACAATAATGGAAACCGGGTATGCCAACTCTGCTTGGATGAAAAATACCAAATTTTAATTTCGAACTGTGCCAACACTCTCAACAAACGTTCTGAAATCATCAACAAATGCCGACACAGGACTAAAATCAAATTCAAAAATATTCAACTCGACGCCATTTAAACGCCAATATCGCTTCAGTCTGTTTTTAATCCGTATGTTTTGTAAGCATTATTTTCAACTTTTCGCGCCTTTTAAATGTGCTTGTTTATCAAACGTTTGCAGAGTAGCCTAGTATTAGGGTAGTAACTTTTGAGTGTATGTTTCTATCTGCAGTCATGGTTTTGTATCAAGTTAGCCTTTTATGAAGTCATACCAGCTTTATCATCTCAGTTCCGGTGTAGAGCAGGGCAATGACTAAAAATTTTTCTGCAGAATTTTAAATTGCCTGCTATGGCATGAGATGAGTTTTTTGATATGTATGACGGATTTCAAAACAAGTTTTAAAAATTTTACTAAAAGGTCCCCCAACAACCCATTTTCTGACCCCACTTGCCCAAAATTTTGGGTTTTCTGGTTTGTGGTGCACGACAGCAATTATTTGCGAGATTAAATTTATTTTAGGTGGATAGGCTTTATGGTTGCACACAGTTTGAAAAAAAAATTGAACGGAATCAAACAATAGGATCCAAAGTTATGAGCAATAAAGTGCTAAACTTGTGAAATGCTGCCTCTAGCGACAGAAATGCAAAAAGTACTATAATTGGCTTAGTATAGTGTGAAATTGATATCAAATTCTGTTTGCTATGGTGAGAAAACAATTAAGGCAAGCATTTCAGTAAAATTTTGTCATTGAAAAGCAATATGCAAGATTTTTTGTGTTTAGGTTGGCATACTTTTAACTTGTTTAGGCCTATAATAGTTTCAAATTCCAATTTTGAGTGGTAAAACTGGTAACCGTGAACTATTTTAGATTACTTCATTGCAATCGTATTTACAAAAGTTTTCTGCAAAATTACAACCGTCAATAATTTGTACACAAAGGTACTTCAAATACATTCAAACTATCAATGATATTACGACAGATTGTTGTCAGTCGTAAACTACCGTACTACATATTGCTTTTCTTCCTCGCAATAACACATCTTGAATCAGGCGCGAAGCCAGAAATCTGCAATGAAGGGGCTGATTTTTGTGACCAAATTCAGTTGGAGACCAAAAAAAAAGGTCTTCACCTACAATTGGAACGATTTTTATGACCGAATTCAATTGTAGACCCCAAAAAAAGTCTTCACGTAAAAGTGGAATTACCATTGGGGGGGAGGCTATTTTCTATTCCAGTCCAGAAATCAGTCTCAAAAGTGCAAAACTGTGCAAGTGCAAGAAAGTCTCAAAACTGCAAGCCTCCCCTCCCACCCCTTGGCTACGCTACAGTGTTAAATTAAATCTTAAATCTCAAATTGGTAGGTAATCTAATCAAAAGGATTAAGTTTCCAGTTTTGGAAAGCATAGCGATTTCTAATTTGAATTACACAGATTAGCAACCGAAGTAGATCCATATTCAAGCAAGGTCGAGCAACATGTTCTAAATTCTCCTCTTGAAAATTCAGTAAAAATACGGTGCAGCGCGCAACCAAAAGCAAAAAGAGAAGTTTAAACTTCGGCACTAGCAGAACTTGAAAACACTTGCTTTAGCATTTAGTGGCACACAGCAGAGTTAAATTTTGGCACAAAAAAAGGTTAAAAAGTGGCAACCGTTGCCATAAAGTTTAAAATTCCACTCAGCAACTACAAACTTTGTAATAATAAGTCAATTAAGATGTTTTTTGACGTTTGCCAACTATATTACTTTTTGCATATCTGCCGCTAGAGGCAGCATTTCAAAAGTTTAGCACTTTATTGCTCATAACTTTGGATCCTACTGCTCGATTTTGTTCAAAATTTTTTTAAACTGTGTGTTATCATAAGGCTCATCTACTTAAAGTGTTTTTAATTTTGCTAATTATTGCTGTCGTGCACCACAAACCAGAAAACTCAAATTTTTGGGCGAGTGGGGTCAGAAAAATGGGTTGGTGGGGGACCTTTTTGAAAAATTTTCAAAAAAAAAAAAAAAAAAAAAAAACTACAAACTTTGTTCCAAAGATATCGTTGAATTGAACCACAATTCGAGAAAATTGAGTTAAACAATAAGCTTTCTTTTGAATGATGTTAAAAATCATAATAATTTTTTTCGTTTTTGGTGACGAGATAATCACTCTCAGATATATTCTACTCACGGCCATAGCCAAAAGGAAATCGGCTGGGCCGAGCCCCTTTCTGGAAATGCTTTAGCCTCCTTTGCAGTGGCTTAACTAGTGTTTAAGCTTAAGAGGGCAAGCTTCACCATATATTTGCTACTTTTTTTCTATTAGTTTTCGTTCAGAAAACAAAGATTTTTACCGTAAGTTTGATGCGTTTTTTCTGCCAGATGCATGGAATTTTTAGTGAAGACCAAAACCGGTGAAAACCAGAACATGAAAAGGTCTTCATTAAAAATTCCATGCTTTAATGGTGTCATTTTTATTTTTAGGTAAAGACTTTTCCCATTTTTTTTGTTTGCTGTTTTCCAGAAATTTGTCGCACCTGGGGGCCCATTTCTAAGGGTGCCCCTTTGGAGCAAGAAAAGAAAATTAAAAAATGAACTTTTAACAAACATTTGAAGAGTTTTTATTCTTATCCATATCTCATCACATAAGATAAAGCTGCGAATACCTGTTAAATGATGCAACCCCCTCCCCCTTTGATAGTAAGGTTTGTCGCTAGCCACGTGTTTGAACCCTAGCAGTTGTTTTTTTAAAGCAGCTGTTGAACTTGATTTCCTGAAAGACAATTTTAAAGCATTTAGCAAGTCCATCATCAACAGCAATTCCTACTGTTTAGGATACTGCTACTGTTGGATTTAAATTTTGAAAAAATTTCGAGTTTATTTTAAAATTTCATTATTAGAACAGTAATATTTTCCTCTATAGTGGCAACATTTTATGAAATACTTGCTATCAACAAATCTTTGTCATAAAAATTAAAATTTGAAATCAATTTCACACTATAATAAGCCAACTATATTACTTTTTGCATATCTGCCGCTAGAGGCAGCATTTCAAAAGTTTAGCACTTTATTGCTCATAACTTTGGATCCTACTGCTCGATTTTGTTCAAAATTTTTTTAAACTGTGTGTTATCATAAGGCTCATCTACTTAAAGTGTTTTTAATTTTGCTAATTATTGCTGTCGTGCACCACAAACCAGAAAACTCAAATTTTTGGGCGAGTGGGGTCAGAAAAATGGGTTGGTGGGGGACCTTTTTGAAAAATTTTCAAAACTTGTTTTGAAATCCGTCATACATAATAAAAAACTCATCTCATGCCATAGCAGGCAAATTTTTTTTCCGTAGTCATTGCCTCAGTGTAGAGCCTTAGTTTCGGCTCCCGAGTGGCTAAGACTGTTCGAGTTAAGGAGGGCCAGGTTCATTCTCCTCCGCTAGTTGGGTGTGCTTTAGGCTGCTCGGGAGCCGGTTATGGCCTCGATACCGGAGCGAGGAGCAATTTTAATTTTTACTTAAAATTTTTTTTTTAACTTAAAAATTTTAGATTTCAAACTGTGTATTATTATATTCGGCAGATACCCCTGATGATCCCGATTACCGGTGAAACAGACTGTAGGGTTTTAAATTTTAATTTTTGACCGGTACTGTGTTATTTTGTGATATTCGCTCTTTCCTACGCTGTCGAGCACTTTATTGAATTGGTTGAATGCAAACTCCACTCATCCTAAAAATACAATCATTTAGACTGGACCTGTAAGTAAAATGAAAGCTGAAAGGACTGGGCAATTTAATTTTTCAACTGATCTTCATGTCTGAACAATGTTGAGTTAAATCAAATGGTTTTAAGCAGTGCGGTATTTGATTCAAATAGCGATGAAATGACTATTTTGTTTCGAAAAATCACGAAAATCGCCCAGCGCCTGGGTCTTCGCCCTAAACCCCTCATGTCCCGATTGGCTGAGAGCTCAGATCTCCGTTTGTAATACGCTTGAGTTGCACATGTTTGCTCAGCGCGCTGCCCAATTGAGTCATTTTTCAAATAAAGATTTTAATTTTAGGTTTAAGCTTCACCTCCCTTCAGCAAAATCCTGTTGTCAACAAACGAGAAAACAAAACGAAAAGATTTAGTATGGTACCCAGTTTGAAGAGCTGTTCGGTGAGTTGAGCAAAAATTCTCGCAGCAAGAAAGGCAAGAATTCTTCTTTTTTATTTTAGCTATTTTGTGCCAAATGCGATGCATATGTACGCGTATTCAATATCCCATGAGCAAAGCAATTTGAAGCGTAATCCGAAACAAAATCTGAAGTAAGTTGGTGCGTTATAATATTTGTTGAAGCTGATCAAGTAGTCTTATCAACAAAAAAAAAGAGTTCGACTCTCAAGGCTCGTATAGGCAGGTGCGTACAATGGCGTCCCTAAGGATGATGACACCAGGGGCGGAATTTTGTGGTGTCACTCTTTATAATGAATAGCAGGCTGCAAAAAGTTATATTGTCGCGTTCCAACCCGGGTTTTTCAAGATAGTGGTATTCATTTCTGTAGATAGCGGTTGTTTTTTGGCAAGCTTAACAACTTCTCATTCTAAGATTCTAAAACTAGAAAGGATAAGCAATTGAGCATAAGTGTTATAAATATAATAAAGCGTTCAGTATAAGGTTCGCAACCAGAAATCTGCGGAGGGGGAGGGGCTGTTTCGGGGGTCTGGGAGCTCCGTCCTCATCTGCCGAAAGCCAATGCAGGTCTGAGAGCGAAGACCAGCACCCGAAAATTTTTAATTTTTTGCAAAAAAAACTTAATTTTAAGCTTATTTTGATGAAAATTAATGCTTTTAAAACGTGGCAGTAGAGAGAACTCTAGCGGCATAGAAATTAGCAGTGCAAAAACATGATAAGACCAATGCCATCACCAGAGCAAGTGAAGTCGGGGGGGGGGGGGGGGGACACTAGCCGAAAGTATGGGGGCACTAAAACTTTGCACATTAAAGCTAATCTTGTGCGGTTATAAATTATATGCTATTTTTAAAATGCCGTATTCATGTCTAAAAAAAGACATATTAGGCCGGCAGCGTTTCTTAGATTTTTTCATCGCACCTCATATTCTCTTTAAAAATCTATTTGCAGCAGTGACTGCGACCTAAATCTTTCATGGGCTCTAAAAAAAAACGAAAAAAAACTAGTCTCTTAACAAGAAAAAGTTAGATTTTACTATAGAGAAGATGCTTGAATTAAAAGTTAAAATATTTTTGTTTCGAGAACTTCTTGGTTAGGTTGCGTGCTGAGCAAACTGTTGCACTTTGTCGTACTTTAGACGGGGGTCTGGGGCCGCAGCCCCTAGCCACTTTGCGATTTTTATAACTTTCTTGCAAGAAATAGCCTTTTCAGCTGGTGCCATTTTGATTACGTTTCGAATGTTTTCAGAGCTATTTTAAAGAACGCAATTGCTGAAATTCGAAATCATTTGAGAATTAAATTTTCCATCCCCTTCAGCCTGTTTTCTTACAGATCAAGTCCAAAGCATTCTTGAACGCTAGAATTTAGGGGTTAATTAGCCCTCCCCCCCCCCCCCCCCGCTTGGTTCACGTATTCTTTTTTTATGTCATGATCACTCCAAGAAACGATTCTGTTGGCTTACATCTCTATTCCGCGACACATCCGTAAACGCTTAGCGACCCAAAGTTAATTGCGACCCATGGTTTGAGAAACACTCAATGAATATCGAGTAAGCAAAAATGAAAACCTGTGCAGTAGTATCTACCGTATCAATAGAAGTAAGACGGATAATTTCACCAAAAGTATTTTACAGTCGTTGGTTACCAGCAATTTCGCAAAAGATCGAGAAAACGTCAGACGAGAAATATGCTGGAACGTTATTATTCCTTTCTACATCCTTGTCTTTTGCCTTGATGCTACGGGATGTTTCAAAAAAGTATTTTGATTATTCCAAAATAGGGGGTTGGGCACAAGCAGCCGTTCGGGGGGAGCACAAGCAGCTGTTAGGGGGGTCACGGCCCCCCTGGTCCCCCGTAGCAACGGCACTGGATTAGACTCAGGCGCGTATCCAGAAATCTGCAATGGGGGCTGTGTCAGGGGTCTGGAGGCGGAGTACCCAGCGCTGGAAAATTTTGTATTTTTCTCCAAAACACTTAATTATAGGCTTATTTTAATAAAAATTATTGCTTTTGAAATGTTGCATAGAAATTAGCAGTACAAAAACATGATTGAGCTGGGAAATGGCTACGTGGGAGGGGGCTAATGATAAAATTTCAGTTCTCTTATTTACAAGCTGGAACCTTAAATCCTAAAATTTTATAGTTTAATGAAACGCAGAAGGTGCAATCCATTTCATCTCTATTTAATAAAGAAAAATAGTGGTACGGGAAGGGCTAATGGAACGATATTTGAGTCGAAGTGACCGGTAATTAACTACTACTGAATCCTCTCTTATTCCTTAGCTTATATATTTTTTGTGAAACCGCTATTCACCAGTTTTCAATAAGCGACCACATTTGATTGTTTAGTTTTGGGGGATTTTTCTCAAGTTTTTACTGATTTGTGAGTTATATTTTTGACACATTAGTGCCCCCCTCTAAGTAAACGTTTCAAAGATGCTTTAAGGCATTTTTTAGTCCATTTCAGTGTGCTAAACATTCCCACAGATATTAACCATATTGTTGTGCTAATGGTGACACTCGGGGCTTGCGCTCCGTGCCGCCCCTAAGTGACGCCACTGGGTTTGCAACCAGAATTTTGCTGTAAGGGGGGGAGGAGGGCGAAGCCTAAACCAAAACTTAAAATTTTTGTACGAAAAATGTCTCGTGTTGGAGGCAACGAGAGTCTGGAAACGAAGACTCGAACAGCTGGATAATTTTTGTGATTTCTCGAAAAAAAATAAGCTTAGCCATTTCAACGCTATTTGGATCACCTTTCGTGCACTTTTAGAACCATCTGAAAGAAGCAAAAAATTGCGCAATTTGAATTAATCTGGAAACATATTTTGAAAGAAATAAATTGCCCAACTTATTTATTTATCTCCCTTTACGTACAGATCAAATCCAAACACGTTTAAACGCTCGTATTTTTGGGTAAAATTTTTAAGTAACTTAGCTCAGAAAACCCCAACAGCCCCTTCTGGTGGCGCAACTGTTTATAAGAAATCGCTATATGAGCAAACAGTTTCGAGAAAGCTGTTAAGGCCAGCAGCAAGCTTAGCTCATTCAGTCAAAAATATATAACACAACTTATGAAAATTATTCCGTAACTAACCAAAAAAGTGCTACAGTTGCCCAATCCTTCTGTTATCTCTCGTATTATCCAACATTTTCGCATCGTTTTCGGCAATCTTGCAAAGTTGCTAACGGAAAAATTTTCACCGGTGATAACTCTGCATTATAAACCAGCAGTTTTAGCAGCATTGCACATCAATCTACAGAGCTTCATGTTCTGCAAATGACGAGAACGTACGGATCTGCTGCACGTATTGACAAAAAAGCTAAAGAAGCTGTTTACTAATTTTTCCAGCGATTAATAATAATTTTAACAAAAACAAAAAGACCCAAAAATAACAAAAAGACCTTAAAAAAACAAAAAGATCCAAAAAACAACTAAAACTTTTTATTGCATGTTCTTATTTTTGAACAAAAGCAAAAGCACTCCCCGAAAAACATGAAATGATTAAAGTGCAAATAAATTACATGCTTACAGAAATTTTTAGCCAAAAAGCATTACAGCTTTGAGAAACCAATATTGCGTACCAAAAAAATGGTAATTGCAACTTCGCGCGATTAGTGTCCAGCATAACATAACTTTTTGAAATCGTTGTAGGCTATAAGTTGCCGTGATACGATACCGCCTACCAAATAATGAAAAAGATGGTACCTTAGGTACATGCAACAAAAACCTTGCTGAACAACTACATTTGCTACTACACAGCGGTAGGAAAGTGAATTGAAGCTTTCAAGGTATAAATATTTTCACTGCCGGTGTAAATTGTCTTGAAAAGTTAGCATGCATTTTTTCCGTCTTTGTTTACTTACATATTTTCTTTTAAAAATAGAACGAAGCAATTTATTGCATACTAATTGGTTTGAAATCCCAAAGAGGATGTTGTCATCCTACATCACTTAGAAATCTCCCTGGATTTTTCAAGCTTTTTGGTTTTCTACGGTCGGCACTTGGCCAAAATATATGATGACCAGGGCCGGATTTACCATATGGCTCTTTGCCACAGTGCCAGGGCCACGTTTGGCTGGTATTGCAACGAAAATCTATCAACGAACATTTGTTTTCGGTCTTCACCATTATTTGGCAAGATAAAAGCAACAAAAATCTTGCGAAGACCTTTTAGCTTCGGAGGTTTCATCTCTGCAGCAGAAAGCAAGAAGTGCCAATTAAGGGCCTCGCGCAATGTAAATACAGTCCTGATAACGACTTTGGTTGCATAATTTAGTTTTAACTTACACCCTGGCCGCGCTGCGTCATTGGATTAGACGTTTCACAACAGCTTTCTCTTCTTGGCAGCGGCAACTAAGCAGTAAATTACTGTGAAAAGTCGAACATCTATTGGAAAAGAAAATATTCGTTGAGTTCTTAAGAGAATCTCTCCTAGTAAAGTACTTGAATAAGACTAATGATGACCCTATTCGGTACCGAAATTGATTTTTTTTTATTTGTTCTTGTTCTAATTTTGACCGGTTGTACGTTGATATCCAAGGAAAACCTCAGAATTCGGTTAGGGGTGAGAAGTCGTCTAAAGAAAAGCGCCACAATGCCATCTAGCGGCAGAAAAAACCGTAACAGAAAATCAAAAATATTTTATGCTATTACATATTATGACAAAATATTCAAGTTTACGCTATAAATTGATCAAAACGTAACTAATAGAATTTTTTCAAAAAATCTCACTGGAAAACCGCCGCCGTTCAAGAATATTAAATTAAACTTTAGATGCCTTTGGGCATACCCAGTTCTTAAATTGTAGGGAGGACGCGGAGGGACGGCCGAATGTAGTACCAAATTCCGGCCGAATATAGAACCAAATTTCAAGGGAAAGTTGATTTCTAGGAAGAAACACTTCAGCTGACGGCGAAGACCTTTTTTTTTTTTTCTTTCTTTGGTCTTCACCTAATTTCGGCGAAAAAACACTTCACAATTTTCGGCGAAGACCTTTTTTTTTGTCTTCAACAAATTTCGGCGAAATAACTTTTGTTCTTTATTCAATTTCGGCGACGGAGTTACGAAATATTCACTAAAGTACTGTCGCGTGCCAAATGCCGAAATGCGTTTGGTCAAGGCTGCAAAAACGTCCCCCCATGCAAAATTTTACAATTTAAATACTGGTCATACTGCTAATATTATATAATTGATTTCTAATTCAAAATATTTAGATCCATTTTTTAAGGAGGAGCTTTTTGACTGGAAGAAACCTTTAGAGTCACTTTACAGCTCCTGTGGTAACAAAAATTGTAAAATTCACACTTAAAAATCGCGTTTTATTTTTCATTTTCTTATTTTCCAATTATGCCGCTTTACACTTTGTTTGTTTTTTTGTTGTTGTTTATTTTAGTTAACAATAAACCTCTGCAGTCCGTCCGTCTGGATTCACCTTAAACTTGATCGCTTTTATAACATTCAGGTGCAGTTTTGTTTGACTGGAAAAGATGCAGTAATTACAAGCTGTAAATATATCGCAAACAGTATTTATTATTTGTTCAAATTTTAGGTAATAGCTGCCGAGTAAGTCATTGCTTATCGTCACCCTTATTAAAAAAATGTTTAAGTCTTTTTTTTGAGTTTTGAGAAAAAAGGAAAAAACTTTCTCATTTTTTAGTGAAATAGCGTATCGTTTCCAAAATTTGGCAAAAATGCTTCAAAATGATTATATCAACGATGATCTATGTGATTTTGCTTGAAAACATCCCACTCAATGGCAAAGTGACTTAGGCAAAAATAATACAAATTTTTCTGTGACTTACGCAAAAAAATATTTATTTTATCTTGAATACCATTGCTATTTTTCAGAGGTGGAGTTCTCGACGACGTCCTCGAGAACACATTTTGAATTCCTTGGCCTTGGCCTCGAAGGTGAAGTCCTTGGCCTTGCCCTCCAAACCTACAAGTCCTCGAAAACGTCCTGTTTGCGGTCGAGGACAGCACTATTTTTTGATTTGTAAAAAATGGGCCAAAGTTATGATCTTTTTGTTTTTCTTCGTCTTGGAGATCGCGCCAGAGACCTTGCAGTAAATTTATCAAGACCTTGTTTGGAGGGGGGAAACACTTGCGCGTTGTGTCCTTGGTCCTTGGGCTTGGTCTCAAGCATTCCTGTGCTTGGCCTCGAGAGGTTCGGTCTTTGGCCTCGGATTGTTTTGTGTCCTTGGCCTCGGCCTCGAGCCTTATATCTCTGACTCCACCTCTGCTATTATTTCTTTAACATTTACGTGAATGGTTAAAGATTAGGCCTAACTAGTGCAAAGATGAGCTGCAAGGAGGAACAAATTTCACTTTTTTTTTTTGTTGTATTTTCTTTTATACAGAAAAATCGTTTCAAGTATTTTTCAGAAGTTGACATCTTCTGAAGACAACTAAATTATGGAAATAAACTAAAACTGGAATTCCTTCTTATGAATACCATGGAACTGCAGCAATTAATTTTTATCCTGCTGTTGACCATAGTCGTAGCCAGGATTTTAGATTGGAGAGGCTCAAACCACAAATCACATACAATGACGTCATCAGAAACTTTCAAAAGAGAAAATTTTTGGGGAACAAAGATATCGTAGAACAAATATATCGTAGATCTTTTTGTGCTACAAAGAAGATGAGAAGCTGTGGCCTGGTTTGCCAGAAGTTAAAATGCCTATATTGGGAGACGTGTTGAGTAAACTAGTATAACTCAATCGCTTCAAAGACTGGGGTCTGGGGGTGGAGCCCCCAGCTTCCAGAGGCTATGGAGGTCTGGGGGCAAAGCCCAAAGCCGCTGGAAAGTTTTGGGGAAAAAAGCTATTTTAATGCCATTGGATCACATTTCGCACATGTTCAATGCCATATCAAAGAATTAGATTATTAACATTTGAAAGCCAGTTGAAAAAATTAAATTGTTTAATCCTCCTTTTACTCACAACTTAAGTGTAAGTGATTTGGCCCAAGTAGAGGGAAGTAAGATTCATTGCCTCGGGCTATACTTTAGTGGTAAATAATAATCCACTCGCAGAAATTCCTTAGAGATTTTTGTTTTGTCATGAAAATAACCAATTGCAGGAGTGCATGTACGACCTGGGGCATAGGTGTAGCCAGGATTTTTGATTGGAGGGGGGGAAAGGGACCAAATCACAAGTAATGACGTCTTCAGAAATTTTTGAAATAGGAACTTTTTGTGGGTCAAAGATACTGTAGATTTGAAAATCAGAAGCCGTGGACTGTTTACTGGTAACCAGGCTTTTGCTATTGGGAAAGGACTTAAACCAAAAATAAAAAGTGCAAAAGTGTAAATTGCGAGATGTGCTGAGTAAACTAATGTAGCTCAAGCCCATCGCAGACGGGGGTCTGGGGGTGGTCTGGGGGCTAAGCTTCCAGCCGCTGTGCTATTTTTCGTAATTTTTTGTAAAAATAAACTAGCTATGTTAATGCCATTGGATTATAATTTGCACGAGTTTAGTGCCATTTGAAAACATTAGATTTTTTACATTTAAAAGCCCATTGAAAAATTAAATTGCTGAAGCCTTTTTTTACTAACAATTTAAGTCCAAAATACGTTAAAATCTTGCATTTTGTGGTTAAATTTTGTGAGTAATTGGGCCCATGGTAGGGGAAATTAAAGTACATTGCCTCTTGCAATATTTTAGCTGTAAATAAGGCCCAGGCCCCCTCAATTCAAATTCAATAATTTGTTCAATGAGCATTTCCCCTAGCTAATTTTTTTTTCAAAAGTATTTTGTCGCATAAAAACTAATGAGATGGAAGTAGATAATTTCAAAATGGTGCAATTAGATGTTTACACCTACTAAACACGTTATTGCCCGGCCTGGATTTATATTGCGCGCGACCCTTGGCACTTTGGGGATTTTTACAACTTTTTCTGCCTAATATAGGTGAATACCAAAAACCATAGGTGGGCACAAGTCCGTTAATCGTTAATCCGTTAATAACGAAGCTAACTTTTTCATTAACTCGTTAATCCGTTAAAAAGTTTTTTCATGTTAACGGACGAAATTAACTTCCGTTAAGCGCTGTTAACGGACTAAAGTAACTTTCGTTAAGTTCTGTTAACTTCCGTTAAGGTTTTTATCGTTAATATCTAGCACCATTCATTCATCGTACCGGTACAAACCAGTTTGCACTGGTAACGCTTGTTGCGTATTAGCATGAGTTTTATAGAAGAAAGGAGCTCTTTTTTTGAGGCAAATAATAAGCTGCAACCTCATAGGTCTATTAGTTATCGCCGTTCACAATTTCCAAAGACTTTCTAATTGCAGCTTCATTGTGCATTTCAACTTGTTTTTATCTTGAAATTAGATTAGACTGTAAAATGTAACTTCCAAAACACAAAAAGACCACCTTAGCAATAAATATTTCCTTACAATCAGCTCAACAGCGCCAATACGTGTTCTAGAAGCGAGTGATTAAAACGAAATGTAAATTACACGCAAAATGTTAACGAATTAACGGATTTTATTAACTTCCGTTAATTAAAGCTGAAAATAATGGATTAATGTTAACGGAGGTGTGAAGTTTGCTAACGGACTAGCGGTTAACGAAGCTAACGTTTTGCATTAACTTGCCCACCTATGCCAAAAACTGTCTTACCATCTAAGAGCGGAGCCCCTGGCACTGTGCAATATTATGGTAAATCTGGCTCTAGTTATTGCATTACGTCCACAAAAATGTTGAATGATGGCCTGAGATAGCAAATTTTAGAACAAAAACTCTCAATTTCTCCCGAGATATACATTTAAAATGGTTGGCAAAAATTGAATTTAGAGAGGCTCGGGCTCCCTGGTCGTCAATACTATTCACAAATGCTAAAAGAAAGCGTTGTACGCAAAAAAATGCTGAAAGAAAATGAAACTGAAGAAACCATAGGCTTTTTTGCCACAGTTTTGTCATAGATAACATTTCAATTGGGGTGGGATCCCCGGGCCTCCTGGCTAAGGCTATGGCCAGGGGGCCTAGGCCCCCTCCATTCAAATTCAATGACTTGTTCAATGAGTATTTTCTCAGCCTATTTTTTTCAAAAGTGTTTTGTCGCTTAAAAACTGGCGAGGTGGAGGTGAATTTTTATCGAAAAATGGTGCAATAGAATAATAGTTACGTTCACTAACCATGTTATTGCCTGGGCCGGATCTACAGTGCGCGAGCCCTTGGCAGTTTGGAAATTTTTACGACATCTTCTTGCCTAATATAGGCAGAGCTGGGCACCCGCTACTTGAAAAGTAGCGGTGCTGCCGTTTATCGCTACTCAATTAAAAAAGTAGCGCCGCTGCCGCTACTTGCATGCAAAACAGCGGCCGCTGCCGCTACTTTAAAAAAATAAATAGTACGTACAAAGAACGATGGCATTCCAATACGGTATCTAATGGTGAAATTTCAACTTTATTTACGAAAGTCAATTATTTAAGCCTTTTAGATATTGGTTCAGCTTACAATCGGCATTAGCAGGCTTAAATGGTAGACAAGTAAGCAAATCACCATTCAATTAGGTGTTGGCATGCTCCTTTCAAAAAAAACAAGCATTTCAAAATGCTGATTGGTTAAACCAGCGCTTCAGAAATTACTTAGGAGTTACCCTTGGAAGTTACAATAGGAAGTTAAATTCCTTATCGCATTTTCTACACAAACAAAAGGCAATAAGAAATATCGACTCAAATAAGTTAAGGTTTTGCCATTAAAGCACAATGACATACAGTATTCAGCTTCTATACAATTCTGTCCCGGCTCTTATAGCTCTGAAGTTGTCCATCTGTTTATCACACTCTCGGCCCTCAACCACTAAAATAATTCTTCGCGTAGAGATCCGAAAGGGAAATTTATCAATCGACCGAGTTCCAAGACATTTCTTGGAGTTTTGTAGAAATTGTAGGTGATTCACGTCCCTGCGATGATTTCGTCCAACTTCGACACAAAAGTAATCGAGCGTTTAAGATATTGGTGTTTACGAAGTCGAAGGAGATACGTAGTAATGACGTACATGTTAAGCAAATGATGCTCAATGCGATTCATGTTACACTGAGTATTTTTTCTACGAGTATAACTCCATAACTAAGTTGTCTTTGAAACTTATTACCTGGTTCTGTTAGTTCGTTCAATTCTCAGCGCACTATAAATTCAATTGTTGGTTTTACTGTTAACTGTTGAAGCAAAATTTATTTTACTACGCATTGACGTAACTACTCAGGCCCGGCGCCACGGGGCATAGGCGTAGCCAGAGGAGGGGATCAGGGGGTCCGGCCCCCCTCCAGTTGAAATGCTTCCTATTACAAAAATGTGACAAAAAAAAACTATTGTATCGTCAGTTTTAGTTTCTTTTAGCATTTTTTGCCTACGACAGTAATTAACAATAATATTGACGACCAGGGGGCCCGGGCCCTCTAACTTCAATTCTTGCCAATCAATTAAAATGTACCGGTATTACCCGGCTGAAATTATGGGTTTTTATGATAAAAGTTGCTACCTCGGGCTCTTATCTAACTTTTTTAAAAAAGTAATGCAATAACAGGGCGGGATTCACCATATGGCCCAGTGCCAGGAGCCCTGCGCTCAGATGGTAAGACTTTATTTTTGGTCTACACCTATGTTTGGCAGGAAGATGTTGCGAAAATCTTAAAAGTGCCAGGGGTCCCGCGCAATGTAAATCCGGCCCGGGCAATAACATGGTAATTAAGCGTAACCATCTATTGTACGATTTCCGGTAACAATTTACCTCCATCCATCTCGCTAGTTGTTACGCTAAAAAATGCGTTTGAAAAAAAATTATCTATGAAAAATGCTCATTGAACAAATTATTGAATCTAAATTGAGGGGCCTGGGGCCTCTTAACCGTACATGTACTCCTACAACTGGTTATTTTTATGTCAAAACAAAAATCTCTAAGGAAAATCTTGGAGTGGATTATTTACTACTAAAACACTTATAAAAATTTAACCCCAAACTGCAAAATTACAAACGTATTTTCGACCAAATTACAAGTAACAGGAGAATTGAAACAATTTAATTTTTTTCAATTGGCTTTCAACTGTTAATAATCTACTTCTTTCAAATGGTTCTGAACACGTGCGAAATGTGATTCAATGGCATTAAAATAGCTTTTTTTCAAAAAAATTCCAAAAAATCGCCCATCGACTGGGGGCTTCGTCCCCTGATCCCCGTCTGTGATACGTTTGATTAAACTAGTTTACTTACACAAGTCTCCCAATTTAGATATTTTCCTTTGTAACTTTTGGTTTAAGCCCTCTCCCATTAGAAAACTCTCGGTTAAGTGCCAAACCAGGCCACGGCTTCTGATCTTCCATTCTACGATATCTTTGTCCACAAAAAATCCTCTTTCGAAAATTTCTGATGACTTCCATTGCATGTGATTTTTGGTTTGGCCCTCCCCCCAAGCAAAAATCCTGGCTACACCTATGCACAGAGGATGGCATTTCAAGCCGTGTCCCCCCAAATTACTGCTTGAGCTCCGCAAGCGAGAGTAAACTTTTGTAGTAGCACAACTAGCAAACGTTTGCCCAAAAACAGGTAACCACAAACGCTTTTTTCTATGAAACAGCAAGACAGATCAAGTGAACGTAATCAAGTAGGCTTAGATTCTGCGATGAAGACCTTTTTTTATTTTTTTTAGTCTTCACCTCCAAATTTGAGGGCAAAATCCATACAAATGAAGGAAAGCACAGGATTTGGAGCAAAATATTCACCAGATCGCTGCCGCATTCCGAATTCGTCTGGTCTCGACTGCGTAAGCGTCCCCCCGACCAAGTTTTTGTGCCCCCCTTCCCCAAACACACTACTCTGGCTCCGGGCCAAATACTGTACTGTTCTTTCGCAGTGCACGATCTATACTGTGGTCTGTGACCAGATAGCCAACAAATCATCTTCATTTGTTATACTAAACGCTAGCATTTTGAGGAAATATCGCGGAAAACTGCCTTTGCGAACTGCAAGTTTTTAGCAATTTATCGAATTCTAATTATTGCATTTTTGTTAAAGAGATACCGCTCGAAATCGGCTTTATTGAAATCGGTTTTATCAGTTCAAATTGACCCGCTACTAGACCACATTATTTGTTCAACTTCGATTGAGAAAAAATCGGACCATGTGCGATAAAACTCGCCTATACATACAGTTTAAGAGCAACGACAAAACGTCACAAAGGTCTTGTATGTTCCACCAAACTGAAATAACGAGGTAACAAGAGTAGAGTGAAAACAAGCAGAGTAAAGACTCCAAACGGTAACGTGTGAAAATGTGAATTGAAAAAGTCTTGGAAGGAGTTTATTAGCAGTAGCGGCAGAAAATTTGCAAAAAAACAGCGTTGAAGCGCTGCCGCTTTTTCGGCTAAAAAACAGCGGCGCTGCCGCTTGTCGCTGGTGACGAAAAAAAGCAGCGGCGCTGCCGCTACCGCTACCGAAAAAGTAGCGCCCGCTGGTGAACAGCGCCGCTGTGCCCATCACTGAATATATAGGTAAAGGCCAAAAAAAGTCTTACCATCTAAGCACGGAGCCCCTGGCACTCTGCCATATGGTAAATCCGGTCCTGGTTTTTGCATTACGTTCATAAAAAGGTTAGATAAGGGCTTAAGGTAGCAACTTTTGGGGCAAAAACCCTTAACTTCACCCGGGTTGTACATTTAAAATGGTTGGTAAAAATTGAATTGAGAGAGCGTGGGGCCCCTGGTCGTCAATATTGTTGTTACTTAATGTTGTACGCGAGAAATGCTAAAAGAAAGTGAAGAAACAATAGGATTTTTTGTTACATTTTTATCATTGGTGGCATTTCAATTGGGGTGACCCGAGCCCCCCTGGCCCCATTCTGGCTACGTTTATGCTATTGACTTTTAGTATATAAAGTACTGTAACTAAGTTACTTGTACTCTCTAAAAGTTAGTTACAGTCACTCGGGAAAAAAGTAACTAAGTTTCCGGGCAGCTACAGTTTTGAAAAAGTAACTAATTACCGTTACAGGTGCGGTTACAGTTACTGTGACTTACAAAAATTTGATCTTAATAAAGCAAGTGCTTGCTGCTCAGGACGGTCATTTTTTATTTATCGATATTTCTGCATTGCGGCTTGCAGGTTTTACAACGCTTGATCGAGCAGTGATGATGTAGTGGTAAACGCGATGGCATAGTGGCAAAGAGCGTCCTTCTTGCAGTCGGTAGATCGGGATTCATTTCATTGTCGAGCCATACCCAAAAGACTTTGAAAATTGGTATTTATAGCTTCTCTGCTTGACGTTCAGCATTAAAGGGACTGTGTGAAGATTTAGCCTTGGTGTGGTTGACATAGATGGCAGCGACTCGAAGACCGCATGGTCATGCTGTCTCCTGGCCAAGGCAATTTGGCGAATAAATCAGTGAAACTGAAACTGATGTAATCGCGTGATGATGACCAGGTGTGTGTGTGTGTGTGCATCTAGCAATCGGCTTTCGCAGCGCATGCAGTTAATACATTTACCAAACGTAGTCTGGCATGCTTGTGCTGTCACTAAAAAAAAGTAACTGCAACTAGTAACTTTTACAAGTCTAATTTTGTAACTATGTACCAATTTCGTTACAGTTTCAAAAAAGTAACTAAGTTACCGCAACAGTTACTCAAAATAGTAAGTAATTGCAGTAACTAGTTACAGAAGTAACTAGTTACTGCCCACCTTTGGTTGAGCAACTGTGCTGTTTTCAAAAAAATCTTCTCTGTTTTAAAAGTACTTGTTCTTTTTTCTAACAGCTAGTGTAGTTTTTGGATGCCTAAGGGCCGGTCTACACTGTGCGTAAAATCGTCAGCTTACGAGCGTAACCTTAGTTTGTTTTAAAGGAAAATTCCGTAAGCCCAGGCGTACCACCTTACGGGCGTAGCACCTTACAAGAGTAAAATTGCCAGCGAAAAACATTTGCTAAAAGAGCAAATTTTTTTCGCCGGTACGCTTGAAAGCTCGTAAGCTCACGATTTGCGTGATATTTCAAAAACTGGTTTGCCAGGTCTCGAGGTAGGCTAAAATTAGGTTCATAAGTTTTGTTGAAAAAAAGTTGATTTTCAAAAGTGAAAGTATGCGTGTTGGTTTGAAATATCTTAATTTAACATGAAAATGATCAATTTGCGGCTCTATGAGGAACAACTTGCAAAAAAGAGGCTTAGGTCAATAGGCCCAAAAGTGAATTATGATGAATTATGAATTGTTTGTTGTTATGTAACATTTGGTTGGCCTATTCTAAGTAAAGTAATTTGAAAATTATAACTGATATGTGGTGTGGCAATGTAGATCACAGTCCTGATCGGGGGGAATTGATTAGGCCAAAACCAGTAGGCCTACCAATAGACCTACCACTACAGTAGGTCTACGTCTTGGTGGTACTCGTACCTAGCGTGTAATTATACCACATTGTGAAAGTAAACTGATAATCCTAGCTTGATAGCTGCTGTAGGCTAGTTTACTTCAAAAGGTTTAACCTACTGGTGTACTTTGCAGATGCAGTGATGCTGTGCAAGAGATACTGGTAAGCAAGCAACTTAATAGCCTAGGCTACTGCCAGAAAATATGCAAAGTTAGAAAATTAGTCTGCCGATAAAATCTAGGCCCTGATTTTTTATATTAATGAAACTCAAAACTAGAGCTCGACCGATAAGACTTTTTCCGTCAATATCGATATTTTGAAAATTTTTAGGCCGATACCGATATCGATAACCGATACATTAACTTATGAAATACGAAATTTTGTCACTATTTTTCAATTAACTTGACACTAAAAGCTTCACTAATTCCCCTCCAAAGAAAGGCTATTGCAAACACAAGTCACACTCCAGTATTATTCAATGAAAAAGCAAACCAAAAATACAACGATTTGCCAATCAATAGTCAAGAGCGGCCGTGCTTGCTCTCAAAAATGAACAGTTCAAGGTAATTGTGCTAAGCTGATATTTTATCGGTGGTAGATAGTCGATACGATATATCGGCTTGACCCTGATATCGGCTGATATACCGGTATATCGGCTGACCGATATATTGATCGAGCTCTACTCAAAACTATTGCAGCCTACAGTATTAGTTAGCCTACAGTAATTAAAGCAGAATTAAAATGCAATGATCTAAGCGTACCCTGGTACTAGCCTACTGATATGATCGGCTGTGCAGTTGCACTCCCGTCATTTTGCAAAAGGGAACATCTCAAAATGTTCCCTTTTGCAAAAATTGATATTTTTGTTTTAAGACCCTGTTCCAGGTCTGGTAAAATTTTCAAGTCACTAACTCGTTTAGTTTGCGAGTTATCGATTATCTCGATAAATAATTTTGCAAAAGGGATCATCTTCATGTCAACTATTACGTCACAACTGCTGTTTTTTACAATTGAAGACCTTAGAGGCAAATGTTGTTAAGTCACTTTTTGCTGTTTTGAGTAAATTGAGTTTAAAGGTTTTGCAATGTCACAGACGTCAAACGAAAGGTTTTTTTCGTAATTTTTTAGCAATATTTTGTGTCTTTGGGGCGTCCAATGGTACATGTCAAGTTTGGTGCAAATTGCGTCACACATGGCCGAATTATGGCCAAAAAACGATTTGACTTAACAACATTAACCTGTCACAAGAAGTACTATTAACAACATTAACCTGTCACAAGAAGGTTTGATTTAACAACATTTACCTGTCACATTTCGGAGGAGAATAATATTTCTGTTGTTACGTAATAAAAAATTAAAATTACAATCAAAAATTAAAAATTTTTACGCCCATATATAACCACGAAAGTGTTTCGATCCAAAATCAGTTACAACTAGTTGTACCGGTAGTACTGTAGATTACCAGATAATGAAGCCTACAAGTAAATTATCTCCAGGGTGTCCCTCATGGGCACCGCCTTTTCTAGTTTCGGTTGTTATTAGGGTTGCAAGAATTCCGGTGATTGTTGCAAGCTGCTCAATGTAGCACAGCAGTCATTTTAGAGTTGATTAGCCTACTTAGATAGCTTAGTGATTAGAGATAATATTCCTTGAAACATCAGCTGTACTTGGCTGCTACATTTTGTGAATAGGCTAAGATGACAAATGGTGTAAGTCATGGGGTGGTTCATTAATTTTTTGACTTCTTTTCAAGAAAATTTTACCTTATCAAACAGCATGATTAAGTGCCTGTCAATCTTAAGAACTGGTAGCAGTTATTGTTATGCACAGAGATGGACAGTGCTGTCTCAAGCTTTTACCTCTCATCAGCAGCCTTCAGAATATCTAAACTGTCTAAACCAAAAAATATTCTCCAGCCAGCTCTCGGCCAAACTGAACAAGCTTTTTCAGTTATTGTTATTTTATTTTCTGGTTAGCTTAATTTACTCGAAATTTATAAGTGGTAGTAATATTCTAGCATTATACAAATATTTTGTGCATAATACTGCATTAACAAAGAACAAACTTTAAAAAAATAATCATTCTAAACGCTTTTAGCCCTTTCGAGTCGGATTTTGTTTTAGGTTAACCATAAAATATTTATTTTTTTCATCTCTATGTCATGTCGAAGGTATGCTGCCAATTATGATGATGATTTTTTTTCTAGTTTCTTTAATCGTGGGACACTAAAAGAAAGATGTTACGTATGTGTGCGTTTCAATTGCGATCAAGCAACGAAACCAAAAAAGGACCCTTATTAGCTGCTCAAAAATAGCGTTTAAATCCGGAAGCAAAATCCCAAATGCAGTAATAGCAAATGCCTGGTTGCTTAAAATTAATAAGAGCCGCAAGGAACTCATTCTAACTACTTTTGTTAGTATTCAAATCTTTACTACAAATAAGCTTTGTCGAGGTAATTTGGGGATTAGGAAACCCATTCTGAATATTTTATCAACCTTACTTGAGCTAAAATTTGCTCAGCGCGAAAATAAAAGATTTTTGTTAATCTCTGCTGTCACCTAGCGAAAAAAATATTTGTGAGATAGATTGTTTTAGCATATTGAAGTACACAATATCAATTGTAACATATTACAGTTGCAGTACTTAAATTTTGGGGGGAACACGTCCCCCCATTGAGAGTTAGCGTCCCTGTAATAATCAAAAGAATTTTTTCACTTTATTGAAAGGATGGAACAGTATCAAACGAGCACATAAGTGGAGATATCCAAAGTTAGACGAATCCTAATTGATAGCCTTGGCGTTGACATCAACCTTCTTGACTCAGCCAGTTTAGAGATATTTTACTTCAAACACGACACAGAAGCTTCTTTAATCATAATTTTATTGGCAACCCTGACGTTTATTATATCGGCGACGCCATTTTAGTTTATCCTACGACAACGCCGCAAATCATTATATTAATTAGAATAAGCCGCATAAGCCTTTCAACCAATATACATTATAGGTTGATCTTAAAGAGCCTAACGAGGAAACAGCCTGTCGGGGGCATTATTTTAACGATGTTAGAAGTGTTTTTATTATTTTTCCCGTATAGGTTTATGTAGATCATACGTCGTATTTTTGGAGGACCTAAATTACGTCGTGTTTGAAGTAAAATATTTCTGGAAAAGCTGAGTCAAGAAGGATGGAGACAGCACTAATCTAATCTAATACGATTGACCCAACTTTAGATACCCCCATTGATTTTGCTTCTAGTCCTAGTTTATGTAAAGTAGGTAATCAATATAAAAGATAGCTAAAATAAAATGTTTTCAAGGAGCAGAGCAATTTACTAATTGATAGAAACTTGTTCGTGAGGCCGAGAAAATATGTGCGACTCAAGCGTTTTATAGAGTGAGTATGAGGGTGGAGCATCTATAAAGGCAATTATAGTGATATTTCGGCAAATAATAGGCTTTGAAGCGCCATTTTGATCAATTTTTGCAGATTTTTATTGCCATTTGAAAGATCTAAATTGTTAAAATTCAGAAGTCATTTAAAAGAGTTAAATTTTCAGCCCCTTCAGCACCCCTTACTTACAGGTTAAGTACAGCTACGACCAGGGGTCCGGGTCCCCTCCATTCAAATTTAATAATATGTTCAGTATGAATTCCCCAGTTTTTTTTTTTTAAGTTTGTCGCGTAAAAATTGACGAGGTGGATTGTTATTTAAAGTTGCTCGTACAATAGATGATTAATTGCATTGATTCAGCTATAAAAAGATTAGATAAGAGTCAGAGGTTGACTTTTAGGACAAAATTTTGTCTAAATTACTGTATCCCCCAAATAACGAGAAATTTAGATACTTCTCCAGATTTTTCAGTCTTGTAAACTTCCCCGTCACAAATTACTTATAAACTTTCGCGATTCTTTTCGTGTCTGAAGTCGTCTTTTAAAGTGATGCTAAAAACACTTTTTAACCAATCAGCAGTGGTCGAATGGATACAGCGTCTGCTATTCAAACAGTAGACTCGAGTTCGTTTCTCGGCTGGGTCAAACCAAAGACTATATAAGTTATAAAAACTGGTACGTATTCACAACTTTTCTGATTGACGTTCAGCAATAAAAAGGAAGAGTGTGAATCCTCCACCGTGTGTAATAAACAGGTGGGCAGGTGGCAAATTGATTCGGAGACCGAAAGGCTCCTTCGCTGTCTTTCAGCCAAGCCAATTTGACGAATAAACTGTAATTGCAATTTCAAAAACTAATCTCAAAAGTAACTTAACCAAGGGATTTTTTCTTTATAGCTTTGCTCAACTGTGAACAACTAGGCTATACTCTTTCTGAGATAAAGTCAGAAAATAGATCGTATATTATAGGGATATTTTGCGATAAGCTGAAGCAAAATGTCCCCTGTTGATATAGAGGTCAACAAGAATTTCCGAACTAAGTAGATCCACATTCATTCAGCAAACAAATGTTTAGTCGACACGAAATTTGTGTTTCTTTATTGTTGAAATACACTACATTAAATACAAGTAGCATTAAAATAAAAAGCACACGAAAGAAAAAGTCGGTGTATAGCTTAATATATAGCTTGACACTAATAGTTCTCCAAGTTTTAATACGTGATCTCTAATCTACAATAATTTCCATTTCATATAGCGCAAGCTCAGGTGCTTGATATAAAAATTCAGAATTTATTGATATCATACTGTAAATTAATTAAAAATTGGATGAGAATTAGAAGAAGAGCTTGGAAAATAAGTCACCATGGTTTTTCATGGTTGATTTTTTTCATTTTTCATGAAAGCTGGCAATCATGGAATCGTGATGTTCTGCTCATCAAGTTTTGTGCATACCTAAAAAATACAACTTTTTATTGTTAAACTCCAAAAAATAAGTATGGAAAGATACCGCTAAAAAAAGAGTAAAAATATACAAGCTGAAGTTAGCACCGCTGGAAACCGCAAGTCTTTATCATGTAGATGTGCTAACGATACAATGCGAGGCCATATACAGGGTGTCCCAAAATAAATAAAAACCATAACCTTGCTAATAAATATCTTTATTTATTGAAACCCTATTTTTGCTATTTTTCAGATTCAATAGGAGTTACAAATAACAATTTTTAGTTAAAATCCCCTAGGCTTGGAAATCGGAAGAAAAAATTTTTTTTGCGTTAAGGCTTAAATAGAGACTAGATCTAATAAGACTGTTCAAACATGTTTCCGCAGAAAGTTGAATTTCAACAATTGTCCTAGAAAATACCAAATATTCTTGTGGTATCGTTACTTTCCAACCTACAGAACTGTTAACACTAAAAGCCCGGACCGGTCATTTTCTAAAGTTGGTGAGGTTGTAAGCTGACGCACGTGCCTGGTATACAAGCATGAAACAACTAAGGGGCACTGGCTATTACAACAGCCTCATGTGCTTATAGATACTGTACCACTGGTAAGTACAGCATTATCAAAAACCAAACTTTGTTTTGCTGAAGCCCGTGATTCAAGAGATACGCTGCAACGCCTCCCCCTCCCCTCCTCATATACAAGCCACTGTGAGGCTTTTTTTACTCTTGAAAGTACAAAAAAACTGTGAAAACTTAAACTTCGTTTAACGGCCGGAATTTTTCTAGGGCTTGTTATTTTATTCTTGTTATAGCATTCTGTGCAACATAGTGCCTAACAGTTTTCAATTCTTAGGTATGTAGTTTTAATTTTGCCGATTTTTTACACCAAATATAACTACCGAGGATTTTAGCTATTGGGGCCAGAATTGATTTTTTTTTATTAAAAAATTCGCACTAATGTTTTAACAAAGCCACAAAGTTCATTTAATGCATTGATTGAAAGCGTGAAATTTTTCCTACCCACATTAGGTTATATAATCTTGATCTGACAGTCAGTTAGTTAAAAATTGAGACCGTTTATTACGAGTGTGACATTTCCAAAGCAAAAAAATCCATAATTTCGGCATTTATTCAATCGCGTGTTTGCTAAAAAATTAACTTGCAATATTATCGGCAATTTTTAAATTCCTATTGAACATCTATTAGTTGATGAATTATGACGAAACACAGCGAAAATGAAAACTTTTACTACATGCATTTTATTGCGATAAACGAAAATAAGGCAAAAATTGAATATTTTTATTTCACCGTCATATAACTGTTTATTGGCAAAGGCACAAATATCGATTTCAACCAATTTAGGTCAAAACAAATGATAATCAAAATTTCAAAACATTAATTTTGTTTTGTTGCCAAACGTTGTTTCGCATATATTCACAGCATGTTATCATAGTCACTAAATGTTTAGTGACTATAAATTTATCAAAAAATATTGTTTTCTCGTTTTGGACATAACTTGTAAGTAAGGGAAACGGGGGCGTGAAGGGGCTGGGCAACTCAATTCTTCAACTGGCTTCCAAAATTTAGCACATTATTTTTTTCAAATGGCTCTAAAAGATACCAAACTTGATTCGAATGGTGTTCAAATAGCAAATTGCTTTCAAAAAAAAAAAGAAGATAATTGCCCGGCAGGTTGGGGCTCCACCTCCAGACCCCGTCTGTGATGTGCATGAGTTAAACCGGTTTGTTTGGCACGGCCCCCAATCGCGACATTTTTAGGAATAACTTGATCTTTGGATTCAAGCTCCCTTCAACCGCTTGAACAAAATCCTAGTTGCGCACCTGCAGTGAACACTAGAAATTGTATATTCATTCTTTTCACAAAACTAAAAATATGATTCCCGAAAACAAATTCGTTAAGAATAGTGGCGTTGCAAGAGGGGCGGGGTTGGCGGCCCGCCTCGAGTGTCACCATTTTGGGATGACACCATTTGTTTTTTTTTTGAAACCCACTGATTGGTAGGCAAAAACCTTTTGGGTCATTCCATGTCAAAACAGCAAATTTTCAGAAAAATTCCCACTTGACCCTCTCAGATTTTGCTGAAACTTCATCAAAATGGGGTTTTTGATGAATGATGAAGATTTGCAAAGTTTTAGCTTCGAATCATTTTTTGTTCAAAAAATATGCCCCCCCAAATTTTGCCCCTCCTCAGCTGCAAAATTTTTTTTGCATTTTCGCCCAACTTTGAGTTCTTATATCTTTGGATTGAAGTTACTCAGATTGCTCAAAATTGGAATTTTTACAGACATTTTCCCACTAATTTGAGATATGGTTTTGAATTTTTGATACCGTGTTTAAATTTTGAGTTACAGACCTTCAAAACTGCTCGTTTTTTTAAAAACATACTTTTTTACCCTTTTTTTGAGGGGGTATATCTTACATCGAAAATATTACAGCCTCATCAAACTTGCAATGCTCCTTAAGTATATATATGAGACTGTCATAAAACAATATGAAGGGGGTAGCTGCAACAGATTTTGGGTAATTAGGAATCAAATATGGCCCATTTTCTGAAAAAATCGAAATTGCGCCATCTTGTGAGCTCTGGTTGACAATGTGGGCAACATTTTAGAAATCTGAAATTTTGCACAAAGTTTGCTCACAGCCACAACTATATCATACGTGAATTTCAAGAATGTGTCTCAACTGTAAAGTAATACTCTAAGGTGGTAAACATTCACCTATTTTACTAAATTTCCTTGTGTAATTTCCCTAGCAACGGCCATAGCAACCATTTTTTCTGCGCATTAAGACGCTCCAAATTGACAAAAAAGTTATTTTGAATGAAAAATAGCAACTTCTGCAATGAAAACGTACAGTTTTCAATCAATTCTGATATTTAAATCTGTGCTCAATAGCAGAAAAATTCAGTGAATAGAACACCAAGGTAACATATTTTGCTCAAAAATAGCTTTTATCACTGTTTATTCAAGACACCAAGCCAACATTTCAACACTAGTCATGTTTCAGTGAGCGCACAGTACAGAACACATTGTACAGCAAAATATACTTGTATGCAATGTTTCAAAGCCTTGAAAAGCATCAAATTTCATACGATATGTATTTGCAATAAAAAGCAAATACCGCAACTAACAGATTTGAAGTTCTGCAGCTTTGAAGGCTCATACACTGTACAACAACCAATTCACTAAAATACATAAAACGATCTTGTCAGTATTATGGTTAGTTAACATTGCAGTTTATTATCAGTGATCATTGCATGTCAAGACGTGAAGAGTTTGCATCAATTAAATACGGAAGTGAAAAAATTCCAAAACAAAACCATCTTCTGTTAGTTAACTTAAAAGAACTTTACGAACAATTTCAACGGAACAACAGTGGTTCAATTGGGTTTCCAAAGTTTTGTGAACTTCGACCAAATGGTGTTTAACCGTTAACTCTAAGGGTATGCATTCTGTGTGTGTTTGTACGAACAATCAGAATGCAAAGCTTTTTCGCAGTGGTCTTCCAGAAAAAGTTTCATTTCGAGACTTTCTAATGGTCATGGTTTGCAGTGTGTAAAATCGAAACAACATGATGCAGCAATGTTTGCAATGGCCTGGAAAAGATGAACTTAAGGATGTATTGAAACAGACCTTTGATCAAAATGATGTCGACCTGGAAGATACTATTATCGTCAATCAGTGGTTTACACGGATAGGACAAAACTTTTGGATTTGCAGTATACTGTAGCTGAGTTTATTGAAACCACTTGTGAAAATTTTGGTTTGTTGAGACAGCGTCAGTATAATCTCAATCAGCTTTTTTAAAACAATAAAAGAACAAATCAATGGCAATGAAATTATTGTTCTTCTTGATTTTGCTGAAAGTTATAGCTTTCTGGTTCAAGACGCTGTCCAAGGATATCATTGGGAAAACAGCCAAGCTACCCTCCGCCCATTTTCTGTTTACTTCCAGAATGATGTTGGTGAAGTCAAGTGTTTAAGTATCTGCATCATATCTGATAGCATGAAGCATAACAGTTCATACATTTATCCATAGTGTGCTCATCTATATACGAGAAAAGCTTCCAACAGTTTCCAAAGTACAGTAGTATATTTCAGTAATGGCGCTGCAAGCCAATACAATAACTTCAAGAAATTGGCGAATTTGTGCCACCATAGAAGAGATCATGACCTTGATGCTGAGTGGCATTTTTTGTTACTAGCCATGGAAAATCATCCAGTAACGAAAACAAGCTAACAAGCAACTGTAACAAGTCAAATTTTAACTTCACAACACATGTTTGCTTTGGCTATTGCTGGCATAAAATATCTGTACATCAATGAAAAGGATATTGCCAAGAATTTTCAAGATTTTGCACATGAAGAGCGCTATGCCAGGTGTAAAACTATCCCAGGTACTCGATCACATCACAGTTTCATACCTATTTCTGAAACTGTCCTGGAAATGAAAAGGCTTTCTTAGAATGTTGTTCGCAACCAATTTTCTTTTGGATTTGAAAAACATGCACCTTGCTGTTTCCAGATTGTACCAATTCAAAATGATGCACAATTCCAACTTGGTCACTAGATAGCATGCAATTACGATCAACAGTGGTATGTTTGGATTACCGTGGAATGATGCGATTAGCAGAAAGATGTTTACGTTAAATTCATGCATTGCAATCAAAACCGCACTTTATCATGGCAATACGATGCAAGAAACGAGTGCTGGGTTCCATTTCAAGATATCTTGTGTGTTGTAGATGCATCTGTTCTTCAAAATTAGAGTAAATGATACCACAAACTAAGTTCTTCAGATCTGAATTGCATTATTTCTCTTTTCAATGCCCTGTAATTTTTATTCTTTTAAGAAGTTTCCTCTTTTTAATGGTATTAAGTTTCATGCTTATTGCTCAACAGACTTAGAAACTCTCAGTCCAAATTTAATTCGTTAGCTGTTCTTCATTCCTGCTTTGAATGAAAAGGATCAGTATCTCTAAAGTGATGGTGTTTGGGGTATTACACATTTTTTTTATAAGAATCTGTGAATTTTTAGGTGTGGATGACTGTTCTTAAATGTTTGGAAGTTTTCAGCCTTATTTGTGCTTGACTCAAACTTATTCTCGCTTGGTTAAAAGGGCTCTGTCTGTAGTTATAGATCATGACTACTGTTTCACAAATCACCAATGGCAAAAAAAAGCCGAGGAAAACACTGCAGAGATGGTTACACAAATAAGTTGCGCTAGCACTTAATATGGATTAATTTTTTGATGCTGAGCCTGGCATTGCTCTTAATTTGTATTCTTATGAAACTGTTGTTATAAAAAAAAAGTCTAAAACAAGACTATCTAGATACCGGTAAATAGAGTATTTTTGAATTTTTTTAGCTGAAATGAAAAGTGCTGCAACGTCTTTACATGCAATGATCACTGATGATAAACTGCAATGTTAACTAACCATAATACTGACAAGATCGTTTTATGTATTTTAGTGAATTGGTTGTTGTACAGTGTATGAGCCTTCAAAGCTGCAGAACTTCAAATCTGTTAGTTGCGGTATTTGCTTTTTATTGCAAATACATATCGTATGAAATTTGATGCTTTTCAAGGCTTTGAAACATTGCATACAAGTATATTTTGCTGTACAATGTGTTCTGTACTGTGCGCTCACTGAAACATGACTAGTGTTGAAATGTTGGCTTGGTGTCTTGAATAAACAGTGATAAAAGCTATTTTTGAGCAAAATATGTTACCTTGGTGTTCTATTCACTGAATTTTTCTGCTATTGAGCACAGATTTAAATATCAGAATTGATTGAAAACTGTACGTTTTCATTGCAGAAGTTGCTATTTTTCATTCAAAATAACTTTTTTGTCAATTTGGAGCGTCTTAATGCGCAGAAAAAATGGTTGCTATGGCCGTTGCTAGGGAAATTACACAAGGAAATTTAGTAAAATAGGTGAATGTTTACCACCTTAGAGTATTACTTTACAGTTGAGACACATTCTTGAAATTCACGTATGATATAGTTGTGGCTGTGAGCAAACTTTGTGCAAAATTTCAGATTTCTAAAATGTTGCCCACATTGTCAACCAGAGCTCACAAGATGGCGCAATTTCGATTTTTTCAGAAAATGGGCCATATTTGATTCCTAATTACCCAAAATCTGTTGCAGCTACCCCCTTCATATTGTTTTATGACAGTCTCATATATATACTTAAGGAGCATTGCAAGTTTGATGAGGCTGTAATATTTTCGATGTAAGATATACCCCCTCAAAAAAAGGGTAAAAAAGTATGTTTTTAAAAAAACGAGCAGTTTTGAAGGTCTGTAACTCAAAATTTAAACACGGTATCAAAAATTCAAAACCATATCTCAAATTAGTGGGAAAATGTCTGTAAAAATTCCAATTTTGAGCAATCTGAGTAACTTCAATCCAAAGATATAAGAACTCAAAGTTGGGCGAAAATGCAAAAAAAATTTTGCAGCTGAGGAGGGGCAAAATTTGGGGGGCATATTTTTTGAACAAAAAATGATTCGAAGCTAAAACTTTGCAAATCTTCATCATTCATCAAAAACCCCATTTTGATGAAGTTTCAGCAAAATCTGAGAGGGTCGAGTGGGAGCCATTTGCTGTTTTGACATGGAATGACCCTTTTTCTTCTTGTCATTACATACTTTCAAACCGAAAGCCAACTCGTTTTGAAGCGAAGACCTTTTTTTTATTTTTTATTTGGTCTTCATCTCTTTTTGGCCAATAAAGGGTGCCACCACGAAATCCCGCCCCGTGTGCCGCCATTATTAGCTACGCCTCTAGTTAAGAAGTTTCTATGGAAGGCTTTATTTCACCGGAAATTTTTATCTACTTTTTTATTAATTCTGACTCAAATCTAATCCAAATTCATATGCTTGATCTAAAACTATTCCCGAATCGAACCCTAACCCAAACCCTAACCTAAACCCTAATCTTAACCCCTAAAAAAGCAAATAAAAAAAGCGCCACTGAATATTTCTCAGTTTCGTTTTATTCTCTTTAACTTGAAAATTTTCGGTGAAATAGTCACTAAGTATTGTTCAAATATCGTCAAGAATCATGTAAAACAGTTGGCGTGCGAGCTTCCATGTAATCTATGCAACGAAAAAGAACAATATTTACATGAGACGCTGACAAATAGAGCCCAATAAAGAGTACTTTAGGTTGTTGTGATTGTAAACTGACGTACGTGCCTGGTTCACAAGCATAAAACTACTAAGGCGCACAAACATGCATTTTTATTGTGATAAACGAAAATAAGGCAAGAAATGAATAATTTTATTTCACCGTCATATAACCCTTTATTGGCAAAACCACAAACATCGATTTCAACTCAGTTTGGTTAAAAAAAATCAAAATTTCAAAACATTAATTTTGTTTTGTTGCCAAACGTTGTTTCTCATATATTCACAGCATTTCATCAAAAAAACAGTGTTTTCTCGTTTTGGACTTAGCTTAAAAGTAAGGGAAACGGGGGCGTGAAGGGGCTGGGCAACTCAATTCTTCAACTAGCTGTCAAATTTTCGGACATTATTTTTTTCAAATGGCTCTAAAAGATACCAAACTTGATTCGAATGGTGTTCAAATAACAATTTCTTTTTTCAGAAAAAGCATAAAAATTGCCCGGCAGCTTTTGGCTCTATCTCCAGACCCCGTCTGTGATGTGCATGAGTTAAACCCCTTTGCTTAGCACGGCGCCCAAGTGCGACATTTTTAGGAATAAATTGATCTTTGGATTCAAGCTCCCCCAACGGCCTGAACAAAATCCTAGTTGCGCACCTGCAGTGAATACTAGAAATTGTTATATTCATTCTTTTCACGAAACCAAAATGATGATTCGATGATGAAACCAAAATGATGAAACCAAATCTTTTTTACAAGCAAGCCATTGTGAAGCTTTTTTGGTTGGTTTTTAGTTCAAATGAGGATGGAAAAAAGAATCTTCACCAGAAATCAGTGGAGATATGGTTTCACTTCAAAATATGGTGTCACCCCAAAATGGTGACACCCGGGGCGGGCTGCCCCCCCCTAGCGACACCACTGCTGTACCACTGGTACGTATATAAATACTGTACCACTGGTAAGTACAACGTTATCAAGACCAAACTTTGCTTTGCTGAAGGCCGTGATTCAAGAGGTTAGCTGCAATGGCTTCCCCTCCCCTCCTCTTTTACAAGCCATTGTGAGGCTTTTTTTACTCTTGAAAGTACAAAAAAACTGTGAAAACTTAAACTGTGTTTAACGGCCGGAATTTTTCTAGGGCTTGTTGTTTTATTCTTGTTATAGCATTCATTGCGGCGTACTGCCTTACAGTTTTCAATTCTTAGATATGTAGTTTTAATTTTGCTGATTTTTTACACCAAATAGCTACCGAGGATTTTAGCTATTGGGACCAAAATTGAAATTTTTTTATTGAAAAAATCGCATTAATGTTTTAACAAAACCATAGTTTCATTTAATGCATTGATTGAAAGCGTGAAATTTTTCCTACCCACATTAAAGTATATAATCTTGATCTGACAGTCAGTTAGTTAAAAATTGAGACCGTTTATTACGAGTGTGACATTTCCAAAGCAAAAAAATCCACAATTTCGGCATTTTTTCAATCGCATATTTGCTAAAAAATTAACTTGCAATATTATCGGCAATTTTTAAATTCCTATTGAACATCTATTAGTTGATGAATTATGACGAAACACAGCGAAAATGAAAACTTTTACTACATGCATTTTTATTGTGATAAACGAAAATAAGGCAAGAAATGAATAATTTTATTTCACCGTCAAATAACCCTTTATTGGCAAAACCACAAACATCGATTTCAACTCAGTTTGGTTAAAAAAAATCAAAATTTCAAAACATTAATTTCGTTTTGTTACCAAACGTTGTTTCTCATCTTATCAGTGCATTTTACCAAAAAATATTACCATACTTTGATAAAAAATTTTGAAACTGCGTTTTCTCTCGTTTTGTACTTGGTCTGTATGTAAGGGAAACGGGGGCGTGAAGGGGCTGGGCAACTCAATTCTTCAACTGGCTTTCAAAATTTAGCACATTATTTTTTTCAAATGGCTCTAAAAGATACCAAACTTGATTCGAATGGTGTTCAAACAGCAAATTTTTTAATAAAAAAAAAAAAAGATAATTGCCCGGCAGGTTGGGGCTCCACCGCCAGGCCCCGTCTGTGATGCGCATGCGTTAAACCCCTTTGCTTAGCACGGCGCCCAAGTGCGACATTTTTAGGAATAACTTGATCTTTGGGTTTAAGCTCCCCCAACCGCCTGAACAAAATCCTAGTAGCGCACCTGCAGTGAACACTAGAAATTGTTATATTCATTCTTTTCACGACACTAAAAATATGATTCCCGAATACCAATTCGTTAAGAAGTTTCTATTCATTTAAAATATTGTTCAACATTTGTCAAAAATCATATAAAATTGTTGGCTTGCAAGCTTCCGTGTAATCTATACGCCGAAAAAGAACAATATTCAACATGAAACGCTGGCAAATAGAGCCCAATAAAAGACTACTTTAGGTTGTTGTGATTGTAAACTGACGCACGTGCCTGGTTCACAAGCATAAAACTACTAAGGCGCGCAAACTATTACGACAGCCTCATTTGCTTGTAGATACTGCACCACCGATAAGTACAAGGTTATCAAAGACCAAACTTTGTTTTGCTGAAGGCCGTGATTCAAGAGGTTAGCTGCAATGGCTTCCCTCCCCTCCTCTTTTACAAGCCATTGTGAAGCTTTGTTTTACTCTTAAAAGTACAAAAAAACTGTGAAAACTTAAACTGTGTTTAACGGCCGGAATTTTTCTAGGGCTTGTTGTTTTATTCTTGTTATAGCATTCATTGCGGCGTACTGCCTTACAGTTTTCAATTCTCAGATATGTAGTTTTAATTTTGCCGATTTTTTACACCAAATAGCTACCGAAGATTTTAGCTATTGGGGCCAAAATTGAAATTTTTTTATTGAAAAAATCACACTAATGTTTTAGCAAAGCCATAATATTAATTAATCCATTTATTGACGTCGTGAAATTTTTCCTTCCCATATTAGGTTATATAATCGTTATCTGACAGTCAGTTAGTTAAAAATTGAGACCGTTTATTACGAGTGTGACATTTCCAAAGCAAAAAAATCCACAATTTCGGCATTTTTTCAATCGCGTGTTTGCTAAAAAATTAACTTGCAATATTATCGGCAATTTTTAAATTCCTATTGAACATCTATTAGTTGATGAATTATGACGATACACAGCGAAAATGAAAACTTTTACTACATGCATTTTTATTGTGATAAACGAAAATAAGGCAAGAAATGAATAATTTTATTTCACCGTCAAATAACCGTTTATTGACAAAACCACAAACATCGATTTCAACTCAGTTTGGTTAAAAAAAATCAAAATTTCAAAACATTAATTTCGTTTTGTTGCCAAACGTTGTTTCTCATCTTATCAGTGCATTTTACCAAAAAATATTACCATACTTTGATAAAAAATTTTGAAACTGCGTTTTCTCTCGTTTTGTACTTGGTCTGTATGTAAGGGAAACGGGGGCGTGAAAGGGCTGGGCAACTCAATTCTTCAACTGGCTTTCAAAATTTAGCACATTATTTTTTTCAAATGGCTCTAAAAGATACCAAACTTGATTCGAATGGTGTTCAAATAGCAATTTTTTTTTTCAGATATAGCATAAAAATTGCCCGGCAGCTTTTGGCTCCACCTCCAGACCCCGTCTGTAATGTGCATGAGTTAAACCCTTTTACTTAGCACGGCGCCCAAGTGCGACATTTTTAGGAATAACTTGATCTTTGGGTTTAAGCTCCCCCAACCGCTTGAACAAAATCCTAGTTGCGCACCTGCAGTGAACACTAGAAATTGTATATTCATTCTTTTCACGACACTAAAAATATGATTCCCAAATACAAATTCGTTAAGAAGTTTCTATTCATTTAAAATATTGTTTAAAAATCGTCAAGATTCATGTAAAATGGTTGGCGTGCGAGCTTCCGTGTAATCTATACGCCGAAAAAGAACAATATTCAACATGAAACGCTGGCAAATAGAGCCCAATAAAAGACTACTTTAGGTTGTTGCGATTGTAAACTGACGCACGTGCCTGGTTCACAAGCATAAAACTACTAAGGCGCGCAAACTATTACAACAGCCTCATTTGCTTGTAGATACGCACCACTGGTAAGTACAAGGTTATCAAAGACCAAACTTTGTTTTGCTGAAGGCCGTGATTCAAGAGGTTAGCTGCAATGGCTTCCCTCCCCTCCTCTTATACAAGCCACTGTGATGAAGCTATAGGTTATTTTTACTCTTGAAAGTACAAAAAAACTGCAAAACTTAAACTTCGTTTAACGGCCGGAATTTTTCTAGGGCTTGTTGTTTTATTCTTGTTATAGCATTCTGTGTGACGTACTGCCTTACAGTTTTCAATTATTAAGTATGTAGTTTTAATTTTGCCGATTTTTTTCACCAAAGGGCTATCGAAGATTTTAGCCATTGGGGCTAAAACTGAAATTTTTTTGTTAAAAAAATCACACTAATGTTTTAACAAAGCCATACTTTCATTTAATGCAGTGCTTCCCTAACCTTTTTATAACCTTGGCCCATTTTGATTTTGAAAATTTTCCATGGCCCACTCTTAAAGTATTTCCGGCCGAAAACAAGGTGATCTCTGAAAAAAAAAAAGTTTTCACCAAAATTTGAGCGGATTTTCCGGCCAAGAACAGGTTATCTCCAGGAAACATAAACTTCAAACACGACTTTTTAAAAATACGACTTTTACCAAAATGCTCTGTGGCCCACTGCAAAATGTTCTGTTGCCCACCGGTGGGCCATGGCCCACAGGTTGAAAAGCACTGATTTAATGCATTGATTGAAAGCGTGAAATTTTTCCTACCCACATTAAAGTATATAATCTTGATCTGACAGTCAGTTAGTTAAAAATTGAGACCGTTTATTACGAGTGTGACATTTCCAAAGCAAAAAAATCCACAATTTCGGCATTTTTTCAATCGCATATTTGCTAAAAAATTAACTTGCAATATTATCGGCAATTTTTAAATTCCTATTGAACATCTATTAGTTGATGAATTATGACGATACACAGCGAAAATGAAAACTTTTACTACATGCATTTTTATTATGATAAACGAAAATAAGGCAAGAAATGAATAATTTTATTTCACCGTCAAATAACCCTTTATTGGCAAAACCACAAACATCGATTTCAACTCAGTTTGGTTAAAAAAAATCAAAATTTCAAAACATTAATTTCGTTTTGTTGCCAAACGTTGCTTCTCATATATTCACAGCATTTTACCAAAAAATATTACCATACGTTGATTAAATATTTTGAAACTGCGTTTTCTCTCGTTTTGTACTTGGCCTGTATGTAAGGGAAACGGGGGCGTGAAGAGGCTGGGCAACTCAACTCTTTAACTGGCTTTCAAAATTTAGCACATTATTTTTTTCCAGATGGCTCTAAAAGATACCAAACTTGATTCGAATGGTGTTCAAATAACAATTTCTTTTTTCAGAAAAAGCATAAAAATTGCCCGGCAGCTTTTGGCTCCACCTTCAGACCCCGACTGTGACGCGCATGAGTTAAACCCCTTTGCTTAGCACGGCGCCCAAGTGCGACATTTTTAGGAATAAATTGATCTTTGGATTCAAGCTCCCCCAACGGCCTGAACAAAATCCTAGTTGCGCACCTGCAGTGAATACTAGAAATTGTTATATTCATTCTTTTCACGAAACCAAAATGATGATTCGATGATGAAACCAAAATGATGAAACCAAATTTTTTTTATAAGCAAGCCACTGTGAAGCTTTTTTGGTTGGTTTTTAGTTCAAATAAGGATGGAAAAAGAATCTTCACCATAAATCAGTGGAGATATGGTTTCACTTCATAATATGGTGTCACCCCAAAATGGTGACACCCGGGGCGGGCTGCCCCCTCCCTTAGCGACACCACTGCTGTACCACTGGTACGTATATAAATACTGTACCAGAGGTGGAGTCGAGGACACAAGGCTCGAGGCCAAGGCCAAGGACACAAAAAAAATCCGAGGCCAAGGCCAAGGACAGCTTTTCCAAGGACAGAACCTTTCGAGACCAAGGACAGGAATACTCGAGGCCAAGGCCAAGGACCAAGGACACAGGCGCAAGTGTTCTCCAAAAAAAATAATTCTTTAAAATTTTTTTTCAGGCGATCTCCAATTCATTGGCGTACTCAGAATTTTTGTTTGGGGTAAGCCCAGCACTTAAATTGTAGGGGGACGCATCCCCCCATCGAGATTTAGTGTCCCCCCAACGAGATTTGAGCACTGGATGATCAGACGAAAAAGACCTAATTCTTCACCTAATTTTGGAATAAAACCGCTTCAATTTCCGGCGAAGATCTTTTTTTTTGGTCTTCACCTAATTTTGGCGAAAAAACACTTCAATTTTAGGCGAAGAATTTTTTTTTTGGTGTTTGTTCAATTTCGGCAACGGAATTTCGTAATCTTCCCTAAAGTACTTTCGCATGCCAAATGCGTTTGGTCAAGGCTGCAAAAGCGTCCCCCCATGCAAAATTTTACAATTTAAGTATTGGGTAAGCCTAAACCACAAATCACATGAAATGACGTCATCAAAAATTTTCCTAAGAGGAAGTTTTGTGGAACAAAGATATCGTGGGATGGAAGATCTGAAATCGTTGCCTGTTGGCACGTAACCAGGATTTTGCAAAAGGAGAGGGCTTAAACTGATAGTTCAAAAACGCAAATATTTAACTTTGGAAACGTGTTGAAAAAGCTAGTGTAACTCAAAGGTATCACAGACAGGGGATCTGGGGGTGGGGCTCCCAGCCGCCGGAGGCTTTGGGGGTCTGGGGGCGAAGCCCCCAGCTGTTGGGCGATTTTTTGTAATTTTTTGGAAAAAAAAGCTATTTTAATGCCATTGAATCACATTTTGCAAGTGTTCAGAGCCATTTAAAAGCACTAGATTTGTGACATTTGAAACCCAATTGAAAAAATCAAATCGTTTAATACTCCTTTTACTTGCAATTCAAGTTTAAAACACGTTTAACATCTTGCATTTTGGAGTTAAATTTAATTGTAAGTGATCTGGTCCAGGTAGGAAAAGTAAGGTGCATTGTCTCTTGCAACATTTTAGCAGTAAATAATAATCCACTCGAGGATTTTCCTTAAAGATTTTTGTTTTGTCACGACAATAACCAGTTATTGGAGTACATGTTCGGCCAGGGGGCCCGGGCCCCCTCGATTGAAGTTCAATGATTCGTTCAATCAGCATTTTCCATGGCTAATTTTTTTAAAAAGTATTTTGTGCATAAAAACCGGCGAGGTTGGAGGTGAATTACTGAATTGTTATTGAAAAATGTTAAAATAGATGGTTACGTCAACTAACCATGTTATTGCCGGGCCGGATTTACTTCGTGCTAGGCCCCTGGCACTTTGGAGATTTTCGCAAGATCTTTCTGCCAAATATAGGTGAAGACCAAAAGAAGTCTTACGATTTTAGCTCGGGGTCTCTAGCTGGTACTCAGGCGCGTAGCCAGAAATTCGCAATGGGGGGGCTGTTTTGGGGGTCTGGGAGCGGGGGTGAGGGGGCGAAGCCCCCAGCTGCCGGAGACTTGGGGTCTGGGGGCGGAGCCTCCAGCGCTCAAAATTTTTGCATTTTTTTTGCAAAATGAACTTAATTTTATAGCTATTTTAATAGAAAATAATGCTTTTAGAACGTGGCATTAAAATTGGCAGCCCAACATGATTCAACTGGTTGCATTAATGGGCTATATGAGAAGTGGCTAATGATAACATTGCAGTTCTCTTGTTTACTTGCTGGTAAATCATAAAATCCTATTATTCAATAAAACTCACACGGAGTAATCTATTTCGTCTATATTTTATAAAGAAAAATAATTGGGGGAAGGGCTAATGGAAAGATATTTGAGAGAAGTGATTGGTAATTAACTAACACTGAATATCCCCCCTTCCCCTTGTTCCTGAGTTTATGGTATATTTGTGTATAAAAGCTATGTTTGGCGTTTTTACATTAGCGATCAGATTTGATTGTTTATTTTCGGGCATTTTTTCAAAGTTTTCATTGATTTGTGACTTCAATTTTTGACAATTAGCCCCCCCCCCTGAATATATGTTTCAAATGATGCTTTAAATCACTTTTTAGTCAATTCCAGCGCAAAAAAAAAACAGTCTCAAAAGAGCTAAAAACGTGGTATTTTCCTTATTCTGCATTTTGATTGACAGGTCAATGGGGGGAGTGGGGGCTATAGCCCCCACCTCTCCCATGACTACGCTATTGCTGTTACTGCGTCATATTATGGTAAATCCGGCCCTGATTAATGCATTACGTTCACAAAAAGGCTAGATGTGGGCCTGAGATAGCAACTTTTAGGACAAAAACTCCCCGTTTTCTTCGGGCTATACGGTTGAATTGGCTGGCAAAAATTGATTTTAGGGGGACCCGGAGCCCCTGGTCTTCAATATTGTTGTTAGTTATACTGTTGTAAGCGAAAAATGTAAAAAAGAAACTGAAACTGATAAAACTATAGGCTTTTTTGTCACATTTTTGTCATTGGTGAAATTTCAATTGGGGAGAGGCGGACCCCCTGTCCCCCTCCCCTTGGCCACGCCTATGCTCCAAGTGAGGAAATCCAAAAGGTGCTCGCAAATTTTCTGCGAAGTTTCTGGCGCTTTCCAACGAAATTCAACTGTTCAAAAAATAGTGCTGTCCTCGAGCCGAGGACAGGGCAATTTTTGAGGACTTGAAGCTTCGAGACCAAGGCCAAGGACTTCAAAATGTGTCCTCGAGGACTCCACCTCTGTACTGTACCACTGGTAAGTATAAGGTTATCAAAGACCAAACGTTGTTTTGCTGAAGGCCGTGATTCAAGAGGTTAGCTGCAATGGCTTCCCCTCCCCTCCTCTTTTACAAGCCATTGTGAGGCTTTTTTTACTCTTGAAAGTACAAAAAAACTGTGAAAACTTAAACTGTGTTTAACGGCCGGAATTTTTCTAGGGCTTGTTGTTTTATTCTTGTTATAGCATTCATTGCGGCGTACTGCCTTACAGTTTTCAATTCTTAGATATGTAGTTTCAATTTTGCTGATTTTTTACACCAAATAGCTACCGAAGATTTTAGCTATTGGGGCCAAAATTGAAATTTTTTTATTGAAAAAATCACACTAATGTTTTAGCAAAGCCATAATATTAATTAATCCATTTATTGACGTCGTGAAATTTTTCCTACCCCCTTTAGGTTATATAATTTTGATATGACAGTCAGTTTAGTTAAAAATTGAGACCGTTTATTACGAGTGTGACATTTCCAAAGTAAAAAAATCCATAATTTCGGCATTTATTCGATTGTGGATTTGCTAAAAAATTAACTTGCAATATTATCGGCAATTTTTAAATTCTTATTGAACATCTATTAGTTGATGAATTATGACGAAACACAGCGAAAATGAAAACTTTTACTACATGCATTTTTATTGTGATAAACGAAAATAAGGCAAGAAATGAATAATTTTATTTCACCGTCAAATAACCCTTTATTGGCAAAACCACAAACATCGATTTCAACTCAGTTTGGTTAAAAAAAATCAAAATTTCAAAACATTAATTTCGTTTTGTTGCCAAACGTTGTTTCTCATCTTATCAGTGCATTTTACCAAAAAATATTACCATACTTTGATAAAAAATTTTGAAACTGCGTTTTCTCTCGTTTTGTACTTGGCCTGTATATAAGGGAAACGGGGGCGTGAAAGGGCTGGGCAACTCAATTCTTCAACTGGCTTTCAAAATTTAGCACATTATTTTTTTTCAAATGGCTCTAAAAGATACCAAACTTGATTCGAATGGTGTTCAAATAGCAATTTTTTTAATAAAAAAAAAAAGATAATTGCCCGGCAGGTTGGGGCTCCACCGCCAGGCCCCGTCTGTGATGCGCATAAGTTAAACCCCTTTACTTAGCACGGCGCCCAAGTGCGACATTTTTAGGAATAACTTGATCTTTGGGTTTAAGCTCCCCCAACCGCCTGAACAAATCCTAGTTGCGCACCGGCAGTGAACACTAGAAATTGTTATATTCATTCTTTTCACGACACTAAAAATATGATTCCCGAATACAAATTCGTTAAGAAGTTTCTATTCATTTAAAATATTGTTGAAAACTCGTCAAAAATCATATAAAATTGTTGGCGTGCGAGCTTCCGTGTAATCTATACGCCGAAAAAGAACAATATTTACATGAAACGCTGGCAAATAGAGCCCAATAAAAGACTACTTTAGGTTGTTGTGATTGTAAACTGACGCACGTGCCTGGTTCACAAGCATGAAACAACTAGGGAGTGCAAGCTATTGCAACAGCCTCATTTGCTTATAGGTTCTTTATCACGGGTAAGGTCAAGGTGAATGATAACTTTTGGGATTGGGCAGAAATTATTTGAAAAATATTCGGTCTAAGCTATATAGAGCTGGTTGAAATGCTACTGTGTTACACAAGTTTATTAGGGTCACTATACTTCCTCGTTTTTTTTTTTTTTTTGTTCCAATATCGTGGCCGTAAGTTTTGTGTGGTCTTGTGTTTGTGGTTGGTCGTGGATCAAATGTATGGAAGCGATTTAGAATAATTTGGCTCGCTTTGATAATGTTTTTGAGTTCAATTTTGCCAAAAAAAATATTTCCAACTTGTTGCAAGCTAAATTATCGCGAGTGAGGCAGCACCATAAGCAGAGGTGTAAAGTAACGAAAGTAGCTCTACTTAAGTAGCCTACTCAAGTAGATTTTGTCGGTAACGAGCACTTTTTAAGTAATTATATTTTTGGATACCTTCTACTTTCACTTGAGTAACATTAACGTAACATAACGCTACTTACGTACATTTTATATTAAATGTAGTTTGTAGGCTTAGTAAGGCATACCTATTTTTTTTTTGGCAACGTCGGGCGAAATATTCGAACCGTGGTGAAAATCGTGAATGAGCGCGAGCTCGACTAGTACAGACAGGTCCAAGTACGCGCTTCTTCACCTTAAGGTATTGTTGGAAAAGAGACGAGATTTGCGTACGGCACTAGCGATTACTGCGCCACGGGAATATTAGGTTAGTTACTGACTACTGTGTAACAAAGTAAACTGACCATAAGGGTGGCTGTGATGCTCGGCGCTAGTGACGTGATATTTAATTACGAGGTTGAAAGTTTCTTAGTTTTTAGGCTAGGCTATTAGATACCAGTAGCCAATAGTCAAGGCCTGCATGCTTGGAAAATTATTTTACTTGGCTAAAAATTGCAAAAATGCTCAAGTTAGTGTAGATAGTGTAGTCAGTGGTCATGTTGCCTTAGTTTATCCCACAAAACCTTAGTTCCTAGTAGTAAGGAACATAGGCTGCTGGTGCAGTTACTGTAGCCTGAAGCATATCGGTTGGGTAAACACCATGAAAGCTGTAACATTTTGATATTAACAGAGTGGCTATTGCTCAAGTCATTTTGATGTTTCACTGTTTTTTTGTGTATACTGAATAAATTGCACAGGTTTCATATATGACGACATCACAACTCATCACAATAATCTAGCGAGGAAAGGACACAGCTTGGTAATTAATATTAGTAGCCAACTAATCATGTTGCGTTACTACTATTAAGTGTTATAATTGAAATACTTTACCACGTTCATGCTTTTGGTACGATTAACAATGGAGCCGTTTATAGTACTGAACTACTGATATACGTCCGCATTCATAAATTGCTAACTTTTGGGCAGTTATAGTGGTTTGGGCTCTCATTTTAAAGCGCGATATCGCATTTTTATACGTGGTATTTAGCAACATTCATAGACCAGGATGCAGAAAATACAAGGGTCTTGTGAAAGGAAACTTTCTACTTGGCTGCTTGAGTAGCTTAAAAACCTGTTTACTTTGTACTTTTACTTGCTTAGTTAAATGGTTTAGTACTTTCTACTCTACTTGCACTACATTTGATCGTCAGTAACAACACTTTTACTTGACTATTGTTTCTGACTACTTTTTACACCTCTGACTATAAGCATAACGTAGGTATTGGCTGAAAAAACTAAAGTTATCGAAAAGATTTTTCACTGTGGTTTTTACGCTCTTGCAGAAATTTGCAAATCAAAACAAATCTTTCATCAAACTTTTGCTGTTTTCGCCGAAGCGTGTATCTAGTTGAAAGGGCCCATCTCCGCCTCATTGCGCCTGCGCAAACACAAGTTCTTTGGAAGAAACGCAACAGCGGTGGCAAGCTGTTGCCAAAATTGTTTCCGGTTTAAGCGGCCCAAGATTTGAATCCAGCGCTCCAGAGACGAATGCAATACCGCTCGACCTTCTGGACAGCGCAGAAATTTGCAATAGATTGTAATCATTGGAAACTATATGTGAATTATGATAAAACAGTTTATATATGTTTGTAAATTATAATCAAAGACGCGCCTTACTTTGATTATAACTTACATGTAAAGTGATTCATATATAATTCATATACAGTTTAAAATAATAATAATCTTATTCCAAACTTTTGCAAGTGCGATGTGTATGAAGAACAGAGCTTTCTCCATTTAATTTGCTTAGCCCCGTTTCCCACCAAAAACTTTCCTAAATGCATTGTTCCAGTATTCAAATGGAATTGAAAAATATACCTATTTGAAAAAGATAATAATTTATTGAAAAAATCTGCAGTAATAAGCTGAGTAAACTAGGCTAAAACATACCTGTTTTGGATTGTTCCTGGGCAGCGCAGCTGTTTCATATTAACATCGTCACAAACAAACTTGACGCAGTAAGATTACTCGACTCTTCCACAACACTTGAATTTGCGATCAAAATTCTTTTTGAATAAATAACAGTACTGCTGCATGTTGCGGTAACGAACAATACAATTTCAAACCACAAAAACAGAGTCGATGCTAGCCTGTGGAATTATTAAATATGTACTTGTCTTTGTCAATCAAGTTTCTTGCATTATAGTCTGCACTGCATTGCTATTTCACATTTCAAAACAAGATTTTGAAACGATTTTGAATGAACAAATGCATCATCCAAGGGAGTTTCAAATAAAACAAAAGGTCATAAACCATTCAAATAAAACAAAAAGTTCATAAAACAAACCTCACTCACTCAAGCTATTAATAATAAAACAAAAATCAATTATGATCGATTTTGTAGCTCTTTGTAGCTTGTCAATACTTGACTTTAAACGACATTCGTGTCAAAAATTTTCTTTTCCGTTTTCTGTCAAAAGATATAGAAATTTCTTGAAATTGTAATTTCCAAGTTTGAATCTACCCTTTCGATATCTTTCTATTTTCAAGATATGCTGCAGGCTGACAGTCAGTGTTTTACTTCCAAAAGTTTTAATTGAAATCCAAAAAATGTATATTGTTAATTCCCAATTAGTGTAATTGTGTCAGCGTTGCTGTCAAACAAAGTAAAGGATTATAATATTGTAAAACAGCAACTTTTGGAGTAAACACTTTCTAAATTTTAAACAACTATAATTCTTTGGAAGAACTAGCCTTGCACGACTGCAACATACCAAACGCAGACTTTGACTGCAGGTATCGCGTCTCGAACACAGCATACAGCTTTCTTTTATACTGAGGGCTGCAAAAAATTATCTTTGCAGCGCGTGTGGTTGCATTCCAGGATCTCAATTATTTGCATCTGAGTGTTCATCTTTTGAGTGTCTTAAAAAAACGTCTTTGGCTCTTCCTTTTTTACTCTGATCTCTGATCCAGATTTTAGGCTGTGACCAGCAGGCTGGTGTGTCTCACCGGAGTTTCTCTGCGCACTAATTTTTTGGATAGTAAAGAAGCAGTGGCGCAACTATAGATTCGAGCCAGGTGATATGAGCTTAGACTAAAGAACCTACTTACTATCGTTACCTGCGTATGTGACAATATACGCATAGTGACGTCAAAAAAATCTGAGCATGTAGTGGCAGGAGCAGGCACGCAAGCAGTATTTTTCCAAGGGGAAGGGGTTTGAACCAAAGGTTAAAATTTTTTTGTTTGAAAATGGCTTCGTTTGTCGAGCAGAATGGCCCCATTTGTTGTGCAGAATGGCCCAACTCAATCGTATGATACGCGGAAGCCCCAGCGGCTGGGCGATTTTTGTAAGTTTTCGAAAAAAAAATCCATCTGAATCACATTTCACTCGTTTTTAGAGCTATTTGAAAGAACTAAATTGTTCCGATTCCGAGGCCATTTAATATAACTAACTTGCCCGACTCCTTCAAGTTCCCTTTTACTTACGGTCAAGTCCAAGACACATTTAAACGCTTGAATTTTTAAGATCGGGGAGATGGCTGCAGCTCTCTTAACTTCCCTGGTAGGGCACTGCCCAGGAATAACGTATGTTCAGTAGGAATGCCAATTTTATGCTAAATTTGGAATGTGGAAAAATGTGAAAAACTGTTTTTTCTAATTTTACTTATACGGTATCTTCTCTTCTTAAATACTGTAATTGCTTTGAAAACATATTATTGCAAAAAAAAATTCCCAAATTGCTATTTTTCCGACAAAAATTACTAACGTTGTTTAGCGGGGCATGGGAACTTTTTTGCCTTCGCCCTCAGAGCTCCGTTTTTTTTTGTTTTTTTTAAGGCCAATAAAGACTTGCGCTCACAACTACGGGTACGGTGGTACCTCAATTGATTAATTCAAATTAAGAAAAAATATTTACTTTGTAACAATTTGAGATATTATCGTGTAATTTAAAAAAATTTCGTTAAAATAAATAAACTAGAAATAAAGTTTGCGTTTGAAAAACTATTGAAAAAGTGGGACTCCATTATCAGTGGACGTTTGCACTGGACTCTCATTGCCTAAAAACATATCATTTCCACATTTAGAATTAAGTTATTCCCTTGCACGAGTTACCGCCATCTTTTGTTACGGTTTTTACCACGATACTGCTTCGCAGTACAGTATATATCGAAACTGCTGCCGACGCGTGAAACTTCAAAATGGTGTCTGGAGTCATTTCAAAAACAGTACAACTCTTTTCAAATTATCATCAAAAACTTTAACGAAATGCAATATCTTAGGCACTTGGGCACCCTTTGCCTTTTGAGAGCGGCTGTCCTCAAAAAGTCGCTCCAAGGCCTTGTCCTCGGACTTTTTTGAGTCCTGGACCTCAAACTTTGGGTGCTCGACTCCACCTCTGATATATTGTGTAACTCCAAGAAGCTCATGCATATTCATGCACTGCAGCATTAACCAACCGACTAAGCTGCTTATAAATCACCACTCGGAAAAAGCACTATAGTTTAAATCAGCTTAGCAAGATACGAGTAGCAGTAGTAAAATTTTATCATGGCCCATATCTGAGCTGCCAAAGGAGAATTTCCTGAATATTATGCTACAGCCTAGAGACTAAATTTTACAGTATCTTTATGGTAGCATCAGCACTACATCAGGTTTAGGCGGATTAGTGGAAACAATTAAGTTGGCTATAATTCATCTTATTATTGCCCCTTTCACTGTTTCATGTTCATTCGCCCAACAGAAATGCAGGGAATAGGGGGCAATTTTAAAATACCAAGTAGGGTACCGGTATATTAAATTACAGTGCACTTGGTTTTCAATTGACTAAAAGCTTTTATCCAACAAACCTGGTTTCCGCCGGCTGAACAGTACGGTGTTTGGTCACTAACTGGAGATTTGTATTTCAAGACCCATAACCCAGTTTGTGATCTAGCCCGACTTTAACCCATGACTCCAAAATTCTTTCTGCCTAGCCAGACCACTGCCAATACAAATGCCACGTTTTGCATTAAAGTAAATTGATTTTCACATGTTGCTTGAATTTTATACTAGGCATAACTAGATACTAATGCTGATTCTATAGTTGTTTTTTTTTACGATAGGCTACAATTAGATCTATGCTTTTAGATAAGTCTGGGGCCTAAGAGGTTTGGAAGCGAAAACTGCTGTATACTGATAGAAACATTCAGCCTAGCTGCTTACAGTCTGCTGTTTTCGGTTTTCCATAGCCCATTCCTAACCTGTAACTTAACCTTTCTCCATTTCTTAAAACTGGTCGGCCGGTAATTTTTGAAACGTAGGTCGAGTATCAACTGCAATAAACCTAATAAATCCTTTTTTCCAAGTAGGTTTGTCGGTACTGCCGGTAAAACGCAACTGACATTAAATTTGTCTAACCATTGCTTTTTAAATTTCTTAACAATCACATGCCTCTGTTACATCACAGTTATGAACCTGAAAAAAATAAATTGACTTATCAACATTTTCCTCTGACAACGGGACCTATAAACAAATCTTTGATCGCTAATTTTTCAGGGAAGGAAACGAGTTTTTTCTTCAAAATTTCGCCAAAAGTTGTATTTTGCACCACAGTACCAGAATATAGTCATAACTCAATTTGCCAAAAAACTGACTTAACAACTTTTGTCTCTCAGGTCTTCAATTGAAAACTTAAAAATTTTATATGCGGCAGTCATTGATGCAGACAATCCGATGTTTAAAGCGTATAGCTTGTAAAAGCAAAGCAAAAAGCAAATATTTTGAGATGCAATTTGTTGTTTTTTAAAAATCTTGGTGATTTACGAAGCTTGATTTACGTCAATTACAACAATTTGCTGTATGCTTCTGTATAAGTTTAAATAGTCTTTTAGTCATGCTTGTTGGCCTTTGTTTATGTGGATTTTCATTCATTTATTTTTTTGGGTTGTTTACTACAATAGACCTTGCTTTATGCTGTACAGTACTTCCTCGATTATCCGGTCTAGTCGGGACAGCATTTCTTCAAAACCTGAACGGATAAGTAAAAAAACCGCATAATTGAATTTCTTTATTTAAACCAAAACAACGCAGCAAGAAGCAGATTCGAATGCACCAAAACTTAAACGAGGTTCAACATCAAATAATGTACCGCATTGAGGGATCTCAGTACTTTTTTATTGAAAGCAATGTTCAATCGACAAAACAATTCTTTTGCGTTTAGCCATCTCAAAATCTAGGATTAAATTTTTTTTGACTACAGACACTGTACACTAATAACTTGCAAAAAGTTATTCCACCTCTCTCATTGAAATAGTTCTGAATCTGTCTTGGTACATAAGAGCTTTGTGAGGTTACAATGACAATTAACAAGTCTTGAGCAAAATTGTATGAAAATAACACTTCATTGTTATATCATAAATTATTATCTGACCCAATGGACGGATAATCGAATGCCGGATAAACGAGGTACGGATAATCGAGGAAGTACTGTATATGCTTGCAGCTTGCGTGTGGAATAAACACGTAATAATAAATAATAATTAAACTGAAAAATGACTTGCTTTTGGAGTATTTCAACAAAGCATTCCTGTCTTTGAATCTATTGAAATATTTCCGCGTAGTTGTAAAATGGTAAGAGTAAGTCAACTTAAACAACTACGGACCCGTATCAATTTTAATGCGTTTTTTGAAAAATTTTGAAAAGTTAATGAGCAAGCGACAAACAAAATTTTTTCAAAACCATTCTGTATTGATTTAGTCTCATTACGGTTTTTAAAGTGATCTATATGTCTACAACCTATGTTATTGTGGATGTTTTGACCACCTCTTACGACCACATTAATGATAACAATTTTACTTGCACAGTACTATTAAATTTCCAAAAACCTTTTGATACTGTTTGTCATACGTTAATATTAAGTTAACTTAAACATTATGATAACCGAGAAGTTGCGCACAAATTTATAAGCTTCTTTTTATCTGGAAAACAAATACGTCTAGCCCAGACAAAAAAATCGTGCCCATCAGGATCTGCAATTCGAAATAGTCAACAATCAATTTGGAGTGCTTTAAAGCATGTAACTTAGGCCATTCATTTTTTTGATTTTAATATAAATGGCATCATTAATGCCTTAAACCCAACCCCCTGATTATTCGTTGATGATACGTGTCTAGTAATATCCATGCCGACAAGCCATTAATTTTGCGTGGTAAGACAAATCATGAGTTACAGAGTGGACTAGAATGGACGAAAGCCAGCAAAATAACTGTTAATCCTAAAAGATCTTCAGCGGTAACATTGCACCCCCTTAAAAATCATCAATCCTATCTCAACAATCAAAATACTGTACTTTTCAACAATAATCCAGTTTCTGCCAATAAAGCAGTGAAACATTTGGGGCATTACAATTAATAAAAATTAAACTTTGCACAACATATTATCGACGCAACATGTAAAATATTTAGATCTAAGTAGGCAACTGGGTAATAAGTAGCCTACTGAATATTTATATTTAGATCTAAGTAGCCTATTTTATCTAAGTAGCCTATTTTATTTTTATCTAAGTAATATTTAGATCCAAGTAGCCTACTGGGTAATGGTGGTCTGTAAGTTGTGGGCTAAAAGTTTGGAGTAATCTCTTGACTATGACCCTTGTCTTAGCCTTTCTCAAAAATTCAAAATTAGATCTAAGTAGGTATTTTGTCTAAATTTAGAAACATCCAAAGTTTAACAGCTCTTCGTAAATTGTAATATGCTATGGCTCACTCTCATTTATTTATTATAAGGCATTGTAATAAGACTTGCATAACAGGCTAACAGCTTTTACGCGCTGACTGCTGGTAAACCAATCAGGTTTCAGCAATTTTGAATGCATTTTATCAACAAAAAAAAAAAATGCAACAAAAGAACAAGCCACAAAACGTAAAATTCTTGAAATAAAAAAAGATTTGTTTTCAAGCGTACAAGAAATTTAAAATTTTTCTATTGCAAGTGTATCCTTTATTACGTAATAAGATGTGAGCAGATGTTCCCTTTTGCAAAATTACTTTTGAAAAAAGTCGATATCTCAAAAACTAGGAAAGATCGACACTTCAAAATTTCACCATTACGTTTAAAATCAGCCTTAACTTCCAAAAATATTTAACTTTAGATCGTTTTTATTTTTTTGGTATGCGGAAGCGACATGCGCGAAAAACAGTTTCTAAAGCTGCGATATTTCGGGTTATAAAATCGCTTTAAAATTGAATTTTTTGTCCCTAAGGACTCACCAGCTTAAACATTTGTCAAAAAAATCTGCAAGCTTAATTTAACACTGGTGAAATTCATAGGGTTTGGCGACTTGACATGCACTTTGCCAATAAAAATTCACACCAAACCGTAATTAATTAGCTTTAAGCACAGCAAACACATAGTCAATTTTTTTCACATAGAAATGAATCATAAACTTTCACTCCAATTCGGTTGTTGATTTTTCCCTAAAACACCCTCTTGTCACCAGGTGCGTTGCCAGAAATTCGCGATGTGGGGCTGTGTTTGGGGGTCTGGGGGTGGAGTCCCCAGCGCTTGAAAATTTTCCTTTTTTTGCAAAACTAACTTAATTTTAGGGCTATTTTGATAAAAAAATAATGCTTTTAAAGCGTGGCATAGAAATTGGCAGTACAAACGTGATTAAACTGGTTGCATACATGGGCTATTTGGGAGGTGGCTAATCGTAAAATTTTAGTTTTCTTGTTTAAATGCTAAATTATAAAATCGTATTGTTCCATAAAACTCACATTGAGTGATTTATTCCGTCCACAGTTTAAAGAGAAAAATAATTGGGGGGGCTAATGAAAAGAGGTTATAGAAAAATGATTGGTAATTAACTAATACTGAATAGCTCCCTCCCCATTCCTAAATTTATAGCAAATTTCTCGATAGCACTAATGTTAAGCATTTTTACACTACCGATCAAATTTGATTGCTTATTTTTGGCCATTTTTCAAAGTTTTCATGCATTTGTGAGTTTTATTTTTGACAAATTAGCCCCTTCCTGAATAAATGTTTCAAAAAATGTTTTAAATCACTATTTTAATCTATTCTAGCGCATAAAGCAGTCTTAAAAGTGCTAAAAACGTGGTACATTTTTTACTCTGCATTTTGGTCGACATGCCTATGGAAGGGGGGTGGGGGTTATAGCCCCCCGCCCCCCTGACTACGCTACTGCTTGTCACATTTAGATAATCTCATCACTCGGTTAAGCGTTTTTTGAGTTTGCTTTCAAGCGTACAAGAAATTTAAAATTTTTCTATTGCAAATGTATCCTTTATTACGTAATAAGAAGTAAGCAGATGTTCCCTTTTCAAAATTACTTTTGAAAAAAGTCGATTCTCAAAAACTAGGAAAGATTATCACTTCGAATTTTTAACCATAACGTTTAAAATCAACGTAAACTTCAAGTAATATTCAACTTCAGCTCGTTTTTATTTTTTTGTTATGCGGAAGCGACATGCGTGAAAAACAGTTTTCAGAGATGCGATATTTCGGGTTATAAAATCGCTTTAAAATTGAATTTTTTGTCCCTAAGGACTTACCAGCTTAAATGTTTGCCAAACACAGGTAGAAGCTTAACTTAACACTGGAGAAATTCATCGGGATTGGCAAATTGATTTTTTGCATTTTGCTAATTGCATTTTGCTAAATGCAAATTGCATTTTGCTAATAAAAATTCACATCAAACCGTAATTAATTAGCTTTAAGCACTGCAAACACATAGTCAATTTTTTTACATAGAAATGAATAAAAAACTTTCACTGCAATTCGATTGCTGATTTTTTGTAGTTATGAGTTATAGGCGAATTAATAACTTTTCAAACCAAAAATTGCCAATTTTTAATGTTTATTTGTGTGTCAATTCACGATCATGTGACCTAGTGTTCCAAAAATTGGTACACAAAACGCTTTCCATAATTTCATGTTGAGTCCCAATTTCAACTTTCTAGATTTAACCGTTAGCTCGTTATGAGCTAATCAATTCTCGTCTGCCAAAAGTCTTGAACAAAAACTAAAAAGGTACAACGCGCTAACGCAAAGTCCCAACTACGCGCTAACACAAAATCCCAATATTGGGCTAAGCCACACAGATCTTTCAAATATACAGCATAGGGTATCCCGAAGAGCGTAGGGGCGAAACTGCCTGTTGGGGGCACTATTTTAACAGTTTAATTGTTTTTTTTATTATTACAGTACGGTAGAGATTAATATAGGCCCTATGGACAACGCCAAGGCTTCTAAAACTGGGGGTCGCGACCCCCAATGGGTCGCATATAGGGCCTCAAGGGGTCGCAAAGAGTATACCAATTTTACTACTTTCAGCAAACCCTGACTGTCGTTAAAAGCTCCTGCAATTCTGCAAATCGTCGTTCTTAACTTAACCTTAGATTCTACTTAAATAGACATTGTTAAATAGTAAGACTTCGGTGAACAACGTATTATATAAAAAGACAGCAGATTGTTTTTCCCTATTCATATCATGTAGCACAGCTGGATGCCTAACTTGTGCTATTCACTTTGGTTTATGACATTATAGAACAGAACCATGTCGATTTAATGCTTTTATAGTGATGTATTTAATAGCGTAGTCAGGGGGGCTGTAGCCCCCTCATTGGCCTGCCGAACAAAATGCAGAAGAAGGAAAATACCACGTTTTAGCATTTCTGAGACTGTCTTTTGCACTGGAATAGACTCAAAAAATGATTCAAGCCATGTTTTGAAACGTTCATTTACAAGGAGGGGGGCTAATTCGTCAAAAATAAATCTCATAAATCAGAAAAAAAATTAAAACATAGCCAAAAAATGGTATTCAAATTTGATCGCATGTTGAAAAATGCTTAACATAGGTTTCATCAAAAATGTACTGTATATAAGCTCAGGAGTGGGGGGGGGGGGGATGACGAATACTCAGTATTACTTAATTACCAATCACTTCTCTCAAACTTCCGTTAGCCCCTCTAATTATATCTTTCTCTATAAAACATAGGCTAAATAGATAACTCCATGAAAGTTTTATTGAACTGCCGGTATAGAATGTTATGATTTACCAGCTTGTAAAAAGAGAACTGAAATTCTAGCAATAGCTACCTCCCTCATAGCCCATTTACGCTAGTATTATCTTAAAGTTTTTGTACTGCTAACTTCTATGCCACGTTTTAATAGCATTAATTTTTATCAAAACAGGCCTAAAATGTAATTATTTTTGCCCCCCAAGTTACACAATTTTCGAGCGCTGGGGGCTCCGTACCCAGACCCCCGTAACACCCCCTTGCCCAACGAAGAATTCTGGCTACCCGCCTGGCTGTAGTACCGGTAGTTTGGTAGAGGAGTAGGGACGTAATATAACATAGTTGAGCACAGCTATAACTACCGTACTACTACCGGTTATATTGTAATCAATTGATAGTAGGTTAAAAAAAAGGCGAACGATAACGGTAACAAGCCTACTGCAGATGACGTTGAAGCAGCGGTAAAGGCAAATGCAAAAAAGGCTGTTTGCAAATGTGTTTGCGTTTAGTACGCATTGGGTACCAGTGCCTTGTTATTATTTTTTTCGATTTAATAATTACCACAGATGCACACCTAATAGTGCTTATTATTTTAACCGTGAAGAGTCGCGAGAATTTTATAAAATGAAAAGGGGTCGCGAAAATCTTTATAAGATCAAAGGGGGTCGCGAGCCATAGGCGTAGCCAGGATTTTTGATTGGGGGGGGCCCAAACCACAAATCGCATGCAATGACGTCATCAGAAATTTGCAAAAAAGGAACTTTTTATGGGATAAAGATATTGTAGAATGGAAGATCTGAAGCTGTAGCCCGTTGGCACTTAACCAGGATTTTGGTGAAGAGAAAGGGCGAAAACTAATAGTTGGAAAGTGCAAATCTAACTTAGGAGACGTGTTGAGTAAGCTAGTGTACTCAAACGTATCACAGAGGGGGGTCTGGGGGCCGCCGAAGGCTATGTGGGTCTGGGGGCAAAGCTCCCAGCCGCTGGAAGATTTTTATAAGTTTTTGGAAAAAAAAGTTATTTTAATCCCATTGGATCACTTTTCGCACGTGTTCAAAGCCATTTCAAAGAACTAGATTTTTAACATTCGAAAGCCAATCCAAAAAGTTTAACTGTTCAATCCTCCATTTACTTGCCATTAAAGTTCAAAACACGTTTAAAAATCGTGTATTATGGCGTAAAATTTTAATTGCAAGTGATTTGGTCCATGTAGCGGGAAGTTAAGCATATTGCCTCCTGCAATATTTTAGCAGTAAATAGTAACCACTCGAAGATATTCCTTCAGGATTTTTGTTTTGTCATGAAGTTAACCAGTCGTAGTACATGTACGGCCATGGGGCCCAGGCCCCCTCAATTGATATTTAATAATTTGTTTATTGAGCATATTCCCAAGCTATTTTTTTAAAAGTATTTTGTGCGTTAAAACTGTCGAAGTGGAGGTGAATCGTTATTGAAAAATGGTACAATAGATAGTTACGCTTACTAAACATGTTATTTCTGGGCCGAATTTACATTGCGCGAGGCTTCTGGCACTTAGGGAATTTTTGCAACATCTTCCTGCCAAATGTAAACGAAGACCAAAAAAAGTTCTACTATCTGAGCGCTGGGCTCTGGCACTGTCCCATATGGCAAATACGGCGCTGGTTATTGCATTACGTTCATAAAAAGTTTAGATGAGGGCCTGAGGTAGCAACTCTTAGGACAAAAACCCTTGATTTCACCCTGGTTACACGTTTAAATTGGTTTGAAAAAATTGAATTAAGGGGGTGCACCGGGCCCCCTGGTCGTCAATATTATTTATTGTTAATTACTGTTGTACGCGTGTACTGTTGTACCCAAAGATGCTAAAAGAAACTGAAAATGAAGAAACAAGTTTTCTTGGTAAATTTTTGTCATTGGTGGCATTTCAATTGAGGGGGCCCGAGACCCTAGGCCACCCCCCTGGCTACGCCTATGATTTTAAGATAAGATCGTGCCCTTAAGTTCTTTCATAAAAAAGAACATTTAAAGCGAAATTAAAATAACTTTTTTTTTAATCGTGGAGGACTTGAGTCAAGTCACTTGACAGTTTTTTGAAACCTGCAGGAATTATACGACATTATTATGACGTGGACAGGTGGTCGTCATTATTATTACTTACTTTTGTACGCGTAAATTCTAAACTAAAGAAACTGCAATTCCGGACAAGAAAAAACATACTGGCTATGCTCTCATTATATTCATCATTGGTAGTATTTCGATAGAGGTTTTGCATTAACGCCTGTGTTATAGCATTAAGCTCATAATAACGTTAAACGAGGGCCTGGGATTGTAACTTTTAGCACAAAACTCTTTTTACAAGTTTTGCATATAAATTGTTAAAAATTTGAATTACGGCAGCCCTGGCCCGGAACCCTTAGTCATTAGTTCGGGGCCCCCTGGTCTTCAGTTCGGGGCCTCAAGGTCCCCTGGTTGTCAGTTAAGGGCCCCGGATCCCTCTGGTTGTTAGTTAGGGGCCCTGGTTGTCAATTAGGGGCTCCAGGGCCCCCTGTTCATCAGTTAGAGGTTCCAGGGCCCCCTGGTCGTCAGTTAGGAGCCCCAGGACCCTCTGGTTGTCAGTTAGGAGCCCCGGAGCCCCCTGGTTGTTAGTTAGGGGCCCCGAAGTCCTCTGGTTGTTAGTTAGGGCCCCTGGTCTTCAATTAAGAACCCAGGGCCCCCTGTTCATCAGTTAGAGGCTCCGGGGCCCCCGTTTGTCAGTTAGGGGCCCCAGAGCTCCCTGGTTGTCAGTTAAGGGCCCCAGACCCTCTTGATCGTTAGTTAGGGGCCCCGGAGCCCCCTGGTCGTCAATTAGGGGCCCCAGGGCCCCCTGTTCAGGGCCCCGGGGCCCCTTTTTGTCAGTTAGGGGCCCCTGGCTGTCGGTTAGGGGCCCTAGGGCTTCCTGGTGGTTAGTTAGGGGCCCTGGGGCACCTTGGTTGTTGGTTAGGGGCCCCCTGGTTGTTAGTTAGGGGCCCTGGTTGTTGATTAGAGGCCCCGGGGCTCCCTCGTTGTCCGTAACTGCAACTAAACGTAGCTAGGCTAAGCTGTCATAATTTTTCATCATTGGTGGTATTTTAATTGTGGGGGGCCCGGGCCCCCTGCCCCCCCTGGCTACGCCTATGTCGCGAGCAAAAAAGTTTGGGAAGCCCTGGACTAGGCTACTGCATTGTAACGTCATGGTTGCCAATAAGCTTTATAATTGTGGAGAACCTTAGGTTGTGTTTGAAAAAAAAAAATCTCTGGAACGGGTAGGTCAAGAAGGATGGAGTCAAAACTAATCTAATCTAGTACGACTGATGTAACGTTAGATACCCCCATCAACAAAAATATCTGCAATTTTTAAATTCTTATTGAACTTGTATTAGTTGATGCATTATGACAAAACACCAAAAATGAAAACCTTTTGCTACATGCATATTTATTGTGACAAACCTAAATACAGCAGGAAATAAATCGTAAAATAACTGTTTATTGGCAAAGGCATAAATCGATTTCAACTCAGTTTAGCCAAAAAAAGACAAAAAACAAAACTTTGAAAATAATAATTTCATTTTGTGGCTTCACATTCTTTCTCATATATTTACTACATTTTACCAAAAAAAAAAATTACCATACGTTGATAAAACATTTTGAAATTATGTTATCTCTCATTTTTTACTTGGCCTATAAGTAAGGAGGAGGAGGGGGCTTGAAGAGGCAGGGCAATTCAATTCTTTAGCTGGCCTTCACATTTTTGCAATTTAATTCCTTCAAATGGCTCTAAAAGGTACGAAACTTGATACGAATGGTTTTCAAATGGCAATTAAAAAGAACGTAATTGCCCGGCAGCTGAGGGCTCCACTCCCAGACCCCGTCTGTGATGCGCATGGGTTACGCTCCTTTGCTTAGCACGGTGCCCAATTATAGCGCAACGTTTGGCCACAAAATGAAATTATTATTTTCAAAATTTTATTTTTGTCTTTTTTTGACCAAACTGAGTTGAACTCGATTTTATGCCTTTTGCCAATGAACAATAGTTATTTGACGATGAAACAAAAATATTCATTTCTTGCCTTATTTTGGTTTGTCGCAGTAAAAATGCATATTGCAAACATGTTTCATTTTCGCTGTGTTTCGTCATAATACATCAACTAACGCAAGTTCAATCAGAATTTAAAAATTGCCGATAATATTACAATTTAATTTTTTAGCAAATACGCGATTGAAAAAATACCGAAATTATGGATTTTATTCCTTTGGGGGTGTCACACTCGTAATAAACGGTCTCAATTTTTGACTAAACTGATTGTCAGATCAAAACTGTATAATCTATAATGCAGGAAAAAATTTTACGAAATCAATCAATACGTTAAATGAAATTATGGCTTAGTTAATGCGGTATTGTGAAGATTTTATAATCAAAGAAATCAATTTTTGCCCCCAACAGCTGAAATCTTCGCTGGCTATTTGTACTAAAAAAAAAAGAAAAAATATTACTTAATAATAAAAAACTGTAAGGAAGTACGTCGCATAAGATGCTATATCACAAAAAACACTACCAAGCTCTGGAAAAATTCTAGCCGTTTACCGTAATTTAAGTTTTTAAGAGTTGGTTTGTTCTTTCAAGAGTAAAAAGACCCCAGTTCATAGTGACGCGCACAAAGGAGGAGAGAGTCATTGTCTCTTATCTCTTGAGTCACGACTTACATCCAGTGCCGTCGCTACAGGGGGGCGAGGGGGGCCGTTCCACCCTACCGATTGCTTGAGCGCCCCCATTTTGGTTTACTCAGAACACGTTTTTGGAACATCACGTAACAGCAAGATAACAGACAGTATTGGAAAAAGAAATAGTAATGTTCAAACATAATTCTCGTTCGAAGTTTTCTCGATTCTTTGCCAAAATGCTGGCAACCAACTGCCGTGCATAAATGTGAAGCAATAATCCGTCTTATTATCATGCCTTGGCGGATGTGTCACGGAAGAGAGCTGTTAGCCTACAGAATCGTTACCGGTACCGGTACTTTGTTGGTGATTATGACCTTAAACAATACTTAAAAACATTTTTTTAAAAGGCCAGCTGTTTTTGTTTTTTTAGAGCACACTCAAGATTTTTTTAGGACGCACTCAGTCGTGCAACCAGGGGGAAGGGGCTTCACCCCCCTAAGCCAAGTCATTTAGAAAAGTTATCAAAAATACAAGGATTTAAACATGTTTTGGACTTTACCTGAAGTATAAAGGGGGCAGAAGGGGCTATAGCCAATTTAATTCTTTCAAAGATTTCTGAATTTTAGCAATTTACTGTAGTCATTCATATAGCTTCAAAAACGTGCGAAATGTGACTAAAATGGTGTTAAAATCACCATTTTTTTTATAAAATTACAAAAATCGCCCAGGGGCTGGAGGCTCTTCCAGAACCTCCCTTTTTCCCTGGCCCCCTTCGTGATACGCTTGAGTTGCATCAGTTTGTTCAGCACAGGGCCTAAATTAGACAATTTTTGTGCAAAAAGAAATTGCTTTTGGTTTAAGCCCCCTCCCTCGTAGAAAAATCCTGGTTGCGCTTTCGGTCGCACTCACTGCTGCAGACAGATTTTTCAAGTGATTATATTGGCCGGACACAAAACGAGCTAAGAAACGCTGCCGGCCTTATACGTCTGTTTTTCAGGCATGAACGCAAAATTGTTAAAATAGAGCATAATCTGTAGCCGTAAATTATCAGTTTTTATGTGCAAAAGTTCATTAACTGTTGATTTTAGTGCTCCCTCACTTTCGGCTAGTGCCCGTCACTTCCGTTGCTCTGGCGACGGCACTGCTTACAGCAAAATAAAGTAGTTGTTTTTTGTGACAACGTTGTGACCATGGAAAATATGCTGGCGGGCATAGAGTAAAGGTGCAATGCCCTCCTACCTTATAGCCTACACGTCACTGTGAGGCTATAGGTGCTTTTTGCTCTCGAAAGAACAAAACAACTGTTTAAACTTAAATTAAGGTTAACGGCCGTAATCTTTCTACGGCTTGGTAATTCTATTCTTGTTATAATATTCCGTGCGACATATTGTCGTGCGACATAGTCTTGATCTGACGGTCAGTTTAGTGAAAATTGAGACCGTTTATTGCGAGTGTGACACCCCCAAAGCAATAAATGCATAAAGTGTGTTTGCAAATGTGTTTGCGTTTAGTACGCATTGGGTACCAGTGCCTTTTTATTATTTTTTTCGATTTAATAATTACCACAAATACACAACTAATAGTACTTATTATTTAACCGTGAAGAGTCGCGAGAATTTCATAAGATGAAAAGGGGTCGCGAAAATCTTTATAAGACTAAAGGGGGTCACGAGCAAAAAAGTTTGGGAAGCCGTGATGTAAATGACATTCCAAATTCTGTATCTTGCAATCCTCGCCTTTTCGCCGTTGATACTTGTTTTCTAGTGAGTAGCCCTTCACTAACTGTTTTGGAAAATGATAGTAACAAAAAAATAAATAAACTGCAAATATGGTTTAGTGCTAACGAACTTCAGATAAACCCTGAAAAATTCGCAATAATTGTGATTTCCTCTAAATTAACTGCACAAACAACAAACCTAAGTATATTTCATAACGAACGCCCGATTAAGTGTTTTGAATCCTCAAAATATCTTGGTGTAAACCGTGATAACAAACTTAATTTCAAATCCCACATATGCATTATCGAAAACAAAGTGGCCAGATTTGTCGGCATTTAAAGCGAGCTTCGTTACCTATTTCCTTCTTCTGCACTACTTTTGATATAGCATTCTCTTATTAATCCTCATCTTTTATTTGGTTTCCCATTTTGGGGAAACGCCAACCAATCTTACCTCAATTGACAACAGCGTTTGCAAAACAAAGCAATACGACTTATTACTGACTCCAAGTTAAGAATGCCTACTAACCCCAATATTACAAACTAGGAATACTGAAACTGTCTGAGCTTTATAATTTGGAAATAGCTAAACTTATGCACCAATATTCCCACCATACCCTTCTTCAGCCATTTTTTACGTTCTTCAACCCAATTTCCTCAGTACATGAGCAATTTACCAGAGCAGAAACTGAAAACAAAATTTACATTCCAAAATTTTCTACAGCACGTTTCCAAAAATCTTTTAAATATCAAGTAGCTAAAATGTGGTACTCGATCCCAACTGAAATTAAACAACTAACTTTCCACAATTTAAAATTGAGTATGATAAGAAATTACTTGAAAGCTATTGTTAATTTGCCCATTTTATATTATCATCGTAATCAATTAGCAAGTAATTTTTTCAAAAATAATGGCGCTTCAAGCGACTTCAATTTTAGGGTGGCTGCTTGACGCGAAGACCTGAAATGCTGGTCACTTTGCAGTCTCCTGTCGAGATTGTAGTACCTAGTTTATTTAAGATATCTTGTTGTTTTTTGTTGTTTTGTTTTAATTATTTATATATAGTTGGTTTTCTGCAACTTGGCAAGTAAATTAATTCTGTCTGTCTGTTTATCCACCACCAAACCCCGTCTGTGATGCGCATGGGTTACGCTTCTTTGCTTAGCACGGTGCCCAATTATAGCGCAACGTTTGGCCACAAAATGAAATTATTATTTTCAAAATTTTATTTTTGTCTTTTTTTGACCAAACTGAGTTGAACTCGATTTTATGCCTTTTGCCAATGAACAATAGTTATTTGACGATGAAACAAAAATATTCATTTCTTGCCTTATTTTGGTTTGTCGCAATAAAAATGCATATTGCAAACATGTTTCATTTTCGCTGTGTTTCGTCATAATACATCAACTAACGCAAGTTCAATCAGAATTTAAAAATTGCCGATAATATTACAATTTAATTTTTTAGCAAATAAGCGATTGAAAAAACGCCAAAACTATGGGTTTTTGGTCTTTGGGAATGTCACACTCGTAATAAACGGTCTCAATTTTAACTAAACTGATTGTCAGGGCAAGACTATATAATCTTATGAGGGAATAAAAATTTTACAAAAATAAATCAATGCATCAAATGAAGTTATGGTATTTGATAATACAGTATTGTGAATTTTGTTTAATCAAAGAAATCAATTTTGGCCCAACAGCTGAAATCTTCGCTAACCCTTTGGTCTACTCTAAAAAAATAAAAAATAAAAGAAAATACTTGCTAATGTAAAAATGTTCGTCAGTTTGTCGCGCAGAATGCCAAAAGTACAACAAAAGTATACCAAGCCCTAGAAAAATTTCGACCGTTAACCGTAATTTCAGATTTTAACAGTTTTTATTTTTTATTTTTCAACAGTAAATAACACCTTCACAGTAGCGTGTTTAAAGGAGGAGGGAGTCCATACCTCTTATTTCTTGAGTGACGGCGTTCAGCAAAACAGAGTTTATTTTGTTTTTTTTGATACCGCTGAATGTGACCGAGGAAAATGTACTGGTGGGCATAGTCTGGGCTAAAAAATCTTTTCGATAAGTTTTGTTTCTTCAGTAAATACACATGTTAAATTTAGATGCTGTCTCACGGTAATTTCGCTTGCAACAAGATGCAATTTTTTTAGGCAAAATTGAACTAACAAACTTTGCTAAACTTTTTAAAACTGGTCAAACGCCAAACATTATTGTAGTGATTGCGTGTTTTTGTCATGTAAAAGAAGGCTCAAACAATGTAAATTTCTAAGTCTAAAATTTCATTTAATGCATTGATTGATTTCGTGACATTTTTTCTCCCCACACTAGATTATAGTCTGGATCTGACCATAGACCCTATAATAATTGTAGGATCTATGTTATTGTAGGATCCATGATCTGACAGTCAGTTTAGTTAAAATTGAGACCGTTTATTACGAGTGTGACATTCCCAAAGCAAAAATTTCCATAATTTCGGCATTTTTTCTTTCGAGTACTTGCAAAAATAATTAAGTTGTAATATTATCGGCAATTTTTAAATTCTTATTGAACATTTACCAGATGATGTATTATGATAAAACACAGCGAAAATGAAAACTTTTTGCTACATGCATTTTCATTGTGACCAATTAACCACAATAAGACAAGAAATGAATATTTTTATTTCACCGTCAAATAACTGTTTAATGACAAATACAAAAAATCGATATCAACTCAGTTTGGTCAGAAAGGACAAAAATAAAACTTTGAAAATAATAATTTCATTTTGTGGCCAAACGTTGCGCAACTTGGGCTATGGTGAAGCCCCCAGCTGCCGAGCAATTATATCTTTTTTGTTTTTCTTTTTTTTTTCAGAACAAAATTGCCATTTCAACACCATTCAAATCAAGTTTGGTACCTTTTAGAGCAGTGGTTCTCAACCTTTTTTTGGTCCTGAGCCAAATTTTAAACCTCAAAGTTTACAGGAGCCCCAACCAAATAAACAAAAATTTTCAATTAGTTTGGTGCAACTACTGCAGGCTTGTATTTTTTTAAGTTATTGAAACATTTCACCAACCCATTGTTGCTAGCTTCACGGCAATGCGCTGAGCTAAAAATTATCACAAAATTTTTAAAAATCATTATTACAGCATTTGCGCAAGTCTCGAACGGGATTTTACTCAGAGAGACTTGAATATAAGACTAAAACTTATCTGCGTCTCACACAGAGGGGGACCTCGGGCGGTAACCCCAGCCGCTGTGCAACTTTCATTATTTTTTGAAAAAATTGCCCTTTCAACGCAATTATTAAATGGCATTTTTGACATTTGCAGAGCCATCTGAAACTAAAAGAACTAAATGCTAGTATTTGGAAACCTTTGGATAGAAATAAATTTCTTAGCCTCTTCAGCTCCCTTACTTCCTGTTCAAGTTCAAACTAAGTTTAAAACCATGCATATTTGGGTTTAAGTGACTTGTTTAAAGGGGGCTCATCCGCAGTGGCGCAGCAAAGTCACGTCATTTAGCATATTTATCCCAAAATACAAGCATTTTAGCGGTTTTTGGATTGACCTGAACGTAACGGGGGGCTGAAGGGGATGGGCGATTTCAATATGTTATGACCTTCAAAATTTAGTTTTTTTCAAATGGCTGTAATAAAAACGTGCAAATTGTGATCCTAATGGTGCTAAAACGGAAATTTTTGCGGAAAAATTACAAAAATTGCTCATGTTCAATCTTACAGGTTACACGGCTGCTCAGCTCTTTTAGATCCTTTTAGTTTTGTTGCTGCCTTAGCCCAGTATTTGGCAACTTCAGTCTTACAACCTTTTGAAAGATTAAATTAGGGCTTCCTCTTCCGTTTTGTAAATTATTAGAATAAAACTTCCATTTGGAAATGAGAACGAAGCTAAAACACCAAGCCAATGCGCTAACACTAACATCCAGTACCTCCAAGTAGAATTGTTCAGTGTTATCCTCGACTGTTGGCTAAAGGGATGATCATAAGCAAATAATAAAAAAATTGACTAAATTTATTGTTGTAATATCTTTGGTTTTACTATTAAAATCAAAAATGGTTCATTAAGCTTACATAAACAAGGCAAAACAGATTCAGTGTCAAGTTAATGAAAGCCGCAGAGAGGATAACCAAGAGCAACATGAGAACCAAGAGCAAATTTGAGAATCACTGTTTTAGAGGCATTTGAAAGAATTAAATTGCTAAAACTTGAAAGCCAGTTGAAGAATTAAATTGCCCAGCCCCTTCAAGCCATCCCCTTCCTCTTACTAACAGGCCAAGTAAAAAACGCGAGAAAAAATAATTTTACAATATTTTGTCAACGTATGATAATTTTTTTTTTGTTGATAAAATGCAGAAATATATGAAAAATAATCTTTGACAATGAAATGAAATTATCGTTTTGAAATTTTTATTTTTGTCTGTTTTTGACCAAACTGAGTTGAAATTTTATTGATTTTTTGTTTTTGCCAATAAACGGTTATTTGACGGTGAAACAAAAATATTCATTTCTTGCTGTATTTTGGTTCGTCACTAATGCATGTAGCAAACATTTTTTTATTTCGCTGTGTTTCGTCATAATACATCAACTAATACATGTTCAATAAGAATTTAAAAATTGCCGATAATATTACAAGTTAATTTTTTTTGGATATATGCAATTGAAAAAATGCCGAAATTATGGAAATTTTTTGCTTTAGGGATGTCACACTCGTAATAAACGGTCTCAGTTTTTATTTAAACTGACCGTCAGATTAAGACTATATAATCTGATGTGGGTAGAAAAAATTTCACAAAATCAAGTAATGCATTAAATGAAATTATGGCTTTGTTAGTACAGTATTGTGATTTTTTTTTCAATCAAAAAAATCAATTTTGACCCCCAATAGCTAAAAACTTCTGTAGGTCTAGTCCGAAGACCACAAGGCAAATAGCGAAAATGAAATCCACATGTTTCGCCAATAAAGACATTTTTAGTGTCTTATTCAAATACCACCAATATTCTTGTAAGTTTTATTCCGCTATTAAATTTTAAGATTTACCAGATTGTAAAAAAGAGAACTAAAATTTTATCTTAAGTCACCTCTGGACAATTTCGTTCTTGGAAATAACGTCCAATTTTAACAATTTAGTTCTTTCACATATCTCCAAAACGCACAAAAAGTGATCCAAATGACATTAAAATGGATAGTTTTACTGAAAAATCACAAAAACCGCCCGGTGACTGGAAGCTTCAACCCCAAACCCCCATGGGTTTGGCAGTCGCGTAGCGAGGAATTTGCAATGGGGGGAGGCTATTTCGGAGGTGAAAACCAGAAAAAAGGTCATCACCAACGTTCTTCTAAGAGCTTGCTTGGTGTGCGCGGAAAGAAAGGCCGTGTGAGGTTCAAAAAAAAAGGTCTGCGTCGCAAACTGGTTCTATTTTAGTTTGGATTATCATAATTTTGCCACCAAATTCAGGTGAAGACCTAAAAAAACAAAAAAGATCTTCGCCGCAAACTGGTTATGTTTTAGTCCAGATTAGCGGGATCTTGCCGCCAAATTTTGGTGAACACCAAAAGAAAAATATAATAAAAAAAAGGTCTTCGCCGCAAATCAGGACTGACTTTGACCGGAATTTCAGTTTAATTGATTACATCTAGATTTTGCAACTAAATTCTTTCAAATCTGAAGTACTGTGCGTGGGTACTTCATGCGTGGCAGAACTAAAGTACTGCGCGGGGATTTTAGGCTATCTGCGCGGCCACGCAGCCGCAATGCTTAGAAGGAACATAGATCATCACCCAGAATTAAAACGGTTTTTGTGCTCAAAAACAGGTGGAGACCAAAAAACAAGGTCTTCACCAAGAAATGAAACGGTTTTTGTGCCCGAAAACAGGTAAAGACCAAAAGTCTTTTTCCAGGCTTAGAACAATTTTTCTGTCCGAACACACTTCAAGTCCGAAGTCAAATCAGACATATTCTGCATGCCAATGCCAATAGGGGAAATATTCAGTTTTAACTGGTTTATTTTACTAAAAATAATGAAAATTTGCTTGAAAAAGGTAGTAATGCGATGGTTAATGGTATGAAAAATCACAAAAAAAATTGAGATTTGCGTATTTGCCGCAATCCATATCCAAGTTTCACGACTTGTCAAACAGAGCTATCGCCTTGAAGCTCATGCTATTTGACCAAATTAATCAAGTCTCGGGAATTAATCCACGAACTTATAAAAGGAAATAATTTGCAGCAACACGCAATAGCTTAAAAAACGAAAAACTGTGAACTTAGTTTTTGTCTTCAGTGGCAATTTAATTTTCAGTTTTGATTCGATTGTTGAATTTGATTCGCAAAATACCATTCAGTCACATTTTGACAATCTCATCACTCGGTCAATTATTATTTCAACAAGATTGGCAGTATGGTACGGTGCGTTCAGAATTTGCGTACTACGTACCTCGCACCCTGAACCGTACCGCACCAGCGTACCGTAGGGCAGTTAAATTTTTGAAGCGTACCGTACCATTGTACCGTACCCGTATACCGTTACAAAAAAGGCATACCATACCAGCGTATCGTACTTCTTACCAAAAAATGAGGCGCACCGTACCGTACTTACGTATCATACCGTACCGTACTGCCATTCTTGCTTTTAAATACTTGAAACTTTAACTAACTTTGAAATCACTAGCCGATAAATCTCAATTCACACATTTCGCTTCCGCTTCAGCTATCTTTTGCCTCTGCATATAAAAAGCCGGCGCAATGTGCAAAAAGTCTGGGATTTTTAAACCACTGCGTATTCAGCTGAAGTGTCGCAGTGGTTTCCGTTCAAAATTTTCTGCAATATATGGCATGCCACGATAGTCCTTGGCTCCTAGTATCTATATAGACAAAAGTAATGACATCAAAATTGGCCATAATTGTGACTGTGTCTTGTGACATCATAACATAATTGTAACGACAAATTAAGAGGCTATAATGATTATTTGACAATAGCCTAGACTATGTACACGCCGGACACGGTCGCACGAATCTTCATTACGGCGCACGTTGCACATAAAACGTTTAGTAGGCAAATTCAAACAGCGTACGAACGTACTATACCAGTACCATTGCAATAAGACTTACTGTACCAGCGTACCGTACTTCTTAGCAAAAGTTGAGGCGTACCGTACCTACGTACCGTACCGTACTGCCGTCCTTGATTTTCAATTCGTTTTCAAGTGCACAAGAAATTAAAAATTTTCATTGTAAAAGGATCCTTTATTACATAATAAGATGTGAGGATATGTTCCCTTTTGCAAAATTACTTTTGAAAAAAGTCAATATCTCAAACACTAGGAAAAATAGGCAGTCCAAATTTTCACTATTAGCTTAAAAAATCAGCAAAACTAAAAAAAATTCAGTTATAGCACGGTTAAAGAATGAATTTTTTTTAAAGCTGTAATACGAGTGGTTATAGGCGGGCTTCCGTTCCAAACTCCTAACTTCTGGTAGTTGAGGGTTTTATCCCAAATCTACAGTATGCGTGAGGTCCACAAACTAACTTGAGGTTTATTCTTCCAAGTTACGTTAAATTTTTTTTTTCCGAAACGATAACACAATTGCTAGGCTTTTCCTCAGGCCCCGACGCAGAACCTCAACTTTCAGTTAATAAAAACATAAATCCGGAAAAATAGTCCATTAAAAGTTAATTAAAATAAACAAAATTTCAGAGCGGCTGGAGGCTTTGACCCCAGATCTCTGCATCCAATACATAGCAATAAATACTTGATTTATCAAAAATTTTTGCTTCGCCCTCCCACACCTCAAAAATCTAAATGCCTCTTCCTAATTTTATCAATGACTACGGGCTCGCTGAGCGAGTGCGGATTGGTCCAAAAGAATTAGCTGCACTGTCGCTTTTTCCTGAAATAATGAAGAAGATCGAAACAATCAACACATCGGTACTGTCAAAGATGACGTAAGCAGTAGCGTACGCAGAATTTTGAAAAGAGAGGGGGGGCAGAAACTTCAGAAAATTTGAGAATAACATACATCAGAATGTAAATTGTTTCACCCAAAATTCGTCCGATTTTTTGCGCAAAATTCGGTGAAGAGCAAAAAAAAAGGTCTTCACTCAAATTTGGTCAGATTTTTTGCCCAAATTTAGGTGAAGAGCATAAAACAAAAAAAGGTCTTCACTCAAATTTGGTCCAACTTTTGGCAAAACTAGAGTGCAAGCCTGAAACAAACGTTCCAAGCAGACCCATTGTGGATCAAAGCTTCTGCCCAACTGGCAAAGGGGGGGCCATGCCCCAATTTTACATACTTTTGCTATGCTGATTTTACTATCCTGGCGACTCCCCTAAATACGCCCCTGGACGTAAGCATATTAACAAACAAAATTTCAAGACAAATCATTGAATGCAAGATAATTGATTATGTCAAACATCGCCAGTTACTATCTTAGCAAACAAAAAAAATAGAACAAAAGGTGTGGAAATGCCTTTTATGATGTCGGTAGCTTTGCAAGTAGCAACAAAACTTTTTGATCAACAGGCAGCAGAACCATCAATATTATTTTGTAACTTGATGCGGATTTTGTAACTTAAATAGTTGACAAAAAATTTGACATGCGATATTTTCCTAAAACCCAATCCTACACCCACAATTCACAAATGGCATGTTGCGGCATTTTTTTAAAAGAACTATATTATATGGACAGTCTGCTCAAATTTTAAAAACAAAATCAGAACAATGCCTGTCTGAGTAATCATCTTGGAAAAACATATAAGTTAAGAACGCGGGCGAAATTTACAAATATAAATCAAATTCTTATCATTTATCAATAATAATGCAGAGTCTAGTTCGAGCGGTTAAAAATCTTATAAATTTTGGAGGGCTCATTAGTTGGACCAACTCAATCTTCCCCAATCCTCCAAAATGGTTATATATCATTTATATACAGTTACATCAACCTATCCTTAAAATTTTGTTTGCTTATTTCAAATACTAAAAAGTTCACATTTTAAAGGACTTGTTTGGGGTGTTCCACCGTCTTGAACTCTTTACTTTTTACATTTTACATCTCTTTTATACTCACCTATTCCGAAAATTTGGTTTGTCTGCAGCGTGATAAACAAACACACTTTATTTTTAGGGGAAATCCTCTAACGTCGAACTCCTAAATTTTGTCATTTTCAAGCCACGAAGATGCTCATTTTAAGACAACTGCGGGTTCCGCTATTTCATCTTATTCAATCTCTGGCTTCAGTCAAAGCGCTCCAAAAAATCCTTGCAGTTTTTTTTAGTATCAATTCTATTTTGCTGCATTCACTTTGGTTGAATGCTACTGGGAGTATGCAAAATGTTCGCGTTTTTTATATCAACATCAGTACATGTTGTCGGCCATGATAGTTGCAAACTCCTAAAATATGACGAAAAACAAAAAAAATGTAAATTGAAATTGATCACCAACTGTAATTTTTGTAAAAATTTTCTTTAAACATAAATAGTTAATTAGACATTAAATAACTTCGATACAAAGCAATATCATTCAAATTAGGCTTGATTTTTAGGTTTTAACTTCGAAGAGATTTTATGCCGTTAAATTTTTGGTTATTCGAAGATTTCTTGACAATTTAAACAAACTAGGGCATGTTTTATTTAATCTAAAACGTTTATTTTAATTTGGCAAAAGGGAACATATCTTTTTCAACTTAAAAAACGGTTTTTAATTTAGCAAAAGGAAACATTCAGATTTTTCCTTATTCAACATAGTATTTATTACGTCATAGTTTGACAACAAAGGCACATAAAAACTGGATTATCTCGGAAAGTTAAAATTGAAAAATTAAAAATGTTCCCTTTTGCAAAATGACGGGAGAGTATTTCTCTGCATAATGCTAATTTCTGAATTTGTAGCAAGTCAATTTTATCGTTATCAATCCTGACTCCTTATCTGCCACACTTAAGCTGTGCTAGGAAATGTAAACGTAGTTGTACAGATAATGGGTGTCCGATAATTGACTTTTCCAATGTATGAATTGCATTTTCGTATTTTCCTCTTATCTTAGAATTAGCTGCAATTTCTCGGGTTATAATTCATGTTATGGCTACTCTAATTCTGTTTGAGTAGAAGAAGTTTAAAGGATAAATAACAATAGCCATGACTCAACGAAATATATCTCGTGCGACCAGCAGAGTTACTGAATGTTTATTTTATATTGCTGTTTTTGTGTTATTGATATTATTTGATTCCGAGCAAAGACTCGATGATTACATATTATGCTAAAGGGCAAGAGAAAAGCCCTCTGTATTGTGTTATTTGCGTTTTCCGCGCTAAAATGCGCTATGTCATCATGCGAGGAATGTCATCCTTCAAGGAATGACCAAGTCACTAATTTCTGGTCGCATGGACGTAGAAAATAATTTCTACAGTCATATTTCAGATTTTATCGCGTTAAACATTTTATCCCCAGTTTTGGGGTTTCTGCTTACTCCTTTTTTAACCCTTATCGGTTTTCTATGTTGCAGTTTTTGAAGAGTTACGTGTCTTTTGTGTCATGTTACGAGCCTTTTTTTTGTTTTTTTTTTTGTCACTCAAATCCGCATTTCTATTTGTCGACTAATGCGTATGCTGGACAGCCTTGGAGGACTTTCTCGTCCATCATACCCATCATTCTGAGGGAAAGGTCTGTGGTGACCGAGTGAATATAATTTAATATTTGTTCTTGTATAAATGTCTGCGGTATCCGTTATTGGCACATATCGCTTATTGCTATGGGTAGTATTGCGTAATGAACAGATTTTGCGAGACAAAAGGAATTTAATTAATGTTGTTTTTGTTCTCGCTTTTGTTTGTTTACTCGCTGTATATATACCGCTGCTTAGCTTCATGTCATTATTAATATTATTGTTATTGTAATTATTATTACTTCATAATATACTACTTGTTGATATTAAAGAACTACGTGTTGAGACTTATCGCGCACGAACTCACTTCAAGTTCATGTACCGCTATCACAAATTTAAAGTGTCTAATTTATTCATTACAGAAAATTATTTCACTGCAATTGATGAAATCTACTCCTATAATACTCGAAGAAGCTCATCCAAGTGTTATTGTCTCCCTTCTGTTAACACTACAGCAGGCAGGCGTTCATTAATGTTCCGTGGCACAAAACTTTGGAATGCAATTCCGGTTGATATAAAACAATATCCATATCATAAATTTGTTAAATATTACAAGGATTATCTAATTCACAAATATCAAAACTAGTAATTTATTTCATCACCCCTAATGACTAGTTCAAACCAAAAAATTTTTGAAACTTTTAAAAATTTTAATTATCTCAAATATCTGCATTTTGCATTATCTACAACGTTGCACCTATATTTTAATATGTGTGTTCAGTTGTATGTGTGTTTTTTGGTAATATTTGTCGTATGTGTAGGTGTGTATGTGCTGTAGCTGTAAATATTAGTCGTATGTGTGTGTTTTGTTGTTTTTTTGCTTCAAAAAATGTATTAAGGTTTCATAACTAAATGGTGGCAGCAGACTAAATGAGCGTCGCTCTTTGGCTGCTTCCATAGCGTTGTCGTCTCTTACTCATTGAACAATTTCTTACTTGTATCACTGCTTATTAACTTCATCCTAAAACTACCAATAAACTTGAAACTTGTGTGCCACGTCATTGATTTTTCGACAGGTTTTTTGTTTAATACAGTTAGTTAAGTTACTGCACTATTCTTCTAAGCAGTGTTTGGTTATTACATTACTTTGTGATAAATGCATTCATTTGGTATCTTTTTGCATTACTATAGCTTGCCATAGTAATGATTTTTTTTCAGATTGTATGATAAATCTAGATGTGATGATATACTTTAGTGCTTATGTGCATTCAATGCCCTTTCATATTGTGATGCTATGAAGACTTGGGCGGGATTCCCGCTAATCATTTGTACCCTGCATTTGTACAACACCATGTATAGTTGATCGTCGAAACTGATGAGACACAACCATACTACAAATTTTTATTATGCTTTTAAGTTTTGTAATTGGAATTGATTATTATGTGGGACAATTAGCTTATGATATTTTATTAACAATTTACTTGTCACAATAACCTTCAATCAAAATATATGACAAGAAAACGGTGTACTCGGTAAAAAGAATTGAATAGCAAACAGATAGTTTTTATAATATTAACTTCGGAAGATTCAATTATTGCTGTCCAGCAACATCGGAAAATTTGGGTCACGTCGATCAGCGTGTTTATTTCGTAAATTCGAGAATCGAGATTTGGAAGTGCCAATTTCCCAAAAGTTTCATGTTCTTCAACGTGATTTCAATTCATACTGTATAAAAAAATTTCTCTCAATTGAGATCGCAAATGCTTCAAAAATTTGTCGATTGATTGTTTAAAACCTGCGTATGTTGACCCTGTTAAACTGCCAGAAACTTTGACTCACTCGCGCAAACGCGGTAGACCGCGAAAAAAACGTGATTGTTAATTTGAGCTCAATTGTTTTCATTTCGTGTGCTGTCTTGTGTTGTATGTTTCTTTTCTATTTTTCTGTATCGAATCGCTTACTTGCGTTTCTAGATAGGAGCTTGTGGTAACCCTCTTCTCGATAGTGATGCCACTGATAAGACTGCCTGAATTGTGTTTTTGGTCTTATGATTCTCATTCTACATCTACACAAACACGTGGAAGCAAGCATACGTATTTTTTCTTATCAGCAGAATGAAGTGCACTGTAGAAACGCTAGTATATGGCCTTTTGCTTGTACTGTAAAACTTACTCGCGTTGTATGTTAACTGTTTCAATAAACAAACAAAAGCGGTAAAAAATTTCTTTATATGCAACAAATAACTGCTAAAAGTACGCTTATAAATCGTTCTATTTCATGACAATAGCTTATTTATACATACTACATGTAACTTTGTCTGTTTGAAGTTTCCTTATTCGCAGCACCCCCAACTATTCAAGTCACGAGCCGCCACTGATAAGACACATTATTGCATCAAAAGTATGTGACAGCCGTTGGTTGCCAGCAATTTCGCAAAAGATCGAGAAAGCGTAGGTCGAGAATTATGCTTAAACGTTATTATTCCTTTTAACATCATTGTCTGTTGTCTTAAGGCTACGTAATGTTCCCAAAACGTATTTTGAGTATACGAAATGGAGGAGCACAAGCAGGCATTAGGAAGAGCACAAGCAGCCGTTAGGGGTGTCATCGCCCCCCGTAGCGACGGCACTGGATTAGACTCATCAAGCGCGTAGCCAGAAATCTGCTATGGGGGCTGTGTCGGGGGTCTGGAGGCGCTGTACCCAGCGCGGAAAAATTTTGTATTTTTCTCCAAAAATACTTAATTGTAGGCCTATTTTAATAAAAACTATTGCTTTTGTAATGTGGCATAGAAATTAGCAGTGCAAAAACATGATTGAACTGGAAAATGGTTACGTGGGAGGGGGTTAAAGATAAAGTTTCGGTTCTTTTTATTTAGAAGCTGGCACCGCAAATCCGTAAATCATATATTTTAATGAAACGCAAAAGGAATAATCCATTTTGTCTATATTTTAATAGAGAAAAATAATTGGTTTGGGAAGGGCTAATGGAGCGATGTTTGAGTCGAAGTGACTGGCAATTAACTATTACTGAATCCCCCCTTATTTGTTAGCTTGTATATTTTTTTATGAAACCACCATTCAGCATGTTTCAATAAGCGACCGAATTTGATTGGTTAGTTTTGGCGATTTTTCTTGAAGTTTTTACTGAGTTGTGAGTTATATTTTCGACAAATTAGCGCCTCCTCTAAGTTAATGTTTCAAAAGATTCTTTAAATCATTTTTGAGTTCATTCCAGTGGGCTGAAGATTTCCAATGACATTTAACATATTGTTTTGTTTTTTTCGTTTGATCGGTAGGTCTATGTATCACAAAATGGTGTCATACCAAAATGGTGACACCCGGAGCGGGACGCCTCTTTAGCGATGTCCTTGGGTGTGCAACCAGAATGTTGCTAAAGAGAATCGAAGGATTGAGGCTTGAACCAAAACTTAAATTTTTCGAACGAAAAATGGCTCGTATCGGAGGCCATGTGGGTCTGGAACAAAGCTTCGAACTGCTTGACAATTTTTGCAATTTTTCGCTTGACAATTTTTGCAATAAGAAGTAAGCTTAGCCATTTCAACGCCATTTGGATCACCTTTCGCGCACTTTTAGAACCATTAGAAAGAAGCAAAAAATTGCTTAGTATGAATTAATTCGGAGGCATATTTTGAAAGAATTAAATTGCCCAATCTCTTTAGCTCCCCTTACTTACAGATCAAATCCAAACACGTTTAAACGCTTGTGTTTTTGGCTTAAATTGCTAAGTGCCTTAGCTGAGAAAGCCCCATCAGCCCCTTCTAGTAGCGCAAAGGTATATAGGAAATCGCTATATGAGCAAACAGCTCCGAGAAAACTGTTCAGGTCAGCAGCAAGCTTAACTTATTCAGTCAAAAAATATATTCTGTAACTTGAAAAAATTATCCGGAAACTAACCAAACAGTGCTAAGATGATCTGATAGCGGCCCGATCCTTCTGTTATCCCTCGCATAATCCAGTATTTTAATATCGTTTCTGCAATCTTGCAAAGTTACTAACTGAATTATTTTTAACAAAATAATTGTGATGTTTTGGCGTCTGTGGGCAGGAGTTTGTCTTTATCAGTCGCAACTCTGCATTACAAACCAGCAATTTAGGAACCATTACACATTAATCTGCATAGCTTAATGTTCTGTAACAAATAATGACGAGAACGTACGGAGCAGCTGCAGGTTGATAAAAAAAAACTAAAGAAGCTGTTTACTTGCTTTTCCAGCAATTAATAATAATTCTCAACAAAAACAAAAGACCCTAAAAACATGTTCTTATTTTTCTCGCAGGTTCTTACTTTTCAACAAAAACAAAAAGACTCCCCGAAAAACATGAAATGATTGAAGTGCAAAATAATAACCTACATGCTTATAGGAATTTTTAGCCAAAAAATATCAGAGCTTTAAGAAACCAATGTTGCATATCAAAAAAATGGTAAAGGGAACTTCACGCGCTTAGTATCAAGCATAACGTAACTTTCTAAAATTATTGTTGGATACGTTGCCGTTATATGATCCAGCTTATCAGAAAATGAAAAAGGTGGTAACCTACTGCGCATGCAGCGAAATCCTTGCTAAACAATTCCACCTGCAAACAATACGGCAGTAGGAAACTGAATTTAAGCTTTCAAGGTTTAATTATATTTTTACTGTCGCTGTAAGTCTTTGCTGTTGTGTTGAAAACTTGGCATGCGTTCTTTCCGTCTTTACTACTCTACTATTTTCTTGTAAAAATATAACCAAGCAATAAGCTGTACACTAATTTGTTTCAAATTCCGAAGAGGGCTTTGTCTTCCAGAACCATTTTAAAATCACCCATCATTTTTCAACTTTTTTTTTCTACGGTCGGCAGCGTGCCCAAAATATATGATGACCACAGTCGGATTTACCATATGGCACTTTGGCAGCGTTCCAGGGGCCCCGTGCTTAGCCGGTACTGCAACAAAAATTTATCAACGAAAATTTTTTATGGTACGGTACCGTACGTAGGTACGGTACGCCTCAATGTTGCTAATAAGTACGATACGGTACGCGCTGTGTGTGAAGATAAGGGTACGGTACTTTGGTACGCTGTTTGAATTTGCGTACTAACGTATCATACCATGCAAGTACGTTACGTAACGACGTTTGCAACTCTCTGACAACACTACGTACCGTACTTGTGTTAGTACAGTGCATTGCTACGCGTCTGTAAATTATTTATGACACGTGTTCTGACTTCTGAGTTTTAATTATTTGTTTCCTTACTTGCCTACGAATTTAGTCCAAAAGGCGTCATATGAGTTGAACAGCTCCAAACTTGGCAAAACTGATGTTCATGAATTCCATTTTAAAACATATATGCAGTTAAACCATTTTTTGAAGCAAAAAAACGAGAACTTATAGAGCTTTGATTGACTTACGTACCGCACCTTTTAAGTACGGTACGTTTAGAGCATGCCATCCGATGAAAAGTACATATATAGGTACCAAGGTACGGTGCGCATGCAAAATTTTTTTTGTTTGGTTACAGTAGTATGGTACGGTAAATTTTTGAAGTATACACCATCTTCAAATTTTGAACGCATCGTACCGTACTGCCATTCTTGGTCTTCATCTTTATTTGGCAGAGTAAACGCAACAAAAACCTTGCGCAGATCTTTTGGCTTCCGAAGTTTCATCTCTCCAGCAAAAAGCCTGGAGTGCCAATTTAGGGCTTCGCGCAATGTAAATACGGCCCTGATGACGAACTTAGTTGCATAATTTAGTTTGAATTCAGACCCTGGCCGCTTTGCGTCATGGGATGAGGTGTTTAACTGCAGCTTTCTCTTCTTAGCATCTGCAAACAAGCAGCAAATTACTGTGAAAACTCTAACTTCTATTGAAAAAGTGTGTAAATTGAGCTCTTTGGAGAATCTCTCCCAGTTAAATATTCGAAAAAGACTGATGAGAGCCTTATGCGGTATCGAAATCGATTTCTTTTTATTTGGTTTTTAATTTCGACTTTGATCGATAGTACGGTTGAAGTCCAATAAAAAACTTAGAATATAGAAGTCGCATAAAGATAGCGCCGCATTGCGATCTAGCGGCTGGAGAAAAATCCCACAAATAACAAAAATGTATTACAATGCTACATAATAAAACATTCAAGTTTACGCTATAAATTGATCAAAACGTGGCTTACACTGCTATTTTAACAAAATTTTCACAAAAAACTCTTTGAGAAGCCTCTGGCTTCACCTTAAGCTTGATCGCTTTTGTACCGGGCATGTGCGTTCTTGTTTGAATGGAAAAGAAAATAACAAGCTACAGAAATATTTAGTATTTCTTCTGATTTTAATTGATGAGTGCAGAGTAAGTCATGGTTGCTATCAAGTCACTTAACGCAGCTGAGTTACAGTAGTTACCACAAAAAAGAAAATGAAGGGGAGGCAACAGGATGGAGAAAGGTGGCACAAAAACAAAAACTTGAAACACGACGACTTATTTCTATGGCTGCTACGCTAGTCGAGATTCTATAGAGCTAAACTTTCAAATTCGTTACTTTTACTACGAATGAATATAATTAAACATTAAGGAGGTTGAAGTCTTCGACCCTTAGCCAAGTTATTTAAAAAATTAACCAAAATATGAAAACTTTCAAACGTGTTTTGAACTTGACCAGAAAGTAAGGTGAAAGGCGCTGAAGAGAAGAGGCTGAGCAATTTAATTTTGTTGAAGGGTTTCCATAAAATCTTAGCAATTAGTTCTCTTAAATGACTCTACAAACTTGCGAAATCCCATTCTAGTGGCATTAAAATGGTTATTTTTTCCGAAAAGTTACAAACACTGCCCAAATTAAGCATTCAAAAATTTCCCCCATTCAATGTTGTATTCTTTAGCAGACTTTGGCTAGAGGTTTATCGCCTGTTCTGCTTTAAAAAACTGTCTCGATCTCATTCCGCTGTATTACGCCTTTTGTCGTTGAGGAAAAAAAGAGTTTAATTCCCATTCAGCAATGGTAAAAATTTACAAGAATTTTTTCTAGCCATACTGAGCTCAGTGAATTGACTATAATATTTGAAAAATCTAATTTAGGAGGGGTAACTATAGTTACCCTTACTGCAGTGTCACTAAAAATTTGAGTGCTTACACTAAGAATTGAACTGCTACACTCTAGCTTTAATCTTAGCTTATTGATTGACAAGCTATCTTATGAAAATGATTTTGCCGCATTTTTCCACGGATAGTGACAGGTTTAAAAAACTTTAAATTATAAACAAAAAAATGCTCATTTCGTGACATTTTCATATCAATTTATTTCAACCCAGATTATACAGCACATGACTAATAAGGCTAACTACTAATCGTTGTAATAATCAATAAATGTAAGTCACACGCACAGTTCCCAAACGACGCATTTGCCACTCAAGATTTTCACTTACGAAATCTTTCCTTCAAAAATTTCCTGCTCCTGTTAAGTCCTTGTAATTTTGCGTACGTGACAGTATTTTGAATCAACAATAAAACAGACAAACTTTAAGCCAACAAGCTCGAGCACTCGTCGCCTGCCCCGGAGCCCAAGTGCGCTTACTTGTTAATTGGCTTAACCAGTTACACAGGCAGTAGCAGGGATTACGGCTCTCGTATCATTCAAGAAAATAAGTCATTTCGTCGTAGGTGGGCAAGTTAATGCGAAACATTAGCTTCGTTAACCACTAGTCCGTTAACAAACTTCACACCTCCGTTTGCGTTAATCCGTTATTTTCAGCTTTAATTAACAGAAGTTAATAAAATCCGTTAATTCGTTAACATTTTGCGTGTAATTTTCATTTCTTTTTATTCATTCGCTTCTGGAACACGTATTGACGCTGTTGAGCTGATTGTAAGGAAATATTCATTGCTGTAGCGGTCTTTTTGGGTTTTGCAAGCTACATTTTACAGTCTAATCTAATTTCAAGATAAAAATAAGTTCAAATGCACTAACGAAGCTGCGATCGGAAAATCTTCGGAAATCGTGAACAGCGATATAATTAATGGACCTATGAGGCTGCAGCTTACTATTTGCCACAAAAAAGAGCTCTTTTCTTTGCTTTCTTCTATAAAACTCGTGCTAATACGCAACCAGCGTTACCAGTGCAAACTGGTTTGTGCCTGTACGATGAATGAATGGTGCAAGATATTAACGATAAAAACCTTAACGGAAGTTAATAGAACTTAACGGAAGTTAATTTAGTCCGTTAACAGAATTTAACGAAAGTTAATTTAGTCCGTTAACATGAAAAAACTTTTTAACGGATTGACGAGTTAATGAAAAAGTTAGCTTCGTTATTAACGGATTAACGATTTACGGACTTGTGCCCACCTATGCATTTCGTCATAAGCTGAATCTGCTTCAGGCCGTTAAAAAACATATTGTTCTAGTGCCAAAGCACAACAGCATCACTGCATCAAACACAAATGCAAATTGAAATATAAAATTTACTAAAACCAAAATTTCGAAAATTAACCAAAATCAAAATTTCGTCCGCATTTACTTTTTGATGACTTGATGCGGATTCCGCTCATTCACCCACTCATTAGTCATTGATGCATGTGAACCAAGACTCCGCGATTGTCTAACCACACCAACGCAGAGCAACATTTTTTTGGTTGTGCTTCGGAAAAGCGATAAATTAACAAACGATATTTTCACACCATGATGGAAACAACTTATACTGGGATGTTTCAACCTCTCGGATTGTATAAAGCACTGTACAGTAACAGTACATGGGAGAGTTACAGTTACAGTACATGGGTAGAAACAAGTTACTCGTGACCGAATGTTCCAACCACCTGGGCTGTATAAAGCACTGTACAGTAACAGTACATGTGAGAGTTACTTATCTTTTTTCTTTTTATTCAGCTAAACAAAATTTGGCTCGACTTACTTCTAAATAAGCAATAAGCTTAAAAATTTATTTATTTATTTGTGATTAAAATATTAGAACTTAACTGATTATGAATTTTTTTGATTACTTTGCTAAAGGATTTATGCTTTTCATTATTTAATTTACTAGTACTATCACTTTAGTTAAGCATTATGCAAAAGGAAGACAGTTTGAAGGCAGTGCAAAATCATGTTTGGAAATTATTTAGCATACCTTTAATTTAGCAAGCTCCGATCTTAACAGTGTAACATCAGAAACTGATACATTGAAAGCAAAAACATAGCAGGTTTCGTCAACTTTTGTCGAAGTTAAGTTACATAAACAAAAATATTCATGAACTAGCTCTCGAGATTTGAGTAAATCTTGATTTTTTTTCTTTCTGTAACCGCAAAAAATCTTTCCCAACTTTTCATAATTAGTGAGTAAACTCGTAGAATGCAAGACAAAAAAAGTAGGTTGAAAAAAAATTTTTTTTTCGCGCAAGCATGCACGTTATTTTTCCATTAACATTTTTAAACCAGCGCAGTGACATTTAAGCGCCAATTCACGAGAAAAAACGAGGCACAAAACTTCGTATAATGATACGCAATGCTAGCAAGTGCATAATGAATGCAGTCTGCGCTAATAAAAGTGGTGATACTTGGAGGACTGCACAAAAATGATGGGGTTTCTGAAATTAGTGCAATAATGTTAAGTTAAATTGACTTAAACTCAATCCAACTTTTTCAGAGATTTTACTTCTAACATTTTAAGCTGTCAGTTTTCACGACTAAAGGTATTTGGTTACACTGCAAGTTTAAATGGCAACCGTGACGTTGTAGAGCAGCGGCATTGCTAATCACCGCCTGGAATCATTTTCCGGTATGTTCCTAAATCCTGGTTAATTTGGTCGAACCAAAACTACCAAATGTAACAATATCACGTTATCAACAAAAATCTTGGTGTAGTTACCTACTACATACTAGACTAATTTTGTCAGAGTCGGATCAAGCCGTGGAAACTGGCAATTGATGAAGTAAAATATCTCTGGAACAGTTCTGTCAAGTATAGGGTTGAGTCCATGCTAATCTACTATCATTCTAATCTCTAATAATAATCGAAACCCATTTGATTTTGCCAGCTAGCTGATTTCAAGAAGCACGGTGGTAAAACAGAGGTATGGCTGCCTCATTTACATAGATAAAACCAATTTTTAAAATATACCGGTAGTTACTATCCACCAAAAACACCAAATGCAAACTTTTAGAACTTGACATACATGTCGCTAGTTATTGTCCCCATCTTGAGATCTACTGCAGGTTTGGGAACTGCAATTCTAAATAAACAAAAACAACAACTAGTCTACTGTGATGTTATAATCAGCATACAAAGCTAATTCTAAACCTTTAAAGTTATAATAAGCATTTAAATTAATCATCTCTAAATACATGTATTAACCTACGACAATCACCTTCATTAACAGTAGGCTACACCAAGCAATGGGGGGTCTGCAAAAAAAAGGATGCGGTCTCCCGTACAGCTGCAAGGCATTGTTACATGATCAAATGGCATTTTCACTCCATTTTCAATCACAGCAATATACACGATATCAGTCATTGTGATTCACAAACAGCATGTTGAAAAACAAACTACTTTTGCTTAAAGAGCAACATTCTTTCAGTTGGTGATATTTTTGCCACAGATCTCATTGCCTTTTGTTGCAGTTGATATACTCTTTCATTAACCCTCACAAGGCTATAGCCCCTCCACCCCATTGATCTGCCAACCAAACCGCACAATAAGGAAAATACCACGTTGTTAGAACTTCTAAGATTGTCTTTTGCACTAGAACAGACTCAAAAAATGATTTAAAGCAAATTTTAAAAAGTTTGTTAACTTTGTTTAAGGGGGCTAATTCATCAAAAATAATACTCATAAATCAGAAAAGTCTTTGACAGAGGGCCAAAAATTAGTATTCAAGTTTGATTGGTTATCGAGAAATACTTAACGTACTGTATGTTTCATTAAAAAATATATAAGCTTAGGAATAGGGGGTTTTCAGTATTAGATAATTACTAATCACTTATCTCAAACTTTCCTCCATTAGCCCCCCAATTATATCTTTCTGTATAAAATATAAACGAAATAGATTACTCCTTGAGAGTTTTATTGAACAACCGGTATAGGATTTTATGATTTACCTGCTTGTAAACAAGAGAACTAAAACTATAGCAATAGTTACCTCCCACATAGCCCATTTATGCAACTGGTATAATCATGTTTTAGCTTGGTTAATTTTTATGTCACGCTTTAATAGCATTAATTTTTATTAAAATAGGCCTAAAATTAAGTTATTTTTGCCAAAAAAATAAAATATTTTCGAGCGCTGAGAGCTTCGCTCCCAGAACCTAAATTGCCTCGGGCGGCTGAACAGCTCCCCCCCAATTGCAGATTTACGGCTACGCGCCTGTTGCTAGTGATACACAAAGATACAGTAAACTAAATGCTGCTGAGCTGTAGCCTAACACAGTTGCTTGTCAATTTAAATAGGCAGGCCTACAGCACTTTATTATTTTGGCCCTTTCAAAAAAGCAAATCTTTTTGGAAATAAAAGTATAAAGTACTTTGTATACAACTGCTGCACACCACTTTACTGAGAACAGTGGAATTTTTTTCGAATAGAGATGAAAAGTTTTGACATCGATGAATGAGTAATCTATTTTTCAACAGCTACGACATGACAAAACTTCTTTGCTTGGATTGGTGTGTACAAAAAAAAGCAAACAAATAAACAAACAATCGATTACATAAAAGCAATACGGTATTTTTTAATCAACAATCACTATACAACTTAAGAACTATTGGTATTTATTAGCTATATCATTGCCAATAAAATCACAAATTACAATCGAAAACAATTGGATTTACTGTAAAATAAATAGTAAATTAGGATCTATAATACAATATATTTGTTTGATACACAGAAGGTAACCTTGAAGCAAATGATGTTTCTAATTTAAAAGCAATATCAACTAGTTAATTTAGGAACAACAGTTTGATCTGCAACTAGTCAACTACGCTGTAGCTTAAAGCTTGCTGCTATAGTACAGTAATAGCAAACTTATCTTACCACTATTGGCAACCGGCTAAAATATTCAACAAAACTTGCAAATAGTTAAGCTCGAATCATGCACAAATGCAACTTACTTTTGCTTGATCAGATATCTCTGAAACAAATTTGAACAACGGAGTACAGCTCAACATTAGTTGTCTTGGAAAGATTAAAACTGTTTTACGTGAAAATGCAGAGATCAGTTTGGTGGCAAAAGTGCTATAACATTATTGTTTTGATATTTCAAAAAATATACAAGATAAATTGAAATGTGGAACACGCTACAAGGCTACAGCGCAAATAATACAATTATGACAGAGACCATCATAATAGAAAGCATTACATCAAAATGTTAAATAAAATTATCGCAGAAACACAAAGTACTGGCTGAGTGTCGAAAACAGTGAAAACACAACTGCAAACAACAAAAGAACAAACAACTATTTACAGTGCGACGTTATGTGGTCAGAAACATTTATATCAATAAAACTAATCCGCATTCGCAAATGCAATCTGTAAATGATGCTTTAATATCATGAGAAAGAGTACAACTCTATTCGCTCGTGCTTGATTAAAAGAGCAAAGTCGAACTACTGAGTTTGGTCATTTAATAGATCATTCTTCAATAACACAAACAAAATCTAGTCCGATTCTTTCAGTCCTCAAATGGAGATATTGCATGTGCAGATATAGCTGCTGGAGACGAGCATGGATTTTTTTAAAGTCTGCTTTACGCTGGAGGCAAGCAGATGAAAAGCAACGCAGAACTATAAATTCTCTGTTTTTAGATGGCAATCGACATAAATTGCGTGATGAATCGCTAATATTGCTGCATTAGTGTCTTTTGGCTCTGTTACAGTAGCTTTTATCTAGTTTACTACATACTGTATAGGTAATATAAATGTATAAATGTGTCCGATTTTCCGATTTTAGGGAACTTTAAATGTTACAGTACAAACAAAACAAAGAGGACAGAAACATTGCATTGTATTTTAATCATAAAAAGTATTTAGTTCTAAAACCTTTTAGGTCTAAACAAGCAAGATTCAAGCCAGGAGTCGCCAATCTATGGCTCGTCTCCAGATCCTGTCGATCCGTGGTCTAGACCACGGCCTCTTTGCAAATTTTGAGAATTTGTGGTTATAAGCTAAAAGCAAAACATTCTTGACATTTCTAAAAAATATTTTTATTCAAAACAATCAAGCCAAAAAAGGATTAGGTAACAATGTTTGCAGCATTTAGACCCGATCTATTCTGAGCGTAACAATGTGAGTGTACCAGCGTATTTTTAGTTTATTTCAAACAAAATTCGGTACGGTTTTAGCGGCGTACAAGCTGTTAGTTGGTTAAAATAAACTACGGATGCGCTCGTACGATCATTACCAGTGGAGCAACCTGGGGGTGTGCCAAGAAAGCTTTAGCCCTTCCTTAGCCAAGTCACTAGCAAAATTTAACCTCCAAATGCATGCGTTAAAACGTGTTTTGGACTTGAGCAGCGAGTAATGGGGGCTGAAGAGGCTAGGGGAATTAACTTCTTAAATGGCCTACAATTTTTTGCCATTCAGTTGTTTTAAATGGATCTCAAAACGTATGAAATGCGATCCAAACGATGTTAAAATGGCCACTTTTTTCAAAAAAAAAAAAACGCAAAAATTGCGTAGCTGCAGCTGTGAGTTTTGCCTCCAAACCCCTTTTATGACACCATTAAATCTTGCCAATTTATCCAACGCCCAAATTGAGACGTTTTTTGACCATAAAAAATTCAACGTTACATTTAAGTTGCCCCATTCCCTTTCTTAGCAAAATTTTGTTTGCAAGCCTAGTATAAATCTTGCCAGTTTACTCAACGCCCCAAATTGAGACATTTTCCGAACATAAAAAGATCAACTTTACGTTTAAGCTGCCACGAAATTCTGGTTGCGAGCCTGGTAATTTATGATTCTACGCCCAGCGAAAACCTGACCTTTTAAGCGTGCTGTAACGGTTTGCCTATTAATGTCTCCACACGCAAATTGGAACAAGAATATGACATTTGCGAAATGCTATACTTCTGCTACTTGAAATTTACCGCCGGACTTGAAATAAACTTTCAAGTGAACAACAGTCCCAAATGTCTAATTTATGTAGTAACATATTAGGCGGGAAGGATTATAACACTCAAAATCAAGTTATCAAGTATCTCATAATAAAGGACGTTTAGGCCCACAAAAGGAAACCATTACCAAAGGACCTTAATCGTAAATAGTAAAAATCATTCGAAATCACTCGTTTTTCTAAAAATTGCACATTTATTATGAAAGTTTCGCCCTCTTCTTAATGTTTGGTTTAAGAAAATAAATTTGGCAGCAGCATGATATGTTTTTAGGCGTCAGAAAAACAAATAATCCTATTTTACACTGGGGGGGAGCCAAAAATGTCCCCTTATCCAACTCCTAAACCAAAAGTCATTGAAACACTAAAATTGGTATGCTGGTTGGTGTTTATCAAAGTTCTTCAGATAGATTAGTTTTGAGTTGAAGACATTATCGTTGCGACGTCACGGTTATATTTTCAAAAAATAAAGCCGTTTTTGCATTGACGTCACAGGCTGTAAAATGTTGTACTAAGGCTTTTTAATACTGAATCATAAAATGCCTTAGCCAAGTTAGTTGCGATGCAAAATTGTTTTGTGGCGTCATTTTAGCTAAATTTTAATAAAAAAATATTCAGATTTCAGAAAGTGACTCAGGAAACCTCAAATTTGGGAAAATTTCCGCAATCTTGGCAACTTCAAATTTTCAGTGGTTATTTGCAACGAAACTTGACATAAAATCTAGTTAATTTGAAATAAAAATGCTTTTGTTGAAGGATTTTATCACGAAATAACCGAGAGTAAAATAGGGTTTTTGAAGTTGTTTTATCATTTTTGTCGCAATACTAAAGTTATACTTTTTAAGGACCTAGTTGTTAGCAAAAATTTATCTGCGGCCCGCCGAGTCCTTGCTTAATTTTTGTTTTGCCCCGCGACAACAATGTAGACTTAATTAACTTTTGTGTTAGGCCCAGTCTACACTGTACGTCAAATCGTGAGCGTATGAAAGTATCCTTCGTATATTTTAAGCAACTTGCTGCTTGTGCGCTGGTAAGGCAGTACGCCGGGTGTACTAAATTTCTATTTAAAAGAAATAAAAAATTGCGCTTGTACGCGCATCATTTAATGCATAGCTTAGACCAGGTCTTATTGTTGCGTTTATTTTGTTAGTGCGGTTAATTCAAAATCCGTAAAGTATCAATGGGATACGTAGGCCTATCGAAAACTAGGCTACAGTACAGCAGAACTACAGTTATACAGACAAAGCACAACAAAACGTTGCACTATCTCACAGCCTAATCAAGAAAATTATTTGCCACAGATTGATATCCAAATCGCAAGGTGATGCTGAGTTTCAGATGAAATGCCACTTTCTTCCTTTTGAGCTTGGAGTTGCAACTTTTGTACATGCTTGAAAAAACTTTGTAGATCTTTTGGATTGTTGGATTTCTGCAGCTCTTTAAGCACTTGGCACATTACTTTGATCGTTTTCTCCAGAGAATTGAAAGTTTCGCTTCGTCTTTTTGCGTGTAAGCGCCTTGTGACAGAAAAAGAAAGAGCAACAACAGGTTTGAATTGCATAGTGCCATCTCTCAAAATTCTGCAAGAACTGCGTTCAGAAAGATGTCTCATTAGTTTGGTCACTTGATTGTCGGGTTCTGCGTCCGAAGCAATTTCTGCATCGGACATGAATTGGTTGAAAAATTCTCTGTAAAAGGATTTCCAAACTATCTTGTGTATAGCGAGAAAATCAAGATGCCACAGACAAGCCAAATAATCCCACTGTAAGTCACTACTGTCGTTGTTATTTTCGCCTATTATGGGATCTATAATTTTGTAAAATAGATGTTGATCTCCTTCGTATTCTTTTGTTTGAGCTTCCATTTCATCATCCAAAAGAGTGGCTAAACGGAGGGTAGATAATTGATCAAGATAATTTGCGAAAGTGATGTCATACTGTAAGCAGTATTTTTTCGTGGTTTCTAACATCAGTGGTAAGCCACTAAACCTTTTAAATATTGTGACAGCATCTGTTTTGTTACATTCTCGAAAACGTTGGCCTTGGCACAAATATTGAGTAGCCTCTTCCTCATTGAAGCCATGTACTTCTTTTGTGATATAGCTAAAATCTTTGTTTTTGATCATTTCCTGAATCTCCTTTTCGGAATGCAACGGATATTGTTGACGTGAAACCACCCAAACATAAAATAAACTGGATGTATGTGCTATAGATTTGGTTTCTGTACATCTAATCAGGTCTCGCAGCAACTCGTTGTTATTTTCAAGGTGATCAATGATAATAAGCACAGATGCGGTTGATTCAAACAAAACTTCTATCAACCTGCCTGCTTTGTATTGCTCAAGATCAACTATTATTGATTGAGCTAGCTCTTTAGGGAGAAACTTGTTGTTTGTCATATCTCTAACCAAATCTTTCAAACCATTAGCCACACTTTTCCGCTTGATGTTGATCCTGTAATTTATCATTAAACCATTTGCATGTTTATCTCTAAACATTTGCGCTCGTTGAAGAACGAGCTGAGATTTTCCACTTCCTGGAAGGCCAAAACAATGAACTACAGCACAGCGGCTTTTTACAGTAGACATAATTTTATCCAAGGCTGTAGTTGCTAATGAATTAATTTTCGGTTCCGGGCAGCTGTAAATGCTCTTTGGAGTTGGTGGTAAAATTTCGTTCGGATTGTTTTCAGCTGTAGAGATCGCAGGATGACCTGCAGTTCCAAAAAATATGTAGATTAAAGTTGATATTGCAGCAGAAAAATTGCAAAACGAATGACAATTTCCGATTACTTTGTAAAAAGCAAAAAAAAAAAATTAAAGCGTATAATGCGATATAAAACTTTATTCATTATCTACCGATCCAGAGAACAAATATGCCTAATGCTTATTTAGGTTTATATTTTACTCAATCAATAAATTTATTTGCTGACAATGTTGGTTTGGTGGCACATCAAATCTTTGACTGGCAGGTTCTTTCATAAATTGATACCTTTTTAGCATGAATCAGCAATAAGCCGGCACCTGAACCAAGAACTGGGCCTAAAAAAAGGACATGGATAACCGCTAATAACTAACCCTATATTAAGGTAACCCTTATTTTAACATTTCGAAAAGTGTCACTTCTTAACCTTTCAAATGGTTTCATTTAATGAAAAAATAATATGCATTAAGTTTTGAACTTTTAAAATGAAGTTTAGAGGTGGCGCTAAGTCTTTCAAGTTTGGATGGGTATTTTGTATTTCCTTTGCAGGAATACCACCACTATGAACAGCAGAGTATCATTGTTTGATTGTGACCTTGACATGCGTAACAATAGCGTTCACTAAATCTTCTGAAAGTTAACTTAAAAACTTCAGTGACATATTGGTTACGACGTATAGTAGTTATGTGCAGTTTTTAATGCTTGTATCATCATCCAGTTTTTCAAAAAACGCAGCTTTTTGGCCTAAGATAGCTAGTCTTCTGTGGTACGGTATCTTAAAGAGGATATGAATTTGCTTGGCCCGTTTGATCGTAACGTAGGTTTGACTACAAAATGTACCATGGTGAAAGTTACAGCGAATGTCGAAGAAAATGAACCACTGTCACAAGCTCGTGTGAATATGACGAACAAAAAAAAAAAAAAAACACTTGTTGAGTGTGTCACCAAAAACAGTCGAACGTTGATATTTCTGACCGACATTTTAGAAATTCTCTACAGAGCTGCAAGCAAGATCTGTAGTGGATGCCTCTCTTCGACCCCTATCCCATTGCTTCTAATTGAAACCCTACTTTCCCGGTTGAAAATTACTTTGAAACAACCAGCACGTTCATGCTTTGAACGCGCCCAGTGCCTTCTTCCAGATCATTAAATCTCAATGCCCTTGGCTCGAAATCAGTGATCAGCCAGTTAAACAAGAAACCTTCCTGGTTATCGTATTGCTTATCCACAGAAAAAAACCTTCTACCCTTGGGAGAGCAATTAATTATATGTCCTCCAATCCCCTTTGGACTCCAATTAAGTTTACATTATCATCTTTCATACCTAACTGCAGGGCCCTAGCTCACCCACCTTAAATACGACAAGAATCGATTACTCTACCTTCCTCCTTCAGACGCGTACGTATAGACCGATAAATAGATCTGTCCCTTCCTTTATTAAACGAGTGGCAATGGAGAGTATGACTTATAATCCAAATGCAATACCTTAGACTCTTTTTCTCTGCTGGACCAATTGCCTTCAGTTTCACTGGTAAAAGCCATCCCCTGGACCCCTGGAGCACGGACTAGTCTTGTATAACAACCACAAGACAACTTGCCAATTTCAGTAAGTCCTTTATGGAATCCCAATCGGCTCTTTTCCTACTTTTAAAGGCCCCCTTATATCTCTGGCCAAGACCCTTCAAAAATGTTTGGTTTCGTGTCTCCTCACTTTCCAACAGTGCCATTTTAACCCATATCACGCCTGCGTCAGTTTAAACTGACGCTAGAAAAAATTGATTTTCGATAGGTTGACAACATCAAATTGAGTAATGTTTAATTTTGTCATTTCATGACATCCTAGACTTTTAATTCCAAACATTTTTTTATTTAATTTTTGCGTAAAAAAAAAATTATAATAAACATAACAAGAAAATGCATAATTTTTGTTTTTTGCTGCATGTCATTTATTGATGACGTCACTGCAACTTACCGTGAGAGAGCAAAATTTTCTAACCTTGAAAAACAAAGAATAAATTTATACCTAAAGATGACAATAGCTGAAAACTTGCGAAAAAACGTTTTTGACTTGCTTTATGTGGGAATTTTCCTGCGTCAGTTTAAACTGACGCTGGTGGTAAATGGGTACGTGTGAAATTTTTTCGCTAATTAGATTTTGAGATTAAGCAATCTGTAATAGTTTGTTTTATTGTACCTAAATCGTTTCGATGAAAGATAATCCGCATTTTGTAACAATAAATTAGAACTTTTGTGGTTATTTTATTGCACGGAAATCTTTTTATAAAAGGTAATCCTCATTTTGTAAAAGTAATTGGAACTTTGTGGTTGTTTTATTGCACCTTAATCCTTTTCTGGAACAATGACTGGTTAATCCGCAATTTTCCGCAATTTTGGCCTGATTATTTTTGCAAAAACAGCTGTTGCTAAAGTTGAGCTCTCGTCCTGTTATGTTTCATTTGTCAGGGTGTTTGGGCCTACGTAAGTACTTTGCCGACGAGCACGCAGACCTCGCATCTTTTAGACGGCTGTTCCATACCGATAGAAGAACTATGTTCGTTGCCTTTTAACAATAAAAGTTATTGTTGAAGTAATCATGTCTGTTGTTTTAGAGAAAAAAGACATCCAAGTCTACAAAAAACAAAAATGCATCTAGCAAAGACAAACCAAAATGGCAACACAAAGATGTTAATTCGGACTCTCTGTTGAACAAATGGGATTTACCTCCTCCAACGTTTGATGAAAATTTGTTGCCACATCAATTATTTGAAAGATTTATTAGTAATGAGGAGCTGGAACGGATATGTGATGAATCTACAAGATATGCACGACAAAAAGGCAATCACAATTTTATTATGACCAAAAGAAAATTAAAAGCGTTCTTGGCGATTATTATTGTCAGTGGCTATGCCAGTCTACCCCGGCAAGATATGTATTGGCAAACGCGCGATGATACGAACAATCGTCTGGTGTCATCCATGATGTCTAGAGGAGAATTTGAAGAATGCAAAAGATATCTGCATTTATGTGATAACGATCATCTGGATAAAAATGATAAATTTTCCAAAATCAGACCTTTGTTCGATTCTCTTAACAAACAATGTTTGGAAAACTACATACCAGAGCAACACGTCAGCGTCGATGAGTCCATGGTTCCATATTTTGGAAAACATGGAGCCAAGCAGTATATTCATGGCAAGCCCATCAAATTTGGCTATAAAATGTGGGTTATGGCCAAGCCATTGGGATACTGCATCCAATTTCGTCCATATGCTGGAAAAGACGCGGCTTTTACGGAGTATGGTGATATTGGTCTTGGGCTGGGTGCCGCAGTTGTGGCTCACTAGCTAAAAATGTTACCACCTCACCCGGGATCGAATTATCACGCCGTAATGGATAATTTTTTTACTAGCACAAAGCTAATTCGGTACCTTCAACTGAAATCGATTGCAGCTACAGGAACTGTACGGTTGTGTAGGATGGAAAATCCACCACTAAAAGACGTCAAAATGATGGAAAAAGAAGCTCGAGGTGCTAGCGATGTTGCAGTTGATGCTAATATCAACATGGCAGCTGTTCGTTGGAAGGACAATAAAGTTGTTAACGTTCTGTGTACATTTGCAGGCAAGGATCCTGTACAAAAGGTCAAGCGATACAGCCAGGAAGCGAAAAAAAGAATCGATATTCCCCAACCAAAAGTTGTGCATGTATACAACCGCTACATGGGTGGTGTAGATCGACTGGATCAAAATCTTGCGGCGTACATGATCAACTTGCGAAGCAAAAAATGGTGGTGGCCTTTATTTCGATTTTGCATAGATGTGGCTATTAACAACGCTTATCAGCTTTACCGCATAAAACAATTGAATGAAGGCGAAAGCAGAATGGATGCTTTGGAGTTTCGCCGGGTAATTGTGGAAACTTATTACAAAAACTATAAAACAAAAAATGATTCGGTTGCATTATAGCCAAAATCGGCAACCAAGAATCATGTGCGAATGGCCGAAGAAAATCACCACTGGATTAGGAAAGGAACGCAAAGACGCTGCGCTAAAAATGGATGTGAAGGAACTTCCAAATTTTTCTGCATTAAATGTAATGTTGGATTGCACCCTGAGTGTTTTGAAAGTTTTCATTTTGAATAAATGACTGAATTTTCTTCAATTCCTTTGTGTTGTATACTAATATCTACGTCAATATATTGCAGTAAAAATTTGCATGAATGCATATTATCGGCGACAATTAATATAATTTAACATAATTTACTTACACTAGTCATTAAACAAAGCGCAAAACAAATAATCAGAATCGTACGCGCAAAAAAAAACGGACGCATCATGTGCTCGTAGTTGAGCGCTATAACATTCTACACGTACCCGCCTACCGCCAGCGTCAGTTTAAACTGACAAAAATTGTTTTCTTTATAAAATCTTTAAAAAAACTTTTTTTCAAAAAATTTTTTCAGTTATGATCTATTTGTGACCTAAAGAACCTGCAATATCAAAATCATCAATTTTTTCGGGGTTGGGGTGATATGGGTTAAACATCCAATGGATTTCCGGTCATGCTGATATGCCTGGAAATAAGCATGCTGATTCTCTTTCCAAAGCTGGGGCCTCCCTGCCGACTGCGATGGTCCCTTGTTCCTCTCCCCAGTTATCGCCAAACCTGTTACCCCCAGTATCACAAATGGAAACCTCACATTTCCACATTCCGCCTCCCATTTCATCTGTCCCGTCCCTACAGTTCCTCTGGAGAAATTGGTCCTCTCATAGCCCGTATGCTTTGAGCTTTCCGCCTTCACTTCAATGGTCAAAGCCTCTGACTATTGTCATAAGCCAGTGGTACGACAAACTCTTCCTGCAGCGCCTGTGGACACCTTCTACAGAACCTTAATCATCTTTTTGTGATTGTCTTGCCTCTGAGCCTCTATCCTAATCCATATTTGACTCTGCAGTCTGCATTCTGGCGGTGGCTCAACTGTTGGTTTTCTGCGAAATTCCTTTGCCACTCCTTACCTCGGAAAGGGTTAGTAGCACCACCACTCAATCAAGTCACTTTAAAAATGAAAAACAATGCAGTATGCTTTACAGGTTGTTAAAAGTAACCAGGTAAATATTCCAAAAATACAAAAATCTACTCTTATGCAGCAATAACTTTTCTCTGAACAAAGGTATTGTACTGATTAGAAAACTCAAAAACTGCCTATGTGCATATGTAATGATGTTTGTTGAGCCAACTTTGAAATCACTACGCCACCTCTAAAAATCAAAATTTAGCAGCAAAACTTTGTATAGGGCAGTTTCTGGTACAATAGAAACTTTTGAGAGGGTCAGACACACAAAAATGCGTATTTTAAAATTTGACCCCAAATAGGGGACACCTTACCCTACATCCACAAAAGTAATGTACGGGTACATATTTAGCGTTATTACAAGTCCACTTTTTGGGACCTGTTCTTGCTTTCAGTACCTACTTAATGCTTGTGGCGATGCCCCAGTGGCGATTATTTGCTTGGGACATGGTACGATTTTTTCGTTGAACCTTCTCAAACATAATCGAAAATTGGCCAATTATTGTTGAACATTATTGTGGTTTTTGTGTGTTTCCGCCATGTTAAAAAAAACCTACTAACATTGTGAAATCTTCAACTTAAAACCAAAATCTACCCTAAAAAATTAATATAATCGTTTCAAGAATTTAACTTTTCAAAATACAAAACCAAGACCAATGAAATAAAACATTTGTGTTTTGTGTTAAGATTTAAATGTGTTGTTGCTGTTGTAGTGCATATTTATCTTCTTGTCACCGGACAGTGTCAGACAGTTACTGTTGGATGATCCGCACACTTTTCACTGCTTTGACTACTTCGTGCTTGAAAGAATCTGCACGTGCAGAGGAGTTTTTAGTTCGTCAATGTTTCTGTGGATTTCTCTGAATTCTTGTCTTTGAATTTGCTGCTTATTCGAAGCCACCAAGTAGAGTTAATCATCGTAAAACACCATGCAAGGACACAAGAACATGACCAGGGTGCGGGTTGAACACGGATAATGCGATCAGAGTCGTCGTAAAAACGACGCCTGCGTTCTCTCGGCTACACTGCCGACCAATCAAATAAGACAGGGTTGTATTTTTCGATAGCTTGTTAATGTGATATATTGTAATTTGAAATGCAATTAGCTAGTTTGTATTCTGTGTTGGTCCATATTATTTGCAGCCTAGGTGGTTCAGCCATTGGTTAGTAGCCAGCTGTGTTAACCTTGGCCAGTCAGCCTAATGTGTTTAATTAGGTGTAAAGTCAAGGCTTCACAAATATTCTTATTCTTAATTATAGAAGAGTAGGTTTGGTTAATTGAAAACAGCAAATAATGCTCGATTAAGGTTAGAGTTAGGTCAGTGATTAGAATTGACTGATTAGGCCTGCTAGAAAATTAAATAAAAGTTAGGTAGAAGGTAGAATTTTATTAATTATTGGACCTACCATAAGTCTATCTCAATTGCGGTACGACATGGTCTGCTGTATTTTTGCTAGTTTGATCAATAAAAAGTCCATGATTTGACCGATTTTTGAGAAAGTTGCAAACTTGCAACAATTAATGAGTGCCTACGACGATGTTTAAACTATAGGTAAAACAATGTGCGATTAAAAAATCGTAACCTTGTTGCAAGCGTAATATCCCCAGTGGGACGCCGCCATAAACTAAAGCAAATAGTATCAACAAAAAAAAGATCTAACGTAGGTTCTATGAAAGAACGTGTTAAAACGCTATATGTTTAGAACCAGTACTGCAACAAAGTAAACTAAACAAACTCAAAGTATTTTTATAGCTTTGCCTTGTTATAGCCACTATTAATACCCACTTAGATCTCCAATGTTCATGGTATTAATGGTAGAATCACTAATGTGGAACTGCCAAATTGATTTACGCGGACGACCGGCACAGTTTCCAGTTGAAGAATCTGTAACAGTTAAGATATTTCAAGATAGCTGACTATGAAGTTTGGTTGAGTACGTAAGGCAAGTTACGTTACAGAATGGGATGCAGTTAAATTTTTGAAAAGTAGCAGAACGAAATTACGTACGTTATGTATTTCTGACACACCTCACTACAGTAAGAAGGACTGTTGAGGGATATTTTGTGCCTGGGGAGGCGGGGACTAGGAAATACGAACGGTCCCTTAATCATGACTGTTGAGAAAAATTCTGGTGAAAAGGACCACAAAAAGGATTTCGCCTAAATTGGTAGTTGCATACGTTGCATAAAGGTAATTTCGTACTTTCCCCATCTAAGTTCTGAATTTCATATTTCTTCCTTCAGCTGTTTCGAAGTTGTTTTGTTGTAGTGTATATTTTATTCTCCTGTCACCGGACAGCGTCAGACGCTAAATATTGAACAATCTGCACACTTTTCAAAGCAGTAACTACTTCGTGTTTGGAGAAATCCGCCCAGCCAAGGAGTTTTTAGCGATCGATGTTCTTGTGGTTTGCTTCCAGGGCAGCAAACTCAAACTTGAACTTGAGTTAACGTGATCTTTTTGCTGAATTTGAACTTGAGCTCGAAACTCAAAGATTTGAGGGCTCAAACTCAAAATCGGAAGAATATTAAGCACATTTAAGTTTATTTTGAATTGTACATACTATTAAAACTGAACTTAAGACATATAGTCAACTCCCGTTAATCGGACACAATTTGTTTCAGTGCATAATATCCAATTTGTTGTCAAATTAACGAGTTAGCTTAGTTTGTGGTTGGTAATGTCGGTACGTCAATCACGCAACGCCGACCTGCACTTGCGTGGCCATGGTCAGGGCAGGTAATTTATTATAGACAACGCAACTTCAAAATGCGTCACTAAAGTTGTTTTATCTGATGAAACTTTGTTTACAGCATAAATATTCTTTATTTACAGTAATTATTTCCTGTTATTTGGAAACGCACTCTGGGGCAAACGCTGCGGTCTAATTGTTATATCCGATTAGGGAGGGAATTTTTAATGTATTTTGCCTCTTTGATCCTACAATTTTGCTGTCGTAGTCGCATAGAGAGTTTGTCCGATTAGAGAAGTACAACAGAGTACATTGCTATGCTGGAATTCTGGTCCATGACAGTTTGTGTCCGATGGCAAGAGTGTTCGAATCAAGGGGGTTCGATTTACGGGAGTTGATTGCATAAAGTTTCTTTATTGGAAATTTAACACTTGTAAAACATTGGTACTGCAGAGAATGGTTTAATTAGATTTTGAGAGAGAGAAAGAACTCAACTTGATTGAACCACGAAGATCATTCAGCATGGACAGTAATGTCAATAAAGAATTAAATAAAATGAAAGAAGAATTAAACAAAAACATTGAGAAAATTATTCATTTTAGACCACTAGGAGAAACATTCTTTGTTATGCTATCAAAACCACTGAAAGATTCGCTTCTCACTACGGTAAAAATCCTCAGTGCTAGGCTAGTTTTTTTATTTCCTTATTTCGAGTGTTTTTTGAATGTCAAGTTACAACATTAGCACCAAAAAAGGATGCGCAAGAAAAGCATGAACTCACGTTATAACATGACAAAAGTGATATCATAGCAATAAAATACACGTTTGCAATAGACAGGGGTGCCGATATTTGCTGAGCATTGGGGGAATAATTTGCAATTTTACTCCAATTTGGCCCTATTTTCAACCACGATTTTGTTCAGGTGAGCAAATTTTGTGAAGACCAAAAAAAAAGGTTTTCACCAAAAATGGAACACTTTTCTCCTCAAATTCAGGTGAAGACCAAAAAAAGGTCTTCACCTAAAATGGAACACTTTTTTCCCTAAATTCAAGAGCAGATCTACGCTCAGATGTACACCGGAGTCAAATTATTGGCGGGGAAGCAGATGTAGACCATACTCAAACTATTGAGGGGGATACAGTCAAATTATTAGGGGGATATATCCCCATCATCCCCCCCGGGTTTCGGCAACCCTAGCAATAGAGATAGCAACTGTCTTGCTGACGCCACCCGGCTATCTAACAGGCAAAACAAAAAAAGAACATTCTGCACACGGTTTAAACTAAAAAATACAATATATTTAGTACTAGTTTGATATTACACAAGATTGACAGTTAAGCATGTGATATAATAAAAATCAGAATAGTCAAGTACAGGGTGTTCCAGAATATATGACCCGATTATAAAATTTCATAAACAACAAACCAGAAAAGATTCAACGAAAACCATTATATTTCCTGAAAGGTCTTGAAATGCCATTTTAGTTTCATGCCATGTTTTCACTTTCAGATTGCTAGTGTGTTGATAATAATAAGTGCTACAAAGAAATACCCTTTTGTTGAGTTTAGTTAAATGCTGCATTAATGTCGTGGAGTGGTGAGCATCGCGCTTTTGTGGTTGAACAGTTTGTGAAGAATGGCGAATCAGTCGTAGCGACGCAACGTTCCTTCCGAAGACACTTTTCACTAAATCGTCATGATCCCGTACCAACAGGTAAAACAATACGCCGTTGGGTTTCCAACTTTCGACAAACATCATCGGCATTAAACAGGAGAAGATCTGGCCGTCCAAGAACAAGAACAGCAGAAGAAAATGTCACAGCTGTGGCAGATTCAATTGAGCAATCTCCTAGACGTTCCCTCCGAAAGCATGCATTTGCCTTGCACATGTCCGCTACAAGTGTCCATAGAATTTTGCACAGATCACTTCATATGCATCCCTACAAGATAATGGTCGTGCAGGAATTAAGCGAGAGTGATTACGAAACTCGCACAAATTTGTCTCGAGACATTCTCCAGTCCATCCCTCCAACATCTGTTGCAATCTGCAGTGATGAAGCACATTTTCATTTATCGGGGACGGTTAACAAACAAAACTTCCGATATTGGTCACAAAATAATCCTCGTGAACTGCACCAACGACCACTTCATTCTCCGAAGGTTACCGTTTGGTGTGCTATGGGCAGTTTTGGGGTGTGGGGTCCATACTTTTTTGAAGAAGGAGGTGCTACAGTGACTGTTACATCAGACCGTTACTGTGAGATGCTTGAGAGATTTCTTCGTCCAAAAGTTGCTCAGTTACTAGCTGATCATGAACCCGATGGTGTATGGTTCCAACAAGATGGTGCCACGTCGCATACCTCTCGACGTTCACTCGGAATCCTGCAGGACATGTTTCCAAGTCATGTCATTTCTCGACGGGGTGACATTGGGTGGCCTCCACGTTCCCCGGATCTAAATCCATGTGACTTTTTTCTATGGGGCTATGTCAAATCTAAAGTTTACGAACACCGTCCATCAACTCTAGAACACCTAAAAGCAGCAATAACTGAAGAAATTGATGCGATTCCGCAGAACATGCTTGAAAGAGTGATGATTAATTTTCGAGAAAGACTTCAAAACTACATCGACATTGGCGGTCGCCACTTGCGCGACATAATTTTTAAAACCACGTGAAGTAACGAACTAAACTGAAATGGCATTTCATAAACTTTCAGAAAATATATGAGTTTTCGTTGAATCTTTTCTGGTTTGTAGTTTATGGAATTTTAAAATCGGGTCATATATTCTGGAACACCCTGTATTTGCCACAACTTGCAGTATAACCGGTAATGCCACGTTTATGCAAAAATTGGTTGCCAAAAGAACAAGTATCATTAATGCTTTCAGTTGTCAATTAAGCTTTTGATCAAGAAATATAAAGCAAAGGAAATAATTTATAATACCAAAGTTTTTAATTAAGCAACATTTGAAGATAGAAGTGTTTTGATTTATCGGAAAGACTGATAGCACTTTTCAAGTAGCAAAGAGATATGTAGTCCGTTTTTTAAACTTTAATTATTGTATTTTAGACAATACCATAAGAAATTGTGGGAATTTGGAATTGGTGTCTTTTAAAAGTTGGTAAATTTACCGCAAGAGATTATGAATATAATTTAAGCAGTTTTGTTTAGTGACACTGGTTGCTGGTAGTGATTCCTGTAATTATTATTAAACATGAAACAGCTTCAACCGCTGTCTTTCTTAGTCATAAACTATTTGGCACTAGCTAAGATATATTTTTTCGTTTTTGTTGCAAATATTTTGGTGGAAGTCTTTTTCTTAATGTTATTGGGTACCTTAAACCAAAGTCCATAAATAACACGGGATTTGGCGACAAATTATGGAGCTCAAAGTGGTTCCAAAATCAGATTTTTGAGTCTGCCAGAGCAACGCAGTGTTTGAGTGAACTGCTTTGAAATAAGAAGTGTGACAGTATTATCTGTTGATTTTATTAGTAAATTGTGCCAAATGCTTCTCATATTTTTATTTTAGGTCAAGTTTTATTGTCACAAACGGATTAGAAGCGTTGTTGAAGGGCACAAATCCGAAATAAATTGATAGGTTTTTTGACCCAAACTCAAAAAATTACAGCCTAAAACGAAATGTTTAATCCAAATTGACAGTTTTATATTAATTGAGGTGTTTTATTGTCAAAATTGAAGAATGTGACGTGGCAAAAGGGCAATCCAAAATGTCTTGTTAAGCCTTGCAGAAAGTAGCCCATAATCGACTTTGGCGTTGGACCTAGGCCTACTACAATAAGTTGTTTCAAAAAATGCTCAACATTGTTTTTTTAGTCTTTTTTTGATTAGTTAATGTAGTTAATGCATTATGCATGCTTTTCTTGCACAACAGCTTCAAAAAACTTAAACTGTTACTCTTTCACATCATAGGCTTTCGTAAGCAGTCAGGTTGCCAGTATGTTTTCAAGTTTGTTTTATGTTTTCAATAATATATTTTAGCCGCTGAACCTGCTGTAAAAAAACTGTAGATGGGCTTATTGTCAAAAACGCTTTTGAATATTCCAAGAGTCAACATGCTAGAGATTCCTAATAATAGGCCTATTACTTTTGCTGGTCTAGCTACGGTATCCTATATCTGGTACCATAGCTTACAACCTCAATACAATAACTTGCCAAAGTCGATATAGCGTGAATCCAGATTTTGACAAATTAATCAGAAAATTAAGTTTTTGTTGCAGCCTTGCTGCACTGTGCATAGGCTTGTAGAATAGATCATAATATGCCAGTAACCTATCTGGCCAGGTATGCTACCAGTAACTGCACATTGCACGACACATATTGTTGAATTATTCCTGAAGTGAAATAGGTAGAACTAATGTAATAGTTCACTGAGATATATTGTTGAATTTTCACATTATGGGTTTATTTTTCTCTTTTTGGTTGTAGCTTTATTATAGCAGATAGGTAGGCAGAGGTTTAGTGCTTACGCATGGCGTATAAAAGTTCAGGCATATCTAGAACAACGGGATTGTTAACTCAATTTGGCTACTGACAAATGAAGGGCTACATCAATTTTTTCAAATAGACGTTTATTACACATTACACACGCTGTATACGGGTTCTTGACAACATATATGGCATTAATAGTTATCCCTACTAAAATTACTAGGCTTGGTGAGGGAGCATGCAGAGTACAGGTTCGATTCCTGAGCTAGTCAAATAACTGGCGCCACCTTTCCAGGAAAAATTTACGTGTTGCAGCCAGACTGGTGACTAGATATCAACTGTCGAGTTGGTAGGGCTCTATATGATCAACGAGATGTTGTTCACTGGTTCGGTACTTGCACTGTGCATAGGCTATTGTTGTATTGACCTTGGGAAAGACAGTTTACGCTAATTTCCGTCGGAGCTGTGCAGTACAACCGTCGAGGTGGCTTAGTCTGACAGAACATTTGCAAACAGAACCGAAAATAGTAATCACACACGGTACAGTTGATTTCAAAGTGCACCAAGCAATAACATAAATACGAGGGTCAGTCAAAAATTAATGAGCCCAAGTCTCTCCTGGCCATATTTATTGCAATAAAATCAAAGTCATACATCAAAAGAAAGCCCAGGGAAAGAAGAACTCAGTTCTACTTTTCAATGTAATCTCGGCGCTTTTCAATTCCAACTGTCCATTGATGAACAAAGGACACTATGCCAGCGTTGTAAAAGTCAGCAGGCTGCATTTTTAACCAGTTTCTTACTGCGTTCTTGACTTCTTTACTCTTGGGGACGTGGGGTGGCGCCATTCCATAGATGATCTTTTCGACTCAGGTTCAGAGTGATAAACCCAGGTCTCATCTTCTGTCACTATACGAGTGAGAAAAGTTTTGTCACTTTTGTGACACTCAATAAGCTCCAAACAAGCTTCAAAACGGGCTTGCTTGTGAAAATCCAAAAGTTGCCTCGGAGCCCATCTGGCACAAACCTTTGCAAAGCCTAGCTCATTAACAATATTCACAGCCCTTCCATGGCTAACTCCAACACATTCAGCAATGTCATTAATAGTGATTCTGCGATCATCTCTAATCAATTTCTCAACCTCATCACTGTTTCCAGGATTTACTGCTGAAGATGGTTTTCCACTTCTTCGTCGGTCTTGGAGGCTACTCAAACTTGGATCATCTTCTTCGTCTTTAATCCTGGATACCCACTTTTTCACAGTGCCGTAGGCTATTGAAGCATCTCCATAAACCTTTACCAATCTTTCGAAAATTTTTTTGGTGGCTCCCCTTCCGAAACAAGAAATTCAATCACGGCTCTTTGCTTCTCACAGAAATTCAATCCAGTGATGACGTCATTTCCGAAACACGAGACCGAAAGTGGACACGTTGAAATATTTTTTTTTACAATTTATTTTTAAAGCAGTAAATTTACTAAACACCCTTAAAATTTCTAGAAGAAATATGAAGGTTAAAGTGGTAAACTTAACAGGGCTCATTACTTTTTGACCGACCCTCGTACATATTGCTTTATAAACATATAGCTGACAACAAGCTTAGAAAGTAGTCGCTACAGCATGCACGTTGCTACTTCTAGTTCAGTCAAGAAGCTTTCGAATATGCTTCAGCTAGACATTCTGAAAGTCAATTTTTGGATTTTTCTGAAAGATTTTCTGTGGTGTCTTTTGTAGTAGGGCAGCTGTTGAGTTTCTGCAAGTGGTTCTTCGCGAGCAATTAAAAACCGTCCGGACGATAAACTTAAAGTTTTTGTGGTTCGAGCTGCATTTGATTTCGGTAAGATCACAGGATGTATATGCATTCTCAACTGCAGTAGAAGCGTTCGTAAATACAGCCCGTGGATTGTTCAATGTCAAAAGCCTTTTCATATCTTTAGCATTCGATGCAAGAGCATTGAAAAATTGCATCGCAAGTACCGTAGTTGCAAAGCTAAACGCACTTGGCTCTACAAGTCCGCCACAATTAGCTATTTCGAACAGCTTTTGGTGCTCTTCGGGTAAACTTTCAGTAACTTCCGGAGAGGTATTGCTTGAAATTTATAATTCCTTTCAAACCGTGCATTTTCTTTGGTTGTCAATTCTCCGGGCAGGGTAGCCGCTTGCACAAAAACATATTGCAACAGCTGCCCGGGAAATGTCTTCCAAAGTCACATTGGAAAGAATTTCCTCCAGCCAATTGCAGTCCTCTTCCATATCAATATCATTTGAGAGCTCATTATCCATTTCACATCGTTGAATCGTTGCTCACAAGGCATCTTGCTGCAGCAGACTTAAGCAGCGGATCTTTTTTTTCTGAATGCAGTAGCTGTTTAACGGAGATTAAGAAATTACCGCCATTAGTCTGACGGTACCATCCAAAGAGTCCTTTTAAAGAATCAGACATCAGCCTCCCAGTTTAGACGTACTGAAAACCATGTCTTTCGAGCAAGTGTTAAGCCAACTCGGGTATTGCTGTCATAGACTGAATGCAGGCCATAAAAGTTTCTGCAGTAAACCCTGCCTTTCTGGACTGCTTCCACTCGCGAAATATTAAGATGGCTTCTTCTAAATATTTCAAACCGGGGTCGTCATGCTACATGTATTGAATTGGCATGTACATTTTCCTCTTTCTTTCTTTCTTCTTTTCTTTGATCTAAAGCCCAAATATAATTACTCAGTAAGGGTGTTTACAACACATTTACGTTATTTATATCATTTGTCGCCACATGCTAGCAAGGAATTGTGCGCTACTTACTGCACCACAATGAATGTTTTCCATAAATACAGCAATCACATTCATGTTTAGATAGTAGACACCATCAAACTTATTGCACATTTACTGTAGGCAATGCCAATCTTCACGTACAAAACCATCTCTACCCTGGTATTATCCTTACCGAGCTGAAAGCTAGACATACCTTTGTAAGGTTCTTTGACTGATAAAATTTTCCACATGGTGGAGATAAAATTGAGATAACGAGCAGTTTCAGAAAACTCAGGATGATCCACCGAATAAAACTCGAAGCACGAACAGTTGATTCATGAAAAACACATATAAAACTGAACATTTGACGTTGATAAATGCTTCTAATTCACGGGAAATCAAATCTATTAGTGTGGCTACCATTAGTCTCGGTTACATTACCTCATCTAGGATAACGAGTTGTGTAACAACACCAATGCTTGTGCTGTAATTAAAATTTCAATATGTTTTGTATTGTTTGTCTTAATTCTAATTAAAAGAACATAGACGTTGTCGCAGTAACATTAAGAACAAGAGAGTATATCAGCAGACACTTCCCTTTAATCAAATAAACTAATGCATATCAATTGAAAAATCTTGTATCGTAGTCTATCGTCATCGTGTTATAGCAGCTGTTTTGCTGTTACTGTACTGGTAACCTGACAGCCAGATATATTGCAAAACTCTCAACTTACCAAGGACATGTTAAGGTGATGCTTGCGCAATGCTACTTGGATTGAGGGATACTTTTTTCAATGCAAGGGCAACTTTTAGGGGTTTTCCTTCTTCTATGCAATAAAGCTGCTTCAAATGGGCAAATTGATCAATGCATTTCTTGCCAAGGATGTGCTCATAACAAAGTATTGGTGGGTGCATCAGTCGCTGATTCACAAACTCTTGTACAAGTTCTTAAAGTTGTGCGTGAAGTCAAATATGAAAAAGAGACGCTCTACTGAGATAAATGGATGCTCTATACTGGGGGATAGCTCACCAAGGCAGAGATCCACAAAAAGCTTCCTAAAATATAAAAAAGGTCAAATTGCATACCAGCTACTTAACATAGCTGGTTATCATTACTTCTCTTGTACAGTATTAATATGGAAGTTTGTGGTTGCAGTCATGTCATTCTAAGTTAAATCCATGTATATTCATTTGGTTTGTTCAGTTTATTTATTTGGTGATAAATTTAGCAAAGCTTACCACATACTTGCCATTGAAACCTGTCACCCATGAAAATATAAACTTACTACACCCAAATGAGTATTACTGCTTGAGTTACTAGGGAAGATATCCTTCTTTTATAAAATTGAAAGGCAACATGAACTACAGTTTACACACACCATCCAGAAAACTGATTAGTCCACTCAGACTACTGGTTGTCCGTTTCTTACTGATTATTCTTGAAATCCGATCTTAATGTTGGCAGTACTTCCTTTGTTATGCTATGTCGAAGCATAACGAAGTAATATGCTCCTAATACACTTAGTTACAGACGATTTCTATTTTAAACTTATACTGTATGTACAGTAAAAAACAAAGAACCAAATCATCTTGCAGGTTGCATAGGTGGTTGTCGGTTTTCACAGCAAAAACATCAAAACAATCTTTGATTTCTTCCGTCACTCCATATTCTCATCTGGTTATCCATCAAGTGTGCATGCTGTTACATAATGCACCAGAAACGATATCACCAATGCAATGCAATGCAAATGCTTGCAATGAAATCAGATGACCGATTACAAGCGGAATTGCAAAAGGACAGCAAATTCAAAACTCTGCAGCGGTCTTCAGAGTGCTGGCTGAATGCAATAAATGATAGTAAGAAGATTTTGGGATTAGGGCAGAAGAAACAAACATTTGCACTTCAAGCTTGTCATTAACAATAATTCATAATTGTACCAAGAAGTTTCGGTGAATCCAATGGCTGGTTAGAAGTTTTGATATAATGGTAAAAAATGCTGCTACCTTCTTCCACATACACAAAAACGCTTGGTAAAGATTCAGATTTTATCTTTTCTTTCAACTCCGAGAGATTTTTCAGGTTATCTTTCTAATAGTAGCTCGCGTGTTTATTGATTTGACTGTTTTCATTCATCAGTCTAGCTGAGGATGTTCTTAATGTTGTGGGTCGGATTGCAAATGAATTTGAATCGCAAAGTTTGACGTCCTTCGTGGTCGACTCCTGGGAAATCATAACGACTTCCACTGGCAGTTAGGTGGCCAGATCAACCACCAACCCTGCAGCCGCAAAGCAGCTCGAGCCATAAGATGCACAGAGCTGGACAGCGCTGTTTCGAGCTTTTAGCTCTCATCGATCTTCTTACTATCATTACTATCATTTATCGAAACAGTGCTGTCCAGCTCTGTGCATCTTATGACTCGAGCTGCTTTGCGGCTGCAGGGTTGGTGGTTGATCTGGCCATCTAACTGCCACTGGAAGTTGTTTCGATTTCTAGGACTCGACCACGAAGGACGTACAAACTTTGCGGTAATGATTTCCGTGGTCACACAGAGGGGAACCCTTGTAGTAGGGATAGCCTATGGCTGTCCTTACTGCACGGGTCCAGCGATTTTTCACTTGTTTTTTTTTTAGGTACCACAAGTGAAAAATCGTTTATTATCTACAACGCTTCTGCCACTGTGCAAGCCTTTAAGGTATGTCAACTTTGGCCAAGAGTCTTGACTAGCTAGGGAATACCTTTGATTAGAGAAGCTGAGGGCTGCCGATGAGAGCTAAAAGCTCGAAACAGCGCTGTCCAGCTCTGTGCATCTAATGAATTTGAAGACAAATATTGACGTACCAGAAGCAATGAAAAAATATGAGGGACCGCAGATGGCTTTAAGCGAATTCGCTTCAGACTTAGGCTTGTACAAGCCTGCTTGTGTGATTCTCTGTGATCACTTGACTTAGTTTTAAAATCATCTCCAGGAAATGATGAGCACATACTCTATGGTTTTGTGTAAAGGTCCAGGTTTTGCGAGGAATTGCTTTAATCCATTTTTGCCTTAATACCGTCACTGCACATCTTTTTGTGGAAATCTGAGTAGTACAACCGGTTCCGATTTCTTGCTAGATTTATAACCAGATTTACATTCACTATTCAGGAAAACAACAAGAGTTAACCATTGCATTAGGCACAGTATATCATCCAATAAGAAAATAAAGATAAAATTCTAAGAATTTACAGCAAAATATCAGTTAAAAATTTTACAATAGTGTGTATGCCATCACTCCACCTACTTAACTAATACCGGTAAACCACAGGTTACCGGTATGTGTCTACCTAGGATTGCAATGGAGGTAGCAATTAGCAAACAGACTCTGACTCTCGTCTACTTCTGTAGAATAACTTTTTAAAATGCTCATGAGGTTTCTAGCCACGTACCGCTACCAATATTGAGTAGGCTATCTACCCGCACCTATCAGGTATGACTGGTGGGTCCACTGAAGTAGGCCTACCCTATTTAACCTTAAGCCTATTTCAATGTTTCACCAGGCTCAACAGTAACTTATAAATAACATTTGATCCAACTATAACTAACTACAAGCAGGGCATGGTATGCAATGGAATGGAAAATGGAATGGAATGGAACGGAAATTTTGGTATGGAATATGGAAGATACAAGAATGGAATGGAATGGAAGATTTCAAGAATGGAATCGAAGACAATCTTCCATATTTCCATATTAATTCCATACTAGATTTTGTGCATTGTATTCACAGAAAAATACATACCGATGTCGGGTAGTGATAAATAGGTAGTTACTATTTCACCGAAAAGTTTCAAGAGAACAAAACAAAAATGAGAAATATTTATGTGCGCTGTTTTCGTTTGCTTTTTTAGGGGTTAAGATTGGGGTTTAGGTAAGGGTTTGGGTTAGGTTTGGGAGTAGTTTTAGAGAAATTTTAGAGAAAGGGTTTGGAATAGTTTTAGAGAAAGCATTTAAGTTTGGGTTAGATTTGAGTCAAAATTAATAAAAAAGTAGATAGAAATTTTTGGTGAAATAAAGCCTTTCTGATAAATAGTATTGTCACAGTAGGCTAGTATTCAATGTCAATATCAACTACAATATTATTTGTCTACAAAGCGCGGTACTTTGGCTGTGTACTTTGCGAAAACAGTGTACGTAATGCATCATTGCAAGTACATTGTAAATTAATCGCGGAATTGATGTTACAGTTGACGTAGGGCCGCCGAGAGGGGGAGCAGGGGGGTACAATGACCCCGGGGCCTATGGTGTTTAGGTGGCCCATGAGGGGGCCTATCGAAATGACACTGAGAAATCAGCATGTGAAGCTCGAAGACCCTTTTTTTTTGGAGAACACCTGTTTTTGGCGGGAAAAACCCTTCAAATTTCGGTGAAGACCTTTTTTTTTTGAGATCACATCATATTGTAAACGAAACTGCGGCATTTTATTGTTTGTTTTAGACTTCACAAAACCGGAAATTCGGCATATTTGAGCTGGCCCAGGCCCACGTTCGGTCCCCGGCGGCCCTGAGTTGACGACCTTGATAGATTTGACTTGGTTTTGTTGTTTTTTTATTTTGAGATTGACAATTTGTCCAGTCGTGAATTTTGTTTTCTTACATTGTCACGAAAACTCGTATTTGCTATTTCATCCCCGTTTTAGCTTGATTATATTTATATTTTCAGTTTTTAAGCTTATGGTAAATCTTTTTGGTGTTAAAGCTTGGTATTTCTATTAGGGTAAATGTTCTATTTGATGTAAAAGCAAATTAGCACGGTAATCATTAAACCATAGGCATAGCGAGGGGCCCGGGCCCCCTGCCTCCCCCCCAATTAAAAAGTTACCAATGATAAAAATGATGACACAAAGCCTATTTATTCAGTTTATTTTAGGATTTTTCGAGTGCAACCGTACTTGCGTACAATGGCAATTAGCAAAAACTTAGTATTAATGTTGACGACCTTGGGGCCCAGGCCCTCTCAATTTAAATTTTTACCTACCAATTTCAATGTACAAGCCGGGAGAAATTCAGTGTTTTTGTTCTAAAAGATGCAATCTCAGGCCCTCATCTAATTTTTTTATGCAACATTATATTTTAGCCCCCCAGCTAACTTTTATTTTGCAATAACATGATTAGTAGCCATTTATTGCATCCAATGTACCAACTTCAAATAACTTTAAATTACCAACTTTAAATAACAATCCACCTCCATCTCGTCGGTTTTCACGCGACAAAATGCTTTTGAAAAAACCTAACAAGTAGAAATGCTTATTGAACTATTAAGTTATTGAATTTGAATCAAGGGTGCCTGGGCCCCTAATCGTACAGTACATATATTCCTAAAACTAGTTATTTTCATGACAAAACAAAAATCTTCAAAGGCACATTTCGAGTGCATTATTTAATGCTAAAAATGTTGCAGAAAGCAATGTACCTTGATTACCCTGACTTGGGCCAAGTCACAAAATTCAACCCCAAACTGCTAGATTTTAAACATGTTTTGGACTTGAATTGCAGTAAAGGGAGTGATTTGTTCAATTGGATTTAAAATCTCAAAAATTTTGTTCTTTTAAATGGCTCCGAAAACGTGAAAAATATGATCCAAATTGCATTAAAATAGCCTTTTTTTTCCAAAAAATCACAAAAAATCGCCCAGCGGCTGGGTGCTTCGCAGGCAGACTCCCATAGCCTCCGGCGGCTGAGGACTCTGCTACCACGCCCCTTCTGTGACATGTTTGAGTTGCACTAATTTGCTCACCACGTCTCCCAATTTTGATTGAATAGAAAGATTTTTAACTTGCGGTTCTAGCTTTCCCTTTTAGCAAATCCTGGTCACGAGCCAAATCAGACCCCCAGCTTTTGATCTTTCATTCTTTGTCCGATAAAAAGTTCCTTTTTTCGAAAACTTCTGATGACGTCATTGCATGTGATTTGTGGTTTAGCCTCCCCCCAACCAAAATCTAGGCTACGCCTATGCATTAAACCATGTGCAATATGCATACCAGATACCGGTCGTTGCATCTTAGTAATGTTGGTGCACCTTGACGAGCGGTTGCTTACCACATTGCAAAGATGCAAAGCAACAAAATATACGTTGCATTGCTTCCAGTCAAAAAATTCTTTGATATGGAAGATTGGAATGGAATATGTAAGAAAATTTTAGTATGGAATGGAATATGGAAGAAAATTTTAGTATGGAATGGAATATGGAAGAAAATTTTAGTATGGAATGGAATATGGAATGAAAGATTTTTGGTATGGAATGGAAGAAAATTGCCAGTATGAAATATGGAAAAATCGTCTTCCATTACATTTTATACCATGCCCTGATTACAAGAAGCTTCAAAGCGTATTTTTTTCTGTTTCATTGCCGACTAGCAGCTACTGACACAAACGCAACACCGTGCTTATTGTATAATCTCAATCAGTAACCCTACAGTCGTCACCAGTTATGCAGAACGTGACGGAGTTAGCATTTCCGATGTTTTAGATATCCCTGTAAAAATTGTATTTAATAGTTAATATTTTTATTCTCAGGAAATCCCAAAACTCGTAAAGAAAGTACTTTCTTCAAATTCAAGAAAGAACTAAAACTTAATTTATTATCCCAATATACTGAACCACATTGAATCATTACAATTTTGATCATACCCCCACACAACATTTTTTTATGTTAAACCTGTTAAATTGAGAACTTGCTGTATTTACATTTATTTTAGGGTGTGTTGTTTCGTTTGTTGACAGTTTTAAAGTTATTTTGTGTTGTTTCCAGAGGTGGGCAGCGCAAGTCATAAAAGTTGCGCTGCAAGAGCACGCGCAACTACTCTGAAAATCTAGCACCGCAAGCGTTTCCGCAAGCCCAAAAAAATATTTACGCTGCAAGCGCAAGTGTGGCGTTTTGAAAAGTATAATTCTAATTGACTCAATGCTCAAACTTCGCCAGGCTACTGTACAAAACCAATATTCAAAACAAATTATGCACGCTGCCAAATTAGAAAGCAAAAGATTATTGATTTCCTTTAAAAAACACAAGGATTTGAAAATGTGCATTGCTTGATCTCTTTGGGCGAAGAACGTCTTTATTTATACCTAACGAAAAAATACTCTTAACACCCGTACTTAAGGAACCGGGGTGTTAAAAAATTCCACTAATAAAGTCATCATGTGGTGGTAAGCGAACGATTTCGGAGACACTGATTTTTTGCAATGGCTCGTCAAGGAAATTCGTTTCAAGATTTGATACATATTTTGTGCTTCCAGAGCAATTAGCATCACTCCCTAACCAATGAAGCATGCTAAAAAGTCGTCCTGTTTTTTGTTTAAAAAAATTGAACAATCCAAAATTTACTTATAAGAGCTATGTCACAGCATACTGTGGCTATGCCAATGCAGTCACTACTGTTTGCAATATCTTTCAAGTTTTCCCGGACTAGCAAAAAAGTTCTAATTAATAGTTTTTTTTGTTTCTTGGTTTCGAATCATGGCAACAAATAGGCCGTTTGCTGTAAATTCTAGCGTTCACCTTGTAAAAAAATTTGAGTGGCAACTTATTTTTTGCTTAAATGCATTGATTTTCATCTCACAAACTCACATGCAAAAGTTCTCCACTTATTTTCCTGCAGTATTTTTTGAATTTGACCTGAAAGTTGGCTTCTAAAATGCGGATGAATACAATCAGACAACCGGAATCGACCAATCATAAAATAGAATTATTTGGGGACTTTCCCTTTAACGAATTTTTAAAAACTGCTTTGGATCAGGTCCTGAGGTAGGCCACACTGATTTAACGGTTAATTTTCTTACTATGTTAGCTTAAATTGGGCTAAGTGGGTGCAATAGTTGGATTGTGTTCTTAAATTGGTTTTAAAAAGAAATTTTTGGCAAATTACTCGCAATAAATACTAATATCCATGATGAAACCATGATAAAACATCGCTTTAAAGTAGACCTAGGTCTACACAGTATAGATAGCCAGCTACTTGATAACCAAAAGTGATATGAGGTGCCAGGCAGAAATTATGAAGCATCGTTTCAAAGCAGTACTTTAAAATAGCCTATAGTTACTGGTACAGAGATAATAAAGTTATATGACCTGCCAAGCAGAACATAGTTGCAAACTGCTGTGTTCAGGTATCAGTGGTAATTTTATGACAGTGCTTCGAGAAGGTAGTGACTATTTCACCGAAAATTTTCAAGTTAAAGAGAATAAAACGAAAATGCGAAATATTCATCCGCGCTTTTTTCATTTGCTTTTTTAGGGGTTAAGATTAGGGTTAAGGTTAGAGTTTGGGTTACTGTTCGATTTGGGAATAGTTTTAGAGTAATTATTTGAGTTTGGATTAGATTTGAGTAGGAAATAATAAAAAACTAGATAAAAATTTCCGGTGAAATAAAGCCTTCCCTGCGAAAATGGTTAAGAATTCTAGATTTAAAAATGCACACAACATGTAGACCTAGCATTGTTTCTCAAACAACTAGGCCTAATGCAGATTATTTTGTATTTGTAGACCTAGCATTGTTGTGCAGGCTCCTAGATAAAATAGAATAGATTTGTACTTCTAGATCCAACTCCCATGAAGACACTGCGACTTGTTATTTGAGATTTTGTTTAACGCTATCTCAATTTTAGCCAAGTAGCACTCTGTTTAACAAAGTTTAAATCAGAGGTGGAGTCCTCGAGGACACCTTTTGAAGTCCTTGGCCTCGAAGCTCAAGTCCTTGGCTTTGGAGCCTACAAGCATGGGTGTAGGAGCTCAAAAGAATTTGGGGGAGGACCAAACTTTTGCCCGAAAAATGACATTGAATTTTGCCCGGAAAGTGATCGGTTTTTCTGTCCAAATTAAGGTGATCTCCAAAAAAAAAAAAAAGGTCTTCACTGAAATTGAGACAGTTTAATGAACATTAAATTGCCCGAAATTTTGAGGCAAACTTGCCCAAATAATATAAAATTGCCCGAAATTTTGACACTTTAAAACCAAGCGGGAGGGGCAGTGCCCCCCCGGGCCCCCCGCCTCCTACGCCACTGCCTACAAGTCCTCAAAAATGTCCTGTTCTTGGCTCAAGGACAGCATTATTTTTTGATTGGTTGAAAAGGAAAACAACCAAACAAAAAAATAACCAAAAATTCTAGCTTTTCAATTCATTTTTTTTCCTTATTTGAAAAACATCATATATTTTGATTGCCAAGTCATAGTAAACCTTACCCGTATTTTAAATGGCATTGTGTGAAAGCTTTAATCGGAGAATGAGGGGCAAAAGGCAGTGTAGAATTGTTATTCTTATTTCTGCTAATATTTTCGGTGCGGGTGGTACAAACCGCAAAGCCTTAAAACCATCAAGAGCCATAACAAGGGGTCCAGGGTCCTGACGCAAACATTTTTGAGTTGCTAATGCTAACTCATGACCGTGCTTATCTGAGTATGGACTCGGAAAAAAGTATATGTGCGTGATAATGAAATGTAATACAGTTACCACGGCAGTAGCGTAGTCAGGGGGGAAGCGGGGAGGGGGGTGTGGGGCCTATAGCCTCCCCCATTGGCCTGTCAACCAAAACGCAAAATAAGAAAATTACCACGTTTTTAGGTCTTTTGGGACTGTTTTTTGCGATGGAATGGACTAAAAAGTGATTTAGAGCTTCTTTTGAAACATATCTTCAGGAGAGGCTAATTTGTCAAAAATTAAATTCAAAAATCAGTAAAAACTTTGAAAACTGCCCAAAAATAAACAATCAAATTTGATCGCTAGTGTAAAAACGCCAAACATAGATTTTATTAACAAATATGTTATAAACTCAGAAATAAAGGAGAGGGGGGCTATTCAGTGTTGATTAATTACCAATCATTTCTCTCAGATCTCTTTCCATTAGCCTCCCCCCAATTATTTTCCTTTATAAAATATAGACAAAATAGATTACTCCGTGTGAGTTTTATTGAATAACTTAATAGGATTTTATGATTTACCAGCATGTAAACAAGAGAACTGCAATGTTATCATTAGCCACTTACCACATAGCCCATTAACGCAACCAGTTGAATCATGTTGCACTGCCAATTTTTATACCACTTTTTAAAAGCATTATTTTTATTAAGATAGCCCTAAAATTAAGTTATTTTTGCAAAAAAATTCAAAATTATTGAGCGCTAGGGACTCTGCCCCCAGACCCCCGTGCCTCCAGCAGCTGGGGGCTTGGCCCCAGCAGCTGGGGGCTTGGCCCCCAGATCCCATTAGACCTCCAGCGGCTGGGGGCTCCGTCCCTAGACCCCCAAAACAGCCCCTCCTCATTGCGAATTTCTGGCTACGCGCCTGTACTAGGGGTAGCATATTAAAGGGAGTATGTTAGTGTATCCGTGATATAATTAACAAAACTTATCTTGAGAAAGCCACCTTGTTCTGAATGTATGCGAGCAAAAATCGCGAAGATTTTTTTCGAAATAAGAAAGAACAGCACTCTAATAACTGTTAAGTGATCTGGGAAAAAGTCACATTTGCTGAGCAATTTTTGCGTTAAAAATCGCCGCTAAGAATCCCAAATAACAGAGGCGGAGTCCTCGATGACACATTTTTAAGTCCTTGGCTTTGGCCTCGAAGGTCAAATCCTTGGCTTTAAAGCCTGCAAGTCCTCGAAAATGCCCTGCTCTCGGCCGAAGACATTAAATTGTTGAAAGTGATCCATGGCCATGAGCTTTTTTCACTTTATCTTGGAAATTGGCATTTCCTGGCGCGAAGACCTTTTTTTTCGTTTTGGAGAACACCTGCGCCTTGTGTCCTTGGCCTTGAGCATCCTGTCCTAGGCCTCGAGAAGTCAGCCCTTGGTCTTGATCTCGGATTTTTTTGTATCATTGGCCTAGGCTTCGAACGTTGTGTCCTCGACAAATAACAAACTATACTGTATCAGAAAAAAAAGCTACATGAGAAGTTAAAAATGTGAGCGTGAAATTAAATATAACTATAATTGTTTGAAATGATGGAAAGATGTGCGCTGCAGTCAATCAGTTTTTCACACGACGTCATTAAGATGAGGAGAAGCTCCCATGAAAAATTTGGGCCTTTTTCGAAAAAAAATAATGATTTATTATTTTTACGTTTCTATTCTACAATTGTGAGCTCTTCAGAGGGGGAGGGCGACCCCGGACAAATTGCAAATCTCTTCAAGGCCTTCCTCCTTAATACAGCCCTGCTAAAATTCTCAGGTTATTTTTGCCATTAAATACCTTATGTTAAATTTTACAAACTGACGTTTGGCGGCAGAAACGCGTGCCCTCATTCATCAATAGGCAATTAATGAGCTATAGAAAGATATCATGTGTAAAAAAAAAGATTAATTAAAATTAGGATTGGGGAAAATGTGATAAAACTAAAGTTTTTCAAATTAACTTTTACGTTACCAGTATTTTCTTTTTTGAAATTGCTTTGAAAATTTAATTGTTTCACCTCTTTCAAAATCACAAAAATTGTTTTTTTATTAAAAAAAAGTCACTAAAATTGTTCAACGGAGGTATGTAGACTTTGCCCTCGCCCCCAGACCCCGTTTTTTCCAAGGACGTGAGCTTGCAAATACTGGATACGGTATCTTAATTCATTTTAAAAACATAAATTATTTTACTCTATTTTGCAATACTTTTAGATAATAATATCGTAGTTGCTATACAATGTTTAAAAACTATGATAACATTTTTAAAAATCTGCAAAAAGAAGTCGTTCAAACAATACAGATTGTTTTGGAAAAAGTACTAAAACGGTGGGGATGAGAGATCCATAATCACTCAGAGGACGTTTACACTGGGGTTTTAACTAATGAAGTTAAGGTCTTAAAATTGACCGTTTCCATGTTCAAAAGTTAGTTACTCTCATTTCGCATAACGGTCTTAATTGATTTATTACCACGATACCGCTATGGAACGTTATCAAAATTGCTGCTAACGCGTAAAACTTCAAAATAACATTCGTTATTTTTAGAAACGACCATTTTCAAATTATCATGAAAAACTTAACAAAATGCAATGTCTTACACTTTCGCGCATAAAAACATTCAAAGTTTGCCGACCATAGCTTTTTTTAAAATTTTGTCCTTGGTCCTTGGCTTTGGCCTCGACCAATCCTGTCCTTGGCCTCGAGATGGTCTGTACTTGAAAAGTCGGTCCTTGGTTTCGGCCTCGAATTTTTTTTTCAGTTCTTGGCCTCGAACATTGTGTTTTCGACTCCAGGTCTGCTTCAAATATCGAACACGTAACGAGCAACTTGAATGTGATGATTGATGACCACGACAATTAAAATAATTTGTATTAATGTGATCGGTGATATTATAGAATAAGTTTTGATTTCTCCAAACATTGTTGAAGCTTTAGACATCACCGGCAACCAGCATATTTTGCTTTATTTTTTGCACTTTCCTAAGTAATCAAAAGTGTTCTAATTTATTCTTCAATTGCTACTAGCTTCGGATGCACCCTAGGGTTAGAATTCACCTAGCATATACCCATCAAAAATTGATTTTTACCAAAAAATGCAATTTCGCTTTTCATCAACTCAAAAAGTATTGTGGTTTTGCAAAATTTTGACAAAAACTTCATATTGCAATTTATATTGTGACGTGTTATTCATTCGTTACGTTATTTTGTGACGTCATCATTGACCGGTTACGTCATTTCAAAAGTACCCTCATCAAAAATCCTGTTTATATCTGTGCAGTTATAAGTTGATATACTTATTTTAAATATTTAACAAGCATTTGAAACAAGTTTGTTTTTGTAGTTAATTTTATTGATTTTTGTTAACTGTTTTCTAGTCAAACAAGGCCCCAAAATAAATGTATTTTGAATTTTATCTGTTTATGTCTTTCGGACAAGTTTATGTCATTTTTGTACGTTCAAACAAATGAAACAAACTCCTATCGATGGTTAATCACTGAAAAATTAAGGGGAAAATTATTAAAATCTTAAATAAACACAAAAGAAACATTTCGCCGCTAGTAGTGCTAGAGAGCGCTGGGGAGGATTGCTTAGTTTAACTTTAAAACCAAACTAGACATTTGCGCATCTGAAAAATTGTCAAAATAAGCAAATAGAAGTGATAAAAGGAATTAAATTTGCACATTATGCGGAAAATATGAAATTTTTAGTTTTGAAAACTCCCAACTTTACCCCCCATTTGCTCGAAAATTGCAGGGTAATTTTTGGTAAACTTTTTATATAAACCTCCTGGGATGAAATACAGTTTATCTGCATCAAAATTTTTTTGCCACTCAAACTTTTTTACAAACTCGATTTTTAAGCGTCCTAGAATTTACAGCAAACGGCTTAAAAGTCGGACTGTTGCAAGTAACGCGTTTAATGTCTAAAGCAAGAATAAGACTTTCAAAAAGCGTATTTCCAGAGAGACAATGACAAAAATAATTATGTTGTTTAAAATTTGATTCTACAACCATTTTTTTAATTACTCGATTGGATAACTTTGTTGAAAAATTGGCAAAAAATATTTTAGAGAGAAACGTTTCAGCAAAAGAAGACCCCTGCTGTAAATCAAATAAAAGTTTTGCAAGCAATAGACGAATGGAATTTTCCATGACGAGGTTTTTTAACTTTTGGTTCAGGCCTTTTCCCTTTAGCAAAATCCAGGTTACAGGCCAACCCAGGCCTCGACTTCTAATCCTCCATTTTACGATATCTTTGTCCCATAAGAAGTCCCTGTTTTCGAAAAATTTTGATAACGTCATTGCATGTGATTAGCGGTTTGGCTCTCCCCTCCAATCAAAAATCCTGGCTACGCCTATGTACCTCGTAAATGTTTTTTTCTTAACTTTAATCACATTTGCTTGAAAAACAATTATTCCTAATCTATAGTATTAGAATTGCGCTTGCGCAATTGCGCTCAAAATTGCTAAAATACTTGCGGCGCAAGTGTCAGCGCAACCGGTTTAAAAATAATTGCGGCGCAAGTGCTATCGCAAGTAAAATAGTTGAGCCGCAATTATTATGGCGCGAGTGCCCACCTCTGTTTGTTTCTTGTGTTGACATTTTGAAGTGTAGACCTTAATGACTGTGCATAATCTTTTCGCATGCCTAATGAATTGAATTAAATTGTCAGCCAATCTTTGTAATTTTTTGCACAAAATTATAAGCTTACTGCTTTCAGTATGGAATTGCTCACTCTTGTAGTAGTAATCAATCCATTAGCCTACAGTGTTATTCTCTCATGTGCACTAATTTATCCATCGCTTTCACCTTAACGACTTCAGCAAAAAAATTACTGGAAAAATAATCAATGTGCCAATAAGAGCTTATTAGCATCAAAGAGCAAGTTGAATTTGCCTCTTAAATGCAGTAACTATATGTAATGTTGTTTAATGTTGATTTTTTTTTGAAATTCAATATTGCAGGATATCACACCAGTAATCATTTGCGAGGTTAAAACAGCCTATATTAATGTGATGATGCACTAAAACAAAAATATTCAGGTTTTTCAGCTTTTCCATCAAGAGCAGTTCACTGTAAATCAGTAGTGAAATGTCTTAGCGTGCTTTATTGTTATTTTGTTTTGATAGATAGAAACAGTTTCGGTAGAAGATTAGGTATTTACTGTTGATCTGGAATTATTTTACCAACGCAGTAACTGTAGAAGAGGACAATAATGTCCCCCTAACTAACTTCGAAGCCGTAGAGATCATGTGACCTCTGAATTTGATATGGAGTTTGGTATTCAGCAAAATGTTAAGGCTTTGAATTAATGACTTTTGGTTATAATAACTTAATTTTTTTTCAATGATTATGATGAAAATCTACAAAAACACAAACAATATATTACCTTAAAATTTTAAGACAATTTTGTCATTATTTCAACTAATTTTTATGGTGTGGTAATGTGTATGTTTCTAATGAGCTTAAAATGTACATTTAATTATTGCAGCCTTACCATTCAGGTGCGTAACCAGAATTTTGCTACGGGGAGGGGGCTTGAATCAAAAGCTCAAATTTGATTGCATTTTATAGATGGGGGTTTGAAAGAGAACCTCTGCTACCAAAGGCTAGGGGGGTTTGGGGGGTAAAGCCTCCAGCCGGGCAATTTTCGGGATTGTTGAAAAAATACCATTAAACCCATTTAGATTACATTTCTCACGTTTACAGTCTGAAGGGCAATTTGAAATAATTAATTGCTAAGACTTGAAAGCCCTATGACTCTTTGACAGCATTAAATTACTTAACCACTTTAGCCTCCCGTATTTCTTGGTTAGGTTCAAATTACGTTTAAAAGCATGCGTATTTGGTTAAGGGAGGGGAGGCTGAAGCTTTTTGCGCCCGGTTACGCCATCGGTATTGCTGAAAGGATTTTCTTTTAATTTGGATACTTATTTTGCAGGAGAATATCTTGAGACGGATGTTAACGGAGAATTGCATGGCAGTTTTGCTCTCAACAAAACTTAGCTTATAAGATGTCACTTTTTTTGTACTAGCAGGCCACAAAAGCATCGTATCAGCTGCGGAACTCACTGGTCAAATCAATCTTACACACAAGAAGTTACTATACAAAGAAACAGAATATCCAGCACTGTCGTGCTATCCTATATTCTTTGCGAAAACTCTGAAAAACTACCTGATGTAGAGCTATTTCATTAATCTTGACTACTTATGAAATCAAAATAATGCATTTTAAGCGTATGTGCAGTAGCGTAGCAAGGAGGGGGGTATAGCCACGCCAAAAATTGGTAATAAATTTGATCGCTCGTTGAAAAATGCTTTACATAGGTTTCATCGAAAATTATATAAGCTCAGGTAAAGGGGGGTTATTCAGTATTATAGTTAATTACATTTCACTGCTCTCACACTTCCTTACATTAGCCTCCTAGTGATATTGTTCTCTACAAAATATAGACGAAATACTATAGATAACTCCTTGAGAGTTGTATTGAACTATCGGTATGAGATTTTATGATTTACCCGCTTGTAAATATGAGAACAAAGATTTTAGCAATAGCTATTCCTCCTACATAGCCCATTTACGCAACTAGTATAATCATGTTTTTGCACGGTTAATTTCTATGCCACGTTTATAAGCATTAATTTTCATCAAAATAACCTAAAATTGTTATTTTTGCCAAAAAAATACAAAATTTTTAAGCGGTCAGGGCTCTCCCCAGACCCCCGAAATAGCCCTATCCACTACAGATTTTTGGCTACACGACCGCGTTTGTGAATAAAGGCAATTGTGTAAATTGCTTGGATGACATAGTTTTGTAATAAATAAATAAATAAATACAATGAAAATTATTTTTATTGACCGTATGCTTTGTTTTTACTACAAAACAAGCACGTAGGCTACATTTTGTTTGCTAAAATGTGTACTGTATATGTGAGAAGCGAAATTGACGGTATCGAGTCTATTTATTGCCTGTTAAAAGAAGTAGGCTCCAAATTACAAAACTACAGCAACTTAGCAGCTACAGATGCAATGGGCCCAAATGAAGCCTACGCAATGTGTAGATCGACTTTACCTAACGGTAGCAGATTCGCTTGCACCGCTGCCCATTAATAATAATAATACATAATTTTAACCGTTCAAAAAATAGTGCTGTCCTCGAGCCGAGAACAGGACAATTTTCGAGCACTTGAGGCTTCGAGGCCAAGGACTTCAAAAAGTGTTCTCGAGGACTCTACCTCTGGGCTAGGCAATTTGATTCTTTCAAATGACTTCTGAATATTAGCAATTTAGTTATTGACAGGGCTTTAAAAAGTGCAAAATGTGATTAAAATGCCGTTAAAAATTTTATTTTTCTTGCTGTAAAATGACAAAACTCATCCAGTGGCTGGGGGCTCCGCCCAAAGGCACCCGTCTGTGACACGCTTAAAGATCAAGTGCCAAGAAAAATTTTCTATTTTAGTTTTAATTGCTACGTCAAAAAAAGTTCTTCAGCAACAATATTTCGAGTTTTGTAGTTGTTAAAAAGTCGTTTTGATCTAGAAAAAGCTCAAAACAGCGATTTGGATCTATAAAGTGAATGACGTCATTTGCGAACTTTACCATCATCGTAGGTTTACCATCATCAACATGGGTGGGCTTTTGTATTCCTCAGTAGTCAGCTATTCGCTTTTTAGTTGTTAACTGTGATAGATGTAAGGAAATGTCTTTGTGTGCGTTCATATGCTGATGATGTGCAGTGTTATTTTTCTTTTGATAGAGATTCTTCTGTAGACATGATTAAAAACAAAATTCGACTACACAAGTGTGCCTGCATGGCTATGTTCGTACATGCACAGAGCTGGACAGCGCTGTTTCGAGCTTTTAGCTCTCATCGGCAGCCCTCAGCTTCTCTAACAAAGTTGTTCCCCAGCTGGACAAGACTCTTGGCCGAACTGGACAAACCTTAAGGGCTTGCACAGCGTCAGAGGGTTTGTAGGGAATAACCTTCTTTTTCTCTTGTGGTACTTGTGGAAGTGGAAGTCGTAATGATTTCCCAGGAATCGACCACAAAGGACGTCAAACTTTTTGGTTATGTTCGTACATATTTGAAAAAATTATTCAACTCTCGTTCTGTTTCGGCAAGATATACCTTGCGTGTTAATGATGATAATTGGCTGCTTCAAACAGTAACTAGCTTAAACTTTGCTAGATCCCTGTCATTGTTTTTGTATGCATCACCCAAGGTATGGAATTCGTTGCCACTATCTTTGCGCGAAATTGAAACTTTGTATCTTTTCAAGCAACGTCTAAAAGCATATTATTTGAATTTAACCTTTGAAGACATTACCATTGTGTGTAATGCAGGCGCTTAGCCAGAAATTCGCAATGGGGGGGGGGGGCTGTTGGGGTCTGGAGTCAGACCTCCCAGCGCTTGAAAAATTTGCATTTTTTTTGGAAAAATAACTTAATTTTAGGGATATTTTGATATAAAATAATGCTTTTAAAACGTGGCATAGAAATTGGCAGTGCAAACCTGATTAAACTGTTTACGCAAATTATCTATGTGGGAGGTGCTTCAATGGTAATATTTTAGCTCTTTTCTTTACATGCAGGTAAATTATAAAATCTTATAGTTCAAGAAAACTCACAAGAAGTAACCTATTTCGTTTATATTTTATAGAGAAAAATAATTAGGAAGGGAAGGGGCTAATGAAAAAATTTTTAAGGCAAGTGATTGGTTATTAACATAGATAGGCACAAGTCCGTTAATCGTTAATCCGTTAATAACGAAGCTAACTTTTTCATTAACTCGTTAATCCGTTAAAAAGTTTTTTCATGTTAACGGACTAAAGTAACTTCTGTTAAGTTTTCTTAACTTCCGTTAAGGTTTTTATCGTTAATATCTTGCAGTTTCGTTGTGCATTTGAACTTGTTTTTATCTTGAAATTAGATTAGACTGTAAAATGTATCTTTCAAAACACAAAAAGACCACCATAGCAATAAATATTTCCTTACAATCAGCTCAACAGCGTCAATACGTGTTCCAGAAGCGAGTGAATAAAAAGAAATGTAAATTACACGCAAAATGTTAACGGATTAACGGACTTCATTAACTTCCGTTAATTAAAGCTGAAAATAACGGATTAACGTTAACGGAGGTGTGAAGTTTGTTAACGGACTAGTGGTTAACGAAGCTAACGTTTTGCAGTAACTTGCCCATCTATGGTTATTAAGTAATACTGAATAGCCCCCCCCATTCCTAAGTTTGGAATATGTTTCTTGATGAAACCTATGTTTAACATTTTTACAATAGCGATAAAATCTGATTGCTTATTTTTGGCCATTTTTCAAAGCTTTTATTGATTTGTGAGTTTTATTTCTGACAAATTAGCCTCCTCCCCTAAATTAATGCTTTAAAAGATGCTGTAAACAGGGGTGCAAACACCCGGGGGGGTGGGGGGATATATCCCTCTCAATAATTTGACTGTATCCTCACCAATAATTTGAGTATGGTCTACAACCGTATCCCCCCAATAATTTGACTTTGGCCTGCATCTGAGCGCTGGTCTTCACTTGAATTCGAAGAAAAAAAGTCTTCCAATTTTGGTAAAGACCTTTTTTTTTTTGGTCCTCACTTAAATTCGGAGAAAAAAAGTCTTCCAATTTTGATGAAGATCTTTCTTTTTTTTGGTCTTCACTTAATTTGCTTACCTGAAAAAAGTTGTGGTCGAGGTTCATCCCCCCAATGTTGAAAACAAGGCAAAATTGGGGTAAAATTGCAAATTATCCCCCCCAATGCTCAACAAAGATCGGCACCCCTGGCTGTAAATCACTTTTTAGTCCTTTCCAGTCCAAAAAAACAGTCTCAGAAGTGCTAAAAACGTGGTATTTTCCTTGTTCTGCATTTTGGTTTACAGGCCAATTAGAGGGGCTACAGCTGGCTACGCTACTGGTTTCATGCCAATATTTTGCTGCTTATTGCTGTAGAATTAGTACGTCTGTGGTGTATTAATTTTATTTCCGTAAAGCTATTTGAATGTTACTATGGCCCTTTAGTCAGATGCATTGCACTTGTTGGTGTTATCTCAAGGGGGATATAAATTGCAATTATTATTATTATTATTACTATTGCAGTTCAGTTCAAAGGGAGCAACAGTACAAAACTGTTAAAGCACAGACTAGGTTATTGAAAGTTATATTGTATTTCTTTGCCTTAGTCCTACTTGTTCAGAGTTCATCATGGTTTACAAAACATTCAGTAACCTAGGCTAAAAGCTAACCACTGACCTAGTGACCAGTATCAGTAACTGACAGAGCTGGCCAAATACTCAAGTTGGATCCTAATCAGTAACCGCTACCAGTTCAGGTAATCCACGAACCTACTCGGCAGAAATAGCAGAAGCAGTAACCGCTACGCTACCTTGAATTTACTCTATGAACTCGCACAACAAACAGTTTTGATTAATAAAACTGAGCAAGAAATACGATTTCTTGTATATCACTGCTACTAACTAAGCTTATTGATTCATAGACAGCTGCTACCATAAATTTACTGTATGGACTCACACAACCAACAGTTCTGATTAATAAATTTGGCAAGAAATTCGTTTTCTCGAATAACAACTGCTACTAAGCTTATTACCTGGATAGTGAATAGGTAATTTCTAGAGCGCGGAAACACACTCCCGCTGTTTACACAGAATGTAGTTTTGACAGTTAGTTCGAGGATGACGTCATTCAACGGCTAGACAAGTTTTGCGTATTGCGCTTTTCAAAGCTTAATAACTCCGCCAATTTCGCATAAATTTTTGCGAAATTTTCAAAACTTCTTAGTTTACGCGTATACTATGTAACAATGAGCAGAAAATCTGTGGAGCATTTTTCTTGTCGCTTGATCTTTGAGTTGCATCAGTTTGTTTAGCACGAGGCCTAAATTAGACAATTTTTGTGCAAAAAAAAAATTACGGTTGTTTCACCCCTCTATGGCAAAATCCTGGTTGTGCGTTTGGTAGCATTCACTGCTGCAGACAGATTTTTTAAGCATTTAGGGGCCGCAGATGAAACGAGATAAGAAACGCTGTGGGCCTTATAAGTCTCATTTTTTAGACATGAATTCAGATTTTTTAAATATGTATTTGTAGCCGTACAAGATCTGAAGATCAGTCTTTACATGCAAAAGTTCAGTCTATATTAGTAACCCTCCTTCCCCAGTGTCGGCTAATGCGCCCTCACTTCGTTTGCTCTGGCGACGGCACTGGGGTGATGGCTGTAGCTCTCTGAGACAGCAGTCTTTTGCACTGGATTGGACTCAAAAATGATTTGAAGCATCTTTTGAAACATTAACTGATTAGTCAGAAATAAAATACACAAATTAGTAAAAACTTTAAAAATGGCGAAAAGAAGTCATCAGATTTGATTGCTTGTTAAAAAATGCTGAACATGGGCATTCATCAAAAAAATATTGCAACTCAGATATAGGCTGGGGCAATTCAATATCAGTGAATTACCAATCACTTCTCTCAAATTTCGTCAACCACTTTTTTAAAGTTTCTTTCCATTAGCCTGCTCCCCCTTCAATTACCTTTCTCTAAAATGTACACGAGCTAGATTACCCCTTGTAAGTTACATTAAACTAGGATTTTATAATTTACCAACTTGCAGAGAAGAAAACTAAAATTTTACCTTTTGTATCTACCTCCAACATTGCCCATTTCTGCAACCAGTTTAATCAAGTTTGTTGCATTACTAACTTCTTATGCCACGTTTTAAAGCATTGATTTTTATTAAAATAGGCCTAAAATTAAGTCCGTTTTGTAAAAAATACAAAATTTTCCAGCGGCTAGGCGCTCTGCCGCCAGGCTCCTAATGGCCTCCGGGTGGAGCCTCCGCGATCAGACCCCCGAAAAAGCCTCCCATTGCAGAATACTGACTATGCGCTTGACTAAGATACTTCAAATACGCAACGTTTGTAGCTGATATTTTTGTGAATTTCAGATACTATCGAAAAACCGTAATATTACTAATAGTTTGAAAACACAACAAAATATCTAAACAAACTTTTGAAGAAAAGTTCGGTTTTGAAAATGGCACTTATTTTTGTCAAAAACCAAAAATATTTCAAACCTAACGTTGTTTGTCAAAATTACTTACAAGCCGTGACAGACTGCTTTCTTTTGTCCCCGGTATTCTACATGCAACTTCATAATTTTTGAAAATGAAGAAGTATAATTATATATTTTCGTAATGTAAATTCTATCAATAACCAAATTTCGGTATAATGTGTATAATTTCTGGAAAATAAGTTTTTGTAAAAATGTAGTTTTGGCCAAATTTACATTCTGGCAAGTGCAAGTAGTGGAAAAAAGTTGTCGGAAAAATGTAATTTCGGCCAAATTTACATTCTGGCAAGTATAAATTCTTTTAAATAAGTTTTTGGGAAAATATCCATTTGGCCAAATGTAGATTCTGGCTTGTGTAAAGTTTGGCAAAAAGGTTCTACCGCAAATGTAATTTCAGCAAGTGTTCATTATGGCAGATGTAATTTCTGGCAAGTGTTCACTCAGGCAATTGTGATTTCTGACACATATTAATTTTGGAAAAAGAAGGTTCAGAGAAATGTTTTTCTGACAAACGATATTCGGGGAAATGTTTTTCTGCGATGTGGAAGGATACCTTAGTTTTCATGCGTAAGAAATCTTTTGCATTTCTTGGCGAATTGCTTTTAAATATTCTTGGATATTTTTCATTTCTTCCGAGTTCTTTTTATGTCCCATTTTCTGTACAATAGATTAATTTTTTCTTTGTTTTTAGCTACAAATACAATAGGCTTAGTCCTTATTCAAAAGAATGGCTAGCACTTATTCACTATGGCCTACTTTTCTTCTAATTTCCTATTCAAATAGAATTGGAGTTTTTCGAGTGTTCGTGGAGTAGTGCCGTCGCCAGGGCAAACAAAGTAAGGGGGCACCAGACGAAAGTAGGTGGGGGAATAAAATAAACTGAACGTTTGCACATAAAAGTTGATGTTTTACGGCTACATATTATCAGAGGTGGGTGTTTCGCAAAATAGTTTGCAAGTTTCGCAAGTTGCGTAAATTGTGCAAGTTGCGCAAATGCGCAATTTGCGTTGCGCACTATGCCTTTTTTTCAGCGCTTGCGCAATTTGCGTTTGCGTATCGGTAAATTTAATATTTGTTGTGCTTTAATTGCGTATGTTTTTCCAAAATGCGCAATCACGAAATAATTTTTAAATGTTAATCTGCATGTCCTTGTCAAAAAAATAAATAAACTTTGATTTTACAGATTTAAAGAATGATCACGTCATAGTTGATGCATGCTGATTGCTGATAGAAAGATTTTTTTTCTTGTTTTGTTTTCTTCTGCGTTGTCTACTTTTAAACTGCTAAACGCGCTGAATTCAAAATTTGAGCGATTGAATATATTAAAAAGGACTAGTGTGTGACAGAAATCAAGGGTGCCAGGTTGGGAGATCCCCCTCAATTGGGTCCTCCAAAATTTTGAAATTTTAAACCATTAGAGCTAGATGAATCAAATTTTTTGAAATGGGAAGATATCAAAAATAAACTAAACGTAACAAAAATTGGGGGTGCTGCATTCGGGTTTCCCCGAAACGGGCCCTCCAAAACTCAAACTTTTTAACCACTCACGCTAGACAGATGAAATTTTCAGGGTAGGCAAATACGAAAAAAAGTTTCCCCAAACGGGGCTCTCCAAAACTCAAACTTTTTAACCTTTTAAAATGGATACATGAAATCGTGGTCCCAAATTTTCAACTTACCTATTTGAAGCAACCTTTGCATTTCTACAACATCAGCTTCTTCCGAAAAGTGCTTCTCCAGTGCAGGCTAGACTTAGAGCGAATACTCTAAGAATGCAACTAAGTGGTGAACATCTAGAAGCACTCAATGTCATGCACTGCAATAAAGCGCTGTTTTAATTAACCAAATCGTTGAATAATTTTTTTCTGAATATCGGTAGTGGTTGACTGGTTGTTCACTTTTTCAGCAAATTAAGTTAATTTAAGCCAGAATAGGATTCAGTATTCTGGATTCGGTTTTAGCTATTCGGAATAATGCTGGAATAGCCTACTATTCTAAAATGCCCACCCCTAGTGGTAGCACGTGCTTTAGATAAACTATATGCTGTATACTGCTGAGCGACAAAGAGCAATGTATTAATATTACTTCAGAGATCAAAATTAACTTTTTGACAACTTGCCAGTCGGGCAAGTGTTATCAAATATCCTTGCCCGAGAAAATTTCAACTTGCCCGAAAAAAATTTACTCTAAGTTTTGAGGTTAACTTGGAAAAAAGCACTGAATTTGCAAAACACGAGTAGTTTTAAGAAGCAAGTTTTTGTGTGCGATTGTTAAGATAATGTGATGCAATAAGTAACTTTTTCCAATTATGCATCAGCAAAAATTGATTTTTTGATTGTAAATATTTCATTTAATATTTAACAATCGTAATTATTAATTACCGTTATGGTTTGTTGCAAACGTATTTTTATTAGCGAATATTTCGGAAACTACACCAGCTAGAAAGCCGAATTTTTTTGCAAAAGTAATTGAAGCTAAAAGATCTCAAAATAATCATAACAAAAAAATTGCGAAATTCCTGACGTTATCTCCATGCAGCGTAGTACTTGTGGTATGTGAAACAGCTGTTAGCGTGGCAAGCGTCGGAAAACTTTTCTAGAAAAAAAGCGTACCATTTTGTGCCAAACATTTGTTTAACGCGTCCAAGAATCGAAAAATCTGCGTGCGATTAAGACGTGTTAATTGCGATTAATAATGTGGGTACAATTAGACAATGCATTAATTGTGATAGTTACAAACAACTTACTAAAATAAAGCTAGGAACAGCTTTCTCTACGTACAAATTTTACTTCATTGCAACAAAAGCGGGTAAATTGCGTCTTTAAATAATCTTGTACGAAGTTGTCTAATACGTTGTTTTGTTAACTTGCCCGTCGGGGAAATTAAGCTGAAAACTAACTTGCCCGAAGGGATTTTAGCTTGCCTCGGGCAACGGGCAGGCGTTAATTTTGAACGCTGTATTTAGTTTAAGCTACCTTACTTAATAAGTAGGAAATACCTTTCTTTTTTTGTACTGTAATTTGTAGCGGAAAACTTGGCTGCTACAATAGGAAAAAGATTAGATGAATGGGTGGGAAGAGCAAACGACAAAATCACCAAAGATTGCTTTCTTGCCTACAAGAGAGATGCGTGGTTGCGAAAATTCAAAAGTTTTAACACTGCTATCCCTAGTTCGGCCGCCGTCGAGAGATTATTTGCTGTTGGTTCTAATATTTTGTGATCGAAACGATTGTCTATGACGAAAGAAAATTTTGAAACGTTTGTTTTGCTGAGTGAGAATGAAAAGTATTTAAAAAAAGTCAATTTTCCTCCATGAATAACGCATTATTTCTAAATGTGAAGGAGTGGAGCTTTTTTTTGATAGTTATTTATTTTACTTGCTGGTTATTTTCATCATTTTGTTTTGTTTAGTGTTTAATTGCTTTTTTTATCAATAAAAATAATTCTTTCTTCGGTCTTAGATATGTGCCTTTGTTTATAAAAGCTAAACGCATTGCAGTTTGTTTATTCCAGTGCAGCTTAGCTGAAAATCGTACAATGTTTGTACTTTCATATTTTTGTACTTAACACCATCGTCTGCAGCGCGCTTTTGAAACTTCGATTATGCAAAAAATTTGTACTAAAAAACTTTTTCAAATTGCAAAATTTGTGTACGCTTTTCAAGCAATCAATTTGTAGTTGCGCTGTACTATTTTCAATTTTTGGTTGCGGAATTTGTGTTTGCGCCTTAAAGCGTTTAGAATTTTTGTTACGGACTTTGCAATTGCGCTTTAAGCTTTTTTAAGATTTTGGTTGCGGAATTCGCGCTTGCGCTTTAAGCTTAAAAATTTTGGTTGCGGAATTTGAACAATTTTAGTTGCGGAATTTGCGCTTGCACTTAACCTTAAAAAATTTTGGTTGCGGAATTAGCGCTTGCGCTTTAAACTAGAAAAATTTTGGTTTCGGAATTTGGGTTTGCGCTTTACAATGTGTTTTTTAAACGCCCAGCTCTGCAAATTATGCGCAATTTTAAAATTTCTATTTTGTTGTCTGAAAAAAGAGACATACTATAAAGTCGTCAGCATTTCTTAGCTCGTTTCATATGCCGCCTATAATCGCTTTAAAAATCTATCTGCAGCAGTGAATGCGACCAGAAGCGTAACCAGGATTTTGCTAAGAGGGAGGGGGCTTGGACCAAAAGTAAATTTTTTTTGCTCAAAAATTGTCTAGTTTTGGACCCGTGCTGAACAAACTGATGTAACTCCAGCATGTCCCAGTCGGATGCCTGTGGGACAGAGCCCGCAACTGCTGGGCAATTTTTGTATTTTTGCGGCAAAAAATAGCAATGTTATTGCCATTTTTATCACATTTCGCACGTTTTTGAAACAATATGAATAACTACAGTAAAAAGCTAAAATTTAGAAGTCATTAAAAGAAATAAAATGTCTAGGTCCTTCAGTCCCCCCTTACTTCAAGTCAAGTCCAAACACGTTCGCATTTTGGGGCTAGATTTTTTAAATGACCTGGCTAAAGGGGGCTGAACATCCTCAGGCCCTTACCCCTGTTTGCGCAACTCACTGAGATGTAAAATTCTTGAGTGCGCTCTAAAAAAAAAAAAACAGCTGGTCTTAAAGAAACTGGTTTTACGTATTGTTTCAGGTCATAATCGACTAACGCAGTATCGGTACCCGTTCAATAGGTTTACAGATCTCTTCCGCGACACATCCGTAAAGACGTGTTCATAAGATGGATTGTTGCGTCACATTTATGAACAGCAGTTGGTGGCCAGCAATTTCACAAAGAATTAAGAAGTCTTCGAACAAGAATTACGTTTGAACGTGATTATTGTTTTTTTCATTGTCTGTTGTCTTGTCGTTCATGAGCATTTTGAGTAAACCAAAATGATAAATTATGACGTCATGTTTACCAAAACTTGCCACAAAGCAACGGCAATAAATTGCTAATTAAAAACAATAGTTTAATGACAACATTTTCAAATCAGCGTATTATTTCCAGATACAATAGCTGCTTACACCAGACAACGTCATTTTAGGTCGTCATGTTTGCCAAAAATTGCAACAAAGCAGCAGCAATTAATTGCTTGTTAAAAACATAACTTTGATTATAAAATAATAAGGTAGATAACACTAAAAGATTCCAATGCTTGTTTATAGTGGACAACTTTTGCAAATCACTCAGATATGATTTATACTAAAATACCCAAACACATAGAAAGTTTGCTTAGCTGCATTGATTTTTTCCATCAATTCTTCAATTTTATTTTAAAATGCTTTGTGAGAAGAAAGAGGATGAAATGCACACCTACTACAATAATTGATTTAGATCTTTAGATTTCTACCCAGATGTCTTCTACATGTTCAACATAAAGAGATAGATCCGGTATCAGAGCATAGTTAAATGGTGATGATATATAAAAGCCAATGCCCCCAATACTGGTAGAAGAATTAATACAATAGAATTAGAAATTAGAAATTGACAACAAATTTTGATTGTGACCTTTTAATTTAGTTCCAATAATAATAATTAGTTTAGGGTACTTAGGCTAAAAAAGTTTCTTGTTCATGTATGTTTTTGCATAAACGTTTTACATTCATGCGTACAAAAAATTGATTTAGAGAGTTCTTATCACACTGATTTAAAATATTCACAAAATTTAGGTATATTTAAAATTCCTTTGAATGCTAGCTTGCTTTGTAATATACATTCTGGGAGAAAATTTTGTTCAAGGTGGTCAATTCCAGTTAAAAAGGCATGTTGTGTATTCCAAAAACAGCATTGTGTATTTTAGATTTTTCAAATCTCTCTCGTTGTTGATCTGCGTTTTGGGGGCTTGCTGTTTTTTTCTGACAAAGATCTCTCCGTTCATGGTCCGAAGGTAACTGTATTTTAATTCAGATCTTCTGTTGTAAGCTCTGGAGAACAATTTTTCCCTTCTCCAAGTAAGATTTTCATTGACATGCAAATCAGTCATTCCTCCAATGCCAAAATCTCTGTTTCAGCTAAGGTTGCTCCTTCGGAATAGATGTTGTTTCTTATATTTTGATTTGTAAACCGTGAAATAATTGCAAGATGAATTTCAAGTTTCAAGTTTATCAAGTTTATTATTAAATAGCACTGCACAAGTCAAAAAAAAAAAGACAACTTTGCCAGTAAAATTAAACTAAACAAATATCAACAAAATAATATCGACAAGAGCAGCGACAGAGAAGCTATGTAGGGACCGTGAGGTCTTCGAGACAGTAGCCATCTCTGTTCATCTTGAAAAGATGACTTTAAATTCTAAGATAGTCGAGGGTAAGAAGAGGAAAAATAACAGGCAATAAATAAATCCTAGGTGCTAATGTTAGCTATTATGAATCAACCAGTATGAAGAGTAACAACATCCCCGCCGTCAGCTAAAGCCACAGGAACCATGCAAAAAGCGCAACCACTACGTCTCAGTAGATAGAAGAAGATAAATGAACCATACAATTGGTTGACTGAGTGCAAAACGACAGAACTTTACTAATCAGTAATCAGATGAGTGAAGTAGATATGCTTTGAACATTTTTTTAAAGTTTTGAAATGAGAATTTTTTTATATTACTCGGGATAGAATTCCAGATTTTAGCACCAGTAAATTTAATGGATTTTTGGGTTCTTTGCAGTCTAAATAACGGCGTCTGTAAGTTTTCGTTGGTGGTAAACCTAGTTGAATAAATATTTTTTGACAATGTAAAATAATTAGACAGATTTACAGGAAGATCGTTGCTGCTGTGTCTATACACGAGTTTGGCCGTTTCATATTGAAATAACAAGGGTATAGTAAGAACATTTGTTTTTATGGTATAGTAAGGTTTTAAATATTACCATAAATATTTAAATAAATATTACCATAACATTTGGTATAGTAAGAACATTTGTTCTGCTACAGGTGGCAATCGACGAGATATAGAAATGTCATTATCAGTAAGCGCAATGTTTAATTTTTTGACCATTTGTTTTACTGCGTGATTTGTATTTTCATTAAGTGTATAAAGTATGCCATGATACTCCAAGTTTTTTCTTCAAATGTACTGCCTCAAATCATCTCTCCTCACGCTTTCCTCTCTCAATTGCTCCTGCAAACTCTTGATTTTTCATTTCTTGAATTTTGGGGTTTTTATTTGTGTTAATTTGAGTTATTTTTATTCCAATGTCATCAAATTCCCTGTTTATGACCTTACGGCTTTCAGATTTTTCATCCATTGCTTTTTGCTGCTCTTTGAATTGATTCAGTAGTTTGTTCACAGCAATACTAGATTTTTCTTCCTGCTGCTGTATTAATACTGCAATATGAAGCTCAAGACTAGTTTCCCTTTTTTTCACTAAATTAGCCAATTTCTTGTTTTGTGGCATTTCTATTTCAGAAACAGTTGGCTACAAATAACATATACTGATAATTTAGCCTATAACTTAAGATCTACAGATTATCTTGCCTGATTCAAATAGGCTATTAATTACAAAAAAATTTAGAAGCCCAGCATTAAACCACAACAAATTTTAACTGCATTTATCTGCAAAACAAATACTATAATAATAGTTGAGAAGAAAGAAATTTCTGAAGTTCTTCTGTTATTCTAGGCTAGTTTTGAGAAATCACTCAGGTAAGAAACTTTCCTGATGAAGGTTAGCAATTATAACTAGGATAATTAAGTGATAAATGTTAGTATTAGACTAGGAAAACTGATTGATAAATATTACCACTATTAGACTGGGAAAAATGAGTGATAAAGTTAGCATTAGAGGGAAAAATTGATAATTGTTGGTATTAGACTAGGAAATTTGATTGAAAAAATGTTAGTTTGCATTAGACTAAGAGAATTGAGTGCACTGATAAATGTTAGCATTAGACCAGATAAATTGCTTGATAAATGTTAGCATTAGACTAGGAAAATTGATTGATAAATGTCAGCATTTGGCAAAGAAACTTTTTTGAAAAACGTTAGCAATTACAGGTATCTAGGAAAATATAATTAATAAATATTAGTATTAGGATAGGAAAATTAATCGATAATGTTAGCGTTAGACTACAAAATTTAATTGATAAATGTTGGTATTAGGCAGGGGCGTATCTAGGGGGGGGGGGCATAGTGCCATGGCCCCCCACTTTGAGTCGCCAGAATAGTATAATTAGCATAGAATAGCATGCAAAACTGCTGCATGGCCCCCCCCCTTTGTAACTTGGGCAGAAAGTTTGAGCACACGAAAGGGACAGAATCTGGGTGAAGACCTTTTTTTTGGTCTTCACCTAATTTAGGGCCAAAAACCGGACTGATTCTAAGTGGAGCAATTTTACTTATCGTCTTCATTATTTTCAGATTTCCTGACCCCCCCTCCCCCCCTTTTCGAAAATCCTGTGTACGCTACTGGTATTAGGCTAAGAAAATTGTTTGATAAATGTTACGGTAGCATTATGCTGGACTAGGAAAATTGATAACTAAAGATTAGCATTATACTAGGAAAATTAATTGATAAATGTTAGTATTAGGCTAGAAAAATTTGACTGCTTAGAGTAGGAAAATTGATTGATTGTTTGTATTTGACTCGGAAAATTGATTGATGAATGTTAGCATTAAGCTAGAAAAATTGATGGATATTAGGCTAGAAAAATTAAGTGGATATTTAGGTAAAAAAATGAATGAATAAAGGTTAGCGTTAGACCAGGGTTCGAAATTACCGCTTGCCCGAGGCAAGCTGAAATCGCCTTGGGCAAATTATTATTCGGCTTAACTTGCCCGACGAGCAAGCTAAAAAATACAGCTAATTAAACAACATCAAACAAGATTATTTAGAGATGCAATTTTGGTCAGCTTTTGTTGCAATAAAATAAAATCTAAGTAGAAAAATCTGTTGCTTGCTTGATTTTTGCACTTTGCAATCATCACAATAGTCACTATGTTTAATCTGATCATGTATTGCAATTAACACTTTTTAATCGCTCGCAATTTTTTCGATACTCAGACGCGCTTTGCAACTTTTTGGCCCTACAAGTGCTACGTTTTCAGAGAAAAATTTTTCCACGCTTGCTGCGTTAGCCTCTGTTGCAAATATCACAAGTACAACTATATCCTGCGCTGCATGAAGACAACGTCACGTCAAGAATTTTGCAAGTTTTTTTGTTGTGATTGTTTTGAAGATCTTTTAGCTCCTATAACTTTTACAAAAAATTTCGGCTTTCGAGCTGGAATAGTTTTCAAAATATTTGCGATTGAAAGTGCATTACAAACAAAAAATCAATTTTTGCGTAATGCATTTGGAAAAAGTTATTTATTACGTCACCATTCCATAACAATCGTGCTCAAAAACTTGGTTCTCGAAATAGGATACACGTATTATGCAAATTCAGTGTTTTCACTAAGAAGTGCATTTTACAATTTTTTTTTAAAGGCAAACAGCCTCAAACCTTATTGTGCCAATTTTTTTTCGGGCAAGTTAAAATTTTCTCGGGCAAGTAGACATTTGATATCACTTCCCAAAGGGCAAGTTGTGAAAAAAGTTAATTTCGACCTCTGCATTAGAGTGGGAAAATTGATTGCAAGCATTGGTACAAAAAGGTAGATTATTGTATGTAGGCATTAGACTAAGTAAATTGATGTATAAATATTAGCATTAGCCTGGGAAATTTGATTGACAACTGTAAGCGCTTAACTGGAAAAATTAATTGATGAACGCTAGAATTAGGCTAGAAAAATTGATAGACAATTGTTAGCAGTTGACTACGAAAATTGATTGATAAATGTTAGAAGTAGACTAGGAAAATTAATTAATGAATTTAAGCATTGGTATTGGAAGGTTGATTATTGCATGTTGCATTGGGCTGAAAAAGTGATTGAAAATCTTAGCGTTTGGCTAAGAATATTGATTCATTAATGTTGACGTTAGGATAACACTCCAATCCGATATTTAAACAATGGCACTCGAGCTGCTGCTAAAAGTGCAAAATCCGACTACGCCACGACTCCAGTCTATGAATTGTAAGGCTGGTTTCAGGAGTGGATTTGTTCTACCTGTGTAGGTGAATGGTTTTGGTTTTGTTTATGGTAGGCATGGTATAGCATGTAGCAGGCTTGTTATGGTACAGTAGGCATAGTGTGGCAGTGTAGACTTAGTATGGCATATAGTAGGCATGGCATGCCACAGTGGGCGCCGCAGCTTGGCATGGCATTGTAAGCATAACGTGACACCCTAATAGTTTAGCACGACACCCTCGTAGGCGTAGCGTGACACCCTAGTAGGTTTAGCATGACGCGCTTGTAGGCATAGCGTGACACCCATATAGTAGGCTTGTTATTGCACAGTAAGCATAGTATAGTGTAACACTAGGCGTATGGCCTAGTTGGCTTAATATGGCACAGTAAGCACTGGAGGTTAGTATGTCATAATAGGGATAGCATGACACCCTAGTTTGGCAGAGTATGGCATATAGCAGGCTTGTTATGGAAGAGTGGGCATAGTATTAGTAAGCATCGTATGGCACAGTAGGCGCTACTGGCTAGTATGACATTGTAGACATAATACGGCATATAGTAGGCTTATTATGGCACAATAGGCATATAGTAGGCTTATTATGGCGCAATAGGCATAGTATGCCATATTATAGGCTCATTATGGCATAATATAGTTGGCTTGTCATGAAACAGTAGGCATAGTATCCCACAGTAGGCACTGCGGCTTAGTATGTCATAGTAGGCATAGTATGGCATTGTGGACATAGCATAGGATACGAGTATAGTATGACATGTACAGTAGTAGCTTTACGGCACAGTAGGCATAGTATAGCACAGTTACAGTAGTATGTCATAGTAGACTTAGTATAGTTTTGTAGGCATAGTATGATATAAAGTAGTCTTTTTATGGCACCCTTGTAGGCATGGTACGTCATAGTAGGCACTGTAGCTTACTGCGGCACAGTAGGCACTGGAGGTTAATTAGTATATCCTACCAGGGATAGCATGGCGTATAGGAAGCTCGTTATGGAACAGTAGGCATAGCATTAATAAGCATAGTAGGCGCTACAGGCTAGTATGACATTGTAGGTATCGTAGGCTTATTATGGTACAATAGACATAGTATGCTAATTATGGCACAGTAGGCATAATATGCCATAGTGGGAGGTTTAGCTTAGTAGATACAATATGGCATCATAATATGGCATATAGTTGGCTTATTATGGCACAGTAGGCAGAGAATGCTGATTATGGCACAATAGGAATGGTAGGCCACAGTGGGCACCGTAGCTTGGTTGGCATAGTATGACATCAACGTATGGCATATAGTTGGCTTATCATGGCACAGTAGGCATAGAATAATATAGCTCGGCATATGAGACGTACAAAACCTAGCTTTTCCATGAACTATCACTGTAACGACGTAGAAAAGTCTATGTGCCTCAATGACCTGCAGAGCTGTACTGGCTGGAGATTCAATTTTCCTGATAGGGTTACCAATGCCAGATAGGTCTGATGGTAGAAGCGAGACGAAGTATAGTTCAAATCAAAAGAGTTGGAAAAATTAAAACCTGGGTTGGTTATGCCCATCAGCTGTGGTAGGCATATAACTTAAGAGAAGGACAACTCTGGTATAAAACCTCTCCGCAGTTAGAATAAACCGCAAAACAAACCATGATGAGCACAAATAATGAAAATTACGTGAACGACGTTAATGAGGCCACCTTCACAAGTGGAACCTCGTCCGGCAGGAGATCGCTTAGGGACTCCCTGGTCGTCATTCAGCGAAACCCCTATGGCGTTCGAGTCTTAGGCAGAGGAGCTCGTTCGAAAAATAAGCGACAATCTGAACCAACCAGCCCTAGTGGCAGCTCCACCAATGTAACCGCTACACGTTTGGAGAGGCGAATGGAGGCAGCGCAGAGTATTCGCACTCGAGATAATGTTGCACATTCACGGGTCAACCATCACCAACTGCTGTTGGGCAATTGGAATATTCTCCCCTCTCAGGAAAACAGCTAGAATTGGTTGAGGAAGCAAAGCGGTATCGTCTCGATATTATCTGAGTTTCTTCAACCAAACGACGTGACTCTGGAACTGTGGATCTAAATGGCAGATGGAAACTCTTCTATTCTGGTGCTGATCCTAGTATGTCTGCTCAAGCGGGTGTGGGGATTTTCACAAACCGTGGTTGTCAGACTGTGTGTCAGATTGGATTCCTTTGGGATCACGGGTCTGTATGTTGAAGCTCAAGGTATTGGATCGGTCATTGTGCCTATTGCAGGTATATGCCCCCAATGCCACGAGTGAATACCAGGCTTTTGTGGATGAAGTAAATGATGCTCTTCTACAAGTATCACCTACTAAATCAGTCCTTACGGGGAATTTTAACGCACATTTTGGAACAGACACAGACACAGAAACGTGGAAGGGTGTGATTGGAAAGCGTGGAGTTACTGGACTGATGAAGAACGGAAGGTATTTATTGCAGCTCTGTTGCAGCAACGAACTGTGCATCATGAATACCTTTTTCCAGCACAGAGAGGTTCACAAGTATACATGGTATCAACCTAGTATGGATCAAAAATCTTTGATAGATTTTTGCATAGTTTCGTCAGATTTGTTTTCTGATGTGCTGGACGTTCGAGTGAAGCGAGGTGCTGAATTGTCAACTGATCACCATCTGGTAGTATGTACCTTGCGACTTTCGAAACCTTGACCAAACAAGAGATCCAACAAGTCGTCTGTGACTTACCAGATCAAATGGGATGCTTTGTAGGACAAAGAAGTAAGAAAGCAGTTTGCATCCAGAATATCATCTAAGTTCAGAAAACTTCTTGATCTATCCGAGAACATCGAGAAGGAATGGCTACTGTTCAGATCAGCAATCATATCATCAGCTGCTGAAAGCTGCCGACGAAAACGGCTTAGAGTGGCGGGCGATAGAGAGAAAAGAACACCTTGGTGGAACCAAGAGGTTAAAGAAGCTATTCGAGCAAAGAAAGATGCGCTCAAGGCCTTGCTACAGAACAGATTGTCATCTGATTTGCAATCCCGGTACACTGAGGCGAGAAAAGCGGCAACTTCGGCAGTAAAGAAATCCAAGGAGAAGTCATGGGAAGAATTTGGTCGTCAGTGGTATTCCAACTATTTTTTGGCAAACAAAGTATTTTGGCCAACCTTTCGCCATTTACGTGGCAAAAGATCCAGTGTCACTTATTCCATCAAAGATTCTGACGGTAACATTCTAATGGATGAGAATGAAATCCTTTCTCGATGGAGAGAATACTTTGAAGATCTTTTGAATCCACTAAGAGCATCGACTCGTGACACATACGAAGTCACACATCTAGGGGAGGACGAAGTTTTTACTGCAGCAGAAATGGCAACAACAATTAAAGGGATAAAATCTGGAAAAGCTGGTGGTGGGTTGAAATCAGACCCGAGATGTTGAAAGCGCTGACTGGAGAAGGAATTCTCTGGTTAACGCGAGTGTGACAAGTTGTGTTGAAGTTTGGCAAAACTCCCAGAGATTTGCAAACAGGTGTGATTATTCCGATATTCAAGAAAGGAGATCGCAAGCAATGCACAAACTACAGAGGATATCACTCCTCAGTTTGCCTGGGAAAGTATGGAAAAGTATATGCCAAATGCTTGAAAGGAAATGCCAAGAAATAGTGAAATCAAAACTGGAAGATGGCCAGTTCAGTTTTCGTCCGAGTTGCAGCACCACGGACCAATTCTTCACTCTGAAGCAAATCTTCGAGAAATTATGGGAGTATGCAAAGATCTCTTTGCATGCTTTGTCGATCTTGAAAAAGCATATGACGGAGTTCCTCGGGATAAACTTTGGAAGGTTTTGCAGTAGTATAGCGTTAGTGATCAATTGTTGCGCGCCATTAAGTCATTCTACTGCCGACCGGAGGTTTGTGTTCAGGCAAATGGCAAGCAATCAAAGCCGTTCCATGTGGGCGTTGGACTCCGGCAAGGGTGCGTTTTGTCACCTCTCCTTTTCAATGTTTACATGAATTGGATCGACAAATGCAGCCAAGTTGATGAGTATGCCACGATTGGGAATTGCAAAATCATTCGTCTGCTATTCGCAGATGATTTACTTCTGCTTTCTTCCACAGAATCTGGCCTCCAGCGTGCACTAAATAGCTTTGCAGATGCATGCAACACCGCCGGAGCGAAAATAAGCACGGCCAAAACTGAAGTACTTCATCTTTTAAGAAACCCTGATCAGTGCCTGTTACAAATGAATGGAGCGACACTGAAATAGGTAGAGAAGTTCAAGTATCTTGGGGTTGCATCTACGAGTGACAGAAGGCAAGACGAAGAACTCGATATCCGAATAGACAAGGCTAGTGCAGTAATGCGAGCTTTGCACTACTCGGTTGTCATGAAACGAGAATTGTCGAAAAAGGCAAAGCTCTCAATTTTTAAAGCAGTTTTTGTTTCCATTCTCACTTATGGTCATTCACACAATACTGATCACAAAACTAGAAAAGTATGGAATTAGAGGATTACCATTACCTAGCAAGTTACCTGACTGACCGTCAACAGTATACAATTGTAAATCAATATAAATCCAAGTCAAGAGATGTTATTTGCGGTATTCCTCAGGGATCAACTCTAGGTCCGTTGTTATTTAATATTTATATCAATGATCTACCACTTGCCTCAAATTCCACAATTCATCTTTTTGCAGATGATACAAACCTTACTCTCTCCCATTCTAATGTTTCAACATTGCAACAAAATATTAATGATGAATTAGTCAATGTAAGCAATTGGTTCAAGGTGAATAAATTATCAATTAACTTTAATAAAACTGAGTTTACGGTAGTGACAACAAAACAAAATAAACCTGAACTCAAAGTATCAATAGATAATAATTCAATCAAGCAATCACATTACATAAAGTATCTAGGTGTTCTCATAGACGACAATCTAAACTGGAAACAACAAATCAAGGAACAATGTTCAAAGGTAGCAAGAGGATCTTGGGCCCTTAATCAATTAAAACACTTTGTAGATGAGCAAACCTTAAGATCTGTTTACCACTGCCTCATATACTCTTATCTACAATACTGCATAAGTAGTTGGGGGACTGCTTCAAAATCAACATTAGCACCTCTCTTTAATCTGCAAAAAAGAAGCATCAGATTGTTAACTGGAAGTGGATATCGTGAGCATACTAATCCTTTGTTCTATCGAGCTAAATACTTAAAACTCAAGGATATTTACTCTCTGGAAACAGCAAAGCTAATGTACAAAATTCACAATAATGTATTATCTTTTGCAAATTCAGATAAGTTTAACCTAATAAAAAACTGCTATACACATAAGACAAGATTGAGCCACAAAAACAACTTCTTTCTTCCAAGAACTAGAACAAGATTAGGGCAAAAGTCTCTATCATTCGCAGGAATTAAAATTTGGAATGAAATTCCAAGCAGTATGAAAGAAGTTTCATTCTACAGATTTAAAAAAGCTGTTAAAGCTCATTTTTTATCAAACTATGAAACCGATAAAAGCTAGAATAACAGCTTTCTATCAGCAATGCAGTAGTAATTACAGGAATCATAGTTGCATATTTATGCTTGAGTTCAACAATAACCTATTCTATTGCTTGAATGGCATGAGATTGGTGCATTCATCTATCACACATTTATACAATACGTCATCTCTCATTTTGATGTGCCCTTGAATTATTAGTAATTTTGCAATAACTGACTGAGGTTGATATATACTGGTATTGGAAATTGTACCAGTACTAATGACATATTGGCAAACAATACAAAACAAAACAAGGACGTTTTTTTTTTTCACTCCAGTTGCCCACTTTAAATTCTATAAAACATAAATAAGCATTATGAACTTTATTAATTTTATTTCTATTCAATCTGTAGTTACAGTATTTTTATTTTTTAGTATGCTTAGAGTTAGAACAATTCTAATGTTGCCTTGCATTTTCTTTACATGGTGACTGTGAGTTTTGTGTATACACTGTACAAAATGTACATATCTTTGCAACACTTTGTTCTAATTTTGCGTAAAATTTTTTGTCATAGAAAGTAGCAGACTGAGAAAATCTAGAAGCTGTTTTTTTCTAACCTTAACTTGGTGAGGTGGCAGTAGACTTAGATGACCTTTCGGTCCTTCGCTGTCTCCTCACCAAGTGACTAAATATCGCTTTGACTCTGCAAGTTTGTGTGCTTGGTTTTAAAGGAATTGCATATTTCGATGCTTTGGTGATAGACCTAGAGGAAGTTGCAGTTTTTTTCTTGTGATATGACGTCACTTGGTAAATAAATAAATATGATGATGATGATGATGGGCAATGACTGAAAGAGTGCGATCACACGGGTAAGCGTCCAAAATGAGGTTTTTACGAAGAATCGAAGGAGTTACACTGTTTAACAAGGTGCGTAGCACTGAGATTCGAAAATCTTTTAACATCGAGCCGTTACTTCACCGAATTGAAAGATTTCGGCTTAGATGGTTTGGCCATGTAAGCAGAGTGCCTCAGGAAAGACTCCCCAAACAAGCTTTACTTGCCAAAGCAAATGGGAGAAGACCAGTCGGACGACGTAGAACTAGATGGATCGATTACCCTAAGAATCTAGAAGGGAATCGCTTGGGACTTTACCCAAGCGAAATGATGGATGTGATGGAAAACCGTGAAGTGTGGCGGCTTAATCTCAAGCTGCTGCCCCCGCAATCCTCACGGAAAAGAGGCAATGAAGAAATAAGAAGAAGCTTCTCAAAAGACTAACTTTATTGCTAACGTTTCGCTTGCTAGAATCAACTAGTTTCATTAGAGCACTGCTGTCAGTAGTGATAGCAAAACGCCATCAACTTTTAGTAGCAAAAAACAGAAAAACGATCTCACCCATTGCTGTAGTAGAGTAACTAGCGAGAAAAATTCCAAGCAAGGCTCCAACAAAATTTATTGTTACGATAGGCTACGTCGTACAGGTAAATGGAAAGGTGCGTACAAAAATGGAACAAAGCGGTTCTTATAAAAATAATTTCTTCGAATAAGCATTGCAACAATATACGTTAGAACTAGCACCAAAAAAAGATTAACCAGGTGAAACCTAACACTGGGAATTAAGCAACTTTCTATGACAGCAAGGAATGATAACCCATCGTTTCTATTGAGCACATGGGGATTTTCATTAATGTACCAACTTTCAGTAAAAAGACGCTTTGAGTAACTATGTTTTGCATTTAAAATTTTGACTTTAGACCAACCAATACGTGACCATTTTTCAACGAATGCTGACAAAGTGCAGATTTCTCGGATCGCTAAAATTTTATTGCTCTTTGATGTTTCTCTATTCTAGATTTGAGGTCCCGTTTGGTTTTTTCGATGTAAACAAAAGCACTATTCTCACAGGGAACTTCGTAAACCAAGTTGGAATTTTCATTATGATTCATTAGATTTTTTAGGAAAGGGAGAAATTTTAAAATGCACTGATCACTATCGGATTCATTGTCGGATCTTTTGAAAAGTTTGGTAGCCTTGAAAAAGCTGTTTGAAAAAAAGATTCGAACGGTTTTCGTCTCGCCCTTATCAAGAATCAACGAGAAAATAAATTGAAGTCGAAGAACGCAGTGTTTTATAGCTTTTTGAGACGTCAAAATTTCCACCTAAAAAAGAAAAAATATATCCCGTGAATAATTTCGATTGGATAATTGTCAAACTTCATACGTACGCCACCTACTGATTAATTATTGTAAATTTGAAGAAAGTAGACGAATTCCTTCTGCCGGCACAAAATTGGTAGCTGTATTTTAATAAAAATAGCCTCTAGCGCTGCTAAGTGAAATTGAGTTCTTGCTTTGCCAAAATTGAAACTTGTCGCTCATGATATTGGGCAGTACAATCAGGATTTTGAAGTAAGTAAAGTCCAATGGCCGAGTCACATTACAGTTGATTTAGAGGAGTCTTGGCAGTGCAGTTTCGTCCAGGCAGAACTTTTGTTGGCTTTTCATTGTTTCGAATTGATTTGGGAATGTGTTGCGTGATTCTCTCCTGTAATTTTAAGGATGTGCAACCCACGTACCAACAATCACATCGGCACACGTATTGGTATACGACCAAGCTTTGTTGCGTGGTGGGCACAGCATCCTACACACGAAGTTTGACAATCATCCAGTCAAAGTTATTAACATGATATATTTTTCCTTTTTTAGGTGGAAATTTTGACGTCTCAAAAAACTATAAAAGACCGCGTTCTTCGACTCCGATTTATTCTCGCGTTAATTCTTGACCAGGGCGAGACGAAAGCCGTTCGAATCTTTTTTTCAAACAGCCTTTTTCAAAGCTACCAAACAGAGGTGAAGTCCTCGAGGACGTCCTTGACCTCGAGGACACATTTTGAAGTCCTTGGCCTTGGCCTCGAAGCCTCAAGTCCTTGGCCTTGGCCTCGAAGCCTCCAGTCCTCGAAAATTGCCCTGTCCTCGGCTCGAGGACAGCACTATTTTTTGAACCGTTGAAATTTTGTTGGAAAACGCCAAAAACCTCGCGGAAAATTTGCAAATACCTTTTTTGTGTTCTGCAATTGGAACATAGGCTTAGCCAAGCGGGCCTCCCCCTTCAATTGAAATTTCACCAATGACAAAAATGTGACAAAAAAAGCCTATTGTTTCTTCAGTTTCAGTTTCGTTTTAGCATTTTTCGCTTACACCAGTAGCGAACAACAATATTGAAGACCGCGGGCCCCGGGACCCCCTCAAATCAATTTTGGCCAGCCAATTTAAACTTAGACCTGAAAGAAATGGATAGTTTTCGTCCTAAATGTTGCTATCTCAGGATCACATCTAGCCTTTTTATGAACGTAATGCATAAACCAAGGCCGGATTTACCACAACATGGCGCAGTAACAGCTATGGGCCCTGCGCTCAAATCTTAAGACTTTTTATGGTCTTCACCTACATTTGGCAGAAAGATGTTGCGAAAATCTCCAAAGTGCCAGGGGTCCAGCGCGATGTAAATCCGACCCGGCAATAACGTGGTGAGTAAGCGTAACCATCTATTGTACTATTTTTTAATAACAGTTCATTAATTCACCTCCACCTCGCCAGTTTTTACGCACAAAATACTTTTAAAAAAAGTTAGCCATGGAAAATGCTGATTGAACAGAACTTCAATTGAGGGGGCCTGGTCCCCCTGGCCTAACATGCACTGCTGAAACTGCTTATTTTCATCACAAAACAAAAATCCCTAAGGAAAATCTTCGAGTGGGTTATCATTTACTGCTAAAATGTTGCACCAGACAATGCATCTTACTTCCCCCTACCTGGACCAAATCACGTACAATTAAACTTTAACACGAAAATGCAAGATGTTAAACGTGTTTTGGACTTACTGTAAATTGCAAGTAGAAGAAGGATTATACGATTCAATTTTTTTAATTGTCTTTCAAATGTCAAAAATCTAATGCTTTCAAATGGCTCTAAACATGTTCGAAATGTGATTCAATGGCATTAAAATAGCTATTTTTTCCAAAAAAATTACAAAAAATTGCCCAACAGCTGGAGGCTTAGCCCCAGACCCCCCGTCTTTGATACGTTTGACTTTCTCAAAACGTCTCCAAAGTTACACATTTGCACTTTTCAACTATATTAGTTTAAGCCCTCTCCCTTCACAAAATCCTGGTTTAGTGCCAACAGGCAAATTTTTGATGACGTCATTACATTTGATTTATGGTTTAAGCCTCCCCAATCAAAAATTCTGGCTACGCCTATAAATTGGAGATTGCCTGAAAAACTTTTTTGAAGACCTTTTTTTTTTTTGGAGAACACTTGCGTCTGTGTTCTTGGTCCCTGGCCTCGAGCATTCCTGCCCTTGGTCTCGAGAAGGTCGATCCTCAGAAAGGCTGTCCTTGGCCATGGCCTCGGATTTTTTTTGTGTCCTTGGCCTTGGCCTCGAGCCTTGTGTCCTCGACTCCACCTCTGCTACCAAACTTTTCCAAAGATCCGACAATGAATCCGATAGTGATTTAAGCAATTTTAATATTCTGTACCCCTTAACAGCTGCTTAAAGGCGGTGAATCATCCAGCCAATTCCGGTGGTTAACAATAGCTAAAATTGAACTATAATTTTTGATATTTTTTGTTTTAATTTTGGGGCTGCGGTTGCAAAGATATTCAACAAATACAAAAAGATGTCCCCCGAAAAAAGTATTTGGAAACTCTGAGTTTTGTTCTTCCCGCCAAAACCACAGTAGGCCTACTAGTTTAGAGAACTGTGGTAGGCCTAATAGGTTAGAGAACTGTGGTAGGCCTAATAGGTTAGAGATAGTTTATTTCTAAATAGTTTATTTCAAAGCAGTTTAGGCCTAATTGGGCCTAACTATTTCTAAACTATTAGGCCTAATAGTTTAGAGATAGTTAGGTTTAATAGTTTAATAAGATTACAGTAGGCCTAATAGTTTAAGAATTGTGGTTTTCGCGGGAAGAACAAAACTCAGAGTTTCCAAAAACTTTTTTCGGGGGATATCTTTTTGTATTTGTTGAATATCGTTGCAAACGCAGCCCCAAAATCAAAACAAGAAATATCAAAAATTATACTTCAATTTTAGCTACTGTAAACCACCGGAATTGGCTGGATGATTCACCGCCTTTAAAGGGAGAAAACTGCCTTATAAACGATGGGTTATCATTTCCTGCTGTTTATAGAAAGTTGCTTAATTCCCAGTGTTAAATTTCTTCTGGTTTAATCTTTTTTAGTGCTACTTCTAACGCATTTTGCTGCAATGCTTTTTCGGAGAAATTATTTTCGTAAGACCCGCTTTGTTTCATTTTAGTACGCACCTTTCCATTTACCTGTATGACGTAGCCTATCGTAACAATGAATTATATTGGAGCCTTGCTTTGAATTTTTTCGCAAGTTATTCTACTACAGCAATGTGTGAAATTGCTTTTCTGTTTTTTGCTATCAGAAGTTGATGGCGTTTTGCTATCACTACTGATAGCAGTGCTCTGATGAAGCTAGTTGATTCTAACTTGCGAAACGTTAGCAATAAAGTTAGTCTTCTGAGTAACACCTGAGTCACAGTATAAAAATATATCAGCAGGTTCACCCCAAGCAAAAACCATTGTGACGTGTGTCCGCATTTTTTGAAAGCCAAGCAAACCTTTGGAGTCAAATGAGGTCATAATAGTGACATCGGGAGCGGAATCGAATTATACCAAATGAAAGCAATTGTTCTGAAATTTTATGAATTTTGTCTCCACCGTACGGATTTAGATCCTTCTCTTTTTTTCTACGGCCCTGAACTTTGAAGAGCTGCATTTTTCACGACTGTCATGCTCTTGACGTAAGTTGTCGTAGCTTTCGTTGTACTTTTCGTATCGAAGTAAAATTGGTACCAATAAATCCGTTTAAGCTCGGGCTTTGAATCGCTCCATTTGTTACGTCACTTGTGTATGACGTCACAAAGTTACAAGAGTAAAAATAACCTAATATTGGAACTTTTCGTTCTTTCGGTAACTTTAGTTATGGGGGGTTTTTGCTCGCGTTTGACACCCAACAGTTTTCTTTTGCCCGAAACTTGCTCTGTATCGTCAACTAGCTTACTTGCAATTTTCTTTTTAATTGTTCAAGGATTTACGAAAATATCGTTGGTTGTTTCATGACTTGGTAAAAGTATAAAGATAAATACAGCATTTAAAGCCTTTGTGCTTTAACTGATATAATTTTGTTGTCACGTCATTGTCATTAATAAGCGATTTGATTGATGTTTTGTAGTCCAAAACAACATCGTCTTTTAGTTCGAAATATTACGGAGCATTGCAGCTCTATCGTAACACTGCGAGTGTAAACAGGTCATAGTGGATTTTCGTGCAGCCATGTTGAAATTATTCTTGAAGAAAGAGATGCATTTTTGACTCCAAAGTTGGTTATAATTGTATTCTTTCAATTTTATAGATTTTACCGGTACACGCAACAGCAAAATACAAGCGATGGAATTTTCAAATTTAAGAAATAAAATGATTAAAATTGTGTAGTTATTTTTATGCAGCCGAAAGATGCTGTTTTGGACTACAAAACATTGATCAAGTCGCTGATTAATGACAATGACGTGACAACAAAATTATATCAGTTAAAGCACAAAGGCTTTAAATGCTGTATTTATCTTCATACTTTTACCATGTCATGAAACAACCAACGATATTTTCGTAAATCCTTGAACAATTAAAAAGAAAATTGCAGGAAAGCTAGTTGACGATACAGAGCAAGTTTCGGGCAAAAGAAAACTGTTGGGTGTCAAACGCGAGCAAAACCCCCATAAGTAAAGTTACCGAAAGAACGAAAAGTTCCAATTTTAGCTTATTTTTACTCTTGTGACTTTGAAGTGAGTTCGTACGCGATGAGTCTCAACACGTAGTTCTTTAATATCAACAAGTAGTATATTAACAATAAATTGAAGCTGCGATATATATACAGAGAGTAAACAAAGAGAAGCGAAAACAAAGACACGTTAATTAATTCGCTATGTCTCGCAATATACGTTCATTATGCATTACCACCCATAGCAATGAGCGATATGTGCCAATAACCGGATACCGCAGACATAATTGCACAAGGACAAAATATATTAATTCGCTCGGTCACCACAACTTTGTGACGTCATACACAAGTGACGTAACAAATGGAGCGATTCAAAGCCCGAGCTTAAACGGATTTATTGGTACCAATTTTACTTCGATACGAAAAGTACAACGAAAGCTACGTCAACTTACGTCAAGAGCATGACAGTCGTGAAAAATGCAGCTCTTCAAAGTTCAGGGCCGTAGAAAAAAAGAGAAGGATCTAAATCCGTACGGTGGAGACAAAATTCATAAAATTTCAGAACAATTGCTTTCATTTGGTATAATTCGATTCCGCTCCCGATGTCACTATTATGACCTCATTTGACTCCAAAGGTTTGCTTGGCTTTCAAAAAATGCGGACACACGTCACAATGGTTTTTGCTTGGGGTGAACCTGCTGATATATTTTTATGCTGTGCCTAAGTGATTTCTCAAAGCTAGCCTAGAACACCAGAAGAACTTCAGAAATTTCTTGTTGGAAATGCCTGATGTACAACTACATTACAATAGTTGAGAAGATTGCGCCTTGCCTACCACCTTAGCTCTTTGAGTCGGGAATTATGGGAGTATTGTTATGTTACCCAAAAAACCGTAAGCACTCTGCTAATTGGGACTCCTTCGCACGCGCGTGCGTAGGACCTAATTTTTTACTTGGCCATTTTGATAGATGAGCTTGAAAATTTATTAATTCTCATATAACTTAAAAATAGTTGGAAGCGGAATGTTGAAATTTGAACACATGTGTGCAGATAATGGCATTAAGCTTAACGAGTTTGGGGGCGCACGGTTGTATGGCCGCAATTCTAGAGGCCGAAGCAATGCAAAAAGTGAACAAATTTGAACCCGTATATCTCCGTAAGTACCAACATCGGTGAAAAAAGGTTTGTGGTTTTTAAACACGCTTTCAATCACCTTTCTTCTGGTTATGTTCGTTTACCCAGACTTGGATACTAGTTTTCTTTTCTTTTCTTTTTTATTTTTGTTCTTCCAAGGCTATCTACTTTTAAACAGCTGAAGGCACAGAATTCAAACTTTGAGTGATTTTGGATATCATGAAAAACTTGGTCTTTCCTAAAATCGGGAGTGCCACTTTGGAGTGAACCCCTTCAAATGAGTCTTTCATTTTTTTATTTTAAGTTTTGAAGCATTTCGAGAAAGTTGGGTGAAAGGTTTAGAATGGGTAGGTATTAAAAATAAGTGAAATATTACAAAAGTTGGGAGTGCAAGGATGGGGGTCCCCCTCAAGCGGGCCATCCAACATTCAAAATTTTAACTACTTACGCTCAACAGATAAAGTTTTTAGAATAGGTAAACATAAATGAAATATATAATATGACAAAATTTGGGGGTCCCTCTCAAACGGGTCCTCCAAAATTCAGAATTTTTAACCACTCAAGCTAAGCAGATGAAAGTTTCAGGATAGGTTAATATAAAAAAAAGAAATATAAGAAAAATGCACGAAACTTACCTCAAGTGATAATTTACGTGCAGGTTTTAGGACCCTGTCTTGCAGCCAACCAGCATACTCTCTGCTCGCTGCTGATGAAGGGACAAAACCCGAAACGGCAGGCCGTAGAGCGATAGAAAATATATTATAACTCCCTGAGCAGATCTGCAATTTGGTCAGGTCGAGCGTTCTCGCTGGTACCAAAGTTAACACAAGTGATAATTTTCGTACAGGCTTTAAGACTCTGTCTTTCAGCTAACCAGTGCACTTTATGTTCGCTGCTGATAAAGTAACACACCTCGAAACGGCAGACCGTGCAGCGATTGAGAATATATTTAGTACGTATTTATGCAAAAAGATAAAACATGGTAAAATTTTGGTGCGCCACGTTTACGGGAGCGCTAAAATGAGTCCTTCAAAGATAAAAAAAAAATTAACTACCATACTCGAGGTAAGCAAATTAAATTTATTTGATAGGTATAAATGAAAGATAGAAGGTCAAAAAACTTTGGGTTGCAAATTTGAGGGGACCTTGCCAAATGGAGCCCATAAAATTTTTAACTATACTCCAGCAAGACAGATTAAATTTTTAAAGTAAGTTGGGTTAATGCAAAAAAAGATAAAACATGACAAAACTTGACGATGCCAAGTTGGGAGATTAGTCCTTAAATATACCTTGAAAATTTGAGATTTTTAACTGTCTTAAGCTAAATGGCTAAAGTAATTGTCAGAATAAGTTGGTATCAGAGAAAAATAAAAAATCAAAGCTGGGAGATTTTCCTCAAAATGGACCCCCAACATTTAAGACACGTTGAAGTACTTACGCTTAATGGCTTTGATAGATTTGAGCTTTTTACTAAACTGTCACCTGTGACGTTGAGAAAACCTTTTTACGCCTCATTGTTTTTGAACAATTTAATGAAAAAAGCTTTAGTGATAAATAATTGATGTAATATATATTATCTATTATGTAGGGTTTGATGTACAGTCAGAACTGTTCATACTGTGTAAGAGCTTGTATAAACTCGTCTTAAAAAAAAAATATTGCAGTGAGCTTGTTTGGGTGAAGATGATTTGATATTTACGATACTGAGTTAAATTTCCGGTCATGAATTTAGGATATGATATACCAGTAAGTTGCAAAATCCGGAAATCATATCGGCATTTTTATATCAAACAGTTTTGTTGCAATAGCGAAAATGGCTTTTTTGTAGTTATAATCGAATCAAAAGGTCCTATGGAAATATTTGTTTTAAGGAGAGCTTTGTTTATAAATCGAATATTTGTTCCATAGTTATTGTTATACACTATCTGTTGTTCCTGATTTTTTAACTGCTGCCTCAAGAGCGCTATTTTGTGTTTGATGGTGGTGTATACCACTGGCGATAATTTGCTTGCAACAAGGCTCGACAAGCAACCTGCGATAATCTTATACGCTTTTGCTTGTTTCTTTTTTTTCAGTTTCCATGTACGTCTCACTGATAGAATCGCACTTTTGCGAAGGTTGTAAAGCATAATCGTGGATTGCTTTTTTCTTGAAAACTAAATTTTGAAAATTTCAAAACCAACCAAATAATAATACTTTTTGCAAAATTAAAAATAAATAATCAAGAAAAAAGAAAAAAGTTTTGTTCAGATATAACCACTTTTGTTCGCACCGGTGGCATTTTTCTTTGTCTGGCAGGTGTTAAGGTGCTGTTTCAAAAGAGCAATATCACAAACAGACGTGTTAGTTCAGGTTTGTTAAAAAGAGTGAAGAATTCCAAGTTAGCAAAAACAAAAAAACTAAACTGTCAAAATTTCATTGGTCTTCGTTTTGTATTTATTGAGCCTAAAACTGTTAAAAATTACTATAAAGGTTTAGACTAGAATTAAGCCACATATTATTTTTAGAATTTTACTGTATTTGTGGCCTTCTTTAACATGGCCAAAACACACAAAAACCACAATGATGTTGGAGAAAGCTTAACAATGTTGGAGTAGGTTTGACAAAAAGTCGTGCCTTATTGCAAGCGAATTGTTACCTCCCAGTGAAACACCACCATAAGTGTTGTGCTATTCTGGGGTGGACAATGTTGTTCAAAGAAAGAGTGGCTTAAGGAAAACCATAAACACCAGCAAGCCGCAAAATTAGTTTACACAAAATAACAGAAAAGCAATAAAAAACACAATGATTGTTTATCCATATCAGTCTTGTACTTAACTTTGCGAATCTCAAAAATTTGGACGATAAGTTGTTAATGCTATGCGAATTATTTGAGGAAATCTACACCGCAAAATAGCCCGAAATCATTAACTTGAAGGGCGGGAAGACCAATTTTTGCGCTTCACCTATATTGACCGGCAAATTTTTGAGACATAAGAGCTCCAAAAATTTTGCAAACCTCCCCCCAGGCCTGTCGCCAGAGTAGCGTGACTGGGGGGCATAAACAATTTTTTTGGGGGGCACAAAAACTTTTCCTATCGAATTCGATAATAAAGACCATGAAAAAAGGTTTTCATCGCGAAATACGCGCGATATAAAAAAAAAAGTCTTCATTGCGAAATATGCACAAAATTTCACGAATTCTGGGATGAGGACCAGAAAAAAAGGTCTTCATAGCGAAATATGCAAAAAAATGGTTCTTGTTCACGAATACTGGATTGATGACCGGTATTTTGGGGATCTCAGGCCCCGAACTGCACTTTAGTGTCACCGAGCCTGTTACTTTCTGTGGGGCACAATTCTCGCTTGGGGGGCACAATTCTTGTTCGGGAGGCACAAGCAGTGATTTGGGGGGTATGGGCCAGAAATGCCATCCCCGTGGCGCCGGGCTTGCCTCCCCCCTTGCAATTTCCAAACATAACGTACATAGAACAGCGCCTTTTGTGCAACCCCGGCCTCATAAAAAAATTCTACCAGCCTACACCACTACATGCGTTTATGTAAACATTCTGTTGCTTGTCAGCAACTAGGTTAGAGTATCTAACAGCACCAAAGTCTAACATAGCCATATAACACTGCTTAAAAAAAGTCCTCACCGTCCACCATAGTTAACGTTTGTTAGAACTAGTAATGCCCTGGTGGAACTAACTAACTAAACAACCCTCTTACCTTTGCTACACCTGCAGGGTAAAGTTGCGTATCTACTGGAAATTTAAACCAGTTTATAACCTCATTCTGCAGTAACCTCCTTCGAGCAAACTTGACCGATTGAGCGTTGTTTTATAATAGTGACGTGACAATAATATTTTGTCGATCATGCTTTCAAAGAGTTAAGCGGTAGTTCAAAGGGTTAAAGCTTAAAATTTATAAAAAAAAGTTTGAAGAGTTAAAACTTGAAATATATAAAAATTCAATACAAGAGCGACAAAATTTATGTCGACCAGCTGCAGTTTGCCTCCTACTGTTCAATTGCATTACAAGCAGATCGTGCTTGATCACGTGCGTCTTCACTTAGCCAATGAGATACCAGCAACGGGGACTTACTTAAACATAGGTCTGCCCATGGTACTGCCTATTATGCGGTTAGTTTTGAGACGCCCTGAGTATGCTCCTTACGTGCTTTAAGTTCACTTTGAAGCAACTGGAATTCTTCCTCCAAATGCTGAACAGATTCTTGAATTTTGCTGAGTTGCCGTTTGTTGGTTTCGTGAACCGAAACAATTTCTTGTTGGCTGCTAACAGTTTCCGTAAAATCTGTGATAAAAACAAAAAAAACAACAACAAAACGTCAGAATAATATTATTTAGTGTTTTACAGAAAACTGGAAATGATGGATTTTAAAGGAAGGATTAGAGTAAAGGAAAAAGGCTCCCTATGGGTATAGACAAATATCAAACCTCAGCTGCCGAAGACTGAAAGTTAAAATCAAAACCGTTTATCGAAAACTTGTGAAGAGACTTGGCCAAATGTTTTTGAATTTTGCGGAATTGATTTTACTTTTCTCTTCACGATAAGAAGAAACATTTATTGTTAATTTGTAGGCAATTGCATAGTTTTTCAATTTTTTTTCATAGTATTTGCAAGTTATTTTACTTAGAGTTGTAAACGGACCTATAATTGAAACCCGAACCCGAAGCGAACCAGAAAACATAAGCCCGAACTAGAAAAACGATTCGAAGCCCAAACCAGGCTCAAAAAAGCCCGAAAATTAAGTTGGGTCTAAAAAACGTCTACGATAATTGTTCCTTTCTTTTCAATAACTTGAGTCTGCTCTGATTAAACAAAATCATTTTTCAAGATTGTCAGGCCCTTCAACCCTGACATTTGGTAAGGGATTAATCACTTTTTGGTAATTGTTACCTCGCTACTTTTTTTCAAATGCAACAAACAGAGGTGGAGTCCTCGAGGACACATTTTAAAGTCCTTGGCCTTGGCTTCGAAGGTTAAGTCCTTGGCCTCGAAGCATCAAGTCCTCGAAAATTGCCTTGTTCTCGGCTCGAGGACAGCACTATTTTTTGAACGGTTAAAATTATGTATTATTATTATTATTAATGGCTAATGGGCAGCGGTGCAAGCGGATCTGCTACCGTTAGGTAAAGTCCACCCACACATTGTTTAGGCCTCATTCGGACCCATTGCAACTGTAGCTGCTAAGTTGCTGTAGTTTTGTTTGGTTATGGTTGAACTCAGAAAGCCTTCCAGCTTCCTTTAAGTACGTGGCCAGTTTGGTAATGTTAAATTTCGTTGCCACATCGTGAACAGTGGCTTTGGTGATTCTAAAATATTTAACACGAATATCTTGTTAACGCTTGCAATTGCCAACATAATGATTTAGTGCTTCATCCTCTAGGCTACATTTTAGACACAGAGAAGACTCAGCACAACCTGTAGTTTTCTTGTGCCGCTGTAGATTGCAATGTCCAGTTGAAACTTGCTCTACTCTATTTAATCATAGTCACTAAAAAGGAGACGCATTGTTAGTCGTGAGGACGTCCAACTTACATACTCCTTCATCCTCAAGCAGTTTTTCTGTTTATTCCACCTAGATTTCCATCTATCTGTAGACCATTCCTTAACCGTGTTTACACAACTGGCATGCGGGACTGTAATAAAGGTTCAGGACCATGCAGTTTTGATTTGGATCCTGTTTGGGCTAGATATTCTGACACTTCGTTACCATGTACCCTTGCATGACCAGGAATCCAGGCAATTCTGACGTGGTTTTGTTTACCCAACTGATTTAGGTTTCTAATTCAGTTAAGCACTGTAATTGATGTTACAGTGCACTTTATGAGTGATTTGATAGCTGCCTGACTATCCATCAGCACAAAAAAAACATTTTGATTGCGCATTTTTACCAGAGCAGGTTCTTTGCCACTTTTGGAATAGCTAAGACTTCTGCCTAGAGCACAGTGCTGTATATTCCAAGGTGAAAAATGCTTGTTTTAGGGAGTTATTTGGGTTTTCTCCATAAAAACCCGCACCTACTCTCCCATCTAGTTTCGAGTAGGGTTGGATTGAATTTGAATTTTGAATTTTGACTTTGAATCCGCTAACGAATTGTTGATGAATTTGAATTTGAATTCGACTTTTGCAAAATCAATGAATTTTAATTTTAATTTAGATTTTTCAAAGTCAATGAATTTGAATTTGAATTTAGTTTTTTCACAGTCAATGAATTTGAATTTGAATTTAGAAATTCAAAACAAAATGAATGGATCCAACCAGTGCCGTCGCTACGGGAGGGCAAAAGGGGCGGTACCCCCCTAACGGCCGCTTGTGCCCCCATTTTGGTTTACTAAAAATACTGCTTTTGAAGCATCACGCAACGACAAGACAACAGACAATGATGGAAAAAGGAATAATTACGTTTAAACATAATTATCCTTTGATGTTTTTCGATTCTTTGCGAAATTGCTGGCAACCAACTGCTGTACATTAATCTGACGCAATATTCCGTCTTATTGACACGCCTTTACGAATGTGTCGCGGACAGTAGCGTAGCCAGGTTGGGGGCGGGAAAGGGGCTGTAGCCCCCCCATTGGCCTGTCAACCAAACTGCAGAAAAAAAAATTTTTTTTAGCTCTTCTGAGACTATTTTTTGCGTTGGAATTGACTAAAATATGATTAAAGCATCTTTTGAAACATACATTCAGGGGGAGGGGGCTAATTTATCAAAAATCAAAGTCACAAATCAATGAAAACTTTAAAAAATGCCAAAAATAAACAATCAAATTTGATCGCTGGTGTAAAAACGCCAAACATAGGTTTTATTATCAAATGTATTATAAACTCAGGAATAAGGGGGGGGGGGGGGGGGGGGGGGGGGAGGAGAGGGGGCTATTCAATGTTACTTAATTACCAATCACTTCTCTCAAATATCTTTTCATTAGCCCCCTTTCCCCAATTATTTTTCTTTATAAAACATAGGCGAATTAGAATAATCCGTGTGAGTTTTATTGAATAATAGGATTTTATGATTTACCACATGTAAACAAGAGAACTGCAATGTTTTCATTAGCCACTTCCCACATAGCCCATATATGCAACCAGTTGAATCATGTTGCACTGTCAATTTCTATGCCACGTTTTAAAAGCATTATTTTTTATTAAAATAGCTCTAAAATTAAGTTATTTTTTCAAAAAAGTGCAAAATTTTCGAGCGCTGGCGGCTCCACCCCAGACCCCGGTGCCTCCGGCGGCTAGGGGTTTTGCCCCCAGACCCCCAGCCTCCGACAGCTGGGGGATTCGCCCCCAGACCCCCATTGGCCTTTGGCGGCTAGGGGCTCCGCCCCCCAGGCTCTCAAAACAATCCCCCATTGCGAATTTCTGGCTACGCGCCTGGTCGCGGAAGAGACATGTATTAAGCATGCAGAATTGCTACCGGTACTTCGTTAGTGATTATGACATGAAACAATGCGTGAAAACTGTTTTTCAAAGACCAGCAATTTCGAATTTGAGAGGCACCCTCAACATTTTGAGGTCACAGTCAGTGGCGCAACTAGGGTGAAGGGGCTTAAATCCCATTTGCAAAGTCACTTAGAAAATTTAATCTCAAAATACGTGCGTTTAAACGTATTTTAGACTTGACCAAAAGTAAGGGGGGGTTGAGGTGCAAAGCAATTCAATTCTCTGAAGTGACTTTTAAAGTTTAGGAATTTAGTTATTCATATCGCTTCTAAAAGTGTGAAATATGATTAAAATGGCGTTAAAATTGCGTTTTTTTGCGTCAAAATCGCCCAGCGGCTGGGGGTTCCGTCCTCAGGCCCCTTACACATTCATTTAGTATTTAGTGTCTATGTCCGTATGTGACACGCTTAAGTTACATCAGTTTGTTCAGCACGGGGGCTAATTTAGGAAGTTTTTGTGTAAAAAAATTTACTTTTGGTTCACCTCTCTTAGCAAAATCCTGGTTGCACATCTGATAGCATTCACTGCTGTGGATAGATTTTTCTAGCGATTAATGGCCACAGACGAAACGAGCTAAGAAACGCGGCTGGCCTTATTTTAAAATTGCGCAAAATGGTAGCCGTACAAGATCTGAAAATCAGTTTTTATATGCAAATTTTAGTGCCTACCCCACTTTTGGCAAGTGCTTCTTCACTTCGTTTGCTCTGGCGACGGTACTGGATACAATTCAGGATTCAAGCAATTTGAGTTGTTGGTATATTACGCACCTGTGATGCGCTAATACACATCTGCGACTGCGAGACTGCGACTTGCTAGATGCAAATTGCAAAATCTTCTCGGAATCTTTGGCGTGAAAAGTGGGGGTTGGATTGAATTTGAATTTGAATCCGCTCACGAGTTATTGATGAATTTGAATTTGATTTCGACTTTTGCAAAGTCAATGAATTTGAATTTGGACTTTTCGAAGTCAATGAATTTGAATTTGAATTTAGTTTTTTCGAAGTCAATGAATTTGAATTTATTTTTTTTAAAGTCAGTGAATTTGAATTTGAATTTAAGAATTAAAAAAAAAATGAATGGATCCAACCCTGGTATCGAGTCATCAACGTAAACCTTAACAGTGTTCTGATTTAGAACGCTTTCAGATCTGATAGCATTTTTTTTATCCATTATTTGACGTTCGAAATTTCTCTCAAATACCTTAGTTTGCTTTATTTGCTCAGCTGGCATTTGCAGAAGAGTCAGCTTTTTTCTAACAAGCCAATGCTCTACACGGCGCACAAATTCATGCAAAGCAGTTTCCGTAGAAACATCTGCGCGAAATCCGTACTGCGATGCAGAAAGCTTTGCCTGCACGTTATTATCTTCAATAATATGATGCAGAATAATTAGTCTTTCCAACCATTTCAGTTGGAAAGAAGTTAAAGTGATCATACGGAAGGATTTAGCTTCAAATTAGCTTTCCTTTCCGGGTTCGGGGAGAAATATACGTGTGCCTTCTTTCCATGCCAATGGCACAAAGCTGTGTCTGAGGCATGCTTGAAAAATGAAGTGATAATGTTCTTTCAGTTGATTCCAACTTTTCTGTAACAGTACAGGATAGAGCCCGTCTGGCCCTGGAGCTTTAAATGGTTGAAATTTGTTAATAGGTGCTTCCATATGTTCGAATGAACATATGGTTGCAATCGTCTCAGTGTCTTCAGGTCTCATGAATGGGTTGTCCACTAAATCGTACCCGGTTGCATGATTTTCTGTCTGCTAGCTACCCGGTGATAAGATATTGAGCAGATAGTTTAAACTTTCTAGAGGAGACTTTGTGAATTCTCCGTCGTGTTTAACCCTAGAAGGCCCAAAGGGGTCAATTGACCCTTTTCGCTTTGTTTTTTCTAAAATAAACAAAACATACGTAATATTGCAGGTTGAAATTTTTTGACTTTTATTTGTTTTAGTTATCACACACCACAAATAAGTAACAAAAAAATTCGACAAAAAATTTGTGCAATTTTTTGCAGTTATACGTGTAAGCCCAAAGGGATCAGTTGACCAAACAGCCACTTGTTTGTAAAAAACATCCAAAACATACCGCTGTTCTTCTCCAATTTGACGCTAGTTTTGCCGATTGGTGTTGAACATATGCCACAAACATAGTGAGAGGAGTTTCCATACGAGTGACCAATAAGTAAGTAAGCATAAACTTTTTTGAATTAGATAGCAGTTTTTTTGAGCTGGTTTTTGAACCACTTTGCAAAAACTACTTTCAATGCGATATCACTCAGCAATTTTAAATTATTATGCACTAAAGACTGCTATTTCTTGCTGACTGCTACGTGGCATTATTTAGAAAAAAATTTGTCAATCTGTTTGTAATAAGCTTCTGGTACCACTTCCAGCAGTCAATTGCAAAATCTATAGTTCAGCAGAGATTGCTCACTTTATAATAAAAGCAATGGAAACAAAATGAAACACCGGTTGTTTTAGTAGGCATAGTAGGGTAAGGGTTTTATTATCCAAAGCTAGGCTATGCCTACCTTGCCGACTATGCCATCTGTACTTGCCTACCATATCTACTAAGCTTACTTCGTCTACCATGCCTACCAAGTCTACTATGCTTACTATGTCTACTACAGCGACTAAGCCTACTTTGCAGGCCCGGCGCCACTGGGGGGGAGCATTTCGGGGCCGTGCCCTCTCCCAAATTATTGCTTGTGCCCCCAAGCGAGAATTGTACCCCCCAAGCGAGGATTGTGCCCCAAAAGAAAGCAACAGTCCCTGTGCCGCAGGCTGGCATTTCGGGGCTGTGCCTCCTCAAATTGCTGCTTGTGCTCCCCAAAAGTGAGTAAAGTTTCTTTCTATGACAAAAAAAGCAGGTCAAATCAAGTGAACGTCATGTAGTAGCCTAAAATTTTGTGTCGAAGACCATTTTTCTGCTTTTTTTGGCCTTTAATCTCGAATTTGAGAGCAAGAACCGAACTCCAAACCAAAGAACCCCGTTTCTCCCCCCCCCAAGGCGAAGGAAAAGCCCCCCTGGCGAGAACTGTGCCCCGAAAGAAAGTAACCGTCCCGGAGCCACGTGGGGATTTGCAATGAAGACTTTTTTCTTTTATTTTGGTTATTAACCCTGACTTTGAAGGCAAAATTACTTTGCACCTCTCCAAAAATTGTTTATGCCCCCAAAGCGCGCTATACTGGCGCCGGGCCTACAATCGGTGCTATGCTCACTAAGCCTGCTAAGTCTGCTCATCCTAATAAGCTAATTGTGTGTATTGTGCCTACCTTGCCTTCTTCGCCAGCTATGCCTACAGACCTTGCCTGCTTTGCTTACAGACCTTGCCTGCTATGCTTATATTAGAAACAAAATACAGCAATCACAGCTTTGTTGCGGGACTTACTTACGTCACACTAGACATACAAAAGACTGAAAAGAGTGTTAATTAGATAATGTTTGAATTCGTTTGTTGCCAACTGATTTCAGAAAAAACATAAACTAGGAATATTTCATCAGCGAAGTGCCCAAGAAATGCAATATTACGTGCTAGGGGTGAATTGACCCCTTTGGGCTTTCTTGAAGAAAAAAAAATCCGGGCTTTTTAGGGTTATTTATGTTGCTAACACGCACCGTTTCATTCCGTCGAATAATCTTAACCAACCGAGCTGTTGGTGTTTGACTATTCATGCTCTCTACAAAGCTATGGCATGAACTGCGCTTTGCTCTTCAGACAGCTTTTTTGAAATAGGCGGAGCCAAGCTTTTGAGCCTCCCAATCTTCTTGTTTTGTTGTAATGGCTTTTCTCCAAGCTTGGCAAACTTCTTTTCGAAGACTTGCTAGCTCAAAATTCCTCCAAATGTTATCTTTTTTACAAAGCGACTTTCGCATAGGGCAAGCAGCTTCATACGTTGTCTTTTTTTGAGGAAGGCACTGGTATTGGTGGTGAAATTTGTTAATTTAATTTTTGTTCGTGTTTGTATACATACTAGTTCCACCACGTGCGGCAAACATTTCGAAACATTTTACCTGCTTTTGGATTCTGTTTTTAACCAGGAACCTAATATACAGGCCATCCTAATAAAATAAGATAATGTACATGTGATCCGAGAATGGTAGCACGTTGCTAACATGCCAGCCTACTACTCAGTTTCACGCACACCGGTTCACTAAGGTTCCTGGTAAGTGTAGAACCTCTTTACGCGTTTTAGTTCTGAATGTTGGTTTATTACCTACATTACAAAAATTCAGGTCTACACTAACACAATACGCTAGCAGATCCTCTTCTCGAGGATTTATATCGGAGAATCCTCATGTAGTGTGATGTGCATTTGCATTGGTTCCTACAATAGTAGGAATTTGTTCATTTTTAAAATTGTGTAGGAAAACGCCAGAAACCTCGCGGAAAACTTCCGAAGACCTATTTTATTTTCCTCGTTTGGAGATCGTCTGAAAAAAAAAACTGAAGACCTTTTTCTTTTCGGAGAACACTTGCACCTGTGTCCTTAGTCCTTGGCCTTGGCCTCCAGCTTTCCTGCCCTTGGCCTCGAGAGGGTCTGTCCTCGGAAGGGCTGTCCTTGGCCTCGGGTTTTTTTGTGTCCTTGGCCTTGGCCTCGAGCCTTGTGTCCTTGACTCCACTTCTGATAACAAAATTTCTAACTTTTTACATGTTTAAGTCCTTAAAAGTTACAGTATTAACCGTTTCAAGGCTGGGCTTCTTGGTCACCGCAGAAAATTGTTTGAACGCTTGATCTTTGTAAATACACTTGCTAAAGTTTCGAAAAAAACATTAATATGCCACGAATTTTATAATCTTTTTTGCCAAAGTTTGATTTTCCAAAAAAACTTTATGATAATTAAGAAATTTTTTATTTTTGTGACCCCTCTCAAAATCAGCTTATTTGTAGAAAAACAAGATGAAAGAAACAAGAGCAGTTTCGCGTTGACATGCTGCGGTTAAATGACTCAATGATACGCAAAGCTTTATCGCCAAACCACTACCCCACGCATAATTGTGACTTAATTGGTTGACGTTTTGATTCATCTGTTATTGTTTCTACATGTCAAAAGAGAATAGCAGAAGTCTTGCTCCTCAACAACATGCATAAAACACATCAGTAAGCAATTTTCTGTTATGATTTTGTTTTTCCTTGAGTGTCTTCATTAACATTTAGTACAACATTTTTATGATGCACAAAGGTTTATCGCCAAACCATCTACCTCCTCACGCATAACTGACTTATTAAATTAGCAATTAAATAAGCGAACATTTTGATTTTACAAATAATAATTATCAATCATTTGCAGTTAATTAGGCCCCGTTCTATATCAAACAAAGTATGCGAAAACTCAAATACTTATGCATGAAATTGTGGAAAACCAAAACCTGTTTGTACGATTAATTTAAAACAATTTCGACTCGCAATTGTTCGCTTTTAGTAAAAATCGTATCGATTTGCATAAAAGTTTGCAAAACTATTCTGGCGTATGTCTGAAATGTAACGAAAGATTTGATACACCCATATTGATGACGTATTATGCTTCAGTGAAACTGCGATAATGATATGGCAGATTTAGCAAATTGCAAAATATTCCAGTTTATTTGCAGTTACCAAAAATATTACGGAAAAAATTCTAAAATATTTCTGGTGCTGCCTTTGCAAGTCCACGGAAGAAAGTAGGGCTATTTGAAAAATTTAATTTTTTTTCTGCAAACAAAAATATATCTAGTCACCCACGAAAATGAAGCAACAAAAAAATTTACAACAATCTTTTTGAAGAAAGGTTGCGAAAAGACAATGGCCATTTCTTGGAAATAACTCCGGGCCCTTTCCAATGAAACGCACGGCCGTCGAGGATATAATATTGATGAAAATCAAGTGATATGTGATATCAATGCGCAGTAGCGCATAAAATATTAGGTATTTTCTTAACGCAGACAAGGATGGAAAATTACGATTAAACTTGCGGTAAATGTTTTACCAAACTCTTGAGAATGTTGGCGTAGCTAATTCTTTGCACGCGCTAGTATACACTGGCGGCCCAATAAAGCAGCCATGACGTAACAAAATTGTAATTAAATACTTTTAGTTTGCTCTTCATTTGGAATTTTATGAAACTTTCAAAATAGTTTGAGAAGTTATCGACAACAAAGCTCTTTTCTGTTTTAGTAGCGGATCATGCAATATATGTATAGTTGCACATTTGCACAATTAAAGATTTGCTGCCGCAAAAATCAGTTTTTATACGCAAAGTTTAGCTTTTCCAATAGTTTAGTTTGTGGTTTTGAGCCCCAAAACTTCGTTTATCCTGATCTGTTAGAAACGTTGTGCATTAAGCAGTACAGTAAGTATTTCGCCTACATACAATGATAATTATAGACGCAAATCTGACTAAAGCTGAAAATCCGCGTACTGCGTTTGCGCGCGGAAGCAAAATGTACGTGTAGACCAATAATATACTGTAAAGTTTTGTTCGTAAAAGGGGACTGCTTTACACTAGAAATACAAACGATGCAGGAGCAAAGAGGGTTGCAACTTGCTGAGTGGCTGTTGCGCCCCGGACAGATGTTTCTGCTGGCGCTTGTTTATCCCCTCCATGTTTACGCCACTAATGTAGCCTACAATAAAATTTAAAATTTGCATCAATGATGGTAATTGATGCTCCTGGTAGTTCTGTACTTATTTTTCTTTGCAACTGAGGACTCAGCAATACTCTACAGTTTACAAATAGATCAAAAAAATGCAATTAATTGATTTTTTTTATGTTGTAGTGTACCGCAAAACTCATCAAGCAATTCTTTTAATTATCAGGCACGCATCCAGCTGGATATTTTTGGAGGAGCAATATCTTTTGGATCATCTTGGTGACTGTATGGTTTTAAAACGAACAATTTTTGTTTTGCTATAGCAGTTTGCAGAAGTTTAGCATTCGTTTCTTGTCATTATAAAAAGTTTCACTCATATTAAATTTCAGTGGCTATTGGGGGTATTGGGGTAAAACCCCAGTTACCAGAAGCAATGTGTTTGGGGCCTTTGCCCCCAGCGCTCGGAGATTTTTGCTATGTTTTTTGAAAAAAAACTTAATCGAAGGCCTATTTTGGTTAAAATTATTGCTTATGAACACCGCATATAACAGCACTGCAAAGTATGATTAAAATAGCTGCGTACAAAAACTAAGCGAGCGATGGCTATATCAGTAATTAGAAAATTTCATTCATCTTAATTCCAGCCATGATAAAAATCTCTTATTCTTCAGAATATCCCCTCCCTTCTAAAAAAACAACAACAAAACACACACAAACTTATGTGATCAGCCTACCATTAGACAATGACAATGGTATTTATTTTGCAATTCGAAATCACTTCAGACAAACACAAACATTTGTTTAAAATGAAATGTATCAGGAAGCTGCAAAGGACCTCTCGGTCATCGAGTCGAGCAGCCACCTTATAAATTTAAATCAATTACTGAGGGTTGGTGTTTCGATTAAGTATCGTTAAAATTTATTAGCTTTAGCAACTTTATCTACCAATGTGATTTATTTTAATTAATAACTCAGGTGCTTGTGGTAAAGTGTATGGTTTAATTTGTTTTTATATTACGTTAAAACGCCTGCAACACTTTTCTGTTATTTCGTAATCTTAATTGCGTTTTCATCTCTGCGTTGAAAGCAAGCAGTTTGCTGGAAAAGTAGTTGCCAAGCTGGAAAAGCACTTGCACGGTGGCAACTTGCCACCGTGCAGTTGAGCTGGCAGTAGATTTGCAGTATAGCTAGAACGGCATTGCCTGTAAATTAAGTTACAGTATTGAGTTACAGTGTTTATTATAACAGTACTATGAGTTTTACAATATACAGGGTGTCCATAAAGTCCGTGTGCACTTTAAAAAATTTATAACTTTATTTTTATTTGTGATAGAAATAATCTGTAAAAATGTTTAGAAAGTTTTATGTATCTAGTTTTAAGTACAGCTATTGAATAATTCTTCACTACAAAATTTGTAACAATTCTTAGATAAGCAAATTCTGCGTGTTAGACAGTTTCTAAATCAGGAATTTCCAAACAGATGGACTGGAAGGAGAGGACCATTTTGTTAGCCTCCACGTTCGCCAGATTTGACTCCATAAGGGTTTTTTTTATGGGGACATGTGAAAACAATTGTGTATGCAACCAAACCTAGTTATTTGACAGCTGAAGTAACTAATGTGATTTCAGGCATTACTATAAATCAGTTGGGAAATGTTTTTAGTGAACTGCAAAATCGTGTTACTCTTTGTATTGGAAATGATGGAGGACATGTGGAAACTTAAATAAAATTTCAATAAAACCTTAAAAAATATCGATTTTCTTCTTTCAAATCCTTTTTACAAATTATTTCTATTGCAAATACAATTAAAGTTATAATTTTTTTAAAGTGCACACGGACTTTATGGACACCCTGTATTTTGCTATTTTACTTATTGCAGACGTAGTTATGTTATAGCTTGTTAAAGTCCATAATTTTGTGACATGTAATATATTAATAAAATGTTATATTGATGCTCGGCTTCATTGCAATTTAACAAGATGAGGATGAGAAAACTTATGAAACCCGAAAGACTTAATGTGCATTCTAACAGTCCAGATGCTGCTAAGCAATGGAAGCACTGGACACGAACTTTTGAGAATTTTTTGGAGTCGTTGGAACAAGAGAGACGAGTCGGGGATCCAGCTTTAAACAATTTAAGAATTCTGAGAAAAAGCGTTGATTGTAAAATATTTAATTACATCGAAGATTCGGATTTTTATGATGCGGCTATCGCCACATTAAAAGCTCTGTACGTTAAAACTCCGAATACCGTGTTTGCCAGACACAGACTGACAACAGCGAAACAACAGCTAGGTCAAATGCTTAGCGAGTTCCTTCGAAAATTACAATCTTTAAGTAAAGACTGCGGATTTCAAGCTGTCACAGTTGAGGTCCATCGCCGAGAGGCGGTCCGTGAGGCCTTCATCAAAGGCCTACAGTCCAGTGCAATTCGTCAAAGACTCTTGGAAAATCGAGAGTTAAATTTAGACACTGCATTTACTCAAGTCATCTCTCTCGACTTAGCTCAGCAGCATTTTCGAGCGTATGAAGCGTTGAAAGGTGCTCACGTGATGGCTGTTCCTACGCACAACAGTGATGAAAACTCTTCTTCATCTGATAAAAAAGACCATACTGCTTCCCTTTCGAAACTCAAGAAACCTTGCTATTTTTGCGGAAGTAAATCACCACAATTACGAAGAAATTGTCCAGCTGGAAATGCCCTTTGCTTTAAATGCCAAAAATGGCCCATTTTTCCAAGTGCTGTAAAAGTTAACGCTCTGCTACAGCAGCGTCCCTCTTTATCTTCTCGGCAGATATATACGATCGAGACTGCTCCGTCTTGTCTGTCATTTTCAACTGTAAAATCATTTGTTCAAGGGCATGAACTCTCTACTGTAATTGATTCTGTTAACTCCTTGAGCTTTATTAACGATGTTGCAGCAAACACTACAAACTTACACATTAAATGTTGTCGAGACGAGATATGTTTAGCATCTTCCAGCACACGAGGTCAGATTGTGGGGCATTATGTTGTTGATTTGACGATTCAAGGCAAGAAATATACTCGGAGTGCTTAAAGATTTGTACACAGATCTGTTTTTCGGCGGAGATTTTCAGAAGCAACCCAAGCGTGTGGTCATTCACTATGATGGTTCAAAGCCTGATTTTGTAGTATCGAAAAATCAGCATTTAAGTGCAGTAGCGGCATCTGATGTTAAGCCGGCTAATCTATTCAACAACTTGGCTCCGGAGTGTCGCCCGATTGCAACTGAGTCCCGTCGTTTCAATGCTGAGGACAGAAATTTCATTGTTGATGCAATTGAACAGCTGCAATTGGCGGGAGTAATCCGTCTCAGCAACTCGCCGTGGCGCGCTCAAGTATTAATTAGTAGTGAAGAACTCCGAGTCCGTTAAGAAGCGGCTTTACGTGGATTACTCACAAACGATTAACTTGTGCACGCAGTTAAATGCATATCCTCTGTAGCGTATTGAGGATCTTGTTAACAAGTTGTCGACATACCAAATATTCTCTACGTACGACCTCAAGAACGCTTACCATCAAATAGCCATTCGGGAACAGAGATGGGCAGTACCGCGGTACTTTTTTAGTACCGCTATCGGCAAAGACGATACTTTTTGAAAAAGTACCGTTTTTAGTACCGTCGATACTATTTTGACTATTTTACACGATATTTCAGTAACTTTTTTTTTAACATACTTGGAGCGAAAAAGCGAAAATTTCTTTTAAAGACAAGTGTCAACATCCATAATGACAACTAAACCGTGACAACCGTACGCAAATGGCATGCGGCGGCAAAGCCTATGTGAGTCGTCTGAATAGACAATCTCTGAATCAAAGCCTAATATGAGTCACATAGGTGGTTAGCAGGGACGCACATGATAGGCATTTAGCGATGATGACGATGTCGAAGCAATTTTTGCATGAAAAAACAGACACTTAGCCAAAAATTCGCAATGGGGGAGGGCTGTTTTGGGGTTGTGGGGGAGGAGCCCCCAGGGCTCAAAAACTTTGCATTTTTTGCAAAAATAACTTGATTTTAGGTCTCAGAGGTGGAGTCTTCGAGGACGTCCTTGGTATCGAGGACGTCCTCGAGGACACATTTTGAAGTCCTTGACCTTGGCCTCGAAGCCTCAAGTCCTCGAAAATTGCCTTGTCCTCGGCTTGAGGACAGCACTATTTTTTGAATTGTTAAAATTTTTGGAGTGCCTGAAAAATTTTTTGGAAGACGTTGTTTTTCTGGAGATCACCTGAAAAATTTTTGTGAAGACCTTTTTGCTTTTTTTTTGGAGATCACCTGAAAAATTTTTGTGAAGACCTTTTCTTTTTTTGGAGATCACCTGAAAATTTTTTGTGAAGACCTTTTTTTTTGGAGATCGCCTGAAAAACATTTTTTGAAGACCTTTTTTTTTTGGAGAGCACTTGCGCTTGTGTCCTTGGCCTAGGCCTCGAGCATTCCTGTTCTTGGCCTCAAGAGGGTCTGCCTCGGAAGGGCTGTCCTTGGCCTTGGCCTCGGATTTTGTTTGAGTCCTTGGCCTCGAGCCTTGTGTCCTCGACTTCACCTCTGTATTTTAATACAAAATAATGCTTTTAAAACGTGGCATAGAAATTGACAGCACAACATGACTCAACTGGTTGCATTAATGGGCTGTGTGGGAGGTGGCAAATGAAAACATTGCAGTTCTCTTGTTTACATGCTGGTAAATCATAAAATCCTATTATTCAATAAAACTCACACGAAGTAATATATTTCGTCTATATTTTATAAAGAAAAATAATTGAGGGGGGCTAATGAAAAGATATTTGAGAGAAGTGATTGGTAATTAACTAACACTGAATGGCCCCCGCCCCCCCTTTATTTCTGAGTTTATAATATATTTGTTGATAAAGCCTATGTTTGGCGTTTTTACACTAGCGATCAAATTTGATTGTTTATTTTTGGGCCATTTCAAAGTTTTTATTGATTTGTGACTTTAGTTTTTGACAAATTAGTCCCCTCCCCTGAATATACGTTTCAAAAGATGCTTTAAATCACTTTTTAGTCCATTCCAGCGCAAAAAATAGTCTCAGAAGAGCTAAAAACGTGGTATTTTTCTTATTCTGCATTTTGGTTGACAGGCCAATGCGGGGGGGGGCTACCCTTGGCTACGCTCCTGAAAGCAAAGAAGAATTAAGAATAAAATCATTACTTTGCGAGAAAAAGAGTTGGAAGCTGATGAAACATAAAGCAGTAGTGAAAATGAGCCAGACGAAGATGGGAAAGATGATCCTTTTGGCTCTCTTTTTGTGGACAAGCGCAGTCGCAAACAGTAGCGTAGCCAAGGGGGGGGGGCTACAGTCCCCCCACCCCATCGCCCTGAAGAGTATGCAAAATACCCCGTTTTTCGCACTTTTGAGGCCGATTTTTGCACTAAAAACAAAAATAGCCCCTCATTGGCATTGGCAATGAGAATCGGTCAAGGACCTGATGTAATTTAGATCAGAAAAACTGGGCTTCAGCGTGGTTGAACACTTTTTTTTTCGGAGATCATCTAAATTTGGAGAAAAATAAACCGACTCAATCTGAGTGAAGATCTTTTTTTTTTTATTTGAGATCACCTAAATTTGGGCAGAATAACCGACTCAATCTGAGGGAAGACCGATCAAAATCTGCGTCAAGATCGTTTGATGGTGCTTTTAGTCTCCAAAACAGCCCCCCCCATTGCAAATTCCTGGCTACGTGCCTAGTCGCAAAGTTAGTGCCACGAAAATTGCAGAATCATTCCTTGATGAACCGCCTACCAAAAACATACTGGCCACCTTTGCGACCCATGAGAAGCTGAAGCTGCTGTTTGTGAAGTACAATACTGCCTTGCCGTCTAACGCAGCTGTGGAACGTCCTTTCTCGACAGAAAAAGATGCTCTCAGGCCCAAAAGAGCAGGACTATCAGACGAGCATTTCAACATGTTAGTGTTTTTAAAAGACAACTTTAATAAATACTGCGTTGCAATTTTGTCTGATTTGCATCATTCCAGCTGCCTGTTTTTTAAACCATCATTCTAGCTGCCAGACTTTTAAAACGCCAGAGAGAAAGCACATCACCACCTGCTGCCACCCGTCTACCACCCGTAATTCCAGATAGAAACTCCACACTACTACCTCTTGTTGCCGAGTGTCAAACAGAGAAGCAGTGATTACCATTTTTCTGTTGTTTGGTTTGGCTCAATCCAGCAAGCGGCTGGCTGTACTTGTACTATGCAATTTCCCTAAAAGTTGCACCTAAACTACAATTTAAAAATTATACTGAAAAATCAATTTAACAATTATTCACAGCGCGTTTTGTGCAACCAAGACTCAATTTGCAACATCTGAAGCAATTTGCGTTAATAAAAAATAATAATTTTGAGACATATTCGCTACGCAGTTGCCGAAAAATCAATTTAAAATCATGAAAAATTTTTTTATGAAAAGTACCAAAAATCGGTACCGAGTACCGTTATCGTCGTTACTTTTTTTAAATTGTACCGTTATCGGTACCGTCGTTACTTTTTTAGCAAAGTATCAGTACCGATATCGTCGGTACTTTTAAAGTACCGAGTGCCCACCTCTGTTCGGGGATGCGACAAAGCTTATACTGCCTTCAAAGCTTGTGGAAAGCTTTTTGAATTTAAGAGAATTACATTTAGCGTAGCTAATGGGGTACCACAGCTCCAGAGAAAAATGGATGAGCTTGTTACGAACTCTGGACTAAAGGACACTTTTCCGTATTCAGACAATGTAACTGTTGCCGATAGAAATTGGGAAGAGCATGATGCAAACATCAGAGCCTTGCTTGTGATGCATTTCAAAAGCATGGGGTGACGCTAAATGAATCGATGACTGTTGAGTCTGTCACCGAGATTAACATTCTTCGCTATTGTGTGGGAAATGGACAAATCAAACCCGACCCGAACAGGCTCCGACCACTGTTAGAACTGCCACCACCCAAAGATGCAAAAGCTTTGAATCGAGCTCTTGGTTTGTTTTCGTACTATGCAAAATGGGTGGTGAACTTTTCTGACAAAATTCTCCAGCTGAAAACTGCAAAGAACTTTCCTTTAAAAGCGAATGCACTCAAAGAATTTAACGTTTTGAAGAAAGAAATTGCTAAAGCGTCGTTGCAAGCAATTGACGAAAATCACACATTTGTTGTGGAATGCGACGCCTCTGAAGCGGCGATTTTTGCTACACTAAACCAAGGTGACCGACCTGTCGCCTTCGCACCCTCCGTGAGAGTGAAAAGCATTACCCAGGGGTGGAAAAAGAAGCGACGGCCATAATAGAGACTCTTCGTAAGTGGCAACACTTGCTTGCCCGGCAACATTTTACGTTAATAACGCACCAAAAATCGGTCGCGTTCATGCTGGACAACCGAAAACGCACCAAAATCAATAACAACAAAATTCAATGTTGGCGATTAGAATTAGCGTTCTTTTTTTACACCATAAAATACAGGCCTGGAGTTCAAAATATAGCTCCTGATGCATTAACTCGTGTTACTTGTGTTGTAATGAGCCACTATGATTTAAAAGAGTTGCACAAAAATACGTGTCATTCTGGCAGTAGGCGTTTGTCACACTATGTTCGCTCTAAAAATCTTCCGTTTTCCGTGGAAGATGTGAAGAAAGTTTGTTCGTCATGCCCAACATGTGCGGAACTGAAACCGCAGTTTTATAATTTAAGTCAAGGCACTTTGATTAAGGCCACTCAGCCTTTTGAACGAATTTTGATTGATTTTAAAGAACCGTTGCCTTCCACTACCCGTAACGTGATTATTTGTTATTGTCGACAAGTTTTCCAGATTCTCTTTTTGTTATACGTGCCCTAATATGCATGCTCAAGCTGTAATCAAAAGCTTCTTCTTCTTCTTTCTTCATTGCCCGCTTTTCCGTGAGGGTTGCGGGGGCAGTAGCTCAAGATTGAGCCGCCACACTTCACGGTCTTCCAACACTTCACGGTCTTCCATCATTTCGCTTGGGCGAAGTCCCAAGCGATTCCATCCAAGATCCTCAATGTAATCGGTCCATCTAGTTCTAGGTCGTCCGACTGGTCTTATCCCATATGCTTTGGCATGTAAAGCTTGTTTGGGGAGTCTTTCCTGAGGCATTCTGCTTACATGGCCAAACCATCTTAGCTGAGATCTTTCAATTCGGAGAAGTAACGGCTCGATGTTAAGAGATTTTCGAATTTCAGAGCTACGCACCTTGTTAAACAGTGTAACTCCTTCGATTCTTCGTAAAAACCTCATTTCGGACGCTTGCACTTGTGATCGCATTCTTTCGGTCATTACCCAAGATTCATGACCATAAGTGAGAATGGAAACAAAAACTGCTTTGAAAATTGAGAGCTTTGCCTTTTTCGACAATTCTCGTTTCATGACAACCGAGTAGTGCAAAGCTCGCATTACTGCACTAGCCTTGCCTATTCGGGTATCGAGTTCTTCGTCTTGCCTTCCGTCACTCGTAAATGCAACCCCAAGATTCTTGACTTCTCTACCTGCTTCAGTGTCGCTCCATTCACTTGTAATACGCACTGATCAGGGTTTCTTGAAAGATGAAGTACTTCAGTTTTGGCCGTGCTTATTTTCATTCCGGCGGTGTTGCATGCATCTGCAAAGCTATTTAATGCGCGCTGGAGGCCAGATTCTGTGGAAGAAAGCAGAACCAAATCATCTGCGAATAGCAGACGACTAATTTTGCAATTTCCAATCGTGGCATACTCATCAGCTTGGCTGCATTTGTCGATCCAATTCATGTCAACAATGAAAAGGAGAGGTGACAAAACGCACCCTTGCCGGAGTCCAACGCCCACATGGAACGGCTTTGATTGCTTGCCATTTGCCCGAACACAAACCTCCGGTCTGCAGTAGAATGACTTAATAGCGCGTAACAATTGACCATCAACGCCATACTCCTGCAAAACCTTCCAAAGTTTATCCCGAGGAACTCGGTCATATGCTTTTTCAAGATCGACAAAGCATGCAAAGAGATCGGTGCCATACTCCCAAGATTTCTCGAAGATTTGCTTTAGAGTGAAGATTTGGTCCGTGGTGCTGCGACCCGGAAGAAAACCGCTCTGACCATCTTCCAGTTTTGATTCCACTATTTCTCGGCATTTCCTTTCAAGGCATTTGACATATACTTTCCCTGGCAAACTTAGGAGTGATATCCCTCTGTAGTTTGTACATTGCTTGTGATCTCCTTTCTTGAATATCGGAATAATCACACCTGTTTGCAAATCTCTGGGAGTTTTGCCAAGCTTCCACGCAACTTGACACACTCGCGTTAACCAGAGAATTCCTTCTCCAGTCAGCGCTTTCAACATCTCGGGTCTGATTTCATCTTCACCAGCAGCTTTTCCAGATTTTATCCCTTTAATTGCAGTTGCCACTTCTGCTGCAGTGAAAACTTCGTCCTCCCCTAGATGTGTCACTTCGTGTGTGTCACGAGTTTTCGTGTGTGTCACGAGTGTGTCACCAGTGCCTTTACAGGATTCAAAAGATCTTCAAAGTATTCTCTCCATCGTGAAAGGATTTCATTCTCATCCGTTAGAATGTTACCGTCAGAATCCTTGATGGGGTACGTGATACTCGATCTTTTGCCACGTAAACGGCGGATGGTCTGCCAAATAATTTGCTTGTCGAAAAATAGTTGGAATCCAACCGACGACCAAACTCTTCCCATGACTTCTCCTTGGATTTCTTTACTGCCGAAGTTGCCGCTTTTCGCGCCTTAGTGTACCGGGATTGCAAATCAGATGACGATCTGTCCTGTAGCCAGGCCTTGAACGCATCTTTCTTTGCTCGAATAGCTTCTTTAACCTCTTGGTTCCACCAAGGTGTTCTATTCTCACTATCGCCCGCCATTCTAAGCCGTTTTCGCCCACAACTTTCAGCAGCTGATGAAATGATTGCTGATCTGAACAGCAGCCATTCCCTCTCAATGTCCTCGGATACATCAGGAAGTTGTCTGAAAAATGATTTTTTTACTATGTGTGGAGTTCTAAATTGTGTTCATCCTGATAATGCTAGGCTATTTCAGATCCTATGAATTAAAGCAGTTTTTAACCGGTTTGAGTATTGTCACTAGCCATAGTTCTATTTATCATCCCACTGGTAATTTACAGGTTGAACGATATATTGGTATAATATGGTGGACGATTAGATTGACACTGAAATCTCGTGGTTTAGACATTGCTAAATGGGGACGTGTGTTTCCTGAAGTATTGCACTCTCAGCGATCATTGCTTTGCACAAGTACTAATGCTACAGCGCATGAGCTGTTTTTCAATTTCTACCAAAAATCGTGTTGTGGTTTTACTCTACCGAGCAGGCTTGCTGAGCCGAGACCTGTATTGCTTCGCAATTTTGTGCGTACTCATAAGAATGATCACTTGGTGCGAAAAGTCGAATTAGCTTAAACTAATCCTTCGTTTGCTCGGGTACTATTTCCTGATGGACAAGAGTCTACCGTAACTTTGAAAGACTTGTCACCTTATCCGGCATTAGCTTACGCTCATGATAGTGATATAGCCTAAGTATTGACAACTCTTCTCTTGAAGAGTTATCATCAAAGTTTGATAAATCGATTGTGTCTAATGCTGACAATATTATTGTGTCTGATTAAAATGTTAATGGTCATTCTGAACCGCCAGTAAAGAACCTCCACAAAACTCCAAGTAATTCTCCATCTGTTCGTAGGTCTACAAGAGTTAATAAAGGAGTACCCCCGCCACGTTATGGAGATCCAGTATCTTTTTAAGAATGGGTGATTGTGATAAAGTGTATGGTTTGATTTGGTTTTATATTACGTTAAAACGCCTGCAACGCTTCTCTGTTATTTCATAATCTTAATTGCGTTTTCATCTCTGCGTTGAACGCAAGCAGTTTGCTGGAAAAGTAGTTGGCAATTAAGCTATAGTATTGAGTAACAGTGTTTATTATAACAGTACTATGAGTTTTACAATATGTTTTGCCATTTTACTTTAAGCAGACGTAGTTATGTTATAGCTTGTTTAAGCCCATAATTTTGTGACGTGTAATATATTAATAAAATGTTAAATTCAGTTTAGGGGGTTCAGGACCAGAGCACTTGGGCATTGTTTCACAAAATGAATAATGATTTAATAACAGTACAACAAATGATGGATTTGAGCCGTCGTGACGCGTTTCGTCCTTGCTCAAGGGGCTTGTCAGCGACGGAGGTCAATTTTTTTTTATTAGCCAAAAAAGATTGAATTGGAATCGGCCCCCCTTACTGTTGCTAGGCTATATGTCTTCCAGTGCAATATGGCTACTTCAAAACTTATCACCTAGATTTTACCGACCACCATTGGTAGTATACTGGGTAATGGTGGTCGGTAAGTTCTAGGTGAAAAGTTTTAAAGTAGCCATGCTGCACTGGAAGACATATAGCCTAGCAACAGTAAGGGGGGCCGATTCCAATTCAATCTTTTTTGGCTAATAAAACAAAATTGACGTCCGTCGCCAGAAGAGTTCCTTGAGCAAAAACGAAACGCGTCGCGACGGCTGAAATCCATCATTTGTCATATTGTCATTAAATCATTATTCATTTTGTGAAACAATGCCCAAATGCTCTGGTCGTGAAACCCCTTAACTAAATTTGATTTACGCTCACTAAATGAATGGTTTGAGCACTCTCAGTTTAGGAATCTCTTGACTATGACTCTTGTCTTAGCCTCTCTCAAAATTTTAATAAAATGTTATATTGATGCTCGGCTTCATTACAGTGCTTAAAATATTCATTTATATTTTGAAAATATATATTTTTGTACTTGAACTTGAATCGATTAAAGGGTAATTGTTTTATGTCTTGTGGTACCGAGTTCCATATCTTAAATCCCTGATATTTAAAAGTTTTTTGTAATTTTTTGAGATTGTATCGGGGTAGGTAAGGGTTTAACTCGGATGATGCTGAATGAGCACTTTGTGTGTGTATCGCTTTGACCGGGCCAAAAAAATTGGGAAGACTTATGGGTAATTTCTTACGCGTGTGCTTATGCATTAGCTTAGCAACTTTGTATTAATACAAATCATTCAGCTTTAGAATTTGTAGTTTTAAATAGGAAGGTGTAACATGATTACGCCATTGGGCTTCAGAAATTAGTCTAACAGCTTTATTTTTTAGGGTTGCTAATCTTTTTAAGTGTTTGTCAAAAGCTTTTCCCCAGACCGTGATTCCGTAGAGCAATTGAGGGTAAATCATTGAATGACATAAGTTACGTAGAGCTGATTTACGTAAAATATGACAAAGTTTGCCTAGGACTTTTAGTGATAGATATTTTTGTGACAAGCGCATTAACGTGTTTTTCGAAGTTTAATTTATCATCAATGGTAATACCAAAATATTTTACTGTGTCATTAATCTTTATCACTAAGTCATTAAAATGTATTGAAATATTTAATATGAGATGATTTTTTGAGGGGGTATTATCGTCGGCTAATAATCTTGGGTTTGCGTTTAGAGCACTAGGGATATCATTAATATAAACTAGAAATAAGAGAGAACCTAGATTATGAACCTTAGGGGTACAACTTTTTCGGAACACTATATCTCTGTATCATAATTCGATGAGCTTCTACAAAAGATTAATTAAAATCCAATTTTTAAGTTGATTTGATGCAAAAACCTCACGCACAAAATTATTCTAAATGATTTAATTTTTAACTTTTTGACCAGTTCTTGAGGCCACACTAAGCCCTTTCCGGTTTTGAACAAAAACAACAGGAGTCACATTAATAGCAGTTTTGATATTCAGAAAACAAACAGTGAAGTCAATCCGTCAAATTCATGCCATTTGATTAGATAGATATACGAGGAGAAGGATGGGGAAATTGTCCTTGTTTTTGTGGAAAGCCAGCAACTCCTGCGTTACCTTTACTAAATCCTCGCAGCATTGGTTTCATCAGGCAATGATGATGGGTGATATCTTTTCCAGTGCTTGTTAATTAAGCATTTGGAAACGGTGACATAAGCAGGATGTTGTGGTAATTGAGGGGCTTTGTTTTGAAACTAATGTGAAGACCAACCAAAAAAGGTATTAACTTCGGAAAAACCGCAATTTTTACCGAAATTTACGGTGAAAAGTAAGGACTGAAAGCGATAAAAAGGTCTTCATCTCTAAGGAACAGCAATTTTCACCAGTTTTGCGCCGTATTTGGATTCCATTCCTTGACCCAGCATACATTGTTTGCCTGTCTACTTTTAAAGGGATTAGGGGCATCGCTGGTTTTTTGTGCCAAAATGTTTCGGGTTTTCACTCATCAAAGACTACGTCACAATGCCACCCCTCACCATGTATGTCTACGTCACTAAATCGAGACCTTTTGGGTATCCATCCATAGTTCATCAAAATCCTCTACGCGGAAAAAATTGTGTTAAACCAATAATCAACCCATGGGTAAACAATAAATAAACAGACTTTACGAAATTTGATTCCTGTTTTAGGCATTAGCATGAAAGCAAGTGGGGCTGGGATGGCACTGGAGTTCTAGCCTGCATTGCTAATATTGGAAATCTGTTAAAGGTAGCAAAGAGAACTTCTTATTTTGTTTCTCGATGAAATACGGAATGCGTAGGGTGGCAGTGGTACAGAAGTTTCATGTCGTCCCTCCAACCGCTCGTGTTCTTAAAGATTTACGCTTTTCCACTACCGAAAGCTTCCTTCAGTTGATCATTTTTGCCAACCTAATTCTTTATAAAAAAGCGATCAATGTTAGGAGGTTTGTTGGAGCCATGCAGCTCATCGTCCTTACTGCGTAAAGAATGCGATCAAATACCAAGTGCTAGCACTTGATAAATTTGGGTCTGGTTCCAAGATTCCTTTCGGTATGGCCACCCTTGTTTTCTATCCAGTGTTGACATTTGTCATGCAAAAAACCTTGAATTCTTTTTGCAAGTGTTGCAGCTGTACCATCGTTCAATTAAAGCTCAGCCAACTTGATTTCTATTGATTAATTTTTTAAAACCACAAATTGATGTTCAATGCCTTGTATTCGTTTATCAACAAAGTGTAAGCTCCAATTCTCTCGATGAAATGTGCTGTTCAAGGGCTAATTCACTTCAGTTGTTTTATTGAAGAGAGTCTTATTGTTATTCTTTACTACCTCAAGCTTTAATGCCTAAAGTATTTTAATGCCTAAGTAAAATATTTTAAGTAAACTTACTAAAGCATTTTAACTAAACCTACTGAAGTATTTTTAAGGCCTTCGCCAGAATACTCATGGCATAGCCTTGTCATTCGACGAATGAAAACTTGCACTACCAACTGTCTCAAGGTAATAATATTGGTAAATGATGTCACCATTAACTTCTTCGTAACTTTAAGAAGATAATAATCGGTTCATAAACCTATATTATTAAATTAATCCAACCACCTCTTATATGTGGCAGGGCCGAATGGCAAATTTTTTAAAGTGATTTGTGCGTGACCTTTTTTGTTAGCTCAATAGAATATACATCATTTCACGAAGTTACAAGCAAAAGTTCATCGATTGGTATAACAGAAAATTAGTTTTGAAAAAAAAAGTGAAAAAGTTGTATCCTTAATGAACATATGCAATTACAGTATATGAACTTATTAGATTATGAACTTGAGCATTTTATGGCAAGCAATCAAATTTGATTATGCTTGTTCAATTATTTTTTCTCACATTTTTGAGTTAAATTTTTTTAAGGAATTCAAGCCCCCTCCCAAATAAATGTATCAAAAACGATTTTAAAGTCTCTCCCTCCCCCCCGGCTAAAGCTGTAATTACTTTATTGATAAAATGTCTTGAAACAGCTAGTTTCTGTGTGGTTGCTGCGAACTACAGTATAGTTGTGATTCTTGATGCGTGCATTCCATGCAACTAGATTTGGCGAAATTTTGCTACATATTATTCAAAACTACAGCTTCCAACTTGTTAAATAACATCAAGCATATAAGATTAAACTCGTTTTTTTTTAATATTTCTGAAGCTACATAGGTCACTTGTTGTCAACTTGTGTAATACTGCATATAAATTTTACTTTAAAAGTTTATTACCTTACCAATATTTAAGCTTTTGATAAAGCTTCGTCGATGCGTTAGAGAACTGCCGGTATGGGTTGCTCTATTTGATTTTAAAACAAATAAATTTTTGTGTTCTGTCTAATCAACCGATGAATGACATGCTTGTAGCCTACCGGTCGATTAGTAACCGTATTTGACGGCATGTAGGGTGCACGGGCATGTAAGCCCATTTTAGCAGGTCAGATTCAGGAAAAATTCAAACTTTACCTACGCCATGTAAGACGCAGGGCGATTTTTTGAGTCAGAATTTTGGGAAAAAAGTGCGTCCTATATACCGTCAAATACGGTATATAATCGAAAATTGAAAAATATGCGAATGTTAACGATATACTGTAATATGCAATCAAGCAACTGACTGTGCAAATGATTTTTACTGCATTTTTCGCTCCATCTTACCTCACTATAAGGCAAGTAAGATTTGCGTGGGAGGCAAAATAAAATTTAAATGAATTCCAAACTCTTCCGTGGCAGCATGCCGGCTAATTAGCACAAAGTAATGTACAGCGAACTTTTGCTGCAGTAGTATGTAACAATTTGTTTCTGATTCTTATTGAATGCTGCGGCTTTGAATTACCACAATATTTTCACCAGTAGCGGCCGCGTAATCAGTGGGGGCTAAGGGGGCTGAAGCCTTTACCCTTAGCCAAGTCTAGACCCTTGGAAAATTTAATTCAGATATGCATGCTTTTAAACATGCTTTGAACTATTTCTCTTGACCAAAAAGTATAAAGGGGCTGAATTGGCTATAGGTAATACAATTTTGTCAAAGAGTTTCCAAATCTTTGCAAAATTGTTCCTCATTGCTCTACAAACAAGCGAATTGTCATCCAAATAACGTTAGCATTTTTTTGAAAAATTACAAACATTGCTAAGCGGCCAAGCCATGCCACTAATGGCTGCTTGTTTCCTCCCATTTTGATTCGCTAAAAATACTTTTTTGAAACATCAAGTAACGAAATGACAACCGACAATTATGTGCAAATAGGAATAGTAACGTTCAATCTTATCTGATTAACTATGTTATCTACACTATAGCAGTATATTGATGTTTTTGAATAACGAAAGTTTAGTGGTTCAAGTTTCAAAAACCAGCTTTAGCATTCAAAGTTTACACTTCTGAACCCATTAGGTCATGAATTAATTAGGCTAGTCATATTATTTTCAAAAACCACGAGCGTTTGCATTGTATGCAATTCGAAGAATTCTAAGCCTAAAGCCATGTTTCTCAAACCATGGGTTGGAATGCAAATCAGGACGCTTAGCGTTTATTGATAGTGGTACAACTAAGGGCTTCAATCCCCCCCCCCCTGCCAAGTTACTTGGAAATTTTAATCTAAAAACGCAGGCGTTTATATGTGCTTTGGACTTGACCTGTAAGTAATATAAGAGCTGAATGGGCTGGATAATTTAATTTTTCAACTGGCTTCAAAAGCTTAGCAATTTAATTCTTTCAAATAGCTTTAAAACGTACGATAATGTGCTCCAAATGGCGTTGAAATGGCTATTTTTCTCAAAAACTGAAAAAAATCATTTAACGGCAGGGGGCGTTGCCCCCTGAACCCAAAGAATAATGCGCTTGGGTTCCAACATTTTGCTCAGCTCGACATGTAATTGAAGCGTTTTCGAACAAAAAAAATTTAACTTATGGTTCAAGCTCCCTCTCCCTCTTCTTCTTTCTTCATTGCCCGCTTTTCCGAGAGAATTGCGGGGGCAGCAGCTCGAGATTAAGCCGCCACACTTCACGGTCTTCCATCACCTCCATCATTTCGCTTGGGCGAAGTCCCAAGCGATTCCATCCAAGATCCACAATGTAATCGGTCCATCTAGTTCTAGGTCGTCCGACTGGTCTTATCCCATATGCTTTGGCATGTAAAGCTTGTTTGGGGAGTCTTTCCTGAGACACTCTGCTTACATGGCCAAACCATCTAAGCTGAGATCTTTCAATTCGGAGAAGTAACGGCTCGATGTTAAGAGATTTTCAAATTTCAGAGCTACGCACCTTGTTAAACAGTGTAACTCCTTCGATTCTTCGTAAAAACCTCATTTCGGACGCTAGCACTTGTGATCGCATTCTTTCGGTCATTACCCTCCCTCTCCTTTGGTCATTACCCTCTCTTTCGGTCATTACCCTCCCTCTTCCTCCTTTAGCAAAATCTTGTTTGACGATGTTTACGAGTGTGTAGAGGCGTGAAGATGTAGACTAGCGGAACAGTTAGTTTGTTTTTTAAATGACTAGCTGTTTTGCTTTTTTTGGCATGCTCAAGATTGTTTAGTTCACAATGACTGCTACAAATAAATTCTTTAAGCGATTATTGACCGGAAAGGGAAAGCTAAGAAACGCTTTCGGCTTATTACGTCTTTTTTTAGACATGAATACAGAGTTTTTTAAATTGCACATAATTTGCAACCGCACAAGATCAATTATAATAATTTAGTTTATTTTAGTGCCCCCTCACTCTCAGCTAGTGCACCCTCACTTTGTTTGCTGCGGGCTGGGAACGGCTCTGCAAGCGGCTGTGGGCTAGGCTTCCACACCCCCACTTTGAAATGCAGACAATTTTAACCTATATGGTTCTAGCCCATTTAACAAAATTCCGGTTACACTGCTGATTTTCATAGTTTTTTTTGCAGCAGGAGCGAAAGTATCAATATACTACGATTAAATAATGTACTTATTTTAAATTTAGTGGCATTACCAAATTGCAGAGTTTTTCTAAATTTTATCTCACGTTTTTGAAAAATTTAGAAAAAATCACTATAATTTTCCGTTGTTGTATCAAAGCCTATTTTCCATCAAATGCATCATAAGTTATAACACAATATTGAAAGTTAAAACCCCCATATTTGCAACACAATTTGCCTACGTGCTTTTGAAAAACGCAACTTCGTCTCTGGTAACAACATTTTGACAAGAAAAAATGCAAACGCTTATGGCGTAAAATATAATTCGTCATAGTTGCTTATTAGCCAATTAATTGTTTGATTAAAATGCGGCCTAAATATTAACTATTGATTAAAATGTTGATTAAAATGCGGCCTATTGATTGACAGCTCTCAAGCTCTGCATCTACCGTAAGTATCAATTGTACCATCTACATGTGCAATATACGGTACATAAATCAGCAAGTGGAAAAAACAGATATAGGCTCATTGAGTCAAAACAATGGCTTCGTTTTTCATAGATTTTCAAAAGGCGTTACCTAAATAACAATAAACATAAGCAGAATAATGCATCGCAAGCGATATCCGGGAACTTCTCGAAAGTATCTGACTTTACTGAACTAAAGAACTTCACAATTGCGTTAAGCGTGTTTATGGTTGTTGATAGTCAGATCTGAAATACATCGCTTTCGAATTTCATAATGTTCCATTTACTTAGTCAATTTTGAGTTTAACGGCTTCAAAATTTAAATGTCTATAAAAGGCATCTATAAACATCTATCAAATCTCATTTCAACTTTTAAGGAGTTAGTTAAATTTTCGATTCGCAGCGCAATTGTTAAAATTGCGGTTACAAACAAAACCCTCGTTTAAACAAATATTTCGACAATAACCTTTTGCTCCGATTGAAACAAAGAAACAAAAAATTTTAATCTGAAAATGCCAATGTGATTTTGAATTTTACAACTTACATTATCTTGACCAGAAATTTGACTCACTATCCTAAATATCAAATCTACACCTTTACTCGCCCACTGCAATATTTTTAACAAGAATTTTATACCAGCACATGTATGAACAGTTCGACAAATTTTTCTCAAAATCTAAGAACTAAACAAAACAATGCCTGCCTTAGCAGTTAGCATGGAAAGAGGTACGTACACAAACAAAATTTAGAAACAAAAAATCAAATTCTTATAAATGTATAAGTGATATTACAGACTCTAACTTTACGATGACTTCACATTGAAAACTTATAATAATTTACTCAACTCTATGCTTTCCAGAACACTAGGTGTAATGTTTAAAGTCAAACAACTATTTACCAAAAATCAACTACTTCTTTTGCTCATTTCACTCTTTTTAGTTCATTTTAAGAGCTTGGGGGTTGTTCGCTCTCAAAGTTTAAAGGTCTCAAAAAGTTATCAAACTAATCAAGTAACGTCAATTAAAAAACTACGAGGAGTTCTAACAGTTTTTCTCTTATTACGAAATAACATAAAGCGATCTTTAAAATTCCAGCGGCTTTATTACATTAACTTAAAACACTATCCACGGCCAAAAATAAGCACACATTTTACAGCTATTCTTATTCTGAGAACGTTATTTAGCAGTGCGACCCAACGGCCAACATACTAGATATTGAGCAGTATATTCAGTACTTAAAAGGTCAAATTTTGCATGGGGGGACGCTTTTGTAACCTTGACCAAACGTATTCGGAATACGAAAGCATTCGGAAAACGTAATGCATTTGGTGAGAATTAAGTAATTCCGCACCCGAAATCAAGTGAAGACCAAAAAAAAGGTCTTCACCGAAAATTGAAGAGGTTTTGTCCCCGAAATCAAATGAAAACCAAAAAAAATAAAAAAGGTCTTCACCGCAATTTGGCACTATATTCGACCGGATTTTGTAGGATTTATTCGTGCTGACAGGCCCTTTTTCCTCTGATCATCCAGCGCTCAAATCAATCAATCAATCAATCATAGTTTATTTTGTCACAAAATTAAAACAATAATTCACGAGAGGATCGGTTAATATTTTTATACGTGTGGACTAGGAGGGCTGCGAAGTGACCTGCCGGTCTTCGAGTCAAGCAGCCACCTAACTTTTGTTGGTCAATAGTTATGGCTTAATAACTATTAGCTCGTGCTTTAAGTTCAAAATTATGTATAAATAAACGGGATGAATTTTTTACAAAAATTACTTATCAGATTGCATGCTGTCTAGTGAAAAATTGGAAAAAAAAAACAAAAAAAAAACAATACTTTTATTTGCAGAAATCAAATCACTTGTGAGATTAGGTATTTTTTGTTGATTCTTTTGAAAGCTGAAAAATTACATTTGTTATCTTTAATTTCGTTAGGTATATCGTTCCATACAAATCTCGATAGGGGGACGCTAAATCTCGATGGGGGGACGCTAACTCTCGGTGAGGGAACGTATCCCCCTACAATTTAATAACTGAGTATATTGTATTACATCCATTATTCAGCACAAAAGCATTCTTAATAAAATTGTTCAAAGACCTTGAAGAGCAAGTAGAAGATTTTTTCAACGTCGTCAGTGACAGTTTAGTAAAAATACTCAACCACACAGCTTAAATCTAGCATAGCCATTAAGCTCAAGTACTACAACGTGTTAAATGTTGCAGTAATCCCATAGGTTTTACTTTTCAACTTTTCTGTTATACCAATTCATTGTGAGAATTTAACGTACAATTTGAAGGTCCATTTCTGAGCTAATTGTCTAACATGGCATTGCCAAATTTGGCATATTTTATCTTTTTGTTATATTAGCCTACCGGTATTCTTTGATTATGTCTAGTTGGAGTGCTTTGTAATTAAAATTTTAAAATTTTAAGGAGCCGTTTTGGCATGATCTCCTCAATGTAGCCAATTTAATTTGTTATGTGTACCTTTGATTCATATTAACTTATCCAATTGATTTAGTTTGTTTAGCTTTTGTAGTTAATGGAGGAGGTGCCAACACAATTGAAGCACCCCTATAGTATCAGATCCTCACTTTTTCTCATATTATATTTTTACCGATTTTGAAAACTTTATTTGTCTAGCTTGAGTGGTTAAAACTTTTAAAGGACCCGTTGGAGGAGGACTCTCCAATTGTGGCACTTCAAATTAGTGATGTTTTATTAATCTATTCTGATTTTATCTTTTATATTTACCTATTCTGAAAGTTCCAAATGTCTAGCTTGAATGGTTGAAAAGTTTGAATTCTAAAGGACTTCGTTTTGGTGCCACAAACTTTGGTCAAATTTTATTTTTCCTTCATGTTTGCTTGTGCATCCTGAAATTGAGATGGGTTTGGCTTACACAAGTAAAAGATGTAAATTTTGGCGTTTTCATTTGAGGGGGACCCCCATTGTGGTACTCCCAAATTTTGTCAAATTTTATCTTTTCATATTTGCCTATTCTGAAAAATTTCATCAGCCCAGGGTGAGTGGTTCAGTTTTGAATTTTGGCGTCCTTGTTTTAAGGGGAACCTTTCATTTTGGTACCCCCAAATTTTGTCAAATTTTATCTTTTCTTCGTTTTTGTCTATCCTGAAAATTTCATCAGTTTGGCGTAAGTGGTTAAATTTTGAGTTTTGGCGTCCTTGTTTGAACAGGAGTCCTTCATTTTGGTACCAATTTTCTTCAAATTTTATTTTCTTCATATTTGCATATCCTGAAAATTTCATGTGTCTAACATGAGTGGTTAACACTTTCCCTACCTTTGGGTGGAATCTTACCCATAACATTAAGTTAAAAAAGTACTGTATGTCTAAACTCCGGTCAGAATAAGCAACACAAAAAACGTTTGTTTTGAGATGATTAAATAATACAGTAGTTGTAGGTTGATTTGCAAGTGAGTTTTGTTACCAAGATTGATTAATAAAAAACTTGGAGCACTTGGAATTTTGTAATCCGCTTTTGGGGGGGAGACTTTTTTTGACCAAAATTAAAGCACCAAGTTTCATTAATAAAATTGATCTTAAGATTGTCTATAGGCTTCAGAACAACTGTTGTTGACAATCAAGCAAATATTTTATCAAAATATAAACAAGAGCCTTCTAAAATTGCATTTTATTTTTGGGTGCAATTCCACCCATGAGGAGGCAAGTGCAACTTGCAGCATTTACATGGAAGTGAAGTAGAGCAGAAATACTTCGTCAAACTTTGGCACCAAAGCACAGACAAAAGTTGGATGGGCATTAGGCTATAATGACTACAGCACATCTGCAAGGTCAAAAAGTAACTCCTTTAGTTACAGTAGGCTACGCTAGAGAAACCTTGCGGCCTATTTTATCATTAATAGTGTAGTTCTAGTTCAGACTTGTTGAAAGCGTATATGCCTACTGGTAGATGCTGAAAATTTTAGGTAAAATTTTTAGTTTTAAAGCAAAATAGCCAAGTGGGCCTACGATCTATACACTTACAGTGTAGGCAGCCTAAACCTCACTAGAAAGAAAGATGACAGATGCAAGGCTAGGTGCTAACATTTTTAGTTGAGAAGCAGCGGATGGCAAGTTTCACAATAAATGATTGTTTGTATTGTGACATAGCTTACTCAGTTAGCCTACAATAAAAACTAGAACAGAAGAAAACAATTGCAAATTAGAGCACATTCCTGATTCAGTTGCAAGCTCCATAACAAATCACAGGGGTAACCTATTATGCTAGCATAACAGCATAATATGCTTACCTAGTTCGCACTGTTTTCTGTAGTGGAAAAAATGGTTGTTAATCAAAAGTCACCCAGCTGCCTATGCTTGACATCACAATAACCAAATAAAAAAGCAGAGAATAAGAAATTGTAAGCAGTTGTTTACATCTCAAATTAATTAATTCTTGAACTTCTTTGTTTTAGGTTCATGTTGGTCAGTAAAAATGTAAGTAAAAGGCAATGCCTGGCAGAAGGCTAAGAGAATTTTTGTTGAGTTCAACGGAGGCATTGCATTTATTAGATTGTGATGATAGTAATGAAGATGCATTGTTTGACATTAATGTTGAAGATGAAGAAGTGCTAGCCAATAATGTTCCAACATCGGAAAATGAACATGTTACAGTCGAAATTGTCGATCCGGATGCAATATTACCTGAACCAGTTGAAGACAATTTGCCAATTTGGAGCATAAATTGTAGGTGAAGTAAACGCTTCCCCCATGCTTGTTCTGCCAGTGAAGCAGCACCAAGTGGAAGAGAGTGGGGAAAATTCAGTTAGAGTATGACAGTCTATCAAGAGCATGTTGAATATTTGAAAACACATGCCAACTGGATTCTCTATTGGATGAAATTTTGATTCCTCAATCTACTCTCTACATGCACCAGAAAAGAAAACCATTTGAAATAAAAAAAAGATAAAATGCGTGCCTTCATTGGAATAAACGTAATAATGTCGTACAATGTAACCCCAGAAATTCATGATTATTTTTCCAAAGACTCAGACCTCCTAGTTTATCCCATTGCAGAAGCCATAACAAGAGGTCAATTTTACGTAATCAGGACTGCACTGCATTTTGCAAACAACCTGGAAGGTCCAGACAAAAGTGATCGATTGCATGATAGGGCATGGAAAATCCGACCATTCATAATTCATTTTAATAAAGCATTTCAGGCTGCAGTGTCCCCAACTCATGAAGAGGCCATTGATGAACGGATGATCAAATTCAAAGGTCACCATGTCATGAAGCAGTATATGAAAGATAAACTTATCAAACGTGGTTTTAAGCATTAGTGTTACGTCGCATCAGCTGCAGCGGGTACCGAACCTGGCCTTGTCTGCTTTTTGTCGAGCCGGGCATCGCTATCCTTTGTATTGCTGCTAACACGTGATGTTTCGCCTCACAAGAACCAGCCAGTTTGCTACTTCCTTTGCTTTTCGCAATTTGCATAACTGCTAATCTGCTTCCTTTCTGCTCGGCGTTTTGCCAGCTTACTGCTTGCCTTTTCTCGATTCACACTCATTCTTTTTCTGACTGTGGTCTTGGCAACTGCCATTTTCTCTGAGCTTTCCCACCTGGAATAATTTTCTAATTTGGATACTTCTCTTGCAACTGGCTGGAAAAACTGTTTCGGTACGTATAAACGTTTATTTATTGTTTTGTTCTTCGTATGTTTACCAATGATTTAGGTACTTCGTTGAAAGGTAATTTCTCCACCCCCTGATAGTAAAGGATTTATATTTGCATGTTAGCTTCTAGTCCCTCTTTATTGTGTTAATCTTTCTACTTGTTTTGAGCTTTACTTTAGGTTTAGAATTCTGACCCTTCAGCTCCTATAGCCGAATTTTTTGTTATTTTTTAGAAACCGCTCTGACCGCTCTGATCGCTCTGATCGCTCTGAACGCTCTGAACGCTCTGATCACTCTATCGCTCCTATTCTTTACAACAAGTGGCAATTCAATAAAAAGAACTCGAAACAACAAAGTGGCAACTCAAAGAGCGCGTTTTGAATTATTAGTGTGAGGCCCAAATCTCCACAGCCAGTTGTAAAAGCTTAAGTCCTTACAATTGGTGTAGAAATGATTCCAAAACTGGTTAAATGTTTGAATTTGACATTTATGCGGCAAAAAAACTATTGGGACTGAGCACGGTTTGTCAGAAAGAGTTGTTCTGCAATTGACGGAATCATTAGTGGACTCATCTTGTCGAATATTTTTTGATAGCTTTTATACATCTTCTCGTTTAGTTTATCGATTGGTGAAAGATCTATTTACACTTGCAGCGCAGTAAAAGAAAATAGAAAAGGTCTCCCTCAAGACATGAAGTCCAGCAAAGAAATGGAGAAGGGAGAAATTGAAGCAAGGTATTTTGATAGAGTTTGTGTTGTAAAATGGATTGATGTAAAACCTGTTATGATGATGTCCGCAATTTATTCAGGAAAAAAAAAACTTACCATCGTAAAGAAACGTCAAAAATCCAAAGCTGAAAAAGCGGAATTTACAGTACCTGCTATGGTTGACAAGTGCAACAAACGCATGAGAGGAACAGGTCTTTTTGATCATAAGGCAACGGTGTATGCAATTGACCGAAAAAGTCTAGGAAAGTACTATCGGTACTGCAGACCTTTTTGGAATTATATTGACGTATCCCTTTCCAATGAACACATCATCTACAAGAATTTAATCAATGAACTCCCTTCAAGTAATAGTGATGGAGAAGGAGTGGTAAAAACTCAAAAGGATTTTTGCAAATTTGTTGCATTAGAACTGATCGGAAATTTCAGTTCCAGAAAGCAAAATCCTGGTTCAACCAGGTGCTATCGAGACTCTCTTATTCAAAGACGCCATATTGAATTTGTGGAAAAGCATGAAAAATGCAAAAGATGTTATCAGGATGACAGACAAGACAGAAAGGTTTTCATCAAATGTGTTGATTGTTGTTCCTTTGCCTAAACAAAATCGAAATTGCTGGGAAAACTATCATAAATAGCCTTTAAGCATGTACATACATTTTTGTGATGAACACATTTGTTGATTTGTAAACAGATGTATTGCGCAAAACAATGAGTGATACATTGACACTTAACAGACACTTTGTTTTGTATTTTCCGACTGTATTCTGTATAATAACGTCATCACTATTGCCGCCATTTTGCTGTATGGCAGAAATTTTCTGCATTGTACCAGTGCTATTTACCAAAATGTGTCGAATAGTGTTTGAATGTTTGAGAGTAGTCAACTAATTTAGCACAACCTTGAAGTTGATGCAAATTAAAAGTTGTTGCCCTCCACGATGGTGTCTCGAAGGCTAATTCAACAAAACTAGTTTGGCAGAAAACAAGGATAAATTTAATGCAAGAACTGTTTTGGATGTGATTATAAAATATAAACCCGAAGTCATGTTTCAAGATCGCTTGACATTTGGAAAAATTAGAGATGACTATTACTACTACTTTTGGAAAGTTTTCCTTTGCCTCCTGATGGGTATGATTCCACCCCAAATTTTTTGGGGGTACCATGGTCAAACAAAAAATTTGAAAATATTTTTGTCAGTAAATATTTTCATAATGACATAAAATCGACCATATTTTCTCAAAAAAATCAAAAAAATTACCAGTTAAAATTTTCAGTAGAGAAGGTGCTAAAAAGTTAGAATTTTGGCGGCTCTGTTACAGGAGGACCCTCGATTTTGATATACCCAAATTTTGTCAAATTTTACCTTTTATTCATATTTGCCAACCCTAAAAATTTCATGTGTCTAGCATGTGAGGTTAGAAAGTTTGATTTTTGGCAACCCCATTTAAGGGGGACCCCCCATTTTAGCACTTCAAACTGTATCAAATTTTATGTTTCTTTTACATTTACTTACCTTAAAAACTTTATGTGTACAGCTTTAAAGGTTAAAAAGTTTGAATTTTGGTGATCCCCATTAATTTGGAGTTAAAATTTTTGTTTGGTTTAGTTTATTTTTGATATCTACCCACTACGAAAATTTGATTTATCTAGCTTTAATGGTTTAAAAGTTCAAAATTTTCGTGGCCTCGTTTGAGGGGGAACCCTCGCTTTGTTACCCCCAAATTTTGTCAAATTTGTTCTTTTTGTAATATTTGCCTCCTCTGAAAATTTTATGCATCTGGCATAAGTGGTTAAAAATTTTGAATTTTTTCGGCCTTGTTAATGGCGGACCGTGACTATTAGGCGCGGACGTTTAGGCGCGGGACGTTTAGGCGCCGCCGATTAGGCGCCGGGACGTTTAGGCGCCTGGACTTTTAGGCGCCGAGACTTTTAGGCGCCAGAGGTAAAAAATTTTTTTTCAAAAAATTTTTCAAAAATTTTTTCATAAAAATTTTTTTTCCAAAAAAAGTTCAAAAAAAATTTTTTTTTCAAAAAAAAGTTTTTTTTTCAAGAAAAAGATTTTTTTCACAAAAACAAGTTTTTTTTCCAAAAAAGCATTTTTTTCTACAAAAAAACGTTTTTCTTCCCAAAAAATTTTTTTTCTTTCACATGACAGTCTTTTTTCAAAAACTTTTTCCAATACTTTGATTAAAAGTTTTACTTTGATTAAAATGTTAATGTTTTCGAAGCTTTTCATCAGTTGTTTGTCAAGAAGAATCGTCAGAATAGAGAGTGCAGGAAAAGGAATGGCTATAGGAAAAATCCGAGCAGTGATTGGATGGAAAAGGATTGCTGAGCGAGCGTCATTTGTGTAGAACCTTTAAGCTGAACAAGAATTCTTTTTGTCAGCAGAGGGCGGGGTTTGAAGTTTTGATGAAAGTGACTTCAAAAGCAGATAGATGGAAGCAGAGCGGAAAAAGTTTTACAAAAATTTGATTTCTTATTGCATTTTTTTCAATAACAAAGAATGTTTTCCACTACTTACTTGCAAAGTTTTTTTTACCTAATCCAGACGCATGCGATCTCCAGCCAGCGGTCTCAAATTTTGCGGCGCACAGACACGAGTTGCTTGTGCAATATTGGCACACGCAGCAAGCCGTGTGACGTTTCATGGTTATTTTGAGTCTACCTCTACCAAACAATACAGTACAAACTTTTTCAGGAGCTAAGGATTCATCTCTCGACAGATTCCTATTTATAGTCTTTACATCTTGTTGTAAATATAGTAAAAGCAATGTTTAAATTGATATTTTTCAGCTTAATCTTTACACCTTGTTGTAAATACACTTATAGTAAAAACAATGTTAAATTCTTGAAGTCAACTTCTTCAGAAATCAGCCTGAAAGCGAAGTTTGCGTTTGACTAAAACTCATTTTATTTGAGCTTTAAAATTGACAAATTGATTGGTTTTGCGACTTCTGGAGCAGCACAGATCAGCTCAAATTTTGTCCCGGGATACAGCACGATGATGAGTGTAATTTGTTTACACTTACGCAGCGACTTTTCCATGTTTTAACTTATATGTATATTTTTCTCCCGAATGTACGGTAAAGGCCAAAAAAAATCAAAGAAACAGGTTTAGTTCTTTTAATTGACTTGGTGTTTCACCAGAGCTCCGCTCTTCAACACTTTTAAAGGCGGTGAATCATCCAGCCAATTCCGGTGGTTTATAATAGCTGAAATTGAACTATAATTTTTGATATTTTTTGTTTTAATTTTGGGACTGCGGTTGCAAAGCTATTCAACAAATACAAAAAGATATCCCCGACAAAAAGTTTTTGGAAACTCTGAGTTTTGTTCTTCCCGCCAAAACTACAGTTCTCTAAACTATTAGGCCTATTGTAGTTTTGGCGGGAAGAACAAAACTCAGAGTTTCCAAAAACTTTTTGTCGGGGATATCTTTTTGTATTTGTTGAATAGCTTTGCAACCGCAGTCCCAAAATTAAAACAAAAAATATCAAAAATTATAGTTCAATTTCAGCTATTATAAACCACCGGAATTGGCTGGATGATTCACCGCCTTTAAAAGTGTTGAAGAGCGGAGCTCTGGTGAAACACCAAGTCAATTAAAAGAACTAAACCTGTTTCTTTGATTTTTTTTGGCCTTTACCGTACATTCGGGAGAAAAATATACATATAAGTTAAAACATGGAAAAGTCGCTGCGTAAGTGTAAACAAATTACACTCACCATCGTGCTGTATCCCGGGACAAAATTTGAGCTGATCTGTGCTGCTCCAGAAGTCGCAAAACCAATCAATTTGTCAATTTTAAAGCTCAAATAAAATGAGTTTTAGTCAAACGCAAACTTCGCTTTCAGGCTGATTTCTGAAGAAGTTGACTTCAAGAATTTAACATTGTTTTTACTATAAGTGTATTTACAACAAGGTGTAAAGATTAAGCTGAAAAATATCAATTTAAACATTGCTTTTACTATATTTACAACAAGATGTAAAGACTATAAATAGGAATCTGTCGAGAGATGAATCCTTAGCTCCTGAAAAAGTTTGTACTGTATTGTTTGGTAGAGGTAGACTCAAAATAACCATGAAACGTCACACGGCTTGCTGCGTGTGCCAATATTGCACAAGCAACTCGTGTCTGTGCGCCGCAAAATTTGAGACCGCTGGCTGGAGATCGCATGCGTCTGGATTAGGTAAAAAAAACTTTGCAAGTAAGTAGTGGAAAACATTCTTTGTTATTGAAAAAAATGCAATAAGAAATCAAATTTTTGTAAAACTTTTTCCGCTCTGCTTCCATCTATCTGCTTTTGAAGTCACTTTCATCAAAACTTCAAACCCCGCCCTCTGCTGACAAAAAGAATTCTTGTTCAGCTTAAAGGTTCTACACAAATGACGCTCGCTCAGCAATCCTTTTCCATCCAATCACTGCTCGGATTTTTCCTATAGCCATTCCTTTTCCTGCACTCTCTATTCTGACGATTCTTCTTGACAAACAACTGATGAAAAGCTTCGAAAACATTAACATTTTAATCAAAGTAAAACTTTTAATCAAAGTATTGGAAAAAGTTTTTGAAAAAAGACTGTCATGTGAAAGAAAAAAAATTTTTTGGGAAGAAAAACGTTTTTTTGTAGAAAAAAATGCTTTTTTGGAAAAAAAACTTGTTTTTGTGAAAAAAATCTTTTTCTTGAAAAAAAAACTTTTTTTTGAAAAAAAAATTTTTTTTGAACTTTTTTTGGAAAAAAAATTTTTATGAAAAAATTTTTGAAAAATTTTTTGAAAAAAAATTTTTTACCTCTGGCGCCTAAAAGTCTCGGCGCCTAAAAGTCCAGGCGCCTAAACGTCCCGGCGCCTAATCGGCGGCGCCTAAACGTCCCGCGCCTAAACGTCCGCGCCTAAAAGTCGTAGACCCGTTAATGGTGACCCCTCATTTTGGTGCCCCAAATTTTGTCAAATTTTATCTTTCCTTTATATTTACTTATCTTAAAAATTTCATGTATTTAGCTAAGAAGCTTAAATTTTGAAGAGCCCGTTTGGGGGAAATCTCCCATCATGGCTTCCCCAATTTTCGTTAGGTTTAGTTTGTTTTTAATATCTACCCATTCCGAAAATTAGATTCATTTAGCTCCAACCGTTTAAAAATTCAAAATTTTGGAGGACCCGTTTGAGGGGAATCCCCCAACCTGGCACCTCCAATTTCATTTGGGCACTAGTCCTTTTTGATATCTTCAATCGCTCAAACTTTGAATACAGTGCGTTTAGCGGTTTAAAAGTAGTTAGCCGGAGAAGAATAAAAAAGAAAAAAAAACTAAGAAAAAAGAAAAAAAATTAAGAAAAAAATATTATTCAAGTTGGGGTAAAAAAACATATCCCAAAGAAAGGCAGTTGATAGTGTGCTCAAAAATCAAAAATCATTTTTCATCAATATCGGTAGTTACCAAGATATATCGGTTCAAAGTCATCCACTTTCTGCCCATTTTTGGCCTGTAAAATTTTGGTCACGTAACCGGGCGCCCCCAAACTCAGTTTGCATAGAGCATTTATAAGCATCCACATTGTGTCCGAATTTCAGCTTGGCACGTCCAGTGGTTTTGGAATTATACGCGATTTAATAACGTTTCAAGCCAAAAATAACCGGTTTTTGTGTTTTTTGTGTCTCAATTCACGATCACGTAACCGAGGATCCCCAAAATCGGCACATAAGACGCTTTTATTAATTGTTATGTTGAGTCTAAATTTCAACTTTTGAAGTTGTACCGTTTGTTGCTGTAGTTATGAGCAAATCAATCCTCATCTGCCAAAATTCGCGAACAAAACCAACGTTACTACGCGCTCGCGCGAAGTCCCAATAAATCTGGAACATTGAACTTATTTTGTTGGTGTTGTGATTTGTACGCCAGTAGTCTAATACAAACTGTAAAAAGAAACTTTGACCTGGCGACAGAAAGACACAAAAGAACCCGTAATTGAACCACAAATTCGTTGCTTGTTTGATCGAGGATCTCACTTGGATGCAAAAGATTCTTTGCTAAGATCAATAAGGTTGTTCTGAATGAAAATAACAGCCGTTTTCATCACGAAATGTTATGAGTCATAGCGGTTTCCAGGACTCGACTGACGGCTAAAAATAATCCAAAAATTTCAATGAGTCACTCAGAACGCATAGTTTCAATATGCGTCGCTAAGCATGCGTAGCTCATGTTTGCTTTTTCTCTTTATTTATGAACATCAGAACTTGACAGCAGTAGTGACTTTAAATGCGGTGAAGCATCCAGCTAATTCCGGTGGTTTACAATAGCTAAATTGAGCTATAATTTTTCATAATTTTTGTTTCGATTTTGGGGCTGCGGTTGCAAAGATATTCAACAAATACGAAAAAATATCCCCCGACAAAAAGTTTTTGGAAACTCTGAGTTTTGTTCTTCCCGCCAAAACCACAGTTCTCTAAACTATTAGGCCTACTGTGGTTTTGGCGGGAAGAACAAAACTCAGCGTTTCCAAAAACTTTTTGACGGGGGATATCTCTTTGTATTTGTTGAATATCTTTGGAACCGCAGTCCCAAAATTAAAACAAAAAATAACAAAAATCATAGCTCAATTTTAACTATTGTAAACCACCGGAATTGGCTGGATGCTTCACCGCCTTTAATAGTTAATAACTCGCTTTATACCTGGTAAAAAATTTTCAAATTTTTATTATGGCAATCAAAAATGGCTGCAGCTTGAAGGCTGGTGTAGGCTACAGTTACGGTACGAGCGTATAGCTGAGTAGCCTAGTGTTACTCTTGTGTAACAGATTAATTATTCTAGCAGTTTTTTTTATGGCTTAAGGAGAACCCAATTTGCCAATTCAATATGCAAGCTAGTTTTCATGGAATTTGGCTGTAACAAGAATTTACAAACAGTGCAGTACCGTAAGCTATTAGAGTAGACCTAGAGTTAAAGTTACAGCCCCATTGTTCTTCATTTTTATTTTTCCCATTGCTGTTCAAATATTCTAAACCGTATTTTTAGATTTTTATCTACAAGTAATTCATGTACAATGTATACTTATGATCCGTAGCCTACTGTTGTAGCTTGCTACAAAGAGAAAGTGTAGTTATAAGCAGGTCTAAGGTCAACCAATACAGAAGATTAATTTTTGATAAAGTGATGTGTGATGTCATTGCCAATATGGATCAGTGGATCACTACTGTAGTTTAGAGAAGTACATGGCAAACAACACCCAAATGTTTTTCTACAGCAGATGTCTTACAAAAAAAGTGTACTGGTATGTCAGATGTAGACAAAATCTTATCCTCTAATATTGTGTCGAATCTGCTTATCTGCAATGATAAGCGACCATGTTTAAAGTCACAAACTACGATGATGCACTCTGGCAGTTGCAACAACGACAAATGTGATAACATTTACCATATATATAACATCAGACATAAAGAAGAATAACCTGTAAAGTAAATTCTTGATTTTTTTGCGTACATTTTCAGTCTGTTAATGCACTTTACAGTTTAACAGATATAAAATTGTTAGGTGGCTTTTAAAAATGCTAATGCTTTTTATTTAGGCAGAGACTGTCGTAAGAATAAGAAAATTGTTATTCTAGCCCTAACCCAACTCTAAACGTAACCCAAACTTTAACCCTAACGTTAATCCTAAACCCAACTTAAAATCTAACCCAAGTCCTAACAATAATTTTTAAAAAAGGCTAAATGAACAAATGACTTCACTCTTTGCTCTGTTATTCTCTTTTATTTAAGTCTGAAGTTAGTGTATGGACTACGGTGTATGCTATGCATTTTATTACTTTACTGTGCAAAGTGTCTTGGTGCATATTTTGTTATTTGTGTGCATTTATAGACAGACGCTCTGTGCTGTCCCATTAGTAGCCACTTGCCAGCAACAAGGCACAAATCTCGAAACCTGACATAAGGATGCAGAAGGGCGTGAGGACATAAGAGCGTGAGGACATTAGGGTGCAAGGACATAAAGAACGCAGAGACGTACATCGGCAATATGCACAAATATTTTTGTGCTTCGCAAAATAACTATATAATTAAAGAAACAAACTTGATTATTTTTTAATGAGTATTTTGTTTAATCTTGAATGTCAAGTTTTGTGCATTTTTCGAATTTGAGGTGAAGTTTTGTGCAAATATAAGTTAGGTTTCTAAATTTATTCTTTCAAAAAAAATCAAAAAACGCCCAACAGGTCACCGATTGTTTTTACTTGCTATCATTTTATGATTGCTCTTAATCTGTTAAGCAAACAATAATATAACTATTGTTTTGTCCCGCTGTGAAGCAAATGCACGTGTACTAGTAGCAATTATTATTCAGAGTTTAGAGAAATCTATCACTTTCTCTTTTTTAATTTTTCTTTGTTGCAATTTATTTGGAAAGTTGACCAATTTCGTTTTTTTTAATTACATGATTATTTTCCAAACCACAAAAGTGTTAATGCAGATTGCAGAGTTACATTTCAGTGTCCTTATCTCCTTGCGCCCATTTGTCCAAAACCCTTTTGTCATAGATCGCACAATTCTATGTATAATTAAACCTAGTGAAACATTGGAAATATTATCATGGTTTTTATGAGTTTTTGCCAGGTAAAGAAGACTACAAGTACTATTGGAAAATTTTTAACATGAAATTTTCGGTGATACAATAAATTAGTAGTAAAAATACTAAGAACTTCAAGAAAATTTAACATTTTTTAGTTTTGCAATAAACTCGTGTAATACAGAACGGGTAGTACTTTTCTTACGACACTATTAAAAATCAACTAAAATCTAGTTTGTTTAACTAAAAATTTAATGGGAATTCTATCAAAATCAACTAAAATCTAGTTTTCAAAACAAGAAATTTAATGCAAATTCATAAAAAATGCCGCACTATTACCAGCATGTATTGAAAACACCTCCATCCAAAAAAAAGTTTTAAAGGACGCCTTCAAGATCATTCGAAATCTGGTTTAGTTTATTAAAATCATCAAGCAAAAGTGATACAAAGTTTGAAGATAAAAGGCAAATTGTTCTGAACCTCATAGGCATTGCCAGGATTTTAATTGGGGGGTGAAGGCAAATTGCAAGTCACTGGCACTGACATCAAAATTTTTGAAAAAAGGAACTTTTAGTGGGACAAAGATAATGCAGTATGCCCTGCTACAACCTTTTTTGAAAGGATATCTGTATTGCCCATAAGTATAATGATGTGGAGATGGGCCCAGCAAACTTGTTACTTGCTTCGGTGTAGTTAACAGCAAGTATAAAGAAAGATTCGATTTTAAAATTTTCCAATTACTGCTTGCCACTGCCCACAAAGCTCGCTTGCGCAGGCGGTTTATTCATTCACGCAAAGGTATTTTTATGCAGGCCTGCAGGGCCTTTTTCAAGCAATTATTCTAACTAAAATAGCCCTAAAATTATGTGATTTTTGCAAAAAAATTGCAAAAACCACCGAGTGATGAGGGCAAAAGCCCTTGGCCTTCTTGCCGCCGGTAGCTCAAAGAAAGAAAGAAGTTTTTTGATCAATTCACAATCGACATATTGAAAAAACAAAGAAACAAAAAAGCAAAACCATATATTGAAACAAACACAGTCAAAGGAATCAGCAAGGTGCACCAAACATAGTCGTCGATTTTTTGTTGGTTAAATAAATTCTGAGGGGCGAAATGTTTTTGCGAAGTTTGGTTAAACTTAATAATTTTATTTTAGTTCGGAATTTTGCCCCCAAATTCAGGTGAAGACCAAAAGAAAAAAAGGCCCTCGCAGCATTCTGGTTATTCTATCGCAGTCCAGAATTTCGGATTCTTGTTGCTGATTTGGTATTACGTGCCACAAAACCAAGGGGGCTAGACATAATTCGCCCCCTTCAGTATCAGACCCGAGGGAGCATCGCCCCCCGAAAGTGATGCCTATGGCACCAAATAACCTGAAGGGTGCACTATCCCCAAAATAGCCCCCGCAATGCATGCATGGCTTTATGCACTTGCTAATAGATTTTGTTTTTTGTTATTAATTATTGGTATTTCAGATTGTAGTCTTTCATCTAGGAACCAGCCAGTTAGTTAAGCGGTAATGTATTTGTCACTGGAGCGGTATGGGTGTGAGATTAAAACCTTGGCCGGTTAAATTGTACTCAGTGTTGCCAACGGCTCACCATCGCTGCGACATTTCTTTAAAACAAGGTGTGCTGCATAGGCGCAATGACATGGAAATTAGCCCCACAAAGTCTTTGTATGCTTTGGCATAATACAACGAGTATCTATTGGAAGATTTCATTGATTTTGCCTTTTGTAGAACAACCAAAAAGGACTAAAGACTAATATTGCCGTGTAGTAGTTTAACGCGTTTGACGAGCGGTAGTTTAACGCGTTTGACTCTGAAATGGGACGTCTGAGGTTTAAATCTTTGGCCTATCAAATTAAACGCAGAGCTGCCAATAGCTCACCACCGCTGCGACAGTTATTCGAAAGAAGCTGTGTTGCTCTGGCGCCATTTGCTTGCATGTTTAGGATGATTGGTCATTTATCTTCAAACTTTGCATCACTTTAGTTTGATGATTTTATAAAATAAACCAGATTTCGAATGATTTTGATAGCGTCCTAAGGTGATTTGATAGTGCCCTTAGGATCAAGGTGTTTCAGTACAGACCAGTACAGCATTTATTATAAATTCGCATCAAATTTTTTATTACAAACTACATTTCAGTTGATTTTAATTGAATTCTATATTTTTGAAAATATTTTGTGCAACAGTTTTATGCATGTATGTTGCTCAGTAAGTTTCTTACAAAATTCAACCTAAATCTGCATGCTTTTAAGCATGTTTTAAACTTTACAATTCTTTTTGAGATATTTCATTTCAAGGTTTAGGAGATCTCTCTAACAGTGTTGCCATTTAATTTTTTGCTTTTGAAATAATGTCGAAGGTATCTTTTACAACTGGTTTGAAAGCACCGGAATGCAAGGCAGCAGCATGAATATGTGTTACAGCAATTTTAATGCTTTACGAGTTAGTTAGGATATCCCAATAATTACAAGTTAAAGTTTATCTGGTAACGCTGTTAGGGAGATCTCCAAACTTTGCAATGAAGTATCTCAGAAACAATTGGTCAAAGAAAGCTGAAGTTGGGTGAAGATGTGTATTTGATTATTCGTTATTTTTTGGGCATGATCTTAATTGGATGCGGATGCTTCAATTCTTTTGAAGTATCTATCTTTCCTAATAGGCCAAGGGCTGAAATCACAAAAATTGATTAAACTTATACTATTTGCACCTGTTTTTTGTTTTTTGTTTTTCAGGACCTTCACGTTTGTGAAACGCAGACAAATTTAGGTTTGGTTCAATCTACTCCTACATAAATTCTACTTGCGTCAAGTTATGCATTTCAGTTGTTTCGAGCTGGCTTGACCTGCAGATTCCCCATCTAGTTAACATTAGAGCTGTTTAGTTTCGTTGCAAGATTTTGATTTGTGAAACCATTTTAAGCTAAAATGCTTGTCAGTTAATCTTTGCCAATCTTTTAGTGCATGAATTTAGAGTTACTGTAAAATAATTTTGTATTTTACAGAACACTATGGAGTTGGGCGAGTTCATCGTGTTTTTATCATGATGAAGTAATAAGTCCTTCATCGTTTTGTGAAGTCAAAGTTTCAAGTATACTACCCCTAATGCAAAGGTGAAAAAACAGAAATTTCAATTTGCTTTTTGAGCCAAAAAATGCAAGTTCGAAAAGACTGGCAAGATGGTTAAGTCCGCAGCCTCTCATAATTAAACTAACTCAACAAAATTAATATGAATTTACAACTGTGCGTCAGACGACTGGTATTACTCTTTGCCAATCTTTTAATTGACTATAAATTTAAACAACTAGTTTAAGTTTGTATTTTACAGAGCATTGTGGTGTTTGGTGAGGTGGCATGGCTCTCGCGATCTTTAAAATGTGCTTTGTCAAGTAATGAAAAGATTCTAATAACACACTGAATGCAGAGGTGAGAGACTACTCTCGTAAACAAGATTCTAAACGCAAAAGCCTTAACTGATTTCATGCACTGAGGCTAGTCAGTTGCTTACGTTCATAATCATATAGCATAATAACACATTAGCTCAGCTGTTAAACAATTTCAACTTAATATTAAATATACTGCAGTTACGGAAATTTTGTTTTTAGTTAGGAGAACCAATAATTTTTTATTAAAGCTTGCTGTCTCAAATTTTTAACCAATTTTTGGAATAGATATATTAAGGCGACCATTTGTCAAGAAGTTTAATAACGTCGGAAAGAAATATATATAACAGTCTGTCCTACGCAATGTACACTCCTGAGTTAATAGTTTGTCTTGATTAGGTCCCGTAAATGCTAGATCCATCACTGCTAATTTGTTCTTGATATTGACTTGATTTAGGAAAGGAAACCTGCAAAGCTTTTTTTTAACTGGAGTAACGTTTGCTTCTATTAAAAATTTAAAACTATGCAAACGCAATTTAATCAAGTTTGTCAAAATTGCGCTCAACTGAATGTTCTCGAGATGATATACTTTGTTTTAACCGAAAAGTTTGACGTCCTTCGTGGTCGACTCCTGAGAAATCATAACGACTTCCACTGGCAGTTAGGTGGCCAGATTAACCACCAACCCTGCAGCCGCAAAGCAGCTCGAGTCATAAGATGCACAACGCTGTTTCGAGCTTATAACTCTCATCGGCAGCCCTCAGCTTCTCTTATCAAAGGTATTCCCCAGCCGGACAAGACTTTTGCTCAAACTGGACAAACCTTGAGTGCTCGCACAGTGGCAGAGGCTTTCTAGGGAATAAACGATTTTTCACTTGTGGTACTTAAAACAAGTGAAAAATCGCTGGACCCGTGCAGTAAGGAACTTAAAACAAGTGAAAAATTGTGGTACTTAAAACAAGTTGAAATTGAATTGTGGTACTTAAAATCGTGGTACTTAAAACACGTGAAAAATCGCTGGACCCGTGAATTATGATTTCCCAGGAGTCGACCACGAAGGACGTCAAACTTTACGGTTATGATTTCCGTGATCACACAGAGGCTTTGTAGGGAATAAACGATTTTTCACTTGTGGTACTTAAAACAAGTGAAAAATCGCTGGACCCGTGCAGTACGGAACTTAAAACAAGTGAAAAATTGTGGTACTTAAAACAAGTTGAAATTGAATTGTGGTACTTAAAATCGTGGTACTTAAAACACGTGAAAAATCGCTGGACCCGTGAATTATGATTTCCCAGGAATCGACCACGAAGGACGTCAAACTTTACGGTTATGATTTCCGTGATCACACAGAGGCTTTGTAGGGAATAAACGATTTTTCACTTGTGGTACTTAAAACAAGTGAAAAATAGCAGGGATAGCCTATGTAGTAGGGATAGCCTATGGCTGCCCTTTCTACACGGGTCCAGCGATTTTTCACTTGTTTTTTTTAGGCACCACAAGTGAAAAATCGTGTATTCCCTACAAAGCCTCTGCCACTGTGCAAGCCATTAAGGTTTGTTCAGTTTGGCCAAGAGTCTTAATTTGTTAGAGAAGCTGAGGGCTGCCGATGAGAGCTAAAAGTTCGAAACACCGCAGTCCAGCTCTGTGCATACTTTGTGTTACTTTTTTTCTTTTGGTTTCAGTTTTGCATGGCTTGGATTTTGATGAAAAATTGGATCAACGGCATATCGCAGCTAGAGTTTTGTCTTTCAGCTGCGTTTCTTTGTGAAAATTGGATCCGATAATGCTAAATCGTATTTCGACACTTTGATCACTCAAAAGAAGGAACGTCGTGTTTAAAAAAACTGATGCACAGTCACCCGAACTTTTGTTCCGATCACTAAGTCGAACATAAATAAACGTTTGTGCGCATTTTCATTGACCGCACAGATACTTTTTCCATATTCAAAAAAAGATCAACATAAAGGACTTCAACTTATTATTAAAGAAATAATAGATTTAAAGGCTAATTCTTTTTCTTTTCACAACAAGGTGAAAGAGAACTGTCAAATGGTACTGTGCATTCCTATATCTATATAACATTCAAAACTTGAGGACGAGGTTCTTTTCGAGCTCCTCAAGAAACATTTTAATTAACTTATTCAGCGTTCAGGGAAGAGTTCTTCGGACTTTTCACATTCTTTGGACGAAACCCGACGTAAGGGCGCACAAAAAAGCGCGCAGGACATAGGATGCAGCCAAAAGCGAAAAGATATACGGGCACTGAGAGACATAATCCTGCGATCTGCACTAACTTTTTGGTGCTTCAAAAAATATTGCTTCAAGTTAGTCATCATCAGACAACATATTGCTTCAAGTTAGTTATCGGAAATTATTAACAGTGTAAAATACTAAGATGCCAAAGTTGTTTCTGCGGCAAACGCTTTACTATGTAAACTTTGAATTTTGTAAACATTCTAGTGTCTAGTACGAACTCAAGGTACTTCAGATATAAAGGCGTACAGTAGAGATAAGAAAGTCTTGTGCAAGCAAAGCATAGCGTTAATTGTAAGCTTTTCAGGAAGTTTCAACTAGGTAATGTTGCAACTTATGCGAACTTGATTTATTTCTTTTAAAAGTACTTTGTTTTTTCAATTTTCAAATATCACAAAAGAAGTCGAATTCGCATTCATTGCTTTAATCATTAATTAAGGCGCGCTGCTAATAATGTTAGTGATAAGAAGCGCTGCACTTTAATTTTGTTTGAAACAAAGCATTGAAGAAAGAATGTATATTTTCAACAATTATACGAGTATTAACTTGCTAGGCGACTTTTTTGCCTTTTTATTTTGCGTTGACACTTTAAAGTAAAAACTTCCGTGTGCGTGATCTGTTGGTTTTCATACTCAATTGTTAAAAATAGGGCGAGGTAAGAGGGGTAAATATGTCAAAAAATAATGCATAAAATTCGTGATAAATTTACCAAGAAAAATGAAAGTTTGGCACAGTTTAATTAACTGCTTATCTGGTTTTAGGCACGTCCTTCTTTGCACGTCAAAAACCGTGAGGTTCTATAATGATAACACAGGCCAACAAAAAAAAATTTTTTTCAAAAGGCAGAAGATGTTGGATCGTTTTTAGAGTAAATCGGGGGTGCTGAGTCCGAAAATGCACTTAGTTTTGCCGAATTGGCTCTAGTTTTTGAGATATTTTACTTTTTATATTTTTATATATTTGCTTGAGCATAGTGCATTCTGTAGAACAGCACAAAATCTACGATTTTACGCTGATTCAATGCCTGACGACGTTGAATCCTTGCTAATTTGGTTAATTTTGTTTAATGGGAATATTGATGATTCATGAAACTGAAAGTCTGATGACGACTTATGTAACATTTACGATTTCCTATTAAATGTTTCTCTTAGTACGTTCACATTTCTTCAAACAGTTCAGTATCATTTCTTCAAAGAGTATCAGTTTTAATACATTTGTCCTCCCCTGTGCAATAAAACAGCTATGATTAAGCCTAGAAGGCAGTACAGGAGTACATTGTGAAAAGTGCAGGCATCACTCAGTTAGCTAATGTGCTAGATCTTGTGAATTTAGAGTTTTTTTTTTGCAAAAAACTTAAAAGGGTTGCTTTGTATTTTATTGCAGGAAACTTGAGTTACACTTTATTGAATTAAGCTGTAAATTGTTACGTGACAAGTAAAGATGAGTATTAAGAGAAGGCAGTGCCGAAACAATCCAGACGCATTTTGCTACATTTGTGGTGATTACATGATGGCAAAGTGCAGATTTAACGTGAGAGACTTTACAAAGAGAGCTTATGAAGCCTACTTTGGCTTGAAGTTAGGGGACCAAGACAAGCCTTGGGCACCTCACAAACTGTGCAAACATTGTACTGAAACGCTGCGCTTTTGGACCCAAGGCAAAGTCAATTCGATGCGGTTTGGGGTTCCTATGGTATGGCGTGAACCTAAAAATTACCATGACGATTGTTATTTTTGTATAGTGAACATGTCTCGATGGAATCAGCGAAAGAAGAAAGACTGGTATTACCCTGGTATTGAGTCTGCTCGACGACCCATACCACATTGTGCTGAAGTTCCAGTTCCTGCTTTCACTTCCTTACCTGCACTCACTGCTGCAGATCAAATGCTGGAGGCAATGGATGATACTGATAGTGGAGACAGTAGCATCAGTAGCTCCGCCATTTTGGGTGGTGTAGAATCTTCACCCAGTTCAAAGCCAAAACCGTTTAGTCAAGGACAATTGAATGATCTAATTCGTGATCTCGGCCTATCTAAGGAATCTTCTGAAATTTTGGCATCTCGTCTTGATGAACATGGCATACTAGGTTCAGAAACTAAAATTACATTCTACCGTAACAGGGATGACATGTTGATCCGTTTTTTTACTATGGAAGATAACTTTGTTTATTGTAACGACATCCAAGGCCTTCTTTCAAAAATGGGTCTTCCGGAGTACAATCCAGATGATTGGAGATTGTTTATCGACAGCTCCAAACGTAGTTTGAAATGTGTGTTACTTCACAATGGTAACATGTTTGCATGTGTTCCGATCGGACATTCCGTGGTTCTTAAGGAACACTATCAAAATGTGAAGATGTGTTTGGAAAAACTGCGTTACAGTGAGCACAACTGGGCCCTTTGTGTAGACTTTAAAATGGTCAATTTTTTGCTAGAACAGCAAGGGGGATACACCAAACACCCTTGCTTTCTCTGTTACTGGGATAGTCGCGCTACTGATCAGCACTGGGTAAAGAAGTATTGGCCATCACGACAAGATCTTGCTATCGGAGACAAAAATATCATTAATGAGCCACTTGTAAATCGTGATCGCATTATTCTGCCACCACTACACATAAAGCTGGGTCTGATGAAACAATTCGTGAAGGCTCTTGATAAAGATGGCGATTGTTTTAATTACATCGCCAAAACCTTTCCCGGCCTCAGCATAGAAAAGCTTAAAGGAGGTATCTTTGATGGACCCCAAATTCGAAAACTAATGCAAGATCAAACCTTCACTGCTCGTATGACAGTAGTCGAGAAGGCTGCCTGGTGCTCATATGTCTCAGTGATACGAGAGTTTCTAGGTAACACAAAATCTTCCAACTACCGGATCCTTGTGGATGCGATGCATCAGAACTTTCAAGCTCTTGGCGCAAGGATGAGCATAAAACTTCACTATCTATTCAGCCATCTAGACTATTTCCCAGGCAATCTTGGCGATGTTAGGAGAGGTTCGAACAAAGGGAGAGGTTCCATCAAGACATTAGGACAATGGAAGAAAGATATCAAGGTCGTTGGGACGTTCACATGATGGCGGATTATTGCTGGACTTTGATCCGGGATTGTACCGAACAAAGTCATAGGCGGAAATCGTACAAGCGAACTTTCCTTCAGATGAACAGTTAAAATGGAATTGGGCTTGCAAGCCAATGTGACGTGCTTGTTTTGCAAATAATGGACCAATACAAGTATTTGTATTTTTAGTGATGTTGATTGCAGTATGTTTACTACATAGTATGCTTTTTTTATCCCGCAAATTAAGAGCTTTGCCAGCATTGGCTCAGTAGCCATTCTTTCCAGGCATATATCTATCAGTTACCCTAAACTAACATATTGTTCATTGACCAGCCTTATATAAATGTTCATTTAAAAGTAGTCACTAACGGTATAAAATAAACCTAAATATTAAAATATCTCAAAAACTAGAGCCAATCTGAAAAAAATAAGGTCATTTTCAAACTCAGCGCTCCCAATATACCTTTAAACCGCTCTTACCTTATATGCCAAAATTTTTTTGTTGGCCAGTGTAATGTTTAAAAAGGAAATTCCTTAAAAAAGTCTTAGGCGTACACATTAAATTATTGACTAGTTTAAATTTATTCATTGATCAACCCTAATTTTAAGAGTAATTCTCTTTATGTTGATAAATGATATACTTTATTAAAAACAATGTACCAAGAAAATTAATAATAAGCTATACACAGTATCCAGAGTTTTACAGGCACAATCAAACCTTTGATTAACAGCTTAAGACATACTGTTTCGGAATCGACATTCATCTTTTATTCCTCGTCAGTATAGCTAGGACTACAGGTATGAATATGAGCGTAGATTCCTTGCCTTTCCATGCTCATGTTCATGCCTGTAGTCCCAGGTATACTGACGAGGAATAAAAAACGAATGTCGATTCCAAAACAGTACGTCCTAAGCTGTTAATCAAAGGTTTGTTTGTGCCTATAAGACTCTGGATACGATATCTTTAATTTTGCAGAACAATTTTTATGTTTGTGAATAATTGACTTATCTATACATATCCAAAAGTAATTTTCTTTTTAGTGTTGTTAACTTTGGAGGAATCAATCCCTGTGGTTGGTACGCTTAGATTTTACGCAAAATCATGAATAGAACTACAGCTGTAGTTTGTCCTAAACTACTGAAAAGTAGTAATACCTGGTAGAACGCCAATTTTTCATTAAAGGTTCTATAAGCTAATTTTGTTTCAAAGATCGCTCCAGTCGTTCTGATTTTTTTTTTAGTAGAATAGTGTGGTAAAATATAACTGAATTTCGAAATTATAAGTTATTGCCACTGCCTACATAGATGCACCTTTTTTATGTAGCCGGTTCAGAACTTTTTTTATGTAGTACCAAGTAATATGCAGCATTTTCTAAACAAAAAGTTTAACCAAAATAGGCAAAAACTACGTTACTTGAAAACATCACAAAATTGTCAAACGCTGGGAGTTCCGCTTTATGGCCCATAAGGTTACCTGTATTAACCTCATTCTATTGTAAATTAATACCTCGTAAACGACTGGCCTCAACTCTCCCTTGTTACATCGTGGTTGCACGCCCGCCAGAATCACAATCTGATATTAAATAAAAAATCCAAGTTTGGCCCGCGACTTATCCAGTTGTTTCTATTTCGCCCAACAATGCAAAAGTTTACCCCTGCTTTACCGTATATCATTTTTTGATATGTTTTTTCGTTTTTACACTTCACTCTGCAGATAATAGGATGTTAGGTGATGTGCAGTATTCATTATTATTTATGTGCAGTATATTTCATGCAAAATGTACTAATTACTTCGTTTTACGATTAAATTTCTACGTTTCACAAAAGAATCTAATGCACAAAATACACAATCCATTTTACGCGAAAGATGGAAATAAAGATTTTCATACTACACGTTTCTAAAATGTGTATTAGTAAATTTATCAATTATGAGACCTTTGCTGAAAAACTTGCTTTTTGCAAAACTCGAACATAAACTTAAAAATAAAAAAACGCCAATGTTTTTGTCGAATCCGGAAAAGCTGAAAAAAACTTTCGATCCTGTTCGTGTCCCTGTTAAATAAATTAGACACTTTTTCAATATTTTCAATAAAAACTATCTTTTGGTTGCAAAACTACTTTCTATGTTTGCGTAAATGCCTATGGTACGTCCATAAAGATACTAGAAAACATGCAAAATAAATTTTTTAAAAGGTTTGTCGCAGAAAAAGCTTAGCGTGTTAGTAATCAAAACTGGTTTTAAGTTTATTTCTGATAATAATCAACTTGCTGCAATATTTTTAAAGATACTTTCCAAGCAATATTTTTAAAGATACTTTCCAAGCAATATTTTTTAAGATCATAGTTAAAGATAGCTTGCGATCCCGAAATATTGCTTCGCGGACCCCAGTTTGAGAATGAGAACCACTGGTAAACTTTGTTGATTTACACTTTTTTTTTATAAGAATCAGTAAATTTTGAGTTGAGGCTGGCTGTTCTTAATTTTTTGCCAATTTTCTGCCTCATTTGTTTGTGCATTTGAGAGCATCAATTTCAATTTTAGCAACCGTGTTTGTAAAATTGTTTAATTCCATATGTTCTGTCAGCTTGAGTGAACACTTTTTTGCTGCTTTTATTACAGCATCGTGATATTGCAAACGCAAAAAAGCAAGTTTTTTCAATTTGATCACCAGCCAAAAGTTTTCTCAATTGCCTGCGCAGCGTGCAACAGTACTTAATAGTCTTGGATTCAATGCAATTTTGCTTGCAAGTATTCTACTGGCAAATCACTAAAATGTAATCGTTTTGAATTTTTGCGGAGTTTAGTTTCTTTTTAGATTTGAAAATCATTCGTTTTCGCTTTTTTTATTTTTTACTTTTGAGCCTGGCATAGTTCTTAAATTTTGAACAAAACTGAGCCTCGTGTTCTTGTAGAAAAAGTTTATTGAATCTCAGATACGTACCACGTAGCAATCGCGGTATCACATTTGAGCTAAAGTTTTGGAAAAGGTATCATAGTTTGATGTTATACTAATACGTTTTGAACAATTATCATGTGCTCTATTTACTGTAGCTTGCCTTGAACTTGCAATAAAATGCATTGGAAAGGATTGATGCGTAAATTTGCAATGAGACTTCCAGATTGCAATTTCACGAAAGTCTAGTAGTATGCAATTTGAATGACGGGTGATCATGATACCAAACGATTTCCAAGGCTTTACAGTGTCATAATTGAGCAATATCATTTGTCATATTTTTATCTGTACTAATAACCAAGTTAGTTGCCATCATTCACTCTGAAATATGCAAAATTAAATCAACATCGGCAGAAATTCTTATGAGGTAGAGATGAGATGGAAGAACATAGATTAAACATAGTAACAGCCGTTGAATAATCTACAGTCGCTAGTGCTACAGGTTTCGGCAAAATGAGACCAGAATTTAAAAGAGTGATCGAAACTCCACTACGAGAGGGGTATTTGCCCAGGGACCTCGCAAGAATATACTCTTTAGAATGCGTTTAGTGGTTGAAGAACCAGCAGTAAAGACTAAACAGAAAGTTTTCGGCATTTTTGAGGATGAATGCAAGGTGAAAATCAAGCAATACCAAAAAAAAAGGTCTTACCAGCGCTTTTGGCCGCGAAATTGGATCGATCGACGCTAATGAAAATGTAAATACTAAAAATGTAAGCATTTATAGTTGCTTGGAGCTGCCTGAATTGCTACAGCCACAAACCCATTTGGAGCAGAGAGCCTGGAAAAAGGTGCCATTTTTACACCACGCAAAAAGTAGGCATCCTATCACCACACACGCGGCCACCGCTGATCAATAAATATGCTGCCCATTGCCATATAGCTAGATGAAACAGCAGAGAGCATGCAAACGATTAAATTGCTATCATCAGCTAAAATAAAAAAAAAAGTAAGTACGTCTCAAGTTCAGCGTAATGCGATTCAGCAAAATAACTTTTTCGTTTTTTTTTTTTATCAACGGCCTACACTGTCACTTGCAAAAGCTTTTCTCGAACTCATTATTGACTTTTGGATCTCATTTTGCTTACGTACAATGGTAACCTTGACAATTTCCAACTTGACCTCAAGTATACCTAACGCAGTCATACCTGAGCGGTTTTTCTATTGTGACTTTGCAGTGACCTGGAGTTAAATAGCCTTATGCTCTGAAATGTGGAACAAATTGGAAATATGCATTCTGGCCAAGCAGTGCCATCACAAACTCGAAGTAGCGAACACGAAGCACAGCCAAAAAAATTCTATCAAGCGAAGAGAATGTGCAAGAGAAATCGCTCGGTTGGGGTGTGCATTCAATGTAAAAAATCTTTATGTGAAACTTGCACGATGCTTGTACAACGTGTGTGCAAAAAGTGCACTACGTAATCAGTTTGAGTTTGTTGATTTTTTGTGTCCGTGTACTGTATTGTGTTAGCAAGGATTTAATTTGTGCGCGTGTGATTATGAACACAGTCAGTGTTTTCCAAATATAACAGAAAACAAAGCGAAAAAGTGCATCGGTATAAGATCTCACTTAATAGTAAAGTAAGTGTAACGCTAGCAGACAAATAAGACTTAAATATTAATGCTGACAATCGATTTATCGTGAAATCGAAAGCTATTAGTTCCACACAACCATATAAAGCTCGCCATTTACTCCGCAATAACCAAAGTAGTCAAAATGACTGCCTTGGGCATCTTAGGTAGGAAAAATCGTCGGGCATCAAAGTGTTAAAAAAAGCGCCGGTACGTATTGACCCCCAGCCTTGACAGGGTTACGTTGCATGCTTCAGAGTAAAAAATACGGCATTTTTTTATCAACCACCCCATTCCAAAGTTTACAAATAAATCCGATTTTGGGTATCACACTGGCTACGTATTTTATTGCATAGACATCAGCGTTTTGCAAACTTCTTTGGTCCCTATACGAAAGCCTGCCTACACCATTACAATTGCAGTTACTCTGATTTACAACCTGTGCTACACAAGAACCACTAGTGGTACGTGAAGGTTTTTCAGGTAATAGACGAGTAACTTGCATTATTTTGTTCACAAAAAACCTAAGATTCTAGTTTAGTTATGGGGTGTAGTTTCTAAAAAGGAATTAATTTTCCTTAAGCCTGCTATTCATGTTGTTTTATAACATTACAATACCATTTTCAAAATGCAGGTCCTTTTAACCAGCTACCTTAGAATGTTTATGCTTTATTACAACAGGGTTTCTTTTTACGTCAGCGGTAAAAAGATTGGCAAGACTGGTAATCGAAGAACATCTATTGTGGCTAAATAAGAAAATGTTTTGTTATTCCATGCTACTATGAAACGTGGCATCAAGGAAATGCTGTTGCTAAGAAAATGCTGTTGATATTTATGAGTAAGAGCTTCAAATTAAGTTTGGAATTTGTAATAATACAACGTAATAAATTGATGTCATCGGTCATCCAGTTATCATATTAGTTGTTGTGCAAGAGGTGGTATACGTTGATAGCACGAGGTGCTCACATCGTGCGAGCAGGGATGTGGAAGCGGCAATTTTTGAATCGCTTCTGCTTCCAACCTTAGCACTTCCGTTTCTACCACTTGATGACGTAATTTTTGCTTAAAATTTTTTGATCTGAAAATTCTTGGGCAAAAATTTTTTTTTAGGTAAGTCAACATAAAACAGCTTTGTGGTATTATAATGAAGTAATTGGAACGGCAATGTTTCACGGAAACAACCATATTTTTATTTTCGGCGTATTTTGTAGAATTTGCATTCAGACACTTTGTAAACGGCGCTGCAATCTTCTACGTTTTAGCTGAAATGTTTGCATTTAGTTACAGCTTTATAGTATAGTAACCTTGAGTTACTGAAGTGTATGGTTGAGTAATATTACAGTATTCAAGTTGTTTAATGAGTTATTGCTAACCTTATATTTGTGTTTTAGATATGATTAGTTTTGGTTGATTTAACACAATAATTTGTGATAAGTAGTCTTCATTTCATTTTAATCAACCACTTAATTGCAGTTAAGACAGATGGATAAAAGTATGAAACCTGAAAGTTTTGAGGTTGATCCTTCAGCGCCAGGTGTGAAGAGAAAGTGATTGCATTGGCACAAAACACTAGCGGGTTACATTAAATCGTTTGCGAAAATCAGGTAAGCAAACACGCTTAAGATATTGATTAATCACGTTGATGCAGCCACCTATGAAGTCATCAGTAAAGTTGACACTTACAACGTGGCAATCAGAACCTTGCGCGATATTTTTGTCAAACCTACAAATGAAATATTCGCGAAATACCACTCTCAACTTGCAAGCAACAGTTTAATCAGTCAATAGACGAATACCTTCAAATCTTAAAGAGACTCAGCAAAGAGGGTAATTACGCTGCAGAATTACGCTGAAGAACATCAGCAGCAGGCCATCAGAGATGCCTTCGTGGCAGGCATTTATTCGGCCTCGATCCGTCAGCGACGTTAGAGAGCGAAAACATGAACTTGCAATGCGTTATTGATCGAGTTAGATCCTTGGAAGATACTCAACGCAATGCAGAAAAATTCCGTGCTCCTAATCTTGAGGCTAGCTTCACAGCAGCTACCACTAGTCATGCTTTGGATCAGATATCCGAAACTTTGAATTCTCCAGCTGATAGAAATGTGTCAACCTCTCAACTCTGTAGCGCTGCGCAAAGCACAAAATGTTATTTCTGTGAAAATAAACGCCACCCTTTTAAGGAGTGTCCTGCAAGAGAATCGATTTGTTTTAAATACAACAAAGAGAGACATTTTTCTAAAGTGTGTCGCTCCAGAGCAACGTCATATGCGAAAACAACTACAGCTGCATTAACCACGGCTGTTATGACAATTTTCGCGCAATCAACGGTTGACTCAACTTCGAAAACTAGTATTGTAGTAGAGCTGAATGGCCCTACGGTTTATGCTTTATTGGATACATGTGCTTTGAACAGTCACGTGAACGAGTAGTAGCAAAACGGTTAAATTTAGAGATTGCAGAGAGTACTGCTTGCATCGGATTGGCTGTCAAAGGCTGCTGCTCGAAAAGTCTTGGGATTTGTAAAGGTACAGTAGGATTACAGCAGTGAATTTACAACAAAGTCCCTTTCACTGAGCTGAAAGATCTGCTTACTGATGTAGTCCTGGGTCAAGACTTCATGAATCAACACGAAGCAGTTAATATCCATTTTGGTGGCGCAGAACTGCCCCTGAATCTAAGTGCTTTGAAACCACTTACAATTTCGCAGCCTCCAAAGTTGTTTCAGTATATGACGAAGAACTGCCATCCTATAATTACAAAATCGAGAAGAGATTCTATTGCTAACAGCCGCTTCATTTCGGTAGAAACCAAACGACTTTTTTCGGAAGTCATTACTGAGCGCAGCAATTCTCCCTGGTGTGCTGAAGTAGTGGTCACCACTAATGAAAACCGCAAGAAACGCATGTGCATTGACTATAGTCAGAATGAAAATAAGTTAATCTTGCTGGATGGCTATCCCCTTCCTCGAATGCAAGATGTTAATAATAAGGTATCGCAATACAATGTCTTCTCCACCTTGGATTTGAAGAGCGCATACGATTAAGTTGAACTTTCAGCAGACGATTAGATATTTACCGCATTTGAAGCAGATGGCCAACTCTTTCAATTTATACGATTGCCATTTGGTTTGAAGAAAGCAGTGCCACGCTTCCAAGGTATTATCGACAATATCATCGAAGACAACAACTGCCAAGGTACACATGCATATTTGGACAATATTACCGTAGAAGGAAAAACTCAGAAAGAACATGATGAAAATCTCCAACACTTTAAAAGTGTTGCAAAGCAGTACAATCTAACCTTCAATAAAAGTAAGTACACATAATCCTCTAGCTCTATTGATCTGTTAGGGTATCGAATATCATCAGGAACACTGTAACCTGACCCACAACGTGTGAAGCCACTGTTGGAGCTGCCGATGCTTGATAATCCCAAAGCACTGCGTAGAGTCAAAGGAATGTTTGCGTGCTACGCACAATGGATACCCAATTACTCAGATAAAATCAAACCCTGGTACAGACTAAAAACTTCTCGTTAAGCAAAGAAACGTCGTCATCATACAAAGACCTGAAGAAATGCTTGACCAATGTTACTCTGGTAGTTATTAAATGACAGCAAGGTGTTTACCATTGAAACTGACGTGCTGAAGTGGCCATTTCTGCTTCCTTAAATCAAGAAAATAAACCTGTTGCTTTTTTCTCAAGAACACTGAATGCAAATGAGACACCACACTCGATCGTCGAGAAAGAAGCCACTGCCATTGTGGAAGCTGTTAAGAGGTGGATTTTCTCCAAGGTCGGCGTTTTAAAATAATAACTGATCAAAAATCTGTTTCTTTCATGTTTGACAATAAGAGACATAGCAAAGTTAAAAATGAAAAAATTTTGAGATGGTGACTTGAACTATCTCAGTACGATTAAAATATCATTTACAGAGCTGGAAGTAGTATATATTGGTCGAAATGCTGTACGTTTAGGGCGTAGGGCGTAGGGTGTTTAGGGCGTAGGGTGTTTAGGGCATAGGGTGTTTAGGGCATAGGGTGTTTAGGGCATAGGGTGTTTAGGGCGTAGGGTGTTTAGGGTGTTTGCAAAGTTATCCAATTGGGGCGTCATCCAATTGCAGTGTTGTAGTCCCTAGTTCTAACCTTAGATGTAGTCCTAGCTAGTTGTAAAAACCGAAACTTAGTCTTGAGTGTCTTGACTGAGTACCGAACCACCGCATGTGGTTTGCCTGGCTTCAAGTCTAAAGACCCTTAGTGTCTTACGTGAGTACCGAACCACCACAGGTGGTTTGCCTGGGAACTGGCTATGGTTCAAGTCTCAAGTGTCATTTAACTGGTTAAAAGCAAATAACTAACCTGAGAAACGAAACTTAGTGTTGATCTGAAGAGTGACTGAGTACCGAACCACCGCAGGTGCCTGGCTTCAAGTGTAAAGACCCTTAGTGTCTTACCTGAGTATCAAACCACCGCAGGTGGTTTGCCTGGCTTCAAGTCAAAAGACCCTTAGCGTCTTGCTCGAGTACCGAACCACCGCAGGTGGTTTGCCTGGCTTCAAGTTCAAAGTAGTAGCCGGTTAAAAGTAAATAACCTGAAAACCCGGTAGTTTCTGAATCTAAAAAGATTATCTGGTTTATGCTATGAAGTCTATTTTGTACGTTTGAGAATAAGCTTCATGTAACTCGAAACGTTTCCTGTCGCTGAATTTTCGATGCCGTGTCGAAATCGTAAAAAAACAGCTGTTTACATAAACACTATGTGATAAAGTTCTATTTAGACCCGAACATCTGATCGAACAGCTTTCAAAACGCCCAAGATTTTTTAACGTTTAAGATTACTTCAAGTACCAAGAAATTATAGATTTTGTTTGCTTTTTAGAAACAAAATCTATAATTTCTTGCGCTTTGCAAAAAGCTTTGTAAAAAGCAAACAAAATCTATAATTTCTTGGTACCTGAAGTAATCTTAAACGTTAAAAAATCTTGGGCGTTTTGAAAGCTGTTCGATCAGATGTTCGGGTCTAAATAGAACTTTATCACATAGCGTTTACAAATTGTTTTGAATATTTAGTTGTACACCATCAAAATTTTTGAAATCCTATGAACAATGTATATTAGACTTTAGATTCTGATATCTACAAGGCAAACAACATACCTTATTCTAAAAACTAACGTTTCCAAGAAAAAACTTTCAAATCAAAGCGGTAAAAGAATTCATAAAAACCTCGAAAAGTACAGTCATATAGCTTCGACTTAGGAAAAAAACATTACGCGACTATGGTTGTGACACAAAAAATCATACGTCCGACAGCAATATTGTCTAAACACGACTCAAAATGCAAAAAAATGCGAGAATGGATTTTTACTGCGAATTATACATTGCAAAATTTTAGATCTCAAGCGTTTAAAACTTAGAAAACTACAGTCATAATAATGTTTTGACCTGAAAAAAGCGGTGGCGATAGGCAGTGATTGAGCATTGGAAAAGATTGCTGACTGTGGTTCGATTCTCTAACCGGTAATAATGCGTCGATGTGTCCTTGGAAAAGATTCTTTACGCTTATTTCCCCATTTGGACCAAGCAATCAATACCTGTTGTGGTGGACCAGCCTGACAAAATACTAGCAAACAAAACCCCAAAAAAAGGTGCTCTGTGTTGGTTTGATTAGATAGGTGCAGACGAGTGCCTGGTTCATACGAACGAACGAACGAACCTGAAAAACGAGTTGTTCCAATTTGATTTTTTACTTGATAACGTGTTAAAAGTTCAAAGATATTAAAAAGTAACATGTAGATCCTTCTGTAAGTTTCAAAGTATCAGTATTTTGGTCGTTAGACACACAAATATGCAAAATCTGAAGAGTTAAATACTGTTGTTATTTTTTCAATTCAAGTTTCTGAGACTTGATTAACGACTTTAACGTAAAAAGCAGCTATTTTTTCTACTTTAAACAAAAACATTCTAATAAATCGTAACTTTTAATTAACTTTTTTTGCGTTCGTTAAGAATAACTTTGTCAAAACTATTTTAGAATGGTATGATTTCTTTGTCTTGAATGACATTTTTACCATAAATATCATTAAACTTGTTTAACTTATTAATTTTTTTATTGATTTTCATGTTTTAAAGTAAGTGTTTTTGTAAAAATAACTTAAATTGTTTCGCTTTGTCTCAAATTGAATTTTTTCCTTGAAAGCGGTAATTTTTAACAATTTTTTAGTCATACAATTTTTTCAGACCTTAAATTTGGTAGAAAATGTTCAAAGTATTAAAATGTCTGGTAAATCACTTAGTTAAAAAAGATAATGCTTATTATTTTTAATCAAAAAGTCCAAACTTTGTTTGTTTTCGTAGCCATAGTTTTGTAAAAAACATTCAAAATCTTGCATTTCGTCATTTTGAATTGAAATTTTTAGCAAAAATAGTCTTCTTTTCTACTTTAAAACAAAAACGTTTACCTAACATTTTAAATTTTTAAGCAGTTTTTTAGTTTTACACTAATTTTTTTACTAAAATGCCATAAAATTTAACCAGAATAGATAATGTTTATTAATTTTAGTCAATAAATCTCGACTTTTTTGTGGTCGTAGCGATAATTTTGTAAAAAATCTTACGTTTCGTCATTTCAAATTGAAAATTTAAGTACAAATAATCTTTTTTGTACTATAAAACTAAAACGTTTACCTAACATCTTACTTTTTTTTAGTTTTACACTAATTTTTTTACTGAAATGCCGTAAAATTTTATTCAACTACACTCTATCTTGAGTTAAAACAAGAACTTTTACTATTTTTTTTGGTATTATTCGATACTAAACCTTGCCTTATAGTTTCAAGTTATAAAATTTACATTAGTTTTTGCGATTTTCTTGTTTGCGTCAAACTGTTTTTTGCAGAAATCAAAATCTTACAATTTATTTGATTAAAACAATAATTCAACCTTAAAACGAATATTATATGAAAAATTTTAATCAAAATTTTAATCAAAATTTTTCTAAAAAAGGTGTGTTTTTTATTGCTTTATCTTGTTGTATTGGGGTAAATTCGTCAAAATATCTTACACCGTCGCGATTTATTTATCTTGAGTGAAAATTCTAACAAACATAAACCGGAAAATTCACCTAAAACTTGAACAAGTCATTAACTTTCTTTTTTTTGTGTTGCAATAGTTTGATCAAAAAGATTCCGGTCTTACAATTTCTTGGACTTGGAAAGTAATTTCATCTTAAACATCGGAAACTTACTTGAAAATTTTAACTTTTTTTGGAGAATTTTTGTTTACCTAAAGCAATTTTAAAAAAATGCTTACAGTCTTACGTTTTTTTATCTTGAAGATTGCTTTACCTTAAAAAACTTACCTAAGATTGTAAAAATTTCAACAACTGCCTTGATTTCGTAGAAAAAGTTGGTCAAAAGCACTAAAAACCTCACGATTTCTTTGCATTGAATAAAAATTTTATCTAAAAAATCGAAAACTTACTTAAAACCTCACAAGTTTTCAAATAATCTTGTTTATACAGAGATAGTTTTGTGAAAAATAGTTGAGGTCTTACGATTTCTTTGTTTAAAACAATAATTTTACCTTGAAATGAATATCATTCGATAACTTTTTCAAAAATTTTCTAAAATCTTGTTTTTTTATGACGTAATACTGTTTTCAAAGGAATAAGTTCACCAAAATCTCTTAATTCCTTAAAATTTCTTTGCCTTGAGTGAAAAGTGTTACGTAAGTAATCGAAACTCTTGCCTGAAAGTTAATTAAGTTTTTTTGCTTGCATCAGGATGATTTGATCAAAATATTCAAAATTGTTGTGCTTATTTGTCTTGAATACTGTTTGCACCTCAAAAGTGTACCCAACATTGTAAATTTTTAATGATTTTCTTGTGTTCATAGAATAGTTTTATGAAAAACGATTCCAAGTTTTGCAATTTCTTTTTTTCTGGAATAATAGTTTTATTAAAAGCACGAAACACTTTCTTAAAGTGTATAGTTTTTAATAACTACCATAAAAACCTCTGTTTGAGTGCTACCTTTATTCGAACGCTACCTCTAATAAAACGCCACTATAGCAGTTTCAAAAATAAAGCGCCACCCTTTAATTGAACACCACCTTTGATAGAACACCACTTTGAAATTCATTATGCTAATTAATAATCAAATGGTTTTCTACATCACAAAATAATAATTTCCCATTTACCGGTATACCAATCCCAGCACAAAAATGTCGAGGACGTCTACAACAGCGACGTGTCACTTGATTTTCACTAGTGAATTTTTGATTGCGTACCTGTAACTGTGTTACGGTAGGTGTTTTTTTCCTTTCATTAATTAAATTTATTATTCCAAACTGCTGACTAGATAGTGGAAAAATAGAGCGCCATCCTCTAATTGAACGCCGCCTCTAATAGAACGCTGCTATAAGGCAAAGGTTGAAGAATAGAACGCCATGGCGCTCAAATAGCATTTTTACGGTATATTTTGTTTTTAGGGATAAATTTAATAAAATATATCAAACCCTTACAATTTCTTTGGCTTGAGTGAAAATTGCAACGAAAAACAATCCAAAAACCTGTCTGAAACTTGAACTTTTTCTAAACTTTGTCTTTACATTAGAGCAAGGAACTTCTTTTTTGAGCGGTATAAGGTCATATCGGTCGAAATTCTGTAAAAACAACGTAAGTTTTTTTTCTTTTTTGGAAGCAAAGGAGCTGTGAAGTAACCTTTGAGGAGTCTTCAAGTCAAATAGCTCCACGAAATTGATAAGAATTTTAGTTTTACTTGAGAAACTAAAAAAAAATTTTTTTTTGTTAGGTTTTTTTTTCTTCGGGAACAATTGAAAGATACTTGTGGCGATGCAAGCTTCAGATCTCGGGTAAAATGATTTGTCCTTCCGGTAAGACTTGATGGTGCCTGCAATGCGGTAAGTCCTATATAACTGAAGACGTCTGCGGATATGGAAATTTTTATTTAATCTTGATAAATTGACCCTTTCGGGGTGAAACGATCGCTAGACGCCTGTAATGATGTAAGTTTCTAACCTCGGTCAAATATAGCTTTACTCCTTCGAGGTTTAATCGAAGATGTGTGAGGTGTGATAAGACCGCTAAAATTCAAGATATTCTGCGGTGGTGCATGTTTTAACCTCATGTTTTAACCCATGATGCATGTTTTAACCCTTTTAGGTTTTAACTTTGAGTTTTCTTTGAGAGCAATATCAAAAAAGGTGTTCCTTGCTTTTACTTTTGGTTAAATAAATTTACAAAACTTTTTTCAAAACTTAGGGTTCCCTTTGGGAGCAATATCAAAAAAGATGTTCCATGCTTTTAATTTTGGTCAAATAAACAAACTTTTTTTTTTAACTTAGAGTTCCTTTTGGGAGCAATATTGAAAAAGGCGTTACAGACTTTTTTAAATCTTGGTCGGTTGAGTGTTTGGAGGCTGTTGTTCTGCTGGGGACTGAACCGCTTGCCCTAGGTATTAAACCAGTACTGCATGTTCGTTTAAGTTTGTTATTCGCAATTTTTTAGATGAGGGTTTGCGTAAATGATTATTTTTCTCCTCAATAGAGTGAAATTGAACATGACACTGATGGTAACAGCGGCAGGTGCTTTTTATGTCGATCAGGGGCTGGTTTCCTTTTAAATTTTCTGTTACATTTTTCGCACTCTAATTTCAAAACCGTTTATGTACATCTCTTTTGTGATGTAGTATAGCACCATTTCGAGTAAAGGTTTTCTGACAATAGGTACATACCGACAGGTACATACGTTCATTTTGATAGGAACATTGAATAGGTACATACGTTCATTTTGATAGAATGACTATAGAGCGTTAAAACTCTCGAGTATGTATCGCAGCGAACAAACTTGCTAGTCCTTGTGACACCAAGGCGATCGGAAATTAAACAAATTGGATTATTTTACGTCATGCAAGCAAAACAGTGTTAACAAGTTTTAATCTGGCGAGTAAAAACAGTTGAACAGATTTTCTAAAGGTAAATTTGTGACAGGTTATCTGAGCTTTAAAGATGTGGCTGCAACAGCTAACGACCAGCCCCTCGCTATTTTAATGCAAAAGTCAAAGATAATACCACCTTTCCATATCGACTCACATAATATTCTAGCAGTCACTGTTGCAATATTTTAATGCAAAAGTCAAAGTATACTATCGACCAACTTGTATTCAGGTTTGCCATTATCTTGTTGAAACATAATACCGTATAATTATTCAAACTCCAGAATTACAGTAATATACAACCATATATCAGACATATTTCTACGTTATTGAGTAAATATCTTAAAATTTAGTTTTGTTTTCATAATTTTTAATTTTTTTAGATTAAAAGTATCGAATTGTTGGAACCTTGCAAACTTCAAAGCGATTTTGCAACAGCTAGCCGCCAGTCCAAAGAACGGTCCACGACCTTTAAACTTTCGACCAAATTTTAAACTTTAGACTTTAACTAACCACCTGCGGTAGTTTGATTTCCAGGCAAGTTTTACAAATTTTACACTTTGAATTCACTACCTGTGGTGGTTCGGTTCTTAGGCAAACTTTAGACTCACCACCTTTGGTGGTTCGGTTCTTAGACAAACCTTACAAATTTTAGACTCACCACCGTCGGCGACTCAGGTATTTTAAATTTTAGACTCACCACCTTTGGTGGTTCGGTTCTTAGGTAAGCCTTACTAATTTTAAACTTTAAACTTTGAATAACCAACAGCGATGCTTTGATTTCCAGACAAGCCTTACAAATTTTAAACTTTGGACACACTACCTTCGGTGGTTCGGTTCCCAGGAAGTGTTACAAAATGTAAACTTTGGACTCACCTCCTGTGGTGATTCGGTTTCCAAAAAGTCTTACCAATTTTACACTTTAGACTCACCACGTTCGGTGGTTTGGTTCCCAGATAAGCATCTTAAGCTTACGACTCACCACCTTCGGTGGTTTGGTTCCCAACGGTTCTCAGGCATGTGTTTTAAAGTTTAGGTTTTTTTGCCGCATTCCTCCGCTAGAGATTCAGTCCATAACCTGAGGTTGACAGACCTATATTAGAGCACTCTTTGAAAAGTTTTTGAAAAAATTCGCTTTTAAATTAACAGGAATTTCCCCAAAGAGGGGATTCCCCAAAGCTCGCTTACAATCAGACGCAGTTAGCGATTCCAATTAATGTCTTAATTCTAATCTCATTCAATGAAAAACAGGGTTCAGTAACTACCTTTTATAAGCAATGTTACTGCACCATCATATGCCAAAGAGTTAAACTTATTGGGATTAAACGAGTACAAGTTCTGTTGCGCCATGCTCGTTCCATATTCGAAGAGTTTAAAAAAAGTAACAAAAGGTAGTGAATCACAGCTAAACCCTGGATAGATTAGCTCATGTAAACAGCTGTTTTTTTACGATTTCGACACGGCGTCGAAAATTCAGCGACAGGAAACGTTTCGAGTTACACGAAGCTTATTCTCAAACGTACAAAATAGACTTCATAGCATAAACCAGATAATCTTTTTAGATTCAGAAACTACCGGGTTTTCAGGTTATTCACTTTTAACCGGCTACTACTTTGAACTTGAAGCCAGGCAAACCACCTGCGGTGGTTCGGTACTCGAGCAAGACGCTAAGGGTCTTTTGACTTGAAGCCAGGCAAACCACCTGCGGTGGTTTGATACTCAGGTAAGACACTAAGGGTCTTTACACTTGAAGCCAGGCACCTGCGGTGGTTCGGTACTCAGTCACTCTTCAGATCAACACTAAGTTTCGTTTCTCAGGTTAGTTATTTGCTTTTAACCAGTTAAATGACACTTGAGACTTGAACCATAGCCAGTTCCCAGGCAAACCACCTGTGGTGGTTCGGTACTCATGTAAGACACTAAGGGTCTTTAGACTTGAAGCCAGGCAAACCACATGCGGTGGTTCGGTACTCAGTCAAGACACTCAAGACTAAGTTTCGGTTTTTACAACTAGCTAGGACTACACCTAAGGTTAGAACTAGGGACTACAACACTGCAATTGGATGACGCCCCAATTGGATAACTTTGCAAACACCCTAAACACCCTACGCCCTAAACACCCTATGCCCTAAACACCCTACGCCCTAAACGTACAGCATTTCGACCAATATATACTACTGCTGGAAAGTATAATTCTGTTCCAGATGCCTTATCATGCGCTGACTCAGCCAAAACGTCAACTACATTGCTCCATGGTATCCACGCAGATCTTTGCCATCCAGGAGTGACAAGACTACATTATTACATCAGAACAAAAAATTTTCCCTTTACCTTAAACGAATTTTGGGATATGATTGCTGGTTGCTGCAATTGCTGTGAAGTAAAACCTAAACTTCTTAAACCGCAAACATCACTATTGATAAAAGTAAGTTAGCCATTTGAACGTTTAGTATCCACTTTAATTGGCCACTTCCGTCAGCATACAAAAATTATTACATGCTGGCAGTGACCTATGAATATTCGCAGTTCCTATTCGCATTTTCATGTCGTAACATGAAATCAGGGACTGTCATTTGTTGTTTGACTGAATTTTTTACTACATTTGGCCTGCCCTCCTACATTCATTTGGACAACGCAAAATCCTTTACTTCACAAGAGTTTATAAACTATTTAAACAGTCGTGGGTTTCAACTAGTTATACTTCCGCGTATAATCCACGGAAAAATGGTCAATGTGAACGATTTAATGCTGTTATTTGGAATGTTGTTAATCTGGCCCTGAAAACTAAAAAGATTCATAACCACTTCGTACTACCGATGAGTTTATTTATTGATTTTGATGTTTCGCTTCCCAAACCGGGAAGCTTCTTCAGAACAATTTTCAGCAGTGCTGCCTTTGCAGTTACAAAAAGATAAATGAGAAAAAAATAACAGCAGAAGATAGGTAACAGTAAAAACATACGAACATCACCATAGTTGTACTATTATACCCAAAAACATTAAAGTGATGGAACAATAACATAATTGAAAATTATTTCACTAACAGCGTGAAAAAAGAATAATGAAAAATTATGTCACTAACAGCGTAAAAAAAAAATTTCAATAATATTTATAATATTAACTAGGCTGCTTCTCTAACAGTGTGAAAAAATATGAAAAGGATCTATTGCAAAGCATTATGTACTAGAAAAGGTTTTTAGCTCCACAGAGATTTATATACGGACGGAACAATTAACCCATCATTGCGATTTAAAACTTTCAATTCCAAAGATTTTCAATATTATGTAATGTTATTGTTCCATCACTTTAATGTTTTTGGGTATAATAGTACAACTATTGTGATGTTCGTATGTTTTTACTGTTACCTATCTTCAGCTGTTATTTTTTTCTCATTTATCTTTTTGTAACTGCAAAGGCAGCACTGCCGAAAATTGTTCTGAAGAAGCTTCCCGGTTTGGGAAGAGAAACGTCAAAATCAATAAATATACTCATCGGTAGTACGAAGTGGTTATGAATAACTATCCCGATGAACGCAACGCGTCCGTTATTTTCAACTAAAAAGATACCGATTGAGCAATGGGAAGCGGCGTTACCAGAGGTACTACATTCAATCAGATCATTACTGTGTACGGCAACTAACACGACACTGCATGAGCGTATGTTTAATTATAATCCCGTTCATCTTTAGGTTCATCTCTGCCTCCCTGGCTTAGCATGCTGGGAAATGTATTGTTAAAGCGACGTTTGAGATCGAGCAAAAACGAACCTTTTGTTGACGAGGTAGCTCTTGTACAAGCCACATCTAACTATGCTAGAGTACGTTTGCCTAGTGGTCGAGAGACTACTGTTTCACTGCATGACGTTGCACCATCTAGTAGTAGGTACGAGGTCGATCCGTTATTGTCTGGTCTGTCAGTGCCCCCACTTAATCACACTGATCATTTCAAGTGACCAGCCTCTCGCAGCTCCATCTCTAGAGCCAGTGCTTCTATCAGATAATGCTAGTGATGCTGTACCACAAAGTCATGAAAATGTAAATAATTCTAATGACAATCTCTGTAGGTCTTCCCATGTTCGTTGGGCCCCTGATCGCTTAACGTATTACCATGATTAAGTGTGTTTAATTTTTATTATTGTGCTTATAGTGCATTATGGTGTTTTGAGGGTTTTTTTTCTAGAAGGGGCAAATGTGGTATGATGAAGTAATTGGAACAGCAATGTTTCACGCAAGCAACAATATTTTTGCTTTCGACGTATTTTGTAGAATTTGCATTTAGACAGTTTGTAAACGGCGCTGCAATCTTCTACTTTTAGATTGAAATGTTTGCATTTAGTAACAGCTAGAGATGAAAAATATTTTTTTTGAATGTTGTTTTTTATTAAAAAAAAAAAGCATCTAAAAAAACATGTTTTTTATTTATGGAAACCGAAGAATATCATAAAATTTAAAAAAAAACATGTTTTTTTCCAAAAAAAACACGGCCCTTCAAAAAACATGTTTTTTTTGCTAAATCAAGGTTCTGCTGCATGTGTAGATATAGCAGCGCAGTTTTACCATTGCACTAGGAAACAAAGGCCAAAAGATGACCGAAGCGTTGTGTTTTGCAATGCGTTATTATGTGCACATAGCTATGATAAGTTGTCAAGCTTCAAGATTATTAACTAAGTTATTAATGTTCCATCGATTTTATGGAAGGCACTTCACTGTTTTAATTGTAATCTAATCAATCCTAGACAGTAAGTATTAATTTTTTTCTAAGTATTTTACCACACCAATCATATTTCCTTCTCGTCAGAAGCTTTTCCTTCTCGTCAGTCGTACGGACTTCCTCGGTAACGATGTCTTGTCTGATTTGAAATGCATTGAGCACAGAGCAGAATCGTAATTCGTAGCAGAAGAGTTCAGCCAAAAAAAATTTTAACGAGAGAATATGAAGTTGTCTTTACCAAAAATCAAAAATTTTGCACCACCTAAAACATGTTGAAACGCCAATCATAGCTTTCTATATTATTGCTTCTTGCTCGAGCTTTATAGAAGAGTGAAGTTCATCATGTTAGACTTTTATGCATGCTGCGTGAATCTTTCTTTCGATATTGTAGCAGCACGAGTGAAGTGTTTCACTTGAGAAACTCTAAAGCATTAATAGTTGTTCTGCTTTCGCTTGGTCGTAAAGCTTTACACACCGTGATACCCTTAAACAACACATCTATTCAACGAATTTAATAGAACAATTGAAAACAAAGCCTTTCTTGCCAGTGCTATAACAAAAACAGCTTAACATTTGCAAACATCACAACGATCAAGATCAGTTAGGCCTACTGCAGCAACAGTTTTTAATGCTGAGTACAGCATTAGAAAGAGAACGCCTAGCATAATGGTACAAAATTATGAACAGTGTACTATGTAAATAATGGACAAGTATTTCATAGAATTGCAAACGTTGATATAATTGGAAAACCTTCACGTGTTCAAAAATGTTTAAAATTTAAAGCTTTACTCCTACAACCTCAGTTTTTTTGAAACAAAACTTTATCTTTAACATGCATATTTTGTATTATTTAGATTAGAATATTTCTGGTCCATCCCTAACATTATCTTTCTGTCTCTGATATTTACTACGCTATTGCCAGTCAGACTAGCTTTTACTAATAAAAATGTTCTAAAGTTACATTGGTGCAGCTAAGCATTTGTGGAAACTGAAAAGCAATTCTAATCGTACAACGGATTGCACAACGGATCGTACATTTAGAGATCGTACATCCTTTGGAACACAAGCAATCCGTTGCACGATCACTAATTGACCGAGCCAATGCTCTTTGCTCTACCACCAAAAACCGTCAAGATGACATCAAGCACGTAATAGACATGTTAAAATTGAACTTGTACCCAAACACGACCCTCATCAAGAAACCTTCAAACCACACAGAACAACAATTCAAAGGCTTTGCCATTACACCATACTACCCCGGATTGACAGAAAAAATACGACGTTGTTTGTCTAACCATAATGTTAAAACCGTATTAAAACCGTGCAACACCATTGCCAAGAAACTCGCTCATCACAAAGACTCAGTGGACCCTAATATGCGACAAGGAGCAGTATATCAAATTCCCTGCCATGACTGCGACTTCTCGTACATTGGCGAAACAAAACGCAGTTTTTCCATCCGCAAAAAAGAACACTTAGCAGACATTCGGCATCTAAGATTCGATAAGTCAGCACTAACTAAGCATGTTTTTGACAACGAACATTCCATGGATTGGACCAACGCTAAAATTCTAGATTTCGAACTTGACTTCACAAAACGCCGTTTTATCGAGTCGTAATTCATTAACCAAATTCCCAACACTATGAATGATAAGCAAAATGACAAGCCACTAAATAAAAACCGAGCTTTCTTTAGCAAGTTGGTGAATTAAAAGTTCAAATAGTTTTACAGCAAATGTCTTTTAGAAATTTTGAAAAACATACACTTGAAAGTTTTACCATACGCTTGAGATTTAACTTTCACAATCGATACCGTCCGAACAGTTTAAATCAATGAGTTCATTAAATTTCAAAACACCGACTGCAGACTATTCGTCACTGCTGGTTTCTTTCTCGATTGCATTTTCAGCAATTGGAACATGAACTGTTTTCTCCGAGTCGCTGGTCATCAACGTCTGGGCGGCTTGACTTGAATGTTTAGATTGCTGACCAGTAGAGCGCTGTATGTTTTGAGAAACAAATACAAGTTTTGATGCTCTGTCATTGGTCAGTCGGTTGCGTTTGGCTGTGTAAATGTTGCTGTAGCAGCTAAAAGATCACTCTTCAGCTGCAGTAGTCAATGGTAATTTTAAAAGTCTACCAGCAATCTTGCTCAATTCTTGGTTGGTGCAATAACCGTTCCACTAAGAAACTGGAGAAATGTTTGCAATATTTTTCCACAAAAAAGGCATAGCATAGAACCCATCCTTTGCTGAATGCAGAACGCAATCTTGATGAACTTTTGATGAATCTACAGTCAGTAACTCGCAAGAGGAAAAAGTTTTAGCAAGGCCGCATATAAATTCGATCTCTGCAACTTTTTCTTCATCGCAGAGCAGCATTCCATGATCATGAGGATCCAAAAATAGGCCGCTTTATGAATGATTTTGATGCAAAATTCTTCTCGTTTAGCAAAAATTGTTGCAATCTTTTTTTGTTCTTGCAAAGAAAAAGGAACCGACTGAAGGTTGTCCTTGATGTCACATCGAACGTTCGAATAAAGTTTGTACACTTTGTTACAGCAAGTTAGCTTGCTTTGGATTCAAACAAAAACCTTTCGCCTTGCAAGATTCCAACCACTATGTATTCGAACAGAAAACCTTTTGCAACATGAGAAAAGGCACGCCAATATCGATCATTGATAAGATGTCATGTTTACTTTCGCCGTACGTAGTAGACGAATTGTTTTGCTTAGTCATGTTTAGTTTTTTCTTTCTTGACCCCTAATGGTGCGTAGCGGATTGGGATAAAAACAAGTTACTTTCTCTGTTAGCAAATGTTGATTTCACTAGTATTAACGGAAATGTAGTGATAAGTTGATTATTGTGTTGCATTCGTCTTAGTATTTTCCAATATGATTAGTCCAGCCGGTGGCGATGAATAATTCACCCACTTTTGCGCAACAAAACTTGTTTTGGACAATGTTTACGAAAAATAGACTTTTTTCCCTTAAATTTCCACGTGGCTTTTATTTTATCCTTTATAATTTTTCTCTATAAATGCCCTTGCAAAAACACAAAATTATCTAAATTGACTCAAAATGTTGAAATAGATTTGAGATAAATGAATTACTGTTCGATTGTCGATTTCTTGATACGATTCTGCGCATTACCGTCTCAAAATAGTTGGTAAGTTTTGTGCATTTTATTTTCGATATTTGAATTGATTTGTGAACGTTATATTGAAAATTTGGATTTGTTATTTTGCTTTGATAATTATTTCTCTTTTCTAATGATGCTATACGTAAAAGCCTGAAGCTGAAATAATGTTAATTCACTCATAAAGAATGTTAATTGTTTTACGGTGGTAAAACCGATCTGTACCTGCTATCTATCGCATTGTGTTGTGTTTATTTTAGAAAACCGTCAAAGTTTTGCGTCAGAGTTCACGTCACAAGTTTCGCGTCAGAGTTCACGTCAAAGCGTCGAGCGTCAACTGTCATTCGAAAGACGTCGATTCTAGTGATTGTGATTTGTGCACCTTAGTCAATAGTGAACTGCTCGAATTGTGAACTTGGGTGTGCTTGATGAGTCATCTCTATCCGGTCGGTATTTGCGCACGTTTAAGACTGTGGCCGAGTTTTCCTGTTACACACTTCAGCCAAATTTGGAGCGTCTGCTTCTAATTGAGTGATTGCTGAAGACAATGGTTTCAGTAAATTTACAACTGCTTCATTGACGTTCCAAAAATCATCATCTAAAATCGTCTTTTTCACTTCTTTTGCCAAGATGCTTTTTTCTGATATTTCCGATACAGCAGGCTTCTGTTAGACAAACTTATTTTTTGTACACTCTGGAAACAAGTGATCACAGATCACCACCTTGTCTTGACCGGCAGTTTCAGAGTAACATTGACTTTTTCAACTTTTAGCATGCTTTTCAGTAAATCCATCAGCATGTGCTTGCTTTTAAATTCTTTGATAATTTGTTTGGCCTGAAGTCCTGATAATCGTTCTTTAATGTCTCTAATTTCATTAGATCACCAAAAATTAAATTAATGCTATTAGCAGCACAACCATAACAAGTTAGTTTCGAATACTTTTCCCCCAACAGTTTCCAAGATTTTTTTGTGTTGCTTGCATTATCTGTTACCGAAGCCATATGCATTTTGCCGCATTCTTGTTTGGCTTCGTCATTTACACCTGAAACTGCCTTTGCTATATATTCTCCAGTATGGTTTTGCATCTCAGTATGAATCGATTTCCAAAAAACAGACTGAGGCACACTTAGCAAGAAGATGATAATTGGCTCATGTCGAATGTTGATCCATCCGTCGCACATTATTGCTACTGCATCACTTTCAGAAACTTTTATCAAGATTTCTTGTCGAGTTTTTTCGTACTCTAAAACTAGTATGGGCTCTGACACTTTATATCTACTTGGCAATACGTAAGCTAGTCTGATAGTTTTAAAGAAAGCTTGCCAATGTGAATTTTCTACCATGCAAAATGGTCTGCCTCTAGCATACATGGCACGCGTCAGCAACGCATTTAGTTATTCTTGTGCGCTTGTGAACATTTTGTCAGCAAAGTATACCAGTAGACCTATCGAGCGTGCGTCTATTTGCTTCGATTTCTTTGGAAATGGTTTTGCAGAACTTGTGGAAAAATCAAACAGCCAATTTTCATTTTCACTTGCTTCATCACATTCATTTTCTGCTGTGCTGGTAGTTGAAACGTGTAATTTAGCTAGATATTTGTCTTTGACCAATTTGGGAAAGGAGATGTATTTTTCAACATGAGTTTTCATTCTTGAACCATTTTTGACTACACTGCTTTGACAAAACTTACACTGTGCTCTTGGAACTATGGTATCTGAAGTTGACACATCTTGAAATAATTTGCTCACAGTAAGTTTCTTTCGACCAGGCATTTTATTTTCCAAACTACTGACTGGTTTTTAATTTAAGCAAAATAATATGCATGATAAAAAATAAACAAGGGTAATGAAAACATTGCGGCTCTTGGATTTGAATTGAGAGGGTTCACGTAAACATGGTAATATTGAGAATAGGCCTAATGTTGTCTGGGCTAGCCAATAACGTTTTAGAAATTTTTCCACAAGTGAAGAAAGAAAATTCACCCCAATAAAGAACTGCAAATTTGATGTTTTATAGCGATGGTTTATAGTAGGATTGCTAACTTATACCTGTTCACTTTTGGATTAAATGCACCCAGTTTCGCTGCGTTACGGTTCAAAGCAATTTGACGAGCTTTCAGTTTTTATGGCTATTTTCAGTAAAAGTACAGGCTTCACTTTTGTTTTATGTTTGCTGCATCAGTGCTTGGGCTCGGGTTGATTAGCTCACTAGTGAACATAAAATAAACAGTTTTGTATGAAGTATTGTAATGCTAAATTGTATCGCTTGACTAGGACACAAAAAAAAATCCGAGACCAAGACCAAGCACCAACTTTCCGAGGACAGACCCTCTCGAGACGAAGGACAGGAATGCTCGAGGCCAAGGACCAAGGACACAACGCGCAAGTGTTCTCAAGAAAAGGTCTTCACAAATTTACTACGAGGTTTCTGGCAGGGTCTCCAAGACTAAAAAAGAAAAGCTTAAAACCTTGGCCCATTTTTTACAAATCACAAAATAGTGCTGTCTTCGACCGAAGACAGGGTCTTTTCGAGGACTTGTAGACTTCGAGGCCAAGGACTCTACCTTCGAGACCATAGCCAAACAGGGACGCAGCCAGGGGGAGCAGGGGGACAAATACCCCCCAAAAATATACTTTGCCCCGCCAAATAATTTCAGTTTAACGTTTTCTTCAACAAAATTTCATGGATTTCGTGCCTAAATACATTATATGCCCCTCTCCCCAAATTTTCTTTGCCACCCCAAATTTTTGCTTGACCCCCAAAAAATTTTGTTTTGGCTACGTGTCTGAGGCCAAGGACTCCAAAATGTGTTTTCGAGGACATCATCGAAGCCAAAGACGTCCTCGAGGACATCACCTCTGAATAATAGCAATGCTATTCAAGAAAAAATTAATATTTTTTTTGCCTTGGTCACAGAAAAATTAGTGTTATTTTTGCCTAAATCACTTTGCCATCGAGTGGGATATTTTTAAGCAAAATTACATAGGTCATTGTTGATAAAATCATTTTGCTGTAGTTTTGCCAAATTTTGGTAACGACTCGTCATTTCACTAAAAAATAAAAAAGTTTGTTTCGTTTTTCTCAAAACTCAAAAAAATAACTTGAATATTTTTTTTATTAGGGTGACGATGTGCTTTGTCTTTGAACAATGCGAGGACGTAGATATACTACAAGGTATATTATTAAAACTATGCGTAAATTAACAAATTGTCAAAAAGTTGACTTGTTATCTGCTGTGTATCCGAAGTTGCATACCGGATTGCTAGGTAGCTTGCGTATTAGTAATTAGTGATGTTTCGATTCAACAGTTTCAATTCGAAATTGCAGGGCCAAAAGTTGAGATAAATTTCACGTCAAAAATGATGACAAATTTTTTTCTTCGCGAATCAATAACTTGATTGTTCTTTGAAGCAGCTTGTGAGATTCCCTTAGCAAAATCGTGTCAAATTATAGGGATTATATTGTATTAGTCCTTGCTGCAGATCGTCATGGCTGTGTTTGCCCCTTATCTATTTCTTTAATTTAGGTTACGCCTGGTGGCGTTATTTGCAAATGCTTTGTTTCTATAGTGAAACGGTCTTCCTCACAACAGAATTCAGTGGAATGCAATTAGTCCAGCATTGCAGTCGAGCGAAAGTCAGTGAACGTTTGTTATGCCTGTCTGAGAGCTTCGGGCTCGAAGGCTATTTTTATGTGTTATTTTCTAGGTCTGCCTACCTTTTTAGTTGTTTTTTAGACGTTTGCTTTGCAGATGCTGAATTATTTAAGCCTTAACGGCTAGTATGGATTTAGAGCAACAGCTAGTAAGAATTTATAGTAAAGGTTAGCATGAATTTATAGTAACGGTTAGTATTGATTAATGATTGAGCAACAACAATAGTAATGTTCCGGTATTAAGCAAAAACTAGTATCTGAAGTATACATTTTCTGCCTGTAGCCTACAATGTTTCTGGGGTTACTAATGACTTGCTGAATTTAATATGCTGGTGATCAAGGAATTTTTTATTCATGCTGGTTAGTGATCAATGTCAATACTGCAGTTGAAGAGGAACCACTCGCTTGGGTTGACATTGTCCGTTTTGGGACTTGTTCGGCGTCTCTAGGAGTTCAGATAGAATCACTTCGAGTGGAAACATGCGCTTCCCAGTTGTTCAAAGTTCTGTAGCATTATCTTTACTTCAAATCAAAAATGATTTGAACTTCGATGAATTAACCATTTGGAATCGAAAACCAATCATTTTCAAAAAGTTAATGAGAGCTGCAGGAAGGACAATTAAAAGCGGTGGTTGAGAATCACTGGCCTAAACGGATTAAAAAATTACAACAAAGGTTTAGAGTAGATTTTGACCTCCTAATATTTTGAAAATTTTACTGTATTTGTGGCCTTCTTTAAAGGCGGTGAAGCAGTATTAAATCTTCTCCAACATCATTGTGGTTTTTGTGGTTTTGGCCATGTTAAAGGCGGTGAAGCATCCAGCCAATTCCGGAGGTTTACAGTAGCTAAAATTGAACAATAATTTTTGATATTTTTTGTTTTAATTTTGGGACTCCGGTTGCAAAGATATTCAACAAATACAAAAAGATATTCCCCGAAAAAAGTTTTTGGAAACTCTGAGTTTTGTTCCTCCTGCCAAAACCACAGTATGCCTAATAGTTTAGAGAAATGTGGTAGGCCTAATAGTCTAGAGATAGTTTATTTCTAAATAGTTTATCTCTAAATAGTTTAGGCCTAATTAGGCCTAACTATCTGTAAACTATTAGGCCTAATAGTTTACAGATAGTTAGGCCTAATAGTTTAATAAGATTACAGTAGGCCTAATAGTTTAGAGAACTGTGGTTTTGGCGGGAAGAACAAAACTCAGAGTTTCGAAAAACTTTTTTCGGGGAATATCTTTTTGTATTTGTTGAATATCTTTGCAACCGGAGTCCCAAAATTAAAACAAAAAATATCAAAAATTATTGTTCAATTTTAGCTACTGTAAACCTCCGGAATTGGCTGGATGCTTCACCGCCTTTAACATGGCCAAAACCACAAAAACCACAATGATGTTGGAGAAGATTTAATACTGTGCGAGTAGGTTTGACGAAAAGTCGTACCTTATTGCAAGCGAAGTGCTATCCCCTAGTGGGACACCATCATAACCGTTGTGTTATTGCATTACGAACACATCGTGCTTGATCACGTGTGTCTTCACTCAGCTAATGAGATTGCAGCTACGGGGACCAACTTAAACATAGGTTTACTCATGGTACTCCCTATTATTCGGTTAGTTTTAAAACGCCCGGTGTATACTCCTTACTTGTGTTGAGTTCACTTTTAAGTAACTGGAATTCTTCCTCCAAACGCTGAGCAGATTCTTGAATTTTGCTGAGTTGACTTTTTTTGGTTTCGTGAACCGAAGCATTTTCTTGTTCGCTGCTAATAGTTTCCGTAAGATCTGTACCAAAAACAAAAAAACAACAACAAAACGTCAGAGTAATATTATTTAGTGTTTTACAGAAAACTGGAAATGATGAACGTTAAAGGAAGGATTACAATCAAAGAAAAAGGCTTCTTAGGGTTGAGGGCAAATACCAAACCTCAGCTGCCGAAGACTGAATTTTAATTACATTTGATTCACCAAGTTGCCTTCACCAGGAAACAGCGAAGGGACCTTTTGGTCTTCGAGTCAAGCTGCCATCTGCCCACCTGTATACCACACACGTGGAGGTTTCGCACTGTCCCTTTAATTGCTGAAAGTCAAGCAGGAAAGTTGTTAATACCAATTTTTTAGTCTTTGGTTTGGCCCAACCGGGAGTCGAACCGGAGTCTATCGTTTCAGAAGCAGCCCCTCTATTCACTTAACCATTGATCGGTTAAAGTCAAAATCAAAACCCCTTATCGAAAACTAGGAAATAGAATTGGCCGAATTATTTTGAATTTTTTAGATTTGTTTTTAATTTTTCACTTCACGATGGGAAAAAACATTTATTGTTACTTTGCCAGTAATTTTCATAGTTTATCAAATTTTCTCTGCAGTATTTGGAAACAGTACCGTCGCCAGAGGAAACGAAGTTAGGGAACACTCGTTGAAAGTGAGGGAGTACTAAAATAGTCTAAACTTTTGCACATAAAAACTGACTTTGTACGGCTACAAATTATGCACAATTTTAAAAATCTGTGTTAAGGTTCACAAAATAGACATATTATAAGTCCGGCGGCGTTTCATAGCTAGTTTCGTCTGCGGCCTAAAACCGCTTAAAAAATCTATTTGCAGCAGAGAATGCGACCAAACATGCAACCAGGATTTTGCAAAAGGGGGCGTGAACCAAAGTAAATTTTTTTTGCGCAAAAATTGTCTAATTTAGGCCTAGTGCTGAACATACTGATACAACTCAAGCGTGTTACATACGAGGGCCTGACGGCGCAGCCCCCAGCCGCTGGGCAATTTTTGTAATTTTGCGGCAAAAAAAGAACGATTTTAAGTTTTAACGCAATTTGAATCACGTCTCACGTGCTTGAAGCCATATGAGGAACTATCGTAAATTGATAAAATTTAGAAGTAATTTTAAAGAATTTAATTGCTTCGCCTTTTTAGTCCCCCCTCCGTTTACTTCAGGTCAAATCTAAAACACGCTGAAACGCTCATATTTTGAGGTAAAAGTTTTTAAGTGACTTGGTTAAAGAGAGCTGGAGTTCCCTTTGCCTTTTCCCCCCTTGTTGCGCCATTGACTGCGATCCAAAGATCTTAAATATTATCTAAAAAGACAAAAGCAGCTGGTCTCTGAAAATATGTTTTCACGTATTGTTCCCGGTCATAATCACTAACAAAATACCGGTAACGATTCTGTAGGCTTACATCTCTTTTCCGCGGCACATCTGTAAAGGCATGTTAATAAGACGGAAGATTGCGTCAGAGTTATATACTGCGGTTGGTGGCCATCAATTTCGCAAAGAACCAAGAAAACTTCAAACGAGAATTAAGTTTGAACATTATTAATCCTTTTTCATCATTGCCTGTTGTCTTGTCGTTGCATGATATTCCAAAAACAGTTTCGTTTTAGTAAACCGAAATGGAGGGTACAAGCAGCCGTTAGGAGAGGTACGGCTTCCCTGACCCCCCCCCCCCCCCGTAGCGATGGCACTGTTTGCAAATAATTTTACTTAAGAGTTTTAAACGAGCCAACTAGTTAGGGACTGAACCGGACCCGAACCAGAAAGTATAAGCCCGAAAAACGATTTAAAATCCAAACCAGGCCCGCAAATTATTAAGTTGGGTCTAAAAACATGTACGATAAATGCCCTAATATTTTCAATAACTTGAGTTTGCTCTGACTAAATAAAACTAATTATTGATTAATTGTGATGTAATGATAATAATTGGGTATCAATAAGCGTAATGATTCTTAAATGAAGTCTTTATCAAATGTTGCAAACTTATTTTGATTATAGCTGGAGGTACAAGTACCTAAAACACAATAAAGACACATACCAGGCCCGAATTAAGTCCAAAATTTTGTCAATCGTAATCGGAACTGGCCCGAGCGCGAACGGAAAATCCCTGCCTGACTTACAATTCTGATTCAGATTTATTTATTTGATAAATACAAAGTTAGGTGACTTAGAAAAAAACCTACGGTGATCGAAATCAGTTACCACCCTACTTGTGGTTGATAATTTTATAAAAAAGTCAACCAAATTTGTAAATTTGGAGATCATTCAAATAAAGATATTATATTTCAGCAAAATTACATCACGTAATGAGGAAACCAAAAAGCAAACACAGCACACAAAAATATCATTATTGACAGAAAAAAAAACAATCACAAGAAAAAAGAAAACAGAAAAACAAAGCAAAAAAATAATAATAAAACAAAAAAGCAAAACATAAGACCGTCTGCTAATAACAAGCCAAATCAATTTTTTCATTGATGATTATTTAGAATAGCAATTATGTAATCGCTTTTTATATTGATATTTAAAGGATTTAATAGAAACATTTTTCAGATCACTGGTGTCTCATGCCATATTTTTGGGCCTGAGACAAAAATGGTTGATTTGCCTTTTTCGGTTCTTACAGAAGTTTGCAAGTAGATTGACTTAGTAGAATTTCTATTGTGATAATGATGAAAATTTTCGGTCCGGAGAAACCAAAATACAAACTTGAAATCTTATTGTTGTGAACAGAATGCATAATCATAGCTAATATTCACGATATCATGGAATTTTTGCAACTGCAGTTTCTGGTATAGGGGAAGCAGAGTGACGTAACGAGTATAGGTCATAATTTTTAGAGCTTAATTTTGAAGGGTTTGAATAAATTTTAAAGAGGTTTTGTCTGTCTGCACCTTTAAAGAAGAACAACACTGAAGGCGAGGGTTATTCAGTCCATAATAAGCACACCTTAATTAGAGTGGATAAATTAACATATTTTCTTAAATCTGTTTAGGCTCAGTTACCGTGGGCAATTTTTGAGCACTGATTACGTAAATTTGGTGCCCACGAGAGATCTCCATCACTTATCACTTCCAAGTATTTTACTTAAGCAATGTCATTTTTTCTTATATTCTAATGCATGAGGTTCCACATTTAGATTTTGATTTATTTACAACTAGAAATTCAGTCACGTTATAGTTTGAAAATAGTTTGCTAGTTTTTAACCGTTAGTCTACTTTGTTTAACTCGTTATTTATATGGTTTTCCAACAGCGATTTTGATTTGTTGGACACAGTTAAACTTGCATCGTAAGCAAATAGCCGAATGCGGAGATTGCAAGCATTGGGCAAATCATTGAGAATGAGAGATCATGAGAACTAAATCATGAGAACTAATAGTGGCTTTAAAATCTGATTCTACTGACCTAATAACTCTTGAATTGCTTTGCTTGGCCGGTGGCAGAAATTAATATGTTAATAGGAAAAAAAAAGGTATAGAGTAGCAAAGTAACAGTAACAAAAGTTTTTCAAAAGTTTTGATGTAAATTTGACGGCTTCGAAAAATGAATAAATAAATATTCCAAGAACCATCGATACTATCAATTTAAATTAATCCTGACGTGAAACAGGAAGAACTAATTTAATAGTTCACAGAGACATCACGTCTTACAATCCTACTTCATTTGACAACACCTTAATGCTGTTTCCACATCCAAATGGGTATTAGTTTTGACCCCTGGTGACGCAAGTGAGGCGTAGCCTTCATTGCGGGCGCATTACCGTGTTTTGAAGTCAATTAACTTCATCATCAGTGTGAATAAGAGTCGAGACAATGCAAGAAATTTTGATCCTCGAACAAGGCTAACTCAACCGGTATCTAGAGTACTCTTCTCTTATTTTCGGCTATAACATGTTTAACTTAACAAAAGCAAAAGTAAAAATTTTCGCACGCATTGCCCTGGACTAGGGTATCGCTTAATCAAGCTCATCGCCAGAGCAGACGTTTAAACCGAAATCCAAAAACTAAGCTTCACTAGCCTATAAACCGAAATTCAATATCTGACCAAGCTAGTCCATAAAATTATAATCAAAATATGATTGTGAAAAATAATTGCAATTGTAACCATGGTAACCCAAAAAACAAAATTAGAATGAAATTAACCCTGGACAGAGGACCAAGTAGATTAGGGGCTAATAAACTAAAGGAGAGATAAACATTTCATTCAGTGCGAATACATTATTTTAATTTTGGCAGAACTAACCAATGTTATCTCTGCTAAAATTTTCATCACAACTTATTCTTATGCGCAAAATGACGAGATCGGCGAATAATTCCCAGAAAAAAGCGCAGAGCCAAAACAACTGAAAACATTCTGCTGTTTATTGCTTACGTTTCGAGACTGTTAAGTACTCATCTCTTCATCAAAGCTGGTCTATAAGTAGGCAAAAAACTTGAACGAAAATAAGCAAATTTGAAATTACGTCGTAAAAGATCATAATAATAAAGTGTTAAAGAACAAACAAAGTTACGGTACTAACGTAATTAGACTAATAAACTGCAAAATCACTCAATATATGAGAAATGCCTAAATCCAAGTTGTGATAACTTTTACAACTTTACAAAATAGTGAAGTGTTTGACGCCAGAACAACAAGCCAAAATTACGTAGATATATAAATGACAAGTAAGGCGAAGTAAGAATTCAAACTGCAATATAAAACAAGTCTTAGCCACATAAAGCAAACCCTAAGTCCAAATTATGCTTAGATACAATTGAAAATTATTTATTGAGTAAATAAATAAATAAAACAAATGAATAAATTTATGTATTGAATAAATAGAGTGGAAGTATTGCCGATACTGAGTTGGGGCTGCTTTTCATCATAAGTTACGTGGCAGTTACTTGCACCTACGCCAGTTACTTGCGTGAGATAAGACAATGGGGTTATTAAAATCAATATGATGGTGCGGGTTAGCCAAAAGCGTTTAGTGACATCAACATCAATGGAGGTAGAAATGACAGGTTGTGGTCATTAAGCCGAGTAATCAAATTGCTTTGAATCCGTCCAAAATAAAATTCAACACAACTACAGTTGATTTGATACACCACATTGGAGTGGCATAGTGTGTACTGGTTGTCTGTATATGTAAAAAAATAGGTCAATATTAAGACTTTCATCAATCAAAATGAGTTTTGCATTGATATTGAATTTTTGAAAAAACGAATTAAATCATTTCTAATTTGATTTGACATCAAATGCACCTACGGTAATCTAATAAATCACCAGTGCTGGGCACCGCAAGTTTGTTTTTAAGTCCGCAGTCCGCAAATCCGCAACCGAATTTCAATTTTCTTTATCCGCAACCGCAAGTCCGCATTTGGACGTTTGAAAGCTTGGTCCGCAACCGCAAGTCCGCAAAGACGTTTCAGGATTCTTGAATCCGCAACCGCAAGTCCGCAACTTCCTAATTCTTGAATCCGCAACCGCAAGTCCGCAACTTCGTAATATTTGAAGTCCGCACCGCAAGTCCGCAACTTTTTATGAACCGAATAGCAGGGTTGCCGAAACGTGGGGGGGATATATCCCCCCAAAAATTTGACTGTATCCCCCCCTAATAATTTGAGTATGGTCTATATCTGCATCCCCTCTAATAATTTGACTCTGGTGTGCATCTGAGCGCAGGTCTCCACCTAAATTCCGGGAAAAAAAGTGTTCCATTCAGTAGCGTAGCCAGGTGGGGGGGACTATAGCCCTTTCCCCATTGGCCTGTCAACCAAAATGCAGAATAAGGAAAATACCACGTTTTTATCTTTTCTGAGACTGTTGTTTGTGCTGGAATGAACTAAAAAGTGATTTAAAGCATCTTTTGAAACATATATTCAGGGAGGGAGTAATTTGTCAAAAATAAAAGTCACAAATCAATGAAAACTTCGAAAAATGCCCAAAAATAAGCAACCAAATTTGATTGCAAATGTAAAAATGCCAAACTTAAGTTTTATCAACAAATATATTATAAACTCAGAAATAAGGGGAAGGGGGGGGGGGCTATTCAGTATTAGTTAATTACCCATCACTTCTCTCAAATATCTTTCCGTTAGCCCCCCAATTATTTTTCTTCATATAATATAAACGAAATACATTACTACGAGTGAGGTTTATTGAATAACAGAGTTTGTGATTTACCAACATGTAAACAAAAAAACTACAATGGTATCATTAGCCACCTCCCACATAGCCCATTAATGCAACCAGTTGAATCATGTTACGTTGCCAATTTCTATGCTACGTTTTAAAAACATTATTTTTTATTAAAATAGCTCTAAAATTGAGCTAGTTTTGCAAAAAAATGCAAAATTTTCGAGCGCTGGGTGCTCCGCCCCAGACCTCCGTGCCTCCGGCGGCTGAGGGCTTCGCTTCCAGACCCCTAGCCCTCGCTTCCAGACTGGAGGCTCCGCCCCCAGACCCAAAAAGTAGCCTTCCCATTGCAAATTTCTGGCTACGCGCCTGGTTCCATTTTTGGTAAAGACCTTTATTTTTGGTCTTCACCTAAATTCGGGGGAAAAAAGTGTTCCATTTTTGGTGAAGGCCTTTTTTTTTGCTCTTCACTTAATTTGCTCACCTGAAAAAATGGTGGTCGAGGTTCATCCCCCTCAATGTTGAAAATAGGACAAAATCGGAGTAAAATTGCAAATTATCCCCCCAATGCTCAACAAAGATTTGCACCCCTGCCGAGTAGAAGAGTTTTGCAATCAACCACGTCCCGAAGTGATCTGCTCAGAGTTGATTGGCAAACATAAGACAAAAGTTGTGACTTGTGGGAAGTATATCAAGCGTATGATGGATACATTCCACGCAATAGAAGGAATTACTCACAATCGTTGATAGTAGTAAATGTACCACAGTACGACTTGTTATGGAGCTGCTTAGTTGGATGGCAAACTTAAGAATTGCCCAGCCTCTCTTACTCTCAGGTCCAACTCAAAACAGATTTAAACGCTTGTAATTTTGGTTAAAAGTTTTTAAGTGACTTGGCTAAGGGTTAGTAGCACCCAGCCCTCCTGGTTGCCCTACTGCTTATACAGTAGGTGCCTAAACTGCATGGAAGCATAGTGCACCACCCACGGACGAACCCTTAAAAATGCTACAATGAAGCTATTCGGATTCCGAGATTAAAAGCCATTGGATTACAGTGAGAGAAGTCATCAAATAGCAAAGCACAATCCGCATTTCCGCTTGCAACAATATATTCTGAGAAAACAATTTTTTTTCGAGGCAAGAAAAGCAAAGGCAGTATAAGGCAAAAAACATTCATATCACTAATCGTATAACTAAATTTTTTGTCCCTAGTTTCAAAAAATACTCAAGGAACGAGATAACCACATGCTACCAGCAGTGCCGTCGCCAGACCAAACGAAGCGAGAGGGCCCTAGCCGAAAATGGGGGGCACTATAAAATGACTGCACTTCAGCACAAAAAAACTGATATTTTAAAGCTACTAATTTGTATTCATCTTTGAAAAAAGTTACACATAAGCCCGGCAACGTTTATTAGCTCGTTTCGCATGCGGCCCAAATAATCGCTTGAAAAGTCTGTCTGCAGGAGTGAATGCAACCAGAAGCTCAACTAGGGTTTTGGTAAGAGAGAGGGGGCTTAAACCAAAAGTAAATGTCTTTTGCACTAAATTGTCTAATTTAGGTCCCGTTCTGAACAAACCGTTGCTACTCAAGCGTGTCACAAAGGGGGCAGAGCCCCCAGCTGCTGGGTGATTTTTGCGATTTTGCGGCAAAAATAGCAATTTTAGCGCCATTTAAATCACATTGCGTACGTTTTAAAACTATATCAATAATTACAGTAAATTGCTAAAATTCAGAAGTCATCAAAAAATTTTAATAGTCTAGCCTATTGAGCCCCCATATACTTCAGGTCAAGTCCAAAACACGTTTAAACGCTTACTCTTTTTTTGGTTATCTTTTCTAAATGACTTGGCTAAAGGGGGGTGATGAGTGATGACCCCTTAGCCCCTTTCCCCTGGTTGCGCCACTGACTGCGACCTAAAATAAATCTTGAGTGTGCTCTAAAAAAAAGCTGGTCTTTTAAAATACTGTTTTCACGTATTGTTTCAGGTCAAAATCACTAACGAAATACCGGTAACGCTTCTATAGGCATATATCCCTATTCCGAGACATATCCGTAAAAGCGTGTTAATAAAGACGATTTTTGGGTCACATTTATGTACAGCAGTTGGTGGCCAGCAATTTGGAAACAATCAAGAAAACTTTAAACGAGAATCATGTTTGAAAAGTATTATTCCTCTTTCCATTATGGCCTGTTGTCTTGTCGTTACGTGATGCTCCAAAAAGCATTCTGAATGAACTGAAATGGGGGGGGGCACAAGCAGTCATTAGGGGGGGACGGCGCCCCTGGCCCCACCGTAGCGACGGCACTGGCTACCAGTACAAAAATGATACCCCAGTGACTAATTTTGTGAACTCACGGTAAAAAACAACAAAGCCATACTTTGAATCAGGGCTGCAACTTTGAACTTAAACTCAAAAAATGTCGGTTGTTTTGCCTAACTCGAAAAAACAGTGTTGACTCCAATTTTAATCAGTTTAGACCCGCTTCTAATAGCCTGTCTCGCCGCGCGCCATATCCTTCATATTTCTGCAGTCATACCACTCTTTGGATATAAATATAACAATGTTATTCCTCACAGAACACCAAAAATTTGATTCATCCAAAGGAGCACGGCAAAACAAGAAGTCAATTATCAGCTAGCCAAATCAATATCAATTAACTAAAATTTACTAGAACAAAATTTACGCTATTAATTATACTAACACTATGATAGACTAAACTTGACTATACTATTAAAAAATTGCTTTGAGGTCGCACTATAGAAATAGAAACATCAGCACGTTAGCATTTTACATAACCAACTTACTACACAGCTAACTTGATACTCTAAACTACGAAAATTTGATACACCAAATCACTCGTGCTGTCGAAGAGTATCTAATTTGAGCACTAGTTGCAGACCTAAAGATTATGAGATTAAAGGTCTATAGACAATACAGTTAAAATTACCACAAAGGCAGTTTCAGAAGATTCTTAAAACAAGCACAAAAGGGGTTCTAAAATGTTCTAAAAAATTAACCAACTATTTGTATAAAAGATGAGAATGCGGCATGTATTTGTTTCTCACGTTACCAACCAGCATGTCAACAAAACGAAAGCGATTAAGTCGAAAAGCAGACTTAGTATTTATGTCAGCCAGAACTCGAAAAACTTGATATTTTTGCCGAACTTGAACTCGAAAAAATTCAATTGATTTCTCATGTTTGACTGGGTAAAAACTTGAATATTTTACGAAAATAGAAAGGAATTTTAATACTTGTAAAAAACTTGCGAAATTGCGGACTAAAATTAAAAATAGTCTGCAACCGCAAGTCCGCAAGTTAAACTGCTAAAGTCCGCATGTCCGCAACTTTTTTCGTTAGTCCGCAATTGCGGATTTGCGGACTTGCGGATCAACTTGCGGACTTGCCCAGCTCTGTAAATCACAGTCTAGGTTTGAGAGTTTTGGTAGAATTGATGGTTTCGCATTTTCATATTTTCATATTTTATAATTCAAGCATTTCTCATATTTAGAATGATTTTGAAATTTAATATCCTAATTACGATTGCACCGTAACTTTGTTTGTTCTTTAGCACTTTATTTCTTTGAACTTTTATGACATAATTTCAAGTTTGCTTATTTTCGTTCAAGTTTTTTTACCTACTCATAGATCAGCTTTGATGGTGAGATAGTACTTATCTAGTTAACTGCGTACAATTTATCTCGTCAAGAGCTTAAATAAGCCAAACTGCGTATGACAAGTATAGCCGTCATAGACTTGCGGTCTTATATGACGTAGCACAAACACATTACACTCTAACGTTATGTATGACAATTGCATTTAATGCATTGCTTCTAATCCACGTTCTCGTCATTGCATTTAATACATTTTGGAGGTAGTAAAGGTCATTTTAGTTGTGAAACAATATCAAATCATAAAAATAAAGTCTAGATTAGTCTTGGCTACTATTGGTATTCGATTTTTTGTGTTATATTTCTTTTTGATTGCACTGAAAAATGAATAAAAAACAATAAACAAGTGTAAAAATCAAATAATTGCATTTTTACACCGAAAAACACAATCTAACCAAAAAAATAAGCAAAAAATGCATAAAAATTCTACTGCGACGGCATATATAACCTAATCACTGTGACGTCGCAAAAATAATTGTTAACTTTTTGTTCCAAATAGTCTTTCAATTATGTATATTGCATAAATAAGATCATTTACGTCACGGACCAACAATTTGTAAAATTCCTTCAAATATCAAAAATTTATTACGCACTGTAAGAATGACTTTCTTACATTAATTACGCTGTAACTGGTTAACAGTCTCGAAACTTAAGCAATAAACAGCAGAGTATTTTCAGTTATATCGGTTCTGTGCTTGTTACTGAGAATTATTCTTATGGCAATGTTTGGTTTTTATGTGAAGGTAAATCTCCACCGAAAAACATTAAAAGGTATTGTAATTAATGAGACCATATTTTAGCTCGTGAAGAAAATGATTTGACTTTCGCAGAGAGATGCTGCTCGAGATCGGCTTTATTGAAGAAATGAGAACTACTTGAGGTAATAAAGTGGTGCCCTAAATATTGCTCCACTATAATTCTTTAAAGTCCGTACTCATGGCAAATATCGTTTCAAACTTTTGTGACATCAGAAAAGGAGGACTTAGTAAACTTTCTTGCAGAATGAAAGAAACGCGACGTTCGATAATAATTAAACATCACGTTGCTTATTCTGCATGAAATTGCCAATTTACAAGTTTTGAGTATTTCACCCGGATTGACTACTTCATTGGAAAATTCTAATTTAAAAAGAGTGAAACGAAAATGAGAAATATTCAACTGCGCATTTTTCTTAACAGTTTTGGAGTTTAACACATTTTTAACCTTTTTAATTTGCGGTTTTGGCCATGTTTTGGCTCTAAGATTGTAATTAATTCGACTCCACTGCGAATTGAGCATTTTTCAGTTTTCTGAGTTTTAGTGCAGTCTCAATGTAGTGTCAGCGCAGTTTTAGCACATTCGCATTGAGTCTCAGCGCATTCGCAGTCACCAACAAGCAAACATTTTTCAACCTGTTTAAAAATTTTTCAATTCGCACCGCAGTCTTCGTGGAGTCGTACTGGAGTCTCTAGACTTTAGAGGTTCTTAGTGAATTCGCCTTCGAATTGATTGAGACTGCGTTGAGACTATGCACTGCGAACCCACGGAGGCTGCTCTGTGAATCATAAAACGTTTAACGGAAATAACGAGTTGATTGTTTTGCTTTATTTTTTATATTTGCTTTATTTTGTTCCATTCAAAAAACAATGCACAAACTCTCATGGACACACTTAAACACAATCAAATAGAACAGGAAACTGCAAAGACCTCTCAATCATCGAGTCAAGTAGCCACACAAAAATAGTCATGTCGACCTGCTGTAAATGCCAGTTTTTCATGTTGCTTTGAATATTTTGCGTATACAAGTAGGTTAAACTTGAGCTTTTGCCGATTTTAATTAATTTCAAAGAATTGTGCATCATTTGTAATTTAACAAGAAATGTTTCTGTATTTTAATTTAAATCGATCAAATGGTAATTTTTTTAATTTGTATGGTACCAAGTTCAAAATTTTGGGTCCTTGATACCTAAAACTTTTTGTAATTTTTGGGTTATATACCTTGGTAAATACAAATTAAGTTCAGATGAAGCGAGGCGCGTTGTTCGTGTGGGTATCGCTCGAACAAGAGTGAAGTGACAATTTAGGTGATATGGTAGCTTTTTCCTAGAGTTTTTGTGCATTAATTTTGCTGCTTCATCTACATTTAAGTCTTTCAGTTTTAAGATATGCAATCGGTTATAAAATGGTGTAACGTGGTCCTGCCGCAGTCCACCTGCAACTATTTTGACATCATTATTTTGAAGAACAATCAATCTTTTCAAATGATTATTTTAAGTGTTACTCCAGATTACAATGCCACATAATAAATGAGATTAAACCTTACTGTAATCCAATTTACGAAGAGCTGTAAAACGTAAGATGTTCCGCAATAAAGACAAGATACCACAGATCTAAATAACTTAATTTACATGTTAACTTGATACTATGTTCTACAGTTTTATCTTTTATCAATGATTGTAATGCCCAAATATTTTACTAATTTATAGACGGAAACTGGCTTATTGTTAAAAAGTATTTCGATTGTTGGGATGGGATTGGTGATTTTAGGGAGCAAAATTAACGCCAGAGATTTTTTTAGGGTTAGCAGTTATTTTGTTGGCTTACACCTATTCTAGTACAGTCAGTAACTCATAATTTATATTATCACGCAAAATTGACGGATTGGCATTGGCAGCAAGGATTACCAGACCCGTATGATCAGCAAATAACTGGGGGTTGTGTTTAAGGCACAGATATGTCATTTATACATATCTATGCCTTAAAGGGGCCTAAGTTACTGCCTTGAGCCACTCCAAATCGATTGGTGACTAATAAATTTGAGACTAATAAATTTTGTTTTAAAATATTATGAGTGATGGAAAGGTAATGGTAGAATAAATTATTCTGAGAATGTCAGTTATTTGGAAAAATACGGCCTAAAACTAAAAAATGCTTGCCTGAAACTTATGAACCTATTGAAGTATGGACGAAAATTGCGGAAGCTGAATATAAAACCGAAAAATTTTTTTACGAAGAAACTTCTCAAAATTCTGTTTACTATATAAATTCCTAAATCAAGATTGGCCAACCCACGGCCCGTCAAGCCCTCAGAAGCGGCCCCGCAAAAAAAAAATTAAAATTAGTTGCATACTTGTAGTTCTACATGACATCAGATATCGGCGCAATATATATTAGAAGCTTTGCAACGTGAATCCTACCGATTTAGTTGACTTTGTTTTTGCTATTGAAGAATAGGGCTGCACTTAACTAGCGAAGCAAACTCGAAAAAGTGCTGAAATTAATCTCTGCTTCCCTACAATTAGATCGATTTATGTGCAGAATGCAGATATTTAAATGTATCCAGTAATCCACTATACATTGGCGCAGCCAGAAGAAAAATCTTCTCTTTAGCTGAACTCTCCCCCCTTCTTAGCAAAGTCACTCGGAAAAATCAACCTAACTTTTGCAAACTTTGATACGTATGTTGAATTTGACCTAAAATAATGGGAGAATAATGGGGTTGAGCAATTCAATTCTATTAAATGGTTTTCAACTCTTCGTAATTTAATTCTTTCAACTGCTTCAAAAATGTGTACATCACTGCTTAATATATTCAAATCGCGTTAAAATAGTTGTTTTCGAAAAATTACAAAAAATTATCGTCCGGATGGGGGCAGATCCCTATAACCTTGACAGCTCGGAGCTCCGTTCCTAAACCCCCTTTGTTATACCACATAAGATAGAGCAATTCGCTCAACATGCCGTCCGCTGGATAAACATTTTTCGAGCAGAAAACATTTTCAGCTTTTGTTGTAGTACTCTCCCACACTACCATTTGCGAAATCTTGATTGTGCACTTGCCCGTAGTGTTATTTTGCTTTCGGTTTCTTGCTAAATACTGAAGTCAATCAAAACCAGCTGTTTTTTCTTTCGTTTGAGTATAAAGTTGCAAGACTTAAACATAAAATGGCCTCATTCATCAACAGAAAACTTTTTAGCTTGAAGAAGGACGTAATTCTGCAGACAGTTAGGTATATTTTAGTAACGATGTAAGGATTAATTACGTAATTAAGTCCGAGTAATTTTACCAAACTAAAAATCAGACTTTAAACTTTGCTTTCGGACCTTACAGCAATTGCGGCCCGCAAAGACTTTCCGTCAAAAAAATGGGTCCTTGGTGAGTGAAAGGTTTGGCAGCTTTTGTTCCAAAGCAATCAAAGTTTATTACAATAATTTTACAGTAAATTGGTTGCTGTTTTACGATCAATGCACCCACTGAAAAGCAAAGAAGAGAGAATATTAATAAATCACAAGTTTTGAACGCAGAATACGATTTACACGATACCTGAGCTAGATTTGACAGGAACCGAGGAATCCATAGAAGAATCCGAAGCCAGAATTGTGCTTCTGCTGGCAGCTGAATCTAAAACGCCATTGCAAATTAACGATTAAAACCTCTGTTACAGCAGATATACTCAATGATACAGTTTACAGTGTTGCCGTCGAGGTTAGGCTCGGCTTACCAAATGATTTTGGCACGTTACGCTTTCGCTCTTTAAACCACGAAATCACTAATGCTTGTCACTGATTAAGGAGGGTTCCACACCAAAATTTGATCAAAAATTGGAGCAATTCTGGGTAAAGACCAGGGTAGTGCGGTCAGTGGAAGCAGGTGAAGCCGTGCCTAACCTCTATAATTGTAAAAAAGTATTCTTATTTAAAACAAACTGTTCTTGCAAAAATCAAAATATATATCAAAAGCTTTGTTAAGTCTATTTTACACGAGGTGTTTTTCCAATGCATTTTATACATGGGGGAATGTCCCGCCTATCTAACTCCTAAACCAAAAATCAAGGAAACACCAAATTTGGCATGCGGGTTGGTCTTCACCAAAATTTTTTAAGAAAAATTGTTGTTGAGTTGATGACGTCATCATTGCGACGTCACTTTTATATTTTTGAAAAATGACGTCTACAAGAAAGCTTTAGGCCTATTCAAGAAATACAAGAAGCTTTATTCATAAAAAAACGCACTCCACTACTCAATAGACAACTTTACGCCCATGGTTCATCCTTTCAACGAAATGTTTATTAGGTTAGCACGCGCGTGTGTGTGTGTTTTTCAGATTTCTAATGATGTGCCACGGTACGTACTAAATGTATGTGTGATATTGTTTTCATGTCATTGCATAATTCGAACAATTGTTACGTTAAAATTGCGCTCTTCTTGCGCTAAAGTAAACTTGATTGCTTTTTTAAAAGTGACTCGTTTGTTAGTTTGTCTTAAAAATGTTAAAAAGTAATATTTTGCTCTGGTTTAATCTTGGTTTAATCTCTTGGTTTCTTAATTAAGGTTTAATCTTTTGATTCATAGCGGCAAACGAAAAATTAATAACGTGTGGGAAACTAAAGAAGAATCAATAAAATCAGCAAACAAACTTCTCAAAAAAGCGCTACGAATTGACAATCCAGAAGCAATTTATTTTGCAGATGTGCATCGTCTTCCACAGCATCCAGTGGTTAAAAACGGGAAGAATATTACTCGACCAATGATTATTTTACTTTCGAACTCTTTCAACAAGCATCAAATAATTAAATGCCTAAAAAATCAAGCTTATAATAATAAACTGAACCCCGAACCGAAGCAACCTGACTATGCTTACATCACTGTGTAGTGAGAGCACTTGCCACGTGATTTGCAGCGACAAAAGAAACAATTGCTTTTTTACTATCAAGAAGCTAAGAAAGAAAACAAAAAAGTGACCAGGAAAATTAACGATGGACATTATCAGCTGTCTGTAGACAATTTCAGAGTCCAACTTGATTAGCTTAAAACAATTTAATCGTTTGTGTTAATGTAAATAGGCCTCTTTTAATTACATTTTTGCTACTTGCATATCTTCTTCATATAGCCTTAAAAAAAAAGAGAAATGCAGTCTGCCTGCGTAACTATGACTATAATCGTTTTGTTGTTATTGCTGTTGTTAAATTGTTTTAGAACGTTTAACTTTAAAATCGAAACTTGTAACAGCGGCAGGCGATGAGTGATGCAGTGTTCAACTGGGCAACGAGTAATTTTGACGATGCTGTCATTTCGGGCGATACTGATTGCAATGCTTTCGCGCAATTTGATTTAAATCATGCAGTGTTCAACTTGCTTACAATCTGCTTCAAAAACTGCCAATACTACTACAGTGACTCGCCATTTCCAATATCTAAACAAAATAAACAACTAATTTTACAAACATAAGATCAATCCACGAAACCTTGAAGTATTAAAAGACGATATGTTATCCTTTTTTCCATTCCTTCCTTATGTAACCTGCTAATCAGAAACTCAAATTAAAAACTCGATTTTAGTCAATTTAGATCTTCCTGGATATGAACCTATTCTACATGCTGATTCTAACACCAATGCTGGTGATGTAGGATTTTTTGTAGCTCAAAATGTAGAAGCATCAGTATTGGGTAAAAATGATTTTAAGCAGAATTGTGGGGATATTTAGAATCGCATTTTTGACAAAAATTCCCAGAGCGCTTTTACACTTGGCATTATTTATCTTCATCCAAGTGGTGACGTTAATGATTTCATCAGCGTACTGAATCAAGAAATTGCCAGCTAAGGACCAAAACAAAAGTGCAATATTCTCGGCGACTTGAAGATTAATGTTGACCACAATAAAAGTACGGAGAGTGCAACTGACTGTATCATCGGCTCTTAACGAGGGTAAATTTCACTTACACAAAGGGTAAATTTAATAACTGGAAAACTGAAGCAAGAAAATACGACTTTTCCCGAGCCGAAGACCTTTTTTATTTTTTTGGAGATCACCATGAAATCTGGGAAAATCTGCTGCTTCACGAACTGAAGAGCTTTTTTTTGAAGATCACCGCAAGTTTCGCCGAATTTGGAAACAATCAAGAAGATGGTGGGAAAATTTCGTGGACTACCAAAAAGATGAGTGTAAATTATTCTTTTAACATTTGCCAAGGGGTAAACGAGACAAAAAAGTTAAGAACCCCTAGACTATATGCATATGCTTTCTAGTAATAATTGTTACACGCGAATTAACAAGCCTACGCGAGTGGGAAATAATTCCAATACCATTATAGACCACGTAATTACAAAGGATACCTCCAATGTCATCTATCCCGCAATATTTACCAGTGATATCACAGATCATTTTCCAGTAGGGTGCTTCGTGGCTAATCCCAAACTTTCAACTGAACGTGTCAACATCAAGGAGAAAATTTTTTTCATACGAGACATGCGAAGATTTTGTAAATATAAACTTTTAACCGAAATGGTCAAACTATTAAACTATTTTGTCGATATTAATGTTGCTTCTTAGAACTACTTGAGCAAAATTTTTACTGATTTTGTAGCAGTGGTGCATTCTTGCATAAGCGAACATGCTCCTCTGATACCAGTCTCAAAAAAAAAAAAAAAACAACAAAAATTAATACAAAAGCCATGGATAACAAAGGGAATTCTTGTTTTTATTCGTCACAAACAAAAACTTCTTACATCTCACTATTTGAAGGGCTCTGAATCGCAAAAACGCTTCTACAAAACATATGTTAACAAGTTAGCTAAAATTAAAAGACTTTTAAAAAAATTGGAACTTCGATCACAAATTCTTAATTCAAGATACGACAACAAAAAAATTTTGGAGCATCATGAATACCCTGACTCCTCAAAAACCTACAAGAAAATCGCCAAATTATATTTCTGTTGATGAAAAAAACCATTAATAATCTAGTTGAAATTGCGGAGAAGTTTGATAGTCACTTTTGTAGTATCGGCAAAAAGTTATCTGATTCCATTAATACCACAAATGCCCCTAAGTTTAATGTTTATGTATCGAAACGTGTATCTTCCTCTACGTATTTGCGACCTACCTCAGCCGTTAAAGCATTCAACACTTATTAATCTGTTAAATTCGAACAAAAGCTGTGGATACGACGGGATTGAAACTAAATTGGTGAAAAATGCTGCAGAAATCATTGCTCTTGTACTGACCAATTTGAATAACCACTTCTTTGCTCTTGTGGTTTTTCCTTCCTGTCTTAAAACAGCCAAAGTTATTCCTGAGTTTAAATCTGGAAAATTTTAAAAATAGCAAGTTATAGACCAATTTCCCGGCTATCGTGTTTTTCTAACATTCTCGAAAAGTTAGTACATTCTAGAACAGTTGATTTTATTAATTCTCATCATATTCTTACCCCAACTCAATATGGATTTTGTTCGAATCATTCTACAATTTATGCGATTCTGGATATAAGTACATCTACTTACAGCTGTACAATAGTATTGATAGCCATATGTTTACTGGTCTGGTGCTGCTTGATTTTGCTAAAGCTTTTGATACAGTCAAGCATATATACTACTCCAAAAATTGCATCACTTTGGTATTAGAGAAATAGTAAATTTTTTTTTGATCTTTTCTGAAAAACCAAGCTCAACTAGTATCTATCATTAATGAAATCTCTACTCTCAAATCTAATAATATAGAAGTGCCTCAGGGGTCCACTCTGGGCCCGCGTATATTTCTGATTTACATTAATGATCTACTAAATTGTATGAACTGTACTCCAAGTATATTTGCGGATTACACTTGTCTTATGATTAATGCTCCTACTTTAAAACATTTGAAAAAATCTGGAATCTGAAATTAATAAAGTATGTGATTGGATGGTGGCAAACAAATTGACTCTAAATACTTCTAAATTTAATCTTTTAATTATAAATCCAAAACGAAATGCTTCTCAACATGAGTTAGGTATCAACAGCAAAGCTAGCGCTGTTACATCATGGCATTAAATCCTGCTTTGCTGTATTGCATTTTCGAGTTTTTGATTTGTTTGCCTTCACGATGAGCGCGGTCTATTAGGCTTTCCTGCCAGAGGTGGACTCCTCGAGGACGTCCTTGGCCTTGAGGACGTTCTCGAGGACACATTTTGAAGTCCTCGGCCTTGGCCTCGAAGGTCAAGTCGTTGGCCTTGGCCTCGAAGCCTCCAGTCCTCGAAAATTGCCCTGTCCTCGGCTCGAGGACAGCACTATTATTTGAACCGTTATAATTATGTAATATAATCATTATTAATGGGCAGCGATGCAAGCGGATGAGCTATCATTAGGTAAAGTCCACCTACACATTGCGTAGGCATCATTTGGGCTCATTGCAACTGTAGCTGCTCAGTTGTGAAGTTTTATTTGGTTACTCGTCGAACTCAGAAAGCCTTCCAACTTCTTTTAAGTACGGTACGTGGCCAGTTTGTTAATATTACATTTTGTTACCACATCATGAACAGTGGTTTTGGCGATACCAAAATATTTAACACGAATATCTTGGTAAAGCTTGCGATTGCCAACATGATGATGTGGTGTTTCGTCCTCTAGGCTGCATTTTGGACACAAAGAAGACTCAGCACAACCTGTAGTTTTCTTGTGCCGCTGTATATTGCAATGCCCAGCTAAAACTTGCGCTGCTCAGTTTAATTGAGGTCTTTTAAGTTTAGGACACGTATTGCAAGTCGTAAAAACGTCCAGCCAGCAGACTCCTTTATCCTCAAGCAGTCTTTCCGTTTATTTCACACAGATTTCCATCTGTCTGTGAATCAGCCGAAACCGTGCTAACACAACTGGCATACGGGACTGTAAACCTTGATAGTGTTCTGATTTAAAGCGCTTTCAGATCTGATAGCATTCTTTTTACCCATAATTTTACATTCGAAATTTCTCTCAAATACCTTAGATTTCTTTATTCGGTCAGCTGGCATTTGCAGCAGAGTCGTTTTTTTTTCTAACAAGTCAACGCTCTACACGGCGCATAAAGTCATGCAAAGCAGTAATCCGTACAGCAAATGCAGAAAGCTTTGCCTGTACGTTATTACCTTCATTAATATGATACAGAATTAGTCTTTCTAACCATTTCAGTTAGAAGGTAGTTAAAGTGATTATACGGAAGGATTTAGCTTCAAAATAGCTTTCTTTTTCGGGTTTGGAGAGAAATATACGTGTGCATTCTTTCCATGCCGATGGTTCATAGCTGAGTCTCAGGCATGCTTGAAAAATGACATGGTAATATCCTTTCAGTTGATTTCAGCCTTTCTGTAACAGTACAGGATAGAGTCCATCTTGCCCTGGAGTTTTGAATGGTTGAAATTCGTTAATAGCTGTTTCCATACGCTCGAATGAACATATGCTTGCAATCATTTCAGTGTCTTCAGGTCTCATGAATGGATTATCCGCGAAATCGTACCTGGTTGCAAGGTTTTCTGTCTGTATGCTACCCGGTGATGAGATATCGAGTAGATAATTTAAAGTTTCTATTGGAGACTTCGCAAATTCTCCGTTGTGGTTAATTACGTTGCTACCCCGCACCGTTTCATTGCTTCGAATAATCTTAACAAGCCGAGATGTTGGTGTTTGACTATTCATGCTCTCTACAAAGCTATGCCATGAATCGCGCTTTGCTCTTCTGCTATTTTTTTTGAAATAGGATAAGGCGAGCTTTTAAGCCTCCCAATCTTCTTCTTGCTTTGTTTTAATGGCTTTTCTCTAAGCTCGGCGAGCCTCTTCCCGAAGGCTTGCTAGCTCAGAATTCCACCAGATGTTATCTTTCTTACAAAGCAACTTTTGCATAGGGCAAGCAACTTCATATGATTTAGTTATTACTGAATGAACCTAGTTTGCCAGCACATCAATGTCTTCGTTTGAGCAAGGTACTGTGACGTATGGTTCTAATAATTAATGTAGTTTAACTCCGCCAAATAATAGAAACACAAACGTCACAATAAACTTTAAATAAAAATATATTTTATTGCACCAATCTCTAAGCTAACCAAAATAAAGTAAACGTAAGCGATTTAACTGTAAATAAAGTCAAACAAAACACTTGATTTGAAATTGAAATGAAAACGTCGACGTTGAAAAAAATGCACAGAGCTGGACAGCGCTGTTTCGAGCTTTTAGCTCTAATCGGCAGCCCTCAGCTTCTCTAACAAAGTTATTCCCCAGCTGGACAAGACTCTTAGCCGAACTGGACAAACCTTAAGGGCTTGCACAGCGGCAGAGGCTTTGTAGGGAATAAACAATTTTTCACTTGTGGTACTTAAAATAAACAAGTGAAAAAATCAGCGATTTTTTCACTAGTAAGCCTCTGCCGCTGTGCAAACCCTTAAGGTTTGTCCAGTTCGGCCAAGAGTCTTGTCCAGCTGGGGAATAACTTTGTTAGAGAAACTGAGGGCTGCCGATGAGAGCTAAAAGCTCGAAACAGCGCTGTCCAGCTCTGTGCATCTTATGACTCGAGCTGCTTTGTAGCTGCAGGGTTGGTGGTTGATCTGGCCACCTAACTGCCAGTGGAAGTCGTTATGATTTCCCAGGAGTCGACCACGAAGGACGTCAAACTTGTCGGTTGAAAAAAATGTTGCTGTTGATGCTTGTTGTCCCAAATCAAAAAGAGAACTCAATATAGTTTTCTGCGTCTGAGCTCGGACAGTGAGAAAAAGGCAAATGTCACGCCACCAATTAGCACATGCTCTTAAGTAACCTTCTTGCAAACGCCAACAGCGACGCGAAGTCACATGTTTAGCATCACAAGCTGGTTGAGCAGAACAAGGCTTCGATTCTTGGTGTCACAGTACTGGTGGTAAAACTCGTTCATCTAATTTTTATTCGAGTTCGTCTACATACTTGTTCCAGCACGTGCGACGAAGATTTCGAAACATTTTAGCTGGTTTTGGATTCTGCTTTTAACCTGGAACCTAATATACATGTGATCCGAGTATGGTAGCACGTTGCTAACATGCCAGCCAACTACTCGGTCACACGCACACCGGTTCACGAAGGTGAAGTCTAGAACCTCTTCACGCGTTTTAGTTGTGAATGATGGTTTATTACCTACATTACAGAAATTCAGGTCTGCATTACCACAATACGCTAGAAGATCCTCTCCGCGAAGGTTTACATCGGAGAATCCCCATATACTGTGATGAGCATTTGCATCAATTCCTACAACAGTAGGATTTGTTCATTTTTAAATTATGTATAAAAACGCCAAAAACCTCGCGGAAAATTTGCGAAGACCTTTTTTGTTTTCCTCTTTTGGAGAGCGCCTGAAAAAAATTTTTGAAGACCTTTTTTTTGAGATCGCCTGAAAAAAATTTTGAAGACCTTTTTTATTGGAGAACACTTACGCCTGTGTCCTTGGCCTTGGCCTCGAGCATTCCTGTCCTTGGCCTCGAGAGGATCTGTCCTCGGAAGGGCTGTCCGTGGCCTTGGCCTTGGACTTTTTTTGTGTCCTTGGCCTTGGCCTCGAACCTTGTGTTCTCGACTCCTCGTTTGTTTCCTGCAGCTGTTGTAATAATAGCTCGAAACTTGTTACAAATTGCTGGAATTTGTGCGTGTTTGACTTTGCATATAATCAAGCTTGTTTTTTCATTGTGCTTAACGCATGAAGAAGGCAAGCTTTGTGATTCTTGTCCGTGATGGCAAGCGTTCTTCAAATCATTCTTCTTTTCATGACCTGGTGGTCAGACGTGTTAAAATGACGTTACTTGTGTTGAATGGTACATTTTGTTAACGTTCATTTTTTGGTTAAGCCAGCTGGGCTTTTTAGTTATTTTTCTTTAGCTGGCCGGTTTTCAAATTTACTTTGAAACCGTGCTGTGCGTGGTACAGTTATCCATTCGTTTGATTTTTGTTTCTGAATAAAGAAGAATTCAATCCATGGCAGCACGCGTCCAGTAAGAACCCCAGGAGAGCTTAGTTTTTTTGGAGTTCGTTACAGGCCCTTTTCGATCAGCTGACCACGCTAAATATCTAGGAGTGATTTTGGACTGCAACCTGAACTTTCGACAGCAACTGAAATCTTTGGAAACCAAAATTGATCGTACAGTTGGCATATTGTACAGACTAAAATATTTACTACACGCAAGTACAATGCTAAGCCTTTATTATGCTTTAGTACAGGCTAAACTTATTTATGGAATTCTTGTATGGGGTAACACTTTTCCCTCCTATTTATCTAAATTAAGTTAATTGCAAAACATAGCTATTAGAATTATGCCTGGAAAAAATTGAAATAACAGCGCAAATCCGCTCAATCAAAAACTAAATATATTACCATAGGTTTCACTTTTAAATTACGAAACATTAAAATTTGTTTTCCAACTCGATAAGTCCAAATTACCTGCAAGTTTTTCAGATTATTTTACTTTAACAAAAATGTACATTCGAGGAGGACAGAGCCTCTGGCAATAATTAATTAACAATTTCATTTTTCAAAACCCAAAAAACCAAGTGATCTATTAAATACACTGGTGCTAAAATTTGGAACAAAATTCCAATTTTGATCAAAAAATATTCGCTTCAAAAATTTAAAAAAGATTATCAAAAATTTTTGATAAGAAGTTTACGCTCATGAATATCGCTTTTCCTGTAATTATGTAAACGTTGCTCGTTGCTCGCCCAAGTTAATTACTGCTCTTTTTTGTTGTTGCTTTCGTGCTTGATTTTTTTGTAGTCGTTTGTTTTTTTATTTGCGTTTTTTTTAAGTCTTTTTTACCTCATTGCGCTATTAATTTAGACTGCAGTGTGACTAACAAGGTGGATGCTTAACCTGATGACTTGTCAGTTCCTTCGCATCCACCTTGTCTCTACATTTGAGTGTATTATTTATTTAACGAGAATTATTTATTCAAAAATTGAGTAGCCCAATAAGTTATGTTATGCTATGCTTTTGAAGAAGACCAGAAGAATGGTCCAAAACGTTTAGCTTTTAATAAAAAATGATATCTGCTTTAAAAATTTTGTCTGTTGCTACAATATGGCTGATAAAATCCAACTCTTTGCCAAAGATTTAAAAATAATATTGTACAAAAACATGAGCAAAAATGGAAGATTCAATTTCAAATCTGAGAGATTTTTTTGAATTAAGTTTTCAATCTAAACTTGAAGTTATAGCTAAAAGAAGGCAAACTCCAGACTTAAAAGATTTGCTCCAGGCATTACTTAGAAACAATCGCTCATTTTAAAAAGGGTAGTACTCAAGAAAAGAGTGATTGCATTGTTGTGCTGTAAAATATTGTCTTAATTTTCTGCTTTCTATGTTTTGTATTAAAAAAGTTTATTTGATCGGAAAAGTTTCAGTCTATTTCACAGTTTGCTTCAAATTACGTTGATCGTCGCTACTGCGTTCTTGATTGTTTTTACTCGCATTTATTGCCCATTGGTACAGTTTTCCAGGCAAGCACATAGCTCTGTGCATACAATTCCGTTCGTTGCACACTTACACCAACGGAGCAAACAAATTGACCAGGATCAGCTAAACTTAAAGATGGATCATCAACCATACACTGACTCCATATGATGGCTTAGAAAGCGGGCCATTTAATGTGCTGCTTGCTTTAGAACATCCAATGGTGGTGGTGAATTGTTTACGGTCTGCTTTAGCAAACAGAATTCTTTTAGCAATGTTGACTTCACATTCGTTGATAATAGAACAGCGCAAAATCACAACAAACTGTTTCGGTGTTTGGAACACAGACTCAGATATTTTTGAAGGACAACTGATTGAAGTCAGGTTTTCAAAAGCAGACGTTATTGCCGGACAATATTGCTAGGTTCCAAAAAAAGACTTCTACTTTTTACACAAATTGAAGATGTGGTATCTCATCAGCTAAAAGCACGAAAAAATAAATATCCATCACATACAAACGGTCCAAAAGTTTTGTTGATATCGTGGACGGGAGTAAATTCCATTGTTTTTCCAGTTCCAAGTTCAATTCAAAGTTTACTTCGTTTTGGAAGTCGTTGAAAGCGTATACTGCAATGATACCATAAATCTTTCTACCGTTGTATTGAGAAGCAAATTTCAACTTTTGGGAGAATATTCAGCGTGGATAAATAACCTTTGAACGGATTATTTATGGCTACATGGTGTTAATTCATGTAAGTTAATAAAAGGAATGCGTAGAATATTTTTGTTGCCAGTTGCTACCAAAATACGCTTGCTCTAAACGTTTGCAATTACAGAACTTGCAAGAACAGAAAAGAGCGCTCTTTTGCATTCAACATACCGCAAAAAAGATTTTTCATTCTTGGGAAGACAACCATATCCAGTACCTTTAACCTGATTCCATTTTCTTTCGTCATAAGGAAGAAATTTCAAAGCAAGCAACTCGCATTAAGAGAGAAAATGGAATTAAAATTTACCGAACATGGGCCCGCATTACAGGAATTTCCATGCTTGCATAAATCACGAGTTTTTAAGAGGAGTTACCAAACGAAATACTCGCTGAGTTTGACAGGTCGTTTTGCAGGTGTTTATTAAGCTTTATATGAGCTCGGTAAAGTCATTCTCACTCGCTAAGTTGCTTCGAACGTTTGCAAAACACAGCTCGAGCCACATTTTTCTCGCCAATTTAAAAAAAATTTTGAAGTACTCTTTAAGCGTGATAGAAACCTTTTTCCTTCCAAAATTTGATAGCGAAATGCTGAAAACTTTTAACTACAGCGAGTTTTTGCTAAAAATTAATAAAAATGGTCGCAATTAGACTGTAAAGAAGAAAGCAAATTACATAGAAAGACATTTCGCTATATTGAGTGATAAAGAAATATTGAGTTGCGCCACTTGACTAAACAAAAATATTTGGATTTGTTCACCTTTGGAAAACGTTAATACTTGATATTACTGATAAAATATTAATTTAACCACTAACAACCACAAGGGTGCTTTCCATCACTTAAAAACTTGAAGTATGGAAAAAGTTGCCTGTTTTGTTGATCCAAAAACATAGGTAATTGTTGCCATTCTTTAATTAATTATTATCACCCAAAGATTTTGTAAGCGTGCAATATTAATGCATGGCCTACCTAGTTTCTTTTCCAGAACATTTACCTGTGTAGTACATATGCTTGAATGCAATGTCTTGCTTTGAATGCTTTGAATGCATATGCTTGAATGCATTATGGACTGACACAGGTTACCAAACATCTCGCAAAGAAAGTCGAGGGAGCATTTTTGACGATTCTTGGGTGGGACGGTTTGAAAATAGCATTTTATCTGCAACGTTTTTCATTCGTTAGCATCTTTTAGCGAATGAAAATGACCCAAATGAGCTCGCTAAGATGTTCTGTAATGTGGGCTATGGTCGTCTTCCAAAGAATTGAAAATTGTTTTTGCGGTGTGATTGAAATACTGCAGAAAGCAGTAACAGTATTTTGGTTGCAACGTGTAACAAAGATGTACTATGCAATCGAAGATGAAATCGCTTTGCATAAATTAACATCATCATTTATTTTTTCATGCCTTTTGCTGTTGAGATGCCACATCTTCACTCTGTGGAAAAGGTAGAAGTCGTTTATTGGAACCTAGCAATATTGTCCAGCACTAACATCTACTTTTGTAAAACTATCTTCCATCAGTTGTTCTTCTCAAATATCTGAGTCTAAGTTTCAAACCCTGGAACAGTTGTTGTGATTCTGCGCAGTTCTATTATCAACGAATATGAAGACGACATTGCTAAAAGAATTCTGTTTGCTAAAGTAGGAAGAACTGTTAAAAAATTCACCACCACCATTGGATACTCTGAAGCAAACAGCACATTAAATGACCAGCTTTCTAAGCCATCATATAGAGTCAGTGCTTAAAACTTGTCGTGTCCTACGTAATTGCAAGTGCACACAGAACAAAATTGTATGCACAACACTACGTGCTTGCCTGGGAAACTGTACCAATCGATAATAGATGCTAGCAAAAACAACTAAGAAGGCAGCAATGATTAAAAAGCGCTTGCTCTAGATTCATTTCTTTGTAAGTATCGATAGTAAACAACATTACACTCTAAGATATTGTTTGCAAAATAGCAAGAGATGCAACCAGAATTTAGCTCAGAGAGTCTAATTATCTGCATCAAAGAACAGTCAAGAGAATGACGCACGAAGAAAAACTTAGTCATCATTTTGGACGTCAAATTTATCTCGACTCCGTAGTATAACTTTTAGCCCTAGAATTTTAAATTAAAACTGTTGAATCAAAACACCAATAACTACTAGGGCGCAAGCGATCTAACAACCCGGGATGCCTTTCGATATACAACAGATAACAAGTCAAGTTTTTGACAATTTGTAACTTTGCATATGGTTTTAATAATACGTTATATCAACGTCCTCACATTGTTCGAAGATAAAGCACATACCTTAAACTTTGCAGTAAAGGACAAAGCACTGAAGCATGACATCACTATTCGTCATAATGACGTCATCTAATGACATCATCTACTATTAGCAACCATTGTATCTTGAATTAATATGATGAGTGTGATTGCAAAATGTTGCCATTATGTTAATGCTTGTAACTAGCAATTTATTGCTGTTGTTGCATTTTTGGCAAATGTAACGTCATAAACACATTCAAAAGTGGCCTACACAAGAAGTTCATTATTTATTTAAAACGATTAATACATTTTGGTAATATTAATGAGTACTTCGCCTTTCAGAATAATCTCCTGCTTGCCATTATACATTTTTGGCAAATATGACGGCATGTCTTGTCATTTGTGACAGCACAACAATCCAAAATTTTCTAGTTTGAGTAAAAACAATGAAATAAAATCACAAAAACGTCACTTAGTTATGTAAGTTTGTTTACAAGAACAAAGTATTCTTTAACTACTAGATGGAGCCAGAGATAACTTTACGGACCGTCTACAGGAGTTGTCCAAGCCCAATTTTTTGTTCCTCTTTGGAAATCGTTATACTTGCTCAGGGGAAGGTTTGTGCCAATTTTTCACACTTTATTCCGAAAGTGAACGATTTTACCTTAATCCTGGACCTAGTTGCTCTACTTATAAATGAGTTTGTGAGTAATGTGATCGTTCATGTTCAGATCAAGAATTTAAAACAAGTTTGTCGTTATTTGCTTTCACTCTTTAAATGCCTTTGAAAAGTTATGAAAATAATCAAGTAACGTCAATCAAAATGCTCAAATAAGAGTTTACAACGCCAAAACTCAGCACTTTTTACAAGTTCTTAGCAATTTTCACTTCATTATGAAATAACATAAAGCGGTCTTCAAAATTCCAGAAACTTTCAAGCAAAATTTTATTACATCAGCCAAGTTTATATTACGACTGTGGCAATACTCTTTTTTTCATTATTAAAATTTTGTGGTCTAGTGATGCGTAAATTCTGAACGTGGTGGCTTGGTTACAATTTTCCTGTCTTTTCGGATTTTTAATCATTTCTGCTAGAAGCAAAAATAGAACTGTGTTTTCGCTATATTTTGTGCGCCTTGATCTTTGGAAAGAAACGTGAGGAGTCAGAATGAGTTCCGTACCAGCAGATAAGGCTGCAATGGTGAACCCAACAGGAGCTGAAGGCTCATGCAATTTGCCACTGAGGCGTTGCTAGGCCTATACGTACCGATACTAATGCTTTATGACTACTTATTACCAGAGGTGGAGTCGAGGACACAAGGCTCGAGGCCAAGGCCAAGGCCAAGGACACAAAAAAAATCCGAGGCCAAGGCCAAGGCCAAGGACACAAAAAAAATCCGAGGCCAAGGCCAAGGCCAAGGACAGCCTTTCCGAGGACAGACACTCTCGAGGCCAAGGACAGGAATGCTCGAGGCCAAGGCCAAGGACCAAGGACACAAGCGCAAGTGCTCTCCAAAAAAAAAAAAAAAGGTCTTCACAAAAATTTTTCAGGCGATCTCCAAAAAAAAAAAAAAAAAAAAAAAGGTCTTCACAAAAATTTTTCAAGCGATCTCCACAAAAAAACGTTTTCTAAAAAATTTTTCAAGCGCTCCGCAAAATTTTAACAATTCAAAAAATACTGCTGTCCTCGAGCCGAGGACAGGCCAATTTTCGAGGACTTGAGGCCTCGAGGCCAAGGCCAAGGACTTGACCTTCGAGGCCAAGGCCAAGGACTTCAAAATGTGTCCTCGAGGACGTCCTCGAGGCCAAGGACGTCCTCGAGGACTCCACCTCTGCTTATTACGTACTTACATCGGTATGTATTGGTACACTTTACATCAGTACACTTACTTACATTAGTACGCTGGCTCACACGACTTCACATCCGTACCATATTCAAAGTAGAGGCAATACCAGTACTGCAATTTAGGGTTGTTCTGTCAACATGTCAGATTCTGAAGCCACTGGTATAGGACACAGTGCAAGTCACAGTGCTACAAGACCGCCTGCTACTGTTACTACTACCAGTACAGCTAATTCCGGTAATGTTTCTGTGTTTGATACTCAGCTACCAGGGGATAGAATCACATTAAACATTTACGAAGCAAAATCTTTCTGTCTGGTGTTTCTATTTTGAAACTCTGTGTAACAGGCATAAGATTACAATGGATGCTGGCAAAATTCATGCCTTAGTGGCATGCCTAGATATGGATGCTTTGGCTGTTGCACAGCATCTGTAAGGAATTGCAACTACCACGCATGAGAAAGTTAAGCAAGTATTATTGGATACATACAGTGATGGGATTCCGGGGGTTCGCATGGGTTCGCGCGAACCCGTTCTTGGAATGTCAGGATAATCAGCGAACCCGTTCTTGTTTTTTTTACAGACATTAGACCTTTGTTTCTCAATCGCCTGTCCGGCAAAAATATTCCAGTTTACGCCTCAATTACATAATTGTAAGGCTCATCGGTTATTACGGAACAAAACATAAAATTCAAAGCTGGTTGAAAACTACATTTTCAGTAATTTGCAGCATTGTGACGTAAAACAAAGCCCGAATTTCTACAGAAGTGTGGTACGCAGAACAAAGCATTTAAGACACTAAATACTTCATAGACAGTAAACTAGCCTAGAAGTCAGTAGGTTCGCTTCAAAAAACTTGCAAATAAGGCAGATAGTTTAGGTAAGGTTAGCATTGTTTGTTACATTGTACTTTGTTTTGCAGTTTTGAAACGATAATATAGGTAAAGTAAGCAATGTATGTTATTGAAGAAAATAAATATGTTAAGAAATATAAAATAAAAAGTAATGCATTTTTGTTATAGAAGAAAATAAATATGTTTGTTAGCTGAACAAGATAAATTTTATGGTAGTATTCTAATTCTATGAATGTATAATGAGTATGTTGCTCCCAGGCGCGTAGCCAGAAATTCGCAATGGGGGGGGCTGTTTGGGGGGTCTGGGGGCTTCGCCCCCAGCCGCCGGAGGCCAATGGAGGTCTGGGGGCGAAGCCCCCAGTGGCTGGAGGCTGGGGGTTTGGGGGCAAAGCCCCCAGCCGCCGGAGGCACGGGGGTCTGGGGGCTTTGCCCCCAGCGCTTGAAAATTTTGCATTTTTTTGCAAAAATAACTTCATTTTAGGGCTATTTTGATTAAAAAATAATGATTTTAAAACGTGGCTTAGAAATTGACAGTACAAACAAGATTAAACTGGTAGCATAAATTGGCTATTTGGAAGGTGGCTAATGGTAAAATGTAGTTTTCTTGTTTAGATGCTGTTAAATTATAAAATCGAATAGTGCAATAAAACTCACTCGGAGTAATCTATTTTGTATAGAGTTTATAGAGATAAATAATTGGATAATTGGAGGGGGGCTAATGAAAAGAGATTTGAGAGAAATGATTGGTAATTAACAAATACTGAATAGCCCCCCCCTATTCCTTAGTTTATAGTATGTTTGTTGATGACACCTATGTTCAGCATTTTTACACTTGCGATCAAATTTGATTGCTTATTTCTTACCATTTATCAAAGGTTTCATTTATTTGTTCGTTTTATTTTTGACAAATTAGCCCCCCCCTGAACATATGTTTCAAACGATGTTTTAAATCACTATTTAGTCCACTCCAGTGCATAAAACAGTCTCAAAGTGGTAAAAATGTAGTGTTTTTCCCATTCTGCATTTTGGTCGACGTGTCAATGGGGGGGGGGGCTATAGCCCCCCGGCCCCCCCCTGGCTACGCTACTGGCTAAAAACGTGGTATTTTCCTGATTCTGCATTTTGGTGGGCAGTTCATTAGCCCCCCCTAAATAAACGTTTCAAAATAGTCTAATCCAGTGTGTTAAGACAGTCTTAGAAAAGTAAAGACAGTCTTAGAAATGCTAAAACGTGGTATTTTCCTTATTCTGCATTTTGGTCGGCAGTCCATTAGCCCCCCCTCCCCCAAATAACATTTCAAACTATGCTTTAAATCATTTTTTAGTCTAATCTAGTGCAAAAGAGAGTCTTAGAAGTGCTAAAAACGTGGTATTTTCCTTATTCTGCATTTTGGTCGGCAGGCCAATGGGGGGGGGGCTATAGCCCCCCCCCCCGCCCCCCCCCCTGGCTACGCTACTGGTTGCTCCTTAGACGGGCAACCCATACAACAGTTGAGAATGGAACATTCTATAATATAAATGCATTAGGGCTTTTGTGGGGAGAATGTTTTTTTTAACTTAAATAGGATTCTTACTGATCTTGAAAGGTTAAACCAGAGATTATTAATGTAACTTTCAAATGTCAATTGGTTGTCTATAACAATTGCAAGATATTTTGTTTTCTCAACGTTATTTATTATCGTGTTATTGTATCGTATATTACTATTATCAACTGTTTTTTCAATTTAGTAGAGATGATGAGATAATTAGTTTTAGAAGGAAATGAGCGAACCTGTTGTTAGTAAGTACGATACAAAAGAGAACCTGTTCTTAAAATTTTGAATCCCATCACTGGATACATATACGGTTCGGATGGATGCTTGGCTGAGGGACATTTTCAACATTCTAATCTCAAGCGATGTCAAGCCATATCATTTTATTACAAAAGCACGAGCCACGATATTAGGGATATGTCGGACTCTTTCCTTTGTTAACTGTTGGTGTCAAAGCTTCCGAGTGAACCCAACTGGCTTTAGCTACTGTTGTATACCTTCTATTGAAAGCATATGCTGCAGATGTTGCCATATGGAGGTTACCGTCGTCATCTTATGCTGGTAGTATTAGCAGCACTGCTGCCACCGGTACAAAAACACTAGATAGTTCTAGTCATTCCAAGTCTACGGGCAATGACATTGCTGAGGATGTCGCTAGCTTGAAGCCACAGATGGGTCAGATATTGACGCAAGTCAATCAACTAGCTGTTTAACCTGCTTATGCTCCATCAGATGGTTCAGCACAAAAGTTCCAATACTGATACGCTTTACCACCACAGTCACGTACACCAGTTAATTCAATGTTGAGTGGCAATCAACCTTCCCATTTTTAACCAGAGCAATACCAATCTCAACCTATTTTATCGACCAATATTATCGACCACGACAAGTAAGAGGTAAAATACAGTAATCAATAACCATTTTTGTTTCTATCACAACCAATTTTGGCCGCGTTCTCACTAGCGCGTTCAACCCTGTGCATGGTGGAAAAACTTTTGAGCCACCGTGAAATTGTGACTGCTTGCGTCGACTCTTAATAGCGTAGTCATTTCTAAAACATTACCGATAAAAACTCTGGTCTAGTTTTTTTGGTCGACAAAGGAGCGGAAATTAGTTTAGTTAAACCGCATCCTTCTGATTTGCTGTGTAAGAACAATGTTTATCAATTAATTGCAACCTCGGGAGACAAAAATTCCTACTTGCAGTACTAAACCCTGTTTGTGTCATTTGATAATGTGACTGTGTTCAGGAGGGTTTTTATTATGGCAGATACTACGCACAGTATTAAAGGTGCGGATTTTTGCAACATTTCAAATTGAGGGTCAATATTAGCTCTGCATCTTTGCGCAGTTCTACTTCTACCGCAGATCAAGGATACGCCGCGCATTTTCAGCCATTCTAGGTTCTGAGAACGTTTTTTAGTATTGCAATCTAACTTGTCGGATACAATATTAAATCAAATTATTCCTGCATTGAAATTGGCAGAACTACTGTAATTTAATAGTAAGTTTACAGAGACATCACGTCTTACAATCTTTCTTTTTTGGACAACACCTCAATTCTATCTCCACGTCTAAATAGGTAATCCTTAGTGACGCAGGAGAGGTGGAGCCCCCTTTGTAATTATTGTAATTACATTTTATTCATCAAGTTGCCTTGGCCAGGAGACAGCGAAGGGACCTTTTGATTTCGATTCAAGCTGCCACCTGTTCACCTGTCTACCACACACGGCGGAGGCTTCACACTGTACCTTTATGAGAGACCTACGGCCTAGCGAGGCTATATATCATAAAATACCCCCCAAGAATCTAAGGCTTTAGCAAAAAAATCGAATTCTCTACGTTTTATAATTTTGATGCAGTCCGCAAAAAACTGCGTGAACCGATTCTAATTGGCTAGCGCTCTGATGACGTAAGTTCTTACCTTGCCTTCGCTCATAGTCACTAATCTCAGATTTGAAGATTGCAAGTAGGTAGAATATTTCAGGAAGGATGCAATACAAACGCTTCTGCCTAAGAGTTCTTAGTCCTAAATAGCAATTTTATGCCTAAACAATGTAATAGGCGTGTTTTTAACGGGGAAGCTTTAACAGTACATTTGTCTACCCCAAAAGTATCCAGCTACATTCCAATATTGCATAGGTTGTGAAAGTGATATCGTAATGCCATAATGAAACAACAATTGGTTACAGAAGCTGTTAACAGAATGTCTGAACAGCAAACGTTATAAAAAAGAAGGGTTACAAAGATCGTATTCATTTTACCATTTACCGTTTATTTATTTTTTTCATCAAGCACAGCGACTGAATTATGAGTATTACGCAAGCAGTTACACAGTTTTGCGATAAATTAAGTACATTTGACACAGTTCTTGATGAGGTGATGGCGAAGGACTAAATGTCATCGAGTCAACCATCACCTGCACTTCCGTCTCAAAATATGGGTCCGGTATCGTTACTGTTATTACTAGATTGGCCAGTTCCTGAAAAGCAGTAGGGTTGGATCTTTTGTCGGATCAATTAAGAAACTTCATATATGACTTAAAAGAAAAATTATTTCCAAAATTCGATGTGAAATCTAACTTAAATTTAAAATTAGCGAAATTGAATTTCGGAATTCGTACCGCAGTTTTTTGTACGCAAGAATTGCAAACTTGGAAAGCTTTGAATTTGACCAACCCTACTAAAAATAAGAGTATTCCAAAGCAAAAGAAGACTAGAAAAAGAAAAACAAAACATGTACACTATATTCACTATTTACAGTTCAAGAATGCAGTAGCTATAGCACAAGGTCATGACTATGTTACTAGTAAAAGCGATAAGGGATTTACGTTGCCTGATCCTATTCTAAGAAGGTCATGGAGTCTGTTACAAAACCAAACATAAATAGAAAATATTATAAACAGTGCAATTACGATTACGTTATATACCACGTACAGTTCAAGGATCTATAATATAACAGAATGTCGTAAAAACGGCAGGCGTTTCATGCACAATAAAAAATATAAAAAAAGAATAGCGATGACAGAAATGCATAGCCTAATCTTATTCAAGCAAAGACAGTGGCGCTTGGAGGCAAACAAAGAAACTGTTACCAAGGTATGAATTCTCACTTTTACACGGAGTAGTTACAAAGCATTTCAAAATAAACCGTATAGTAAGAATCTGTCAACCACCAAAACTGTTTGAAAAATACGGTATTGCAAAATGTTGCCATTTTGTATAGTTGTCAGCAATGTCAGGTTGTAGAATGGTACTTAGAAATTAGTTGATTTTTAAAAGTTTTCTGAAATGTTCGAAATGATAATTCCTTAAGCTGTTTGTTAATGCCATTCCATTTTTTTGTTCCTGAAAAAATTGTCATATTTTGATCTAATTTAGTTCTAACTCCAGATAAGCAATAATTTCGGTTGTTTCTCAATCGTGTTCCGTGATCATGACATTGGCTAATTAACTGAAAATCGTTGGCTTTGGTTGAAGATATCATGTTATTATTTATTCTATACATTAATATTGCCATTTTTAGCTTACAGATGTCATTTAATTTTAAGCATTGCAACTGATGGAATAAAGGTTTAGCGTGTGCTCTATATTTACTACCTGTTATTATTCTGATATTTCTTTTTTGAATTATTTTCAGAGGATGCAACGTAGTTTCTGAAGCACTACCCAGCTATTTATACAATATTGAAGGTGAGAATACAGTAGACTGTAGTACACCATTTTCATTGTCTGTTTACCGACGTAGTTTCTAATGTGATATAGGAGCCCATGAACCTCTTGCAATTTTTGAGCAAATTTGTTTTACTTGATGTTTCCAATTTAGTTTGTCGCCTATCAATATACCTAAATATTTCACGAATGATTTTTGCTTATTTTATTATCCTCTGTAACTACTTCAAATTTATGTTGGAATTGTTTCTTTGTTATTATCATGAATTCTGGTTTACTGCATTTGTTAAAAGTTTGTTAATTCTCATCCAGTTAATTCGTTTTTGCATGTTTTCGTTCACTTTTTGTTGCAACATTTCAGCTTGGGAATGCGTCAATGTGAGATTAGTGTCATCTGCTAATAAATGCTTTTTAAAATCAGAAGCCAGAGGTAAATCATTAATGTAAATTATGAATAGCAGTGGGCCTAGGGTGGATCCCTGAGGAATACCGCAAAGCACTTCATTTGTAGCCGATTTAGTGCTCGTGATGGTAGTGTATTGTTACCTATTCGTTAAGAAACTTTCTATTAATTGTAAGGGTACACCTCTTGTACCATATTTCTCTAACTTTGCAATTAATATTCTGTGATCAATGGTATCATATGCTTTAGCCAAGTCTAGAAAAATGGAGCACGTTATTAGTTCATTTTCTATGTTTTAATGAGGTTGTTATTTATGTCCACTACAACATCTGAGGTTGAGCAATTTTTTAAAATCCGTATTATTGGGAACTAATTAGTTCATTTTTGATAAAAAAATTTGTTGAATTGTTTATGCAAACATTTTTCAAACTTTTTTGCAAACGGGCTCAATATTGAAATTGGTCGATAGTTCCAGCAATCTTCCCTGTTTCCTTTCTTAAATATTGGAACTATCTCTGCGATTTTAATGCTTGAGGGAAATATCCTTTCTTTATGCAAATGTTGAACAGTTGTGTCAGTTTAGGAGTAATAACAGTAGCTGCCATTTTTATGTATTTTATAGGAATGCCATCAATGCCAGTACTTTTGGAGGAATCAAGTCTTCTAATGTGCATTCTTATTTCATCTTCTGCAATTGGTTGGATAAATATAGCGTTAGTGTTGCTATGTATCAACGACGTTTTGTTGAAATTGCATTGTACTGGTTTAGAAATTTTAGCGGATAGATTAGTACCAACATTAGTGAAATAATTATTTAACATGTTGCTGACACATTGATTTCCATAAGCATAGTCTTCTGTGCCGGTGGTCATTTTATCGTGAATGTTATTACCATGCTGTTTAGTCAGTCAGTCAGTCAGAGGTTTATTTTGTCGAAAAGTTACAGTATAGAAAAAATGCAATACAACAATATTCATACATATTAATCAACCAGGAACCGGAAGTGACCTTTCAGTCTTCGAGTCTACGGTCACCAGTGAGTGTACAGTAGCTAGTTTTGCCGTTGAAAAATTGAAAATTTAGTGAGATCGACAAATTGAATGTATAAAACATCTAAAATTTTTATAATCAATGAAATATTCATTTTTGTGTAGTTGCACTTTTTTGAAACAAGTACAATTTATATTTTTGTTTAAATTTGTTGAAGGGTAAAGTTCTGATCTTTAAAGGTATATCATTCCAAATCTTAACTCCTATATATTTGATTGATTTTTCAGCACGTTTTGTTTTGTAAAGGGGTAAGTACAAATCATCCTTGTCCGCTTTCCTGGTTTGGCGAGAAGTGATAACTTTAATATAAGAGAAATAATTGTTAAATAATTGCGGTAACTCATTCCTTTGATACAAAAACATGAATTTAGCAATTTCAAAATTTAGTAGTTGATCAATATTAAATATTTCAAATTTTATGAAAAAAGGTTCAAGTTTTTGTTTTATCTGCCAACCTTCTATTATTCTCAAACATTTGTTCTGGAGCATCTGAAGTTCATGCAAATTATTTTTAGACAAGCATCCCCAGAGCAAAATTCCGTACATTAAATGTGGAAAAACTATAGCGTAGTACACTGAAAGCAAAATTTTAACAGGAGCCATAGATTTTAATTTGCACAGTATGCCAATGGCTGTAGATACTCGTCGCTCAATCATTTGAATACGACTGGTAAAATTTAGCGTTGAATCAAGATGAATGCCTAGATATTTTACACTCTGTCGTGTTTCAATAGAAATATTGTTAAGGGACAACAAAAACGGTTGGAGCTTTTGCCTGGATCGGGTTAATACGAGAGCTTGTGTTTTATGTGGATTAAGAGTCAACCTATTGGCGATCATCCATTCAGAAACGCCTTTTAGTTCATCGTTGCTTTGAGTTTCCAAATTTACAAGGCTGTGGTTGCTAATCAGGATACAAGTGTCGTCGGCAAATAAAGTTGGTTCATTTATTAAAGAATTTGGGAGATCATTGATATATAAGATAAAAAGGAGCGGACCTAAGATCGAACCCTGGGGGCGCCGTATTTTATATTAATTCTAGACGATTTGACATTGTCGAGTTCCACATATTGAAATCTGTCGGATAAATAACTTTTAATCAATTCATTTGCCACTCCTCTAATTCCGTAGTGGTTTAATTTTTCGATAAGAATTTGATGATCGATACTATCGAAAGCTTTTTTTATGTCCAGTAGAATAAGACAACAATGTAATTTATTTTCTAGTTTTTCATAGCATTGTGTTATGATATCTGTCACAGCATGGATAGTCGAATGCTTTTTTCTAAATCCAAATTGACGGTTATAGAATATACTGTGTTTATCCAGAAAAGCAAGTATCCTGACGGCGATTATTTTTTCAAGAAATTTTGAAAAGTTTGAAAGCAAGTAAGTTGGTCTATAATTGGTCAATTTAGATTTTAAACCCGCCTTGTAAGTTGGTATAACTTTAGCAATCTTAAAACAATCAGGAAAAATGGCAAAATTGAAGCAGCATGAAAACAAAATGGATAGATATGGTGATATAACAACAGCAATTATTCGTAGAAAAAACGAAGACACATCATCGAAACCCGGCGATTTATTGACATTTAAGTTTTCAATAATGTTAAAGATTTCATTGCTTGACGGTGTTTCTGGAAAAATAGACGATTTATTTCTGTGTTTCAAAAAATTTTTAAAACTTGGAGATCTTTTAGGCAGAGAGTTAGCCAAGTTTTCTGCAATATTTCCAAAGAACTTATTAAATTTTTCTGGAATAGCTTCTATATCATTGATAGTTTTGTTGCCAATCGTTAAACTTTTAGGTGTTTGTTTTTTTTAACCTTTGAATGATTAACTAATTCACGAATTATATCCCATGTTTTTTTTAGGGTCGTTCTTGCTACTAGCAAATGCCGAAGAGTAGTACAAAGTTTTGGCTATTTTTTTAAACTCGAGTTAGGCAATTGTTATACTTCTTATAAAAGCTGCGTTCATAAGAATTTCCTTCAAGAAACCACGTTTTATATAGTCTTTGTTTGTTTTTAATTGATGTCCAGATGCCTTTAGTGATCCATGGTTTTTTGACTAGCTTTTTTTGTTTTCGTGATAAATTTGTCAAGGGAGCAAAATTTTCAATTTCATCTTTTATAAGTTGAACAAAATTTTCACATACTTTATTAATGGTATTCTTATTAATATGTTCTAGATTGTCGAAATAGATTTTCAGTTTCATAGATACACAATCAGCAAAACTTTCTGAGTTAAAGTTTTTTAGGTTTCTTCTAAACATCTCATGTTTTAAGTTATAGGATATTTTAAGTTTAGAGATGTAGGCAAATGTTGGAAAATGGTCACTTATATCAGTTTGTAGTACTCCAGGTTTGATTTCTTCTGAAGTAATACTGGTTAGTATATGATCAATTGCAATTTTAGTCGTTTCTGTTACCCTGGTGGGAATATTTACTACAGAAAAAAAGGCATTTCTAGCAATAGTATTTTTATAATCGGTTACAAAAGGAGTTTCATTTAGTAAATTGACATTGAAATCACCCATAATAATACTTTGACTTTTATTTTTATTAATTTTGTGTAAAGTAAGGTAGGAATTTTCTAAAAATGAATTTAGGTTTGAGTTAGGATGCCGATAGATTACTCCTATCAATAATTTGTGTTGGGGAGTACTAATCGTTGCCCACATATTTTCGCATCCTTCAATTTCTAAATTATATTCCGGTGCAATTTCAAAATTGATATCCTTAGTAAAGTACATTGCTACTCCTCCAGCTTTGGTAGGTGAATTTGCAAATTTTAAGTTGTAACCCTGTATCTCAATGTTAACCGCGGGGGCTTCAAAATCAGTTCGGAAATCAGTTCGCATCTTCCCATCACCACAAATTGGAAATCAGTTCGCATAACACATCAATATGTTTTTGGATTGATCTGATATTTATATGGAGTATAAATAAAGTGTCAGTTGAAGGATTATACTGTAGTTTGTTAAGTTAGAAAGATCCGAATATTCACAAATTTTGACATTTTCATGCATACTTTCAAAATTTTTGTCAAAGTCAGAGCATAGAAAATGTTTTGTTTTATCCATATTAATCATTTAAGACAATTGCACAAATTACTTAAAATCAAGTCCTAAAAGGTAACTTAAATAGCATTAAAGACTGTCTAGGTCGTCCTCGCAGCGTATTGGAATTGCATCTTCTGATTCGTTTTTCTTTATCCATATTTGTCCGTTTGTTGTCCAGAAGAATTTGAATTTTTTTTCTTTGGCAGTTTGCTTTGTTGACCAAAATAGCCTCTTCCTGAATTGCGTTAAATTCACGTTTATATATAGGTTTGTCATTTCGTCAACAGGAAAATCTGTCATTTCTTTTGCTTTCTTCCTTTTTGCAAAAATTTCATTTCTCACCCGTTTGTTGGTAAATTGGGCTATTATTGTTGGTGGCCGGGATGCCGAATCATTGGCTTTAAATTTTTTTGGGGGGAGCCTATGAGCGATCGAGATATCGCTCCTTCTAACTTCAACATCAAGCTTTTTTGAAATTTCTATTACAATATCAGTCACATTCTCATTTTTTTGATTTGGTACTCCATCAAATTCGAGATTTAGTCTTCGTCCATACTAATCTAATTGATCGATCTTAAAAAATTCTTCCTTTTTCACTTTTTTCATGTCTGTTAGCTCTTTTGAAAGCTTTGTAGCAGTTAATTCGTTTTTCTTGTTGGTGGTAGCCATTTTTTTGATTTCTATACTGAGTTCATCAAATTTATCGGAATTGAATTGTTGACTAGTTCTTAATTGCTCTAACTCATATTTAACAGCGTTTAATTCTATCAGATAATCATCTGCAAACGAGTTAAAAGCTTCCTTGACTAAACCTTCAATCTTTGGTACAACTAGTTTCATAACTATTCCAATAATTTCATTTTGGTCCAAACCAAGCTTGTTCTTTTTTCATTTAAAAGACTTTGCTTGCATTATGATTTGTTTGTCGTTTGAAGTCTTAAATCCTCAAAGTTTTTGCAGCAAAAACACGTCCGTTCTTCACAAACGCTGTAGCTAGAATGTCCGATAAAATTTACTTACATTAAAAATATTGTTAATAGTTTTTCATAGCTTTGCAGTGTTTTGTTTATTTTTTCTGATTATGTCTTGGTAATACAGTTTTTTTTGCACTAGTTTTTATATGCGTGAGCTTATTTCTGTACATCTTGTATTCGTCCCATTTAGCTGTGCACTTACTATTTACGCATTTTTTATACATGCAGTTTTTTCGATGTATAGATTTTAGCAGTCGTTTTGTTATCCATGGTTTGGTTTTTAGTTTCAATTCGTTCCTGCTTCGTTTTCGTAAAGGTGCATGTTTATCCGAGTATCAATTAAAAAATGTTAATAAATTTGTCCGTGTATATATCAATTTCACTCATATTGATCGGTAGGTTAGTTTCTCGCAGTAAGTGCAAACTTTTTGACAGTTCTTCTAAAAATAATTTTGCCTCAAAATTCTTTGTATTTTTCTCATAAGAAGCTTCATATTTTTTTGGATGTTTTAGTGCTAAGTCTAAACAGACTATTACAGGCATATAATATCATCCAGTAAAATATAGCTGTGCGTTTCACCACTTATATTATTGGTGTACTCATGATCTAACAGTGATGATGAATTATCTGTAACTCTAGTAGGATGAGTAATGAGTGAAATAGCTCCTAAGCTATATGTCATGTCAATGTATGCTTTCACTTTACTTTCATTTTGCAAAAAACTGATGTTGAGATCTCCACCGATGTAGTATGTAGAAAATGATGCAATAGAGTGACTTCGCTGGTTTGTATTCATACAGCTTGGTTCAGAACAGCTCGAGTGGCTGTCATTTTTATTACTATGTCCCTTACTTAAATTATAAGGGCCAAGATCATTTTGGGAAGTCATTTTTAATGCCTTCATTTTACCATTATTTGCACAACAATATGTAGTCTAGTGTAAGTTAGGCTACTAACTATTATTAGCAGTGTCTTCATTCACTATTAGATTCAAATCCTTTTCCTTTTTTAATCGCAATGACTTCTGCGTGATTAGCTTGTTTCACGAAGATGTTTCCATTCGTTGTCCAGTAGTAGTCAAAACCAACGTTTTTTGCCTTTTGCTTTGTTTGCCAAAATAGTTTTTTGCGCGGTCTAGTAAGATTTTCGTTCTCGTAGATCTTTTCTGTTCCTGGTATAGAGAAATTGACCAAGCTTGCGGTTCTTGTAAGCCTAGTCTACTACTTGTACAGGTTAAACTGGTTCAGGTAGATTCTAACAGTTAGGCTATGTTATTGTGTACGGTATACTGCCGGTATTCTCAACCGTATATACAGTATTACACAGCATTAGCACAAAATTAAATTTACTTAACTTTTTACTAAATGATGGTCAGTGTAGAAAATATTAGACATTCTTGCTATCAGGGGTGCCGAAAGAAGGGGGGATGGGGGGATATATCCCCCCAATAACTTGGCTGTATCCCCCCCAATAGTTTGAGAATGGTCCACATCTGCATCCCCCCCTAATAATTTGAATGGGTGTACATCTGAGCGTGTAAATTTGGGGAAAAAGGGTTCTATTCTTGTAGAAGATCTTTTTTTTGTCTTCACCTGAATTTGGGGAAAAAAGTGTTCCATTTGCTTATTTTTTTTGGTCTTCACTAAATTTCCACACCTGAACAAAATCGTAGTCGAGGTTCATCCCCCCAATGTTGAAAATATTGCAAAATTGGGGTAAAATTGCAAATTATCCCCCCAATGCTTAACAAAGATCGGCACCACTGCTTGCTATCATACTGTTTGGTCCAACACCTACTCTGGCTTAAATTGGCAGTGGCTATTTTGGCACTGGAGGCAAAAGAACTCAGCTATTTTGCTTCCAGTGCGAAACAGCTCTAACCCAAACCCTTAACCCTAACTCTTAACTCAAACTTTAATCCTAATCAGCTAACAGAGGGAAACACTGTTTTGTCTCTAGAAGCAAAATACAATAACCACTTCCTTACATTTTCTTTTCTACCAGCACTCACACTGTACAGTTTTTAGCATAGTGTATGTACTGATATTGGATGCATAGTAGCATGGTGTAGGTATTTGCTTTTTTGCTATTATCTTTTATCATTTCTACTGTTAGACTGTAGCAGTAGTTCATTGACATTAATACTGTAGTAATACTATTGCCGAAAAAACAGTATAAATTATTTTTAGCATATTAGATTTTAGGGCTTTTATCAGTTTACTTATTGTAAAATTTTTCTTGCAAAAATTTTATGTATGCTCAAGTACATAGTAGTTAAGTGTTGATATCTGATATTACATTAGCAGCTTCAAAATGTCTAATAATGCAACTAGAAACGATTTCGTGTTTGAACCTGAGAAAAGTTTTACATCGTCGACTTTGGATGTTGAAAGTGATTGCGAGAATGCAGTTGAAAATATAGGACTTGAAAGCAGGGTTGCAGAGTCGAAGGAAAATTGGTTCGACTCTGACTCTCAGTAATTGTTTCAGTTCGACTCCGAATCTGACTCCCAGGCTTCATTTCCCTTCGACTCTTACTCCCGACTCTTTAAAATGGTAAAATTTTGACTCCGACTCCCATAAACTTTGCTGACATTAATTTCGATATATAAACGTATATATTTGCAGTTGAATTTCGATATTGTCACAGTTGCACTTTTTTGTCACCCTATTGACTTGCAAATTTTTGTGTTACAATCAGGGATGTGGAAGCAGCAATTTTTAAATCGTTTCCGCTTCCACCCTTCCGCTTCCACTGCTTCCGCTTCCACCACTTGATGACGTAATTTTTGCTCAAAATTTTTTGATCTTAAAATTTTTTGGCAAAATTTTTTTCCTGGGAAGTCCAAATGAAACAGCATTGCTATCATCATCTTAAAAACATCGTATAGAACCAAATTATGTGATTGTATTCTGTGGCTTGTCATCGCAAGGATCTGCGCAAAACAGTGTAGTCAGGATTTTGAATTTGTAGCGGCCCTAAGGCGAAAAGTCAAATCACATGGTAGTTATGTTTCAGCTGATGTGAATTTCTCTAAACGTTCACCAAGAAGTTTAAAATAATGAGCGATTATTTGGGGTCTGGGGACGGATTTCCAAGCACTCGAGATAATGACTTATTTCAATTGCATCTGCGCTGCTAAGCACAAATCTTTGCTTGGCTATGATTAGGTAGCGCTGGGGCGAAACTTCCTCACTTGCAGAATTTAATTTTTTTAATAACATGTTTGTGTACGATGTTTGTTCTAAATTTTTGCTAGCAAAGTGTATTGTTAGGACAGCGAAATAAAAAAAAAAAAATTGCAAGAATTATGCAGATATACCTAGTACCATTGTCGCGATCGTTGATACTTGGCTAGAGTACAACCTTTAATCTCTAGAATTGCCCACGTCGGCTGAAACTAGAGAACGACTGAGATGTTAATTGACGAATCGAAAACGGCAGTTGACAGTTCCTTTAGCTTCTTGAATCTCAGAAAGCAGCACACCAATCTTAAATTAAAACTTCTATTTAAGATTGAAACACAAACCAACTAACTGAGCAAAATCGATCCAGTCTAAATATAGCAATTAAGAGTGGTAAACAACCCAAACATCGATAACTGCAGAAAATAGCAGAATGTACTAGAAAGGAATTATCCCGAATATTCTAAATAAAAAAAAGTGGTAAAAGAAATAAATCGGTCACATGCACGTTAAAATACAGCAAATAATCATATCTCAGGCATTCAAAATTATTATTCGTGACAACCATATTAGAATGATTCTTATAGCAAACGGTACTTAGCAATAATTAAGACAAGTATTATAACATTACTTTTAAAAGTCAATATTAAACTTTGTTTAAAAAACGTTATGATGCTCTCCTCTGTTTGTGTTTCAAGAAGATATTATTGCAATGAAATAAAATAAAATACTGAAACTGGAAATTTTGATTATGTTGGTGAATATACTGTGTTGCAGTGCCGCCGCCAGAGCAAACTACTGTAAGTGACGGGGCACTAGCCGAAATTGGGGGGGAGAGGGCACTAAAATTAGACTGAACTTTTGCAAATAAAAACTAATATTTCACGGCTACAAATAATGCGCTCTTTTAAGTTTTTTTTCATGTTTGAAAAAAGACACGTATAAAGCCGGCAGCGTTTGTTTCGTATGCCAAATAATTGCTTGAAAAATCTGCCTATAGAAGTGAATGCGACCAGAAGCGAAACCAGAATTAGGCTAAGAGGAAAGGGGTTGAACCAAAAGTAATCATTTTCCACTAAATTGTCTAAATTAGGCCCTTAGCTGAACAAACCGATGCAACTCAAGTGTATCACGAGGAAGGGAGGGGGGCTTGGTGAGTTGTGTGATTTTGCGGCAAAAATAGCGATTTTAACGCCGTTTCAATCATATTTGTCACATTTTTGAAGCCATATAAAAAATTACAGTAAATTTCAAAAATTCAGACGTTGTTGAAGGAATTAAATTGCTTAGCCCCTTCAACCCCCTGTAAGTACGTAAGGTTAAGTCCGAAACATGTTTAAACGCTTGTTTTTTGGGGTTTGATTTTCTAAATGACTTAGCTTCTCTCTGGTTGCGCCACTGTCTACGACCTAAAAAATCTTGAGTGTGCTTTAAAAAAAAGCAAAGGAAACCAAAATCGGGGGGCAAGAGCAGTCGTTAGGGAGGTTCGGTCCCCTTGGCTCTCCCGCAGCGACCGCAATGCTGTGTTCCGTGACTATATTATACAAGTATGGCCCTTAATTTTTAAAAATGGGCAAAGCCCTGTTTAAAAATATTTTTGAAAAAGTCTATAAATTTTTTGGCAAAAATTGACAATTTTTGAACACTTGCAATTTTTAAAATGAGTTGGTTAGCTACATGGTTCATCTGTGACATGATAGAAATGGGGACTGCTCCGCATTTAAATGAACTACAAGCCTTTAAAAATGTTTCTTTGGAAATGATGATTAATAAAAAAACATCTACTTTTCGTCGTATATTTCACAAAAACTTGCAGCATATTCAAGTTTAAACGTTCGATATGAATGGCGAAGTGGAGGCGGAAGCGGTATTCTTTTACCGCTTTCAGCTTCCTCTTTCACGAAAATTCGCTGCTTCCATTGCTTCGCCTTCAGCTTCCGCTTTCACATTCCTGATTAAAGCATTACCAAATGCAGCATTTTACCCTAGAAAAAAAATCAAAAAGGCTAAAACGTCCGCGGCTCGGCCCGAATTTTTGTCAGATTAGCATAGTAACACAACACACTAAATACAAAGATTGCAAAACCTATTCAAACATGTGAGGATGTAAATATAAGCGTATACTGCTGCAGCCAAACTACTGCGTGCTACTGCTACACGCAAGTTGACTACAGTTACGTCAACACAGGAAGTAGCTTACATTTTAATCAGATTTTTGTGCGACACTGGGAGTCGGGAGTCGAGCATATATTTTTCGACTGTGATTCCGACTCCGGCAAAATCCTTTTTTCGACTCCGACTCTAACTCCGACTCCCCCGTAAAAACCTTCGACTCCCTCGACTCCGACTCTGCAACACTGCTTGAAAGTGCTTCTGATTGGTGGAGCCTTTGCCAAGGATGTGAAGAAACGAAAAATAAAATTGAAAAACGTTTGCTGTAAGAATCATTCACAATTTCGTGCTAAGCTGTTCAGAGCTGCGAACAGCATAACTAAACTAAAAAGTTTTAAAAATTATGCTAGATCGAAAAGTTTTGGAAGTGGATTGTGTGCTATACGAGAGATTGTGGGTGAAGAATTCGAACAATCAATTTCTCATAGGTAAGTCCAATAAATTTAAGTTAGCTATACACATTAAACTGCTAGGAAGTGTTAGTTATTTATGATATTTAGTAGCATAGTCAGGGGGCGGGGGAAGCTAAAATACAGAATAAGTTTAGCAATAGAGATTCTTTTATCAAAAACTTTATCTAATTTTTATTAAATACAGGCTGCAAAGTCGTTGAATTAAAAAAATATGAATAAAAAATGACTGCTGAACATAATATAATGACAATTTTCAAGTATAAATCTAAAAGACTGAACTTAAGCCCAGTCAAAAAAAGTTTTCGTGTAATTTTTGCGAGATTTTATAGGTGTTCTCAAAAAAAAAGGTCTTCGCGCAGTTTTTGCAAGGTTCTTTAAGTGATCTCAAAACAAAAAAACAAAAAAAGGTCTTCATCTCAATGTCTCACCATCTTGTGCAATTTATCAAGTGGTCTCAAAAAATATCAGTAGATTATTTAGAAAATAATGAAATAATGACAACGGTTCCAAATTAATGAAATTGAAAACTAAAGAAAAAACTAATGAAAAAAATGAAATAATGACACACTTCACAGCCTGTCAAATACAATAAAATCTAACCCAAACGTTACATCGAACTCTTTTCTTTTCCCTTTCACAAAGACAAAAAACTGCTTGATGAGTTTTTTTTTCTATATGGCTTAAAAATTTTGAATGAAATAGTTACTCTCAAGTTATTAATGCTTATTGTGCTGTTTTGTTTTGCGGATCATATTGATATGCTGCTTATCGCAACTTCATATACTTTGTATATGGTAAATTGGGGCGAAAAAAGTCAAGAGTCATTCCAGCATGTGCAGTTTTTGCAATTAGAAAATAATTTTCCAAACGAAAGCAATGAATATGAGGGCTTTCATGAAGCATTTCACCTGGGATGAAAAGTGAACATCAATATTATTTGTGAATCAAAGCCGTGATGTTTCTCAAGCCTTATCAGATTGCACCATATGCAATGACCCATTTCTTTTCTTCGAATAATGGGTGTTTGTTTAATAGGAATGGACTGCATTATGGGAAATATTTATCTGTTTTAAATTTGGTAAAAAGTTGTCTCACTTAAAATGTGGAGTTCAAAACAATCAAAAATTTCCGCCAAAGTTTTGAAGGTATTTCCTGCGTATAATATGGCAGCAGCCAAGAATATGTTGCCCTCAAGAAGTGCGATTTACGATAGGCAAAGAATGTCAAACAAATGTGTGATTGTTGGAAGAGATTTTTCGTTATGTAATCATGGTTACTGTTATGATTTTGACTGAGTTAAAATATCTCCCATACAAGAAGCCGTATAGTTGCATTTTTGAAATAAGCTGTAAAGATTTTGGCCAAAAACAATAAATTTTTCTTCAGATGAGTCAATGGAATTTGTAAATTGAGACATGTCTTCTTCTGACGAGCTGTTGGACCCACTCTTAAAAGTGTTTAATGGGCAAAAAGAACTATCATTTTGAGTGCGGTTGAGTGAAGTAGTGCTCGAGGGAGCTGGACTTGTAGCTGCAGATCTAGGTCGCTTTGAAGGTGTCGATGTTAAAGGAGGCTGCTCGCAGATTATCTCGACGTTTTTTGATTTGCTGGACGTGTCACTGCCAGTTTCATCATGTGTAGGTCCGAATTGTCAATAATCTATTTGATTCCCCTCACTAATGCCTGATGTGTAAGTTGGAGCAATAAGCAATATTCAGTTTGAGTTGCGACTCATTTCATAGTAGTCTGAAATGGGCTAATGGTGACGTTAGGTCATGTTGACTCTCCGATGAGTTTGTGGTACTATCCAAACAATTGGCAGCAAGTATAGTATCTGATTCGTCAACAGCATGCCTAGTTGCCCACAGCCGATAAAACAAATTACCTCTGCTGGATCGGAAGCAAATCCATCCAATATTGCATGTAACTAAAATGAATATAGCAAAAGTTTGTATGTGGTGGTGCCTCCAGATCTCAACTACAAGTTAAAGAATCATCTTAATAACTTTAACATTATTCTTCAAATGGTATGCGTAAAATGGAATTCTTTATATAAGGAACATAATAGTAGCATACCAGTAATAGTAGAATTTTGGCGAACTTGGCAATAAATTATAAACTGCTAGTGCTGATTGATCACAAGAAAATCTCGGTGTTTAAAATTTTACTGCTTGTTTTTGTTTTATACTTTTTCTTTTCTTTCTTCTTTCTAGTCGCTCCTTGTCTTTTTTTTTAGATTTGGCATTAGGTTAGGTAGGAATATCTCTAACTTGTTTATACTGGCTAAAATGAAAGATGGTGGTAATTGCTCTCTCTTTCAGCATATACTTGCGTTTGGAATTAGTCAGTTCACTTTTGAGATCTCGTAAATAACAATTGAGAGGCAACCCATAAAAATGAATCCCTTTCACATCTTCTCTGCTATTACATCCAGGAGCAATACAACGACGAGTCATACTTATTTTTTTATCAATATCAAAACTCAAGACTGTAAAATACTCTACACGAAATAATTTATAGAATAATCTGCAAAGAAAATCATCATATTTAGATTAGCAGGCGATATTCTTTAGTGTAGTGTTTTATTTGGCTTTTAAAACATTATTCCGCATATTACCATATTAATCTGTTAATAATCAAAGACTATGACTAGTCTATGCTAGAAAGCTAAAAGTACATAGACTCAATAGCGCATTTAGGGGGCATTGTACCATGGCCCAACTACTCTATTTTTGTCTGAGCCCACTCCAATATTAGATCTAATGAACAGAAAAATTTAGCTAATACAGCAATGCACTTCCTCTTTAAAATTATGCAAGCCTCACTTTAGTTTGAGGGGCTACAAAATGTAACCCTGCAACTAGACTAGGCCAAAAACTTTTTTGGTCATCACTTTAAAATCAGCTGAACCTGCATCTAAATCTGCCAGAATCCAGAGTAAAATTGAGACAAAGGCATTTATTTTTTGGTCTTCACCTCAATTCAAGCAGCAACTCCATCATTCCAAACAGTTCTTTTGTTAAACCGGTATCTATAATATAGTAGTACCAGTAGTGTCAGTGCCAGTATAAAGATACTTCACTTGTGCTCCCGCTACCGGTATATTTTCTTGCCATGATGCAAAATGCCTACTATTTTACAGCTAAGTAATTTTAATTTGAATTTTAGGAAAACTTTATAATGCTATTGCTACACTACTTTGCTGCCTAAAATCCAACAAACAGTTTATATTTTGAGCTGCGGATTCTTCACATATTGAAATTAAAACAGCTAAAGTATAGAACAGAATTTATGTTTTTAGTCAACATCACGGAAAAAATACACTAAGTTAAAAAAAAATTAGCCATTACCAAGTGAACAAGAAAAAAAAATACAATTAGACATTTAGTAACTGGCAATGCCAGTACAGTACCGGTACCTTACCATAATATAACAGCTGGAATCTACGCTACCAGTTTAACTTGAGTAGCATGCCTTGGGCCCAAACATGTGAATTGCGGGGGGTAAAAATGCGGGTGCAGGGTGAAAATGCGGGGGTAGGAGATTAAAACTGTGGGGTTAAAATGCGGGACTTGCTGGGTTTCGCGGGATCAAAATGGTGGCAACTCAACCCTAGCTCTAACCCTAACCCTAGGTTTAACCCTTGCTTTAACCCTAGCTCTAACCCTAACCCTAGGTTTAACCCTAGCTATAACCCTAGCTCTAACCCTAACTCCAACCCTAGCTTTAACCCAAACCCTAACTCTAGCTCTAACCCTAACTCTCACCCTAAGAATTGAACCCTGGAACTTGGTCAAGACTTGAAGAGTGTCTTGCCTGAGAATCCCCGCTGGTATCTAAAGTTTTATAAGACTTGCCTGAAAATGGGACCGGCTGTGGTGGTTAAAGTCTAAAGTATTGCACGACTCGCCTGAGGATCACCACAGGTGATTCGTTAAAATGTGTAAGGCTTGCTTAGGAATTGAACCGCTTATAATGGTTAAAATCTAAAGGATTGCAAAGATTGCCCGAGAATCACTGCAGGTGATTCGGTAAAGTTTTGTAAGGCTTGCCTGGGAATTGAACAGGCTGTGGTGGTTAAAGTTGGCCTGAGAGTAAAACCTGAGCATTAACAAAACAGATTTATTGTATGGCTGATCTGAGAATCGAACGCGGTAACTTCTGACTTCAAGTTCAAAATGAAACGGTAGTTATTTAGTTTATTGTTTGAGTGTCAAACCGCCGTAAGTGGATTTACAAATCACAAATTTAGTGTATGATTTGTCTTAGGGCTGAACTAAGGAGTTAAAACCAGGGATGTGGAAGCAGTCAAATTTTTAATGCTTCCGCTTCCAGCTCCTCTTGAAGTTTTATGCTTCCGAGTTCGCTTCCGCTTCTTCACCTTTGGAATTTTTTGCTTCCGCTTTTGGCTCCGGATAGACTTAGTCGCTTCCGAGTTCGCTTCCGCTTCCAGTCTTTTTCATCAAAGTGCTTCCGCTTCCACAAAAATTTAACCGCTTCCACCGCTTCTGCTTCCAGCTTCCGCTTCCACATCCCTGCTCAGTATGAAACAGTTAATCGTATTTAGCTTAAAAAAAAGCAGGCAAGTTTACTTTGTAAGCTATTTTATTTGACTTGTGGTGCTGTCGACAGGTCATGGCATGGCGTGGAATGGAAGACGATTTTTCCATATTCCGTACTGGCAATTTTTGTCCATTCCATTTCCATTCCATACTAAAAATCTTCCATTCCATATTTCATTCCATACTAAAATTTTCTTCCATATTCGATTCCATACTTCCATACCAAAGAAAGTGTAGACTGGAAGCAATGCAACGTATATTTTTCTGCTTTGCATCTTTGCAATGTTGTAAGCAACCGCTCGTGAAGGTGCGTCAACAATACTAAAATGCCACAACCGGTATGTGGTATGCGTGTTGCACAAGCACATGGTTTAATGCATAGGCGTAGCCAAGATTTTGGATTGGGGGCAGGGCTAAATCGTAAATCACATGCAATGACGTCATCAGAAATTTTCAGATCAAAAGCTGGGGGTCTGCTTTAGCACGTAACCAGGATTTACTTAAGGGAAAAGACTAAAACCGCAAGTTAAAAAGGCTTACTAACGTGCCAAAATTGATAGACGTGGTGACCAAATTAGTGTAACTCAAACGTCGATAATATAGGTAGGCTAGCTTACTAACTGTTCTTCCGGTAAAAGGCTCCTCCAACTCAAGGCTCAACAGTCCTCCAACTCAACTTCTGAAGATGCTCGGCGTTTTCAGCCGAGCGAAACGTCAAGGTAACAAATTAGCGTTATGGTAATCGTGTGCCTTTTACCGGAAGAACAGTTAGTAGGCTAGCCTACGTATAGCATCGATTTTCATGCCCGGTAGACCAGATGGTTCTAGAGACCACTCTTATTCAGTTTTTGTAACTCAAACGTGTCACAAACGGAACCTTGTGGCGGAGTCACCAGCCGTCAGAGACTGTGGGAGTCTGGGGTGGTAGCAACCAGCCGCTGAGCGATTTTTTGTAACTTTTTGGATCACATTTTGAAACTTATTGGATCACATTTTGCATGTTTTCAGAGCCATTTGAAAGAACAAAATTTTTGAGATTTGAGTGCCAATTGAACAAATCCCTCCCTTTACTTCAAGTCAAGTCCAAAACACGCTTAAAATCTTTCATTTGTGGGTTAAATTTTGTGGCTTGGCTTAAATTTGGGTTAAATTTTGTGACCTCGATTGAAGCACATTTTGACAGAAGTTGATAAGTGACATTTTTCAAAAAATGAGTTTTTTCGATTTTTGGAATTATTTACTAAAATTAATTGATCTAAGAAAAAAAAAAAGATTTTAATTTTCAATCATTTTTTGGTAATAAAGAGCTGAATGTGTTGCGCCTAACAACAAGGTCGAATGAAAGTTTGAAACTTTAAATGCGATTTTCTCAAAACAGCAAAATGCGACTTATCAACTTTTGCCAAAACGTGCTTCGATTCAACTTCAATAATTTGTTCAATAAGCATTTCCCCAAGCTAATTTTTATCAAGAACCATTTTTGGGAGCAACTTGAGTAAAATAAATAGAGCCTGGCTCAAAAAGAAGTGAAATGGTGATTGTTGATGTAATTTGCCTTAAAATTGATCTTTTTTCGCACTATTGGGCGATATTTTTTGCCACTGAAAATAATGTTGTCCAGCAGAAAACGCTGGGATATTGTCCCTGTAACTTGCTAATTCTTCACTATTTTTAAGAGAACGTCACAAAATACGTGAAGAAATTTCACGTGAAATTTCTTCAACACAAAAAAACGTGAAATTTCTTCACGTATTTTGTGACTTTTTGTATTTTTTGCTCTAGTTATCTTGATTCACATTTGCATATCTTTGCAGCACAGCAGTCACGATGGCATTGACCAGGGGCGTATTTAGGGGGGGTTATGGTGACATGCCCCCCTTTGAATCGCCAGGATAGTATAATTAACATAGAGTAGTATGCAAAATTGCGGCATGGTCCCCATTTGTAACTTGGGCAGAACGTTTGAGCACACTAACGGACAGAATCTGGGTGCAGACCTGTTTTTTTTGGTCTTCAGCTAATATTGGGCCGAAAACCGGACTAAATTTGAGTGAAGACTTTTTTTTTTTAGTCTTCACCTAATTTTGGGAAGAAAAACGGACGGATTCTGAGTGGAGAAATTATTCTTTTGGTCTTCATTACTGTCAAATTTTCTGGACCCCCCTTTAGAAAATCCTGCGTGCACTACTGGCATTGACATTTTGCTTCTTTTTTTTTTGATTTTGGTCCCTTGTCGCCATTTTTCTTCATTATTAGTGACAATTCTGATTCTGTCAAACTGCTACAAGTCTTACTATCAGTTTCGAGAGATTCAGTTGAGCTTGATCGTGAAGTATAAAGTAAGACTGCGTTTCAAAGACTTATTTCCATTGAGTTGCTTTTGCAGAATCGCAGGTGTTTCGGCTCATTAACGCTTCCATTGATCATTTGCAATTACCCCTTTCTTCGAGTTTTCAAAAGTTCGATTTCTTTTGGTGGAACGTTTCTTGCTTTAGTGTACAATCAAACATTCCCTTTGCACTAGCACATATCAAATAAACTTCCGGCTTCTTGTTTAAAAAGCAAGAATTTGGCTTCATAACTGTCACTGTCCTTACGAGTTTAATATGGTTTCAGAAGGTTTTTGTGGTTTGGTTGAAAATTTTTCAACATTGCTCTAACTCGATCATGTGACTTCGTTGGCAGAGATTCTTTTAACCATAATGATTCAATTTCTGCAATAACGTCGGCCAATATATCGAAACAAAAAGGATGTTTAACGTTCAATTCTTCTTTAATTGGTCTTCACCTAATGATATAATTTAATGCTATCTCTAACAGTCGGAATCATGTTAGCAGTTAGTTCCGACGAAGAATCAAAAATAACCCAAAATACTTACTTCGTGCTACTGCTGCTGACGCCGCACTCTTAATTTAAGTTAATGGTTTTATATCGCTTTATCATATCTAAATTGTTTCTTTCAAATCAACCTAATCCGTATTCACTAAAAACCTTAAAATCTAACTAAAATTAAGAATTCTTGATTATCTTACACACAGGCGCGTAGCCAGAAATTCACAATGGGGGGCTATTTTGGGGTCTGGGGACGAAGCCCCCAGCCGCCGGAGGCTGGAGGTCTGGGAGAGCTCTCAAAAATTTTGCATTTTTTTGCAAAAATAACTTACTTTTAGGCCTATTTTGATTAAAAAATAATGCCTTTAAGACGTGACTTAGAAATTAGCAGTGCAAACATGATTAAAGTGGTTGCATAAATGTGCTATTTCGGAGGTGGCTAATGGCAAAATTTTATTTCTCTTATTTAGATGCTGGTAAATTATAAAACCGAATAGTTCAATAAAACTCACACGGAGTAATCTATTTCGTATGCAGTTTATAGAGAAAAATATTTAGGGGGGGGGCTAATGAAAAGAAGTTTGAGAGATATTGGTAATTAACAAACTGAATAGCCCCCCTCCCCTATTCCTTAGTTTATAGAATATTTGTTGATGACACCTATGTTTAGCATTTTTACAATTGCGATCAAATTTGATTGCGTATTTTTGACCATTTTTCAAAGTTTTCATTTATTTGTTAGTTTTATTTTCGATAAATTAGCCCCCCCCCCCTAAATATATGTTTCAAAAGATGTTTTAAATCACTATTTAGTCCACTCTAGTACATTTAACGGTCTCAAAAGTGCTAAAAACGTGTTTTTCCCATTCGGCATTTTGGTCGACATGCCAATGGGGGGGGTCTATAGCTCCCCCTCCCCCCCCCTGGCTACGCTACTGCTTACACAAGTATTGCCAATCGCAGAAAGGTACTGCTGAATGTTAGTCTACGAGTACAGCTTGTTTTTGAGCGTATAAGCATATTGCATTTTTCGAGCAAAATTAGATAATCAATCTTCAGTTTTGTAACATATCCTAGATAGCAAAATGCTACCCGAACAACGTTGGGATGCCAATTAAATCACATTAAATGCAAAACGGATTGTTAATGACTTTTTTAAGCGATTTAGCTAACTATAGACGTATGGAGCAATATGAGTAGTATTTACTGATATATCAAGCCATAGCCACTTTTCAAACGGGCGGTGACACCTAAAAATCTTTACCGGAGTTTACGGACGATTTTGGACCTTCATTTTCTGCATTATGCAAGCTGTTCAAATCAACATGATAGAATGGAATAGTCTGCTGCTGGGAGACGCTCAGTTTTTGCTTGTGATGCAGGCTGTTCTAATCGATAAAGTGCCTAACACAAATTTTGCACACTGTTATAAACAAATTTTAAACACAAAATTCTTCGCTCTACCCAAACGGACGAGCGGTATATGCTGGGGTGGTTCAGGCATTTTCTGATTAGTTATTTTTATGCGATTCTGCAATTTGATTGGACACAATTACTGACCATATAAAAGCATCGACGAGTAATGACGATTTAAGTTAAAAGAAACGGTTTGGCAAAGCCAATTGAAAGGAATGATTTTTCGGAAAAACAGATTTGGGATGATAGTGGTGCTTCCCGACTCGATCCTCCAAGCAATGGAGTTGCAGAGATAATCCGCTGAGACCCAACTGCAGGCCGTAGGGGTCACACCCCAAGGTCTGAACCAGAGATGGTAATGAAAAGAACCAAAAATAGCTCTTCGTAGAAGCACAGAGGTATGACAATACAGAAGACGATTAGTTGTCTGACAGGACCGTGTTGATGTGTTGTTTCAAAGTGGCAATGTCACGAACAGGTGTGAATTCAAGTTTGTTAAAGGCAGTGTCAATTTCCAAGTCATCAAAAAAAAACTGTCGAATTTCATTGATGCTGGTTTTGTTTTTTTGCAGCCTAAACTGTTTACAAAATTGCATTAAAGTTTTAGAGTAGATTTTGGCCTTATATTATTTTGAAGGTTTTACTGTATTTGTGGCCTTCTTTAACATGGCCAAAACCACAAAAACCACAATGATGTTGGAGAAGATTTTACCATGTTGGGTAGGTTTGACGAAAAGTCGTACCTTATTGTAAGCGAAGTACTATCTTTGAGGGACACCACCATAACCGTTGTGTTATTGCATTACGAACACATCGTGCTTGATCACGTGCGTCTTTACTTAGCCAATAAGATTGCAGCAACGGTAACCAAGTTAAACTTAGGTCAATCCATGACACTGTCTATTATGCAGTTAGTTTTGAGACGCCCTATGTATGCTCCTTACTTGTGTTGAGTTCACTTTTAAGCAACTGGACTCCTTCCTCCAAATACTGGACAGATTTATGAATTTTGCTGAGTTGAGTTTTGCTGGTTTCGTGAACCGAAACATTTTCTTGTTCGCTGCAAATAGTTTCCGCAAGATCTGTATCAAAAAACAACAAAAAAACGTCAGAGCAATATTATTACAGAAAACTGCAATTAAAGGACGTTATAAGAAGAGGGATTATAATCAAAGAAGAAGGCTCTTTAGGGTTTAGGGCAAATACCAATCCTCAGGTGCCGAAGACTGAAATTCAAAATTAAAACGCTTTATCGAAAACTTGGGAATAGACTTGATCGAATTGTATTAAATTTTGCAGAATTGATTTCAATTCTTCACTTCACGATAAGAAAAAGATGTTTTTCATTAATTTGTCAGCAATTTTCATAGTTTTTTATTTTTTTAAAAATCACTTGCTAATATTTTTACTTAGAGTTGTAAATGACCCAACTAGCGAAGCTCTAAACCCGGCCAGAAGCAGAAAGTGTAAGCCCGAACGAAAAAAACGATTTAAAGCCCAAACCTGGGTGTTCATTACATGCTCTTCGTTATTTATCGAACATTCGTTATGTATTTCGTTATTCACATTCGTAATTCGCTATTCATATGCGGTATTTCGTTATTCAAAGTGTTGGTAATTCCACAAATCGGTCGCAAATCCGTAAATTACGGATTCAAGGTTTTGATTTGTGGATTTGCGAACCGATTTCTTACCGTGAACATTTGCGGGAAAAAATTGAAATCTACCGCAAATCCGCCAAACAACAACATCGCTGGGATTGTTTCTTTGCAATACTTTAAAAAAAATCATTTTTACAGTTCAATGTATCGACAGATTTGGGTGGATGTATTCAGAAAGTACAGCACCCCCTTACCAAGTTCCGCTGCTGTGGAACGATTTACAGCAAAATGAGCTAGCTTAACGTCAAAAAACATCCGAGGGTTTGTTTTTTTGAAAAGAAACTTGGACTTTTTGAAGGGCAAGCGGTTGCGCAAGACGACAGTAATGACATGCCCAGCACGTGTAATAAATAAATAGGCTGCTTGCTACAGGTGGAGTTCTCGAGGACGTCCTTTGCTTCGAGGACACATTTGAAGTGTTTGGTCTTGGTCTCCAAGACCAAGTCCTTGGTCTCGAAGCCTACAAGTCCTAGAAAATGCCCTGTCTTCGGTTGAGAACAGCACTATTTTTTGAATCGTTAAAAATGTTGTGTTCTTGGTCCTTGGCCATAGCCTTGAGCATTCCTGTGTTTGGCCTCTAGAGGGTCTATCCTCGAAAAGTCGGTCTTTGGCCTTGTCCTCGGATTTTTTTTAAGTCCTTGGCCTCGAGCGTTAGGTTTGCGACTCTACCTCTGCTGCAGGCCTACCAATATTTTCAATCTTGGTTTTATCTTTTTACTTTTTTTGTTTTTAGTTTCGTCACTCGTGTTTTTGGAATGCATTCTTTAGACTACAAAGCGTTGCCGCTCAAGAATTTCCCAAGATTTTTTGAACAAATTTCCTAAAATTACTACCTGCTTTGGGAATTCTGAAAAAAATTTCTGTTTCTTGGATATTCTTGTGATATTTGATGATACATACATAATACATCTATCCATTTTTGATTTTTCAAAGTTTGTGTATTATGCAAATGACGTGTCAAATTACTCAGTCAGTTTTTTATTCAAGAAATGGCATAAATTTCTGAGCAGTTGGCGGCGTTACTCGAAAATTTTTCTAAAATTTAGGAGCTACTGTAATTTAGTCACGTTGACAAACTTTTTGGCGGGAAAATTTTACCGCAAATTGATCTTGTAGATTTTTGGCATCACCAGCAAATTGCCCAGTTGAAACAAATTTTTAATTTAACAGTGGCCATTGATTGAACCTGCTTTACCTATTGATAACCAAGGCTTAAAACCTAACTTTTCTGTTTTTGCAAGAACCTTTAGGTGCTGACTGCTCAGCGCCAAACAAAACCATAAAATTTGAAATAACTTAAGAGCGAGTTTTTAATTAAAACCAATATCTACACCAACTACACCATATTATATACGAGGGGTATTCAAAAAGTAATGCACCCAACTTTATTATGTACTAACAAATTATAGTAGCAACATGTATTGTACATCAAAAGAAAGGTACAAGTGTGAGGATTACATGTTTACTTCTCCACATAGTCTACACCTCCCTCAAGAGCTACAGTCTACCTATGAATGAGGGCATGTATACCAGTGTTGTAGAACTCAGCCGGTTGATGTCTAAGCCAATTCAAGACAACAGTTTTCACTTTATAGTCATTGCGATATTGATTGCCCCGGAGTCCTTCCTTTCTTTGGACCAAAAAGGTGATAGTCTGACGGTGCCAAATCTGGAGAATATGGCGGATGTGGTATCACAATCCATCCAAATGAAGTGATGGCCTCCATGGTCCTGATGCTTGTGCGAGGATGTGCATTGTCATGCTGGAAGAGCACATTTGCCATGTCCTTTTGTCCAGATTGGGCCGAACACGTCGAATTTTTGCTTTGAGCTTCCTAAGAGTCTCAATGTATACCTCAGAGCTAATGGTTTCCCCATTCGATGAAAAATCCACAAGGATTACACCTTGAGAATCCAAAAAAAACAGTGGCCACAATTTTGCCTTTGCGTTTTGCTTTTGACGAGCTTTAAGAGGGGCAGCCATTTCTAAATCTAGTTTAAGCTTTAAAAATCTGAAAATCAAAGAAAGACATATAACAATCGCAAAAAGGTGTGTTCTATCACGTTTGTGCCAAATACAAACAAGATTGGTAAAATCCTGTACGAGCATTGCTTTTGAGTGCATTACTTTTTGAATGCTCCTCGTAATATGCGATTTGAAAGCTTTTAAAAGATTGCTCTTATCTAAAGCTCGACTAGAAGTTCAAGTATTAGAATTCAGGTAATTATTAATCAAGGCTGTATTGCAACTGAAATAAAATATACTAAGAAGCCAGACTTTTGGCTTGTTCTTCTTACACCAATAGCATTTTTGTCTTTGCAAAAGCTTGCCTCAATGAACACCTTTTAACGCAATTTAAAAAATTTTTGCACCAGCTAAGTAGCAAGGAAAAAAAACAAAAAACGTTAACTGCAATTATCACGTTTGAACTAAGTTATTTTAATTATGATCAGCAAATTGCCATGCGTGATGAGAGAGCAGAAAGGTATATCGACAACGAACCGTTCTTCCATTTCGTCACTCAAGCAGTAAATAGTAGCTTATAAGCCTGTAAAGTATTGCTTTTAAGAACGCAAAAACGCAACTTTCTGCGAGTACAGTTTTTACATACCGGGACGCAATAAAAATTTGCGCATCTCTGTTTATCCCATTCCCATATGACAAGCAGGCCTACAAGTATGTAAATTAACAGAGGATTTTCAACTCAACGAACATACTGTAATTACAAGTTAGAACTAGCGACGAAACTCAAAAGTGACTTGCAGGTGAGGTCGCGCTGTTCCAAATCTCCACTTGAGCGACCAGAGTCGTAGCCGTAATCCAATTCCGGTCACAGTTTGGTTTAAACAACAAACCTGCGTGCATTTCCACGCGAAGAAATCTCATTGGTGTTTATTACAGGTCTATAGCATAAAAGGGAAATATAAAGCATTGTTACTGCTTTAGATCTTTTCTTTTTATCAAACCAGGACAAAATAACTACTGTATGTACAAAATTTACGATTCAAGTTTGCGGAAGTAAAAAGTCAGTTGCAGTTGCGGAAGTGCAAAAAATTACCGCAAAGGTAGGTACCGAAAAGTTGTGGATTTGCGATTGCGGACCACCCATTGCTATTTTGCGGAATAAAGTGTAAATTGGCGGTGTTCACTACTGGCTATTCACGTTTGGTATTCATTCATATGCGGTATTCTAATTTTTTTTATGGAATAACATAATTTATGTTGGTGCTGTGACAAATAACGAATCGAATGCTATTACATGCTCCGTTTATAACAGAAAAATTCATTCGAATACAATGAAATCACTTCGTTAACTCTGTTCCGACTGTTACGTCATTATTGTTTCACCCATAGTTCTAGCCTTTGTAATCAAATATGTTCAGTTGGAATAGTTGTGCAATGTAAATTACAATTACTCATATTTCTTCAACTGCTGTCACTTAATGATTAAGCTTCGGTCATTTGAAGAACTCATTTCCAAAACAGCTTGAGCGCTATTTTAAAAAAATTGATTTTATGGTAGGGCTATTCCATTATATTTCAAAAAAAAATTTTTAACATTTTTATACCAAATCTCTGGAAAAGAGTCAATTAAGTATTTTATAGATAGAGGAAGGCGTACTGATCAACCTGCAAAAATTTTTTTTCTAATCGGTCTAGTGGTTGCTGAGATATTGATAGTCACCACTAGATGGCAGATGCTAGTATGAAAATTTTTGAATTTAAATTTTACGAGTTTTACTAAAGGTATTGACTTGGTTTTTGTGTCTAAATACATGTTTTTGGGGGAAAGGAATCATAACTTCAGGTTATTTTCATGATAATTTCTGAGGAGAATCTATAATTTGAAGTTTTTTTTGATTTTGGGGGCTAAGTTGAGGCCCGCAAATGGGAATGAAGGATTGTACAAAATAAAGAAAACAAATATGCCTTAAAGTCTAGATAGCAAACATTTTTCATTGCTTTTTCGTTTTTCCACGACAATTGTAGTCTTCATCACCTATTATGGAGCTTTGGAAGGATTGGAAGGATTTGGTTCTTCGTTTGTGCAGTCGGAAACGAAAGCTGTTGAAAAATTTCTCGTCCTTTTCGCGGTCTTTCTTTTTGTCTTCATTGCTCGTTCCGAAGTTTGTTCCGTAGTCGGGTTCGCCAATTGTGGGGGTAGTTTGCCCGAGCAAGGCTTGCATTTCGTTTGTTGCTGCGTGGCACGACAACCAGAAGGAATTGCGCCACAGGGGTCACCAATTATGGAGCTTTACCGAGGGGTCACCAATTATGGAGCTTTGGAAGGATTGTGGGAGACCAATTATGGAAATAAATTCAATCATGGAAGTCGTGATGAATGATTGATCAAATTGTGGGGGATGATGATGATGGAAGAAAGATGGTTGATGTTGCGCTATCTGACTCCTATGTCTTCATTGTTAAATTGCACACCAATGCTGCTTTGTTAGTTATTCTTGTTAAAATTTGTTAAGCGAAAATCGGTAACAACTGTAAAAGTCTAAAACGCTTTTTATATTAACTATATCGACTATACAACTATATGGCTATATGACTATACGACTACATGACTACATGACTACATGACTACATGACTACATGACTACATGACTACATGACTACATGACTACATGACTACATGACTACATGACTACATGACTACATGACTACATGACTACATGACTATACTATAACTATGTCTTGCCACGCCCGAAACAAGTTTTATATACAGGTTCCATCTCTGCCTCTTTTGTCCTAATGACGTCGAACTTTGGCAAAAAAGAAACTAACTTGAGCTCGTGCGCCCAGAGATAAAAAAAGATAGAAAACCATTCGTTTGGGAATCTGAATCACTCAAACGAGGCAGGTATGGAGCAACGCTGATACATAGCAAAAACACGACACAGAAACAAGTTAAAGCGTTCGGAATTTGATTCACTCGGATAAATCATCTGGTACATGGTCTGTGTGATTGCAGCATTTGCACGCGCTATAAACATGATCAGTTCCTTCACGCCACACTATACTGCATTTTTTGAAACAGGCTTCCGAAAATTCATACTTTGTTTTTCAAATTTTGAATTTATTGCTTGCTCTGTATGAATACAAATATTGATTGTTTCAAAACAATTACAGTTGTTTCATAATTATGCAACAAAAATATAGCAGGTCTATGTTATCAGAATCAAGAACGTTACTTTATTGAGCAATAATCAGAGATCATTCTCTCCAGTGCTTCATTATGAGTTAGTTGCCATGAATGATTTTCATTTGATTATATTTCACCAAATGATATGAATTAGTAATTGTTCGTGCAAATTAGGTTATATAAAATGCTTACTAAAATTAATCAAAGTTATTTTGATCATTCTCACCAATTTCGCATACATTATTTTAGAGCTTGCATGCAAAATCTTTTAATATTTTAGTTAATTTTAGAGCAAAATGTTCAATTTTTTGGCCATTCATTCAATATTTACGCAATAATTAACAAATAACTGAAAAAAATTAACAAACCTAGACTGTTAGTGGTATTGATTTAATAAAAAAGGTCAATTAAAGTTTACATCTCAATGTTATAAGAATTAACTTTTTTAAGTGTGCTCATTATGAAAAAGATGTAGGCTTCAACAAAGAAATTATTAAAAAATGCCATATTATCAAACATCTGAATTGCTTACTCACGTAGATCAATACTCATGTATTAAGTAATTTTGATTGCGCTTAGTTGTGCTGTTTTCTCCCAGGACCTTGATATTCTTATGTGCACATGATTTTAATTGTCATTTAACTTTATCAAATCAAAATCTTTTTTTTTATGCTCGTTGTATTACGCTGAAGCATGTAATAAGTTTGCGGGGCCCATCTCCTCGTCATTGCGCCCAAGCAACACTGCTCCTTTCGAAGAAATGTTGCAGCAGTAACGAGCCGTTGGCAACACTGTCTGATTTGACTAGCCCGAGATTTGACCTCCCGCTCCAGAGACAAACGCGTTACCGCTGGACCAACTGGCCGCTCACTTAAGTTCATTCCAAGTGAAATTGCGATTGTACTATAAATAAATTTGCAATACTAGCTTTTTATTGTTTCAAATGACATACAGCAGCAGCAGGCGCGTAGCCAAAAATTCGCAATGGGGGACTGTTTAGGGGCCGCCGGAGGCCAATGGGGGTTTGGGGGCGAAGCCCCCAGCCGCTGGAGGCTGGGGGTTTGGGGGCATAGCCCCCAGCCACCGGAGGCACGGGGGTCTGGGGGCAGAGCCCCCAGCGCTTGAAAATTTTGCATTTTTTTGCAAAAATAACTTCATTTTAGGGCTATTTTGATTAAAAAATATTGCTTTTAAAACGTGGCTTAGAAATTGGCAGTGCAAACATGATTAAACTGGTGGCATAAATGGGCTATTTGGGAGGTGGCTAATGGCAAAATATTAGTTCTCTTGTTTAGATGCTGGTAAATTATAAAATCTAATAGTTCAATAAAACTCACACGGAGTAATCTTTTTCGTATACAGTTAATAGAAAAAAATATTTAGGGGGGGGCTAATGAAAAGATATTTGAGAGAAATAATTGGTAATTAACTAATACTGAATAGCCCCCCCCTCCCCTATTCCTTAGTTTATAGTACATTTGTTGATGACACCTATGTTTAGCAGTTTAGCATTTTTACACTTGCGATCAAATTTGATTGCTTATTTCTTACCATTTTTCAAAGTTTTCATTTATTTGTTGGTTTTATTTTTGACAAATTAGCCCCCCCTGAACATAAGTTTCAAAAGATGTTTTAAATCACTATTTAGTCCACTCCACTGCATAAAACAGTCTCAAAAGTGCGAAAAACGTAGTGTTTTTCCCATTCTGCATTTTGGTCGACATGCCAATGGGGGGGGAGGCTATAGCCCCCCCCGCCCTCCCCCCCCTGGCTACGCTACTGAGCAGCAGTGATTTGAAGATGAACCTACGTCTATAATATTTTATCGTTTCTCATTTGCATCAACATATTTGCTCGTTTTTGTTAAATCGTTTTGCGTGCTTATTGCCTAAAGGCTACCTACGCGGAAGCCTTGGGAAGAGCCACCAAAAAGGCGACTACTTAAAACAAGCAATTCGTAAAAGTTGTCTTCCCACAAGACTCGAACCTGCAGCTTTTGGATTACCGGTCCACTGCTCCACCACTTGAGCCAGAGAAGACGTCTACTCGCATGCTTAATTTTGGCTATTTAAACCCTGCAACTTGCTTTTTCTATGATTTTAACAGCATAATTGGATTATGATATCAAAAACATCATAATTGACTTGTTATTAAAATCATAGAAAGAGCAAATTGCTGGATTTAAATAGCCAAAATTACGCATGCGAGTAGACGTCTTCTCTAGCTCAAGAGGTAGGGCAGCGGAACGGTAATCCAAAAGCTGCAGGTTCGATTCCTGTGGGAAGACAACTTTTTCGCATTGCTTGTTTTAGGTAGTTACCGTTTTGGTGGCTCTTCCCAAGGCTTCCGGGTTGGTAGCCTTTAGGCCAGAAGCAAGCAAAACGATTAAACCATGGCGAACTAGAAATACCGGCCATGCCAACAAAAAGCGAGCGCTTCGACTGAAGGCCGATACAAATTCTCTGCGGGAGACAAATCTAATTAGGTCAGTCACAAGACTTAGTTGCTGCAATAGAAAACGTCCCCATTTGAGACGATTGCTAGCGACAGCAACAACTAACTTGTAGTACAGATAACTTAACAGTTAAGCAGCAGCGATATAAGATACAGTGCTTATAGTTCACATTAATATATAGAACGGCAGTATAATTATCGGGTATACAATAGCTACAGTATTTATGATGTTTTATCGGCGAAGCCATAAATTGCGTTTGTTCAATCAAGCAGTAAAACAACTTCAGTGATTTTGATACACAAACAATAACAGTATGAGAAGGTAAGGAAGCTTCAATGATTGAAATGCCCTTAGATTGGTACAGTGATAGTAATGTAATAGGCAACAGGATGTGAAGATTGCTAGCTTGATACAAAAATAAGGTTTCAATTACTTACATTTTTAATATTTCTTATTTAGTTCGAATTTTTCAATGCATAACTTTTAGTACGGATTGCGGATCCGGATGAGCAAGCTAGAATGACGATACCACATAGCGACAACATTTTTAGAAATTACTCAAAGTTATGGATACAGGTATAGTATGGCTGCGTCTCACGTAGCATACGGTAATCGCAGTATGCTGTACAAAAGTTCCTAAAGCTGTATAGCTAACAATACTTTATTTTTGCAGAAAAAAGGCTATTGCATAAACTTAAATGGTTCTTAAGTGTTGTGTAACTCTTGGTGAAGGAAATTATGCTTCCAGTAGTGAAAGAGTACTAGTATACAACAGAGGTGGAGTCGAGGACACAAGGCTCGAGGCCAAGGCCAAGGACACAAAAAAAATCCGAGGCCAAGGCCAAGGACAGCCTTTCCGAGGACAGAACCTCTCGAGGCCAAGGACAGGAATTCTCGAGGCCAAGGACCGAGGACACAGGCTCAAGCGTTCTCCTAAAAAAAAAAAAAGGTCTTCAAAAATATTTTTCAGGCGATCTCCAATTCATTGGCGTACCCAAAATTTTTGATTAAGGAAAGCCTAAACCACAAATCACATGATATGACGTCATCAAAATTTTTCCAAAGAGGAAGTTTTTGCGGGACAAAGGCATCGTAAGATGGAAGATCTGAAATCGTTGTTGCCTGTTTGCACGTAACCTGGATTTTGCAAAGGAAGAGGGCTTAAACTAATAGTTGAAAAATGCAAATATCTAACTTTGGAGACGTGTTGAGAAAGCCAGTGTAACTCAAATGTATCACAGACGGGGGTTTGGGGTCGGGGCCCCCAGCCGCCGGAGGCTTTGGGGGTCTGGGGACGAAGCCCCTAGCCGTTGGGCGATTTTTTGTAATTCTTTGGAAAAAAAAGCTATTTTAATGCCATTGGATCACATTTCGCAAGTGTTCAGAGCCGTTTGAAAGCACTAGATTTTTGACATTTGAAAGCCAATTGAAAAAATCAAAATGTTTATCCTCCTTTTACTTGCAATTTAAGTCCAAAACACGTTTAACATCTTACATTTTGGAGTTTAATTTTAATTGTTATGATTTGGTCCATGTAGGGGAAAGTAAGGTGCATTGTCTCTGGCTGCATTTTAGCAGTAAATAATAATCCACTCGAAGATTTTCCTTAAAGATTTTTGTTTTGTCATGAAAATAACCAGTTATAGGAGTACACGTTCGCCAGGGGGCCCAAGACCCTCAATTGAAGTTCAATGATTCGTTCAATCAGCATTTTCCACGGCTAATTTTTTAAAAAACTGTTTTGTACGTAAAAGCCGGCGAGGTCGGAGGTGAAATACTGAATTGTTTTTGAAAAATGGTACAATAGATGGTTACATCTACTAGCCATGTTATTGCCGGGCCGGATTTACATCGCGCTAGGCCCCTGGCACTTTGGAGATTTTCGCAGCATCTTTCTCAGAAATATAGGTGAAGACCAAAAAAATCTTACGATTTCAGCTCTGGTCCCCTAGCTGGTACTGCGTCATATTATGGTAAATCCGGCCGTGATTAATGCATTATATTCACAAAAAGGCTAGATGTGGGCCTGAGATAGCAACTTTTAAGACAAAAACTCTCCATTTTCTCCGGGTTATACGTTTAAATTGGCTGGCAAAAATTGAATTAAGGGGGACCCGGCGCCCTTGGTCTTCAATAGTGTAAATTAGTTATACTGTTGTCAGCGAAAAATGCCAGAAAGAAACTGAAACTGAAGTAACAATAGGCTTTTTTGTCACATTTTTGTCATTGGTGAAATTACAATTAGGGGGGGCTCTGCCTCCCTCCCCTTGCCTACGCCTATGCTCCAATTGAGGAAAACAAAAAAGGTATTTGCAAATTTTCCGCGAGGTTTCTGGCGTTTTCCAACGAAATTTCAACTGTTCAAAAAACAGTGCTGTCCTCGAGCCGAGGACAGGGCAATTTTTGAGGACTTGAGGCTTCGAGGCCAAGGCCAAGGAATTGAGGCTTCGAGGCCAAGGCCAAGGACTTGAGGCTTCGAGGCCAAGGACTTCAAAATGTGTCCTCGAGGCCAAGGACGTCCTCGAGGACTCCACCTCTGGTATACAAGCTTCCACAAGACGAGGAAGAAAAGAAAAAATGGATTTCTGTCATTACGAGAGACAATTTGGTTGTCTCGAAGTACACTGCAGTGTGTAGAAAACATTGGCCAAACGATGCAGAGATGGTAAAAGTCCGTGTCAAGCTGAGACCAATCCACCCTCTGTTTTTCCCGGAATTCCTTCAAGTTGTCTGTCCTCTCAATTAAGCAATTCTTGCAAAGCATTTGCTCTCCGGAGGCAATGAATATGTGATGCTCGAATGGTTTTCCACTGATCCTTTGGAAAAGACGTTTGGAAAATTACGACAAGGTTCAGAAGGAACTTACTTTGTAACGGCACAGGCTGTTATTGAAAAAGGTAACATTAACCATGCCAAACTTTTTCTACAACTTGGAGTAAATCTGTCCCAAGACAGCAGTGCCCAAGATGATGATTATCGAGGTGATATGTGCTCTCGTTTGTTGAACAACAAAGAACGTGAAGTCTTCGATAATTATGGATGTGATATCTGCATGCTTTAGAAGCAAGTGTGAAAGAGGAGACATTTTTTTTATCCTTAATATACATTGCTGGGTATGTACAAAAAAGAGTGGTATGGTGAAAGAAAATGACTACTTGTTTTATTACCACAAGCTTGGAAAGTATATTGATGCTCGCAATAGAGGGTCACTCACTCTTGCACAAGACTGTCTTGTGCAGTGGTGTATATTTTGCCTGACTTTCTTCCTGCAAGTTTTAGATGCGGGATGTCGAAAAAATTTTTTGATATGTTTTTTCAAATTTCAGTAAGGTACGACTTCTGTGTTTCAAAAAACACTGTGCTATTTTGTGCAATATATTGTTAAAGAATGACTCCGTGTTTTACACTCCACGTTTTAGTAAAGATTCTGGCTTAAAGATTTTGAAACTTACTTAAATTTACGATATTCCAACGACTAATTATTTTCTGGCTTGTCTGCAATAGTACATATAGTATATGCATACAGGTATCAGCTTGTTTAATACAACATTGTTACTCCACGGTAATGTAAATTATGAAATAGTGTAGCACTGTTACTTTCTCTGTCTTAATGAGCGTATTATAGTGTCGTATTTGGCCGAATTTTTGGCAACGTATGTAACCACTTTTCTCAGTATTTAATGCATGATACTTTTGTTTACCTTGGAATGTTTAGTGTTTAGTCTTTTAACGTTAGAATGTTTTACGTTAAAATGTCGACAATGCCCAAATATATGGCGTAACTTGCACAAATAATGCCTCGCGCAGCTGTCTCGATTACGCGCAGACTGTAAGTGTCGGCCTTCAGTCGAAGCGCTCGCTTTTTGTTCACATGGCAGGTTTTTCTAGATCGCCCTGGATTAAACATTAAAACTCTGGCCTGCAAACGTCAAAAACATCATAATTGACTTATTATTAAAATATTTGCTCATGATATTTTTGAGCTAAGTTAGTTAAAAGGTATACACAGGATATTTCAAAAAACATACCGGTATAATATACGAATAATACCAGTGTATTGGTATGTTACTTTTGAAATACCCTGTGTAAAGATTTTGTAGTGATTAAAATTGTATTTTATAACAAAAATACACCAAACATCACTGCAACAATGACACGAATCTTGTGGTTGACTAGCACATTACATGAGTCAGCAAGACCAACTTGATGCTATGTATCATTTGTGGCCAAAACGTCTAGTAATGTTCGATACATGTTACATGCAGCTGTATTGTTATTTGCTTAGCTGCATTGTATGAAAACTAAAATACCTAAAAATCGTCTCTTTATATCCATACGTTCATTTCACTAAAATGAAGAAATTTTTATGTGCTGTTTTTATTGCATTGTCTTGGTAGCTGAATAGTCAGGATGTGATATAACAGCAAAACAAATTGTTCTGTTTACACACATTGCTAATCAATTGTCATCGTAAATTCTGTATCAAAAAGAAGGAGCAACTTTTATGCTACCCCAAAATATTTTTGTTTCAAAATTTCATTCAATCCTTCATCCCCAATTTTTGACCCCAATTTACCCCCCAAAAACCAAAAAACTATCAAAACACAATTTTTTAGCAACATTAGCCTTAATTTAACCCCAAATTCAGATTCCCCACCCCCAAAAACACATATTTTGACACAAAAACCAACTTTCTGCCATAAGTAAGGGCCTCGAATTTAATTTTTGTATTTTTACGTACTCTCTCCAGACATCTAGAGGTGATTTTCGATATCTCATTAATGGACAGTCCGATTTAAAAAAAAAAATTTTTATGTAGCTTGTGTCATCTTATATAGATGATCTATAAGCAATTTATATAAATTTTCCGACCTAGGGTATTTGGCATTTGTTGAAATATAATGGAATAGCCCGGTATTATTTGATAGGTGTTGACCTCTGCTACCTACCAACCAAAGCTTTTTTTCCAAAACCGTTTCTATCCGCTTCAAAATCAGCAATGAAACTTGATTTTTTTTTCAAACCACTTAAGCGCCACGGAAGTTTATTTCCGAATCAGCTTTGTACGTATGAACCTATGGCATTTCGCTATAACGTCACGTGATTCGGCGTTTTGTCGAAAGATCGTTTCTCCTAACTTTAGCGTTACAGCGAAAACAGCTTACAGTGACCGTAATTGGTATACAGTTGATAGTGAAACAAGTGTTTCAACTCGGAATTTGGTTTATGTCCCCGGGGAGCCACACGGATATTCGTTGCGCAATTTGACTTTGGCTGACTGTTCTAGCGTAGACTTCGCAGACGTGGCTGCACTCAGTAATTCAAACACTTATCAGATTTTAGTAAAAATTGAGACAAACCAAACATCAAAATATATTCTAGATTTTGCAGGTAAAAATAAACTCGTTCCAAATTAAACTTTCAGTATGCAAGATAAAATGCGAGGTGTTTGTTCCACAACTACAAATTTCTGAAACTGAAGGCGACTAACACTCGCAAGACAGGCTAACGTGTCTCGTGAGTGTGACGTAATTACAAAGTACCATGCGCAAAGTTAATCAAAAAAGATAATAGGCCAAAAGAACTTTTTCAATTACAAAATTACAAAACTCAATTTAGCATAAGCTTAGTAAGTATAGTTACAGTAAGATTTAGAAAATTAACTGATTAAACCTTAATTTTTCTAAATCTTACTGTGATTGTGACAGCGACGACACAACTGAATTTCTCAATAAAGCAAACAGGTAGATTCTCCATTACTCTAAACCTCCAATAAACCACATCGGGGTGATGCAATTAGTTAAAAACAATTTTGTTTTTATTAATTTTGCTTTTTATTCATGCTTCTGCTAGTTTCGTGAATCAGAGATGGAACCGGTCAGGATTTTCTCGACCCAACCCAACCGGTAAATTTCAAAATTATCGCCGGTTAACCAGCCGGTCGACCGGTTTCTGACCGGCCCGGTCGACCGGTTTTTTTACAGAAGGTTTTTGTTCACGGTTCAATGTATCTAATGAAAAGTTTTCAAAAGGAAGGGGACATGGTTGAGATGTTAAAATTTGTGACTTTGGACGGGGATCTCAGAAATAAACGCAAAAAAACTTTTGCGTTTTTGCAAAAATGACTGAATTTGACTCAATTTTAAGACCTTTTTTGGTTAACTTTCGGTTTGAATAATCTGTTTTGAGCAGCGCAAAACGTGCACAAAATAAGCATAAAAAGCACTGCAGGGCACAAGCTAAATTATTAGACGTTTTTTCTAATGATATTTTGCGAAAGGCCAAAAAATGAAGTTACAATTTTTTAGCTATTTGGTGACAGATTATTTGCAATTTGCCGAGAAGCAAACACTAAACTTTTTTTTGGCAGTGCTGCCTTTACAGTTACAAAAAAATAAATGAGAAAAAAAATAACGGCAAAAGATAGATAACAGTAAAAACATACGAACATCTCAACACTTGTACTATTACACCCAAAAACATTAAAATAATGGAACAATAACATTATTCAATTGAAAATTATGTTACTAACAGCGTGAAAAAAGGAATACTGAAATATTATGTCACTAACAGCGTGAAAAAAATTAATAATATTCACAACAACTAGGCTGCTTCACTAACAGTTTGAGAAAGTATGAAAAGGATCTATTGCAAAACATGTACTAGAAAAGCTTTTTAGCTCCACAGAGATTTATATTAATTGTTCTGTCCGTATATAAATCTCTGTGGAGGTGAAAAGCTTTTCCAGCTCCACAGTGATTTATATTAATTGTTCTGTCCGTATATAAATCTCTGTAGAGCTAAAAAGCTTTTCCAGTACATAATGTTTTGCAATAGATCCTTTTCATACTTTCTCAAAGTGTTAGTGAAGCAGCTAGTTGTTACGAATATATCAATTTTTTTCACGCTGTTAGTGACATAATATTTCAGTATTCCTTTTTTCACGCTGTTAGTGACAAAATTTTTCAATATTCCTTTTTTTCACGCTGTTAGTCACATAATTTTCTATATTATATAATGTTAACAGAAAAGTATGACGTCCTTCGTGGTCGACTCCTGGGAAATCATGACGACTTCCACTGGCAGTTAGGTGGCCAGATCAACCACCAACCCTGCAGCTGCAAAGCAGCTCGAGTCATAATATGCACAGAGCTGGACAGCGCTGTTTCGAGCTTTTAGCTCCCATAGCGCTGTCTCTCTGTGCATTATATATTGTTATTGCTCCATTATTTTAATGTTTTTGGGTGCAATAGTATAAGTTTTGTGATGTTCCTATGTTTTTACTGTTACCTATCTTCGGCTGTTATTTTTTTCTCATTTATCTTTTTGTAACTGCAAAGGCAGCACTGCCGAAAATTGTTCTGAAGAAGCTTACCGGTTTGGGAAGCGAAACGTCAAACCAATAAATAAACTCATCGGTAGTACGAAGTCGTTATGAATAACTATCCCGATGAATGCAACGTGTCCGTTATTTTCATTGAAAACACTAAACTGTTATGACATTGTGTAGCGATAGCACGTTTTGCCGCTTCCATAAATTGCACCATTGTTTCTCAATTACAGCGCACCAATCAAATTTGCCCATTCTTTTTATCACTGTGACGCTCTTGTCAACTTGACGTAGCAATGATGTACAATGGCGGTTGGTATATACGGCTGGAGCGAGCCATCATTTACTCCTTATTATTCAGACAGTCAGAGAAACGATTTCGTATGTTTTGTTTACTACGAATACATTAGCGGGTAAAACCATCGATCTGCTTTACCTCTCATTAGACTACGGTAGAACCGCTAAACTGGTGACCCCGACATTGAACCGAGTACAAAGAGCAGAAATATCAGGTGAAGGCTACTAGCCTTGCGAGTCAGAAAGAGTACAACCAGCAAACCAGGCGATGGCTGCTTTCTTCAAGCACCCGCCAAGAAGTAGGCAGCCACCTGAAGCGTATGCAACACCTCTGGGAAGGGGGCGAATCCTTCCGCGCGCGGAAATGAACAACCGTACAGTCCACGACAACTTTGGTAGCCCCCCATTACTTTCCCCGGACGATTTTGTTTTGAGATCCAGTAACAACGTAACGGGCACGAGTGGGTTGATACTGCCGAAATTTTGGGATGGGGACGCGGACCTTTATTTCTCGACAATCGAGACTATTTTTAGAGTTAGGGGGATTAATAGCGAGCAGTCAAAACTTGATAGCCTGTTAGCCGCACTAGATCTCCGGCATTTTCGGTTTTTGGAGCACGTGCTTCCAGATTTAAACGCTCAAAACGCGTACAGCAAAACCAAAAGCGTTTGCGTTAGCATTTCACGCCGTCCAGCGATGACAAGCTAGAGCGATTATTAAATGGGAGTAAATTGAGCGATAGGACGTCTCTGTCTAGGCTACTGGCTGAAATGCGTTTGTTATTAGGCGAGAGTGGTTCACAGGATAGGCTTTTGCGTAAGTTGTTTTTAGATCGCTTGCCTGCAGGCGTTTGCCGCATTATTGTCTCGCACCCGGTCGAGGATTTAGATCAGTTGGCTAAAATTGCAGATCGAGTCATGGAGGAGAACCGTAAATGTACATCAGGTTTTGGTGATGGACACGAGTATAATGATTACGCATCATCAATTGGCACCTCTAATGTCAGTCTATCAACATTGCACGATACTGTCACAGACCTTGCACAGACTGTCACCTCACTTACACATTCTCTCCAGTCCATGCCACACACCCCACATAATTTTCCAAACACTAGGGATAACAATGCCACGACCACTTCTTTCTCCCAACGTTCACCAGTTGCAGGAGACACCCCGCCACGTCGCTCTTCCACTTCTGTGAGACTCCGATCATTTTCTCCTTCCCCGTCGAGTTCTGGACATTCGCGTTCCTGGAGCCCACGAAGGCGGCCACCTTGGGGTGATCGCCCGCTGCAATCGTCAACATCCACACCTAGCCTCAATTCTCGCCCTTCGAAACTACATCCCCAATCATCGATCTGTCACATTCACCGAAAATATGGCGATCAAGCCAGACATTGCGCAGGCAACTGCAATTGGAGAGTTACCGACTGGAACGCATTTCGCGACTCCAACAGTCCACACATCAGCATCATCGCTGGGGAAACTAACCCAAGGCCCATACAGGGTGCTGAACAAAGGGGACAAATTTTTCACTCTTGATTTGTTCACTCGCCGAGATGTTGTTTCCATTAACCGACTGCGAGTTGCTCATCTTCTCACATCCGACAATGAACCCGAAACACAGCCGCCTGTTGAAGGACGTTCTCATCCACTTCCAATACAGCCATCTCAGCCAGAAGCATCTTTCCACTCTTACGATGAACAACCCAAGTCTATCTTGCGAACTCATCATGGACGTATAATTCACTAACCAAAACGGTACGTACACTTTCTTCTTCCCACACACTAGGAGAGGGTCCTCACCTCTCCCGTGTCTCACTGGAGAAAGAATAGTGAGATTGCTCATTGCAGAGCAGGGTGTGTCGTAAAAGGCGACTTCAAATTGCTCAGCCCTTCTTACGCTACTTTTTTTTCATACCACGTCTAATGCATAAAATGCTAAAACTTTCAAACCAGACGTGAGTGCATATGGGTTTTCGGCTGCTCTTTAAGATGTGGAGCAATTTTGGGGGGATTTCGATCATTTGCTTGCATGGAGTGACGATGCTCGCCTGGCCAGCTGCATCGCCGCCTGCAGATGCTTCGAAAATCAGTTTTGTTTCACAGCACGCATGCAAAGCTGTAGGAGCTCGAGATCCTAGTCGCATTTGCTTGTCTCTTCGGTAGCTCAGAAAGATTACACCTACACACTTCAATTGCACGACACAATACATTTTCACATCACCTAGGCATTTCAAAGCTAGGGCACTCACATTGCTGGACACACATCGCAGACATCACGCTTACACAATGTTCATGTACACCTTTTTTTTCCTAGCCTCCGTTTGAGTGTTTGTTCCCGCAGGGAACTGATTTTGCTTGTTGCTAAAAGTTTGTTTCGTCGTTGATTTAGAGATAGTTTCGCTCCTTGCATGTCTTTTTTTTTGCTAAGCTGGTTGTTATAAAAGTCCGTGATTACAATAGTCAGGTGTTTGTTACTTTTGTTTGCTCAATCATAGTCGCAGGTTCGTAAATTTCAGCCACGATCTAATCTAGCGTTTGTCTCGCTGGACGCTAAATTCGGCCTTTTGAGGGGGAACATGAGTTTTTTTTTTCGATCGATTTTTTACAGGGATTGCGGCACCCTGTTTCGCATACCGGAGGACTTTCACGTCCTGCTTTTGGACCTTTCTCTGCGCCTTGCAGCGCGTGGAGATTACCACACCTCTCGCTCCTTGGATGGATTTGGTGAACATTGTTCGACGTTCCCCTTTGACATTCCAGCACTGGACACTTTTGTGAACTGAACATTGAACGGTTTTGCATTCCAGCATTGGACGCTTTTGTGAACTGAACATTGAACGATTTTGGATTTCAGCACTCTATATATTTGAACTTTGATGTGTATACGTTTCCCATCGCCGCGAGGAACGGCGCGCTAAACCGTGCTGAACTAACTGAACATTTTGTTTGCGAAGACCTTTTGTTACTGACGACGTTTTTGTTTGCCTTTTTGAACTACTGCATTTTGTTTTTCACATCGCACGCTCCAGCCGCCAGCTTCTCAACACCTCCATGCAAAAGCTAACTGCCTAGCCCCTGCTGGCTCAGCCGCCATCCCGTCCATCTTCACCCCCGCCCGAGCGTCACAGTTGAGGCCCACTCGTTCCTCAGACCCGTACTACGCTACTGCATCACTCCCATCTCACCTTTTTCATTCTCGTCTAAAACGCGCATGTTCCCAGTCCTTCGGACTTGGCCCACGCGCATTTTGGAGGGGGGCCCCGTAGCGATAGCACGTTTTGCCGCTTCCATAAATTGCACCATTGTTTCTCAATTACAGCGCACCAATCAAATTTGCCCATTTTTTTTATTACTGTGACACTCTTGTCAACTTGACGTAGCAATGATGTACAATGGCGGTTGGTATATAAGGCTGGAGCGAGCCATCATTTACTCCTTATTATTCAGACAGTCAGAGAAACGATTTCGTATGTTTTGTTTACTACGAATACATTAGCGGGTAAAACCATCGATCTGCTTTACCTCTCATTAGACTACGGTAGAACCGCTAAATGTGGCTAAAAAATGTTCAAATATAATGTGCCCCAGCAATTTGTAGAAATGCTGCTGCTTCAGAACAAGCCATGGTTAGTTAGATATAAAAAAATAAGAGCTATGTCTTTCTTGCCCAGTGTAGAGTGTGGTAAATTTAAGTTGAAACAAGCTTTTCAAAGCGGCAAGCTTTTAGCATGTACTAAAAAATCTGAAATCTGCGCCACTTCTATTCTTAAGCTGATTAAAATGATGCTAAAATGCCAGGTTGCGCAAGCCTCTTTCACATGCATGCTTTATTAAAATCTGATTACGCGATTTTAACGTATATTTTCCACTTTTTTGCTTTGTGCCGTAGCCCAAAGTTGGGAGGCATGGCACAATACTCCCACCCCAAAAACATTTCGGGATGTGCATGTCTTAATGGTCACAGCATATTAGTCACAGCTTGAAACCATTCAACAAGTGCTTTCGAAAGGTGTAGTTTGTTAATACTGGTTTTTTATAAAAAATTTTATTTATGATAAAACATATAGGTATATTTTGGTTGGTGCTTACATGTCTTTTAGTTGTCAGAAAGGAGAATTCGACCAATTTTTCAACCGGCTTGACCGGCCGGTCGAAGAATCTCGACCCGACCGGCCGGTCGACCCAATTGGTGCCGGTCGACCCGACCGGTTTCCATCTCTGTCGTGAATAAACACGCACATTTTCGCTATTCAATTTTTTTTTCTTTTGTTTGTTTCTAAAATCGTTTAAATCCACATTTTTCGATTTAGAAACAATTATACGAAAAATAAATAAAACATGGGAGATCTGAGCAAATAAACTTTTCTAATTAAGTAGGTGGTAAAACATCTTAAACAACAAAAAACTTTTAAAAATATTTGCGCGGTAAAGTTTAAAAAGTTTTTGCGATTTTTTCGAAAGTACTAAAATGGACAGAAGCTGTTTTGGAAATAAACTCTTCATTTATTTGTTCGAAAAAAAAACAAACTGTCACTGATGTAAGTTTCAATAACTGAAGGTAGTTATTCAAAAATAAACATGAAACAAGATGAGCGAAAGGGGTAAAGGGTCGAACACGAAAACTCGGATATATATCAATTTGATAGTAATAACTATACTCGTTTTTTAGGGGAGCATTTACACCTGCAAAAACTAATAGCAAATTGTGGAACGAAAGTACTCAATCTATTAATGCAGTTAGAACTCGATAAAATTTTAGCGATTTCAAAACTTTGCGCATTCTTTTTATTTGTTTTTTATTTTTTTAACGGCGATTAAATTTTATTTAGTGACATAAAGTTTTGTGATTGCTTGTTAAATGCCTTTCGTATTCAGAAGGTACATAGCAGATTTGGAACATAAACTCCTTTCACAACTGTGAGGTAGCACTTTCTGGTAACCTTGTAGTCTAAAATCCTCTTTCTGGTGACCTTGTTGTCATACTTTGATCAATGAGCAGTGTAATCTGAGAAGAGGGTACAACGGCAAGTGCAGAAACTGCCTTCGTGTGTCGTTTGAAGGTTCGGGTGGGCTTTGAGGATAGGCTATGTGTGAATTCAGATGCTGATGAAACACTAGCCTAATGGGAAAGCAGACATTTGAGAGAAGTGCTACTTCACAGTTGTGAAAGGAGCTTTTTTGTATACTCTCTTAAAGCATTTAAAAGAATACTGTTCCAAAGTTTACATCTTAATATTTGATTGAATTCTCACTCAATTCAGTCTTGGTTAAGAAATAATTTAGCTTTAATGAACAACATTTGATAAATTTATTAATTGGCGTGTGTAGGCTACTAGGCTATGATGTCAGTAATACTTTTTGAATGAGGCTTTTGTGTTATCAAGGGAGATAAACTTGCCCGATTCAAAATTTATTGTTATCAGTAATTTTTATTTCGTTAAATTTTTAGTAAACCATATTATTGGTAACAATGTTCCTTCCAAAAAGATTTATCAATTTCTTTTCTATAAGACAATATAAACATGCAAAACGATAATAACGTAACGGTATTAGCGTTTTTGCAACTTTTTATGTCAATCGAAAATAAAATATTGCGTTATGAACGATAAAAATAAAGTTAACAAATGGTTTATAGAATTCGAAATATTTTCTAAAAAAATGACTTAATTACCAAATATTCGCTATTCGTTATTCATAATTATAATTCAAGCATGTAATACTAAATAACGAATAACGAACAGCAAATAATACCAAATAACGAATAACAAAGATCGAGTGATACAAAATTACAAATAGCGAACATTCGATGGTAGTAGAATTTTTTGTCGCAATTTTCGAAAGGTTGCAGCCGGTCATTCGTTATCTTTTAAACATATAATACCATTCTTCGCTACTTTTTGAAAAGCGAACATTCAATAAATAACAAAAAACATGTAATGACCCCCCAGATTCAAAAAAAGGCCAAAAAGTAAGTTGGGTCTAACAAATGTACACAATAATTGCATCTTTTCCAATAACTTGAGTCTGCTCTGACTGAATACAACTTTAAATCGGCCCAATAAATGGTTAAATGGGCCCAATGAATGGAATATTCTATGCGTTATTTAAAGGTCAGTTGGTCATGTTGGCATCATAATGTAGCAGATATCACCGGACACCTTGACAATCTGACTTCCACGTACTTGATGAAACTATTGTTTTCTATTTTGTTTTTATGTTTTATTTATTCTTCAATTAGTTTTTTTAACACCGTGACTAAACTTTTTTTCCAAACTTTGCTAAAATTTTTTTGAAGCATTTTTTGGTTGAAAAAGTGAATTTTTATATTCTTTACCTTTCAACAATTTTATACTTGCGACTTTGTGGGAATAACAGAATGACTTTTTACGTGTTCAGTCAAGAACTTTGCACCTAAGAGTTCTGCTTGAAGAAATTATAAACGATGTAATCGGCAGCGTTAAGCCAATCAGACGCTGACGTGTAGTCACATGCTGGCCGATCTGACGTTTAGGGCCGGTCTACACTGTGCGTAAAATCGTCAGCTTACGAGCGTAACCTTATTAGTTTATTTTAAAGGAAAATTCCGTAAGCCCAGGCGTACCACCTTACGGGCGTAGCACCTTACAAGAGTAAAATTGCCAGCGAAAAAAATTTGCTAAAAGAGCAAATTTTTTTCGCCGGTACGCTCGTAAGCTCACGATTTGCGTGAAATTTTGAAGAACTGGTTTGCCAGGTCTCGGGGTAGGCTAAAATTAGGTTCATAAGTTTTGTTGAAAAAAAGTTGATTTTCAAAAGTGAAAGTATGCGTGTTGATTTAAAATAGCCTAGTTCAACATGAAAATGGTCAGTTTGCGGCTCTATGAGGAAAAACTTGCAAAAAAAAGGCTCAGGTCGATAGGCCCAAAAGTGAATTATAAATTGTTTGTTGTTATGTAACATTTGGTTAGCCTGTTCCAAGTAAAGAAATTTGAAAATTAAAACTGATGTGTGGTGTCGCGATGCAGATCACAGTCCTGACAGGGGGACTACATAGCTTAGACCAAAACCAGAACATAGGCCTACCAGTATGGTACGCCTTGGTATGGTAGGTCTACGTCTTGGTGGTACTCGTACCTAGGGTGTAATATATACCACGTTGTTAAAGTAAACTAGTAATCTTAGCCTGATAGCTGCTGTAGGCTAGTTTAGTTCAAAAGGTTTAACCTACTGGTGCACTTTGCAGGTGCAATGATGCTGCATTATACCGGTAAGAGATACTGGTAAGCAAGCAACTTAATAGCCTAAGCTACTGTCAGAAAATATGCAAAGTTAAAAAATTAGTCCGCAGATAAAATCTAGGTTCTGATTTTTTATATCAATGAAACTCAAAAGTATTAGAGCCTACACTATCAGTTAGCCTACAGCTACAGTAATAAAAGCAGAATTAAAATGCTATAATCTACCAGTAGGTGTACCCTGGTACTAGCCTACTGATATGATGGGCTGTGCAGTTACAGCTATACAGGCATGTAAAATTATTCTATTTCAAGATGTGTTCACTTATTATTCAGTAACTATCAGGTTTTCGACTTTTACAAATAGTTGAGTGGAATTGCAGACACTGCCAAGCCAATAGGACTAGGTTTGGCTTACTGTCATGTCAATAAGATAGTGAAATCAAAGGTTTTTATATTCTGCAATTGCTTTTCAGAATTGTAAATTAAGACTCTATTAGCAAGTGTTTATTGTAATGAACAAAATACAGTAACTGCTAGTATTTGGAATTCAACAAATTTATCAATGATATGGTACTTTGGTCCAGACTCAAAGAGACTTATTGATGAATTTATGAAACAATGTTGATCTTAAATGCTCAAAGATTTCAAGAATGATAACCAATCTAACAGTGGCTTTGTCAGGTTTTCAAGGTTAGTTATGTGTATTTCTAGATTGACAATCTTTACCAGCTATTTGAGCTTTTATTTAAAAAAAAAACTTCAAGCGTTTTTATAATGAAAATAAAAAACCAAAATTGGAAGTTTTATCTAAATCATTTGCTTTTAGTTAAAATAATTATTTAAAATTAGCAGTGGACCAAAGAAAATTTGTCGCTTTTAAAGTTTTTTCTAATGTAATTGTGTGACAAGACCGTGTTCACATCATTGCAACTTAACTACACAATTTCAAGTTTCTTGTATCATATGAGTAGCATTGCTTGTTTTTCTTAGGTGCAAATAAGATTTTAAAGTGTCATATTTTTCAAACCATAAGGTGCGCCAAAGATACTTAAAGTTTTTAAGAAATCCAACTTGTGCCTTATACTCTGATGCATTTAATCTGTACTTCTGGTTATGCTCTCTTAGGGCCAGTTGATCAAGTGGTAATGCATTCATCTCCGGAGTAGAGGCCTGAGATTTAAATCAGCCTGGTCAAATCAAATCAAACACAGCATTGCAGCCTGGTCAAATCAAATCAAACACAGCATTGCAGCCTGGTCAAATCAAATCAAACACAGCATTGCAGCCTGGTCAAATTAAACACAGCATTGCATCGCTGCGACATTTCTTTCAAGGCAGCTATGTTGCTCGCGTGCGATGATGCTGTGGTGAGCCCTGCCAAATTTATGCACTTCGATGTATTACAGAGTGTATAATGAAAGACTTGATTTGATTCCATAATTTCATTCATATTTAAACCATTTAGATTTTTAAAAAGTTTTTTAAAGTTTAATAAATTTAATGTAATGTAGTGCATCTTATAGTTTGGTGCACATTGTGCCTAAAAACAAAAGCTATAGAAGCCATTTGGTGCGCTTTATGCTAGAAAATAATAATTATAGAAGGCATTTATCGATACTACGACGGTGCGCCAATTAACAGTTGTATGTTCCAGTTTGCTGGGCCATATGGTTTAAAAAATGCAGTAGTGATATCTTCGCTAGAATTAATTTTGACAGAATAAAGTATTCTTTGTTTAGTTTTTAAAAAAAGTTGTTGTTTTTTTGCTTTAATTTTGCTAACTTGATTTGATAGCTTTGTTCTGTAATGTAGTATTGGCGCTTTTGTGAGATTTAATGTGACCGCTTTAATGCAAGAAAATTTGATATGGTTAGGGTTTAGCGTCAAACATCTTTTGGGTCTGGTTTGGACTAAGATTAAAGTTGGCCAAGTCAATCGTCTAGTGTCAACTGGTTGCCTCTAAAAATTTGGACTCTTCTCTGAGTGTAACTGTTTTATGCATAATTGGTCCGTTTTTTTGATATGTCTACTGCTAATGATGGTTTTGGATGCTTTGCAGAATTTTGAACTTTTTTGGTAGGAGTAATTATTATTTGTTTTACTCTAGGTCCTCCAACGCGTAGAAGATAATTGGAAAATTGTTGGAACTGCATGATTGAAAACAGAAGCCATCAAGTTCCATTAATGTTTGTTGTATATTTCTACAACATGCTTCATGGTCATTACAACCTACTGGAAATTGATCATGATTTGGGTTAAGCGCTGTTGACTAACAGTATGACATTTTCTCCTTTAGTGATAAGAGTGAAAAGCAGAAGTAAAGTCATCAAATTTCATTAATGTTTGTTGTGTATTTCTTCAACATGCCTCATGGTCAACACACCGTAATGAAAATTGCACATGGCTTGGGTTAAGTGCTGTTGGCTGAACTTGTGACATTTTCTTTTCCCACCATGAAATCAATGAAGACATTGGTTATTATTAATGCTTCATAGAGTTGCTGCTTGACTTTTCCAGGATCCAGGCATTACTCATATTCAAGTTTTATAATCAAAATATTGGTGATGTATAATAAAATATCTGCTTTCTGAGACTGATTGGACATTGGCATCCTTTTTAATCCTCTGTTTATTTTTTCCTACAAGTTTTGATTAAACCTACGAGACAGGTTTTGCTTTAAGCAAAAACTCTTGAGATGAACTTTCCTACAAGTTTTGATTAAATCTCTGAGATAGCTTTTGCTTTACACTTGTTTATATATCAATACTATCAATAATAATTATATGTGCTTGTCTAATCTGCGCTGATATCTACGTGAAGCGACAACCAAATGGAGGGTTCCTCACTCCGAAACATTACAATCGTAAGAGATGCCCGATGTGTTACTTTCTGAAATATTAACTGCTTTGCGCTTAAAATTTTGTACTTTTACTTGCAACAAATTTAGTTTATTGAGTTTTTGAAAATATTGAGTACAGTTGTATTACAAAAGTTGCAATATCTGTCTTATCGAGAGAATTCAAAAGTTCCTCCTCGGAGTACAGTAAACTTATTGAATGCTCTAATCGCACAATCAATTTTCTGCAGTTTCAGTGGCAATAGTATTACTGCAGTATAGGGTAATTGAAATTTTTTAGCTACCATAGTTCGCCCTATTTTCGTTTTATGTTTTATGAAAGTGCAAGTAGCTGGACACCTGTAAGATTTCTCTCGATTTTCGGCTAATGCTAGGGTAAGCATTTCTCCGAATAAGTTTAGGTTTAGCGAGTGAGGGATTGAATCCCAAACTTTTATTATCAAATTCTTGTGCGTTACTGTGATACAAAACTACCAGAGTGGTAGTAAAAAAAAGCGTTCAGTAGAAGCGTTTGTGTGAAAAAAGAAAAGATGAATACTGCAATAATGTATGCTGATGATTTGTGCTGCTTTGCTGCAAGTGCTGGAGGGCTACAAGATTTATTAGATGTGTGTAGTAATTATACCAAATTACATGATATTGTTTTTAATTGTAAAAAGACTGTTGGTATGATTTTTTTTTCAAAGGATATGTCCTCGTTTATGCCTTGAAATATGAATATTGATGATCAGAAAATTAAGTTTGTGAATAATATGGTATATCTTGGAATTAGTATTAGCAGTGATTTATGTGATGATACTGATATTGCAAGACAAGCGAGATATTTATATTGTGCAGCCAATAAGCTCTAAACTTGTTTTTTTAAATGTTCAATTGAGGTGAAAAACATTTTATTTCGTGCACACTGCATGTGTTTTTATGCTAGTCAACTATGGTGTAACTACTCCACATCTGCTATATATCGGTTAAAAGTTGCCTACAATGATGCATATAGAATTCTGCATGGCATGACTCGCTATCACAGTGCCAGAGCAAGTCAAATATACTATAACATTGATTCGTTCTGCGCTCTACAGCGTAAAATTATTAATAAATTTGTTGAACGCTGTCACTTATCTCAGAACCTTTGGCTTAAAATGTTAATGTCTTCTGATTGCTTCTATGATTCTATATACCATGATCATTATTGTGGCATTTTGTTTGCGAATGAATAGAAGATGATGTATGTTGCACCATTCAGGAAAAGAACAGCTCGTGCTGTACAGTGTTTCTTTATTTTTTTTTTGTGTGTATAGTGCTTGTATATGGACTTCATGAGTCTGAAATAAACACTGAATAATAATACGCATGTCAACAAAAATTTTAGTTATGAAATCACGAGTTGTAATGCAATAATGCAATTCAATCTGATTGGTTACAAGGAGTTAACTCAAACCGCTTGGGAGGAGGAGTCAATACAATAATGATAAAATGCGTGTTGTTTTTGCAGAAGGGATTAAATGCGGAAAAGATTGTAGTTTAATGTGTTCGCGCACTCAAGCTGTTCGATAATTCGAGAAGATAACCTGTACCTGCATGCTACGCATCACGCACCGTCTGTTGTGTTTCCAGGGGCGGACAGGATAAAGTTTATATAAAAGCTGATATGGGAGAGAGGCGAAAGACGCTCAACATTTGGCTTAAACGGACACGGGACAGAGGTGGAGTTGAGGGCACAAGGCTCGAGGCCAAGGACACAAAAAAATATCCGAGGCCAAAGACAGCCTTTCGAGGACAGACCCTTTCTAGGGCAAGGACACAGGCGCAAGTGTTCTCAAAAAAAAAAAAAATAATAATGTCTTCAAAAATTTTTTTTCAGGTGTTCTCAAAAAAACAAAATCACAAAAAAAACAAGTTTTTCTACAAAAAACGATCTACAAAATTTTAAGGATTCCAAAAATACTGCTGTTCTCGAGCCGATGACAGGGCAATTTTTGAGGATTTGAAGCTTCGAGGCAAGGACTTCAAAATGTGTCCTCGAGGACTACACCTCTGTAAACGGAATGTATCAGTAGAACTGAAAAGCAGTTGAAAGCTGAAAACAAAATGTACCCTGCAAAACATTGTGATCAGATCTTTCCACCGAGTCACTCTCCGCTAAGAGGAATTCAAAAGAGGAAGAACCGAACCTTTGAAACCAGCCTCTAGTGCCCATCATTGCAGGCCCGGGGACACGAGGGGGCATTTTGGGGCCGTGCCTCCCCAAATGACTGCTTTTGTGCGCCAAGCGAAAACCGTGCTCCGAAGAAATTAACACGCTCGGGGATACTGAAGTGCAAATCGACGCCTAAGACTCCCAAATTGGTGCTTATCGCCCTAGAATTTGCGAGCAAGAACTGTTTTTCGTAGGTTTTGTGGACTCACACCGGATTTCATGAAACTTTGGGGATAAAGACCTTTTTTTTGGTCTTCGCTTTAGGATTCGTGGAAAATCGCAAAATTTTGAGATGGAAACCAGAGTTTGTGAAAATTTTTGAACTGAAGACCTTTTTTTTTACGTCTTCACCTTTTTCGTTTGATCCACACGCTTAAATTCACGTAAATAAACTTCACGTGCTCCCCAAAAATTTATTTCTGCCCCCCAAGTCACGCTATCCTGACGCCGGGCCGGCATCAGTGGCCTATAAGTTAATTTTTGTAATTTTGTTGTATTCACCAAGTTGCTTTGGCCAGGAGACAGCAAAGAAAGCTTTTGGTCTTCCAGTTAGTAGTGATGTTGTCAAGACCCTGATGGTCGAGACCGAGACCAAGACCAAGACTTGGAAAAAATTCGAGACCAAGGCCTGAGACCAAGACTTGAAAAAATTTTCGAGACCGAGATCGAGACTCGGTGAGTTTGTTCGAGACCGAGACGAGACTTCGAGACCCGAGATTTTAGAAGCAAAACTGATTCGTATTGACTATTGATAACCCTTTTCATGGTTTTTCCTTAAACAAACGGCCAATCGCAATACAGTAGAACGACCATAAACCAATAAACGAACTTGGGCCACGGGCTATTTACAAGCACATGAAGAGATGACGGCGTAGCTCAGCTGTCAAGCGCCCGTCTTTCAAGTAGAGAAATTGCAGTTCGATGCCATCGTTCGATTCATATAAAATGCATCTTAAATTTGCTTAAGTTTCATTACCAAACTGCTCGTGGACCAATCTAGAGGAATTCGATTTTGAAGCGAGTTGCTAAATAAAATTAAAGTAAAAGCTTTCATAAACTCGCGGCTTAGTGCATGGGCATTGAGGAACACTGCACCAAAGAAACATCGCAGCGGGGCGAGACGTTAGCGACACTGCGTCCGATTTTGATCGAAACAAGAATCGAAACGCTGACCTCACGCTTCGATGGCGATGTCTTTCACTACTAACGCTGACCGGTCGTTTAAATTTAAAATAAAGCGGGCTTGCTAAAGCAGTTGCATTCAGACAGTTATTTTAATGACAAGAAGGCTGTGGTGGAATGTGCGATTGTGTTTTCATAAACAAGACATCAAGATGAATGATTCAGTAACGTACTGGTCCTAGTACACGGCAAACACCGTAATGTATAACAAATACCTGAGTTACGGTACTATTTCTTATCAAGACTTTATTTCTGCGATACTGCCCTGAAAATCTTTTGGGGTCACGCGTTTTCCCCATTCAGTGGCCCATGTTTATACCTCAGGTTTATACCTCAAGCTATTTTAATCATCAGTGGACCTAATTGTTACTCCTAATGTTTGATATTTACAAAAAAGCAGTGGTAAAGTAGACTTAAGTTCATCATTCTGAGTCTGCAATCTTAACTGTATCATACTACGAAAGATCTGTTCAACAGAATGAGACTGAAAACAATCACTTTGAGGTTTGAGCTGTCCTGATTAACCTTCCTTGACCAAACCTCATCGCACTGCAAAGCTACCACCTAAAACTCGATCCACGTGCAAGGAACCTGAACGAGAAAAAGGTTTAGAGCGTTTACTACCAGAAAGCAAAAATGTAGACAGCGGCAATTAGCACCTTCAACGAAGATCAACATCAAATAATACCGCTTAAGCGGCTTCTTCCCCTCCAGACTGTTTTACATCACGCCTTTCATAAGTAAATCACAAAGATAATAATGAATAATTTACTCCTACGCCCAACCAAGATTTTGAGTCTCGAGACTTCTCATATTTCGAGACCATAATTTTTCGAGACCAAGACTCGAGATCGAGACTTGAAGTTCAAGGCCGAGGCGAGACCAAGACGAGACTTTCAAAAATGTGTCTCGAGACAGTCTCGAGAACCAAGACCGGTCTCGAGAACTCCATCACTACCAGTTAAGCTGCCACGTTTTGTCTACCACACACTGTGGAGTCTTCACGGTGTCCCTTTTTATTGCTGAACGCTAAACAAGGAATCGAACCCAGATCTAGCTTTTTAGTAACAGACACTCGACCACTGATTGGCCGTACGTTATGTTTTTTTGTGAGGAAGGTAGAAAAAAATTCGCGTTTAAATCATCAAAAAGACGATACTACTTCTCGTGATGCATAATCTGACCCAAATTTAACCGAAACAACAAAGAATTGTAATAAATCTGTGATTTCCGTCATCCAGTTCAGCATAATATTATGGCCACCCACAGAATACGCTGTTAAGCTGTTACGCTCGTAAGCGCCGTTTTGTATAATGTAAATACCCTCGACGTACGAGCGTAAAAAATTTTGAAATTTTGTACGCACAGTGTAGACCGGCCCTTACTTCGAAGCAATGCACACTCTGTTGAAGTCATTTCCCTTCTTCAAAGTTTTTCTTTTTTTTTTTATTCTCCTTATTAAAGCGATTAGAGAGATAGAATGACTATGGAGCTATAGGCCAATATTATTGATCTAAAGCTGAAAAAGTCAGAAGTAGACTAAAATCTCCTGAACAAAGTAGAAAAGAATCAAAATCAAAAAGATGACAGTACAAATGTCAATTCTGCCTTGACCACTTCGGAGATCTCTGCAGTGGTTGATCTCAATCAAGAGTCTAAGTCTACTGAATTGACGGAACCCCAAAAGGCGATTAGCAGCAGCAAAACTAATGTTTGGTTCGAGGAAGTCATTACCGAAGAGAATACCGGTATGCCTAGTGAAGAAACAAACAGCAAATCTTCAAAGAAAATCTTAAATGGCGCTTTGATGTTGATGAGCCCATTAGTGATTTGAAGAGCAATAATGGGTCCCAAGAAGCAGTAAAATGTACTAATTGTGACGCAACAAATCCTTTGCCGGATCTGGTTGAGAAAGCAAAATGTAGTAACAAGAATTGTGAATTTTATATCATACCATGTGCATGCCAAAAGTTAATGTTTGAAGCATTTTATGGTGTTGCTTTTATTGACTGCACATGTGGTCTTACAGTAAGTTTCGAAAAAAGAAACGTATTGGGGCGAAAGCATTTGATTAATGTGTGTTGTATTAATAGTTTTTTTTATTTCTTGATGGTGATATACTTAAAAAAAGCAACTCTAAACTGTAATGGTCTAAAACATTGGTTCTCAAAGTGCTCCGTATGGAGCCCCAGAGCTACGCCAGAGAAACCTAGAGACTTCGCAAGCTTTTCGTCTATTTTTATTTTAGAAATTTATTGTGGGGCTCCGTAAATAATGGTCAACCGTTATGGACTCCATAACACTAAAAGAGTGAGAACCCCTGGTCTAAAGGATCAGGGAAAACCAAACTTGGTTTTTGAATTGCTGCGCAAAGGTGGAAATGACACAGTGCTGCTTCAAAAAACCTACAGCACATCGGATGTAAAATTTTGTTGGTCAAACGAACGGCGTAAAACCGTTATTTGGAATTCTGGAACGAACAATGCAAGAGGAATTGCTATTTTGGTATATAATGATCATTTAGCTATTAAGCATGTTCTTTGTAATGATGAAGGGCGTGCAATTGCTATTGATTTTAATGCAGATGGTGAATATTTTCATCTAGTTAACTTACATGCTCCGGTTGGTGGTGTAAATTCCGTTTATGTAGACCAAGAAATGTTTTTCGGTTCGGTTCATCGCTTGATTTTTAGCAAATATCCTACCTTAAATTAGAGGTGATTTCAACTGCGTAAACAATCCTGCTCTTGATTGCAAAAATGTTAATCCAAAATTACTTAATTCGTACATATCGCAAAATTTAATCAAGTTGTGCCAGATTTTTGACTTGTATGATGCCTTAAGAATGAGTAATGCAACTTTGGCTCATTTTACGCGGCATGGTCCAGCAGTTGCATCTCGACTAGATTTTTTTAACGTCACTGCGTCCATAAAGCCAGAGTCTTGCAATGCAAAACTTTTATATGTCTCTGATTATAGTCTTGTAGGTGTAAGAGTAAATTCTACTCAGAGCCAAATCTTTGGTCTTGGATATTGGAAAAATAATGTTACTTTGTATGATCAAGTCTCTTGTTTTGAATTAATTGAAAAGCATTGGAATAAATGGTTTGACTTGCAACTGATTTATTCCATTAAACATTTACGGTGGTGAGAAACTAAAGAAAGATTGCGAGAACCAGAGTTGTAAACGGGCCGACAGGTTCAGGCCCGAACCCGGCCGGAACCCGAAACTATAAGCTCGAACCCTGCCCGAACCCGAAAATTAATTTGAAGCCCAAATCATGCCCGAAAACATCCGAAAGTTAAGTTTGGGCTTTAAAATTTAGCAATACTGCCAAGTAATTTTGATTATTTTTTTGTACACCTTAGACAAAAAGTGCGTCTCTGGCCCGAATTAAGCCCGATATTTTTGTCAACTTTAGACCCGAACCCGGCCCAAACCCGAACCTGACCCGAAAAGCCCGGCCCGACTTACAACTCTGGCGAGAAATATTAATAAATTTGTCAAAATATTAACGCTCTGTCGAAAAAGACGAAATTAGTGAACTAGAGCAAAAATTGAAAGAATTGGCTGTTGTATTGTCCTTCGGGAAAAAAGTGTTTACCGAATTTAAACATGCGAAGGCGGACATTTGCAAACGCCAACTTAAGAACTTACTGGCTATTCAATTGCGTTAGCGTGCTGATTGGCTTGATCGCGGCAATCAAATTAATGCTGTTTTTTTGGGGAGAATGAAAGAGAATCACAAAAAAACGGACATCGAATCCTTGCAAAATGATTCCAGTCAAACTTTGAACACGCCTAAAGATAAATTAGAAATAGCCAAGCGCTTTAATGAAAAATTGTATTCTTCAGCAGTCATCGATGAAACCCTGGCAAATCAATTTTGCAGCATGTATCACCTATAGTGACTGGAAGACTATTTTAGTGGTTCGGAAGGCTATTTTAGTGGCATTAAAATCCAGACAGTTGCCGAACTCTTATTAGGAACATGTTTTGTATGATGCATTGCGTAGTGTGCGTTCGTTACTTTGCACTTCCATTAAGCGTACACCACATAATAGAATCCTTATGCATGCTCGTCGTTTTGTGAATGGAAACCACTTTGCCGTCATGGCTTAACCTGGCCCTGTATTTGTAAAAAAACATGTTCGAAATAAGAATGAGCCCTTAGCTGAAGAAGCTGAATTAATCGAATTTAACCCCTCGTATGCACATGTTCGTTTTAGTAATGACCGAAAAACGACTGCGTCTATTCGTGTTGAAGCTCCCCGAGTTCAAAATGATGCTTCTGCCTAGATAGCAAGCCCATCTTGGCCCCACCTGTGTTTTGAACTGATCTACTGGGCTATTGGGTTACGAGTGGGCTAAACACTCTAATTTAACTAGGCCCCAACTGGGCATGCCCACATAAAATTTTGATCGATTATTTTTGTTATTATGCGTTTATTTTTAACGAGTATGGATGAATTGAATGGATTGAATTGAACGGTATGGATTGAACTAGCACACTTTTTCAAGCTGAAAGCAAACAAACTAACGAAAAAAAACAAAACAACAAAAATAAAAGTGAAACAAAAAAAAAGACCAAAAAAACATGTGGCAAAAAACGTTTATTTTTTTCAACTCTAGGCGTCACCACTGTTATCAAAGTCAGGGTTGCCAAAAAAAATTGGGATTAAAGGCTCCAAAATCGTGTTTGAAATACAACCTCTTTGGAATGGCTGAGTCAAGAAGGATGGAGTCAATGCCAATCTAGTCTATTACGACTGCCTTAACTTTAGATACCTCTATTGATTTTGCCTTTAGTTCTCGCTTAAATGAGAAACGACTCAAACTTTACAGCATTGGGGATTACAATACTTTTTATTGAGGGCAATGTAGGTTTGCGTGGTAGTTGAAATTACTTCCAGGAACTCTTACCTCCACATTAAGTAATCGGAAAATTGCCAAACTGGTTCATTAATGATCATTCCAACTGTCTTATTCTAATAGTTCTGTACCGCTACAAAAGAGTTCTGTGAGATTGCAATGCATTGAGATGCAAAGAGTTCTGTGAGATTGCAATGAGACAAGCCTTGAGTGAAATTTTATGAAACTAATACCGCTACTTCTGGTTACGTCGTAAATTTTCTGACCCGTTGGACGGAGACTCGAATGCTGGTTAAACGGGGTACGATGATCGAAGAATTACTGTACTCGATAATTTTGATAACTTCGAGAGATTTAAATTTTTAATTCGAATAAACACTATACGCTGTTAAGATTAGTGAAACAAAATTTGAAAGGAACGCATTTAAATAATTATTAATTTGACTACCAACGGCTACATATTTACAAATTCATTATCAATAATCAATTATATTTATTTTTGTCACAAAATTAAAACAACATTACACGAGATCAGTTATTATGTATTTAAGTGTAGTAGACCAGGAGGGCTGCGAAGTGACCTGCCGGTCTTTGGGTCAAGCCGCCACCTACAGTAACTTTTGTTGGTCAATAGTTATTGCTTAATAACTATTAGCTCGTGCTTTAGTTCAATGTCATGTTAATTTAACGGAATTGATTTTATACAATAATTTTATATCAAGTTGCATACTGTCAAGAGAAAAGTTGATCAGAAAAAATATGTTTATATATTATTTTATCCTTGCAGAAATCATATCACTTGTAAGATCTAGTGTTTTTTGTGGATTTTTTTGAAAGTTGAAAAATTACCGTTGTTATTCTTAATTTCGTCAGGTATATTGTTCCATACTTCAACTCCTCTATATTTGATGGATCTTTGTAATCTGTTTGTGCGGAATCTAGGAATATAAAGTCGATTTTTCTGTTGTGAAGCTCTCGTACTTCTTTTGTTAACTGCCAAGACACTATTAAAATAGTTATCGAATTGAACCGGAAGTTGCTTGTGAATGAATTTGTACATAAATTTGGCTGTTTCTTGACTTAATAAACTATTTAAACTAAGTATATCGTGATCTTTGTTTAGTAACGCGCACTCTGAAACCGAGTTGCTCCAGAAAGTAATTTAATTGCTTTATTTTGCAAAGATTTTAGCGGTGTTAGGTATGAAGGATATGTTGCTCCCCACACCATAATGCCATATGTGAGATGAGAATGAATGAAGGCAAAGTAAATTTGTTTTAGTGTTCGTAAGGGAACAAATTGCCTAATCTTCGTCATAATGCCAACTGCACGAGAAACAGTAGTTCTAAGTTGATTGATATGATTACCAAAACGGAGCTGATTATTTGTACCTAAGTATTTTATGCTTTTCTCCACTTTTAGAATAGATGAATCTAGTGTGATGAGTGCATCAGGTGATGGTGAAACAACAAGTAAGTGGGATTTGGTTGGATTTATTGTTAATTTGTTAGTTTTGGCCCATCTGTAAACATTGGCTAGGTCTTGATTTATGTTTTTTTCCAACTGGACAAAAGATGGGTGACTGAGAATTAAACATGTGTCATCCGCAAATAATCTAGGGAGGGTATTAGTGGCATTAGGAAGATCATCAATGTATAGTAGAAAAAAAAGTGGCTCTAATGTAGAACCTTGAGACACTCCTAGCTGGATATGCTGTAGTGAGGAGCTATTATCACCTAAACTAACATATTGTTTTCGATTTGAGAGATAAGAAGCAATGTGCTTATGTGCTTTTCCTCGAAAACCGTAGTGATGGAGCTTAATTAATAGTCTTTCGTGACAAACCGTATCGAAAGCTTTAGTTAAATCAAGAGTTACCAGCGCAGTGAAATCTTTATTCTCAAAGTTATGGTAGGCAGTTGTTATAATATCTAAAATTGCATGTTGTGTTGAATGGTGAGGGCGAAGCCCGTATTGTGTTGGTATAAAGATTGATTTTTTATCTAGAAATTTGAAAAAACGATTAAAAATTAATTTTTCGGTTATTTTAGAGAACGGGGATAAAAAAGATATAGGGCGATAGTTATTGACGATTTATTTGTCTCCAGACTTGTAAATAGGAATTACTTTAACAATTTTAAGAATATTTGGAAACATGCCTAATTCAAACGATGCATTAATTACTTTAATCAAAATAGGTGCTATTATTCTAACAACCAGTTTAATCAAAGTGACAGGAATATTATCGTGCCCAACCGATTTTTTCATAGGCAACAAACTAATTGTGCTTATTATTTCACTTTCGTCAACAGGTTCAAAAAATATTGAGGAGGAAACCCTGTCGGTGAAATAACTAGTTACACTTTGACCGCTGTTACTTTCCATTTTTTCCTGAGTCTGAGTTTACCAATTTTTTCTGAGTTTGCCAATTGCACAAAAAAAAAATTACTGAAATGTTCAGCCATTGCCAATTGATTGTCGCAGATTTTGCTGTTTATTTTTATATTGTTGGGAGGAAAATTAGCATCGGCGAATTTTTGCAAAGAAGTGAATTGATGGTTTTCCACATTTTATGACAATTGTTTTTGTTTTCATCAAATTATTTGTGAAAATACATTTTTTAGAAAGCCGTTTGACTTTTGTTAATTTGTTGGAGTAGGTTTTGAAAAGCAGTTTTTGAGCATCATTTCCATTCAAAAAGTTGTATTTGTGCATCTTTTGTTTATTTTTTATAGAGATTAGAATCCCTTTTGTTATCCAAGGCTTTTTAAGTAATTCATGTTTTTTGAGGGATGCTCTTTTTATAGGGGCGTGTTTATCAACCACAGATTTGAATAAACAAATGAATTGTTCCAATAAGCTATTAACATTATTTTCGTTGTTTAAAGGCGCTAAAAAAGACTCATTTTCAAAAATAGCGTTTATATCTTCTTCAAATAGTATTTGACTAACAGCTGCATAATCTCGGTAAAACTCTCGTTCATTAAATATTTTATGTTTTGGTGCGTTGTTATGGATTTGACTGAATATAGGAAAGTGGTCAGTTATATCATATTGGTAAATACCTGGTGTTACAGTTCGAGCTGTTATGTTAGTAAAAATATGATCGATTAATGTTTGCGATGTTACAGTGACCGGAGTTGGTTTAGTGATGTCAGGGAATAAGCCAAATCCTAATAGAATTTCAAAATAATGCCAAGCCTCAATGTGAAGTTTTTCAGGGTCCAAATTAATGTTAAAATCGCCCATAAGGGCGAGATCGTGGGGTTGATTTAAATAAGAGTCAAGAGTTTCACTCAATTCATCTGTAAAGTGAGCAATATTGTTTTTCGGATGTCGATCGATTACTCCTATTGTTGTAAGTGAGGTGTTTGCCTGTTAAATTCGATAGTTTGGTGAATAAGCTTTCACCACCAGAAGTATGGATAGAATTAGTTCCTAGGATCTCATAGTTAAGAGAGTCAGATATATAAAGTCCCACTCCACCAGCATTTGCTGGTGAAGCAGCATGAACAAAATTATGGTTCGGAAGGGAGATATCTAGGAGAAGCTGGTGTTTAATTTTAGTTTCCGAGAGACCAATTAAATGCGGTCTTGTGGGTAATTGGTCTAAAAGTTCGCATAGCTTGTCCTAGGTTTTTTGAAGTGATCGGATATTAAGATGCTACAAAAATAGATTTTGCGACGAATTGAGCATGTTGTTTTGGAAGTCTAAATCATAATATTTACACGGGGAAATATTTTTAGGAACAAGAAACATGATATCGGCAAAACTATTGAGTATATGCAAAAACGGAGATGCTTCAGTGGCTTCTTGACCCAACGAGAAATATTGTAGCAGGTCGTTTGCATCGCAGCCCACGATGCTTTTAGACGTCGTCATAAAAATCAAATATCGTTACACTCTTTTAATTACAAATATAAATTATCAGGTTTGTCAAAAATCAGCTCCATATTTTAATGCAATCACAAACACGAAAAAATTGTTTATACATGTACAAATTTATAGATTATATAGTTGCAAATGAGCTATTGCGACGCGTTTCGACCTTGCTCAAGGGTCTCATCAGGCAAAAAAACTATGAAAGTCTCCAAAAAGTCAGGTAAGCACAGCAATAGAAAAATTTTTTTTACAAGCGCATAAGTAATTACATCAAAACCTGCAGTTCAACTCCAAATACGGGCAAGTTTGCCAGAGTAAAGGGTTGGGCTAAAAATCACAAATACAGCATTGCATGTGACCACACAACAGGGCGACTTATAAAGACAAGATCAAATAAAATTTCATGAGAACTTGCCAAATTCTCAAAAGTTTAGGGGACCTACACAAAGTGGTCGCTCACAAGGCAGTCAACAATAAATTATTCTTTTAATTACAAACGCTTTAATTACAATATAAATTATTCTTTTAATTCTTTTAATTACAAATGTTACCATGCAAAGGAGAACAAGTTAATCAAATTTAACATAAGCAGCATTCATTCTGAAACAAGTTTATACACATCGCATGTTCAGTGAAAAGTTCCACGTCCCGATCGCAATATCCGCCTGCCCATCGCCAACCTATCTCGAAATTAATACTCAAATTTAGCACTAAAAATAAAGTAGACTTACTACCCCAATATCTCACAATGGAAAGCAGCAAAAACAAAGCCACAGCGGCCGAGACCGGGAGTAAAGGATTGCCGGAAAGTCAACTCTATCAATAAAAAAAAAAACTAATATCCCAGACTGATTTTAGTAATTTATTAAATCACTTATCTATATTGCTACACATCTTCAACAAAATAGATCACATGAGGCAATAATGGAAGCTGGACCAATTGTGAAATCAAAATTAGTTTAGTTAAGCCAGCAACACCAATATATGTGAGAAGCACTTCACAATCTTTCAGCGTAAAAATTGAAACTAAATGAAGCATTTCTAACTAAATGTTTTGGCAAAAGTTGATAAGTCGCATTTCGCTGTTTCGAGTAAATCGCGTTTAAAGTTTTAAATTTCCATTTGGCCCTGTTGTCAAGTGCGACATATTAAGCAATTTTTTACCGAAAATTGATTGAAAATTAAAACAATTTTTGTCTCAGGAAAATTAGTTTTAGTAAATAAATTAAAATCTATGAAAAACTCATTTTTTAAAAAATGTCATTTATCAACTTTTGCAACAGCGTGCTTCAAATACTCGATGGTAGCAGTTTCAAAAAGCCAGCGAGCAAAGTCAGTCTGAAACTTAAAATATAAAACTGCGTTCGATTCTGAGCTGTGATATACTGTGTTGACGAAAAGCTCTTATTTTGCGAAGGATAAAATTGTTTATTGTTTGTGTTTTGTTTTAATATCATTTCTCTTTTAAACAATATATAAATCCAGAAAGCAGAAAACAAGCTATTCTTTTTTATTTTTTGTACTTAGCACCGAATCTAGTTCGCCATGATAAATTTTGTAAATTATGGCTTCCAAGAAAAAAAAATAGGTACAAATTATGAAGTAAGAAGTAGTTTCACATCCAAAGAAAACTAAGCTTAAGAATTTACTTTGAATTAAAAGGATTCAGCTTAATTTACGGCGAACACAAAGCTAGCTACATGATGAATACATTAGTTTCGAGTTTTCTTGTATACGATGTAAATCATAAACAATTATTGCTTACGTAGTCAACGTTTTTCGGCGTTTTCTTTTGGTAATTTTATTTCGGCGCCATCAACAAACAAACAATAATTGCCATCAATGGCTCTCCAATAAGCAGAATGTTTATTATGTTTAGCTTCTTTGAATTCAGGCAAGAGTAATTTTTTTTTGTTTTTGAAATTTTGCGGGCAGATGTTCTGTAACGTACACATAGGAAGAATATTCATCGTAACTTCGTCGCGTTTCATTAAATATTTTGAAATTCTTGGCAGAACTGAAGATTCGTTTTTTATCTAGGGTGTTGATCAATTTAACAATTATAGGCCTGTGCATGGTCTAACTATTCTTCTTTATCGAATATTGCGGTAGTCTATGGATATCGACAAGCTCAATATCATCAGGGTTAATATGCAGTTCATCGTGTAAGAAAGTTTTAAACTTTTGAACTGTCGCCTCACGCCTTTCCCAAGCATTACCTTCGTCTTCCTTGATGCCATGAATTAATACATTAGGGCGTTTGTTATGATTCTTGCATGATCGCCGTTTTTTCAAAGTCTAACACGAATTTCTCAAACTTATTCATTTTTTCATCAAGAATATCAATGGTTTCTTCCTTGGCTGTCAGATTTCGTTCAAGAGCTGCTGTTTTATTCTCCAACTTGAATATTCTAGTATTAAAGCTGTCCACTTTTTTCTTCAGCGCATCAAGTTTCTGTAAAATTTGGTCAAGCTAGTGCTTCAGAGTCAACATTCCGGTAGTGTGATTTGCTATGCTTTTGTCAGCAACAAAGTTTGTCAAAATAAACCTTTGCTTGGCAGCTATTTGCTGCAGCTTAACAGGTAGACGTTGCTGCTACCATTGCAAAACACAAATGCAATACATTCAATTACAATTACAATACCATTACATTCAAAGCAACTGGGTCACTATTTCAACGCTTAATAATGTTCAGTAAAAGTTGGATGCTACCGCGAAGGCTATGGATATCACTTGCGTTGTCACGTACTATTTATGGTATACGTTTCATACAGATGTTATTATGATGTTGAGAAAAGCTCACCGTTGTTGTTCGATATACGATTAATTTCTTTATGCAGGCTTGATGACATACAGCTTATTATTGGATATTACCGGCTGTTTCAGTTGTTAGGGGAATGGATTTAGGGGTGTGTTTAACTAAGACTGATTGGCAATGTTTTTTATTTTAGAGCAGTGATTATTGTTTGAGTGATTATTTCTGCAGTCTTGGCAATGAGCATGTAAGTGTTTTATGAAGTGTAAAGCTTACCTGAATTTTTTAGCTACTGTATGTAAGATACTGCGACATCGTGTTAGTTTTCCGTTGTAACTTAAGTGTATGCTTTTTGTTTTCCTTTGCTACTACTATATTCTGAATTTACTGTTCTGTTTTTGTTTAGACCGCAATCCATTAGATTGATGCAACACTAATTACATAATCAATTGTGTTGTGTGATACTGTATGAGCTGTGTTTGTTTTTCGCCCTATATGTGCTTCGGAATTCAGTGATTTTCTGGTAAGTCACTCCTTAGCCTGTTGTCGTGAATTATATCAAGTCAGCATTTTAGGAAAGCCAAAAAAGTTGCAGCTAAGCATAGACACCTAGCGCGGTCAAGTTATTCAGTAGAATCTGAGGTCCAGCAAGACTCAATTTCGGACCCCTCATTCACAATGAGTGATGATGATTCACTAAACAGCTGTAAAGTTTTTAAACCTTGAGCTTTCTCGTTTTACTAATGATTTTTTTTCTTTTCTTTTTCAGCTAGGAATTGCAATGAAATATATGCAAAATACTGTATTACATGTATTATTAGAATATACGGTACCTGAACTGATTGGTATTGCATTCGTGGAATGTGAAATACTCTTGACTTGCTTTTCTTCGGAAGCTAGATCTGTAATGTAATAATTATAAATTATAAAGAAGAGTGAAATGTATTCGTACAACAGACTTTTGCGTCATGTGTGAGTGGCGTGAGAGAGCTAAAAACATTGTTTGTTGTTTACTGGTTTAGGTTAGCGCATTTTGAAAAAAAGAAGTTTAGAATTTTAAACTTTTGTTTTTGATTAATTGAAAACGGCAGATTTACGGTAACTAGTTGAAACAAGATTAGCAGTAACGGTTACTTAAAAGGCAACTCAACTCCAATCTTTCGAAACAGTATAGGTTGCGTTGCTTGAATTACCTTTTTTATCATTGACCACAAGCAACGAAAACGATTAAGACAAAGTTTAGCTTACAAAAATCAAAGCGAGTGCCTTGTAGAGCAAAGAAGAGGACTGACTATTGACAAAATAACACCACTATGATACTAATAATGATGCAGAAAAATAATGAAAACACAAAGTTGAATTAAAGTTATTACATCGCTACACCTCATACGTATAAACATAATCGCACAGTTCTATATGAAATATTAAAAATGTAAAATTATGAAAATGATAGTATGAAAATTGCTAAAGTGATTCCTATTTATAAAGAGGGTGTTAAAACTGACGTGAACAATTACCATCCCATATCTATACTACCATGTTTGTCAAAAGTCTTTGAAAAATTACTATTGAAAAGATCGAACTCTTTTTTTGAAAAAAATGATATCATTCAACCCACCAGTTTGGATTTCCGCAAAAACATTTGACAGTTTATGCTCCACTGCATACAGTTTCTAGTTGTTATGATGCAATGAACGAAAAACTTTTTTCTAGCTTAATAATGGTCGACGTGAGGAAAGCATTTGATACCGCTTGTCACAAAAAGTTACTAAAGCAACTGAATCGTTATGGTATCTGTGCTATTGTAAATGAACTAATTTCCAACGATTTTTTGAATAAAAAACAATATGTTTATTTAAATGGAGTAAGGTCTTTACTACCGATAAATATCGGGGTATCTCAGGGATCCATACTAGGACCGCTGTTATTTCTTATTTACGTCAATGATCTTCCAAACTGTCTTGAATGTATTCCAAGTCTTTATGCGGACGATATCTGCATGATTGTTCAGGATCGTTTTTAAGTGAAATTGAAGGAAAAGTTTGTAAAAATATATCTGACCTTAACGTTTGGCTTGACTCAAATGAATTAACCTTAAATGTAATAAAACAGCCTGTATGCATATTTCTCCTTATACACACTCCCGTAATATCATTTTTAACCCAATGATCAATGGAAAATTAATAAAAGTGGTAACATCCTACAAATATTTTGGAATTACTGTGGGTAATCAGCTAAATTTTATACATTACATCAAAAATTTAGAGAAGAAAATTCAAGTGGAGCTGGAGTATTATGGAAACCAAAAAAATTCATTCTATTAGAAAGATTGCTTCTGCTGTATTATGTTCTAATCGAGCCACATGTACTTTATGCCATTACTATCTGGGGTTCTACGTGCTAAACTTATAAGAATAGATTAAGAACACTACAAAATAGTGCAATTTGAGCCATAGCCAATGTCCGAAAAATGCAAAGAATCTCACCAAATTACTTTAAGTGCGGTATTTTAAAGCTAGATGACCTCTACAGATTTGAAACTGCCAAATTAACGTTTCAAAAATGAAAAGATCTTCCCCAAATCCTTTTAAACATATGTTCCAATAATCCTCTCACACCCATCCTTATAATACCAGAAGTGTTCCCCGAAATGATTATTACATTCCTTCCTTTAAAACTGGAAGATTGCAGCGATCCTTTAAGTACCAGAGGACAAGTATTAGGAATAACTTATCCTTGAACTTGAAAAATTGTCTTTTTCTCAATTCTAAAATCAACTTCAAAATTCCATGATCCAACAATATTAACTTCTATGCAAAACACTTCAGAATTGTTTTTATTGTTCATATGTGTCTCTAAACTGCAGCATATTGGAGGGCAGGGCGGCTCATTTGCTAAATGCTGATCTCATGAGGTTCTTGTTTGTTTTAACGTCTGGTTTGAATATGAATCTCATGCTTTTTTCTTTTCTTTGTATTTTAACTCAGGGGGTCTACTGCTTCAAGACTTCGGTCACTCGTAGCCTCCTGACGAATATGTGCTGCTTATTTCATTGTTTGTGTACTTCAATATATTATATGCTTTTATTGCGCTGCTCGTGAAATAAATTATTTACTACTACTATTACTACTACTACAAACGTCGCTTATACAGGGTGGGCCGTAAATAACGCACCAAAGCATATAAAACAATTCTGATAATTATAACAAAAGGGTGGGCCGAGCATTTTGAGCATTTGTGATTGTACCAGCGTGTACGTGTTTCTCTGTTCATTTGTTAAGTCTTTCTTTAATAAAAACGTGTGTTATTATTATCAATATTGTTTAATATGCTTTGGTGCGTTATTTACGGCCCACCCTGTATTTTCTTGTTTATACCTGGTTTCAACCACTCACCTTACTGCATTTAGTTTCACGTACATTTGAGTGCTAAGGTTTTCCAATCATACAATGCAACGCAACGCACGTGATGACAATCGATCAAGCAATTTTTTGCATTTTTTCTACTGCATGCAAATTAACTGTTGCACAATGATTTAAAACCGTTTTCTTGAATTTTACGCCATAACTTCTTTGTTGAGTGTCTGTCAAAATTGGATGTAGCCGAGGAAGGACGAGTTAACTCTCTGAATTACCAGGAATCTTTTGAGAAATTGAAATCGTTTAGAATCAGAATTGCATTTAGAAATTAGGAGTTTATTCGGATAATTTACACAATTGCAGTCCTTCTTCGAAACTTCAAACTTGTCCTGGATGGGTCCCGTCATTTATATATTTTTGGACTTTCTCCCCTGAGCTGTTGCTCAACTTTAACAATAATTTTACTGGTCTATTGTTCACCTATTCAAGTTGTTGTCTGTACTGTTTCCCGGGGCTCACTTTGGAGTTTGCATTCTTAGAAGACGATTGGAGTTACAGCTTACTGTCTGCCTGGAGACGAAACCATCGGTGAGTTTGGTTATTTGCTGCAATTATTTCGATTAGTATTCTCAGTCTGATTCTCAATTCGCAATTATACTGGAGTTATTACTTTCTCTATGGATATTTTGCCGCACTGTGTGTGTGCAAAATGTGTGAGTTATTTGGCGCAGCACAGTAATATTTACGTTCGTTTTTGATATTTAAATTTGCTAATTGGCGTACTATTCGACAGAAACCGTTGACAATATAAATCTTCAAAGACAAGTTAACGCGTGTTGAGGCATACGATGCGGCAGAGAGGAAAATATTTCGCGTCGTCTACAATCGATATGCGGTATATGCAGTCGAGAATAAAAAATCACATCATAATAATAATAATGTTAAATCAGTTATTTTTTATAACAGCTACCAATCCGTAAAAACGTCGGGAGTCAAAAATGTGCTATCGAACACACACAAACATATCAAAACTGGTAAATTTTCAAAAGATTTGTAGCCTGCCACCGAGCATGCTACTTTGTAAAGGGTCGTAAAGGACACAAGTGCTAATGGACACAAGTCTTAAGGGGTAGGAATCTTATAAAGACACGAGTCCGAAAAGATACGAGTCCTTAAAGAAGCAAGCCCTAAAGGAAACGAGTGTAATTGTAAAATATGCTCCAACAGTACAGTATAATATATTCTAAAAATTTAAGATACAAAACAGATTGCTGAATTCTCATCGTTTTGAATCAGAACAAACTTCATATTATTTTTGTTTTGTTTTTTATTTGAGATATTTTTGTTTGTTTCTTATTTTTTGAGCTGAGGCTGACATTGTTCTCAATTAATTGTTTTTAAATTTTGAGAAAGAAACGAGCCTCTGTTTTTATAATTTATTTATTTTTTATAAAAAAAGAGTGTATATTAATTACGTCGCTAGTATTGTCACTTTTTGTTTTGTGATTTTTTGAGCATTATGTTATGCAGCATAAAAAGCTTGGATGCCGTAGTCTACAGGAACAGACGTAGAAAGCAAGAGAAATAATCAGTTGTATAACCATGGTGGCTTCAGCTTTCCGTACCCAGGTCACTTAAAAAAGTAACCTAAAAACGCAAGCGTTTAATTGTGTTTTGGCATAAGTAAGGAGGCAGAGCAATTTAATTCTTTTAAATGGCTTCTAAATTTTAGCAATTTTGTTCTTTGAAATGGTTCTAAAAAACGTGTAAATTGTGAGCCAACGACCAAACAGTGTTAAAATGTCAATGTTTTTTTTGCTGAAAAATTGCAAAAATTGCCTGCTATACGCTTGAGATGGATCAGTTTGCTCAGCACACCGCCTACTTGAAACAGTTTTCCGACAAAAGATTTTAGCTTTTGGTTCAAGCCCCTTCTCATTCTTAGCAAAACCCTAGTTGAGCGCCTGGTAATATTTATCAATACATAAAGTGTTTACCGTAACTTGGAACTAGGGCAGGAAGTATGGCCAGTGGTTCTGACTTCTGACCGACTTTCGGCAACCTGGTGTAAACAAAAAAAAAAAAAAACATTTTGAGACACCCAAAGTCAAACGCAAAAGTTTTTGCCACAAGTTAACACTTTTCGCAGTAACGCTCGCAATTGAAAAGCATGTCCAAGTAAGCGGCTGACTGGCAGAGATAAAAAAATGCATGGGTAAAAAATTTGCGCATTATGCGAAACAAAAAAATATGATTTTGTACTCTTATATATTACGCAAAATCTAAATTAATTTTCCATACTCATATTATATTTCAAATTTGGTTTATTTTCAATATTAAGCAATTAATGATTTTTGCATATTCAATATATAAAGATTGCTCCAATTTTGGTAGCGGTGCGGCCCTTCACATCCTTTTTACTCTCCTTTTCTGAGCAGTTTTTGCAGCGTTCCGCAGCCTTTTTTCCACTCCGCTTTTGAGGCCACGCTATTTTTGAGAACAAGACAATAATATTTTGGAGAACCATTCGGGTGACCGAGTGGTTCCGTCGTTTGTTGGTTCGCCGCGAGCGTTCGGGGCTGGTTCTTTTTGTAATCAACTTTTTGCTTCAAATCTGGTAAGTAGCACACTCGCGAACCCCAACCAGCGCCAACAGCTTGCGGCGAACCAACAAGCGACGGAGCCACTCACACAAAGATGTTTTTTTGATGTTTTTTGGTAGTATAAATAGGCCAGATTCCTCACACGAGGTCTTTTCTTTTTCTCCTTCTGGACTAGTAAGAAATTAAATCAATTTAACCGAATTTAATTACGTATACAGATACGTGTGTAACTGATAGTCAAAATCGCATGGAAAACGAATGTTCTGTTGTTCTATTTACTCTGTTGAATCGTAATGGATTTTAGTAACCCCACGCCAGCATAGACGTAGGCATAGCTCATCCCCAATTCTAATGCCCCAATGATAAAAATGATGACAACATAGCCTATGCTTTCTTCAGTTTCTTTTAGCGTTTACGCGTATAACACTAATTAACGATAATACCAATAATGACGATCAGGGCCCACATGACAGAAAGTTCCTCCTTCGCTTTAATTATCGAGTTTTTTTTAAGAGGCGCTACCGAACGAAATACTCGCTAAACGTAAGAGGTCATTTTTGCACGTGTTTGTAAAGCCTTGCGAAATCCGTTACGTCATTCTTTTCTCGCTAAGTTGGTTCGAGCGATTGGAGAAAGCAGTTCGAGTAAAAAAACGTCACATTTTCCTCGCCAACTTAAAAAGGATCTTGAAGCACTCTTTAAGCGTGCGAGAAATCTTTTTGGTTCAGAAATTTAATGGCGAAATGTTGAAAACTTCTAACTAATGCGAAATTTTGCTGAAAATTAATTCAAATCGTCGCCATGTTTGCTATTAGACTGCTAAAAAAAGCGAATTGCATTGAGAATCATTTGCTGTTTCGATTGATAAAGAAATGTTGAGTAGTGCAAGTTGACAAAAATAGCAACACACTCCTTTTATAAGATCGATTTTCTAAAACACGAGGTTCATTTTTGCTCAAAATTTAAGAACAAATTAAAAACACTGCCAGCCTTGGCAGCAAAATAAACCAAAAAAAAATTCAAACCAATCAAAGAAACTAAAATTCGTGCTGATTCAAGACGATAAAACTTCAGTAATTTTCTTGTGCTTGCAAACAAAATTGCAACTATTCAAGATTATAAAGCTCTGTTGCTCTGCGCAAGCAATTGAGAAATTTTTTTGGCAGTTGTTCAGCTTGAAAAAAGTTTGCTTTTTCGCTTTTGCAATTTTACGATGCTGCAAAAGCAAGAAAAAAGCCTTTACTTAAGTCTTAAGCAGACAGAGCTATAGGAATTAAACAATGTTTCAAACATTCTCGCTAAAATTGACATCGATGCTCTCAAAATTTTTACAAAATCAAGAACAAATGAGACTGAATATTGGCAAAAAAAAAACTCAAGATTTACCGGTTCTAAAAAGGAAGTGTACTTCGACTTGCTCACTTTTGAAAATTTTTGAAACCTTAAGACCTAAAGATACTGTTAACATATGAGTTTACCCACCAACAACCTCAAGGGCGCTTTATGTCATTCAAAAAAAATTATAGTATGGAAAAAGTTGTTCTTATTTTAGATTGATCCAAAAATATAATTAAATTCTGTCGTTCATTTACTAATTATTATTAGTTGAGGAATTTGCTTGCTCAGAAAAATAACGCATAGCTTAAAGTATCTTTTTCTACAACAATGCAGTACATGCAGTGCGCTTGAACGCATTATTTTGAAGTAGAAATGCATTTGACGTCACATTGAGATATATATTTCGTACTAACACAAGTTACGAACATCTCGCAAAGAAATTCGAGCGAGCCGTTTTAACGTGTGTTGGACGAGACGGCTCAGAAATGGCAGTTAGTCTGCGAAGATTTTTTGCTCGTTAGCGCTTTTTAGCGAGCGAGAATGGCCTTTACGAGCTCGCTAGCACGTTCTGCCATGTCGCCCCAGGTGACCCAAACACTCCCAATTCAAATTTTTACCAACCAATTTAAATGTATAACCCGTGAGAAATTCAGGGATTTTGCCTAAAAAGTTGCAATCCCAGTCCATCATTTAACCTTTTTATGAACTTTACAGCACAATCCAGCTTCGATAGATTTTACAAGACAAAATACTATAAAAAAAAGGCTAGGAAAATACATACTGACTAAGAGACGTATACGATACCGTAAAATGGGGTGAATAGACACAAATCAAGAGAAAGTTTTTTGACTACTCAAAAGTATCAGTTAACTACATACAATCAGCTTGTTATTCGTTTTCAGAGCTACTGTATGTGATAAAGTTAATTCATTAATTTTTGAAACTGTCAATTGATGCCATCAAGTTTATCCAAGTTTTGGGGAAGTCTTTCTTTTGATTCATTGATTTTTTCGAATTGGTAAAAACTTTGTTCCTGTAGACCACCAAACAGTATTTTGAGTGTTGTTGAGTATTTTAAAACTTAATGTTAAGCATAAAATGACTTTCTCCAATGAGCAAACAAGTGAACTAATAATCTTCAAATTTTAATTTTTGTTTGTTTTTTATATGAGCATAATCATCTGGAATGAGGGGTGAATAGCAGTGTTGGGAAGACTCGAGTCCACTTTTTAAGGACTCGAACTCAGACTCGTGACCTTGAGATTCGTACTCGTGGTAGTTAAGAGGACTCAGACTAGGACTTAGACTCGTGATTTTTGTTGTATGTCTTATTACAATGTCTTATTACAGAGCTACTATGTATCAATAAACTATAAATGTGACAAGCATTGCACCATTTTTGGCAGGAAGAGATTTCTTACCTAATCAAAACAAAAATAATTTTGGCAATATTTTGGCAACCGCATTTTTTTAGCGTTTTGGTGTCATTGGTTTGATCACGTTTGGTTCGATGATACCGGTAGGTAAAATATGCTCAAGATATTGCGTTGCTGAGAAATTCTTGGAAGGTAGTCACTATTGAAGTATTCGCAGGTAGTGGAGGGAGATAGTTAAAGTTTATTAAAGAGAATTAGCTTGCATCCAAAAAATAGCTGATGTGACTGACAAAAATTACCGTATCCGGATGAAGAATGAAGTGTTTTCTTGATTACTCAACAGTGCAGTGCTGTTTAACTTTTCCTGTGTATGGACTTGGGTTAGGCCTGAATTTTCTAAGGTTTTTGCAAAAAAAAATTCTTTCTGTTGGTTAGTTAGTTGGTTAAAACATAAGCAAATGAATACAGCCAATTTAACAATAACCTGTTTTTTCATTTTTCAAACTATTCATAAACCATAAAAACAAAAGTTGCATAATGCATGCACTAAATTATGCACATTTTATGACAAATGTATTTAAAACCGAGGCTCTTCTTCTGAAATAAAAACAACAATTCTAGCCTATTAGTTATGAAATGACAAACGATACCAAATCATGGCGACAAGTGGCGCAATCAGGAGGGGCAAAAGAGCCTTCAGCCCCCCTTCACTAAATCAATTAGAAATTTAACCCCTAAATTTAAGGATTTATATAACCCAAAAAATTCAAAGCTTTTCCGCCCTCCGTCCAGCAAAATCTGGTTGCGCTCCTGATGGCGACCTTAGTGATCCTCATGCCTTGTCCCTAAACTGATAAAAATTATGAAGGTCCTTTTAGTTTTTAGCTTCAGCTGGTCGACTTCTGGCTTTAGGTTACTTCCAATAGTAGTTAAACTACTGAAAAAATGTACATAAATTTGGTTCTTTCAGTATTAATCGAATGTAATGCTATACCACCAGTCTTCCAGCTTCCGAAAGGGTAATACTTTTTTGCGCGCTTTCGTCGATTAACTGATTGATACACAACTTAAACGTTCTAATAAAGCTCTACTTTTTATTGGACGCTGTCACAAATCTACTGAAATAAACTCTTTTGCTGGTCTAGCGGTAACGTGTTCGTCTCTGCAGCGAGAGGTCCGAGGTTTAAATCTTGGGCTAGTCAAATTGGACGCAGTGTTGCCAAAGGCTCGCCAGCGATACAACATTTCTAAGAAAAGAGCTGTGTTGCCCAGGCTCACTGACGCGGAGATAGGCCCTGCCAACTCTTTACACGCTTTGGCATAATAGAACGAGTATAATGATAGATTTGATGTGTTTAACATTATTTTCTCAATCTGATACCCCCAAAAATAATTAACTGCAGTAAAAAACTAGATGGGAGCGTGCTGAGTAGCAACCTCTTTGAACGACCGACGCAAATATCTACAGATTTCAAAAAAATAAGCGCCCTAGCTTAAGCTATTCAAAAAATAGATTTTTAGAGATCCATTTGTGGGGGTCCTTGGGAAGTGGCACCACCAAACTATGTCAAAATATTTGTCTGTTAAGCATCTGCTGATTTCATAAAAAACTAGCGCCCTAGCTTGAGCTGTTCAAAAAAATTGATTTTTGGGGGTCCTTGGGGGGGGGGCGGCACCTCTAAACTATGTCGAAATATTTATCTGTTAAATATCTTCTGATATCAACCTACTTCATCAATTCACCTACGAGTTGAACTGGAGCGGGATTTGTTATAATCAGGTGTTTTAAATCAAGATGTTTTTTAACTTCTGGAGCATAACGATCGGAGTTTCTGCTTAATCTAAGAACAAAAACAATTGCCAAAATGGAACTAAGCATGACAATTTATTAGATGCGTTTCGCTTTAACTGAAAGCATCATCAGTAGAATGAATTTGCAAAGTAAGAAGCACGACTTTATATACAATAGCCACTCATTAATACAGGTAGCCACGGTAAGGCTTAAGATTTGTCATAATTGAATAAAAGAGCGACAGATTATAAGTTTAAACACACAAGAAAACACAGCCAAATAGCGACGTCATTTTTGAACAACAATTTAAAACAATTAAGCATTGAAAAGATACAGCGGCAAAGATTGATTGTCGACATTCAGTTGTGGTTCTGTTTTGGAAATATGTAAGGTTTCTTTGATGCGTAATTTAGTCACGTGATTACTTCTGTCCAAAATTTTGGGTGAGTCAAAATTGATTTCGTGGTTAGGATTATTGAGCAAATGTTTGCAAACTTCAGAGTCTTCACATATTCGATGTTCGTTGAGGCGAGTAATTAGGTTCCGTTTGGTTTGGCCAATATAATTTTGACCACAACTACAAGTTAATTGATGCACAACACCTGACGAATGTCATAACGATTGACGATCTTTATACGGAAATTGTTTGCCAATAGTAAAGCTACGATGAGACATTATCAATTTATAATATCATGCTCACATAAAAATTCGCAAATTTCTTTTTCAATTTGCATAGAAATACGATCAATAACCTCCAATTTAAAAAATACACGATGCTTCGTAGACTGTTTTTGGTTAGAGTGGAGTTTGGCATCCGGTTTTTGATTTCTGTTTATGGCTTTGCGAATAACATTCCGAATAGTTTTGGTAGGATACCCATTTTGTTGCAACATTTTCGTAATTTTCTCACATTCAAGAAACAATAATTGTCGATTGCTGCAAACTTTAATAGCTCTATTGACTAATGATCTAATCAAATTTACTTTGTATTTACTTGGAGCCAAACTTCTCCACTTATTATACAGCCCAGTGTGTGTTGGTTTTCTGTAAATGGATAGCTCTCATTTTTCTTTTGCATTGTCAACATTGACGTCCAGGAAGGGCAGCTGTTTATTGTTTTCAAGTTCGTAGGTAAATTTAATATTATTGTGAATTTGGTTTAATTTTCGATAAAACAACATAGCACTTTCAAAATCTGGAAACACTGCAAAGCAATCATCCACATGCCGAAAAAACACGTCCGGTTGCACATTAAACTTTTTTGTTTTTTCAATATCATAATTCATAAAAATGTGAGCAAAAACCGGAGCGATTGGAGATATCATACCTACGCCATCAATTTGTTTATAAAACCTACCATTAAAATTAAAATTTTATTGGTAGCTTTTATGAACAAATTGATGGCGTAGGTATGGGATCTCCAATTGAAATTTTAATGGTAGGTTTTATAAACAAATTGATGGCGTAGGTATGATATCTCCAATCGCTCCGGTTTTTGCTCACATTTTTATGAATTATGATATTGAAAAAACAAAAAAGTTTAATGTGCAACCGGACGTGTTTTTTCGGCATGTGGATGATTGCTTTGCAGTGTTTCCAGATTTTGAAAGTGCTATGTTGTTTTATCGAAAATTAAACCAAATTCACAATAATATTAAATTTACCTACGAACTTGAAAACAATAAACAGCTGCCCTTCCTGGACGTCAATGTTGACAATGCAAAAGAAAAATGAGAGCTATCCATTTACAGAAAACCAACACACACTGGGCTGTATAATAAGTGGAGAAGTTTGGCTCCAAGTAAATACAAAGTAAATTTGATTAGATCATTAGTCAATAGAGCTATTAAAGTTTGCAGCAATCGACAATTATTGTTTCTTGAATGTGAGAAAATTACGAAAATGTTGCAACAAAATGGGTATCCTACCAAAACTATTCGGAATGTTATTCGCAAAGCCATAAACAGAAATCAAAAACCGGATGCCAAACTCCACTCTAACCAAAAACAGTCTACGAAGCATCGTGTATTTTTTAAATTGGAGGTTATTGATCGTATTTCTATGCAAATTGAAAAAGAAATTTGTGAATTTTTATGTGAGCATGATATTATAAATTGATAATGTCTCATCGTAGCTTTACTATTGGCAAACAATTTCCGTATAAAGATCGTCAATCGTTATGACATTCGTCAGGTGTTGTGCATCAATTAACTTGTAGTTGTGGTCAAAATTATATTGGCCAAACCAAACGGAACCTAATTACTCGCCTCAACGAACATCGAATATGTGAAGACTCTGAAGTTTGCAAACATTTGCTCAATAATCCTAACCACGAAATCAATTTTGACTCACCCAAAATTTTGGACAGAAGTAATCACGTGACTAAATTACGCATCAAAGAAACCTTACATATTTCCAAAACAGAACCACAACTGAATGTCGACAATCAATCTTTGCCGCTGTATCTTTTCAATGCTTAATTGTTTTAAATTGTTGTTTAAAAACTACATGGGAGTTTGCCAGCAAACCCAGTGAACGACCGACGCGTAGCTAATGCTGTGACGCTCAAAAGTACTTTTTGTCTACCGTAAAATCAGAAATTATTCAAAATATCTGATTACGGAACCTGCAGAAAAGTAGAGTCAAAATATTTGTCAGTTAAATATCTCCTGATATCATAAAACACTGGCACCCAATCTTGAGCCATTCAAAAATTGATCTTGGGGGTCCATTTGGGGGGTTCCTTGGGGGAGTGGCACTCCCAAACTATGTCAAAATAATTGTTTGTTAAATCTCTGCTGATATCAAAACAGACTGGCACCCAAGTTGAGCTATTCAAAAAATCGACTTTTGGGGGGTTCCCGGGGGGTGGCACCCCCAAACTATATCAAAATATTTGTCTCTTAAATATGTACTGATATCAAAAAACACTGGAACTCTAGCTTGAGCTGTTCAAAGAATTGATTTTTGGGGGGTCCATTTGGAGGAGTCCCCGGGGGGGGTGGCACCTCCAAACTATGTCAAAATATTTGTCGGTTAAATATCTACTAATATCAAAAACAACTAGCACTCTAGCTTGAGCCGTTTAAAAAATTGATATTTTGGGGCTTTATTTCGGGGGGTTCCTGGTAGAGTTGCCCAAAAAAATTTTGGGAGAAAAATTTGCATTTGCAGCTCAATAACTTTGCACAAAAATTACATTTCCATGTTTTGTGGCATAGCAGAAAAAGAGCGTACAAAATTTAGGAAGAAAAAATAGGAAAAAAAAGGAAAAAAAACAAATAAAATCCATCGCGGCCAAAAGTGGGTTGGTAGGGATGAAAGGGTATCTTGAGACATATAAGCCTATGAAGTAGTTTTTGCCGTACTTAAGCCGTTTTTGACTGAGACCGCTTTTTACGCCAAACTTGCGGGGCGGTTTTCGGGTTCTAAAACCGAAGTCACGTAACCTATTGCCTCGAAATTGTGTACAAACATACAACTCATTAATCTCAAACTGCTGTCAAAATTTGATGTAACTAGACCCAACCGTTCTCGAGTTATAAGCAAGAGTCTGAAATTTCGCACTCGTTAGTTGGAAAATGGCCGAGTAAAAACAGAAGAACACGCAACGCGAGCGTCGGTCGTTCCAATGACGTCGCTATTTGGCTGTGTTTTCTTGTGTGTTTAAACCTATGACCTGTCGCTCTTTTATTCAGTTATGAAAAATCTTAAGCCATGCCGTGGCTACCTGTATTAATGAGTGGCTATTGTATATAAAGTCGTGCTTCTTACTTTGCAAATTCATTCTACTGATGATGCTTTAAATTAAAGCGAAACGCGTCTAATAAATTGTCATGCTTAGTTCCATTTTGGCAATTGTTTTTGTTTTTTAACTTCGTTTTTGACAAATCAACACCTCTCGTTTTTAAAATATATTCACGCAACGGTACCATTTTGCGTGCTCCTGAAAAGGATCAACAGCTGGTTCCCAATTTTTTAAACCACCGTTGCAGTAAAAGCATTTGACTATATCTTGATCACCCAGGTAGTAAACACCAGCATTAACAAATTCACGACAAGTTGTCTTGATTCGCGCTCCTGGCCAGTTGATCGATTCAGTAAAAGTCTCAAATCGGTCAGCGTACTCTTTCAGATGCCCGCTTCCGTGGAATAAACATCAAAACTTCGGCCTTTCGTTTGAGGGAGTAAAACTTACGCGTAGTGGGACGGAGTCACAGCAATCGCCCAAATGATAAAATATGAAAAATGTGTGACTGCAGGTGAATTTATTTATATACCAGTTAAGTGGGCGAATAAAAAAATGCTTAGTGTGATGCAGGCTTTAACTCTTGGGTAAAAAAGATTTGTCCTTCGAAGTCAAAATTAAAGGTGTCTGCAATGCATTAAGTTCTGTAAAACTGAACACGTCTGCAGTTATGGAAGTTTTTTTAAATCTTGATTGATTTTGAGATGAAACGATAGACGTATGTAATGATGTAAGTTTTTAACTTCGGTCAAGTATAGCTTTACTTCTTTGAGGTGAAACCGAAGACGTCTAAGGCACAATAACACCGGTAAGATTCAAATTATTCTGCTGCAATGCAAGTTTTAATCTCCGTCTAAGAGATTTAACCCTTTGCGATGAAAAATAACTGCAGTAATTTACACTATCAGTACGGTGTTTTACATTATACAGGCGTCAAGGAAACACGTAACTTCCCTCGTGTTTCATACTTCGCTTGCAAGTCATACCTTCAAGACAGATAAAATATGTTTAAACTTTTTGCTGAAAATACATCCCCAAAATAATAAAAGCTACGCAGCTTCTAAAACTTTTAAATTTTCAAAATGTTGCGACTTCATTGGTAACACTTAGGTCAAACCCAATGTTGAAATACAAGCAATCTATAAAATTTTTCTTTGAAAAACGGTTAGCGATTTTCAGGTGAGCCATGCTCTAGTCTCTTTGGTAATTTAATATCTAGGTTCGACTCTTAGACGAGACATTCATTGAATTATTGTACTCTAGATTTTCCTTTGAAAAACACCTTGCAAAGGTTCAAACCTCAGGTAGGTCAGAGGTAAAAATGCTCGTGAGTTTTGGTAAGATTGTCAAAAATAACCTAGGTAACATACTTTGAAACAATCCAAAGATCACTGAGTTTTTTTTAACCAACTGTGTGAAAAATTTGCGCATAGGTTTCGGGGTATTCCTTTTGGAAATTTAATCAAACACAGGACTCGTAGCCTGCACACGATCAAATTACAGGCAACTTAAACTACAGGAAACTATCAGAAAACCAAGCTGAGTAATATTGTGTGAGGTAAACCTCTCTGAGAATATCGAATCTTGGACTAGGCAAAAAAAGACACTTGGGTCTTAAACAAAAGAGATTTAACACTGGGCTTGAATCTTTGGCAAGATGAAATGTTAAGGACATCCGGGTTCGAACTTAGAAAAACGTTGAAATACAGGTAGCTTTGAAGACCATCTGCGGTAGTTCGACTTTTGGGCGTGTCCTACTATCGCTTTGGCAATTAATATCTTGGGTTCGAATCTTAGACAAAACAGATGATTTGGGTGCGACTTTTACCTTAGGTCAAAAAAAACCTGCTTTCGTATCTTAGAGAAGTCCAGCCGTGTCAATGACTATGCTGTTAAAACTCACGTTTAAAGTGACATCATAAAATTACGCCAACTAGCCAAAAAATCAGCTGTTATACGGCACAGCGTTTTACATCATTTTTCGAAAATTCAGACAGGAAATCATTTCATATTACAACTTACAAGTACGCTTTTACCACAGCGAACCGCAAAGTAACTTCAAGCCTTAACAAAGTAAACTAGGATGTTTTAAGTTCTTAGTTTAGCTCTAAGACAAACCAAACCTACAAAAGTAAACTTGAAACGTTTCAACTACAAATTACAACACTCAAACCATACATGAAATAATCACCTTTTCATTTTAGACTTGAAGTCAGGAGTTATCAGATTGGATTCTCAGGTGAGTCACACATTAAACCCGTTTTGTGAATGCTCAGATTCTAATCTCAGGAAAGTGTTGACTTTAACCACCATACTTGGTTCTAAGCAAAGCTTGCAAAACTTTTGGTTCCATTCCCAGGTAAGCTTTATCATACTTTAGACTTAAAAAAATTCCATAGGTGGTTTAATTCCCAGGCAAGGAAGTCTTCGAGTCTTGACCAAATTTCAGGGTTCGATTCTTAAGGTTAGAGGTAGGGTTAGAATTAGAGTTAGAACTAGGGTTAGAGCTAGGATACGATTCTTAGAGACGCTATTTTGATCTCGCGAAAACCCACACGTCCCGCGGATACACATGTACCGCAAACCCACATGTCCCGCAGTCCCGCAAACATAACCATTTGGAACAATATATACCACTTGGACTGATTAAAAGAAATTTATTTTCAAACGTATCCTCAAAATGGTTGCGTTTTTTACGACTCGTGTCTTTTTGGACTCGTGGTTTTTAGAACTTGCATCTTTTAGGACTCGTGTCGTGTAGGACTCTTGTCGTTTAGTACTCATGTATTTTAGGATTCGTGTTATTTAGGATTTGTGTTTTTTTAGGACTCGTGTCTATTAGGACTCGTGTCCATTAGGACTCGTGTTTTCAGGACCTGTGCTCGCGGACCGGATACCCAATAAATGATGACCTGTTAATTTATCGTATACACTTCTTTGAAGGTGAGCAATTTTCTAAGAACACAGGGCACATTTTTGTTCAAAATTTATAAATGTTACAAAATTCGATCAATATGAAGGCAATTGAAACCGTGCAAAGCAGAATTCAAGAGCACTTTTTTTTCTTTGTTCAGCTACAATACTACGCGCTTATTACAGAGTTTTTTGCTCTTTTCCAAACATTTCAGACTTTACCGCATTTCATAGATGGTGTATTTTTGTTTTACAACATCGTTATGGTTTATGATGCCACAAAACCCTGTTGTAATGAAGCACCAAAATGTAATGCAATAATAATGAATCAGCGACGAAGCGATTTTGAACATTGCAACTCGAAATACACTTTGTTATTGTTTTGTTTTGTAAGAACTCGTAAATTTTGAGTTGAGACTGGCTGTTCTTAATTTTTTGAAAATTTTCAGTCTCATTTGTTTTCACATTTTGAAAGCATTGATGCCAATTCTAGCGATCAGCATGTTTGTAAACCTGCTTTGTTCTTAATGCTCTGTCAGCTTGAGTAAATGCTATTCTGCTGCTTTTGCAGCATTGCAAATTCAAGAAGCGAGTTTTTTCAATGTAATCGACAGCCAAAAGTTTTCTTAGCTGCTTGCGCAGTGCTCTAAAGCAATGTATTATCTCGAAATTGTGGCAATTTTGCTTGTAAAATACTAGAAAATCACTAAAATATTTATGATAGTCAACATTTACATTTTTATCACCTTGCAGTTTGCATTTAAAGACGAACAGTCACAGCTCTATAGGCTGCTTCAGTTGCTATTTACTTGAAAGGACATTCAGATCGTGGACAGATATGAAGACTAACTTCACCAAATTTAAGTTTTCTACCACCTTTCGTTCACGAAATACAACAGCTTAAATTTCTCCCTAGAAAAGCTTTTTCACATTAAAATTTTTTCAGTGTTGCCAACTACACACTAAATTTCTAAAAGTTAACGCATATCCCTATATTCTTAATGTGTTTTGCAGCAGAGTTTTTGTCAAAACAAAGTGAAGGGTATTAAAACTGTAACTTAGCTTCTTTTCAAGTACAGTAAGTGTAAGCCAGCTTTCCCAATGTTAGTATTCTGTCACAATTCTGTCTAAATGGCAACAATGAAGTAAGAGGAAAATTGTTAACTTTGAACTGAAATATCTTGAAAACAGCAAGACGTAGAAAGTTGAAATTTGTTGAGATTGAAATTTACACGCTTCCCAACTTGACATGAATGCCCCCTTCCAGTATCTACCACCCCTCCATTATTTAGCTTTCCTAGCTGAGACCATTTAAAAAAGTTTCCACATTTTCTCTTCAATCTTTTTTTGCAGCCGTTTTGAGGTTTATTGTGAGGTGGCAAAAATATTTCTGGAATCAATATTAATCAGTCAAAACTTTTTAGTTTCTATAAGAAAAACTTTCAATAGCAAAAAAAGTAGTAAACGAAAAGCATTGCTGGAATTGGAATAAGTGGTAAAACACGACAAAAATTTATTAATAACTCGATGGTGTATGTACCAAACTAGTCTACTTATTATTTTCTACCTTAACTTCATTTTACACAAGGGAAATAAATATATCTGAGCCTTTTGGTTTGTGTGATAAATTCCTTCAAAAATAAGATTTTTGTTTCAAAACAACTTGACTTTACTTGAAATTTATTCACAACTAGATGGGAGTTTGCCAGCAAACCCAGTGAACGACCGACGCATAGCTAATGCTGTGACACTCAAAAGTACTTTTTGTCTACCGTAAAATCAGAAATTATTCAAAAATATTTGATTACGGAACCTGCAGAAAAGTAGAGTCAAAATATTTGTCAGTTAAATATCTCCTGATATCATAAAACACTGGCACCCTAAGTCGAGCCGTTCAAAAATTTGAATTTTGGGGGTCCATTTGGGGGGTCCCCGAAAGGTGGCACCCCCGAACTATGTCAAATTATTTGTTTGTTAAATCTCTGCTGATATCAAAACAGACTGGCACCCAAGTTGAGCTATTCAAAAAATCGACTTTTGGGGGTCCGTTTGGGGGGTCCCCGGTGGGGAGGGATAGCACTCCCAAACTATGTCAAACTATTTTTCTGTTAAATATCTGCTGATATCATAAAACACTGGCACCTTAGCTTGAGCCATTCAAAAAATTTGATTTTTGAGGGGTCCATTTGGAGGGGTCCCCTGTGGGGTGGCACCCCCAAACTATGTCAAAATAATTGTCAGTTAAATATCTGCTGATATCAAAACAAACTGGCATCCTATCTTGAGCCGTAAAAAAATTGATGTTTGGGGGGTCCATTCGGAGGGGTCCCTGGGGGTGGCACCCCCAAACTATGTCAAAATATTTGTCTGTTAAATATCTACTGAGATCAAAAAACACTGGAACTCTAAGTTGAGCCGTTCAAAAAATCGATTTTTTGGGGGTCCATTCGGGGGGGTCTATTTGGGGGGGTCCCGGGGGGGGAGTGGCACCTCCAAACTATGTCAAAATATTTGTCTGTTAAATATCTACTAATATCAAAAAAAGTAGAACTCTAGCTTGAACTGTTCAAAAAATTGATTTTTTGGGGCCCCATTTTGGGGAGGTTGCCGGTGGAGTTTCCCCAAAAAATTTCGGGAGAAAAATTTGCATTTGCAGCTTAACAACTTTGCACAAAAATTACTTTTCGATGTTTTGTGGTTTAGAAGAAGTGCGTACAAAAATTAGGAAGAAAAAAATAGGAAAAAAAAGAAATAAACCTCATCGCGGCCAAAAGTGGGTTGGTAGGGATGAAAGGGTATCTTAAGACATACATCCATATAAAATATTTTTTGCCCTACTTAAGCCGTTTTTGACTGAGACCGCTTTTTACGCCAAACTTGCGGGGCGGTTTTCGGGTTCTAAAACCGAAGTCACGTAACCTATTGCCTCGAAATTGTGTACAAACATACAACTCATTAATCTCAAACTGCTGTCAAAATTTGATGTAACTAGACCCAACCGTTCTCGAGTTATAAGCAAGAGTCTGAAATTTCGCACTCGTTAGTTGGAAAATGGCCGAGTAAAAACAGAGGAACACGCAACGCGAGCGTCGTTCGTTCCTAATAACCTCTGAAAATTTGGAGCTTGGAGCTCCGTTCACAAACCACCGATTGCAATACCACATAAAATAGAGCAATTCGCTTAACATGCCGTCCGCTGGATAAACATTTTCCGAGCAGAAAACATTTTTAGCTTTTGTTCAAGCCCCCTCCCCCCCACTACCATTTGCGAAATCTTATCTTGATTGTGCACATGCTTGTAGTATTATTTTGCTTTTGTTGTCTAGCTAAATACTGAAGTCGATCAAAACCAGCTATTTGTTCCTTCGTTTGAATATAATGCAGCAAGACTCAGACATAAAATGGCCTCATTCATTATCGGAAAACTTTTTAGCTCGAAGAGGAACGTAATTCCACCGACAGTTACAAAAAGTTTAGTACCGATGTAAAGATTAATTAAGTAATTAAGTCCCAGAAATTTTACCAAAATAAAAACGAGACTTTTAAACTTTGCTTTCGGACCTTTCAGCATTTGCGGCTCGTAAAGACATTCAGTCAAAAACATTTGTCCCACTGTAAGTTAAAGGTTGGGCAGCTCTGTTCAAAAGCAATCAAAGTTTATTACAATAATTTTATAATTAATTGATTGCTGTTTTACAATCAATGCACTCACTGAAATGCAAAGAAGAGACAATATTAATAAATCTCGGATTTTGAAAGCAGAATAAGATTTACACGATACCTGAGCTAGATTGGACAAAAGCCGAAGAACCCTCAGAAGAATCCGAAGCCAGAATTGTGCTTATGTTGGCAACTGAACCTAAAACGTCATCACAAATTAACAATAAAAATCTCTCTTACAGCAGATATACTGAAGGATACGGTGTAGGATACGATACGACAGAATTGGAGTGACATTTTTCTGAAGTTAAGTTACACCATAAATATTTCTACCAAAGGCTGAAGGTTTATCTTATAACAGCGTTTCTCCTAACTATCTTGGCGGTGGAACCCTCCAAAGATAAGGTTAATTCAATTGACATGAAGCCCTCCAACAAAATTCTAACATATTAAGAGTTTTTTTTATTATTTATTACTGAGCTATTGCAGATGGTGTTATAACTGAGATCAAGATGTAAAACAAATTTAAGAGCAAGAAAAGTATCCATTAGCAGTTTAAGCAAATAAACGCGAAGTCTTCAAGGTGTGGGGATTAGAGTTCTAATCCAAAAGCTCACCAGATGTTTAATACAAATGTCACTCTTTGTTTGTAATCAGAGTACGTTATTTTTCTCGTATATTGATCTCGTTCAGTAGTAATATAGTTAGTTGCAATATTGACGCGATCTCGATAAATATTCATATTTCCGCCGGATTCCATGATATTCAGCAATCGTAGGCAGGTGAAAATTTTGAGTCGATTTATGTGATTCGATAACTGAGTTAATATTGCAGTATATTATTGACATTTATTTGGTTCTAAACTGAGTTCTCTCGTTGCAGGACTCCGCCTATATAATACACTTGCTCTAGTATTTACAGTGGATTTTTTTAAGGCATCATTGGCCGGGCATAGACGTACTTGACGGGGCCCAAAAACGATTTTGCTAATGCAAGAACACGACTTCGCCTATTTAAGATTGGAATCTGTTAGTTCTTCATAAACGTGTCACTTACTGTATTGAATCTTATTCAAACTAACGAAGCAAATTTAGAAACATTCAAATTTGCTTAAGTTCAGAAGAAGCAAAAACGCTAATGATATAAACAAACAAAAATGCCCATTTCTCACAAGAAGGCGCGCATCTGGAAACCCCAGCAGATTTGGGTCCCCTTCTCTGAAATGGGCTGGTCAGTTGCACAGTTGCAACAAAATCTTGAAAAAAAAGGCAAAGAACAACAGCGGAAAAAGTCTCCACCTAAATTCGAAGAAAGATTCAATAAGTTTTGATGTTGTTTTTTTGTTTTTTCCGCGCCTAAATTTGACGAAAAAACAACAAATTTTTGGTGAAAGTTTTTTCCTTTCTCGAAACCTAAAATTGACAGAAAAATGCAGCAAATTCCGATTGAAGCTTGCCTGGCCCAAACCCTAGTTACGCCACTACCGAAAGCTGCTTGACTTCCAACCTTTCTACTACAATGTTTGTACTGATAGCATTGCTACCATAAATAGATAGATAGATTACTTATTTCGGCATAAGAAATTGAAGTACACAATATCAGCTGCAACATATTTCAGTATAAGTAATATAAAGTGCACACCAAAGTTCCACACCGTGGGTGTAGCGAAAGAGCAAAGCTCTCTTAATCAACTACACCCACAATCCACATAATCAAAAAAAAGACAATTTAAGCTTTCCTTACCTTAATTCAAAAAACAAGGAACAACGGTCCCAAGTTAAAGTAAGCATAGCAAAAACAAAAACCTAAGACACATCTGATGAGCAGTGGCGTATTTAGGGGTGCCAGTAATGCATAAATATGTAAGAATAGTGCGCAAAGTTAAATGTAAGAATAGAAATATGTAAGAATAGAAAGCTGTAAGTGGACTTTTTGGTCTTCAAGACATTTAGTTATTCTGCAAAGAAAGATGAAAACATGATTTAGAAAATAAACAATATAAAAGTGTAACATTCACAAATTCGACGATATGAAAAAAACTAATATTTGTTCAATAAATAGTTTTACAATAAATTTGAAATGATAATGAGATTTGTTTTTTATTTCTGAATATTGTTCCAAACTTTTACTGCTTAGGTCTTAATGCATTTTTTTATAGTTTTTTTTGTTTGTTAGTTTGTTTTACAGTTTAATGCCAGTTAGAGGTGGTGAACTGGTGGTAATGCTACTTGATCTGTTTTGATTGCGGGGTAACCCGACAGAGACCAACAGTAGGGTCACACCTAAGATATGTAATTAGAGTTCAAAGATAGATAAATGGCAAAATGGCTTTTCATAGAGTTTCAGAAGCAGGCCTCTTATGAAGACAATGACTGAGGTTCTGCAGATATGCAGCAGGAAAAGAGTTTCTACAATTTAACCTATGTAGATAATAAGAGAGTAAGAGGAAGGCTATGGTCATCAGTCAAGATAATAAAGGCAGTATAGTTCACACTTCACAGCCTTGAGCGCAAGATAAGCCCACTGGTGCTATTTAGCCAGTTTGCGCAAGCCAGTTAATACAGTAGAGAACCGGCAGTTCAAAATTACTTGCATATTTATCCTTTGCATTTGCTCGAAGAAACCGTTTGATAAATTTAAAGAATATTTTGCTTTATTCACCAAGTTGCTATGGCCAAGAGACAGCAAAGGGACCTTTCCCTCTTCTAGTCAAGCTACCAGTTGCCCACCTGTCCACCGTATACCGTGGAGGGAGGCTTGGCACAGTTCCTTTTGTTGCAGATCCGGTTCCTGCAAAATTTGAATAGCACCACTCATAGGCGTCAATTTTGGGGGGGCTGGGGGCGGCGCCCTCTTGGGTCTAACACTGAAGGGGGCGAAATATGTCTGACCCCTCTGTTTTCTGGCAAGTAAAACCCACTTGGCTACTAGAAATCCGAAATTCCGGACTGAAATAGATCCAGAATGCGGCAAAGACCTTTTTTTTGGTCTTCATCTGAATTCGAGGGCAAAATTCCCGAATGAAATAGAATTATTAAGTTTAACCAAACTTTGCAAAAACATTTAGCTCCCTCGGGATTTGTTTAATCAACAAAAAATCGACGCCTATGGCACCAATTAGTAGTTCCTCTGAAGATACTGGAGGAACTTGACAATTTGATATGCGAAAGTAAAATATTGCGTTTATAGACAACAGAGCGTATCTTTTCTGGTTTTAGGCAGTTACAGAGGAGAGAGGACACAAAGGTCTACATCGACGTTCGACAGAAAAGAAAGAAAATCAGCAAGGTCATTTCGTAAAGGCCAAAGCAATCTGTTGAAAATTTGCAGAAACACAATGGAGAGGATGGAGGCAAGAGAGACCACATTGGCAAGTAAAGAGACTAACATTTGGCTTAGAAAATAAGCAAATTCAATCTTTAAATAGGCAAACGCAGACTTTCTTAGAATTCACAAAAGTATAGACAGAGAGGGTGCAGACATGGGATCAGACATCAGAGAGCCACTTTGGGTGAAGATATGAGGAAGACGTTTTCGACGGCTTGCTAGTTGCCACCGTTCCAACATTTTCTTGTTTTAAAGTGTGTTGTCTTGGAGCAATGGTCCGTAGGTAGGTCTTGCTAACTCGTTACACACTTTCGCGTTTATATCGATGTTTTAAATATTCAAATTAAAGAAAATATTTAAAAAATTTATCAGTTTTTAAATTTTCAGGGGTGAATGTTGACAATGCTTCAATAGTTAGACAGTCAAACGAGATCTTAAAAAGAAGAAAACCAATTCCAAAAATTGAATTGCACCTCATACTTGAACATGTCATCGTTGTGGTTTTTCTATAGCTGGGCTTTTCGAATGAGGGTGCTCTCTGATTCGTTAATACATAAAAACAAAGATGACATCATTATCACAGTCCACTATAAAAAATTTCATTTTTAATCTGGCACAAACCCACTACCCTGGAGAACTTCCCGCCGTCGCTACGATGAATACATATGATTTAAAAATATGTTTTAAAAATGCTTTAAACAAATTTGGAAGTTATATCACTGCAATAGACTGGCGCAACGCACGAAAAAAGGCATTTGTGTATTTTGTACTCGGTCAACAGTAGAGTAGGAGGTTTAGGACTGTAGTCCCCCCTCTGGCTTTTGTGGTTTCAACGTATTTTTCTAGTGAAACTTAATTGCTGCTTTTCAATAGTTTCCGTACTTGGTTGTGCATCGGTGAAATCCTCCGCATAGCTATCGTGGGCATTCAGACGCCAACTGCTTTGAACAGCTGGGGTTGAATGTAATTGTACTGCGTCAAATTTTGGGTTTTTAGGCCTGGCAGAGGTGGAGTCGAGGACACAAGGCTCGAGGCAAAGGCCATGGACGCAAAAAAGATCCGAGGCCAAGGATCGACCTTCCGAGGACGGACCTTCTCAAGGCCTAGGACACAATGTGCAAGTGTTCTCCAAAAAAGGTCATCGCTGAAAAAAAATCGCAAATTTTTCGCGAAATTCAGGTGTACTCCAAAAAAAGGTCATCAGAAATTTTTCGTGAGGTCTCTGGCTTGCTCCAACAAGACGAAAAAAATGGTCATGATCTTGGCCCATTTTTAACAAACCAAAAAGCAGGGTTGTCGAGGACAGGGCATTTTCGTAGAGTCCTCGAGCCTAGGACAGGATATTTTCGAGGACTTGCAGGCTTTGAGGCCAAGGACTTTAAATGGTGCCCTCAAGGACTCCACCTCTAAGGCCTAGACTACAGTTTTCGTGCGAGTGTACCCTTGTCAGCTGAAGCGAAACACGTCTAAATCAAACGTTTCATTATACTCGCTATATTACGCCTAAGCGTGTAACGAGTTTGAGGGGCCCCATCTCCGCGTCATTGCGCCCTGGCTACTGTGCGTATACTCCTTCGAAGAAATGTTGCAGCGGTGATGAGTCATTGCAACTCTGTGTCCAATTTGTTCGGCCTAAAGATTTGAATCTCAAAGCTTCCGTTTCAGAAATGAAAGCGTTACCGCTCAACTAGCAATCGTTTTGTAAATTTTTGTTTTCTGTTAAGATGATTTGTGTTTGCCGATTATTAATTCATTTTATTAAAAAGTTGCTTTTAACAAATTTTTGATGCATTAATATGTATAAAATTGTGAGTGCATTCTTAATTTAGTTTAATTAAAGCAATACGCCGGGTGTACTGAGTTTCTGCTTTGAATAAAACTTAAAATACGCTCGTATGTTCACAATTCTTAAGCCCAGTGAAAAGTATCGCTGATCAATTGGCCAAGTGATGGCACTACCCGACCTTCCTGGAATTATAATAGAAGGGAGAAACTCCGCGGAAAACGATCAGGTCAAACACCAACTTTTGGCAATATAGTTGGGGAGAGAGCACAATTTTCGGTCAGAAAATAGGATAATGTTATTGACTTAGACTGCTTTATCAATAATTCGAAAGAGCTTTTTTATATTTTATTCAAAAATACATGCAAGCTGACGCTATGCATTACCTGTTCAAAAAACATTTGCAAAAACAAAATAACAGTAGACGAGTGTACGGGAAAAAAATTACACGTAAAATGGCAAATAAAGAAATGAAATACAATACAAACCTCCAGAAAAAATCAAACAAAAAATTCGCGAAGACTACGGGCTTTCCGCAACAATGCGACAGCCGAAATTGCTGAAGATTTATCAAAAAGTTTTACAGAATGAGAGTTATGTTGAACTTTTAAGTTGAAAGCTTGAGTTTAAAAAGTTCTAAAGGTTTTCAAAAGCATGCACCATAAAAACAAAATGTTTCGGTTGTAAATACGAAAGAAAGTCCAGTAACTACAAACACTAATCAAACTAGATAGAAGTTTGCCAGCAAACCCAGTGAACGACCGACGCGTAGCTAATGCTGTGACGCTCAAAAGTACTTTTTGTCTACCGTTAAATCAGCAATTACTATTCAAAAATATCTGATTATGGAACCTCCACAAAAGTAGAGTCAAAATATTTTTTAGTTAAATATCTCCTGATATCATAAAACACTGGCACCCTAGCTTGAGCCATTCAAAAAACTGATTTTTAAGGGGTCCATTTGGGGGTCTTCGGGGGGAGTGGCACCCCCAAACTATGCCAAAATATTTGTCTGTTAAATATCTCCTGATATCAAAACTAACTGGCACCCTAAGTTGAGCCGTAAAAAAATGATTTATTGGGGGGTCCATTTTGGGGGGTCCTTAGGGGGGTGGCAACCCCAAACTATGTCAAAATATTTGTCTGTTTTATATTTGCTGATACCAAAACAAATTGGCACCCTAAATTGAGCCGTTCAAAAAATGGATTTTTTGGGGGATCCATTCGGGGGGGTCCCGGGAAGGGGAGTGGCACCCCCAAACTATGTCAAAATATTTGGGTGTTAAATATCTACTGATATCAAAAACAACTACTGTAACACTCTAGCATGAGCCATTCAAAAAATTAATTTTTTTGGAGCCCCATTTTGGGGGGGTTCTTAGTGGAGTTGCCCAAAAAAATTTCGGGAGAAAAAATTGCGTTTTTAGCTCAACAACTTTACACAAAAATTACTTTTCGATGTTTTGTGGTTTAGGAGAAGTGCGTACAAAAATTAGGAAGAAAAAATAGGAAAAAAAAGAAATAAACCTCATTGCAGCCAAAAGTGGGTTGGTAGGGATGAAAGGGTATCTTGAGACAGAAAACCCTATGAAATATTTTTTGTCGTACTTAAGCCGTTTTTGACTGAGACCGCTTTTTACGCCAAACTTGCGGGGCGGTTTTCGGGTTCTAAAACCAAAGTCATGTAACCTATTGCCTCGAAATTGTGTACAAACATACAACTCATTAATCTCAAACTTCTGTCAAAATTTCATGAAGCTAGACCCAACCGTTCTCGAGTTATAAGCAAGAGTCTGAAATTTCGCACTCGTTAGTTGGAAAATGGCCGAGTAAAAACAAAAGAACTCGCGACGCGAGCGTCGGTCGTTCCAATAATGACGACCACGTATTCACGTCATAATAATACCATGCAATTCTTGAGGTTTCAAAAAACTTTCAAATGACTTGACTTGCGTCCTCCACGTTTTGGAAACAAAGTTATTTTAATTTTGCTTTAAATGTTTTGTTTTATTTATTTTTATGAAAGAACTTAAGGAAGCGCAATCTTATTTCAAAATCATAGGCGTAGCCAGGGGAATGGCCCAAGGCGCCCGGGCCCTTACAATCGAAACGCCACCAATGACAAAAGTTTGACAAAAAAGCCTTGTTTCTTCATTTTCAGTTTCTTTTAACATCTTTGCGTAAAACTGTAATTAGCAATAAATAATATCGACGACCAGGGGGCCCGGTCCACCCTCCTTAATTCAATTTTTTCCAACCAATTTAAAACGTAAAACCAGGGTGAAATTAAGGGTTTTTGCTCTAAAAGTTGCTACCTCAGGTTCTCATCTAAACTTTTTATGAACGTAATGCACTAACCAGCGCTGTATTTCCCATACGGCACAGTGTCAGGGCCTCACGCTCAGATAGTAAGACTTGTTTTGGTCTGCTCTGATATTAAGCGGGAAGATGTCGCCAAAAACCCCTAAATGCCAAAGGCCCCGCGCAATGTAAATCCGGCACGGGAATAACATGTTTAGTAAGCGTAATTATCATTTGTACCATTTTTCAATAACGATTCACCTCCACCTGGCTAGTTTTTACGCACAAAATACTTTTAAAAAAATTAGCCGTGGAAAATGCTGATTAAACAAATTATTGAATTTCAATTGAGGACATGGGCCACTGGTCGTTCATGTGCTCGTATAACTGGTTAATTTTATAACAAAACAAAAATCTCTAAGGAAAATCTACGAATGGATTATTATTTACTGCTAAAATATTGCAGGAGGCAATTTTCCTTACTTTCCCCTACATGGACCAAATCACTTGCAATTAAAATTTTACCCCACAATGCAAGATTTTAAACGTGTTTTGGACTTGAATTGCAAGTAAAAGAAGGATTGAACAATTGAATTTTTTCGATTGACTTTCAAATGTTAAAAAAACAAGTTCTTTCAAATGGCTGTGAACACGTGCGAAATATGATCCAATGGGATTAAAATAGCTTTTTCTTTCCGAAAACTTACAAAAATTGCCCAGCGATTTTTATTCTTATTTAATAATACTAAACTTTTAGTTTTACCTCATTTGTTTTAATCGACAATGACGTATTTTAACATTGTGCTTGCTGTTTTCTCGTATTCCTTCAAAGACGTAAATGTGTTGCCCGCTGTTTTGTTTACTTTCGCATATCGATTACCCAATTTTTCCTACTTCAAACTTGTGCTAGGCCTTTTCCAAATTCATTCTGAAAAGTTATCAACCAGAACTGCAGTATAGTTAATTAACATTCCATCGTTGTCAACTCATGAAATTGAACTTTTAATTAGCGAAATCGAAGAAAGGCAGCGCTTGTGGTTTTAATCAAAATATTGAAAATTTTCTTCTGATCGCAAAAAAGTTTCCGGCCCAGTATTCGCTAGTGCCGAATCATCCCTGGTGTCAAATTTATGCAATTAGTGATGCGTTTTTGATGATTCTAATATTTTTTAGTAAAAAATTTGACGTGTCCACTGGCAAAAGAGCTTGTTGCATTTTGAAGCAGTTAAGATAAATTTCAGTCGATAGTTTTCAGCTATTTCTCGCTGATTTTGTAACAACCCAAACAAAAACGCTCTTATTCTTCTTTAATCAAAATAAACTTTCAATTTGCCCTGACATCCGATGCTTGAGCCCTCTGCAATCGCAAGCACCGGTAAGAACATACATGGCTTAACATTACTTGGGCAATCATGCACTATTATGCAAATTTTGTTGGTGATAGATGGCATAGCATGAAAAAAAGCTACGCTATACGCTAAAGGGTTCCACACGAGCCAAGTTATTTTGACATTTTCCATTTATCTATTTCATTTCATTGCAGGCCGAAAAAAAATTTCATAGCCTGCGCACGCAATTTGCGGCAGACCTAGTATAGTTATTACTATAGAAGCAGCTTTTCGCTTTTGTGAACATCTTTGTATCATTTTGACAAACGAGGAATAACAACGGATCGACAAAGCGCATGATACGACAACCGCCGCGGCAAACTTCAAAAAAATTCCTTAACTACTGCGTAAATGCTTTTACAGCGAAAAAAATACAAGCGAAACCTTTAGCAATTTGTTGGCAGAAAAAAACAGATGCTTCCGTCTAGCAATAAGTTTTTCAAGAAAATAGCATCTAGATGTAATAGCTCCAAAATTTTTCATGCAAACAAATTGTATAGAAAACTTGATCGTGTGATTCCGGCCTTCAACTATGTCAAAACATTTGTTTAATATTTAATAGTATTAAAAACAGTTAGCTTTCCAGCTTTGGCCATTCGAAAAATTGAATTTTGGGGGGTCCATTAAGGGGAGGGGAGTTTTCGGAGAGGTACCCCCGAACTATGTCAAAATATTTGTCAGTTAAATATCTGCTGATATCATAACAGACTGGCACCCGAGCTTGAGCTGTTTAAAAACTTAATTTTTGGGGGTCTATTTGGGGGATCCCCGGGGAGGGCGGCACCCCCAAACTATGTCAAAATATTTGTCTGTTAAATATTTGCTGATATCAAAACAAACTGGCACTCTAAGTTAAGCCGTTTAAAAAATTGATTTTTGGAGGGATCCCCGATGGGAGTGGCACCCCCAAACTGTGTCAAAATATTTGTCTGTTAAATATCTGCTGATATCAAAACAGACTGGCACCCTATCTTGAGCCGTAAAAAAATTGATTTTTGGGGGGGGTCCTCAGGGGGGTGGCACCCCCAAACTATGTCAAAATATTTGTCTGTTTTATATTTGCTGATATCATAACTAACTGGCACCCTAAGTTAAGCCATTCAAAAATTGATTTTTGGGGGGTCTATTTGGGGGGTACCGGGGGGTAGCACCCCCAAACTATGTCAAAATATTTGTCGGTTAAATATCTACTAATATCAAAAACAACTAGCACTCTAGCTTAAGCTGTTCATAAAATGGATTTTTGGAGCCCCATTTTGGGGAGGTTGCCGGTGGAGTTGCCCCAAAAAATTTCGGGAGAAAAATTTGCATTTGCAGCTCAACAACTTTACACAAAAATTACTTTTCGATGTTTTGTGGTTTAGAAGAAGTGCGTACAAAAATTAGGAAGAAAAAATAGGAAAAAAAAGAAATAAACCTCATCGCGGCCAAAAGTGGGTTGGTTGGGATGAAAGGGTATCTTAAGACATACATCCATATAAAATATTTTTTGCCCTACTTAAGCCGTTTTTGACTGAGACCGCTTTTTATGCCAAACTTGCGGGGCGGTTTTCGGGTTCTAAAACCAAAGTCACGTAACCTATTGCCTCGAAATTGTGTACAAACATATAACTCATTAATCTCAAACTTCTGTCAAAATTTGATGAAGCTAGACCCAACCGTTCTCGAGTTATAAGCAAGAGTCTGAAATTTCGCACTCGTTAGTTGGAAAATGGCCGAGTAAAAACAGAGGAACACGCAACGCGAGCGTCGGTCGTTCCAATTATTCCACTGCACCATTTAGCGGATAAAAATATTTCAATTTCTTTCCAACTGATATTTGATTATGAAGCCTCAAGAATTTTGGTAACTTGGTATCGATTTGACTTGATAAAGGTTACTCGCTGCCTGAATTTCGGTTTGAGCGTTAATAGGGTCGAAGGAACTGAAAACCTTTCGAACAGCTAAACTTGATAATCTTTCATGTCTTTTAAAATTTTAATTAACGGTAACGAGAAAGTTGTTGGTAGGCAATCTTCTAAAACAGTGCTCATGACATACAGAAGAAAAAATCAGAGCAAAATGCAACTACAAAATCACCATAAAAGGTTAAAAGCACAACAGACTGCTTCGTCCTAAGGATTCATCAGATGCTACAATCTGCAGAAGAATTATAATACCGAAAACATTAAAATTCTTTGAAAGCTAAAACTGCATAATATGCAACAATCTACTAAGCTAAAACACTACTACAACTGCTAAACTGCAGTGTTTTCGCTTTGAAATGCCACTCTGATTAAAAACGTCGGTTAAAAACATTGTTAAAAACAATAAAACTAAGGTGAAATGTTTTTCAGCTTGTATTTATTTTTGTTCCTGTATTTCCCCGTAACCTCTGATCTTTTATTGAGCGCAGTATGTTTGTCAGCCAAAAGAATTGCGAGTTTCTCAGTCAAGCATAAATTGCAGGAGAACACAAGGCTCGAGGCCAAGGCATAGGACACAAAAAAAATCCGAGGCCAACGCCTAGGACAGCCTTTCCAAGGACAAACCCTTTCGAGGCCAAGGACAGGAATGCTCGACGCCAAGGATCAAGGACACAGGCGCAAGTGTTCTCCCAAATAAAAAAGGTCATCAAATTTTTTTTTCGGACGATCTCCACAAAAAGGTCTTAAAATAATTTTTCAGGCGATGTATAAAATTTTATAAATCAAAAAATAGTGCTGTCCTCAAGCCGATGACGGGGCAATTTTCGAGGACTTGAAGCTTCGAGGCCAAGGTTTCAAAATGTGTCCTCGAGGCCAAGGACGTCCTCGAGGTCCCCATTTTTGGAAACCTGGGTTGGTAAGCAGGGTTAAAAAGAGATGGTGGTTTTTTGCGCTTGATTTTTACGGAGGAAGTTTTTGTTGCGGCTAGATTAGATATAACTGAAGCCATATAGGGCATGCAACTGTAGCTGACTTTCAGGGTGTTTCTTTTACAGATTAGCACCTGATGAGTGTTTAGGACGAAACAGACTGTTGTACTTTTAACCTTTTATGGTGGTTTTATAGTTAACGGTAACTATATTTCTAACGCCACAAAAAATCAATGAGGGCTATTAATACAAAAGATAACGTATAATGTTATTTAAACAACTTAGGATAACACCCACGCAAGAATTATCATTCAGACATCGTCAAACTGTGCAGCACAGCTTAGGCATCACCTACGCCAAACGGAAACTTCTTGATAGCATCTCTACACTCCAATAAGCGTAATATGCCGCTGAATACGAAATTGCGACTTTGCAGCTTCTTCAGGTACCCGAAATAATGCTGTCCTCTGACGATCCATCTGCATTAAATTACACATATCACGAAGGTTTAATCACTTACCAATATTCTACAAAGAAAATATTAAACAAGACAACTTTTTTATTGTGGATAACAACAAAAACTTCATAAACTTCAAAACTGAACAGACTTTCTTTTCAGTTTATTGTTGCATTCCTAAAAGATGCTTACCATAACTTATTTGAAGCCAAGGCCGTTGAGATAAATCCCGGGTTCGGATACATAGCATAATATAATAATAAAACGAAAAAAAAAACGAAAATAAAGCTTCTTAACCGAGCAGCTATTCTGTCCTAAGAATTTAGGTTGAAGACCAAAAAAAGTCTTCAAAACCTGGTTTTTCTTATAAATTAAAAGTGGCTCGCGTTCCTATTCATTTCTTGATATTTGCTTCAAATCATGTTTTAAACCAAATACGGGGCATGAGTACTCCATGCTAGAGATGGCAACAGCGCAGCGTACGCGGCCGCGCGCTGTTGTTGGTGCACCGTGCCGCGCAACGTGGCAACTAAAATCTGCATTACGTCACAGCGTCAATGCAGCGCCGCGTACAATAATTTTTTTACATTTTTTTTACAATTATTGCTGGTGGTTTTCTCTTTATGAACAACAATGGTTAGTCTGGATGTAACTATTATATGAATTGAAGATAATGCATGCTACTAAAACAGTAAAAGGTGCCTTCGGTTCAAGTTTATTTTTTCAGAATTCGGAGCATTCTAGAATCGGCTATTTTGGCTACTAGAAACTTAGTTTTGATCGGCTGAACATGTTTTTTGACACCAACAAAAAGATTTTGGTTTCGGTAGGCTAGACTAGAAAAGGTTTAGGACATTCGGTGAGAAGATGAAACAAAGGCAGACAAATGTGGAAGAAACAGGTTTGTGGGAAACAATCATCAGAGTAGAGGCACAAAACAAAGCATAGCAACACACCCACCCTGTACGCAGTAGGCCTATGGTTTTGGTACAAGCAGTACTTAAATTGTGGCGTCCCCCCATCGAGATTGAGCGTCCCCCCATCGAGATTTAGGCGTCCTCCCATCGAGATTTGAGCGCCGGTTTGGTTTGTGGGAGGGAAAAGTCACTGTTTTTGGCCGGAAATACCGCTTAAATTTTGGATTTCGGTCAGAAAAAGCTTTCGGATTTCGGCGAAAACCTTTTTTTTTTGGAGATCACCTAAGTTTCACTAAAAAATCGCATCAATACAATTCAGGAACCATGAAAATTTGGGTCAAGTTCGTTTACGGAAAAAACTCCCAAAAAATTCTGGCTACGTGCCTGTTCTTCACTAAGGTTCAGTCAACGCTGAAAAAGCGTCCCCCATGCAAAATTTTACAATTTAAGTACTGGGTACAAGCCAGGCGCGTCGCCAGCGGGGGGGCAATGCCTCCCCGATTTTCGTTTTTGCCTCCCCGATTTATTTCTTGCCCCCCACGGTATTTTTTTGGGATGAAGAAGTTGCTTTTTTTGGCCGGAAAAAACGTTGAAATTTGTGATTTCCGTCAGAAAAAGCCTTCGGATTTCGGTGAAGACCTTTTTTTTTTTTTTTGGAGATCACCTGCTTTTGGCCGGAAAAAAACGTTAAAATTTCGGCTAGAAAAAGCCTTTGGAAATCGGCGAAAACCTTTGCCCCCCGATTTTAATTTTGCCCCCCCGATCTCGCGAAGCTGGCGACGCCCCTGGTACAAGCCCAAGGCTAGACAACAGTTTCTACAACACATGCGCTTGCAATTCAGAGTGACAGAGTTAGTTCAGTGTAACCTATTCGTCAACAGGTCATGGCATCAAGAATTAGGCTTTTGGTCCTATGTCTGCTGCCTATCTTAGATCTGGTAGACCTATGTAGTAGAGTACGAAGACTAGGCTACCCAAATTTCCAATGACAGGATAGCCTATGTAGTAGCAAAATTTATTCCACAATCAAACACACATGCAAACGCCAAAGGTATAATACATAGGGTAGTTTCCAGAGGTGGAGTCGAGGACACAAGGATCAAGGCCAAAGACACAAAAAAAATCCGAGGCCAAGGCTAAGGCCAAGGACAGCCTTTCCGAGGACAGACCCTCTCGAGGCCAAGGACAGGAATGCTCGAGGCCAAGGCAAAGGACCAAGGACACAGGCGCAAGTGTTTTCCAAAAAAAAAAAGGTCTTCAAAAAAGTTTTTCAGGCAATTTCCAATTTATAGGCGTAGCCAGAATTTTTGATTGAGGAGACTTAAACCACAAATCACACGCAATGACGTCATCAAAAATTTACCTCTTTTTCACTTAACCAGGATTTTGCAAAGGGAAAGGGCCTCAACTAATACAGTTCAAAATTGCAAATACGTAACTTTGGAGACGTTTTGAGAAAACCAGTGTAACTCAAACGTATCACAGACGGGGGTCTGGGGGCTAAGCCCCCAGCTGTTGGGCGATTTTTTGTAATTTTTTGGAAAAAAAAAGCTATTTTAATGCCATTGAATCACATTTCGCACATGTTTAGAGCCATTTGAAAGCACTAGATTTTTGACATTTGAAAGCCAACTAAAAAAATTAAATTGTTTATTCCTCCTTCTAGTTGCAATTTAAGTTCAAAACACGTTTAACATCTTGCATTTTGGTGCTAAAGTTTAATTGTACGTGATTTGCTCCAGGTAGGGGGAAGTATGGTGCATTGACTCGTGCAACATTTTAGCAGTAATTGAAAACCCACTCGAAGATTTTCCTTAGCGATTTTTGTTTTGTCATGAAAATAACCAGTTATAGAAATGCATGTTAGGCCAGGGGGCCCAGGTTCTCTTTACTGAAGTTCAACGATTTGCTCAATCAGCATTTTCCACGGCTAATTTTTTTTTTAAGTATTTTGTGCGTAAAAACTTGCGAGGTGGAGGTCAATTAATGAGTTGTTATTGAAAAATAGTACAATAGATGGGTAGTTTCGCTTACTAACCATGTGTCAGGCGCGTAGCCAAAAATTCGCAATCAGGGGACTGTTTTGGGGGCCTGGGGGCAAAGCCTCAGCCGCCGGAGGCACGGGGGTTTGGGGGCGGCCCCCAGCGCTCGCAAATTTTGCATTTTTTTGCAAATATAACTTAATTTTAGAGCTATTTTAATAAAAAATAATGCTTTTAAAACATGGCATAGAAATTGCTAGCGCAACATGATTCAACTGGTTGCATTATCGGGCTATGTGAGAAGTGGCTAATGATAACATTGCAGTTCTCTTGTTTACATGCAGGTAAATCATAAAATCCTATTATTCAATAAAACTCACACGGAGTAATCTATTTCGTCTGTATTTTATAAAAAAAAATAATCGGGGGGGGGGGGGGGAGGGAGGCTAATGGAAAGATATTTGAGAGAAGTGATTGGCAATTAACTAACACTGAATAGCCCCCCCTTATTCCTGAGTTTATAATATATTTGTTGATTAAACCTATGTTTGGCGTTTTTACCCTAGCGATCAAATTTGATTGCTTATTTTTGGGTATTTTTTAAAGTTTTTATTGATTGATGACTTTAATTTTTGACGAATTAGCCCCCCTCTGAATATATGTTTCTAAAATTGCTTTAAATCACTTTTTAGTCAATTCCAGCGCAAAAGACAGTCTCAGAAGAGCTAAAAATGTGGTGTTTTTCTTGTTCTGCATTTTGGTTGACAGGCCAATGGGGGGGGGGGGGCTATAGCACCCCTGGCTACGCTACTGACCATGTTATTGCCGAGCCGGATTTCCATCGCGCTGGGCCCCTGGCACTTTGGAGATTTTCGCAACATCCTTCTGCCAAATGTGGGTGAAGACCATAAAAAGTCTTAAGATTTTAGCGCAGGGCCCTTAGCTGGTACTGCGCCCTATTGTGGTAAATCCGGCCTTGGTTAATGCATTGCGTTCATAAAAAGGCTAGATGTGATCCTGAGATAGCAACTTTTAGGACAAAAACTATCCATTTCTTCCAGGTTTACGTTTAAATTGGCTGAAAAAAATTGATTTTAGGGGGTCCCGGGGCCCCTGGTCTTCAATATTGTTGTTCGCTACTGGTGTAAACGAAAAACGCTAAAAAGAAACTGAAACTGAAGAAACAATAGGCTTTTTTGTCACATTTTTGTCATTGGTGAAATTTCAATTGGGGCGGGAGGCCCGCTTGGCTAAGCCTATGCTCCAATTGCGCAAAATAAAAAAGTTATTTTCAAATTTTCAGCGAGGTTTCGGGCGTTTTCCGACAAAATTTCAACGGTTCAAAAATAGTGTTGTCCTCGAGCCGAGGACAGGGCAATTTTCGAGGACTTGATGCTTCGAGGCCAAGGCCAAGGACTTGAGGCTTCGAGGTCAAGACCAAGGACTTCAAAATGTGTCCTCGAGGACGTCCTCGAGGTCAAGGACGTCCTCGAGGACTCCACCTTTGGTAGTTTCATACAAGTCGAAGTGTAAAAGCTTGTGGCAGCATGCAGAGCACGTGATACCTTATATTTCATTATTTGAGCTACTGGTTCAGGATTAGTAGAGTAGTGGTAGCTGCATGGAATCATAACGTAGACTGGTAGGGGAAGGACGTGTAATTTGTTCCCCTGTGTAAATTGAACCCCTTATTGAATTTCCTGTTTGGAAACAAAATAAATCGCAAAGCTATAACAGCTTGAAGTAGGTGTGTGACAGATATAGTTTGAGCCAATCCGGATGCTTTTGCCTTTTGGTTAGAAAAAGTAGTACGAATTTGAAGGTTTGAAGTGAAGTTGATCTAATTTTGAGGTATCAGATCATTAGCGTTTGTTTTATTTTGGTAAGCCCAATAGTTTTGTGAAACTCATCCCTTTTCATCCCTACCTACACTTTTAGCCGCATTGAGTTTTTTTCTTTTTTCATTTCTTGCTTTCTAAATTTTGTGCACTCTTCTTCTCCTAAACCACACAACATCGATATCTAATTTTTGAGTAAATTTGCTGAGCTGCAAATGCAATTTTGTCTCCAGAAATTTTTTGAGGCTTCTGCCCAGAACCCCCCCCCAAAATGGGGCCCTAAAAAATAATTTTTTTAATTGCTCAAGCTAGGGTGATAGTTTTTTGTTTATATTGGTAGATATTTAAGCAACAAATAGTTTGACATAGTATGGAGGTACTCCCCTAGGGGCCCCCAAATGGGCTCCCCAGAAATTAGTTTTTTAAACGACTCAAGCTGGGGCATTACTTTTTTTCTACATCGGCAGATCTTTAAAAAACAAATATTTTGACATAGTTTGAGAGAGGGACCCTTTTGAAAACTTTTGAAAATAATACATCTAAAATCAATTATTTTATATGTCGTAAGCTAGAGAGCAAATTTTTTTCTGATGTTAGTGGAAATTTAAAGGATATTTAACTTGTGGTGCGGCGCGGTGCAGCGTGAACTTAGTTGTGTTTGGATGCGTTGCAGCATGCGGACAAGGTTTGTGGACGCAGCGCAGCATACGGATGCATTTTTTGTTATCCGCGCCATCTCTACTCCATTTCCCTTTGCTTCCCTCTCAATGACTCTGCGTAAAGCTTTACTGTATTTATCATTAAGTGCCAAATGTAAGACGCTAAGAACTAAGATGTGGGTCGGACCCACATTATGCAACCAAAGTCGTAAACATGATTTTTACTATAAATGGGCATCGATGCAAGCGACCCTGTTTCTTTTGGGCAGTCTACTTACACTTGCTGCGTAGGTCTTACTTTGGCCCATTGCAACGGTTCATTTGTGGAAAAATAAGTCGCATAATAAATTGAGAAATATGTTTCGATTGAAGTTTTACAAACTAATTACTTACAATGCTGTACCATACATGAGTTAATTTGCCAAGATTTCAGTACGTTAGTATTTAACTGAAAAAAACTGACTTTGTAGTCTCCATCAGCTGGGCAATTGCTTTTTTAAAAACTTCTCGAATGGCATGACCGTTTTTCATCTTAATGATGAAGATTCATGCTAATAACAATGAAAGACTTACCTACTTTAGACCACTCGTTCATTCGGGCATCTCATCACATATCGAAAAAAGTTTCTTTATCTCTACCTTGAAAGACAGAGCAAAGCAGAGAGTGTATGCTGTTATGTGGTGTCGTTCACTATAGCTTCCAGTATAACAAAATTTGGAAATCTAACACAATAATAATTTACGAGTATTAATAACATGCAAAGGCATTGTTTTGCACACAAACGTTAAGACAAGTAATTTGTACACGAGTGCTGAGACTAATTTTAGCAGCAAGTGTTTATCTGATTTAACAATACTATATGGAGTCATTGAAGGTTTAAGCCAGAGAGGCAAGCTTCTAAAAATTCTGCACCACAAACTCACTGCATTTTACTTTCAAATTTATGAGAAGAGCAAACAAAGGTTGTCACCGAAAATTCATTGCTTTTTTTCTGTCAAATTAAGGTAAAGCCCCAGCCCTTCCCCCTAAAAAAATGTTTTCACTAAAAATTTCTGTTTTGAGTTTAAATTTTGTTGAAAAGAAAAATACAAACAAGGTCTTAACCGAAAGATTACAGCTTTTTTTCAGAAATTTGTTGCCAGGATGCATTTCCCCTCTGTCACTTCAGACTTATGAGAGTGACTATATACTGTACATCTGGTGATATGCAGTTTTAAGTTAATTCTAATTCGGATAACTACACGTTTTGAGAGGGTCAGGCCGATTGTTCTTTTACAAACTTTCAGCCTCATTTGTCCTTTTTATGGGAAATAAAGCGCCACAAATAAGTTTTTGCTGGACTAAACATTGTCTTTTGTTATTCATCATGATTATTGTTTGACAAATCAACAATGGCAATGTAAAAGAGGCCTTAGAAAAACTATGCGGGTTGCTGACAAACGCATTGTTCTAGGCTGTGTCTAAATTCTTTTTGCATGCTGACTGCTGAGGCTAGCATTGTTCTTAACTTTTTTTTAATTAAGGGAAAAATGAGTCTTGTATGCTTAATGAAAAGAAGAATAAGATATTTAAGTGGTATGAAGTATAACAGTTTTATTCCAAAAACAATTCAGTAGTTTTGACAAAAACTTCTACAGTTTAGAATGTGGCTAATCGTGAACTGAATTGACGTATAAAAAATTTCGTAAATCAGAAATCACACTTACTAAAATCATAGGTGTATGTAAGGTTGGGTAACATTCCTTTTACATTGTAGGCCAAATTAGTCATCATAGCAAAATTATTGACTTTTGCCTGTCTGCACAAACCACCACAAGTGCATGTAGGGGAGCATCTTCCATCTCAGAATCAGCACATTTTTCTGACATAAATGTGGAGCATATAGTAGTCCATTTTGATATAAAAGTGACACACTGGCATGTCTTCCTTCCGGACACATATCTGCATAATGCACCGGTATTTTTGTTGTACTGTCACCCAACAGTACTTGGTATTATTTTAATTCATCTTTTATTCAATTCCATGTGCACACTGCACAGTTTATGACTTGATCTTGATTCAATGTTCAACTAACCACACAACTGTCGAGGATATAAAACAATTGTACTTGCACATTGGGTAAAACATAAACAACTCAGGCTATTTAACAAATTTGAAATCTGTAAAATATTTGGTTAAACAATAAAAAACAGAATTTGTACCTGATGAAATTTTTCATAAACTATTTATTCAAAACTGTTTTTGCAAAGCTTAATGCAATCTAGAAAAAGTTGTCAACCAGCTCAAACTTGTGATTTGTAGGAGGGTTTAGAAAGCAATAATTGTGCAGGACAGCACGTTATCGCAGACTGAGGAACAAAAATTTCTGCTATTCTTTCTTTCCATTTTGTTTTTTCAAACAATCAAAATTTTAAGATAGACCGGTAAGTAAAATTTTGCTCACAGCAACTAGCTACAGTCTAAGTTAATCTGAAATTATAGACTGGTTATAAACATTAGCATCGCAATAAATCTATGAATGATTTAAGGCCTGCAAGCCAACTGCAATTGACTTAGCCTACATAATAATTGTACACTAGTGTGTCGTGAAACTTGGGGAGGCCTAATTCTTGTCAAAACTATTTTTGCAACTGCTTGCCTGTAGACCTATCTTTTTTAGGAGAGGGAGGCACCATTTCAAAAAAATATTCTACTTCACCTCTGGGTCGGAGTGCGATCGATTTCCAGAAACAATACAATAAAAAACACCCTTTACTTTAGCATATTTTTGGACAAAATAGCTGGCATTGGTAGCAACAAAACGAACAATTCAGAATTGGTTGGTTAGTTAGGCCTAACAGTAAGTTTTTGGCCAAATTTTCTAGCCTACTTCAAACGTAGGTACAGGTAACACAGGGATCTCAGTCTGAGTTCAAAAGCCTATAAACTTGCACTAACTCTGCTTATGCTATTTCAAATTGCAGATTCTTCCTTTTACGCGTCTTATTTTTGGCCACACATACCTAACCTATTTTACTGAAAGTGATACGACTCGCCCAAGCAGTAGGCTATACTAGGTAGACAGTACCCAGGCAGTGGCGGATTTAGGGGGGGGGGGGGGATGGGGGGGATGCATCCCAGTCAAATTTTTTGTCCAGAAAAATCGCTCTCAATTTTGGTAAAGACCTTTTTTTTTTTTTTTTTTTGGAGACCACCTGAGTTTGGACGAAAAAACCGTTTGAATTTCCGATTTCGGCCGAAAAATCGCTCTCAATTTTGGTGAAGACATCCGAATGTTTGAGGTTTTGTGCTTAAAATCCCCCCCACCAAAATTTTCTGGATCCGCCACTGTACCCAGGTACCGGTAAGCATAAGCTACCGATATTGGCCTATCGTTTGCCTCCCGAAAAAAACTATACCAGTACTGCCTACAATCGCAAAAATGATATTGTTCACACGTAATTGATTTGACAGTACTCGCCAGCAATATGACCGATCGCACAAGCTGTTTTCTGCTTCTATATACGGTTATTTTTTTCTGGACGCTTTCTCGTTTTTATGGCAAAACCCAGCCAAACTGAACACCCGCCAAAAAAGTAGAGGCTCACTGTCGTCGTAATCATCAAGACAATGGAACACTAAATTAGCAATTTTTTGAAAACGAAAGATTTTTTAGAGTCATGCTTATGCTGTTGGGTTCAAACGTTATTAACGCTATTTTTGAAATATTTTCCAAGGGCCATTATAGCCCCCTTTAAGCACAAACTACAAGTCAAACAAAATTGTATCATAAAAACATTATGCAACAAATTTGGTACAAAAACTAGACAAAAAACCATTATACGAACAACTGCAAGTCTTAAATATCGATGAAATTTACAAATTAGAAGTTGCCAAATTTATGGTCAAAGTCAATTTAAATAAATTGCATGTATTTTGTGACAATCAATCAATTAACGATCTTTAGAACTTTTTCCTCTATCCATACGTACTATACCCGAAGTGCTTTTTCCAAAAATTTTTATGTGCAAAGAACATCGTTTGTAAAAACTAATCAATCGCTTAAAATTTCTGGTGTTAAAATTTGGAATAGTTTACCGAGACATATAAGAGATAAAGTTTAAACTTCTAGTGACAAAACATCATCAAAGATACTAAAAATTTACTTTTTGAAATCCCATACCTGTTTATTAGTGAAACCATTATTTACTTGCGTGAATATTAAAATGAAGGCTTATCTGCGTGTAGCGTGTGTGTGTTTGTTTATTTTATTTTTTCTTTTTTCCCTTTGTTTAACCAAATTTTTTTTTTCTAACTACCAAAATCAAAACAAAACTTTCCTTTCAGTGGCGAAACTCCACAGCCAAATTTTATACTATTTCTAAGAGGAAGAGCAGACTCGACGACCATGTCGCTTGATTAAGCGACGTTCTTATTTAGTGCTTTTGCTCCTTCTCGTCGTGCTAAATCGTGTGTTTAAATGTTTGCTGAATTTGCAATTTATGTGTTAGTTTTTGCTTGGCAATAAAAGAATAGTACTACTGCTACTACAATAGCTTACTGTTAAAGTGATAGTGAGATCAAAAATATTTTATAGTTTACATTTGTTTTTTAGAATTATGAATTAATAATAATAATAATAATAATAATTGCAATTTATATCCCCCTTGAGATAACACCAACAAGTGTCAATGCATCTGACAGAGGGGCCAAAGTAACATTCAATTAGCTTTACAGAAATAAAATTAATACACAACAGAGGTACTAATTCTACAGCAATAAGCAGTAAAATACTAACATCAAACAGCGGTAATATCCTCAAAGGCTAAATTAAATAAATATGCTTTTAGACGTTTCTTGAAAAGGGACAAAGTTTCAATTTCACGCAGAGATAGTGGCAGCGAATTCCATACCTTGGGTGATGCACACGAAAACATAGATTGGGATCTAACAAAGTTTAAGCTAGTTACCGTTTGAAGCAGCCAATTATCATTGTTAACACGCAAGCTATATCTTTCCGAAACAGAACGAAAGTTGATTAAAATTTTTCAAATATGTAGGAGCATAACCATGCAGGCACTTGTGTGTGAGCAAAGCAATTTTGAATTCAATACGAAATTTAACTGGTAAAAAATGAAGCCTTTTCAAATATGGTAGCATGTGCATACGCAAAGCAGATCCACGAAGTCCAAAAATAAATCTCACAGCAGAATATAAAACTTTTGTCAACTTGTGCAATAAATATTCTGGTAAGTTATAAAACAAGGCATTGCAATAATCAATATGAGACAATATCAAAAAATGAACTAGCTGAACTTTTAGAGGTTTAGTAAGCTTAGATGCAATTCTGCCTAAATTACGTAAATTGGCATAACAAGTACTAACCACTCTATTAATACAATATGCTTCTCAAGGTTCAGTCTGTCATCAAATATTACACCAAGAATTTTGACAAAATCATTAGGCATAGGCAAAAAACAGCTATCATCAATTTGTGCGTTAAAAATTATTCTGGATTCAATGTTACGGTTAGATAAAATTTTGATGACTTTGGTCTTACTTTCATTCAATTTTAGAAATTTACAAGTCATCCAATGCTTTAAATCTTGCAAAAAGGCTCGAATTTTGTTTTTAATCATGTTTACAGAAACATCTTTATCAAAAGAAAGATAACACGGCATATCATCAGCATATGAATGCACAAAAAGACCATGTGAATTAGCAATTAATTCAGCACTTTTAAAATACAAGTTAAATAGCACTGGCCCTAAAATTGAACCCTGGGGTACACAAGACTTAACATCAACAGTATAAGAAGTAAAGCCAGCATCTTTAACAAAGTAGCTCCTAATATTTAAATAGGTTGAAAGCCATTCTAAAGCTACATCAGAAAAACCAAATTCAGCGGACAATTTACGAAGCAGGAGATCATGCTTAATCGTATCAAAAGCAGCTGACAAATCAAACAAAAGAACTACTGCATTTGACTTGGCATCTAAAATTGACAAAATATCATTGTGTATTTTTACAAGGGCAGTCTCACAGCTATAGCTAGATCTGTAAGCTGATTGCGAATAGCCATGCAATGAATTTTCACACAGATAAGTATTAATTTAGAGAAAAACACATTTTTCAATTATTTTGCCAAGAAAAGGCAAATTGCTTACAGGTCTAAAATGTTTAATATTATCATTATCCAAGTTCTCCTTTTTAATCAAAGGAGTAACACATGCCTTTTTGAGAAAGTCTGGAAAATAACCCAGACTCAATGAAAGATTAACAATATGATGAATTGCAGGGAGCAATAAATCAATGCAATTCTTGAGAATACTGGTTGGTAGTGGATCAAAATAACATGTTTTAGATGGCATAGACTCAATTATAGCTTTTACACCAGCTAAAGATAGCGGTTCAAACTTTCTAAATTTGGAAGCACATGAAGATTTAACTACATTTACATCAGCATCAAGTGTATTGCAATTATGGTGAGACATGTCACTATAAATTTGTTCAATCTTAGCATTAAAATAGTCAGCAAATTGACATGCTTGAGATAGGCGGATAATTTCCCAAAAATTTATCCAACAACTGATTCACAACATTATAGGTGGCTCTGGCGTTACCTTTGCAATTAGCTAGTTTTTCTTTGAAATATTTTTCTCTTTCAATACAATATACTTTATTAGCCTGTTTACTGTACATGCTGCATAAAATTTAGATTTATTTTCTAAAGATTTATTCTTCTAAAAAGCTCTTTCAAAAACTCTTCTGCGTCTTCTAGCATTTTGACATTCCAAATTCCACCAGAGCGTTTAACATGTTTTAATATATTTTTCAACCAGAGGAGCATGCTTTTTTAAGATTTTAATAAGTATATCATTATAGACAACATAAGAATCATTCAAGTTTTGACATAGCGATACCAATTGAACTATATCAGATTGTTCCAGATCATATCTTAGTAATTCAAAATTAATTTGCTTCAAATTTCTTACAATTTTTTTAACCGATGAAGCAGAGGTGGAATGTAATCCAGCAGTGTCTACTACAGCAGTAAGTTTTGGTTCCAGTGTCAACTATGTGGTCGGAATTGGTTCCAGTGTCAACTATGACATCTACATTTTTTAAAAAGTTTTTATCCATTGCAATTTTTGAAATAAAAAATGTATCAAGAACCCCACCTTTGCAGTGTGTGGGATTACTTTTAAAACTGTCCAATCGGGTAAAACCATAACAGTCAATCATGTTAAGAAATTTGACTGCATCTGCTGAATTAGTTTCAAAATGAAAGTTAAAGTCACCACACAAAATAATTTTATCTGAAAGAGTAACTTTATTGCTTAAATAATCTTTAAATTCTGACCAAAATAGTGATGTAAAGCTAATATTTCCTTTCTTAATTCTTTTAGGCTTGCTAATTCCAGGTCTGTACATTAAGCACATCTTAATCCTTTCTTGAGCTAATATTACTGCTTCAGTAACTTCAAATGACTTAAACTTTAAAGCTTTTAGATTCTTGATAGGAAATCTACTCTTGAATATGAAACCAACCCCACCTCCTCTTCCAGCCCTTGGTGCGCTGAAAATATCGAAACCCAATTCATGTAGTTCTCTTATCTTAGCTTTGTCTTTAACTTTTAGCCAAGTTTCAGTGACACATAATAAGTCAATGTTATTTTCATGGATGAGCTCTGTGACCAAAGCAACTTTATTGCATTAAGATCGAGCATTAAAATGACCTATTTTAAGAGAATACTTTAATTTATTGGAATTATTGGGAGTAAGCACATTCATTCAAGAACCAATATTAGCATTGAATTTATCTAAGAACTTGCTCTTATAGGATTTAACATGTTTTCTAGACCTACAACCCCTTTTGATTGGTTTAGATATTCCAATAGACTGCAAAAAACTCCATATTGATTTGGGTAAAAATAAACCAGAATTATTCAAATTTAACAACTCAGAGGGAAAGAAAGAAATCATCTACAGTAGATAATTTTTATCTAATCATTAGAATGATAGTCTAGTCAGAGACTGAGACAGAATCTTTCAAGCCAACATTACCACTGCTGAATTCCAGAACTCAAGTTGAAGCTTTATGGAGTCTTAATGAGTAGGCTAGTACTTGTCAACTAATAATCAGAAAGAATTTATCCAAATTTCATTCGGGCCTGCAGCTGCAAAGCGCTACCCACAAAACAAGAAATCATTGTTCAAAGTAGATCGAAGATAGCCATATGACAGGCTACAGAAACAGCAGGTTGGCCTAACAGCAGGCCTCTGCTGCAAAAGCTAATACAATCTATAACAGAGCAGCTACATTTTACAATTTAAGTTTAACTATACAGTAATACAAATAGAATCTAAAATCTTATTCAAATAGAATTATGGAATCAATCATTAAGGAATCATTAGGGAATCTTATTCAAATAGAATTAGGTATCTACTAGCAATTTTTATCGTTTGAGTAGTAACCAAATAGTAATTGTGAGTTCGTTTGAGAATTGTAGAGTAATAAATTAATCAATGATGTAGTACTTTTGATTCACGCTCAAAGAGACCTATTGATAAACTAAATTTGGTGTTAAGCCACTAATATTTCTTGCGATATTTTTTATAAACCTTTTTCAGTTTTAAACATTGAATTGCAGTAGAAATCAATCGATTCAAATTAAGATTGCGCATGCGCTGGATAAAATGCCGTTTTCAACGCGTTTAGCTAGTTATTTGCTCGTCGTGGAAACGTTTCTAAAGATGGTCTGCGACAACAGCAGCAACTTGTTAGTTGTAAGTGTAAGCTTCGTGAAGAAACTTGACGCTAGTGTTACGTCAGAACATTAAATCCTGATTTGCTGTATTGCATTTTCGAATTTTTGATTTGTTTGCCTTCACGCGAAGAGCGCGGTCTACTAGGCATTTTTGCAACTGTTGTAATAATAGCTCGAAACTTGTTACAAATCGCTGGAATTTGAGCGTGTGTGAATTTGCATATAATCAAGCTTGTTTTTTCATTGTGCGTAACGCATGAAGAAGGCAAGCTTTGTGATTCTTGTCCGTGATGGCAAGCGTTCTTCAAATCATTCTTCTTTTCATGACCTGGTGGTCAGACGTGTTAAAATGACGTTACTTGTGTTGAATGGTACATTTTGTTAACGTTCATTTTTTGGTTAAGCCAGCTGGGCTTTTTAGTTATTTTTCTTGAGCTGGCCGGTTTTCAAATTTATTTTGAAACCGTGCTGTGCGTGGTGCAGTTATCCCTTTGTTTGATTTTTGTTTCTGAATAAAGAAGAATTCGATCCACGGCAGCACGCGTCCAGTAAGAACCCCAGGCGAGCTTAGTTTTTTTGGAGTTCATTACAGCTGGAATCAAGACGTTATACAGTACATACAGAGCTTTCGAAGTCGAGGGAGTCCTTCAACGCAAAACAGGCGTTGAGCCACTGTAGCTCTGGATTGATGCGAACTTGCTAACATATTAGACTAAATTCAAATTAAAAAATATTGAATGCAATGCCGTTTAAACGTCGATATCGCTTTGCTCTGTTGTTTTTAATCCGTTTGTTTTCTATGCATTTCAACTTTTGGCGCCTTTTAAATGTGTTTGTTGACCAGCCGTTCGTAGAGTAGCTTAGAATTAGAGATCTAACTTTGAGTGCATATTTTTATCTGCAGTCATGGTTTTGTATCAAGTTATCTCAGTTCCGGTGTTGAGTCTTAGGTTCGGCTTCTTAGTGACTTTGACTGTTCGAATTAAGGAGGACCAAGTTCAGTCTTCTTCGCTAGTTGGGTGTACCTTAGGCTGCCCAGGAGCCGGATATGGCCTCGAGACCGGAACGAGGAGCCATTTTAATTTTTTAACGATTAAAAAAAATTTTTTTAATCTTTAATTTTAGGTTTTAAACTCTGTGTTACTTTTGGTAGATACCCCTGATGATCCTGATTACGGGTAAAACAATCTGTAGGGTTTTAAATTTTAATGTTTGACGTGTACTGTATTATGTCGTGTTGTTAAAAGAATGTTATACTGTTCAGCGCCATAGCGTCATTTTAAATGACTTCTGAAAGCTTTCGGTTACTGCGACTGTAGATGCATAGCAATTACGCGTCGAAAAGCATGTAGGTCAACTAACCCGGTCATGGATTCGAATCCCATCCGTAGTTCTTTTTTCTGGCAACCAGAAGCTGATCCAGAATGCGACTTTATGAGGTCTTCTATTAACGTGAAAGTTATATCAGTCCGAGATCGTTTTATTGTATGGCTCCTCGCTTAACTGGCTGCACTGAGATTTGAACAGTCACACAACGGTTCCGATGTTCGTGCTGTGCGAGTGACCAGCACGTAAGTGACTTTGTTGACGTAAGTTTTTCTCGACGTGACATGGTACTCAAGCCGACAAATATAAAATTTCGATTAACAAAGCTCTTTGCGGGCAAATTTTTTTCTTTTTAAAAAAATTGAAGTCACCACCTAAGAAATGTGCGTGCCAAATATGGTTGTTTTGCATGAGGTTGAGTCAAAAGCAAGGATGGCAGTACGCAGAGGTGGGCAGCACAAGTCACAATAGTTGTGCCGCAAGCGCACGCGCAATTACTCAAAAATCTTGCGGTACAAGCGTTTCCGCAATCCCCCAAATTTAAGCAATCGCAACCGCAAGCGCAAATGTGACGTTTTAAAAAGTATAATTCTGATCGACTCACTGTTCAAACTGCACTATAGGTTACGGTACGAAAGGAATATTTAAAGCAAATTATGCGCATTACCAAATCACTTAGTAAACAAAAATTATTGATCCCTTCAACAACACAAACATTTGAAAATGTGCATCACTTAACTCTGCTCACTTTGGGCTAAGAACAATGAAAAATGACGCGCAACACCCCCACTTAAAAGAATCGGGGTTATTAATTTCTACCAATCACGTCTTCATTGGTGGCAAGCGAACGACTTCGGAGTCACTGTTTTTTTCTATAATGGCTCGTCAAGGAAATCGATTACCAGTTTCGATACATGTGTGCTCCTGGAGCAACTAGCATTATTCTGCTCTGACGAATGGAGCATGCTTAAAAAATTCCCACATGTATTTTGCATGAAGAAATTGAATCAACTAAGAGCTATACCGACTAGTAGATTGTTACGAACTCGTCACCCGCACAGCGCTAGTATCGGAACCCAAGTGTGACCGTTCAAATCTCAGTGCACCCACTCAATATTAGCATGCTCGTTTTAACACAGCGTTTCTCAAACCATGAGTAGCGACCCAAATGTGGGTTGCCAAGGTTTTATGGTCGCTGACACAAGTCGAGTTCTCAGTACTTTGGTTATCTTTTATTCATAGTTAGGCTAACGAATATCCAATATTGTATGAAGAAGCCTTTAAAATTATAATACTTTTTCCAAGTTTATACTTATATGAGGTGGGATTTTCTGCTCTGTCGTTTATGAAAGACAAATATAGAAACCGTCTGGATGTAGAGCAGTAGCGTAGCCAGGGGAAGGGGCGGGGGCTATTAGCATTGGTCTGTCGAACAAAATGCGGAAGAAGAAAAATACCACGTTTTTAGCACTTCTAAAACAGTCTTTTGGACTGGAATAAACCAAAACAATATTTAAAGCATCTTTTGAAACATACATTTAGCAGGGCTAATTTGTCAAAAAAAAAAAAAGCTTAAAAATCAGTAAAAACTTTGAAAACTGGCCGAAATAAGCAATCAAGTTTGATCGCTTGGTTAAAAATACTGAACATAGGTTTCATCAAAAGTATTTTATAAACTTAGGAATAGGGGACGGGGGTTAATAATCAGTTAATTACGAATCACTTCTTTCAAATCTCTTTCTATTAGCCCTCCTCTCTCTCAGTCGTCTTTTTCTATAAAATATAGACGAAATAGATTACTCTGTGTGAGTTTTATGATTTATCAGCTTGTAAATAAGAGAACTGAAATTTTACCATTAGCGATTTTTCACAAAGCCCATTTATGAAATCAGTTTAATCATGTTTTGCACCGCCAATTTCCTTTGCCACGTTTTAAAAGTATCAAATTTGATCAAAATAGGTCTAAATTTAAGTGATTTTTGCAAAAAAATTTTTGAGCGCTGGGGTCCCCTTCCCCATACCCATGAAGCACCCCCCAACCAGCAGATTTCTTGCCACGAGTCTAATGCAGAGCATCCAATGCGTTTAGCGTTGATTGATGTTGAGCCACACATGATTTCAAAAATTGTTGAAGCGAAATGGCAATAAATGTTGTGTAACAAAATTTTTGTTTTTTTGTGTTTTTGTAACTACTTAGTTGGGTCGCAATTGTTCTTGCAGATAGGGTTTTTACACCAATTTGGGTTGCAGAAGAAAATGGTTGAGAAACATTGTTTTAACACATAGCTATGGAGGCAGGAGGTCTAACTCTTGTCCTGCGTTGAAAGACTGCCGCTACTTCAAAACCAATGTATGTCTGTGGTTGTTGCGGGCATGGGTTCGAATCCCATCCGTAGTCACTTTTTCTGACATCCAGAGGCGGATCCAGATTGTGACGTATGCCTTCTGTTTTCTTAAGACTACCAATGTATTTGCGCATTTATGCTTCTGGATCAATTAGCATCACTCTCTGACAACAGGAGCATGCTACGAAAATCATCAAGCTTCTGTTTAAAGAAATTGAATCATCCAAGTACAGTATATTAATTAAGAGCTATACCGATGCTGTCAATTCGGTTGGCAATATCTTTCAAGTTTTCCACACTAGCAACAAAAATTGCAATTAATAATTTTTAGTGTTTCTTGTTTTTGAATTATGGTAGGATGTAAGACAGTTTGCAAGTAACGCGTTATATTTTTTCCGAAATAATATTTAAACATTTTTTTGCGTGTTTCTGCAAAGACAGTTATAAAACTAGTTTTTCTCTTTGAAATTTGATTTTGAAACCATTTTTTGAAATACACAATTGAAAAATTTAAAATTTTGAAAAATCTGCAAAATATTTCAGAGAAAAAGTTTCAGCAAAAGAAAACTCCTGCTGTGAATCCTATATCGAAGTTTTGCAAGCAGTATACGAATGCAATTTCCCAGGATGAAGCTTTTGTAAGTCTTCCTCGTCGATGTTTTTTCCTAAACTTTAATCACAGTTGTTGGAAAACTATTTTTCTTAATAGTATTTGAATTGCGCTTGCGCGATTGTGCTGAAAATCGCCAAAATACTTGCAGCGCAAACGTCAGCGCAATCGCTCAAAAATACGGTAGTTGCGGCGCAAGCTTGCGGCGCAATAATTTTGCCGCAAGTGCCCACCTCTGGCAGTACGATACGGTACGTTCAGAATTTGCGTACTACGTTCCTCGCTCCTTGAACCGTACCGTACCTTACCAGCTTACCATACTTTAGTTCAAATTTCTTTGCGTACTTTACCTTCAATCAATCTAGTTTAACAATGATCCATTAATGACATATGCAACTTATGTTGACGTGTTTTTTGTTTATATTTGATTCTTTATGCTTCAGGAATTCTTTATGAGTAGTGATAAAAAAATGACAATTTGTTTGCGAAAATTCAGTTTTGTTAAAAACAAAAACATTGAATGGGCTACTACCACAATGATATTTGTATTGTCTAGTATTTTTGAACCGCAAAGACATCTGCATTTGTTTAGTTGGTCAAATTGATTTTAATGTATCGGAAACCTGTTTATGTGTCGCCATTCACGAGACGTTATTGCGATGCAATTAGTTAGCACTTTTCTCCTCAATAATACAAAAAACCGGCGCAATGTGCGAAAAACTGGGATTTTTAAACTCCTGCGTATTCAGGTAAAGTGTTGCAGTTGTTTCCGTTCTTCAATATATGATATGCCACTACAGTCCTAGGCTCCTAGCATCTATGGGCAATAGTAATGATTGGCCATACTTGTGACTGTGACTTGTGACATCATAATACAATTGTCAGGACAAATTAAGAGGTTATAATGATTACTTGAGAATAGCTAGACCCCTAGACTAGGTGCACGCCGAGCACAGTCGCACGAATCTTGATTGATGGCCGCACATTTTCACATAAAACGTTTAGTAGGCAAATTCAATGGCGTACCAACGTACCGTACCCCTACCTTTACAAAAAAGCGTATCGTACCAGCGCGCCGTACTTCTTATCAAAAATTGAGGCGTACCGTTCCGTACGTACGTACCGCACCGTACTGCCATCTTGGTCAAAAGGAACCTAGGCTTTCTGACTATCACGCAATGTTTTCTTAAAGAGATACAGTTCGAAATCGGTTTTATTGAAGAATTGAGAACTACTTGAGGTAATAAAGAGGTGCCTCAAACCTTTTTCTACCATTCCCTTTATTTGCGAAAATACGATTTAATTCGTTTGACTCCGCACCATAGGTAACCCTGCATTTCGCTATTTTGTGACATCACAAAAGGCTGATTTTGGAAAATTTCTCGCAGTCTTTAAACTATTGTGTACCAAAGCAGCCCTAAAACAACATCAGCTTGATCTACCAGTCCTGCTCTTACCTACTCTTTTTCACCAAGCTAAGGTATTGCCAGTAGCGTAGCCAAGGGAGGGCGGGGGGGGGGGGGGCTCGGGCCCCCCATATTGGCTTGTGAAGTATGCAAAATCGCATGTTTTTATTGCTTTTGAGGCCGACTTTTTGTGAAAAATTGAAAATAGCCCCCCCCCCATAGGAAAACAGCCCCCCCTCAAACGTTTGAATTTGCGAAATTGGACGAAAAATCACTCTTAATTTCGGTGAAGACCTTTTTTTTTTTTTTGGAGACCACCTTAACTTTGGCGGAAAAAACCTTTCAATTTCGGATTTCGGCCGAAAAATCACTCTCAATTTCGGTGAAACCTTTTTTTTTTTTTTTTTTTTTCGAGACCACCTTAACTTTGGCGAAAAAAACCTTTCAAATTCGGATTTCGGCCGAAAAATCACTCTCAATTTCGGTGAAGACCTTTTTTTTTTTTTTGAGACCACCTGATTTTGGGCGGAAAAAACCTTTGAATTTTCGAGCTTTCCGAGAAAATTCCTCTCAATTTTCGGTCAAAACGGGTGAAAGTGATTCAAGAACAATGAAAATTCGGGTCAAGGTCGTTAGCACTTTTCTCACTCTTTCAAAATAGCCCCCCCCCCCCTTTTCCAAATCCTGGCTACGCGCCTGGGTATTGCACCAAGCTACCAGTGCTGATCTATAGTACAGTAGGTCTTTTGTGAACCACAAAATTGCGAAATGCAGAGTTGTCACAGGTACGGAGTCATACGGAATAAATCGTACTTTCGCAAATAAAGGAAACTGTAGAAAAAGGTTTGGGGCATCTCTATGTTACCTCAAGTAGTTTTTATTTCTTCAATAAAACTGATTTCGAGCAGTATCTCTTTAATTGTTACACTACAGTACACATATACCACTCTAAAATATTAAAAACTATCTAAAACCCGACAGACTGTTTCACCTATAAAAGGATCATCAGGGGTCTAAAAATAAAAACATACACTGTGATAAAAACTGATACTGATAAAAGTCATAAATACATACTCCAACACTTATTTGTTCTCACCATCTCGCAGTCTTAATTGTTTTTTCATCTTGACCTCGCGCGCGTAATTTTTGCTCCCTTGACTTAGCATCACTGTATTTTACCAGAGTTCAGCAGTACAGCGTTATATTTATGACTTTTATCAGTATCAGTTTTTATCACAGTGTATGTTTTTATTTTTAGACCCCTGATGATCCTTTTATGGGTGAAACAGTCTGTCGGGTTTTAGATAGTCTTTAATATTTTAGAGTGGTATATGTGTACTGTAATCAAGCTCTAACTTTGAACCAGTTATTGAGCACTTTCTGTAACAGGCTGATACCTACCACTACTTTAATTGTTACACTACAACAGTTTTTGCACACATTTTTTAGCTTTTAGTTTTCAAAGCATTTTACCTGGTCGATGAAAGCCTTTATAAAATTCTTGCATATAATCTTGCAACGGCTTTTTGATGTGCTCCTGTTCGAAATTAAAATTTCTGCTGAGTTCCGATGACGTTAAACGATCCACATCCTTATCGATTTGACTAGTGTCACAAGTGTTCCAAATTTCCAGGAGTTTTTTTTCAACATCCTCCATTTTTGGTCTACGTCTGGGATAAAATTGGTTACACTGTTCGATCACATCAGTGAGACTGCTAATGATTTTCTTTGCAGTATTGTTTTGTCCCGTCATTGCATCCTGTACGTATTTAATTTCGCTGAAGCTGTAAATTTTCTTCTCTGGATCCTTCACTTTTTCCAGAAACGAAGAAATTAACCTTGGATCACGACCTGGACGTTTCCAGCCTACCACCTCCAAGACAATTATGCTAAAACTATAGACATCACACGGACGTTTTTGCTGGCAAACTTGATTAAGAATTTCAGGAGCTGCATAAATACGAGTTATGGCATCAGAGTTTCCACTCGTATTTGCAGTGGAAGACTCACTTCCAGTAGATTGACTAGTGCTGTAGGCGGCCATGTTAGCAACACCAAAATCTGTAATTTTGCAGCGCAGCGATTCAGAAAGAACAATGTTTTCTGGTTTGAGGTCTCCGTGCACTAGTCTTTCTTTATCTTTTAATGTGTGAAGATAAGAAATTCCACTAGCAATATCGCAACAAATCCGATGACAAAGTAACTCAGTCAATCGGCACTGGAAGAGCGTTGAAAGTGATCCAAAAGGCATCAGCTCCATAATAATGCCAGGAATATTCTTGTAGTACAAATACCCATCAATTTCAATTACGTTTTTGTGCTTGGCACTATTCAGCAGTGTCATTTCACGGAGACACCTGAATTCACAAAGACAAGTTTTTAGTTTTCAAACTTTTTCATACTTAATGTAAATAGCGAGCTAGCATAGCTGGCAAACGCCCCACTTATTATTTTGTACCCAAAAGGTTTGAGTATTTTAATCTCTCAATTGGAACCCAAATTGAAAAAAATATTTAAGTAGACTTTTTTAATCATTTTTTCAAGATGACAGGACCTCAATATTGTCAATTGGTAAGGAAAAATTCTTGAAAAGAAGTCAAAAATAAATGAACCGCCCCATGAGTTAAACCGCAATCTGTCATGATAGCCAACCCACAAAACGTAGCATGTAGCAGCCTAGTGCAGCGGCTATTTTAAGAAATATCACCTCTCGTCAGCACTTAAACTGTAAAATATTGCATGAGGGGACGTTTTCCAGCCATGACCAGAAGCATTCGAAATGCGGCAGTAATTTGGTGAAAATTTTACCCCAAAGTCAGGAAAAACTCAAGGTTTTTTGCTTATGTTCTTATGGTACGAATATTGCCCCCGAATTAGAGTGAAGACCAAAAAATAAAAATAAAAAAGGTCTTCACCTTACTTTGGTAGTATCTTTGGCCGGAATTTGGGGTTATCAAAATTATTAGCCACTATTTTGCCCAATCGTCCAGGACGATTTCTATCTGTAAGGGGACGCTGAATTCTCCTTAGAGGGATGCGAAATATCGATTGGGGGACGCTAACTCTCGATGGGCCTACAATTTAAGCACTGCCTCTCGTTGGCTGTGGGCCGTTCCTCCGTGCAGTTAAGCCAATGCAGCCTGCTCTTCAAAAAATTCGGGCATCCTTGCTTCAAAATATCACTTCTAGCCTAGCTGACGAGAGGTGATATTTCTTGCAACAACCGCTATACTAGGCTGCTATATTTTGTGGGTAGGCTTATCATGAGAGACATGTGGTGTAACTTTTGGGGTGGTTCATCTCTTTTTTGACTTTTTTCAATCATGCTAACGTCGGAGATATGGGGCCCCAAATTTGCTTTTAGCAATTCCCAGTGATCATGCCATTAAAACATTTATATCGTATAACTAACGGGCTTATATTGCCATATTAAAAAACAAGGTTCCAAGTCCCGGCAGTCCATCAACGAAGGAAAGACATTAATCTACTCTGCCACTGTAGTAATAAGGTGTTGAAACGAGCATGCGAACATGTATGGATTTTAACTTAAACTGTTCAACGCCACCACGCCATTTTGACTAATATTTGCATGTTTAGTCCTAGTCACTTGAAAGCTTGCAGATGCCAACACGGCGCACGCGCAAGTCCCAATAAGTTGAGCAATTAATTAACAAACGTTACACTAACATTCAGTAAGGAGATCGGGGTTAAATGTAACACGTTGAAGTTTTAACAGCTGCGATTGCGCTCCTCTCGAAGGAATTGAAACCACATGATTAATAGAAAATATGGCCCTTTTCTATTACAACTCACATGCTTTTTTCGAAAAAGTTGCAGTAAAAAAGAAAACAGTAACTAAAAACAAACATTTTTAGGGATAAAAGTAAATTTTTGGAGTAAGTTTTGCTTTTGCTTAAGGACGTTAAAATACACTTCGTTTAAGCGATACCATAAAGAAGCGTGTAGGTTACTTTAAGTTTACAACAACAACATTGAATTACTGCTCGGTCTAGTGTCTTTGAGAAGGTCAATGTTCATTCACCAAGGGCTGGACTGGGGTCAGTTGTAACACAGCTACCTGGGATGCATTTTAACACTTTATAAGATAAATTTTGAGATTAGCATAATTTTGGTTTTTTACTTGATTGCACAGAATATAAGGTACAACAAAGCTGCAGTCAATACGGAGTTTTAAACGAGGACTAAAGGCAAAATCAATGGGGGAGTCTAATGTTAGGCCTTTTGCATAAATCTAGATTGGCGTTCACTCCATCCTTCTTGACTCAGTCGTTCCAAAGATATTCTACTTCAAGCATAACGTATGGCCTTTAATGTTATAATTTTTATTGGCAACCCTGACGTTGATAACCTTAGCATTGTTAGCGACGCCATCCCAGTTGGTAATAGATATCCGAGCTGGTAATAGAATGGGCTGCTTGGTAGCCTAGATAACAAACGCCTAAGAACAAGCGAGTGTAAGGCTGTGTAGTAGTAGGCCATTGTTTCCAACTTAATCGGAAAAGTTTATTCGAGGGTCACAAATTACTGTAAGCAAATGCAATAAGCCTAATCAAGACGGTACTGCAGTCTTATTATCAGGGATGAGTGTTACAGGAAACTTGGCCACAGTCTTAAACTTGCGCAAAACCGACCAGCTGAGAAAACAGTCACAGTTGGTTTTAACAGCAAAAAAATATTAACGTTCTTTATGAATGATTTAACATTATTTCAGCTTCAAGCTTTTACGAATAGCATTATTAGAAAAGATAAATAATTATCGAAACAAAATAACAAATAATCCAATTTCGCAATATAACGTTCACAAATTAATCAAATATCGAAAATAAATGCACGAAACCATAGGCGTAGCCAGGATTTTTGATTGGGGGGGGGCCCAAACCACAAATCACACGCAATGACGTCATCAGAAATTTTCGAAAAAGTAATTTTTTGTGGGGCAAACATATCGTAGAATGGAAGATCTGAAGCCGTAGCCTGATGGCACTTTGCCAGGATTTTGGTAAAGGGAGAGGGCGAAAAGTAATTGTTGAAAAGTGTAAAAGTCTAACTTGGAAGACGTGTTGAGTAAGCTAGTGTACTCAAACGTATCACAGACGGGGGTCTGGGGGCAGAGCCCCCAGCCGCCGATGGCTATGGGGGTCTGGGGGCAAAGCCCTCAGCCGCTGGGCGATTTTTGTAGGTTTTTGGAAAAAAAAAGCTATTTAAATCCCATTGGATCATATTTCGCACGAGTTCAGAGCCATTTCAAACAACTAGATTTTTAACATTTCAAAGCCAATCGAAAAAATTTAGTTATTCAATCCTCTTTTTGCAATTAAATCCCAAAACACGCTTAGAATCTTGCATTATGGTGTAAAATTTTAATTGTAAGTGATTTGATCTATAGGGGGAAGTAACGAACATTGCCTCCTGCAATATTTTAGCAGTAAATAATTAAGTTTATAATAACGTTAAACGAGGGCCTGGGGTGGCAACTTTTAGGTCAAAACTCTTAGATTTCTCACAGGTTTTGCATATAAATTGTTAAAAATTTGCATTAAATAAAACCCGGAAACCTTGGTCGTCAGTCAGGGGCCCTTGGGCTCCCTGGTTGCCAGTTAGAGGCCCCGTAGCCCCTTGCTTGTCGGTTAGGAGCCCAGGCCCCCTGGTTGTTAATTACGGGCCCCGGGGCCCCCTGGTCGTCAGTTAGGGACTCCAGGACCCCTTGGTTGTTGGTCAGGGGCCCTGGGGCCCCCTGGTCGTCAATTAGGAGGGCCCCGGGGCCCCTCGTTGTTGGTTAGGGGGCTCCTGGCCCCCTGGTTGTTGGTTAGGGGCCTCCTGGTTGTTAGTTAGAGTCCTGGGGCTCCCTGGTTGTGAGTTAGGCACTCCGGGGCCCCCTGGTTGTTGGTTAGGAGCCCTGGACCCCTGGTTGTCGTTTAGTGGCCCCCTGGTTGTTGGTTAGGGGCCTGGGCCCCCCTGGTTGTCAGTTAAGGGGCCCCCTGGTTGTTGGTTAAGTTCCGTTGGTTATTAGTTAGAGGCCCTGGGGACCCTGGTCGTCAGTTATGGGCCCCCTGGTTTTCAGTTAGGGGTCCCGGACCCCTGGTTGTCGGTTAAGGATTCCAGGCCCCCCTAGTTGTTAGTAAGGGCCCCCTGGTTGTTAGTTGGGGGCCCCGGGACTCACTTGTTGTCATTAATATCATTGTTAATTACTGTTATGTGCGTAATTACTGAAAAAAAAACTGCAACTAAACATCGCCAGGCTATGTTGTCATAACTTTTTGTCGTTAGTGGTATTTTGATTGGAGGGGGGGGCCCGGGCCCCCTAGGCCCCCCCCCTGGCTACACCTATGCACGAAACTCAACAACTATTTGAGACGATAATGCACAGAAATCGTATCAAGAAATCAAAAATCAAATAGTTGAATTTATCTCAAATATATTTCAACAATTGAGGTAATTAAAATAATTTGGCATTTTTGCAAGGGCATTTATTGAGAAAAATTATAAAAAATAGAATAAAAATCACGTGGAAAATTTAAGGGAAAAAAGGCTATTTTTTGTAAACATTTTCCCAAACAAATTTTGTTTTTCAAAAGTGGGTGAATTATCCATAGCATCTGGCTTGACTAATCATATTGGAAAATACTAAGATAGATGCAAAACAGCAATCAAACTTGTCACTACATTTCCGTGAATAATAGTAAAACCAAGATAGACAAACAGAGAAAGTAACTTGTTTTTTTATCATAATCGCTACTCACCAATTTTGCGGCTCAGAAAGAAAAAAAACTAAAACATGACTGACTAAGCAAAACAGTTCGCCAACTACAATCGGGTTAAGTAAGCATGACATCACTTATTAATGATGGATATTGGCGTGTTTTTTTTATGTTACGAATGGCTTTCTATTTGAATACGTAATAATTGAATCCCGCAAGGCGAAAGATTTTTTGTTTGAATACAAAGCCAGCTAACCTGCTGTAACAATAACTTTGTAACAATAACTGTAACAATTCAATTTATTTGTTCACTTGAGTTCAAGTTCCAGAAACTTAACACCAATAAAAAATAATAGTAATAATAAATATCGACACGCACAAATACAATGAATATTAATGCCAATCAAGGAAATAAATGTGGACTAATTTACTATAACACTTGACAGAAGTAATTGTCGATGAATGCGTGGAAATTAATAAACTATTCCAAAAATATGAGTACTGTAGATTAAGTTACTTACTATCAAGCAAACAGGACAGCAAAAGACCTTTTTCGGGTCATCGAGTCAAGCTGCCCTTACAATTAATTAATTATTGTAATTGTTATTAGTTTTTTGAGGGGTAATTTTTTCACCATTTTTAAAACAAAGAAAAAAACAACTAAGTATTCAACCAAAAAGATAGCAGTTAGCATAAGGAAAGAGCACACTTGGGCTTACCTCGAGTTTATCAAGACTGTGAGTACTTCAATAATTACTTAGCATGGACAATTTATTTGTTTGCTAAATGAGTATTTTGGTAATTGTTTGAAAGTTGGTGAAATATTATTCCATATTTTTACTCCAATGTACGAGCAAGATCGTTGCCCGTTTCGAGTTTTAGCTCGTTCCAAATAAAAATTGTCTGCAGTAATTGATCTCGTTTTGTATTCATGATGTTTGCTAGCACATTTAAAATAATTGTCGAAATTTTCAGGTAACATGGAGTGATAATAAGAGTACAAAATTTTGCAATTTCTAGTTCAAAAATGTCTTTCACTTTCAATATTTTCATGGATTTAAACAGAGTACACATTTTTGCTTTATCTCTTACAAATTTGAAGTTCATAATACGGATGATGTTGTTTTGCAGCACTTGAATCTTTTCTGAGGAAGTTTGACAAGCACTGCCCCATGAAATAATTCCATACTTTAAATACGGATAAGCAAAACTGTAATATAACTTGATTAGTGTTTGCTTGTTAACGTAATGTCTGATTATAGATAAAATTCTGGCTGCATATGACAATTTTTTGATTACACAGTCAATGTGTGCTTTCCAATTTAAATGTTTATCTATCATGACACCCAAATATTTTATGGATTCCACAGATGGAATTATATGTTTGCCTATTTTTATGGTAAAGTTTTTCCAGGAACTTGAGTGACATTTTGGTGCACAAACAAAGTATGTTGTTTTGGTGTAATTTAGAGAGAGCCTATTATATTTCATCCAGTCATCAATAAAAGTAAGTTCGTGATTTACTTGCTACTGAAGATGAGCTTTATTTTTATTTTTTAGTATTAGAACTGTGTCATCAGCAAACATGTTAACTTGAAAGTTTGTATGAAGTGGCAGACCATTTATGTACAAAGAAAAGAGTAGAGATCCCAGAGTAGAGCCTTGTGGTACCCCACACACTATCGTACTAGCTTTTGATGGAATATTGTTGCAAACAGTGAACTGTTGACGATTAGTTAAATAACTGGAAAGAAGATTACGGATATTTCCTCGAATACCATATAAATAAAGTTTATTAAGAAGTAATTTGTGATTTACAGTGTCAAAGGTTTTTGACAAATCCAAAAACAAACAGCATGAATTGTAACCATCATTTCGATTTTTTAGAAGTTGGTTATATAGGTCTGTTACTGCCATTTCAGTAGAGTAACCACAACGAAAACCAAACTGCTGTTTAGTAATTACCTTATTTTTTGAAAAAAATAACTCAAGTCTTGAACATAGCAACTTTTCAAAAATTTTTGAAATAGGTGACAAAAGAGAGATAGGTCTATAGTTACTGGCTGTATCTTTTTGTTTGGCTTTGTAGATTGGGACTATTTTTGCATTTTTTAGAGAATTAGGAAAAATTTTAGAGAATTAGGAAAAAACACCGTATGATATTATTTGCTTAATGACTAATGCTTGCTATGCAAGTTTTGTTGGTCACACATTCACACACGTGCTGGAGTGACAAGCAAAACTAAAAGAATTTTACTTTGAAGAGTACTTCAAACATGGTGCTTTTTTTTTATTTTAACCTAAATTTTATATCTTTCAAGATTAATAACAAGCACCTTAACTAATCTTGCTCCCATGAGAGTGTGTGTACTAGTAACCAGTACTGATAACTACTATATACGATGCTGATTGTATAAATGTCACAAAGCTGTTTCTCTTCTTCTTTTAAGTTTAAATGTTACTATGCTAAAAAGCATAGGTGGGCACAAGTCCGTTAATCGTTAATCCGTTAATAACGAAGCTAACTTTCTCATTAACTTGTTAATCCGTTAAAAAGTTTTTTCATGTTAACGGACTAAATTAACTTCCGTTAAGTTTTGTTAACGGACTAAATTAACTTCCGTTAAGTTCTGTTAACTTCCGTTAACGTTTTTATCGTTAATATCTCACTTCATTTGTTTATCGTACCAGTACAAATCAGTTTGCTCTGGTAACAATTGTTGCGTAATAACAAAAGTTTTATAGAAGAAAGCAAAGAAAGATTGTATTCATTCGATTCAGAACAAGCTGGCGAACGGACGTGCTTTTTTAAGTAGCAGTTGAGCAAATTTTAGCACGCCTTGCGCTGCAAATTTTCTGGCAAAGCTTCATCAGCTGGTAGTTTGCTGTAGTACTGTGTTGATTCACTGCATGATGAAAATGGAAGCAAAGTTGGATAAAGTACTGAAAGCCATTCAAGAACTAACAACTAGGATTGATTGTTTAGAAGCTAAATTGGACAAATTTTAGCTTAAATATGAAACGTTAAACGAAAAATTTACTGAGCAACCCGAGAGAATAACTGATTTAAAACATCAAATTGACGATAAAGCCGATCAAGAAGATTATGACAAGCTGCTAAAAAAAATCGATAAACTAGAAAAAGAAGCCTTAATGCGTGAATCGTATAGCAAGAGATTAAACCTCCTAATCCATGGCCTAAAAGAAAAGAAAAGCAGCGAAAATGAAACGAAATTAGAAACCTCTGAAATTTTTAATGAATTTTTATTAAATGGCCTCCAAGTAGATCCGACAAAAATTCAACTGGTCGATATTCACCGTCTTCCACAACACCCTGTGTCGAGAAACGGTAAAAGAGTGACCCGACCTATTATAATAAAGCTGGCAAATGCAATGGATAAACAAACTATTATGGCAAACCTTAGGCATTTGAGACCCTATAACGAAGCACTGAAACGGTTTGACCACGAAGCTAGGACAAACTACAAAACAGAAACAATGAAGCCTAAGAAAGTATTTGTTGCAGAACACTTGCCGCAGAAATTTTATGAATAGAAAATGAATTTAATGTTCAAATTCAAAGAGGCTCGTGAAGCTGGTGATAGAACCAGATGGGGAGTCTTAAATGGATCTTACTGCCTTTTCATAAATGACAATAAAGTCGATCCTAGCTCTCGCTAAAATTTTTTTTTCCTAACCCGTCTATTTGTTATGTTTGTTTAGTGCAGATGGGGTGAATAGAACGTTGGCAGCTATGAGTTTGAATCTTCCCTGTTCATTGATTTGACGATAATCTATCCTGATGTCTGATTTGTCTTGTTTTTTTTTTTTTAACGTTTTAGTGTACACATGTGCTTTCTTATAGTGCCCAGTGCTCATTTCATTCTGATTTTTGTTCACGCCGCTTAACATGCCTACCTTTTTGAGCCTAATTATAAATTATTTCTAGAGACTAAGCATGCCTTTTTTTTTCCCTTACAGTTTATGAGCGGACACGAAACACAATGAATCGGAGCTAAAAGGTGGGCATGTGTACTGACAGTGGCTGCTACTGACTGCCAGTTTAGTTCCAATGTTTTATAAGTGTGCAGCTGCGTGGGCTCGCTGTTATTTGATCTACTGTGACTCTTCCGTTTCTCTAGCTTATCAATATCAATGGCACTCGCAAGCTCTGATGATGGAGATCTGCAGGATTTCCTTTGTTTGAGTCGGGCAGCCACTCCATTTTTTCGTGACCAGGACGAACTTACTGACAATATTTTTAGCGATTTAACAAGCAAAATTAGAAAATGTGAATATCTTGATTCTAGTTGTAAACCTTTAAACCCTGAACCCAAAAATACTTTGTTATTACTTCATGTCAATGTACGCTCATTGCATAAAAATTTTGACATGTTTTACGAATTTATTGACTCACTAAACCAACCTCCTCACATTATCTGTTTGTCTGAAACCCGCATTAAGCATGAACCTCTCATTAATATTGAATTAAATAACTACAGCTTTATTCATGCAAACAGCAAAACCAATGCAGGAGGCGTTGCAATGTACATTCATGATAGTGTGAAATTCGAAGTTTCCCCAAAGCAATATGAATTAGCCAATGCTGAATCTTTGTGGATTTCTGTCTCTGATAACAATCAGGCACCTTCTTATATAGTGGGGATCATTATAGACACCCCACTACAACTGACGTTGATGTCTTCATTGAAGAATTGTCAACTTGCTTGACTAAATTTAGTAATAATAACTCAACTTTTTATATTCTGGGTGATTTGAACATTAATTCTTCCTCAATTTATCGATCCCCATCAGCTAAAAGATTTCTGAATATGTTGCTCTCTTGTGGCGCTTTTCCTCTTATTACAAAACCAACTAGAATAACGTATAATTCGGCAACAATTATAGATCACATAATAACTAATGATTATGAATATTGCATCATTCCTGGTATTGTGAAGACAATTGAAATTAGTGGCCACTACCCTATATTATGTCAAATTGACGCGATACGATCTTCTCGAAAATCAGAGTCTAGACAATCCTTTTATCGCGATAAATCAAAATTTAATCCGAATGTTTTCAATGATAATATGAACGATAACTTAATTGATTTTTTCATCCAATTACCCTCTATAACTATCGAAAACTTCAATGAAATATTTAACATGTTTGTAGACCAAATAAGGCAAGTTGTCAACAAACATGCCCTTTTAAAAAAGGTCTCTCGAAAGCATAAAAGACTGCAGAAAAAACCTTGGTTGACAACAGAACTTCTGAGTTCTATTAATATGAAACGCAAATTGTATAAAACTCATTTTTTAAATGGAAATCCCGTGCAAAAGATATTTTATAAGAAATTTTCGAACAAATTGACTAAACTGAAAACCCGCGCCAAACATCTTTATTTCGAAAAGGAACTGCTGAACCATAGTGGAAATCAAAAAAAAAACCTGGTAAACTTTGAAATCACTCTTACCCAATACTGACACATCAAAAAAAATGTTTAATGGACAAAACTGCGATCCAACCAAACTATTCCAAAAAGCGAATCAATTTAATAATTTCTTCTACTCTGTTGGGGAAGATTAAGCTAAAAAAGTTTCTTTGTTTCAAACAGTAGACTACTCGTTATATTTAAGACATCGTGTTCCAAATTCTATTTTTTTTTGAACCTCCAACAGTTAATGAAATTATAGCCTGCATTGGTTCCCTCAAAGCAAACAAAGCTGTAGGTTATGATAACATTCCTGCTTATTTTCTGAAAGTGGCTGCACCCATCATTGCTCTTTACCTATGCTTTTTAATTGATTATGCTTTTTAAATGGAATTTTTCCTGTTAACTGCAAAATTGCTAAAGTTATTCCCATTCATAAAAAAGGGAAAAAAGATAATCCAAGCAACTTTAGGCCGATCTCAATTTTGACTTGCATATCAAAAGTAATTGAAAAAATGATATATAAACGAGTTTTTTCTTTCTTATCAAAAAATGATGTCCTAGCCCCACAACAATATGGGTTTCAAAAAAATATTTCTACTATTTATGCAATCTTAGAACTTTTAACAGCCACTTACGACAATATCAATGCAAACAATTATACGGGAATACTGTTTCTTGATTTAACGAAAGCATTTGATACAGTCTGTCACCAAACTCTCCTTGCTAAACTACAGCATTATAATATCCGTGGTCCAAGTCATCAACTAATAAAATCGTTTCTGGAAAGAAAACAATTTGTTTCAATTAATGGTGTCAATTCAGATCTACAGCATAATAGCTTCGGCGTACTTCAAGGTTCAACACTTGGTCCTTTACTTTTCTTGATTTATATAAATGACTTACCTAATGCTGTCCTGGGTTCTACAACACTTTTTGCCGACGACACCTGCCTTATGTTAAGGAATTCAAATCTCTTGACCCTACAAAATGATTTAAACTCTCAAGCCTCCTGTTTAAATAAATGGTGTAAATCTAACAAATTGACCATTAATCCACAAAAATATCATATTCTTGCAATTTCTCCAAAATCGAACAAAAATGTAACTGACTATTTATTAAACTTGATGGAACCTTTATTAGTGCTGAAAATAGTGTTAAATATCTAGGAATCAATCTTGACTTGAACCTGAACTTTCACAAGCACATTGAAGTTATTGAAAATAAATTGTCTAGGTCCTTAGCTATATTGTTTAAACTAAAACCAGTATTACCTCAAAATGCGCTTCTAAGATTATATTATGTTAAGGTTCATCCTTATTTGATTTACGGACTAGTTGCCTGGGGTTCAACTTTCTCTTCTTACATAGAAAAACTTAACATATTACAAAATAAAGCAGTTAAACTAATCGGTGGAGGAAATCACCTCAATAGGGCTTCCCCATACTATTCAAAACTAAATATTTTAAAACTCCCCGACTTATATAAACTTGAAATTGCTAAACTCGTACATAGATTTATGCATAATACCCTTCCACAATCCTTCTCTAATTTTTTTACAAAGATAGGTCAAGTCAACACTCGTACAACAAGATCTTCTTCTAACCCCAACAATTTATATATACCTTGCTATAAAAGTAACAGGATTCAGCGAAGTATCAAACATCAAGGTGTAAAAGTTTGGAACTCAATTCCAGTTGAAATTCAAAATCTACCCAAGTCACGCTTTAAAATCAAATTGAAATCACATTTAATGCAAGCTTATCTAAAAGAAATAAATTGATTTTATCTTGAACATTTGCGGAAAACTGGTCAGCATTCAACCTGGTTACGACCTTCTATCCGTCTGTTCTATATTAAACCGTCAAAGAGCAATCCGGGTGGCTGCTCGACTCGAAGACCGAGAAGGTCCCTTCGCAGCCTCCCAGTTTCCATTCGTGTACCTAATTTCCTTGTCAAATCCTTGACTTTGTTTTTTGTTTGTTTTTTGACGCGAGTGGCGACAAATAAACTTCTGTTACCTCTGTTACCTCTGAAAGAAGCTCTTTTTTGTGGCAAATAATAGCCTGCAGCCTCATAAGTCTAATTATCGCTGTTTACAATTTCCAAAGGTTTTCCGATTGCAGCTTCGTTAGTGCATTTGAACTTATTTTTATCTTGAAATTAAATTTGACGGTAAAATGTTACTTCCAAAACACAAAAAGACCACCACAGCAATAAATATTTGCTTACAATCAGCTCAACAGCGTCAATACGTGTTCTAGAAGCGAGTGAATAAAAGAAATGTAAATTACACGCAAAATATTAACGAATTAACGGACTTGATTAACTTCCGTTAATTAAAGCTGAAAATAACGGATTAACGTTAACGGAGATATGAAGTTTGTTAACGGACTAGTGGTTAACGAAGTTAACGTTTTGCATTAACTTGCCCACATATGCTAAAACAGGATAACAATGCTTTTTTTAGACATTTCTGCCATTTTTCAAGATGATGCAATCAATAATATTTCAGGTTTATAAGAATTAACTATTTAAACAAAAACCTTTTCCAGATCAGATACCGGTATCAATAAAAGTAAATAAAAAAACTGCTATATTTTCAAAAAATATGAGCAACGTAGATTCAGACGGAAAAAAAAATTCACAGCGACGCGCCTACACCCCAAAGGTTTTCCCGGAAGTTGGACTCTTGTCAAATTTCTAAATTGAATTTTCAATACAAAGCAGTCATATTTTTGCAATTTTGACTTTAAAAATAAATTTCTTGACTCCAAAAACTCCAATGTACCAATTCTCAGGCATCAGATTGCTTCAAAAAGGGAATTACAACACCATTTTCAAAAATCGGGAGCAAAATTTCCTTTTTAGAGGCCAAAAATTCAAAAGAAAATAACTTGAAAAGCACGTGAGGTTTTGGAAAAAAAATTTATTCATTATCATTTTTTGATAATTTCAGCTTAAAAAAACAAAATTTTATTATGCAAAAAACATAGTTACAAAAAACTTAAAAAATTTGCATTAAGCATGGAATGACCCCTCATTGAATACAATGATGTGCATTGTGACTCATTGCTGAAGGTTTTTTTTTTCTTTTAAGCTTTATTTTACCCATATACCCTGAGGTTATGTTCAACCTACATTATTAATCTAGCTGTTTTCTGCATGTGATTATTCAAAATTTTTAATAACAGTTTTCTGTTTTTTCCCTTGTAAATTTTGTACCTTTTCGGAACACTATTACATCAAGATACAGCATTGTATTTGTATGTAATTAAAGGATCGTGGGAGGTGAAAATTCGTTATAATTGCGACGTTGCGGTATCTGAGTTCATGAAGACAGAGAAATAAAGCTTTTTAGTAGTGTACTTACGGGGTGTTACAAAATACTCGGCTGGGTGTTACAACCTACTCATGGATGGGTAAAATGTAAATTTTTTTCTACGATTTCAAACGGAGATTTTTGAGAAATTCGAAAAGAAAGCAACAGAAAATTATTTCACAAATAACGCCCAAAGCTTCTAGTATTATGAGTCAAAATTATATTTATAACGCGTTAAATTTGAATAAAGTTACAGCAAAGAACGTAAAAAGTGTTACAAACATCCCCAGGCTCCCATATACTACTTTACACTAAAGTCAAATTTGCTTGATAAATTCAAGGTCTCTACTATTACAATTTTCAAGTTCAATTGCTTACGAAGTAATGCTAAATTTTAGCATACGGTAACAGTATTAATTTAATATCAACACTAGCTTAAACCTTTTCAACAAAACCTTTGAAAGCGTATGCATTACATAGCAATTTACTTGTTTATTAAGCCTTTATCCGCGTTTAATTTGAATAATTTGATGGCTACATATTTCCGTTTGTAGAATCCAGAAATAACTATACCAAATTCACCTTCACCGAGTTTGTCAGCAGTTCCATCAACTTCAACATAATGGACAGCTTTTACTGGCACCTGAAATAAAAAAAACATAAGATTAATTAATCTCTATAAAATCATTTACTTTGCAATAAAGCTTTAATACTGTATTTTGTTTTGATGACTCTTTAATTCATAGATGATTAAATGTCATTCAAGTCGTTTTTCTTGTAAATATTGTACCATGAAGCAAATTTGGCAATTTATAAAAAAATTTTTTGCACGAGTTTCAGTTCTTTTCGTCCCAGAAAGCATTGAGAAAAACGCAATTTTTTTTTTTAGACAAGGGAGAACCGCTTTGCAAACATTTCCAACTTTGAAGTGCGTCAAAGCAGTTTGCAATTCACTGACTACAGCAGCTCACGAGTCGACGACTTCGTGGGTGCATGCTGATGACTGCATAGCAAGCTTAATTAGACGTAACATCCGGACCCAAAGGACACGTCCCAATGCGGTCAACCGGCTCGGTTGAACAACCTATCAAGCTACTGTCCAGTTTGACTTAATAACCAAAAACTTCCACTTGTGGATACGTTGGGGTGTGTGCATGCTTGCTTCGAGGGCTTGCTTCTATCATTCAAGCGCTTGCTTCTATGATGAACAGACGTGTTTCACGAGCTGTTAGTTTCTAACAAAAGCTAGCTGTTGGTTTCACATCAACTCTGCATTTCAGCCATCGATCAACAAGCTTGATTTAGATCACCTGCAGCAGAACCTAACTTAGTCGGCAGTATGACCTGGAGGGTAAAGGCTTCGTTTTTACGACAACCCTGATCGAATGATCTGGGTTCAACCCGCACCTCGGTCACGCTGTTGCATCCTTTGATAAGACGCTTTACGATAATTATCTCTGCTTGGTACTTTAAAACAAGCTGCGAATTCAATGGACAAGAATTCGAAGAAATCCACTGGAACATTGGATTGTCAGAAACTCCTAAACAGGTGCGAATTCCTCCAATCACGAAGTAGTCAATGCATTGAAACATGTGCGGATTGTCCAATAAGTAGCGTCTGACGCTGTCCGGTGACAGGAGGATAAATATGCGCTACAGCGACAACAAGTTACCTTTATTTTATTGAAATACTGTTCACGAGCAACTGAAATTGAAAAGAAAATTGATTTGCTGTTACACCCTGTTAATAAATTAATACAAAGAATGGACAGGTTAAAGAAAGGTTTAGCAAAGTTGAAAAAAGAGCCGAAAACAATGAAGAAAAAATTGAATGTCTCGAGAAAAATCAAACTAATCTTAAAAGTGCTTCAACTGAACTTCACGAGAAATTTGACTCTTAAAAGCCGCAAGCAAGGATATTAAAAAGCAAGTCAAGCACGAGTTATTGAGCCGCGATCTTTACAATATGAGGTTCAACTACACTATTCAGGGAATCAATGAGAATCCCAGTAATAAATGGGAAACTCGTGATCAAACCGAGTGGCTACTCTGAATTTTTTTGGATGAAGATCTCCAAATAGCAGAGTTACAAGTTACAAGTTTATTTCATAGCACTGCTCAAGACAAAAAAGAACAACTGAGCTGGTAAAATTAAACTAAATAACTATCACCAAGTTAATATTAAGGAGAGCAGCGACAAAGAGGCTACGTAGGGATCATGAGGTCTTCGAGACAGTATCCATCTCTGTTCGTCCTGAAGAAGATAACGTTGAATTCTAAGATAGTCGAGGTTAAAAGAGAAAAAAAAACAGGCAACTAAAGAATCCAAGGTGCTAATATTAGCTATTATGAATCAACCAGTATGAATGGAAACAACATCACCACTGTAAGCTAAAGCTACAGGAACCACAACGCAAATCGCATCTACTGTACGTTACAGTAAATAAAAGCAGTTGAATAAATTATAACTTACACTAACTTGGTTTTGGGAGTGTAGAACGACAAATTTATAAGTAAGTAAGTAAGTAAGTTTATTGTTCAGCGCACATAAAGATGCACACTGTGGATGCAGCAGAAGAGCAGAGCTCACCGAGCTACTGCACCCACTTATACTTACAAAAAACACATGAATGCAATTCACACTTGCAGAAAACACAAAAAGCAGAATTATTTAACAGTAAAAAGGTATCACATCACAACAATTATCAGACAACTATACAGTAGGCACAAGCCAAAGCAGAAGCCCAAGCCGTGAGTAAAGTATCAAGTCGAAGAACAAATAGCAGGAATATATATACAAGCTATATACAATATTGTCTAGATGACAAAAAAATCAAATGGCAGTAACATTCTGCAGAGATTGAAGGCAAGCAATCATATGTCGAGCACAAAAAAATAAAATAAAATGAAAAAAAGAATTGTTTACGATACTATTGGTAAGCTACAGCACTAGTAAATGTCGATGCAGAGTTCAATGAAATTAATTAATAGTAGCATCCTAATAGCAGCTTGGTGTACTCTTTTTTGAAACGATAGTATGAATTTAATTTTAGCTGAGAATCTATTTGATTCCAGAGTCGAGCACCAAGGAATTTAATCGAGTTTTTACCAGAATTCGTTCTAACAGAGTTGACAAAATAGTTTTCGTTTGACTTACTTCTTGTATTGTAGTGGTGAGCATTGTCAATGGATAAAAAGTATGTTTCAAAAATTTCTGGTAGATCGTTTACATGATAAAGGTACATGAACTTTCCCAGCTCTAATTTATATACGTCATTAATTTTAAGAATTTTATATTTTTGATATAAGGTGTTATTCTTAACATGATCTTCCACCGTAGTTTTGTTGATGATTCTCATGACTTTGTTTTGAAGTATTTGAAGGGGGTGTAAGGTGGTTTTAGTTGCACTTCCCCAACCAAGTATTCCATACAGCAAATATGTATGGAAGAAAACGTAATATAACGCAACAACATTTTTTTCTTTTAGATAATAGCGCATTTTGGCTATAATGCCTGCTGCTGTAGACAGTTTCTTCTGTAAATATTGAACATGTGGTTTCCAATTAAGATTTTCATCTATAATTACTCCTAAGTATTTAGCTAAGTGACACTTTCCTAGTTGAATTCCTCTTATAGACACACTAAATTCGTCAGTATATGTATTTTTAGCAAAAGGTTTTATTAACAAGTATTTTGTCTTGGAATAGTTTAATGATAACTTATTAGCATTAAGCCAATGTTCTACCTTGACTAATTCAGAATTTACTTTAACTTTAAGAGATTTCACGTTTTTATCAGAAAGGATCAGTGCTGTATCATCAGCAAAAAGTCTGGTTTCGAATTTTGATATTTTTGGCAGATCATTTATATAAATAGTGAATAATAACTGTCCTAAAACCGATCCCTGTGGCACTCCACATGATACATTTTGTTGCTTTGAATACGTGTTATTGATGTAAACAACTTGCTTGCAGTTGGTCAAATAATCACGAAATAATTGTAAGAAGTTACCTCTTATTCCATATTTTTGTAATTTGCTTAGTACAATTTGATGGTCTACAGTATCAAAAGCTTTTGATAAATCCAGCAGAATTAAGAATTATACTAATCAGAAGAGTGAAAAGATATGATTTGAACATTTTTTAAAATTTCGAAATGATGATTTTCTTATGTTAGTTGGGACAAAGTTCCAAATTTTAGCACCGGTAAATTTGATGGATTTTTGGGTTCTTTGCAGTCTAAATAACGGCGTCTGTACGTTTTCGATGGTGGTAGATCTAGTTGAATAAGAATTTTTTATAATATGAAATAATTAGATAGATTTATAGGAAGATTCATGCTGCTGTGTCTGTGCACGAATTTGGCGAGTTCAAATTGAAATAATAAGGATATAGTAAGAACATTAATTTTTTTAAACAAGGGAGAAGCACTATTGTTCCATTCTCTACAGGTCACGATTCTCATTGCTTTATTTTGCAATCTATTAAATTTAAGAAGATACGAAGGATAGATATTTCCCCAATGCTAATATTCCATAATTTAGATGAGATTGAATTAAAGCATAATAAAGTTTAAGAAGAGGATCTTGAGGTAGAAAATATTTTAATTTGCTAAGAATTCCCACAGATCTAGGCAACCTTATTTTTAAGAACTTTAATATGGCTTGAAAAAGTTAAGTTAAGGCCTAACAGTATACTAAAGTACTTTGCTTTATTAACTGATTTAATAATGCCGTCATTACATTGTATATCAATGTTAACAAAGGGAGAATTGAGCTTTGGAGTTATTATTAATAAGTTTGATTTAGTAGGATTGAGTGTTAGTTTATTAGCTCACACCCACATACTAATTCTATTGATTTCAGAGGTGTGCGATTATTTTAATTGATTCAATGAGGGAGATGTTACCATGAGGCAGGTGTCATCTGCAAATAACCGTGAAGTGGAATTAATGCTGTGGGATATGTCATTAATATAAAACAAGAATAGAAGTAGACCTAACGAAGATTCTTGGGTTACTTCAATGTTTATATTACGTAGAGAAGAATGAGAGTTTTCAATACTAAGCAATTGAGATCTGTTTTTTAAAAATGATTTAAAAAAAGTCATTAACAATTTCCCTTCACCCATAATGATGTAGTTTTTGAAGAAGAATGTAATGATCCACAGTGTCAAAGGCTTTGGCTAAATCGAGTTGTACCAACCCTGAATATAATTTATTTTCTATATCATCATAACAAGTAGATAGAATATCAATTATGGCATGAGAAGTAGAATAGTTTTTTCTGAAACCGTATTGAGTTGGGATCAGGACATTTTCGTGATTTAAGAAATCGGTAGTTTTTGAGTAGGCCAATTTTTCTAAGATTTTTGAGAGAAATGACTGGAGAGAAATGGGGCGATAGTTAGTGACATTAGTTTTGTCACCAGCTTTAAATATGGGAATCACTTTTGATATTTTTAGACAAGAAGGAAATATTCCAAATGTTAGGCAAGCATTACACAACAGCGCCAGTACAGGTGCAATGACCGCAGCAGCAGACCTTAAATACGTTACATCGATACCATCAGAGCCACAACTCTTGTTGGAATTAAGTAGATTAATGGTATTATAGACTTCCATTGAGGTTACAGGGCTAAAAAACATTGACGAGGAAACACGCCTTGTTAAATGCATATTAAATAGAGGCGAATTGCCAGCATCAACTATATCAGAAAGCTTTTTACCGATACCACAAAAGTGATAGTTGAATTCTTTAGCGATTGCATCCGTGTTGTTAATTAAACCATTTGCTGTATTGATCCAATTTGGAGAACTAAATTTAGGCTTTTGAGGAGTCAACGACTTTATAATAATCCAAAATTTACAAATATCATTTCTGGAGTGCACTATTTTATCTTGAAGATATTGTTTTTTAGTATTCTTTTTCATTTTAGTTAGTTTATTAGCGAATTGTTTGTAAATACATTTTTGTTCTTCTGTGTCTTCGACATAATGCGTAGCATAAAGTTTTTGTTTTTGCTTGATTAGACCCAAAAATCCCTTTTGTAATCTAAGGTTTAGTTAACAATCTTCGCTTTTTGCGCAATACACACTTTAGTGGTGCATGCTTGTCGATGCATGCTCTGAAGATACTAACAAAATTTTTGAAATTGATTTCGATTTCACCGATGGTATTCAAAGTATTACTATCTAAGAATTCAGTCATTAACATTTGTAAATCAGCATTAAAGTCATCTTTTCTGAAATGACTCAAGTCTCTGTAATAGATAGGTTGCTCACAATGCTTGTTTTACTGTTCTTGTCTATTATTTGTTAGTACACATGCTACAGGATAGTGGCCACTTATATCACTTAAGAAAATAATGGGATATATAATGTCTGTTGTATCATTTGCAATTATATGTTTTATAATAGTTTGCAATTTATTGGTCATGCGGGTAGGTTTGTCGATCAACGAGAAGGCCCTATTGCTGGCAACCATTTGAGTATGATTGGAGGCATTACTACAGCAGTTCATGGGGTTAACATTATTGTTGAGGTCACAGCAAATATAGTATTTTTGAAAAGTTTGGTTATTTTGAAAAAGTTTTCCATTTAGCGCCAAAACAAAATCATTAGCATCACCTTTAGGATGACGACCTGTAATGCCTAGGTTATAAATTTCTTGTGAGGATTTATCAATGATTTGAAGTCAAAGGTCTTCACAGTTGGACTGCAATAAATTTTTACCTAGAACTGTAGCAGAAAAATTTTCAGAGACATAAGCTCCAACGCCGCCAGCATTTGTATCAGAGTCTGCGGTGATAAGTGGTGCATATCCCGGTATAGACGCATTAGTCAAGGGATAGTTTTTAAGTTTTGTTTCGGATAAGCAGATTAAATCCGGTAGCATCGCAAGAGAATTCAACAATTCATGATTTAAGATTTCAAAATTTTTGTTCACATCTGATGTTAACATGCATCAGAAAAAGCTTTTCGGTTTTTAATGAGATTGGTAAGTTAGCATTGGTTTTGCAGTATCGGCAAGCTTTGATATTACTTGTCAATGAATTGTGCAAAGCGTAACTCAAATCAAATTTCTGTGCAATCTGCAGAAAATGCACACGTCGACATCGAATCCTGCTGCAAGTTGCCCGCAGGGACCTCGCTTCCTACACTGATTATCTTGTCCATTGTAAACGTAAAAGCATCAATAGTGAGTAGCACAGTTTCGAATAACTTACTATTTTGTGTCCTTGGCCTTGGCCTCGAGCCTTGTATCCTCGACTCCACCTCTGCTTATTATGCCTTAGTTTGTAATTAGAATTTGGTCGAAATGATTAAAATTTAAAAGCAATATTCCATTCGCATCACAGGCAAACTACAACATATACATGATGTTCAGATAACACAATGTTTTCTGTGCAACTCATGCGTATTACATCAAGTTGACAAGAATATAATAAGGTTATAAAATAAATAACGTAGTGAACATAGCATTAGAACACTAATCTCAATAAGTAACACTAGTCAGTAATTAATTGAATCTGGCTAAGTTTATAAGTTTGGTTGCGTGGTTAGTGTACCTTTAAGTGAATAAATGTCATTTTGAAACAAATCTCTCTCCTTCTTTATACAAGTAATACATTCCATCGGAAATCTTCCACGAGACTTTTTTGCCACTTCTCGTTGCTTTGTTATAATGAGGTTAAAGTTTCTGTTTTTGAATCTTTATTTCTTGAGGCAAGTGTTCGGTTACATAAACATATCCAGGTGACTTGGGTTTAAGGTTTAATGATTTGTTGTACGTCTTCAGATTTCGTAGTGTTTAAAAAATCAAATGTTTATCACTGGAATTTGATAATAATTGGACGTGTCGCTTTGCCATCACCAGATTTAAATACTGAATGTTGTAGCAAACGGTGAATATCCGCAAATTTGATAGTTTTTGGATTTTTTAGAAGTAGCGCATCTCTCATGAAGTCGTATACCAGTTTTTCAGGATCGGCTTTAGTTTCCCAGACATTTTGCTCATTCTCTTTTATACCGTAAATCAGAAGGTTAAATTTCTTACTGTATAATTCGTTCATAAGCGCGTCAATTCTACTTTAGTGGTTTGTTTTTCGAATATATTCTTGCATATCATCGCACCTATTTTTTAACGTGTCGAGTGCTGCGTCAGTTTTAGCTTCATGATCATTCAGCATGTCATAATCAACTTTCGTTGCTTTTATTTCTTCAACTTCACTTTTATGATTGGTTATTTTATTTTCAACTCCACTTATTCTTTCAATGAAATTATTTATGCTTGTTTGCATAGCTGTTGATTTCTCAATCAAAAAGTTCAGTTTGCTCAGCGCTTTGTCTGTTTTTGAGTCAGATATGTTGCACTTAAATTGTAACCGCTGCAGTTTGCCTGTTTTTGCGCTGCAAATTTTTACTAACCGCACGCCAGCTCGACTGTTTCAGAATGGATGAATGTTTCAGAATGAATGAAGACCGAAACTCAATAGCGATTGCGGACGTTAGTCAGCTTCCGCAACACCCAATCTTTGATAAAGATCGCCGTAAAATTAATCGGCTTATTATTGTAAAGTTTTTAAGCGTATTTGACAAATATACTATCAGAAAAGACGCTCAGAAAACAGCAATTCGCCGTATGTTTATGCAACTGAGTATTTGCCGAAAGAATTACTAATACAACGAAGGAAATTGATTTGCGAGTTACGTGATGCAATGCGTTAACAAACAAAAAACTATGTAGAAAGTAATGAATAGTGAATACTGCTTGCTTGTGGACGTTAAATGCGTACACCCATCAGTTAGTGATAATTCAGATTCCGATACTAGTACCAATTCTGAGAAATAACAGTTTCATTATAGCCATTAATGTTATGTGCTTTGGCTGCTCTTGGCTGATCTTGGTTAAATGTGAGGCACGTTTCGACGGGGATTGAAAAGTTGAGAAAATCAAGAAAATGTTTGGAGAAATCCTTGTTTAAAGTTATAAAATTTCATTAGGCCTTATTTCACGTGTGTTACATCAAGCTATTTCTTGCCGAAAAACAATCAAAAATTAAAATAATATATACTCAGGGAATATATTTTCAGCTCTGTAAATAACGTAAAAAATACGAAAAACCGATTTTTGTTAGAGTGGTGCTCTTATCGGGTTTTGCTGGAGCGTGCTTTATAGTTTTAAATTGATTATTTTTAGCTATTTGAAAGACAAGTCTGGCAAATTGCAAATTTTTTTATCTACTGCAACTGTACACTAGTGTGTTAACTAACTGCTGCTATCTTGTTCTCTTTTTGTTACGTTTTATGGAGTGCCTTCAGTTTGTTAATTGTTTGTTTGACTTTGGTTGTGACCCCGTGGGGTGCTTTTTGCCAAGTCAGGCAGCCATGGCTAATGATAATGATTTTCACTATTCCAGCGCTGATTTAAATCAACATATTTCTTCTTGTAAATACTACTACCCTAATCACTAAATTTTTCCTTCCAAACTACAAATTTTCCAATTTTTATTGCATTTAAACCAGGGTTGGAAAAATTACTTGTTTTTGCTTTAATTACAATTACAACCAACAATTTTCAATTACAATTACAATTATTCAAGTTCAAGGAATTGTAATTCAATTACAAATACAATTTCAATTACAATTACAATGAAAAGATTTTCAAAACACTGCTACCGATTCATTGACATACGAAGCCTTGAGTTTTGCTAATGTCATCATTGTGGATTTGTTTTGTATTTCTATACCAGACCCATTAAAGCCCCATATCTCTCTATTCTTGTTCTTCCATCAATCTTTGTTTAGTTTTAATTCATATTGCTTCCAGCAACATTATGAGTTTAGCTAAACCATGGTATCATACCGCAATTACTCGTGCAAAAGAAAATAAGTTTTAGCACAATAAAAAATTGTAAAAAGGTTAAAATTGTGGGCGTTACAACTTCAAGTTACAACTGCTATTTAACATTATTTTAACTTTTACCAATAATATCTCATGTTTAGTTTAATCATACAAATTAGAACCATTAGTGTCGCTTTGACATGCACACAAGGGCAAAGAAGCAAAAAGCTTACAAAATCTTAATATCACAAATAGCATTGAAGTTACAATCATTGGCGTAGACAGGGGGGAGATGTGGGGAAGCCCTTCCACCCACAATTGAAATTCTACCACTGATAAAAATGTAACAAAAAAGCCTATTGTTTCTTCAGTTTCGGTTTCTTTTAGCATCTTCCCGTACAACAGTACACGAGTACAGCAGTAATTACCAATAATATCGACGACCAGAGTCCCAGGCCTCATCAATTCGATTTTGCCAACCAATTGAAATGTATAACTCGGGTGACATTAAGGGGTTTTGTTCTGAAACTTGCTACCTCAGGCCCTCCTAACCTTTTTATGAGCGTAATGAAATAACCAGGGCCTGATTCACCATACTGCACAGTGCTAGAGCCCCATGCTCAAATGGTAAGACTTTTTTTGGTCTTCACCTATTTTTGGCAGGAAGATGTTGCCAAAATCCCCAAAGTACAAGGGTAGCGCGCAATTTAAATCCGGCCCTGGAGTAACATGGTTAGTAAGCGTAACCATCTAATGTACAATTTTTCAATAACAATTAGCCTTCACCTCGCCAGTTTTTTCTTACAAAAATCTTTAGAAAAAAATTAGCTAGGGGAAATGCTGATTAAACAAAATATTAAATTTAAATTGAGAGGTCCTGAGCCCCTTGGCCGTACGTGTACTCCTATATCTGGTTAATTTCATGAAAAAACAAAAATCTCTAAGAAAAATCTTCAAGTGGTTTTTCCTTAGAGATTTTTGCTTTTTCATCAATTTTTTCATGTTTTTCAGATTATTTACTGCTAAAACTTTGCAGGAGGCAATGTTCCTTACTTCCCCTTATCTGGACCAAATAAATTACTTACAATTAAACTTTAACTACAAATTGCAAGATTTTTGACGTGTTTTGGACTTAAATTGCAAGTGAAAGGAGTATTGAACAATATAATTTTTTCGGTTAGCTTTCAAGTGATAAAAATGTAGTTCTTTCAAATGGTTCTGAACACATGCAAAATGTGATCCAATGGCATTGAAATAGCTTTCTATTTAAAAAAAAAATACAAAAAATTGCCCAGCGGCTCAGGACTCCGCCCCAGACTCCCAACTGTAATACGTTTGAGTCACATTACCTTACCTGACAGCCAACACGTTTCCCAAGTTAGACATTTTCACTTTTTAACTATTAGTTTACCTCTACCTTTAGCAAAATCCTAGTTAATTGCCAACAACAGGCCACGGATTTAGATCTTCCATACTACAATATCTTTTCCCCACAAAAAGTTCCTCCTTCGAAAATTTATTAGACGTTATTGCATGTAATTTGTGATTTGTTCCCCCTCCTCCCAAACAAAAATCTCGGCTACGACTATGGTTACAATGGTTACTTACCACCGGTTACAGTTACATTTGACGTAATAGACCAATTCTACGTTATGCTATTTTTTGGCTTAGAGTTAATGCTGGTTATGGTTAGAGTAGGTGCTAAGTTTAGGTTATGAAGATGATTAACCCTATCTCTAAAACTAATTATCCCTAACCTACTTTGTTGTTCGGTTTGTGACGTCAGATGTGATTGCAGCTGGTAGAAAATATCGATATCGATCTACAACCGGAGGAAAATTGATATTGTTCAAACACATTTTGTTAACATCTATCTTAGTAAGCAATAGAGTAATATTGTAATTGAAAATAAGCAGAAAAATTTTCAATTACAATTACAATTATCCACTTTTGAAAAATTTCCATTACAATTACAAATACAATTACAGAAAAATCGTGTAATTAATAACAATATTTTTTTCAATTACAATCATAATTTTTCCAAGCCTGGTTTAAACATAAGATTACTTAACAAAAATTTTTCCTCATTGAGAGAAGTAGGCCACTAGAAATTTTTCCTAATCCTTCTGAAACAATCTGTATCTCTAAAACTTGGCTTAAAGCTGATTTAGTAAAAAACCTCTTAATTCTTAATTACACGTCTCGTTACTCTACAGCAATTGTTACAAATGAAGGTGGAGTTGCAAAGTATATCTCGAACAAATTTCACTTTGAAACCACGCAAGAATAGAATATTGAAAATGCCGATTGCGAAAATTTTGGGATAAAACTGCAAAACTCTAGACATAAAGCGAATTATGTTGTAGGAGTCGCTTATCGCCACCCAATCAGCAGACACAACAATTTTTGTGATGCTGTTAACTTTAGCATTGACAAAATTGCTAAATCAAACCAAACTTTTTATCTCTTCGGGGATTTCAACATAAACTCTGCCCTAAATGCGACAAATTCTTCTGCGGATAAGTTGATTAATAAGAAGAAGATTGGAAGGCTCAAAAGCTCTTCCTATGCTATTTCAAAAAAGCTGTCAGAAGAGCAAAACGCAATTCGTGGCATAGCTTTGTAGAAAGCACGAGTAGTATACCACCAACGACTCGGTTGGTTAAGATTGTTTGAAGAAATGAAACGGTACGCTTTAGCAACGTAATTAAGCAAACAACGAATTCACAAAGTCTCTACTAGAAACGATGAACTATCTGCTAGATATCTCATCACCGGGTAGCCAGCAGACAGTAATCATACAACCAGGTCTGATTTAGTGGACAATCCATTCACAAGACTTGAAGATACTGAAATGATTGCAAACATCTGCCCAATCGAACGTATGGAAGCACCTATTAACGAATTCCAACCATTCAAAACCTCAGGGCCAGACGGGCTTTATTCTGTGCTGTTACAGAAAGGTTGGAATCTACTGAAAGGATATGAACACGTCATTTTTCAAGCATGCCACAGACACAGCTATGTGTTAATGGCATGAAAAGAAAGCACAGGTATATTCCACCCCAAACCCGGAAAGGAAAGCTATGTTGAAGCTAAATCTTTCTGTATGATCATTATAACTTCTTTCCAACTAAAATGGCTGGAAAGACTAATTTTGTATCATATCAATGAAGATAATAACGTGCAGGCAAAGCTTTCTGTATTACAGTATGAATTTCGTGCAAGTGTTTCTACGGAAACTGCTTTGCATGAATTTGAGGGTCGTGTAAAGCATTGCCTTGTCAGATAAAAACCGGCTTTCGGGTATTTTTCTGGATATTGTCGGCGCCTTCGACAACGTCATCTTCCGTGGCTTTGCAAGGGCGTGGCCTCTGCGAGGGATGGGCATGTCTAAGATTCTCACCTCATGGATGCAGAATTTGCTAAGACATCGCACTGTCCAAGTAGATATATATGGTGATAAAATTAAAAGAGAAGTGATGAAGGGGGAACCACAAGGTGGTATCCTGTCCTCTTTTCTGCAGAACTGTGTTTTAAACAGCCTGTGGTTAGAGCTACGTAGCAGGGGTTTTTATGTTCAAGTCTATATCGATGGTCTAGCTATATTGGTCACTGGTGCTGATATGCTTTGGATCAGAGGTATGACCCAGAAAGCAATCAATATTGCTGCAAACTAAGCTTTGGAACAAGAGCTACAATTTAGCAGCAAGAAAACCAAAATTGTACTTTTCACTCACAAATGGAATCTAGATTTAGGTTTCTTGTCGATCAATGGTTCAAAACTTGAACTTTCCTAGGAATCAAGGCAGTTAAGTGTTATTCTGAACAGCAAGCTAACTTGTAAATCACATATTACCTGAATTACCTGCAAAGCAACTACAGCATTAATGCAATGTAGACAATTGTGGGTAAAACATAGGGAATAAAACCATTGGCCCGAATAATAATTTTGAATGCCTGATATATGATTATTTGCTGTATTTTACTGCATACGTGACTGATTTAATGCTTTTGCCGCTTTTTTTGATTTAGAATATTCGGGATATTCTGGATAATTTCTTTCTAGTATTTTCTACTGTCTTCTATTAGTCACCAGAATAATTAGTTGTTTACTTGTCTTAATTGCTATATTTAGACTTGAAGTTTGTGACATCATAATCATGTTGGAATCTTATCGTAAGCTCGTGTATTTTTTTATTATTGTGACGTATCATGGATTGTTCTGGGATATTCGATAGCTTTTACCTTAGTATAAATTGGCGGATCGTTTTTCATTCTATTTATTCTAATGTTCTGAAGGTGGATGATTTTTAGGTATTAGTTTTGTAGGCAGTTAAGCTGTGTTTGTGTATCTGGGGTTGGCTCGTATAGCCATTTAGTAAGAGGTGTGAGTGGAGCGATTTTGCTCAGTGAGTTGGTTTGTGTTTCAATCTTAAATAGAAGTTTTAATTTAAGATTGGTTTGTTGCTTTCTGAGATTCAAGAAGCTAAAGGAACTATCAACTGCCATTTTCGATTTGTCAATTAACATCTCAGTCGTTCTCTAGTTTCAGCCGACGTGGGCAATTCTATAGATTAAAGGCTGTACTCTAGCCAAGTGTCAATGATCGCGACAACCATCTATGATGAAATGGATATACACAGCTATGATACGTCCAATGATGTCATATGCATGTGTGTCCAGGGCTGGCGGTCTCAACAAAAAGTACCTAGTGAGGAAACTCACATAAGTGCAAAGACTTACTTGCCTAAATCTTTTATCAGCTTTTCCTGGCACCCCTATTGGTGCTCTAGAAATACTGCTCAACATAACTCCAATTGAGAAATTCTTGTTGGTTGAGGCAATGCGAGGGTCATACAGAATCACTGATAGTGGACTTCGGCATGCCAAACTCGCTGGTTCCTTTGGGTAAACAAAAAGTCAGGTTGATGTTTGCAATGAGGCAAGAAAATTGTTACCTCTGCTGCAAATGCCAGCTGACCGAATAAAGAAAACAAAGGTATTCGAGAGAAACTTTGAAAGTTAAATCATGGATAAAAAGATTGCAATCACATCTGAAAGCATTCTAAATCAGAACACAATCAGGGTTTACACAGATGGCTCGAAACTAGATGGGAGCGTGGGTGCGGGTTTTTATGCGGAATACCCAAATAACTCCTCAAAACAAGCATTTTTCTACCTTGGAATACACAGCACTGTGTTCTAGGCTGAAGTCCTAGCTATTTCCGAAGTGCCTAAGGATCTATTTTTGGAAAAAAATGCGCATCAACGTATTGTTATGCTGGTAGATAGCCAGGAAGCTATCAAAGCACTCATAAAGTGCACTGTAACATCAATTACAGTGCTCAACTGCGTTAGAAACCTAAATCAGTCAGGTAAACAAAACCACGTCAGTATTGCCTGGATTCCTGGAAATGCATGGGTACATGGTAACAAAGTGGCAGACTATGTAGCCAAATTAAAATCTTAATCAAAAATGAATGGTCCTGAACCTTTTGTTACAGTCCCATATGCCAGTTGTGTCAGCACAGTTAAGGACTGGTCCACAGATAAATGGAAATCTATGTAGAATAAACGGAAAAACTGCCTGAGGTCGAAGGAGTTTGTAGGCTGGACGTCTTCACGACTAACAGCACGTCTTCTATCCTTAATTAAATGGAGCAGTGCAAGTTTTAACTGGGCACTGCTATCTACCGAGACCGAAGAAAACTATAAGCAGTGTTGAGTCTTCATTGTGTCCAAAATGTCGCCTAGAAAATGAAACACCAAATCATTATGTAGGCAATTGCAAGCTCTACCACGATATTCGTGTGAAATATTTTGGGATCACCCAAACCACTCTTCACAATGTGTTAACGAAATGTACCATTAGCAAACTGGCCTGGTACTTAAAGGAAGCTGGAAGGCTTTCTGAATTCGACCAGAAATTAAACTAAACATAGCAGCTACAGTTGCAATGGGCCCAAATGAGGCTTACGCAACGTGTAGGTGGACTTTTATCTAACAGTAGCAGATTCGCTTGGGCAGCTGCCCATTAATAATAATAATATTATAAAACTATTATCTTATCCTAAGTTTAAATCATTGTGCAAGCAAATGTTATTTGACGATTAATAACGTATTATTGTCTTCTTTTTTCTTCCTGGCTGTAACAGTACATAACCACTTAATTAGCTCTTAAACTTATACTTGAACTATTCTTAACTTTATGCTCATTTTTAAGATTTAATCTTTAGTCGTTGGCTGTTTGACTCCAAAACTACTTGTGGGTCCTTTTACAGTCCCCGGTCGGAATTGTTCATTTAAACAAACTAGCTATACTTTATTCCTGAAGTGAAATAGGCAGAACTAATTTAATAGTTCACAGAAATATCACGTCTTACAATCCTACTTTATTTGACAACACCTTAATGGTGTCTCCGCGTCGAATTGGGTAATCATTTCAACCCCTAGTGATGCAGTGAGGCGGAGCCCCCTATCGCGGGAGTCAACTGACTTCATCATCAGTGTGAAGAGGAGTTGACACAATGCAAAGAATTTTGATCCCTGAATTAGGCTAACTCAACCGTAAATTTTAATAACCAAGCTATCGGTATAGGGTATCTATATATATAGGTCTTCATCTCGTAACTTTAGCTGCTAAAAAGGCAGACCCAATTTTTTTCATTTTATTTTGTTTTTTTTTCCCCACGTACTGCTCTGGACTCGAGTTTCGCGTAATGCCAACGCTCATCGGCAGAGCTGACGTTCAAATCAAAATTCAAAAGCTAAACTAAGCTGGCCTGCAAACCGAAATTCAAAATCTGAGTAATCTAGCGCATAGGCCTAAAGTGCCATAAAGTTAAAATCAAAATACGATTGTGAAACATAATCGCAATTGTGACCATGGTAACCCGGAAAAAAAATTAACTCTGGACAGGGCAGGCCCGGCGCCAGGATAGCGTAACTGGGGGGACAGAAAAAAATCTTGTGGGGCATGAGAAGTTTATTTATGTGAATTCGAGTGTGGCACGGGGGCACGAGAAATTTATCCCAGTCTGGATCAAATGAACGAGGTGAAGACCAAAAATTCAGGGGGATTTTCCGGCTGAAATCAGAAATTCAAACAATTTTTCCGGCCGAAAATAGGTGATATCCAAAAAAAAGGTCTTCACTGAAATTCTAAGGGATTTTCCGGCGGAAATCAGAAATTCAAAATAAAAAGAAAAAAGAAAAAGAGGTCTTCACTGAAATTCTAAGGGATTTTCCGGCCGAAATCAGAAATTCAAAAAAAGGTCTTCATCCCAAAAATGTCATGAAATCCGGTGTCAGTCCACAAAAATAACGAAAATACCGGTGGCTAACACCAATTTGGGCCTCGATTTGCACTCCAGTAGCTCCGAGCCTGTTAATTTCTTCGGGGCACAGTCCTCGCTTGGTGGGGCACAAACAGTCATTTGGGGGGCATGGCCCCGGAATGCCCCCCGTGGCGCCGGGCCTGGGACAGAGGACCAAGTGGGCTAATAGACAGGGATGAAAAATTAATTACATAAAATGGGCAAGGATACCAAGTGGATAAGGGGTTCGGTGAGTTAAAGGACTAGCTATACTTTGTTTTCGTTATTCAGTTTTTGACAATAAAATAATTAAATTGAATTGACGCTAGCAGAAAATTTCAAGTTAGGTTTTGGTTTTGGGTTTATTTCGAATGAGCGTTTACTTGTTTTCGGAGGCTCAATTTAGCTAAAACTTGCGAAATTTTAAATGCCTTGCTTTGAAATTTAGAACTATAACTGACCTTGAGGCTGTTAAGCCAAATGATATAAAAGTGTGCAAACTTTAAGAGCATACTACAAACTAAAAGCTTAATCTAAAATTTCATCAGCTACGATGTTCCGGCCTCCAACATACAATCACTTCTTTGGACAGCTTTTCTGTAGTAAGCAATTAGCTAGGACTACTTCGCCTAAAGCCCTAGTTTTCAGGCAAATACTCCACTGCACACTACACTAGTCCACCTAAAGCAGGGATGTGCAAGCGGCAATTTTTGAATCACTTCCACCCTTAGCGATTTTGCTTCCCCCGCTTCCGCTTCCACCGCTTCCTCTTCCACTGCTTTCACTTTCACCGCTTCCGCTTCTACTTCCCCCGCTTCCGCTTTTGCCACTTGATGACGAAGTTTTTGCTTATAAATTTTTGATGGTCAAATTTTTTAGCCAAAACTTTTGCCAGGTAAGTCAAAGTAAAACAGCTTTGTTATCATCTTAAAGACATCATATAGTACCAAATTGCATACTTGTATTTAGTGGCTTGTCATTTCAAGGATCTGCGCTTGATCCATCGCTACAGGGGGGGCCCGTGCCCCCGTAACAGCTGCTAGTGCCTCCCAATTCGGTTTACTAAAAAAAACTGTTTTTAGAATATCACGCAACGAACAGACAAGAGACAATGATGGAAAAAGGAATAAAAATGTTCAAACGTAATTCTCGTTTTCTTGATTTTTCGGGAAATTGATGGCAACCAACTGCTTTATATAAATGTGACACAATAATCCGTCATATTTACACGGCTTTACGGATGTGTCGCGAAAGAGATATACCAGCCTACACAATAAACAATACGTGAAAACACTTTTTTAAAGACCAACTGCTTTTATTTTTTTATTGCCCACTCAAGATTTTTTGGGTCGCAGTCAGTAGCGCAACCAGGAAGGAAGAGGCTAAGGAGACTTCAGCCCCCATAGCCCAATGTCACTTAGAAAATTTAACCTCAAAAGACAAGCGTTTAAACGTGTTTTGGACTTGACCTGAAGTAAGGAAAGTTGGACTGAAGGAGCTAGGCAATATAATTATTTCAAATGACTTCTGAATTTTAGCAATTTAGTTATTCATATAGCTTCAAAAACGTGAAAAATGTGATTAAAATGGCGTTAAAACTTAAAATCGCTATTTTTTACGCAAAATCAAAAAAATTGCCATCGGCTGCAAGCTCAGGCCCTCGTCTGTGACACGCTGGTCTTGCATCAGTTTATTCAGTACGGGGCCTAAATTAGACAAATTTTATGCAAAAAAACGAAAAAAAAATTTTTGTTCAAGCCCCCCCCTTTTTAGCAAAATCCTGGTTTTGCGTCTGCATGGTCGCATTCGCTGCTGCAAATAGAATATTTCAAGCGATTATGGGTCTCAGACAAAACGAGCTAAGAAACGATGCAGGCCTTAAATGTCTCTTTTTTGGACATAAATGCAAAATTTTACAAATTGCGCATAATTTGTGGCCGTAGAATATCGGTTTTTAGGTGCAAAAGTTCAGTTTATTTTAGTGCCCCCTCACTTTTGGGTAGTGCCCTCCTACTTCGTTTGCTCTGGCTACAGCACTGAGTCAGGACTTTGGATTTGGAGGGGCCCTAAAGCGAAAAGTCTGATTACACGGTTGTTATGTTTCAGTTGATGCGAGTTTCTCTGAACGCGTTCATCCAAAATTTTAAAATAATGAGCAATTACATGAGATCTGGGGACGGATATCCTAGCGCTTGGGATAATAACTTGTTTCAATTGCATCTGCGCTGTTAAACGCAATTAAAACTTTACTTGCTTATAATTAGGTATACCTTGGGCGAAGCTTCCACATTCGCATAATTTTTTTTTCTACTTGTTTGTGTGTGTGATTTGCTTCAAATTTTTACTAGCAAGGTGTACTTTTAGAACAGCAAAAAAAAAAAAAACATTGCAAGAAATATGCGGTTATGCACTATAGTACCATATTAGAATGATTCTTGTTGCAAACGATACTTATAGGATTAATCAAAATAGACATTATAATGTTACGTTCAAAAGTCATACGGTACAATAGGATACTTTGTTTGAGAGACTTTATTATGCTCTCCTCTGTTTGCGTTTCAAGAATACATTATCACAGAGAAAGAAATTAAAATACTGGAACTGGAAACTTTGTTTATATAGGTGAATGCTGTGTTATACAAGTTTCGTCCGACATTTTTAAAAAATGGGCAAAGTCCCATTAGAAAAATTTTTTAAAAAATGCTTAAATTTTAGAACTAAAATAGAGAATTTTTGAACACTTTTATACTGTATAGTTGTAAAAATGAGTTCGTGGGCTACATGGTTCATTTTTGAGTTGATAGGGCTGGGGGCTGCCCTTGATCTTGGTGAACCACAAGCTTTTAAGATTGTTTCTGAGCAAATAATGGTTTATCGAACATTCACTTTTTGTCGTATATTTTACAAAAAATTGTACTACATTCAAGTTTTTGACGTTCGATATGAATGGCCAAAGTAGAAGCGAAAGCCTCACCCTTTTACCACTTCCAGCTTCCGCTTCCACGAAAACTTGCCGCTTTCGCTTCCACATCCCTGACCTAAAGTTACATTTATAAGCAGGGATTTGGAAGCAGTCAATTTTTTTTTTGCTTCCGCTTTCAACTTATCTTGAGATTTCATGCTTCCGAATTCGCTGCTGCTGCTTTGCTCTTGGAAGTTTTTGCTTCCGGATCCGTATAAACTTAGTCGCTTCTGCTTCCAGCTCCTTTTGTCAAAACGCTTCCACTTTCATACAAATTTTATTGCTTTCAGCTCTCGCTTCCACATCTGTCAAAATTACATCTATAGTGTATGTATCTACAGCAAATTATATTGTATGCTCAATTCGCTCATTACACGGAATTAAACAAGATATTTAACTAGTGTAAGGAAAATACGGAGCGCCTAATGTAAAGTAATAAAAATGCGTGTTTTTGATCTTTTTTTTTTGTACCAAATTGCATATCTAAGTAAATATGCAAAATAACACATGCCAATTGCATATTTAGCTAAAATACAAAATGGCAAATGCCAAATTGCTTTAACTAAATATGCAAAATGACGCTAAATCTGTAAATTAGCAACTGTGTCAAAATGCACATTGCAGAAATTGCCCATGCAGAGCGCAAGCTGCAAAATGTACAGAAGTTGTGATTATGGACTTGAGCTAAACATGCATACACGTATCGACACAATTGCCAATTTAGATATTTGGCGTCATTTTGCTTATCTAGTTAAATATGCAATCTGGCATGTGTCATTTTGCACATTTAGTTAATCATATGCAATTTGACATTTTTCATTTTGCATGTTTACTTAAATATCCAATTTGGCACCAAAAAAAGCTTTAAAACGCGCATTTTTATTACTTTACATTTGGCACTCCACAGGAAAAGCAATTGTAGTGAATTAGGCTTCTACTTTACTATATACAGGGTGTCCATAAAGTCCGTGTGCACTTTAAAATGAAAATGCACACAAAGTGCACACGAACTTTATGGACACCCTGTATATAGTCTTTGACTTTGAGCAACCAAGTTTATTAATTTTTCTTTTGCCCTACCGCATGAAATGAACTTTGTGCGCCTTTGAATGTTTTTTTTTTTTAATTTGACTCCTTTCAAAAAGGCTAATTCTAAATTTCTTGGCAGATAAACTGTTTTACAATGGCACTGGTCCTCCAACATGTTATGGTATTTCGAAGCTGGTTCATCACACCACCCTACCAGTAATTTTTCAATTGCTCAAAGCGCTGCTTCAATTATAAGCGTTATCATATATACGCTACATTAGTTAGAAAAAAAGCGAAAAATTTATGCAAGGCAGAAGTTTTTTCGGCCTGAATAGGGCAACTTCAATAACAAACCCTTACTGGTGTCAAACCCCTCTTGCTCACTATCTATCTTTGATCTCTGGTTCGGATCTTGATTGCGGTGTAGCCGGCTGGTGAGTTTCCGCAGAGTTTTTTCTTGTTTTGATCCTTTGGACGAGACAAGGGACAGGAGAAACACCACCACTTCTTAGCCAATTATCCAACAATTGCCTAAGTTGAGTAGCAGATGTGCCGCTGGAGCGGACTCATATGGGTTGCTAGAAGTTTGGAGGTACAGTATTATGTGGGCAGGCGAAGCCTATACCCTTTCGGTGATTTTTGTGATTTTTCGCAAAAAATAGAGTTATTTTCAACATTTAAATGTAAAATTTCACTTACGTAAAAAAAAAGGACCAAAAGGATCGTTAGAGCTCAAATTAGGTTTAGGATTCGTATACTTCTGAATGTTGGATTCGTATACTTCTGGAGGCCAATGGGGGTCTGGGGGCGAAGCTCCCAGCCGCCGCAGACTAGGGGAGCCTCCGGAGGCACGGGGGTCTGGGGGCGGATCCCCCAGCGCAAGAAAATTTTGCATTTTTTTGCAAAAATAACTTAAATTTAGGCCTATTTTGAAAAAAAATAATGCTTTTAAAACGTGGTTTAAAAATTGGCAGTGCAAACATGATTAAACTGGTTGCATAAATGTGCTATTTGGGAGGTGGCTAGTGGTGAAATTTTAGTTCTCTTCTTTAGATGCCGGTAAATTATAAAATCGAATAGTTCAATAAAGCTCACTCGGAGTAATCTATTTCGTATATAGTTTATGGAGAGAAATAATTGGGGGGGGGGGGGGGGCTAATGAACAGAAATTTGAGAAAAATTGGTAATTAACAAACTGAATAGCCCCCCCCCCCATATTCCTTAGTTTATAGTATATTTGTTGATGACACCTATGTTTAGCATTTTTACACTTGCAATCAAATTTGATTGCGTATTTTTTACCATTTTTCAAAGTTTTTATTTATTTGTTAGTTTTATTTTCAACAAATTAGCCCCCCCCCCCTAAATATATGTTTCAAAAAATGTTTTAAATCACTATTTAATCCACTCTAGTACATTTAACGGTCTCAAAAGTGCTAAAAACGTAGTGTTTTTCTCATTCTGCATTTCGGTCGGCATGCCAATGGGGGGGCTATAGCCCCCTGCCCCCCCCCTGGCTACGCTACTGCTTATGTATGTGATGTCTATAAGCACTTCATGCCAATGACGGCTTCGGATCTTTTGCTATGACGCTTGATGGTTTCGTGCTTTATTATTTGAACCATCCGCACTAGAAGTATTAGGAAAAAAAAAAACAGTTCTACACTGCCTTTTGCCACCTCATTGTCCAATTAGAGCTTTCACAGACTGCCGTTTATAATAAGTTTAGTATGACTCGGCCATCACATTATAATTTTCAAATACGGAAAGAAAACGAATCGACAAGCTGGAAGCTTAGATTATTTTTTGTTAGGTTATTTTTCTGTTTAACCAATCGAAAAATAATGCTGTTCTCAAGCCGAGGGCTGGACATTTTTCAGGACTTGTAAGCTTCTAGCCTTAGAACTTAAGCTTCGAGGCCAAGGCCAAGGACTTCAAAATGTGTCCTTTAGGACTCCTCCTCAGGTGTTTGGACTACCAGTTTAAATTAGATGTAGAACAGCAATTCGAGAATCAGCTTTGATATACAGTGAAAGGGGATCCTAGCGACAAAACAATAGAAAGGGGTTAAATTCATAAGCTACATTTGTTGAAACGAAACAAAACAAAATAAACATCTTCAAACTACAAAAAAGAAGAAATTCTACCAAAAAAATACATATGCTTACTTGAAAGTTGTCAAATTCCTGTGGTCGTGGGTTTGCATGTTCTTTGGACTGTTAATAAAATACGTTAAAGTTTTAAAAAGTTGAAACAAGTTGTTCAAGCATTCACCTAGAATGTTACAATAGGGTGGTCCTTATTTCAAAATTTTGGAAAACTATACGGGAACCGGGTTAAATTTGTTCGTTTTCGATAAAAAACTGTATATGCAAAATATCTCGGAGAAAAATTAAAGTTTAGAGGTTGCACATGAACAGCTAAAATTTGAGATTATTCATATGCTACTGTATATACAATTATACATCACGAGACGAGAAACCTCCTATCAGAACTGTTCTAACAGATGCAACCTAACACTCTCAACCAAAGAACCGAAATTGTATCAAAATATCAACACAAATCCAAGTATAAACCAAAAAATCATCTAAGTAATGAAACCACATTTAACCGTTTCAAGGCTGGGCTTTTTGGTCACCATAGAAAACTGGGGGGGGGGTCAAGCTTAACCGCGCTGTTTGAACGCCTATATCTTTGTAAATACACGTGCTAAAGTTTCGAAAAAAACATCAATGTACCAAGAATTTTATACACTTTTTTGCCAAAGTTTGATATTCCAAAAAAACTTTATGATAATTAAGAAATTATTAGTTTTTGTGACCCCACTCAAAATCAGCTTATTTTCAGAAAAAAGAGAAAAAAGAAACAAGAGCGGTTACGCGTCGACAGGCTGCGGTTGAATGACTCAATGACACGCAAAACTTTTATCGCGAGACCACCTTAGCGTTTTGACTTTTGACTCATCTGTTATCTTTTTCAACAAGTCAAAAGGGCATAGCGAAAATCTAGCTCTTCAATAACATGACTAAAACACCTCAATAAGCAATTTTACAGCTATCATTTTGTTTTTCCTCGAGCGTCATCACTACTGTTCATTACAACATTTTTATGACACCCAAAGCTTTTTGGCTAAACCACCTGACTCGCACGTAATTATGACATTGAATTAGCAATCAAATTAGCGAGTATTTTTATTTTACAAAATAATAATTACCAATTATAATTTGCAGTTAATTAAGTCGCGTCCTATATGCACAAAAGTATGCTAAATATTCAAACACTCAAGTGTAAAAATGTGGAAAATCAAAATATGTTTGTATGATTAGTTTGAAACAATTCCGACCAACAATTAAGCGTGTTTAGTAAAAATCTTATCGATTTGCATAAAAGTTGGCGAAACTTTTCTGGCTTATTTCTGAAATATGACAAAAGATTTGATAAACCTATATTGACGCATTATGCTCCAGTGGAACTTCAATATTGGGATTTAGCGAATTTCATGATATTCCGAATTTTTCGCAGTTACCAAAAAATGCTGCTGAAAAATTCTAAAATATTTCTGGTGCTGCCGTTGCAAGTCCACGGAAGAAAATAGACCCAATTTGAAAATTTTAATTTTTTTCCTGCAAACAAAAATATACCGAGTCACGCAGGAAAATGAAACAACAAAAAAAAATGCAGAGCAATCTTTCTGAACAAAGTTTGCAAAAAGACAATGGCCATTTCTTGGAAATTACTCAGGGCCCTTTTCAAAGAAAGGCGTTACCGTTGAGTGTGTTATATTGATGGAAATCTAATAATATGTGATATCAAGGCGCAGAAGCGCATAAAATATTAGCTATTTTCTAAACGCAGCCAAGGATGGAACATAACAATTAAACTTGCGGTAAATTTTTACCAAACGTTTGTGAATACTGGCGTAGTTAATTCTTTGCACACAGTAATATATATATTTTCCGCCCACTAAGGTAACCACAAAGTAACAAAATTGTAATTGAATACTTTTATTTTGCTCTTCATTTGGGATTTTATAAAATCTTTAAAATAGTTTGAGAAGTTGTCGACAACAAAGCACTAGACCAGGGGCGGCTTGATGGAAGTTGAAAAAACAGCAGCATATCCTGCATCGTCTGATCGCTTTTCTTTTTTTAATAATATTTTTATTTTGGAGGTTTTTAGCTGTGGCGATCCGTAAATAATTAATCATCTTTACCCCCCTCTCTCCCGCTTGACCTCAAAAATTAGTAAATTATTGCATTTTCATAGCTATTTTAATTTAAAAAAAATTTTGGAAACTCTTTAGAAAAGCTGCTCACTTTGCAGCTTTTATAACGCATTGAAAATGTACGCGGTGACGTCACAGCTAGTCTATCTTCACTCTCTGTTTTGATAAATAGACAAAAATAAGCTGCGGCTCGTGTAGCTTTTTGGCTTGTTGAGAAATGTAAAAATGTGTTTCTGGATGGCAAGCATTGAACAATTGAATTTATCACATCTTGTTCTGTTGTAGGATACTGCGGTTGGTGTAGACTGTAGAGTCGTGGAAAGATATACGCTAAGCTAGAACGTGACATCGCAAGTGATATCCGGGGACTTCGCGGCTGTATCCAAATTTGACTGAACTTTATTATGCTTTTAAATAGCGACCCAATTGCGTTAAATGACATTGTTAACATGTGGTTGCTGATAGTCAGATGAATAATTTAAATGCGCCTCTTTCAAATTTTTTTCACTAACTTTAACAGCTTCTGGTTATGTGCTTTCGATATTTAAATGTCTCAAAAAATTGAAAATAATAATCACGCAACGTTAATTCTATAATTGTACAGCCAAAGCCTTTTATACCATTCTTGGTCTGATTAATATTGCAGATCAGTATTTCTTCGTGGTTAAAATACCTGTCGTAATGACTAAACTACAGAAGTGTACTTATTACGCTTCGGCAATTTTTGTTTAATTAGATCAGATAAAGTTTTTACATCGGCATTTTTGTTTTTTAAAGAATTCCAATCATTAAAGCAGCGCCTAAAAGTAAAACTGCCAGGCTGCTACGAGCGATTTTAGGTTAAACCATGGTTAAACGCATATTTAAATAAAGAATTAATGTTTAAGGAGAAATAATGTCTATCCATAAGGTTTTGAAACATGTCTTCAGTCACGCGCTGGTAACGACGGCGAAATCTTGAATCGAACTTTCGACGTCAGGGATACCAATCTAAACTAGTTTTTCTTGTCCGTGCCCGGGTCTCGCCGTACCGCTTTTGGATTTGAGACATTACAATAGATGAGACATAAATTTTGATTAATCACAAAGGTAACTGCGAAGTAGATTACAATTGACATGGAAAGCTCATTTTTGGTAATACGTTTAGTTACACTTTTTCGTCGCAGTTGAATTTGTCTACGACGTTGACTTTTTAGAGTCCAAATGTTTTTATATGATTGGCAGCTTACTCTTTCAAAATAGTCACGAGCCGCCTCTGCACTAGACTGTATAGTGTATAAGGACTTATAGTAGCGAACCATGCAACATAGCAACCAGCAAATGCGCAACTAAACTAGTTACACATATGCACAATTAAAAATTTGCAGCCGCAAAAATCAGTTTTTGTACGCAAACTTTAGCATTTTCAATAGTTTAGTTTGTGGTTTTGACCCCACAACTTCGTTTACCCTGATCTGTTTGTAACGTTGTGCATTAGCAATAAGTATTTCGTCTACGTGCATGATAATAGATAAAAATCTGGCTTGAGCTGAAAGTCCGCATACTGCCTTTTCCGCCCGCGAAAACGAAATGTACGTAAAGAACAAAAATATAAGGTTTCGTTTTTAAAAAGGGACTGCTTTATGCTAGTAATACAAACGACAAACGAACAAAAAGGTTTTCATGTTGCTGAATGGCTGTTGCGCCCCGGGGCAATGGTTTCCCTGGCGGTTTTTCCTCCACTCCGTTGTACGCCACTAATATACCAACAATTATATTTTATAATCTGCAACAATGATGGTAATTGATACGGTTGGTAGTTTTTACATAATTTTCTTTGCCTCTGAGGACCCAGCAGCACTACTCTGCAGTTCACAAATAGATCAAATAAAGGAAATAATTGATTTTCTTTTATGCTGTAGCGTACTATAGCTCATCAAGCCGTTCTTCTAATTATCAGACTCGTAGCCAGCAGGATAGTTTAGGAAGAGCAATATCTTTTCGATCATCTTGGTGACTACATGGTTTTAAAACAAATAATTTTTGTTTTGCTAATGCAATTTGCAGAAGTTTTGCATTCGTTTCTTGTTATTATGAAAAGTTTTAGTGGTAATAAATTCCTGAGGCTATTAGAGGTTTAGGGTTAAAGCCGCAGCTACGAGAAACAATGGGTTTTGGGGCCTTTGCTCCCAGCGCTCAAAGATTTTACAATGCTTTTTGCAAAAACCAAAAAGACAATTTCAGGCCTATTTTGGTTAAAATTATTGCTTATGAGACCGCACATAACAGGAATGCAAAGCATGATTTAAATGGCTGCGTAAAAAAGCTAAACGAGCGATGCCTCTAATAGTAATTAGAAAATTTTATTCATTTTAATTCCAGCCATGATACAAATCTGTTATTTGAAAAACTAGCAAGTTTTATCAACTTATCTCAGAGTATCCCCCATGCCCCCCCTAAAACATAAACACTTATTTGATTAGCTTACCTTAAGCATTTTTGGCAAGCAATCAACTTTGATCATGTTTGATCGAATTATTTTACTGTTATTTTTAAGTTAAATTTTTAAAGAAATTTATGCCCCCTCCCAAATAAATATAACAAAAACGAACTTGAAGCCTCTTCCTTTTTCCCGGCTAGGGCTGTAATTATTTTATTAATGAAATGTAAAGCAGCAAGTTTTTGCGAACTACAATATATTTGTGATTCTTGATGCGTGCATTTCATGCGACTAGATTTAGCAAAATCGCGCAATATATTATTCAAAACTACAGCTCCCAATTTGTTACATAACATCAAACACGTAAGGTTTAAATTTTTTTTTCATATTTTCAAAGCTATATAGGCCACTTGTTGTCAACTTATGCAATACTGCATATAAATTTTACTTCAAATGTTTATTATCAAACCAATGTCTGAGCTTTTGATAAAGCTTTGTTGATTTGTTAGTGAACTGTCAACGTGAGTAGAAAAAGAAATTGCCGGTATAGGTTGTTGTACAGTATTCAATTTTTAAACAAACGAATTTTTGTGTTCTGTCTAACCAAACAATGAATGACATGCTTGTAGCCTACCAGTCGATTAATTATGTAATTAAAAATTGAAAAGTATGCGGATATTTACCATATACTGCATTATGCAATCAAGCAACTGACTGTCAATGATTTTTAATGATTTTTCGCTTCTTTTACCTTACTATAATGCAAGTAAGATTTGGGTGGGGAGAAAAATAAACCTTATGTGAATCCCCAGACTCTCCCTTGACAATGGGACTGCTAATTATCGCAAAGTAATGTACAGCGAATCTTTGCCGCAGTAGTATGTAACAATTTGTTTCTAATCTTAATTGAATGCTGTGGCTTTGAATTTCTACTATATTTTGACCAGTAGCGGCCACGTAACCAGTGGGGGCTAAGGGGGCTGAAGCCTTTGCCCTTATCCAAGTCACTTGGGAATTTTAATTCAATTATGCATGCTTTAAAACGTGCTTTGAACTATTTCTTTTGACAAAAAGTATATAGGGAACTGAATCGGCTATCGGTAATATAATTTTGTCAAAAAGTTTCCAAATCTTTACAAGATTAGTTGCTTATGGCTCAACACATGAGCGAATTGTCATCGAAATAGCGTTAATACTTATTTTGGAAAATTACAAATATTGCCAAGTGGCCAAACCATCCCCCCCTAACGGCTGCTTGTGCCCCCCCCTTTTGGTTCACTAAAGATACTTGTTTAGAACATCACGTTACAAAAAGACAACTAACTATTATGTGAAAAAGAAATGGTAACGTTCAACCTTATCTGCACTCTAGCAGTAAATTAATATTTTTGAATATTAAAAGTATTGTGGTTCAAGTTTCAAATTCCAGCTTTAGCAATCACGGTTTATACCTCTGAACCCATTAGGTCATGAATTAGGCTATTCATATCAATTTCAAAATCACGAGCGTTTGCATTATATGCAATTCAAAGAATGGTAAGCCTAAAGTCAGTGTTTCTCAAACCATGGGTCGGAATGCACATCAGGTTGCTAAACGTTTAGGGATAGTGGTACAACCAAGGGGTTCTCCCCTCCCCCGTCAGCCAAATCACTTGGAAACTTTAACCTTAAAATGTAGGCGTTTAAATGTGCTTTGGACTTGACCTGTAAGTAAAGCAAGGGCTGAATGGACTTGATAATTTAATTTTTTCAACTGGCTTCCAAAGCTTAGCAATTTATTTCTTTCAAATAGCTTTAAAAACGTGCAATATGGGATCTAAATGGCGTTAAAATGGCTATTTTTCTCAAAAAATGAAAAAAAATCTTCCAGCGGCTGGGAGCTTCACCCCCAGACCCCCGTCTATAATGCCTTTGAATTGCACCATTTTTGCTTAGCTGGACATGAAATTGATGCATTTATCAAGCAAAAAATTTCAACTTTTGGTTCAAGCTCCTTTTTCCCCCTTTAGCAAAATCTTGGTTCAAAATGTTTACTAGTGTGTAGGAGTATACAGATGTCGACTGACAAAATAGTTAGTTTTTATTTTTTTTAATGGCTAGCTCTTTGTGTTTTTAGAGCATACTCAAGCTTGTTTAGGTCACAGTGACCGCTGCAAATAAATTTTTCAAGCAATTGTGGACCAGAACCGAAAAGCTAAGAAACGCTATCGGCCTTATATGCTTTTTTTAGACATGAACACAATATTTTGTGAATTGCACATACTTTCAATTGTGCGAGATCAATTTTAATAGTTCAGTTTTATATAGTGCCCCCTCACTCTCGGCAAGTACCCAGTTCGTTTGCTGTGGACTGTGACGGCTCTTCAAGCAGCTGTAGGCTAGGCTCCCACACCCCCACTTTGGAATGCAGACAATTTTAACCGAAGGTTCTAGCCCCGTTAGCAAAATTCTGGTGGCACCCTGATTTTCGCAATTTTTGCGCAGCAGCAGCAAAAATATATATACTGCATTAAATGCACATTATTTTAAATTTAGTGGCATTATCCCAATTCCAGAATTTTTCTAAATCTTGTCTCGCGTTTTTGAAAAATTTAGAAAAAAAAAGCACTGTAATCTTTCCACCGTTGTATCGAAGCCATCTTGTCGTCAAGTTTATCATAAAGTTATTAAAAATACAATATTGAAAGTTGAAACCCACATATTTGAAACAATATTTGCATACGTGCATACAAAAAACGCAACTTCGGCAGTGGCAACAGCATTTTAACAAGAAAAAAATATATAAACGCTTTTGGCGTAAGACAGCTGGTCAAAGTTGCTTATTTGTCTATTAATTGTTTGATTAAAATGCGGCGTAAATATTGCAATAGCCAATATGTATCGAAACGCGATAAAAGAAACCATTTTCGAAGCCAGCAACTACCTTTCGATTGACAGTTCTCAAGCTTTGCATCTGCTGTATGTACCATTTGTACCACGTACTTGTGCAATATGCAGTACATAAATCAGGAATTGGAAAAATTAAATATAATTGGCCCATTGAGTCGAAACTATGGTTTTCTTTTTCAAACATATTCAAAAAGCGTTACCTCAATAACAATAAGCACAATAAAACTGTAACATTGAACTTATTTTGTTGGTTTTGTAATTTGTACGCACGAATTGTAATACAAACAGTAAAATGAAACTTTGACCAGGCGACTGAAAGACCGTAATATGGAAACACAAATTATTTGCTTGTTTGATTGATGATCTCACTTAGTTGTAAAAGATTCTTTGCTACGATCAATAAGATTTTTCTGAACAAAAATAACAGCCGTTTTTATGACGAAATGCTATTCGTCATAGCGCCTTGCCATTCCGCACTCGACTGACGGCCGAGAATTTCAATGACTCACTCAGAACGCATAATTTCGATATGCGTCGCTAAGCATGCGTGGCTCATTCTCGCCTATTCTCTTTATTTACGAAAATCAGAACTTGACCTATGTACTGACTTTAACAGTTAATAACTCGCTTTATAGTTCGTAAAAAATTTTAAAATTGTTATCAATGGAAGCAGAATTTATTAACTTAAAAAGTCGAGGAATTTGATCGACTATCTTCAAGTAGCTTTAAAACAATAGGCGTTTAAAAAAAGCGCGTGCACATGTAGCCCCCCCCAGTCCAGATAGGGTTAACGGAAATCGGTTGATCACTGTGACGTAAAATGCCACTTTGCATCTAGGACAGTGCTGAAAATTTTAGCAGTATTTTCACAACGTTTGACGGACACGCAGCAGCGCATTAGCAGTGTTTGAATCAGAATCAGAATCAGAATTTATTTGTTTAGTCGACATTTCGAGAAAATAAAAAAATACATGAAGTGAAACAAATTTCACCATTACCGAAGAGCAAAAGAGAACAAAAAATTTCACAATGCGACAAGGAATCGTGAAGGGACGCGAAGTCTTCAAGTCAAACGATTCCCGAAAAAAAAAATTCAGACGAGAAAATACGCTCGAAGTCAATGGTGCTTTCCAGCTATTGGTACATATTTAGGTAAAATAAATACGAGACTTATTCCTCTTAGTAGAGGCCACAATGCCCAATCCGTAAGTTCTGGTAATCTAATAAACTACTGAAGTATATTGTAATTTTGAAATGTCCATCGTTTGTGTTCTTTAATGAATTTACGATACGATAGTTGTTTCATTGAATTAGGCAAAGAATTCCATAGTTTAGCCCCTTGAAATTTGATCGATTTTTGGGCTCTATTTGTTGAGTAGTAAGGTAACATTAAACGTTGAGAAGATGATCTTGTATTGTGTGTGTTGGAAAATCTGAACTCTGTATAGAAAGTTTCAAAGTATTTTGGGAGAGCTTTTTTGAAAAACCTGTGCATGAATTTGCTTAATTCCAATTTATATAAATCATCTATCTTGAGAATTTCGAATCGGTGATACAGATGTTTGGGTGATTTACGCCAATTAAGACGTCCAATAGCTTTTAGGGTTTTGTTTTGTAATGATTTTAGTTTTGCCGAAACTGTTTTGTTGCAGGATCGTATTCCATAGGAGAAAAAAGGATGTATGAGTGCGTAATATAAAGTTTTCAGAGCAGAAGTAGGCAAATATTTATTTAGTTTGAACAAGATTCCGACATTACGAGTTACTTTGGTTTCTAATATTTTTATATGTGATGAAAAACTGAGTTTTTCATCAATTAAAACTCCGAGGTATCGCAATTCTTTAGTATTTTGAATATGATCAGAGTTAAATTTTAATGAAATATCACTTATTGAGGATCTTAATTTGTGGTTAATCACGATTGCCTGTGATTTACTAGGGTTTATTTTTAGTTTGTTAGCGTCCATCCATTGTTTCACTAGCAACAGTTCATTATTACAAAGAGTTTCCAGTTGTTTCAAATCTTTTGAAGAGTACAATAATAAAGTATCATCAGCGAACAAACGAGGGTTACATAATAACACATTGTGTAGATCGTTAATATACAAAAGAAAAAGTATAGGGCCCAGTACAGATCCTTGCGGAACACCTGTTTTGATTACTTGCAATGAGGAGATGGTATTGTTCACATAGACATATTGCTGTCGATTAGTCAAATAACTTTCAAATAATTTATAACAAACTCCTCGTATACCATAATGAGATAGCTTTTTTAATAAGATTGTGTGATTTACCGAGTCAAATGCTTTTTTAATATCTAATGCAATGGCACAAGTGTACAATCTGTTATTAATATTTTCAAAACATTGTGTAACAACGTCAATTAAAGGGAACATGGTAGTATGTTTTTTACGAAAACCGCTTTGTCTTTTGTACAATATTTCATTTTTGTTTAAAAAACTTACTAATCTTGTTTTTATTATTTTTTCAACGATTTTTGAAAAGGGCGAAAGCAGTGAAATTGGTCTGTAATTTTCAACTGCCTGTTTTGAACCTGATTTATGTATAGGAATCACTTTTGCAATTTTAAGTGCGTTTGGGAAAATGCCCTTAGTAAACATGAAATCCACAAGATATGTGAAATAAGGTGATATAACATCAGCAGCAATGACAATAAATTTTGTTGGTATTTGGTCATCACTACTAGATTTATTTACTTTTAATCTCTTTAATTCAGATGCCACTTCACTAGAAGTAGGCGGAAATAAAATCATTGAGGATGTGACGCAGTTTTTAAGGTAAAAAGTGTGAGATACAGATGGCTGTATGTCTTGGGAAAGTTTGTGCCCAATATTTGCAAAAAATTCATTAAAGTTTTCTGCAATTTTTTCTTTATTAGAAACAATAGAGGAATTAACTTCTAAGGTTGGTGCTACTGAAGTATGTTGTTTATGGGGTAGAAGCTCTCGCAAAATTCGCCAAGTTTCTTTAGGATTTGAAGATGCAGATTTTAGTTGGTTTTCAAAGTAATATTTTTTTGACGTTGTTTTTAATTTAGTTAATAAGTTGGAATATCTTTTATAAAATTTTTTTTCATTAATCGACCCTTTCAAATAATGACTTTTGTAAAGTTTTTGTTTATTTCGTATAGAAACATATAGGCCTTTAGATATCCAAGGTTTACATTGTAGCCTTTTTTGCCTTCTTGTACATCGCTTTATAGGTGCATGTGCATTTATTTCAATGTGCAGCGTATTTAAGAAAAGTTGAAAAGCGTCATTAAAATTCAACAAGTTAAGTTCAGGCATGTCATTCACAAAATTTTCCAATGATATTTGCAGATCTTGGCGGAATTTTGTTGAATCGAATTGTTTCATACATCGATAAAATTTCACGGAATATGATGATGGTTTTTTGATATTTTTTAAAGCAATGAAGGTTGGTAAATGATCAGTTATTTGATAATTCATGATGCCTGGTGTTACGTGGCATTTAATGTTGTTGGTGATTACGTGGTCAATTAAAGAGGCCGAAGAATCAGTTATACGCGTAGGTTTATTCAAAGCGAAAAAAATCCATTGGAATTTAGCATATTAATGTAAGAGATTGCAGGTTCGTTTCTGTGTTGTAGAATATTAATGTTAAAATCTCCCAAAATGACACAATTGATGTTTTTCTCGTTGATTTTTTGTAGTGTATCATTAAAATGGTCAATGAAATCTTTAATATTAGCGTTTGGATGACGATAAACTACTCCTACAAGAAAATTTTGAGCTAGTTTGGTGTTAATGTTTATCCACATATTCTCACAGCCGTTATTTGAGAAGCCAAATGAATTTTCGCAACTGAATTGAAAGTCTTCTGACACGTACATACCTACTCCTCCAGCATTGCTAACAGAATCAGCATGAAAAAATTTATATCCTTGAATTTCAATGTTAACAAGACTATCGTGTTTCAATCGAGTTTCAGTGAGACATATTATACTAGGACGAGTACGTATTTCATTTAGCAAATCAAGCAAATTATCCATGTTTTTGTTTAACGATCTAATGTTACTGTGTAGAATGAGTAAATCTTTTGGGGATACACTTAGTGTGGTAATAGTATTAGCATTGTAGTATTTACAAGAGGAAAAATCTTGAGTGACATAGATTAATATGCTCAGCCTCCACAGTTAATGCTTACAGTGTTTTGTACCAGCGGCGGCCCCGCACCATCGACCCTGGTTGCGGCCCCTGGCTGGTGTAACCGTAGTGAGATAGCTTGGGCTCGCGCCCGCCACGGAGCATCCGTTGCGAGGAGGGGGAGACGTGGGTGGTGTACTGAAATCTTTTACTGATTTTGTTTAGTTTCCACCTCACCTGACAAACCCATTAAGGGGAAACAGCCTGTAGTGGGTTTTTTATATTTCTAATTTTTGACTGAACTTCCTCTACCGTTAACTGGGGGCCCATGCCCATTGAGCACTATAGAAACTGGGTAGATAGTGTACAAGTCTTCTCCTGTAGTTGGAAGTTCCTTGCTTCAATAAGTTTGACTGGAATCATTTAAGTTGCCAAGTTATAATTACTGGATGAATTTCAAACCTCGTGCACTACAAAACAATATCGTGTTACTCGGATTATCGGATACTGATTCAACTTGTTAAAATACTTAGCGAATCTTTAAGGCTTCCACAAGTAACAAAAAGATGACCTGAGAGATTTCTTTGATGAGGACAGTACAAATGCTCTGATCCATAAACCCTCATCACAAAGATACCACAATTTTCTTCTAGCTTAAAAGGGAATGTTAGAGAATAGAATCAATGAAAACAGTGGATATAAGAGTGGCAACTGGCAAGTCCAAATTAATAAACTAAACGAAGAATTTGAAAGATCGTCTTATATTCTGAACAAATTCTATTTTTGTAAAAAAGTTTCGATTAATAACTTGAACCACTTTCAATCTTATTCAAATCTATTGTCACAAGTCGATCACCTGCCTATCATCACCTCTTGCATCTGCATAAAACATTTGCCCGAGATGGCCCCAATTTCTAATGGGACCAGTTAGTCTCAACCAAATGGCATCGTTTGAGCATTAGAAGATTGAGAATAAGCTGAGAAAGTTTTTGCTACAAGGTAATAAGTTTTTGACATGAATGTCTCAAACACTAAAAGTAAGAATCTGGTGCTTGCACCTCCATTACAGCAAAACTTGAACAAAACCAGAAATTGGTTAGGGGCGCCAGAACTGATTATGGCGCTCCTAACTTACGCTTGCCATAATCAGTTTATCATACGCCAGAACTGCATGGTAAACTGATTATGGCGAGCATAGACCAAAGCATCATTTTTTGTATCTGCACTAAACTTGCCGAAATGTAGAAAAAATCTGGAACTTGCAAAAAACGTGGCAAAATCACATTGACAAGAGAACTGGGGCAACCGTAATGAAAAAATTCTCTGGTTAGCTATGGTACATGTTTAAGAAACTATAGTGGCTTAGGTTTTTTTGAACCAGAGGTGCATTATGACATGAAGTCACGAATGGTTGCCGCTCTTTACGACGATGAAAACTTTACCAAGCGTGCCATTAGGAAACAATAACTGGAAAAAGTGGTTTGCTGATTAAACGCAATTAATTGGATTTTTCCAAAAAATGAAAATGGATCAAAAATTTTTATCAATTGACTTTGATTCTGGGAGTGAATTATAAGGCTCATTGATAGCAGTCAGAAACTTGGTTAAAAGAATTCAAGTCACGCATGCAACTGTCGAGCGTGGTGTGGCAGTGGCACTTGTATAGAAATACGTCTAGCTAATTGAAAATGGTGATAAAGATCAACTTCAGTTCCACATGCATTTCGCCTCAAAGCGTACCATAGCCATGGTTTTTGCTGAGTGAGAATAAAGGCAGGACACTACTTACCTGGCAACATACAGTAAGTTGGGATGCACCCATAATGTTACTGCTTTTGAACAGCCAACACTCTGCTAACAGCGAAGCCCTTATCGTCGCAAAATTGGTTTTTTTATGAAAAACTTTACTGCCTTTGTGCAACCTCTAAATGTTTTTCTACCCCGGAGATTTTTCGCACACGACGGTTTTAGCCTAAAAGGAACACATTTACTTCGGTTCCCATGATAATTTTTATTCTTTAATTTTTGCTATGTGTTTAAGAACCACTCTAATGTTACAACAAACGCAAGTTACGTAATTGAGAATTTTACTGTTCTCATTGAGAACTTTAAAACCTGAAAAAAGTATGAAACACTCTGTATCATCCATACTACAACCTGCCCTTGCTTTATACGTTTTGTTACTTACCTTTGCCAACTCCATTTTGAAAATACTTCATTCACTAATTCCAAAACTCTTTTTCAAGTAAAACTAAAGTCATGTAGCAATTTTTGTCTTGAGAAGAACATCAGATGTTTCAGTTTGTAATTGCCAGTGTAGGCCTACTTGTCTAAAAAATTACGTTTGGTCACTAACCAGTGCCGTCGCTGCGGGGGGCGTGCCCTGCCTAGCGACTGCTTGTGCTCCCCCCCCCCCCTTTCAGCTGACTCAGAATGCGTTTTCAGAACATCACATAACGACAAGGCAACATACAATAATGGAAAAAGGAATAATAATGTTCAAACAAAATTCTCGTTTGAAGCTTTCTCCATTCTTCGCGAAATTGGTGGCCACCAACTGCTGTACATAAAAGTGACGCATAATTCGTCTTATTAACACGCCTTAACGGATTTGAAGCGGAATAGGGATGTAAGCCTATAGAATTGCTACCGGTATTTTGTTAATGATTAAAACCTAAAACAATGCTTGAAAACATTTTTTGAAAGACCAACTGTTTTTGTTTTTTTAGAACACACATAATTTTCTTTTGGGGGGGAGTCGCAGTCAGTTAGGCAAGCAGGGGAAAGAAACTAAGGGGCTTCAGCCCTCTATAGCCAAGTAATTTAGAAAATATAACTCCAAAATACAAGCGCTTAAACGTGTTTCGGATTTGACCATAAGTATATGGGAGGCTAAAGGGGCTAGGCAATTTAATTCTTTCAAAGACTAATGAATTTTAGCATTTTACAGTAGTTATTCATGTGGCTTCAAAAAGGCGCAAAATGTGATTGAAATGGCGTTAAAATTGCTATTTTTTCCGCAAAATCACAAAAATCACTCAGTGGCTGCGGGCTCTGCCTCCCAGCCCCCTTTGTGTAATGCTTGATTTGCATCAGTTTGTTCAGTGCGGCTTTAAATTAAGCAAATTTTGTGCAAAAGAAATAAACTTTGGGTTCAAGCCCCTTCCCTCTTAGCAAAATGCTGGTTGCGCTTCTGGTCGCATTCACTGCTGCAAACAGATTTTTCAAGCGATTATATGAGCCGCAAACGAAACGAGTTGAAAACGCTGCCGGTCTAATACCGGCAGCGTTTTCAACGTATCTAATTCAACGTAACAAATCAAAAAAACTGTTTTTGTTCAAAATTTTGGTTCACTGTTAACATTCAACAAAATTTTGAACAAAAACAGTTTTTTAAAATTTATCTTGAAAATTTGATCAGATAGCATAACAAAATGGATTAAACACTTATGGGAAACCATATCTTCTGCATCTGCTAGTTTTTATTTGAAGTTTCTTTCTCAAGTGGTTAATGAGATATGGTAATTTTGTGATTTAGGGGGGGCGCGCTTAGAATGTGGGGGGTGCGCAACCCCTAAAAAATGTTAATTAAAGTAAAAACATTTTTATGGGTTATTCATGCATTAAAGCACACCTTTAAAGCCTCTTGGAGAAAAATATATTGGAAAAAAGTTTTTTTTGAACCACCCTAGTGTACCATCAATGATGAACTAAGCTTGGGGTTTACTTATCCACAAAAAAAACTTTCTCGCTCAATTGGAACAAAATTTAAAATCAACTTTTCCAAGTACAGTACTCGACAGAAAACTTTTTTTGCTGTATTTTGCAAAATTTCATTGTCATTGAACATACGGTTTTATCATCTGCTATAGCACGTATAAAACATAAACTAGAAAGTTAGCAGATTACTAAGCAGAATTATCAGAATTATAGCCAAATCATATCCACGTGAAAAAGCTCTTCCTCTATTTGAAAAACATGGCATACTGGCTTTGAACAACTTGTTTAATATGAAATCGCTGCTTTTATGTTCAAATATCGTTCAAACTATGTGCCATGTTATCTCCATCAATTCTTTACATTGACCACTTAGTATATTCAAATTCCACAAACTTAGTAGTAGCACCTGCTCTGCAGACACTTAGTACTATTTACCCTAATTTCAAAAAAAAAGCTTTAGAATTCCATCACGTTTGCGGTTCAAAAGTTTGGAATACCGATAAATTACCAAAATAATTCAAAAATTGTTCTATGAATCTATGTCAAAAACAATTAAAAATTTGTTTTTGAATAAATAATAATCTCTTTTTAATATTCTTGCCTTGAAAGATTTAAATGCACTCATTGTTTTCAAAAAATTTTTTCTTGAGTATCAGTTATGCGTCAATCTGCAATCTGCTGCTTAATTTTTTTTTTTGCAAAATTATTCTACGGCATTTACCATTTATAATTACGTCTGGCGCCAGCTGGCTATGATCTGATTTTATTAGGGTTACCACTTGACTAGAAGTTCCTTTAACGTTCCCTTTGTGGCCAACCTATTGACTTTCTTCATGTAGTTTGAGTACGTTTATTTTGTTCTGTTTTGTTTCAGCACGATCATACAATACAATGGATTTGCTCCGTTAGCTTCTTTTCAACAGCAGAACCTTTCAGCTATTATATCCACTTTGAAAATCATGGTTTTCTATTGTAGCATAGATAATGAAATAGCGTGGGAGTTATGTTGTCTTTTAACTTACTTTAATTGAGCTTATCATATCCTTTTACTACTCTTTCTTTTTGAATATTCCAAACTTACCAGCATTTTGTTATTTATTGTCTTTAACTCAACAGAACTGAAGAAAATTCATCATCATGGCACATAATAGTGACAGCGGTGGTGCTTTGTCTGAGTGAAGTTTTGCACACATCTGACCTAAAACTGCTTGCCGATGTTTTGTATCGGTATAAAGGCTATTCAAGTTGAAGTGCCTTCGTATCCTTACATAAAAGCAGTTTTACGCTATTCTATCGCAAAGTTTTTTTCAGCATCGTAAAATTTAAAAAAAATTGCTGCATCGTAAAAATTCTCAGCTGCTTGCGCAGAGCAACAACGCTCTATAATCTTGGAATAGTTGCAATTTTGCTTGCAAGCACAAGAAAATCACTAAACTTTTATTACTTTGAATCAGAACAAAATTCAGCTTCTTTTATTGATTTGCATTTTACCTTCTTACGCTTTGTTTTTGGCATGTTTTGTTGCCGAGACTGGCATTGTTTTTAATTTGTTCTAAATTTGGAGCAAAAATGAATCTCATGTTCCTAGAATATTGTTCTTGTGAAAATGGTGCATTGCTATTGTTGTCAACCGGTGCGACTCAATATTTCTTTATCAGTCGATACAGCAAATAGTTTTCAATGCAATTCGCTGTTTTCTTAACAGTCTAATGCCAAACGTGGCTCCCATTTTCATTAATTTTGAGCAAAAATTCGCTTTAGTTAAAAGTTTTCAACATTTTGGCATTAAATTTCTGAATACTCGGACGCTTAAATAGTACTTTAAAATCTTCGCTAAGGTGGCGAGGAAAATGTGAAGTTTTTTACTCGAGATCTCGCAATCGATCCAAGCAGCTTAGCGAGCGAAAATGACGTTACCGAGCTCGCAGAGCTTCAAATGCATGCGGAAAAACAATCTTTTGCTTTTAGCAAGTATCTCGTTAGGTGGCGCATCTTAAAAAATTCTCGTTGTTAATGCGAGCAAGGAAATCTCTCTAATGCGGGCCTTGATTTGGCATTAGTTTCAACATAAACATAAAGAACTATCAGAAGCAATCGGTTTTCTTTTCATCTGCGCGTTGTTGGCAAGCTCTTGATTGCCGTGATGCAACGTAGCAACTGGAGTTTAATTCAGTAACGCAGAGACAATTACGGACTAAATTCAAAAATTATGTTTCTTGTGCGAGATCATCAGTTTGCTAGATATTCGTGTGAATAAATTGCAAGCCGAGTGCGGTACGTATTTACTGGTTGCAGGTCTATTGCTCTTTGCTAAAAACTTAATATTATTTTCTGACATGAAGTTTGACAACAAAGTAATCAATTTAATGCTCTTCTTTGTTTATTCGGTAATATTTTTATATATAACCGTTTATACAACATGACGAGATTATCAACACATACTCGTATCTAATTGTTGCTGTACTGCATCAATAAGTTGATTGAGTTTCGTAACACATTCTTTTTTTATGGTAGGTCTATAATGAAGATTTGTGGCCAGTAGCAAGGGCGTTCACCTATTAGATTTGTTTACTAGGGTTTCATTCTCAGTCTAGTGATTTCAACGGCGCTTAAATTTTGTTTGTTGCTGCTCTTGCTTAACATCCAACATAAATGCAGCTAGCAAACACAGCCACTAATGTATACGTAAGTAGTGAGTACGTAACGCAAAAAAGTGGGGGTACAAAATTAAAACAAGGGTACTCTAAAATCGAGGTTTCGCTGATCAAAATTAATTTTGGTTGTTACTGATATAGTGCAAAACTTTTTTATGAATTAGTTTGTTTTTTGTTACAAAGATGCATATTGTATACATACGTAACTAACTTTTACAATGATGTCTATTTACTGCCGTTGTTGCTTTATGTAATGACCACCACAACTAGCCCCGCCGCTAGTAAGAAAATCTTGCCTTATTTTGGTAGAATATATCTGAGAATAGCAAAATAAGGGACTAAACCGGCGCAATAGTGACTTCAATAATTAATATTCAGTGTGCAACCGCTAAAAAGAAATTTCCAATTTTTAATGTAATTCATATATTTCGGGGTTGCTGAAAGAATTTGAATGTCCTCTTTTCCCTTCTGAGTTTTGACTCAGTCCTTAAAAACTGAGCTCTGAAATTATTTAGCATTGTGCTGTACTATCTCAAATGTAACGGCCTATGCAAACAGAATCACGTATACGATATTATTCATAAAAAAACTGGGTGGAAGCTTGCTGAATAGCAACCCCTTTGAACGACCGATGCAAATATCTACTGATTAAAAAAAAACTAGTGCCATAAATTAAGCCATTCAAAAAATTGATTTTTGGGGTGTTTCCGGGGGTAGCGCACTGGCACCCCCAACCCCCAAACTATGTCAACATATTTGTATCTTAAATATCTACTGATATAAAAAAAAACAAACTAGCACCCTAAGTTAAGCTGTTCAAAATACTGATTTTCGGGGTCCATTTGAGGGGAGTCCTCGGAGGGTGGTATCTCGAAACTATATCCAAATATTTGTCTCTTAAATATCTAGTGATATCAAAACAAACTGGCACCCTAGCTTATGCTGTTCAAAAAATTGATTTTGGGGGAGTCCATTTGGGAGTCCCGGGGGGAGGGAGGGAGGAGGTGGTGACACCCTCAAACTGTGTCAAAATATTTGTCTGTTGTTAAATATCCACTGATATCAAGAAAAAAACTGGCACCCTAGGTAAAGCCGTTAAAAAAATTGATTTTTGGGAGTTTATTTGGAAGGGGGGTTCCGGGAGGGGACTGTACTCCCAAACAATGTCAAAATATTTGTCTTTTAAATATCTACTGATATCAAATAACACTGTCATCCTAAGTCCACTTTTGGGGGTTCCCAGGGGAGTCGCCCAAAAAAAAATAGGGACACAAAATTGCGTTTGCAGCTCAACAACTTTACACAAAAATTAAATTTCAATGTTTTATGGTTCAGGAGAAGAAGAGCGTACAAGATTTAGAAACAAAAAAAGAAACAGAGAAAAAAATTGGAAAAATGGAAAAAAGAAGGAAAAAAAAAACTCATCGCGGCCAAAAATGGGTTGGTTGGGATAAAAGGGTATCTTAAGGCACAATAACCGAGTGAAATATTTTTTGCCGTACTTTAGCCGTTTTTGATGAGACCGCTTTTTACGCCAAACTTTCGGGGTGGTTTTGGGTCCTAAAACCTGTGGTGACCGAGTGAATATAATTTAATGTTTGTTCTTGTATAAATGTCTGCGGTATCCGGTTATTGGCACATATTGCTCATTGCTATGGATAGTATTTCGTAATAAACGGATATTGCGAGACAAAAGGAATTTAATTAATGTTGTTTTTGTTCTCGCTTTTCTTTGTTGCTCGCTGTATATATACCGCTGCTTCAATTTATTATTAATACACTACTTGGTGAAATTAAGAACTATTGAGACTCATCGCGTACGAACTCACTAAATTGGTACCCCGTGTAAGTGTACGTAGAACCAAAGCTTCACCAAGAAGTTTTCTAGAATAGAAAAAACAATCTAAGTTCTTAATTGCTGAAGATTCTTAATTGCTCGAGAAGAGTCGAAGAAAAGTTCGAGTAGAGCCGGAAAAGAGTTCTAGAAGAGTACAGATCGAGAATTTTCCGAAAGAGGACGAAAAGCATTTTTTGTTCAAAACTGTTTGAGTGTCGTTCGAAAGTGCCCGGAAGCGTTGTTCGAAAGTGCCCAGAGGTGCGGTTCAAAAGTGCCCTGAAGTGTTGTTCGAAAGTGCCCGAAAGTGTTGTTCGAAAGCGTCCGAAAACCTGCAGAAGAAACTTCGGAAGAGGCAGTACAGACTTTTAATTTTCTTTGCATATCATTTTGTTGCATATTTCTGTGTAAAATATTATTTGCATATTTACCTGTAATCTTTTAGCATATTACGTGGAAATTTTTGAACCACATATTTGCGAGTAAACCTATTCAAGACCCGTTAACCCGGTAATGCACAAATTACCAATAATACCTTACAATTTAAGAAAACATACCACCAAACAAAAACCTTCAAAATCAAAACCTATGACCACCCTGACCCCAGGTTCCTCCAACTTACAAAACACAATAACCCCTTCACCAAACCCTACCCTATCACCAACCAGCACCTCGCAAAACATCCAGTCATCACCCTCTATCTCAACATCCCCACCGGTGAATCCAACCAATTCTTCCACCACTACCCTTTCTCTAACGAACCCCAAGCCTGCTGTAGCATTCGCAAGTTCTCCACAAAACTTAGACACCGCCCCCTCGACTGAAGACAATTTATTGGCCTTTGAAGACCACTATGAAAACGAATTTCTGCAACACCCCCCCGTCGAAACTTATCTACCGACCACTACAAATTGCAACAAACCCATGTTTGCTTTTCTCCGTGTGAGGAGCGCCCGAAGGGGCACCAGTTTAGTGAGTTCGTATACGATGAGTCTCAACACGTAGTTCTTTAATATCAGCAAGTATAATATAATAAACTAATAATGATAATGTCGCGATCGTTGATACTTGGCTAGAGTACAGCCTTTAATCTATAGAATTGCCCACGTCGGCTGAAACTAGAGAACGACTGAGATGTTAATTGACGAATCGAAAATGGCAGTTGATAGTTCCTTTAGCTTCTTGAATCTCAGAAAGCAACAAACCAATCTTAAATTAAAACTTCTATTTAAGATTGAAACACAAACCAACTCACTGAGCAAAATCGCTCCACTAACACTTCTACTAAACGGCTATACGAGCCAACCCCAAATACACAAACTCGGCTTAACTGCCTACAAAACTAATACCTAAAAATTATCCACTTTCAGAACAGTAGAATGAAAAATATGAAAAACGACCCGCCAATTTATATTACGGCAAAAGCTATCGAATATCCCAGAACAATCCATGATACGTCACAATAATAAAAAAATACACGAGCTTACAATAAGATTTCAACATGATTATGACATCACAAACTTCAAGTCTAAATATAGCAATTAAGACAAGTAAACAACTAATTATTCCGGTCACTAATAGAAGACAGTAGAAAATACTAGAAAGGAATTATCTGGAATATCTAGAATATTCTAAATCAAAAAAAGCAGCAAAAGTAGTAACTCAGTCACGTATGCAGTAAAATACAGCAAATAATCATATAACAGGCATTCAAAATTATTATTCGTGACATATGCCCCACCTTAAAAATATTATTGCAAATGATATTCAAAAACATCACAAATAATAATTGCCGAATAAATGCAAACCCCAATCTACGCTTCTATCCCATTTTCGATCGTCATTTCACAAAAAAAAATCTGAAAAAATCACTTTTAACCTTAGCAAAAACAGATCCTACTAACCAGTACACGAAGAGCAAGCAAAAGCACACAAAATATATACACCATCACATTTCAAACAATTATCCGACTTAAGTAGTCAGCAGTCAGCAACAACATTGTCTTTGCCTGGGATAATCTCAACCTTGTAATCATATCCTTGTAATGCTAGGGCCCACCTCATAATTCGATTGTTTTGGAACTTGGCCTGATTTAAATACGATAACGGTTCATGGTCTGTTTGCAGGATAAAAGGCTTTTCTACTAAATACAATCGAAACTTAGTCATTCCCCACACAATCGCCAGGCATTCCCGTTCTAAAGTTGAGTACTTGCACTCGGCTGAAACAGTTTTTTGCTGGCATAAGCCACAGGGTACAGTTTATCATCGTGCTCTTGCATAAGCGATGCTCCAAGTCCACAATTTGAAGCGTCCGTCCGCAAGACAAAAGGTTTTTGATGGTCTGGAAGTTTCAAAATGGGCTTTTTCAGTAGACGTTCTTGCAAAGTCAAAAAAGCTCTTTCTTGTGCTTCGCCCCATTGAACTTTGTTCGGTTGCCCCTTCCGAGTAAGGTCGCTCAATGGTGCCGAAATAGCAGCAAACAATGGTATATGAGCGCGGTAGTAATTCACAAGTCCCAAAAATGATCTAACCTCTTTCTTTGTTGTCGGTCGCTGTGCCTTCCTAATTTTCTCAAGATTATCGTCGTTGACTGTGATCCAATCAAAACTAACTTGATGGCCAAGAAATTTAACTAATTTGGCCTCGAACAAGCACTTAGTCGGACGAGCGGTCAGATTTGCTTGCTGAAGTCGATTCATCACTTCATCCAACACTCGAGTGTGGGTATCCCAGTTCTCCGTATAAACAATCAGGTCGTGGATGTAGCTGTCCACGTTCTCAAGGTCGGAAATTAGCATTCTCAGTCCCCGTACTAAGGTTGCTCCTGAATTCTTCATTCCGAATGGCATTCGTATAAACTCGTAATTTCCGTCAGGAGTGACAAAAGCCGTCTTCTTCACGTCTTCTTCCGCTACAGGGATCTGCCAATATCCTTTACTCAAATCAATCTTGGAGAAGTAGTTGCTCTTCCCCAAACGTTGGAACAGGTCCTCGGGAGTCTTCATTGGCTCCAGATCGGCAACAGTTACTTTATTCAACTTGTGGTAATCAACGCAAATTTGGTTTGATCCGTCTTTCTTCTTTACGATGACAATTGGAGAAGCGTACGGCGAGCAGAAGTCCGAATTATTCCAAGATCAAGCATTTCTTAAATTTCAGTCTTCAGGTTCTCTCTGATAACATAAGGCAAAGGATAGGGTTTAGATCGAATCGGAGTGCTGTCACTCAGCGTGATTTGGTATTGAATGACATTGGACTTCCCCGGCACATTGGTGAACACACTGTTGTAGGCTCCCAGAACTTGGCAGACATTCTCTTCCTGAGATTTGGTTAACCCGAGACCCAGCTTCACACGGACCGTGACTATTAGGCGCGGACGTTTAGGCACGGGACGTTTAGGCGCCGCCGATTATGCGCCAGGACTTTTAGGCACCTGGACTTTTAGGCACCTGGACTTTTATGTGCCGAGACTTTTAGGCGCCAGAGGTAAAAAAAATTTTTTTTCAAAAAATAATTTTTTTTTGCAAAAAAAGTTTTTTTTTCAAGAAAAAAAATTTTTTTCAAAAAAACAAGTTTTTTTCCAAAAAAAAGTTAATTTTTCCACAAAAAAGTTTTTTTTCTAAAAAACCTTTTTTTTCTATAAAAAAACGATTTTCTTCCCAAAAATTTTTTTTTTCTTCCAAATGGACAGTCTTTTGTCAAATAAAAGCTTTTTTGAAAAAAAAAACTTTTTCCAACAAAAAAGTTTTACTTTGATTAAAATGTTAATATTTTCGAAGCTTTTTATCTGATGTTTGTCAAGAAGAATCGTCAGAATAGAGAGCGCAGGAAAAGGAGTGGCTATAGGGAAAAGTCGAGCAGTGATTGGCTGGAAAAGGATTGCTGAAAGAGCGTGATTTGTGTACAACCTTTAAGCTGTTTAACTTCAAAAGTTCTTGACGCAATTCTGAACAAGTTGGCTTCGAAAATTTAACATTGTTTTTATTATATTGAATAAGTGTATTTACAACAAGGTGTAAAGATTAAGCTCAAAAATATCAATTTAAACATTGCTTTTACTATATTTACAACAAGATGTACAGACCATAAATAGGAATCTGCCGAGAGATGAATCGTTAGCTCCTGAAAAAGTTTGTAGTGTATTGTTTGGTAGAGGTAGACTCAAAATAACGTTGAAACGTCACACGGCTTGCTGCATGTGCCAATATTACACAAGCGACTCATGTCCGATCGCCGCAAAATTTGAGACCGCTGGCTGGAGATCGCATGCGTCTGGATTAGGTAAAAAACACTTTGCAGGTAAGTAGTGGAAAACATTTTTTGTTATTGAAAAAAATGCAATAAGAAATCAAATTTTTGTAAAACCTTTTCTGCTCTGCTTCCATCTATCTGCTTCTGAAGTCACTTTTATTAAAAGTTCTAACCCCGCCCTCTGCTGACAAAAAAATTCTTGTACAGCTTAAAGGTTGAACACAAATGACGCTCTCTCAGCAATCCTTTTCCAGCCAATCACTGCTCGGCTTTTTCCTATAGCCATTCCTTTTCCTGCGCTCTCTATTCTGACGATTCTTCTTGACAAACATCAGATAAAAAGCTTCAAAATATTAACATTTTAATCAAGGGAAAACTTTTTTGTTGGAAAAAGTTTTTTTTTCAAAAAAGCTTTTAATTGAAAAAAGACTGTCATTTGGAAGAAAAAAAATTTTTTGGGGAAGAAAAACTTTTTTTACAGAAAAAAAAGTTTTTTTAGAAAAAAACTCTTTTTCGGAAAAAATAACTTTTTTTTGGAAAAAACTTGTTTTTTTGAAAAAATTTTTTTTCTTGAAAAAAAACTTTTTTTGCAAAAAAAATAATTTAAAAAAAACAACTTTTTTTTGGCAAAAAAATTATTTTTTGAAAAAAAATTTTTTTACCTCTGGCGCCTAAAAGTCTCGGCGCCTAAAACTCCTGGTGCCTAATCGGCGGTGCCTAAACGTCCCGCGCCTAAACGTCCACGCCCAAAAGTCGTAGACCATCATAATCCATCGCTTTGTCCAGTGACAACCTTGAATAAACTTTCAACGCCCGGCCAGATAACAACGGGCTCAGCTGGGTAGCCCACGCCTCCTTTTCCCGGCCTGCAACTGTAGCATATCTCTCAAATCGTAAGAGATAATTATCTAAATCATCTCTGCCATCAACGAAGGCGGTAACTCGGGCGATCGTGCAATTCTAGCACTCTGCCGTACCACTTCTTTGGCAATTCCCGTTGGTCGAGCTGCAGTTTCCAGCCTCTTGGCTTCTAAGTCCAGTTTCAGCTGTTCCAATTCCATGGTGGCTTTTCTCTCCTATGCTTCGCGTTCTGCGAGCAGTTTTATTTCTTCTGCTTCACGCTCAGCCCTCTTTTCTTCCGCCGCAGTCTCTCGCTCGGCCCTCTTTTCTTCCGCCTCTCACTCAGCCCTCTTTTCTTCCGCCGCAACCTCCCGCTCGGCTTGCAACCTCCTTTCTTCTGCCGCAGCTTCTTGCTCGGCCCTCTTTTCTTCTGCCTCTGCTTCGCGCATTTTGTGCCATTCCTCCATCAGGAATTTGCTCTTGGACTTCTCATCTAAGCCCAAAGACTCCACTTGCTTTTTTAATTCTTCGAAAGCTTCTGAAACGAACTTCGCCATGATGATCGTCAACCAACATGTGATCCTGGACGAGCCCCCAAATGTCGCAATTATTGATACTTGGCTAGAGTACAGCCTTTAATCTATAGAATTGCCCACGTCGGCTGAAACTAGAGAACGACTGAGATGTTAATTGACGAATCGAAAATGGCAGTTGATAGTTCCTTTAGCTTCTTGAATCTCAGAAAGCAACAAACCAATCTTAAATTAAAACTTCTATTTAAGATTGAAACACAAACCAACTCACTGAGCAAAATCGCTCCACTAACACTTCTACTAAACGGCTATACGAGCCAACCCCAAATACACAAACTCGGCTTAACTGCCTACAAAACTAATACCTAAAAATTATCCACTTTCAGAACAGTAGAATGAAAAATATGAAAAACGACCCGCCAATTTATATTACGGCAAAAGCTATCGAATATCCCAGAACAATCCATGATACGTCACAATAATAAAAAAATACACGAGCTTACAATAAGATTTCAACATGATTATGACATCACAAACTTCAAGTCTAAATATAGCAATTAAGACAAGTAAACAACTAATTATTCCGGTCACTAATAGAAGACAGTAGAAAATACTAGAAAGGAATTATCTGGAATATCTAGAATATTCTAAGTCAAAAAAAGCGGCAAAAGTAGTAACTCAGTCACGTATGCAGTAAAATACAGCAAATAATCATATAACTAGCATTCAAAATTAATATTCGTGACAGATAACAATAATAATAATATTAATGTTAATGACGACATGAAGCTAAGCAGCGGTATATATCAGAGGTGGAGTCGAGAACACAAGGCTCGAGGCCAAGGCCAAGGACACAAAAAAAAATCCGAGGCCAAGGCCAAGGCCAAGGACAGCCTTTCTGAGGACAGAACCTCTCGAGGCCAAGGACCAAGGACACAGGCGCAAGTGTTCTCCAAAAAAAACGTCTTCAAAAATTTTTTTCAGGCGATCTCCAATTCATTGGCGTACCCAGAATTTTTGATTGGGGGAGGCCTAAACCGCAAATCACATTAAATGAAGTCATCAAAATTTTTCCAAAGAGGAAGTTTTTGTTGGACAAATAGATTGTAGGATGGAAGATCTGAAATTGTTGGCTGTTGGCACGTAACCAGGATTTTGCAAAGGAAAAGGGCTTATACTAATAGTTCAAAAACGCAAATATTTAACTTTGGAAACGTGTTGAGTAAGCTAGTGTAACTGAAAGGTATCACAAACGGGAGGTCTGGGGGCGGGGCTCCCAGCCGCCAGAGGCTTTGAGGGTCTGGGGGCGAAGCCCCCAACCGTTGGGCGATTTTTTGTAATTTTTTGGAAAAAAAAGCTATTTTAATGCCATTGAATCACATTTCGCAAGTGTTCAGAGCCATTTAAAAGCACTAGGTTTTGACATTTGAAAGTCAATAGAAAAAATCAAATTGTTTAATACTCCTTTTACTTGCAATTTAAGTCCATAACACGTTTAACATCTTGCATTTTGGAGTTAAATTTAATTGTAAGTGATCTGGTCCAGGTAGGGGAAAGTAAGGTGCATTGTCTCTTGCAACATTTTAGCAGTAAATAACAATCCACTCTAAGATTTTTCTTTGAGATTTTTAATTTATCATGACAATAACCAGTTATAGGAGTACATGTTCGGCCAGGGGGCCCAGGCCCCCTCAATTGAAGTTTAATGATTCGTTCAATCAGCATTTTTTATGGCTAATTTTTAAAAAAAGTATTTTGTGCATAAAAACCGGCGAGGTTGGAGGTGAATTACTGAATTGTGATTGAAAAATGGTAAAATAGATGGTTACAGCAACTAACCATATTATTGCCGGGCCGGGTTTACTTCGGGCTAGGCCCCTGGCACTGTGGAGATTTTCGCAACATCTTTCTGCCAAATATAGGTGAAGACCAAAAAAAGTCTTACGATTTTAGCTCGGAGCCCCTAGCTGGTACTCAGGCGCGTAGCCAGAATTTGGCAATGGAGGAGGGCTGTTTTGGGGGTCTGGGGGCGGGGCCCCCAGTCTCCGGAGGCCAATGGGGGTTAGGGGGCGAAGCCCCCAGCTGCCAGAGGCTGGGGGTATGGGGGCGGAGCCTTCAGCGCTAGAAATTTTGCATTTTTTTGCAAAATGAACTTAATTTTAGAGCTATTTTAATGGAAAATAAAGCTTTTAAAACGTGGCATAGAAATTGGCAGCCCAACATGATTCAATTGGTTGCATTAATGGGCTATATGGGAAGTGGCTATATTGTAGTTCTCTTGTTTACTAGCTGGTATATCATAAAATCCTATTATTCAATAAAACTCACACGGAATAATCTATATCGTCTATGTTTTATAACGAAAAATAATTGGGGTAAGGGCTAATGAAAAGATATTTTAGAGGAGTGACTGGTAATTAACTAACACTGAATAGCCCCCCCTACCCTAATTCCTGAGTTTATGATATATTTGTTGATAAAACCTATGTTAGGCGTTTTTACATAAGCGATCAAATTTGATTGTTCATTTTCGGGCATTTTTTCAAAGTTTTCATTGATTTGTGACTTTAATTTTTGACAATTAGCCCCCCTAAATATATGTTTCAAATGATGCTTTAAATCACTTTTTAGTCAATTCCACCGCAAAAAACAGTCTCAAAAGAGCTAAAAACGTGGCATTTTTCTTATTCTGCATTTTGGTTGACTGGCCAATGGGGGCGGCTATATTCCCCGCCTCCCCCATGGCTACGCTGCTGCTGATACTGCGTCATATTATGGTAAATCCGGCCCTGATTAATGCATTATGTTCACAAAAAGGCTAGATGTGGGCCTGAGATAGCAACTTTTAAGACAAAAACTCTCCGTTTTCTTCGGGTTATACGTTTAAATTGGCTGGCAAATATTAAATTGAAGGGGACCCGGAGCCCCTGGACTTCAATATTGTTGTTAGTTATTTTGTTGAAAGCAAAAAATGCTAAAAAGAAACTGAAACTGAAGAAACTGTAGGCTTTTTTGTCACATTTTTGTCATTGGTGAAATTTCAATTGGGAAGGGGGCGGACCCCAGCCCCCCTCCCCTTGGCTACGCCTATGCTCCAAGTGAGGAAAACAAAAAAGGTGCTCGCAAATTTTCTGCAATGTTTCTGGCGTTTTCCAACAAAATTTCAACTGTTCAAAAAATAGTGCTGTCCTCGAACCGGGGACAGGGCAATTTTCGAGGACTTGAGGCTTCGAGGCCAAGTCCAAGGCCAAGGACTTGACCTTCGAGGCCAAGGCCAAGGCCAAGGACTTCAAAATGTGTCCTCGAGGACGTCCTCGAGGCCAAGGACGTCCTCGAGGACTCCACCTCTGGTATATATACAGCGAGTGAACAAAGAAAAGCGAGAACAACAAACAACGTTGATTAAATTTCTTTTGTCTCGCAATATCCATTCGCTACGTAATACCACCCATAGCAATGAGCGATATGTACTAATAACCGGATACCGCAGACATTTATACAAGGACAAATATTACACCACAAACCAAAGTCACGTGACTATTGCCACAAAATTTGGTTCAAACATGCAAATCAATAATTTCAAACTGTTGTCAAAATTTCATGAAGGTAGACCCAACCGTTCTTGAGTTATAAGCAAAAGTCTGAAACTTCGCACTCATTAATTTGAAAATGGCCAAGTAAACACAAAGGAACACGCGACGCGAGCGTAAGTCGTTCCAATGAAAAACTAAATAAAAAAGTGTTCTGCAGTTCATAAGATGTCATGTAGTTGTACACCAGACATTTCAAATAAGAAATTTCGGAAGTTCTTTTGGTGTTCTAAGCTAGCTTTGAAAAATCACTCAGGTGCTACTAACAAGACTAACTTGATTGCTAACGTTCCGCTAGTTCGAATCAACTAGCTTCATCAGCGCACTGCTATCAGTAGTGATAGCAAAACGCCATCAACTTTTAATAGCAAAAAACAGGAAAACGATTTAACTCATAGCTGTAGTAGAATAGCTGGCGAAAAAATTCAAAGCAAGGCTCCTATAAAATTCATTGTTACGATAGGCTAGTCGTACAGGTAAATGCAAAGGTGCGTACTAAATTGAAACAAAGTTGGTTCTAATAAAAATAATTTCTCCGAATAAGCATTGCAGCAAAATATGTTAGAACTAGCCCTAAAGCCGCATTTACACGGGCGACTTTTAGCTGCGAGAATCGACATTTTGCCTTTTTTCTTTCTCACATCGCCTAGGTCACTTACACGGCGCAAGATTCACGTGAGATTTAGTCTGCACGATATCGCCAGACACGCCCCCAAAAAATCAAATCGCAGCAGTCACTCACACGGAAGAGATTTTAACGCGACGCTCGCATACGATTGCAACTCGCAGAAGTCACTTACACGTTGATACTGCGTGCCAGCGATTCTCACAAAATCGAGTCGGCGGAAGAGTCGCTATCGCACTGGTTCACTTACACGGTGCGAGATAGTTTCAAAGCGCGGCTTGCTGGTTTTGAATTTGCAAAAGCCAACTGCTGCAAAAGCACTTCAAATGCGCCGCTTGTCAGCTTTTGCGTTTGAAACAATCACGCTTCGGAATTTTGAGAAGAAATTGTATGAAGCCAACGCAAGCGTAAAACGAAATACAGGGAATACAATTAAGCAGCTAATTTCGTTAAAACTTAAATGCAATGAAAATGCAAGGCAAAAGATGAAGCACTAAACGCTCGAAATTACTCAAAAAGGCTTATTTACTCTGTATCATTCTGAGTTGGCTTGGATGGAGCAAAGTCAAGCGGGCATTAATGCTCATAATGGATTATAAAATTCTGTCGTTTACCCTTTAGGTCTTGGTTTTTCTCCACTGCAACCTGCAGCCCATCTCTGATTGTGTTTCTTGCTTGGTTTTATATTATACTTTGGTAAAATAAAACAATAAAATTTATCAAAATTTTTGTGCAGATAATTCTAAAAACACTTTTGAAATCACCTTTTCTCCAAGCATGTGTGACTGACAAATTCATATCGTTTATTTCCTTAATAGAGCACAAGTATTTCGTATTTTATAGTAGATCTGTGCTGTCATATTATACGAAACACTAATTGTCAAATTTTATTTTTAAGTTTACTTTTTGAGTTCTTCTGCAGTGACACCAGGCGCCTTCCGTCGCTACCGAAGCACTGGCTCTTTTTTTAATTAAACCAAAATTCAAAAAATCCATATAGCATTTGTATAATATGTGTTTTCATGTACATTTGTTATGGAGCTACTAAACCACAGCTGTTACAAAGCATCAATATCCACAATAATAAAATAAGCAGCTCATGCATTTGCTAAACTCTAGCTGGCAATTACAGTAAGTGTAGTGCGGAGGATGAATTATTATGGACAGTGCAAAAACACGTTAGTGACTTCAGGTCAAAACTCATTCCTGGTGTAATTCAAATGAAAAAGCGCCGTAAAACCACTAGAAATTGAGAACATGATTTGCTTAGAAATAGCATTTTTATGAAATTAGTCTTTAATTACATTATGCGTTGCAGTAGATGTTATGTTTCTCCACTTAAATGTGGTTATTTGAACCAAAAGAGATGCCAGTAGGCTACTAGCAATCTCGGGTCAGAAAAGAAAGCAAACGCTAACCCGTTTTTAGCCGACAAAAACCAGTGTTTAAGTACTTAATACAAGATGCTGGACCCAACGACTGAGCATAGGGTGTGAGCGTACACTGCTAGCACTGTTACAGCACCGATTGACCTTTTTTGTGTTGCCTCGCTCTCGTTTCGGAATTCGGCCGTTTCTTACTTTTAGTTTGTTAAGTTTGCGAACGTTACTTAATTTCCTGCAGCCATTGGCTGCAAACGTTTTAAAAATTACGCGCTTTTTGGCCGAGCTATTTCCGTTTTGGCATTCGGTTTCATTCGAGCAATTGGCAAACGGACGTATTTTATTTTGAAGACCGCTCGTACGGCACTCTATTAGTTCATTATTTTCAGGTTAAATTTCAGTTGTTGTTTGCCATGCCGTGCTGTTCCATATTATTTGTTTTGTCTGAACAATACAGTTTAAGTTGGAGAACTTCAATTGTGGTTTGCCCAGACGTACAGGGTGAAGGCTCCAGAGTCCAGAGTTTCGCTGGAGTACGTGCAGTCAACAGTGTTACGGAGGGCTTCTGTAACAAGCACCTCCATTTCCAAAATATATTGTCCAAATGCCATTATTGTGAATTTATTGTCTTAGCTATTGTAGGGTTTTCAGATTTTTAACTTTTGTTTTCGCTATGTCAGAACATTAGCAATGACAAAATTGATTACACCTTTTTATAAACGAAAAATTTTGTAAAAACACGAGGCTCATTTTTGCTCAAAATTTAATAACAAATTAGGAAAAACAACCGAAAAAGAATCAATTCCAAATCAAAAATCAAACTAAATTCTGTACTGATTCAAAACAATAAAGCTTGAGTGGTTTTCTGGTATTTGCGAACAAAATTGCAACAGTGCTGTTGGGCACTGTGCAGGTAACAAAAACACTTTTTGGCTCTCGTTCAGACGAGAATTAGTGCTCGCTTTTTCGCTTTCCGCGATTTTACGATGCTGCAAACGTAGCCAAAAAGGCGTTTACAAGCAGATATAGCATTAGGAATTAACAAACATGTTCGCCATAATTGACATCAATGATCTCAAAATTTAAAAACCAATTAAGAGCAACTGAGGCTTAACATTGGCTAAATTTTATGAACAGCCAGCCTTAACTCAAAATTTACTGGTTCTTGGAAAAATGTGTACTTACGATATTATACTGTAAAAGCAGAATACAATCAAGGTACTGTAACCTGTGGTTAATTTATCATTGATTTTGTAAAGGGCTAAAGTTTTGCTTGAATGGCTTCACAGTTATCAGCTCATGACTGCCGTATCTGCAGTAGATCTGTATCAGCAGCATCAACAAGAAAATTAATACTTCTGCGCTTCAAACTAATATGAAGTAAATTTAGTATCGAAATCACAATTAATTACGGTAAAAGCACTACAGATTATTTTGTACTATGAAAACAATACTTTATGAAGCAAATTTAGAATAATCGCAGCCAGCGACTCGCAAAGCATTTGTGCATTGCGCTATGTTTGGGCGACTCGTAAATTGCATACGATTTGCTGTTTACACGAGAGCAACTTTGCCCTGGGACTCTCGAGACGTTGAAATCGACCTCGTGTAAGTGATCACGAGCGAGAACGATTCTTGCATCGAGTCTCGCAAAATATAATGGGCATCGCAAATCGCAGGTGTTACTTACACGGCGGCGATTCTTCTCAAACGCGATCGCGGTAAAGCCGCATTTACACGGGCGAGTTTTAGCTGCGAGAATCGACATTTTGCCTTTTTTCCTTCTCAAATCGCATAGGTCACTTACACGGCGCAAGATTCACGTGAGATTTTGTCTGCGCGATATCGCCAGACACGCCCCCCCAAAAAATCAAATCGCAGCACAGGAGAGATTTTAACGCGATGCTCGCATACGATTGCAACTCGCAGAAGTCACTTACACGTTGATACTGCGTGCCAGTGATTCTCGCCAAATCGAGTCGGCGGAAGAGTCGCTGTCGTACTGGTTCACTTACACGGTGCGAGATAGTTTCAAAGGGCTGCTTGCTGGTTTTGAATTTACAAAAGCCAACTGCCGCAAAAGCACTTCAAATGCGCCGCTTGTCAGCTTTTGCGTTTGAAACAATCACGCTTCGGAATTTTGAAAAGAAAATGCGTGAAGCAAACGCGGGCGTAAAACGAAATACTGGGAATACACTTAAGCAGCTAATTTCGTTAAAACTTGCGATGAAAATGCAAGGTGAAAGATGAAGCACTAAACGCTTGAAATTACTCAAAAAAGCTTATTTACTCTGTATCAATCTGAGTTAGCTTGGATGGAGCAAAGTCAAGCGGGCATTACTGCTCATAATCTATCATAAAATTCTGTCATTTACCCCTTAGGTCTTGGTTTTTCACCACTGCAACCTGCAACCCATCTCTGACTGTGTTTCTTGTTTGGTTATACATAAAACTTTGGTAAAATAAAACTATAAAATTTATCAACATTTCTGTGCAATTAATTTTAAAAACACTTTTGAAATCACCTTTTCTCCAAGCATGTGTGACTGACAAATTCATATTGTTTGTTTCCTTAATAATGCACAAGTATTTCGTATTTTATAGTAGATCTGTGCTGTTATATTATACGAAATACCAATTGTTAAATTTTGTTTTTAAGTTTACTTTTTGAGTTCTTCTGAAGTGATACCAGGCGCCTTTTGTCGCTACTGAAGCACTGGCTCTTTTTTAATTTAAACCAACATTCAAAAAAATCCATATAGCATTTATATAATATGTGTTTTCATGTGAATTTGTTAATGGAGCTGCTAAACCCCAGCTGTTACAAAGCATCAATATCCACAATAATAAAATAAGCCGCGCATGCATTTGCTAAACGCAAGGCAATTACAGTAAGTATAGTGCGGAGGATGAATTATTATGAAGAGTGCAAAAATACGTCAGTGACGTCAGGTCAAAACTCATTCCTGGCGTAATTCAAATGAAAAAGCGCCATAAAACCACTAGAAATTGAGAACATGATTTGCTTAGAAATAGCATTTTTATGAAATTAGTCTTTAATTACATTATGCGGTGCAGTAGATGTTATATTTCTCCCTTTAAATGCGGTTATTTTAAGCACAAGAGATGCCGGTAGGCTACTAGCAATCTCGGGTCAGAAAAGAAAGCAAACGCTAACACTGTTTTAGCCGACAAAAACCAGTGAATGGTACTTGTATACAAGATGCTGGACCCAACGAGTGAGCATAGGGTGTGAGTCTACACTGCTAGCATTGTCACAGCACCGATTGACTTTTTTTGTGTTGCCCCGCTCTAGTTTCGGAATTCGGCCGCTTCTTATTTTTAGTTTGCGCACGCTACCTTATTTCCTGCAGCCATTGGCTGCAAAAGTTTTAAAAGTTACGCGCTTTTTGGCCGAGTAACCTCTGTTCTGGCATTCCGTTTCATTCGAGCAATTGGCAAACGGAAGTATTTTATTTTGAAGACCGCTCGTACGGCACTCTATTAGATCATTATTTTCAGGTTAAATTTCAATTGTTTTTTGCCATGCCGAGCTGTTCCATATTATTTGTTTTGTCTGAACAATACAGTTTAAGTTGGAGAATTTCAATTGTCGTTTGCCCAGACGTACAGGGTGAAGGCTCCAGAGTTTCGCAGGAGCATCTGCAGTCAACAGTATTAGTATTACGGAGGGCTTCTGTAACAAGCACCTCCATTTCCAAAATATATTGTCCAAATGCCATTATTGTGAATTCATTGTCTTAGCTATTGTAGGGTTTTCAGATTTTTAACTTACTCGTATGTTTTTGCTTTGTCAGAATATCAGCAATGACAAAATTGATTACATTTTTTTATACACAAAAAATTTTGTAAAAACACGAGGCTCATTTTTGCTCAAAATTTAATAACAAATTAGGAAAAACAACCGAAAAAGAATAAATTCCAAATCAAAAAACAAACTAAATTCTGTTCTGATCAAAAACAATAAAGCTTGAGTGTTTTTTTGGTATTTGCGAGCAAAGTTGAGACTATAGAGAGAGTGCTGCTGCGCACAGCGCAGGTAACAAAAACACTTTTTGGCTCTCGTTCAAACAGAAATTAGTGCTCGCTTTTTCGCTTTCCGCAATTTTACGATGCTGCAAAAGCAGCCAAAAAGGCGTTTACAAGCAGATATAGCACTAGGAATTAACAAACATGTTCGCCATAATCGACATCAATGACCTCAAACTTTAAGAACCTATTACGAGCAACTGAGGCTTAACATTGGCAAAAAGATTAAAACAGCCAGCCTTAACTCAAAGTTTACTGGTTCTTATAAAAAAGCGTGCTTAAGGTATTATAAAAGCAGAATACAATTAAGGTACTGTTACCTGTGGTTAATTTATTATACACTTTATAAAGGGTTAAAGTTTTGCTTGAATGGCTTCACAGTTACTAGCAATCAGCTCATGACTGCCGTATCTGCAGTAGACCAGTGCCAGCATGCACAAGAAAATTATTGGTTCTGCGGTTCTAATATGAAGTAAATTTAGTATCGAAATCACAATTAATTACGGTAAAAGCACTACAGATTATTTTATACTATGAGCACAATACTTTGTGAAGCAAATTTAGGGTAATCGCAGCCAGCGACTGGCAAAGCATTTGTGCATTGCGCTATGCCTTGGCGACTCAAAAATTGCATACGATTTGTTGTTTACACGAGAGCGACTTTGCCCTGAGACTCTCGAGACGTTGAAATCGACCTCGTGTAAGTGATCACGAGCGAGAACGATTCTTGCATCGAGTCTCGCAAAATATAATGGGCATCGCAAATCGCAGTTGTTACTTACACGGCGGCGATTCTTCCCAAACGCGATGGCGGTAAGCGAGTCTCGCCTCGTGTGAGTAACCACTCTGCGAGAGAGATTTTCACGCATAAAGAATCTTCGAATCGCGTTGCAAAAAAGTCGCACGTGTAAATGCGGCTTAAGCGAGTCTCGCCTCGTGTGAGTAACCGCTCTGCGAGAGAGATTTTCACGCATAAAAAATCTTCGAATCGCGTTGCAAAAAAGTCGCCCGTGTAAATGCGGCTTAAGCCATAAGAGCGTAATTTTTACTCACGCGAGGCGAGACTCGCTTGCTGCGATCGCGTTTGGGAAGAATCGCCGCCGTGTAAGTAACAACTGCGATTTGCGATGCCCATTATATTTTGCGCGATTTGATGCAAGAATCGTTCTCGCTCGTGATCACTTAAACGAGGTCGATTTCAACGTCTCGAGAGTCCAGGGCAAAGTCACGCTCGTGTAAACAGCAAATCGTATGCAATTTACGAGTCGCCCAAACATAGCGCAATGCACAAATGCTTTGCGAGTCGCAGGCAGCGATTATCCTAAATTTTCTTCATAAAATATGGTGTTCATAGTCCAAAAGAGTCTGTAGTGCTTTTACCGTAATTAATTGAGATTTCGATACTAAATTTACTTCAAATTAGTTTGAAACGCAGAAGTAATAATTTTCTTGTTGATGCTGGTACTGGTCACAGCAGATACGGCAGTCATGAGCTGATAACTGTGAAGCCAATGAAGCAGGACGTTAACCCTTTATAAAGTGTATGATAAATTTACCACATTTAACAGTACCTTAATTGTATTCTGCTTGTATAAAACTGTAAGTACACTTTTTTTTATAAGAACCAGTAAATTCTGAGTTGAGGCTGGCTGTTCTTGATATTTTGCCAATGTTGAGCCTCAGCTGCTCTTAATTGGTTCTGAAATTTTGAGATCATTGATGTCAATTATGGCGACCATGTTTGTTAATTCTAAATGATCTGTCTGCTTGTAAACGCCTTTTTATCTGCTTTTGCAGCATCGTAAAATTGTGGAAAGCGTAAAAGCGAGCACTAATTTTCGTTTGAACGAGAGCCAAAAAGTGTTTTTGTTACCTGCGCAGTGCGCAATTGCACTCTATAGTCTCAAAATTGTTGCAGTTTTGCTTGTAAATACCAGAAAACCACTCATGCTTTAATGTTTTGAGTCAGTACAGAATTTAGTTTGTTTTTTATTTGGAACTTATTCTTTTTCGGTTGTTAATATTGTTTTTTGTTGCTGAGACTGGTGTTGTTGCTAATTTGTGTTTAAATTTTGAGCAAAAATGAGCCTCGTGTTTTTACAAAATTTTTCTCGTACAAAAGAGTTTAATCAATTTTGTCATTGCTAATATTCTGACATAGCGAAAACAAAAGTTAAAAATTTGACAACTCTAGAATAGCTAAGACAATGAATTCACAATAATTGCATTTGAACAATATAATTTGGAAATGGAGATGCTTGTTACAGAAGCCCTCCGTAACACTGTTGACTGTATGTGCTCCAGCGAAACTCAGCAGCCTTCACCGTGAGCCTTCACCGTATCCGTCTGGGCAAACGACAATTGAAATCCTCCAACTTAAACTGTATTGTTCATACAAAATCAATAATATGGAACAGTACGGCATGGCAAAAATTAACTGAAATTTAACCTGAAAATAATGAACTAAAAGAGTGCCGTAGAAGCGGTCCTCAAAATAAAATACGTTCGTTTGCCAATTACTCGAATGAAAAGGAATGCCAGAACAGAGGTTACTCAGCCAAACACAAAGGCGAGCGCGAATTAACAAAAAACGCTTATCTTTAAAACGTTTGCAGCCAATGGCTGCAGGAAATAAAGTGACATGCTCAAACTGAGCAAACCAAAAGTAAGAAACGACCGAATTCCGAAACTAGATCGGGGCAACACAAAAAGGTCAATTGGTGCTGTGGCAGTGCTAGCAGTGTAGGTTCACACCCTATGCTCTCTCGTTGGTACGAGCACCTTGTATACAAGTACCATTCACTGGTTTTTGTCGGCTAAAAACGTGTTAGAGTTTGCTTTCTTTTCTGACCCGAGGTTGCCTGTAGCCTACCATCATCTCTTGCGGTTTAAATAACCACAGTAAAGTGGAGAAACATAAAGCCGCATTTACACGGGCGACTTTTAGCTGCGAGAATCGACATTTTGCCTTTTTTCTTTCTCACATCGCGTAGATCACTTACACGGCACAAGATTCACGCGAGATTTAGTCTGCACGATATCGCCAGACACGCCCCCCAAAAAATCAAATCGCAGCAGTCACTCACACGGGTGAGATTTTAAAGCGATGCTCGCATACGATTGCAACTCGCAGAAGTCACTTACACGTTGATACTGCGTGCCAGTGATTCTCACAAAATCGAGTCGGCGGAAGAGTCGCTATCGCACTGGTTCACTTACACGGTGCGAGATAGTTTCAAAGCGCGGCTTGCTGGTTTTGAATTTGCAAAAGCCAACTGCTGCAAAAGCACTTCAAATGCTCAGCTTGTCAGCTTTTGCGTTTGAAACAATCACGCTTCGGAATTTTGAAAAGAAAGTGTATGAAGCCAACGCAAGCTTAAAAAGAAATAGAGTCAATACAATTCAGCAGCTAATGTCGTTAAAACTTGCAATGGAAATGCAAGGTGAAAAATGAAGCAGGCCTTATGCAAACTGTATGATACGCAAACGTTTGAAATTACTCGGAAAAGCTTATTTACTCTGCATCATTCTGAGTTGGCTTGGATGGAGCAAAGTGAAGCAAGCATTAATGCTCATATTTATCATAAAATTCTGTCATTTACCCTTTTGGTCTTGGTTTTTCTTTACCGCAACCCATTTCTGACTATGTTTCTTGTTTGGTTAGCATAATATTTGGTAGAATAAAATAATAAAATTTATCAACGTTTTTGTGCAGTTAATTCTAAAAACACTTTTGAAATTACCTTTTCTTCAAGTATGTGTGACTGACAAATTCGTATTGTTTATTTCTTTAATAGTACAGAAGTATTTTGTATTTTATAGTAGATCTGTGTTGTCATATTATACGAAATGCAAATTGTTAAATTTTAGTTTTGTTTTTATAAGTTTACTTTTTGAGTTCTTCTGCAATGATACCAGGCGCCTTCCGTCGCTAAAGAAGTACTGGCTTTATTTTAATTAAACCTACATTCAAAATATAGCATTTATATAAGGTAGTGATATAGCACCATATAGCATTTATATAAGCATTTATATAGCACCATATAGCATTTATATAAGGTAGTGACTATTTCACCGAAAATTTTCAAGTTAAAGAGAAAAATAAAGAAATGAGAAATATTCATTTGCGCGTTATTTTGTTTTTGCTTTTTTAGAAGTTAAGATTAGGGTTTGGGTTAGGGCTCGATTTGGGGATAGTTTTAGAGTAAGCATTTAAGTTTGGGTTAGATTTGAGTCAGAATTAATAAAAAAGATAAAAATTTCGGGTAAAAAAAGCCTTCCTTTACGTAATAAGTGCTTCCATGTAGTTTTGTTTTGGAGCTACTAAACCACAGCTGTTACAAAGCACCTATATCCGCAGTAATAAAATAAGCAGCGCATGCATTTGCTAAACGCTTGGCAATCACAGTAAGTATAGTGCGGATGATGAATTATAGCTATTATGAACAGTGCAAAAATACATCAGTGACTTCAGGTCAAAACTCACTCCTGGCGTTTTTCGAACGAAAAAGCACCATAAAACCACTCAAAATTGAAAACATGATTTCATTAGAAACAGCATTTCCATAAAATTAACGTTTAATTCCAATATGCGGTGGTGTAGGTGTTGTTTCTCCACTTAACTGTGCTTATTGTAACCACAAGAGATACCGGTAGGCTACAAGCAATCTCGGGTCAGAAAGGAAAGCAAACGCTAACACGTTTTTAGCCGACAAAAATCAGTGGGTGGTACTTATATACAAAGAGCTGGACCCAACGAGTGAGCATTGGGTGTGAGCCTACACTAGGGCTCCAAAGTTTCGCTGGAGCATCTACAGTCAACAATGTTACGGAGGGCTTCTGAAACAAGCACCTCCATTTCCAAAATATATTGTCCAAATGCCATTGTTGTGAATTTATTGTCTTAGATATTATAGAGTTTTCAGATTTTTAACTATTTTTTTTTGTTACCGTACGTCAGAACATCGTGGTCAGAATATTAGCAATGACAAAATTGATTAAAGTTTTTTATAAAAGAAAAGTTTTGTAAGAATATGAGGCTCATTTTTGCTCAAAATTTAATAACAAATTAGAAACAACACCAGTCTCAGCGGTCTCAGCACCAAAAAATAATATTAAGAACAACCGAAAAAGAATCAATTCCAAATCAAAAAACAAACTAAATTTAGCACTGATTCAAAACAATAAAGCTTGAGTGCTTTTCTGGTATTTACGAGCTAAATTGCAACAATTTTGAGACCATAGAGTGCTGTTGCGCGCTGCGCAGGTAACAAAAAACTTTTTGGCTCTCGTTCAAACGAAAATTAGTGCTCGCTTTTTCGTTTTCCGCTTTCACGATGCTGCAAAAGCAGATAAAAAGGCGTTTGCAAGCAGACATAGCATCAGGAATTTACAAACATGGTCGCCATAATTGACAAAAATGCTTTCAAAGTTTAGGAACCAATTAAGATCAACTAAGGCTCAACATTGGCAAAAAAATTAAGAACAGCCAGCCTCAACTCAAAATTTACAGATTCTTATGAAAAAAAGTGTACTTACGGTATTGTAAAAGCAGAATACAATTAAGGTACTGTTACCTGTGTTTAATTTATCATACATTTTATAAAGGGTTAACGTCCTGCTTGAATGGCTTCACAGTTATCAGCTCATGACTGCCGTATCTGCAGTAGACCAGTGCCAGCATCAGCAAGGAAATTAACACTTCTGCGTTTCAAACTAATATGAAGTAAATTTAGTATCGAAATCACAATTAATTACAGTAACAGCGCTACAGACTCTTTTGGACTATAAACATAATGTTTTATGAAATAAATTAAGGATAATCACAGCCTGCGACTCGCAAAGCATTTGTGCATTACGCTATGTTTGGGCGACTCGTAAATTGCATACGATTTGCTGTTTACACGTGCACGACTTTGCCGTGGGACTCTCGAGACGTTGAAATCGACCTCGTGTAAGTGATCACGAGCGAGAACGATTCTTGCATCGAGTCGCTCAAAATATAATCGGCATCGCAAATCGCAGGTGTCACTTAAGCCGCATTTACACGTGCGACTTTTTTGCAACGCGATTCGAAGATTTTTTATGCGTGAAAATCTCTCTCGCAGAGTGGTTACTCACACGAGGCGAGACTCGCTTACCGCCATCGCGTTTGGGAAGAATCGCCGCCGTGTAAGTAACAACTGCGATTTGCGATGCCCATTATATTTTGCGCGACTCGATGCAAGAATCGTTCTCGCTCGTGATCACTTAAACGAGGCCGATTTCAACGCCTCGAGAGTCCCACGGCAAAGTTGCTCTCGTGTAAACAGCAAATCGTATGCAATTTTTGAGTCGCCCAGGCATAGCGCAATGCACAAATGCTTTGCGAGTCGCTGGCAGCGATTACCCTAAATTTGCTTCACAAAGTATTGTGCTCATAGTATAAAATAATCTGTAGTGCTTTTACCGTAATTAATTGTGATTTCGATACTAAATTTACTTCATATTAGAACCGCAGAAGTAATAATTTTCTTGTGCGTGCTGGCACTGGTCTACTGCAGATACGGCAGTCATGAGCTGATTGCCAGTAACTGTGAAGCCAATCAAGCAAAACTTTAACCCTTTATAAAGTGTATAATAAATTAACCACAGGTAACAGTACCGTAATTGTATTCTGCTTTTATAATACCTTAAGCACGCTTTTTTATAAGAACCAGTAAACTTTGAGTTAAGGCTGGCTGTTTTAATCTTTTCGCCATTGTTAAGCCTCAGTTGCTCGTAATAGGTTCTTAAAGTTTGAGATCATTGATGTCAATTATGGCGACCATGTTTGTTAATTCCTAGTGCTATATCTGCTTGTAAACGCCTTTTTGGCTACGTTTGCAGCATCGTAAAATTGCGGAAAGCGTAAAAGCGAGCACTAATTTCTGTTTGAACGAGAGCCAAAAAGTGTTTTTGTTAACTGCGCTATGTGCAAAAGCACTCTATAGTCTCAACTTTGCTGCAATTTTGCTCGCAAATATTAAAAAACACTCAAGCTTTATTGTTTTTAATCAGAACAGAATTTAGTTTGTTTTTTGATTTGGAATTTATTCTTTTTCGGTTGTTCTTCCAAATTTGTTATTAAATTTTAAGCAAAAATGAGCCTCGTGTTTTTACAAAATTTTTTGTGTATAAAAAAATGTAACCAGTTTTGTCATTGCTGATATTCTGACATAGCAAAAACATACGAGTAAGTTAAAAATCTGAAAACCCTACAATAGCTAAGACAATGAATTCTCAATAATGGCATTTGGACAATATATTTTGGAAATGGAGGTGCTTGTTACAGAAGCCCTCCGTAACACTGTTGACTGCACGTGCTCCAGCGAAACTCTGGACTCTGGAGCCTTCACCCTGTACGTCTGGGCAAACGACAATTGAAATTCTCCAACTTAAACTGTATTGTTCAGACAAAACAAATAATATGGAACAGCACGGCATGGCAAACAACAACTGAAATTTAACCTGAAAATAATGAACTAATAGAGTGCCGTGCGAGCGGTCTTCAAAATAAAATACTTCCGTTTGCCAATTACACGAATGAAACGAAATGTCAGAACAGAGGTAACTCGACCAAACAGCGCGTAATTTTTAAAACGTTTGCAGCCAATGGCTGCAGGAAATAAGGTGACGTGCGCAAACTGAGCAAACTAAAAATAAGAAGCGGCCGAATTCCGAAACGAGAGCGTGGCAACACAAAAAAAAGTCAATCGGTGCTTTGACAGTGCTAGCAGTGTAGGCTCACTACACCCTATGCTCACTCGTTGGGTCCAGCATCTTGTAGACAAGTACCATCCACTGGTTTTTGTCGGCTAAAACAGTGTTAGCGTTTGCTTTCTTTTCTGACCCGAGATTGCTAGTAGCCTACCGGCATCTCTTGTGCTTAAAATGACCACATTTAAGTGTAAAAACATAACACCTACTGCACCGTATATTGTAATTAAAGATTAATTTCAAGAAAATGCTATTTCTAAGCAAATCATGTTCTCAATTTCTAGTGGTTTTATGGCGCTTTTTCATTTGAATTACGCCAGGAACGAAGACTGACGTATTTTTGCACTGTTCATAATGATCATCCTCCGCACTATACTTATTGTAATTGCCTAGCGTTTAGCAAGTGCATGCGCGGCTTATTTTATTGTTGTGGATATTGATGCTTTGTAACAGCTGGGGTTTAGCAGCTCCATTAACAAATTCACATGAAAACACATATTATATAAATGCTATATGGATTTTTTTGAATGTTGGTTTAAATTAAAAAAGAGCCAGTGCTTCAGTAGCGACAAAAGGCGCCTGGTATCACTTCAGAAGAACTCAAAAAGTAAACTTAAAAACAAAATTTAACAATTGGTATTTCGTATAATATAACAGCACAGATCTACTATAAAATACGAAATACTTGTGCATTATTAAGGAAACAAACAATATGAATTTGTCAGTCACACATGCTTGGAGAAAAGGTGATTTCAAAAGTGTTTTTAAAATTAATTGCACAGAAATGTTGATAAATTTTATAGTTTTATTTTGCCAAAGTACTATGTATAACCAAACAAGAAACACAGTCAGAGATGGGTTGCAGGTTGCAGTGGAGAAAAAATAAGACCAAAATAGTAAATGACCTAATTTTATAATCCATTATGAGCATTAATGCCCGCTTGACTTTGCTCCATCCCAGTCAACTCAGAATGATACAGAGTAAATGCGGCTTTTTTGAGTAATTTCAAGCGATTACTGCTTCATCTTTCACCTTGCATTTTCATTGCAAGTTTTAACGAAATTAGATGCTTAAGTGTATTCCCAGTATTTCGTTTTACGCTTGCGTTGGCTTCATACAATTTCTTTTCAAAATTCCGAAGCGTGATTGTTTCAAATGCACAAGATGACAAGCGGCGCGTTTGAAGTGCTTTAGCGGCAGTTGGCTTTTGCAAATTCAAAACCAGCAAGCCGCGCTTTGAAACTATCTCGCAAGTAGTATTATATGCTCCAAAAGCATAAGGTTTTGGTTGCAAAATTTAGGTTGCAGAAATTAGGTTGCAGAAATTAGGTTGCAAAGGTTGTGAATATTCGCAAGATCGTAAGCTCTTACCGTATGTTGGTAACCCTAAGAATCGACTTGGTAAAGTCTAACCCTAAGAATCGAACTTGGTCAAGAGTAGAAGAGTGTTTTACCTAAGGTTCGAACCAAGAGCTAGCCAATGCTTAAGTATAAAATTTGTAAGATTTCTTAAAGTTGTGAGATCTACCTGGGAACCGAACCATGTTCCTGAATGGTAAGACTCTAATACACTCAACTAAGGTAAATCAAAGACCTTTTGTTTATGTGTAATGTCTCTTGAACGAAGTAAAACTGGAAGATTTATACGCAAGCGGCGGTAATTCACCAGGGAAAGTCCCTACGAGAGCGTATTCGTTTTAGAATGTTCAACGCGATGGAATTATTTTCTTGTTACGGGTATACAGTGTAGCGACGATGTCGTCATAAACGTGAGCGCGATAATAATAGCAATGACGTAATGGTGGTGTGATATAATAGAACTGTTCCATGGAGACAGTGGCGCAACAGTATGGTATTATTATCAGTGCTGGGCACCGCAAGTTTTTTTTTAAGTCCGCAGTCCGCAGATCCGCAACCGAATTTCAATTTTCTTAATCCGCAACCGCAAGTCCGCAACTTCGTAATTCTTGAAGACCGCAACCGCAAGTCCGCAACTTCGTAATATTTGAAGTCCGCACAGCAAGTCCGCAACTTTTTATGAACCGAGTGAAAAAGTTTTGCAATCAAACACGTCCCAAAGTGAACTGCTCAGAGTTGATTAGCAAAAATAAGTCAAAAGTTGTGACTTGTGAGAAGTATTTAGCAAGCGTATGGTGAATACATTCCACGCAATAGAAGAAATTACTCACAATCGTTGATTGTAGTAAATGTACCGCAGCATGACTTGTTATTGAGCTGCTTTTTCGGATGGCAAACTTAAGAATTGAATAGCCCAGCCCCTCTTACTTTCAGGTCCAACTCCAAACAGAGTCAAACGCTTGTACTTTTGGTTAAAGTTTTTAAGTGACTTGACTAAGGGTATTTAGCCCCCAGCCCTCCTGGTTGCGCTTCTGCTTATACAGTAGGTGCCTAAACTGCGTGGAAGCATAGTGCGCAACCCTCCGGCGAACCCTCAAAAATGCTACAATGAAGCTAGGGATTTGGAGATTAAAATCCTTTGAATTACAGTGAGAAGCCGTCAAATAGCAAAGCACAATCCGCATTTCTGCTTGCAACAATATATTCTACGAAAACAATTTTTTTCGAGGCAGGAAAAGGCAAAGACAGCTGAAGGCAAAAAAACATTCATATCACTAATCGTATTACTAAATTTTTAGCCCTTAGTTTCAATAAATACTCTAGGAATGAGATAACCACACGCTACCAGCAATGCCGTCGCCAGACCAAACGAAGTGAGAGGGCCCTAGCCGAAAATGGACTGAACTTTTGCACATAAAAACTGACATTTTAAAGCTACAATTTTGTATTCATCTTTGGAAAAAGATACATATAAGCCCGGCAGCGTTTATTAGCTAGTTTCGCATGCGGCCGGTATAATCGGTTGAAAAATATGTCTACAGGATTGAATGCGACCAGAAGCGCAACCAGGGTTTTGTTAAGTAAGAGATAGGGGGTTGAACCAAAAGTAACTTTTTTTTGCACAAAAATTGTCTAATTTAGGTCCCGTGCTGGACAAACCGTTGCTACTCAAGCGTGTTACAGAGGGGGCTCAGCTGCACGGTGATTTTTGCGATTTTGCGGCAAAAATAGCGATTTTAACGCCATTTGAATCACATTTCGCACGTTTTAAAACCATATCAATAATTACAGTAAATTGCTAAAATTCAGAAGTCATAGAACGATTTAAATTGTCTAGCCTCTTGTTGAGCCCCCATATACATTAGGTCAAGTCCAAAACACGTTTAAACGCTTATTCTTTTTTTGGTTATCTTTTCTAAATGACTTGGTTAAAGGGGGTTGATGACCCCGTAGCTTCTTCCCCCTAATTGGGCCACTGACTGCGAACTTGAATAAATCTTGAGTGTGCTCTAAAAAAAACAGCTGGTCTTTCAAAAAAATGTTTTCACGTATTGTTTCAAGTCATAATCACTAACGAAATACCGGTAACGCTTCTGTAGGAATACATCCCTATTCCGCGACACATCCGTCAAGGCGTGTTAATAAGAGGGATTATTGGGTCACATTTATGTAAAGCAGTTGGTGGCCAGCAATTTTGTAAACAATCGAGAAAACTTCAAACGAGAATCATGTTTGAAAATTATTATTCCTTTTTCCATTATTACCTGTTGTCTTGTCGTTACGCGATGCTCCAAAAAAGCATTCTGAATGAATCAAAATGGGGGGCACAAGCAGTCGTTAGGGGGGGACGGCGCCCCTGGCCTCACCGTAGCGACGGCACTGGCTACCAGTCGGGGGCGTATTTAGGGGGGGCAATTGGGCCATGGCCCCTCTTTGGGTTGCCAGGATTTGCATAGAAAAGTGAGCAAAACTGAGGCATGGCCCCCCCTTGCAAGTTGGGCATCAGGCTTTGGGCTCGAAATTACCTGATATTGGGCGAAAATTGGGACGAAGGATCTTTTTTTTTTGTTTTGTTTTTTTGCTCTTCACCTGATTTTGGGCAAAAATTGGGACGAAATTTGAGTGAGAACCTTTTTTTTTCTTTTTTCTTTGCTCTTCACTTGATTTTGGGCGAAAATTGGGACGAAATTTGTGTGAAGACCTTTTTTTTTTGCTCTTCACCTGATTTTGGGCGAAAATTGGAACGAAATTTGAGTGTGACAATTTCAAACTCTGATCTATGTTCTTCTCAAATTTTCTGAAGTTTCTGGCCCCCCCCCCCCCCTTTTCAAAATCCTGCGTACGCTACTGTTACCAGTACAAAAAATGATACCTCAGAGGTAATTTTGTAAACTCACGGTAAAAAACAACAAATCCATACTTTGAACCAGGGCTGCAAATTCGAACTTAAACCCAAAAAAAGTCGGTTGTTTTGCCGAACTCGAGAAAACAGTGTTGACTTCAATTTGAATCAGGTTAGACCCGCTTGTAATAGCCTGTCTCGCCGAGCACCGTATCCTTCATATATCTGCAGTCATACCACACTTTGGATATAAATATAACAATGTTAATCCTCATAGAATACCAAAAATTTGATTCATCCAACGGAGCACGGCAAAACAAGAAGTCAATTATCAGCTTCAGCTAGCCAAATCAATATCAATTAACTATAATAACTAAAATTTACTAGACCAAAATTTACGCTATTGATTATACTAAGACTATGATAGACTTTACTAGATTATATCACTAAAAAATTGCTTCGAGGTCTTACTATAGAAATAGAAACATCAGCAACCAACTTACTACACATCTAACTTGATACACTAAACTACGAAAATTTGAGACACCACATCATTCGTACTGTTAAAGACTATCTAATTTGAGCACTAGTTGCAGACTTAAAGATTATGAGATTAAAGGTCTAAAGACAATACAGTTAAAATTACCACAATGACAGTTCTAGAAGATTCTTAAAACAAGCACAAAAGGGGGTTCTAAAATGTTCTAAAAAATCAACCAACTATTTGCATAAAAGATGAGACCGCGGCATGTATTCGTTTCTCACGTTACCAAACAGCATGTCAACAAAAAGAAAGCGATTAAGTTGAAAATCCGACCTAGTATTTATGTCAGCCTGAACTCGAATAACTTGATATTTTTGCCGAACTTGAACTCGAAAAAATTTAATTGATTTCTTATGTTTGACTGGGTAAAAACATGAATATTTTACGAAAATAGTAAGAGATTTCAATATTTGTATAAAACTTGCGGAATTGCGGACTAAAATTAAAAATAGTCCGCAACCGCAAGTCCGCAATTTAAACTGCCAAAGTCCGCAAGTCGGCATGTCCGCAACTTTTTTCGTTAGTCCGCAATTGTGGATTTGCGGACTTGCGGACTAACTTGCGGACTTGCCCAGCTCTGATTATTATATCTCGATCGCGCAACCTTGACACGTCTGAACCTGTCTAAAATGCAATGGCGCAACCACATCAACACTGACCTATGGTGTGGGTTCATCGGCTATAAAAAAAAGGGACCAGGAGTCGCGTTTTCATTCTACCAGAACAAAAGAAACATGGCGGACGCTTGTGATTCAGCTGCAGTTACTGGCGGCGATGTAGCACCACCAACTTCTTCCCTGTTCCAATGCAAGCATGCGATCAACCCACACATGCGTAGAATTATCGACCGTCATCAGTCGTTTACCGAGCATTGGCCCAGTCACCGAATTGAAGCTGATACAGCATTACTAGCGGACGCTGGGTTTTACTATCTTGGCGAAGGTGATAAGGTGAAATGTTGGTACTGCAACGGTGGTTTAAAGAACTGGGATCGTTTTGACGACCCGTGGATAGAAGATGCGAAATGGTTCCCTCTCTGCGAATATTTGCTCAAAAATAAAGGCGTGGACTTTGTCAAAGACATTGTGAAAGGGTTTACTGGTTTGAAACGTCCAGTCGTACCCAATCCACCGCCAGAAAACAAAATTCAAGGTCTGCAAAAACTAGTTAAAAACAAAACACCCGCAAAACAGCAACCGCTGTTCCCGCCCTTAATCGATCCTAGAGGAGGTGAGGATGTGAAAGAAAAAGTCGACAGAGAAATGTTGTTGGGGAGAAACGTAGAAATGGCAAAACTTCTAGGATTTCAAGATCAAAAAATAACCCGAGTTCCAACGAAAAGATTTACAGAACATGGCGAAAACTTTAACACCTTTTACGATTTTACGCTGAAACTTATGGAGGAGCCTGATGTTATTTTTAAACCAAAATTGACTATGAAACGGGCAAAAGAAATATTGGACGAAGTAAAGTGTATGAAATGTAAGAAGGAGGAAAGGTGTATGGTATACCTTCCATGCGCTCACATCACCGAATGTTTCTGCTGTTCTAGAAAATCGCAGCTGTGTACGATATGTGGCGAACTCATCAAAGAAAAAATTCGCTCGTATCGAGTATAAGTCCGAACGATTACGTCATGAACCTAAAATCAACTCACTCTCTAATTACACCCGACTATGGCGCAATGGTACCAAGAACAGTAGTAGATTTTTTCCCATGCTGTGGCGCAATCGCTTTTTTCTCTTTGTTACCTATAAAAAGGGCAGTGAGTGAAAGAATCGAAATCATGCAGTCTTTCACCAACAAAGCAGATGAACTATATCTGGAGGCAGAAAACGTGAGACTCCCAGACTATATCCCACCGTTTACAAGCTGCTACGAAACTTTGTTCCAGCAGGAAGAATTAATCGAACGCGCCAGAACGATGGAAGATTTAGCGAGACAAATCAGACAACAGTTTCAAGCTATCGCAGACTCCGGATTCCCGGTCCCTACTTCAACTCTGCTGAGAAAGGCTGTGGTCTCGGTCAGAAAAGGGAAGTTTATGTTCTCCACAGAACAACTTTCACGTGTAGTGCAAATGGTTATGGAAACTAAACCCTACTTATTATTCCGACCAAAAAGCGATACAAAGGACTACGTTATTCTCGTTTTCTGGGCAACAAACTACGACGATACTCGTTGTAATATTCAGGAAAACGCAGAAGCGATTAAAAAAGAAGTTCTCGCTGACGGGTTTCAACTACGATTTAAAGTGGAAAACATCCCATCGCCAAGACGATTCATTTTCTACATGCTGAACAACTACCTCACCTTGGTGGTTCAAAACGACGACGACTGTCACCTCCCCACAATCGACCATAAGCAGCTGGAGTCTTTTCTGAATCTTTTGGAGGAGCACGACGTCACTACACCGAAGAAGCGAAGATTGACCGAAACTGACTCTTCTACAAACGCTGAACTTACACAAACAGCAACTCAAAATTTGGAGGACTATATGTAATGAAACGTGTACGTTTTTCTGAGTTTGTAACCGTTCGCGTACTGTCTGAATCTGCTGCCTGTCGCGAAGCTCGACGGAGCGATTGGGCGCTTGTTGCCCGAAATCGCCAACGTTTTCGCCGACGAATTGCTTTATGTGCTAAATTGATTGAGTACTGTCTTGATCCTGTACATAGAATAAAAATCAAGTGTTTGTTCTCTTTGTGAATGTATTGTAATAAAACACAAGCGAAAAAAAAATCGTTTTACGTGTGCTTAATTTAAATAAGCAAAGAAAATGTAACACAAGCGAGAAAGTATTTACATCAGTGAGAGTGTACGAATAAACAAGTCGACTTTACGATCGTTTTCAGTCAGGTTAGATGAGAAACGAGAAACGATATGACGCATACTGTAACCACGACAACGATACAAAATAAAATACACACAATAGTGACCACACGTGGTAGAAAACAAACTTTGCACTGTTTTATCATTGTAGATCCACGTTTTGGAGTTACGTTCCATGAAAGTTGTAAAACCGTTCACACTAGGCGGTAGACCGTAACTATCGAAATACTCCCCCTTCCCATGTTTATCGAAATAAACAGCAATCCAATGCTCCCCTGGTTTAGAGCTAGGGTATGAGTTAATAACGTAAGCAGAGGGATAATCGACACGTTGCAATTGGTTCTTGGCACAAACTTTTTTGAAAATAGATTTAGCAAACGAGTCTTTATTCAATAAACGTTGAATTTGAACCGTGTTCATGCTGTGTAATCAAAAGTCACGTGGCGATCTTTATCGATCTGTAAAAGATTATCATGCTCAGCCAGTACAACAGCGGTCAACGTGCGAGGTGTCGCATCGGCAAAATGAACCTCCAATCTAATATTACCACTCTTTATTAACTCGAAAGTTGGATCGCTCGAATTTAGCTGAGGAGTTAAATCAAAAGCGAACAGCGTGTATCCACCACCGAAATCAGACCTAGACAAAGCGAGACCTGTGTCGGCGAAATATTGGGAGGTCTGCGAAAACAGTCTCAAATAGCTGTGAATATATTTGTTGTTCTCAAAATCCGGTTGGAGGGGTGAGGAAGGAATCTGAGTTCCATCACGATAAATACACACAAAATTAATATCGTAGTTCATGAAATTGAAAGGTGATTTTGCAACGTTTCCATTGTATGCATCGTTGTTGACAAATCCGACCACGAGACGGGTGGGTAGTTGACCCAAAAACAGACTTTCCTTTGAAAAAGAGCGATTTCCTTGTGGGATAGTAAACGTTTTTACTTCTACGCGCCTCAGAGGATATTTTGCGGTACCGTGTTGTAGAGCTTTGGCGTGCGCTAATTGAATTGATGGATTCGGTTTCACTTTTCGACAGAATAAAGAGACCTCTTTCAACGAGACTTTGTTTTCAGCTTGATTGGCATTTCCATGCAAACAAAAACTATCCTTCGATCTTATCAACTTGTATTTAATTTCTATTCTGTTGAGGAGGTATCTAGACTGGAAACTCATGTCTAGATGTAAACGACCCAACATATCGATCTCATGACTTTGCGCGGCTAAGGCTTTTCTTGTAGTATAACCGGCGTTATTTGCACCGCGTGTGTTGAAAACGCCAGCAGTGTTTTGATACCATAAAACAGACGACAGTTGAGAGTCTTTCGCGTCTTTCCCAAAAGAAAGCAGTGTCTCTAAATAAGAGCGATAAGGGTAATTGTTTCCTGACTGAGTCACCAACGTATCGTTCAAATGCAAATCGCACTGAGACCACAACGTGTGCAAAAAATTACACTCTGGAGCGATTTCGGAATTTTCCTCAAGCGCAGCACCGTTCACTTGTGTCACTGACGCTCTAACGTACAGAAAAGTGTTAGCTAGATCGATGTAGTGCGAACTCTCAGCAGCAATACAAAACTCCACTGGTCCCTGTGAAGTTAACACGGACAAGGGTCTGTACTCCGTAAAAAAACCATCCTCCAAACTAGTTTGAGTTGGGGGCACTGAAAACAGATCCAATTGACTGGAAACTGACTCGGAAGAATTGGGATGTATCAAGGACGACATCCTAACTAAATATGTCGCTGGAACGTTTGCGTCGCTTCTTTTGAACTCGTGATGTAGGTTTACGTTTACGCTTTGCAGCCTGTCGTAAAAGTGTCGACCCAGCAGACCGAGCGCGATCGACAGCAGCTTGTTTCGCATCTTTCCCTGCTAGAACGTCCGAGGCAAAACCAAGACCACCCTTCAACGCTTGCTTCCCGATCGCTTTCGCCCCTGACTTGATCAACGGCATAATCGACTTCGCTATACTTCCACAAATACTTCCTAAACCATAACCCCTTTGAAACGGTGCCCCGCTGAAATACGGACCGCCGTTTCCGACTTGCGTCAAGTAGTAGCGTTCGTACGCCTTGGAATTGCAACAGTATGTCGCACGCATATTGTTTTGTGTGAATGAGCACAGCGACGGTACGGTATTGAATTTAAAGAGGTAGTTTCGCTCTTCTCAAATGTAGAGTCACGATAACTTTACCTTTTTCAAACCAAATAGGATCGCCTTGATCGTTGCGTAAAGAAATGTTGATATCGGAAAAATGTTTTCTCAAAATAGGTTTGTAATGCGGTTTATCAAATCTTCTGCAGACCAAGTCTCCAGGTTCGCCTAGGACAGCAACGACGTCTAGAAGAGGTGCAAGTGTATCACCAACGATTTGCGATTGAATTACGTCGAGGTAAACGAATATAGTGTTGGTGTTGTTTAAATTCGCAACTCTTGAAGCTACATGAAACTCCGGTCGTCTGTAAACCATTGTGTCGAAGCCTAACATGCGTGCTAATGGGAAAGATAATGCAACTCTCATATTTTGGAGCTGAGGTTTTTGAATTTCCAACGATGCTACTTGAGAATAAGGATTGAAGGGTAAATATGTCCTCAATCGCGGGAGTGTTGTCAACCCCGATGTAGGATCTCTCATTTTCGCGTCTGCTGCAGCTGTGAAATGTTTTTCCATCTCACGATTTAGCTGATCGATTACATCGCGAGGATTTTGGTAGTATCCTAGCGGTAAGAATACTATTATATCTATGTTATCCTGCTTGCATTGCACCCAATGCTCCAAAGATCGCGACATTGTGTACCAGGATCTCGGGTACTGTATCTCAGCTAAACCACATTCCCAAGAACCTTCCAGAGTTACAGACTTCGGTAAGTGTACTTTAAAGTCCGAAGTCTTATTCTCAGGAAAGACAGACATCGAGGCGTTGCTAGGAAGAATTAGAAACATGTTTTTTTGTCAATATGGGAGCTGGTAAAAGATAACCCACACCGCTTGATAGTAAGCTCACCCAGAGCTCCTTATTTTCCACACCTTGTGTCAAGTTGTATAGACTAAAAGCGATCACTACGTAGACAGCAGCAATCTGGCAAATAAACAGAGCTAAATCGCTTACAGCCGACGACAGATTAGGCATAACGCACAAGATCTCGCTCACGTACCCAGCAATTAAACGAGTCTGGGTATCCCAACCATTTCACAAAATACTCGTGACCTTTATTACGTTTCCGTTTTTTAAGAATGGACTCAACTTTGTAAATGTTATCGCTTTTAACCACTTTCTGAAGTTCAGGTTCGTAAAAACTTCCCTTCACATCCTCACCCCTCAAATCTCTTATTTTGTAGTAGGGCGAATCGCTGGTAAACGCCTCAGCAATCTCAAACTCCTCCTGAGTCTAACCTTGAGTATGAGCTTTGGTAAATTGCCCGCGAATCACAGACAACCTTACTCTTGTCCCAACACTGAATTTAGGGTTTTTAGGCTGCTGATCGCCGTATAACGTGAGCCATATCGACTCTTGATTAGAAGGACTAACCTCTGCTGGCGAGCATTGAATTGAGCGGTGGAAGGAGTGGTTGTAGGTGTGCACTAATTTTTGAATTACGTCGACGTATTTCCGCTTACTAGAATACGTAAAATACCTAAATAGTTTTTCTTTGATAGTACGAATAAAGCGTTCCACTATACTAGCTTTAATTTCACGATTGTAGGTGTGAAAAAAATGAATCTTGCGATCTTTGAGCCAGCTTTGAAACGCTTTATTCGTAAACTCTGTCCCTAAATCAGTTTGCAAGGAAGAAAAATAACCACTTCGTTTCAATATTTTAGAAAACGCTGTTATCACACTCTGAGAAGTTTTATTTTTCATACATTCCACATAAACGTATTTTGAAAATACATCAATCACGACAAGAATAAATTTAAAACCGCCGTTGTATTTCTGCAAATAACTAAAATCGATCAAGTCTGCTTGAAATTGTTGTTTCGGACTAGCTACAACAATTTTTCTTCTTGGAAAACGTCTTCGAACCGGTTTGTGAAGAGTGTAAGTGTCTTGAGTTGAAAGCCAATTTTTAACCTTAGGATTCTGCGTGGTTCTCCGAAACGCTGTTGCGCCAGAAAACGCTCAGGGTTTTTTTCATCGTAATAACTCAAAAACTTGTCCATGGGAGCGTTTTGTCAAACGTCGATTAACCTGGTATGGTAGGTTCTTTTTTGACTACAGCTGAGCGTAACAGTTCTGTGATATCACTGGAAGGAATCGCTCGATCGTCAAGAACTAAGTTTCCGGCGTCGTTCCAGGTAATATTTTTCTGATTTTCAATCCCGCTCAAAATCTGTTTCACCTTTTTGCTCTTGGACTTTTTGAAATGTTTTAATATCTCTTTTTTTGGTAATTTCTCCTTTTTCTGCACCTGTCTAGCGCGCCGCTTTTTTTCATATACGCCGGATTTCCGCAAGATATCGTTATATAGCATTATTTTTTCGTGAGGCGATTTTTGAGAATTCAAAACATCTTGCATCTGTCAATTGAAGTCTGATAATATTCGATCTTCCACAGCTTGCGATGTAACGTCTACAGTCTTTTTTTCAAACTGCTCCGATTTTCGCAACGCGACGTCGTAAAGTCATAATTTCTCATGTGCCGGTCGCTGTGAATTTAATATCGCCTGCATTTCTTGGTCAAGGTTGTTTAAAATAAGTGTCTCCACTCGCCCGACACCTTCCTTCAACTTTTCATAAACTTGCGGTTCCAACGCCACTAACTTCCTCATTTTGCTAGTCCAAATAAACTACTCAATAGCGGTATTGCAGCACCAATCAATGCAGACAAAAAACCGCCGCTTTGAATAATCTTTCTTTTCTTCTTTAGAGGTAGCTTGCGATCAATCAGTTTACGTAATGACGACTTGTGTTTAGCGAGTCGCTTTTTATGCTGTCGTGAAATCGGTGCAGTTCCTTTCAGGATGTTAAACGAGACGTCGCAAAGGCAACAGATTAAATCATCTTTGGACTTCTCCACAACAGCTTTGCGCAAAGAAGGATTTGCGCCATACAAAAGCTTGATAGTGGAAGCGTTTCTTTTCAAGCGATCCATGGGTAGGGAACTACTGATAGATGTAGTTCACTTCGTTTGGGAATACGTTTGTTCTTATTCGCTGGGAGTTGTCAGTGTCTGGTCTGAAGTCTAGCATCAAATAGCCTCTTGGCGTGTCGACGGCGTTTTTATAAGCGTCATACACAACTTTATTTTTATGTGGGAAAGCTTGTTTTAGAAAGTGTTGGATTTGGGTCGCATCGCGACAGTTTTTAAATAAAACCACAAAATGTGAATTCAACGATATTTTGCGGATGTTTTTATTAAAAAGATTCTGCGCTGTGAATATTACTGGAAAATTGAAATGGTGAGCGTACACAGTAAAGATTTTAGTAATCAAATCTTGGGGGTAATGCATTAAATCATCGAGAACTAGTAAACATCGATCAGCGAGTTTCAATATTTCGAGAGTCGGGATTCCTTGAATAAATTCAATATCATTCAAGTAGTCGTCGAATTTTTTTTGATACGTGTCATAAAAATATAAAACTTTTTCGATTTTTTCTGTGAATATCTCATTACGGTTTTCAATAAAGCGAAACACCCAGTATGTTTTTCCACAACAACTTGGGCCACAAACTAAAAACGAGGCGGGGGAAGTCAATTTCAGCGCCATAGTACTTTTACAACTGAAGAAATCGACCTTTGCATCTACTTAAAAAGGTAGCTTTGTAGCGTTTAAGTAGCGATTTCTGGTGCGGCGCTTCAATTTACGAACAACAGAGCGCTCTTCGCTTTTACAAAGCTGCATCTGTTTCCAACACGTGGCACGACTTATTAAAGATGACGGTTCGCAAAACCGAGAGCAAACGTGACTAAAACTTTACTAATGTGAGATTTAGATTGGAAGAACAGTTTACAAAGTCTACTTCCTCAAACTAGAATGAGAGTTAGCAAAGAGTTCAGCAAAGCGTTTAAAATAAGTTTACTAAACCTTTTCGCAACTACAATAACGGTAACGGAATAGTGAAAAGTTTGAAGTAAGTCTGTGAAATTACTTTTGCGACTACAATAGCGATTACAGAACGTTGGAGGTTAAAACACGTATCCAAAAAAAATGTAACTAAGATATCTATTTGTGTGGATTAGTGAATATTTGAAACATGTTGCAGAGTTTTGTTTTTTTTCTGTAACTGAAATAATCGTTAACATAGAAAAGAATTTTAAATAAATATACCAAAATCACGTTTTTGTGGTTAATGCAAGATATTGGATTACCTACTATTCAAGAGAAGATCTGAAACACCTTTACTGGATGGTTAGTTTGAGCTACAGCGTTAGAGTACAAGTTACTGAAGTGTGAATCGATTTCATTGAGGAGGTAAGTGAATATTCTTGTTTGAAGTTTTTTGTTGTGTTAAAACTGCTGATGTTTTTTTTTTTTTTGACTGGTGCAAAGGCTATGTAACTACTCGCTTGCTGACGATTTGTCACGCTTGAACGGCTACACGCTCTGGTGATAAGATAATTTCGATCTCGTGATTACTCACTTGACTACATTCACATATATCCGGTGATGTCATATACGCATCGACCTCGGTAGAAAAGACGGTTTAGCACTTATGGTTAGAGTTCGATTCCGCTTTGATTAATTTTCTTTCATTTAACACTTGTAAATACAGCAATTGTATTTAAAAAAACAAAAAAAACACACGAAACGATAAAATTAAAATCGAGATCATACGAAATAAATACATAAAAAATATATTGCCGGTTCCCGGCAAATGGGACAACGACCAATCCCGTTAGCGCATAACACCTGAACGCATTCAGCGCACGTAAGAACGTGACAACAAAATAACGCGATATATATAGCTTCCTCGTCTAAACAAATTACACAAGGGTTGCGTGGCCCTTCCTGTGGTGCTTGTTGCTCTTGTTCAGGTTGCCTCATTGCTTGAACAGCTCGCCTTTGTGGTTCAGCGGGAGGATCCGCCAAGATATCCTCTGCAATTACTAGGTAAGCACCGGCTGGCGCGTCTCAGAACATATCGACGATGCTGCAAAAAAATAAGTAAAAGAATTTAATCGTTATTACAAAAAAATAAACTTACTATCTAGACCAGCAATTAGATATGTTTGATTCAGCTGCGATATACCGAGAATTAACACTCCGAACCTGCAACCGCTCATCTAACTCATTGGTTAAAAGATTTTGTTTAAATCGCTTCCCTTGAACAAACTATGCAAAACTGAATGAAACAGAAGTTATTTCGATATTAATGGAAAACACTTCACTATTGTAAAATAAACTACTATCGCGAAGAGCGAAACGTTCTGTGACCCACTGCAAAATACTTCTGGAACTTACCTGTAGACCATAGTCCACAGGTTGAAAAGTAATCGTCTAGAATACATACGTTAACTCAAAACCTCATGTGAGTGATTAGTTCTCCCCACCCGATCGGTAGATGTCGCTACTGTATTTTATGCAGTGTATCTTCACTTGTGAAAGAGAGTTAATTTTTTAGACATTACAAACAATGTTTGGGTACAATACCTACCAGATAGATCAATAATAGTCGCTAGATACGTCTGATGTATTGCTCACAGTTTGTTTTTTGTTTGAAATTCATATTTTAACTTTATTTCCCTCCTTCATAAGAACGCATTGTAAATGTGTCCTACCTCTATCAAAGGTAACAAACTATAGTGATTACAAACTTACTTTTGAAAATTCATTCTTTTTTATCTATAGGATCTTCGTGTTTCTTGCGACTTCGAGAGGATCTCCGAGATAGTTTGGATGTGGAAATGAAAACACGGGTGATTTAATACCGGTTGGTTCTTTTTTCTCTGAATCGATAAGTTGCGTTTATCTATTGTAGAGTTTGGTACGGTACCGAAATAAACAACTTCTATTTCACGTTTAGTGACGATTAAAGCTTTTGGAGTTTTTTTTTTTCTTTATTTTTATTTATTTATGTGAAGTGCTGCAACTCAATGCAAGCTGATTAGCAGTAACAAATGGTGCCCCCATATTTGTTTTGAAAGATAAAGAGGTTTCAAATTGTTGTTGAATCTCATGATTTTTAAGATCACTATGTTTTGGTTAAAAGAAGATGTCGATATTCTTCTACGTTAATTTTGTCGACCTCTAATTTTTGAGAATCCTTTTTTGTTTGTGTAAAGTGAATATAATCCAGCTGTGGATGAACAAGCAGTTACAAGTCTCTCAGTAAACAAAACGTCATCAAACCGAGATTAGCACTTAAAACTTATCGATCACTCTTTTCTGCAAGTGAAGCATTTTGCAGTTAGTGAAAAGTTATACTTCTAACAACTGGTTCTTTCTTGCTGACGTCAGTAGTAAACAGACATGGTAAGGTTGATATTGTAGCTTTGTTCCATTTTATTAACGTAAATACAAAACAAAGTTTACACACAAAACATCAATAACACGTTGCACATATCGATATACTGAAACATACACTTTTGAATTTAGATTTAAAGCGGAAGTATCGATTACAGATCTAGAGGTTCGGTATCGATTCCACAATTGAGCACTCGTCGCTTGCAATAAAACGAAGATAGACCCATGCTTGTTTTGCTTGCAGGAGTATACCCTATGATCCTTGATTCGAAAACCTCTATTTGTGATTGCGAGCAGTTCGTCTGAAGTCAACACTCGAAAATAGTCATCGAAGGTGAGTCGGTTTTATTTGGTATTAACACCTTTGCAAGCTAATTTATCACTTTCTGGTCCACTGCAGATGTAACTCTTTGGCGCCAAAAGTGTCATCGAATTTGAACTAAACTCTAACTTATAAATTCCGGGCATTTGCTTCATATATGTCTCTCTAGCAAGACAACAAGGTTGAGGGATCCACTCTCTTCCAGCGACTTTAGTTTCTATCTAATTTTGCTTGTGTTTTTCGCAGGCTGCAACAACTAAGTACTGTAGTTAGGTTTTTGGGTAAAATATTCCAACCTTTTTTCTGCTTTCACACAATCGTCAAGTTCACGTTCAGCTAGAGCACAATAATAGGAATCGGTATCTGTTTCCAATAAACTTATCTTTTCTTTTTGACAAAATTTGAAAAGGAAATCGTACAAAAAACGGAGCATGGTTAATTTAGCATTTAAATATACAAACAGACCAATTTGAATCGGTAAGTTGTTAATAATTTTCTTTTTTAAACTCCTCACTTCATAAATTTCGGGTGAGATAACTTCCAAATTGACAAATCGCGGATCGTTCACTTTCTCATTGACACCAGTGTCATCAGAGTACTTTATCAAACGGTGTTTCTCTTTGTTGATTAAGGAAGCTGAATACAGGGAGTTTCCTGAAAGTTTGGTGGTCAAAGCAAGAATTTGGTGGGCTGGGTCTCTGTCTCCCTGGCGTCGGGCTTCACAAATCCTATTACCTAAGTCATCAAAGCATTTTTCGGGGTGGAATTCCACAAACTCGTAAATTCTGGTAATTTTTAATCCTTTTTTTAAGTAGAACTTTGCCATTTCTGTGGTGATTAAAACCTCTTTTCCGAAATGACTACAGATTAAGGTTCGTTTCGGTTTTTTGAGAAACCTATGCTTTTCAGCTACTTTTTGCATGTACTCCCCAATATCCTTACGCGAAACCATAACGTTTTTAATGATGAGGGGGTGATCTGAAAAGATTGGTTGTAGTTCTGTTGGTGTATGGATATCGACAATAAGGAGACCAAAAAGACTATCGTTTTGAATACCATGGAGTTTTTTGTTAAAACTTAACTGCCTTCTGGGTTGCACTGATTTTAGAGTTTTTACAAATTCAGCGACTTCCGGCCTTTTTTTCAGAACATTCCATTCACACTCCCGAATTGAAATAACCTCATACCCTGCGTCTTCAATTTTCTTTGTGATTTCCAGAGTATCCTTTCTGAGTTCTTCGACTTTGTCTCCATGGAAGTTGAGTACCTTGAGAGTGCCATCGCTATTTCTATTCGCTTGGCAGAGATCACAGCCATGCCAGACGCAGCCTTGAAACTGGAAGGCCTGTTTCCCAGCTGCGCCATCTAGTGGAAAAGACCAATCGGTAACCCTTACCTTACCACCATTAAACTTGTGCTGAATGCGAATGTTTCGGCAATGTTCCTGCCATGAAAGCCATTGGTAGCATGCTAAACCGTAATGGCATGCTGGTCGAGGACGGTAGGCCTCCTTTTCTTGATATCTACAGAAATAACCTGTCGGATTCTTTGGCATGATAGAGTGTAAATATAATGAATTAGCATCATAACCTCGCACGATGGCGCAAGTGTGCGGGTTTTCGACTTGATGGGGGCAAATTTTCGTTTCGCCAGAAATCGCTAGACGGGAGAAAATTATTGACAAACCGCCTGTGTGGTGAGATCTTAATTTCTGATACAAGTCGCTGTGTCTTTTAGGAAATAAGCAAAAGAATGTTCCACGATTAATTTCTTTTTGCATTTGGAGTTTGGCAGCACCGCTCACTGAAAAACTGTTTTTAAATAAATCTATACCATCTTGAAAATACGGTTGCAAAAGATTCGATATTGCTTGAACGAATGGATTCACATCTAATAAGTTATAATGAATAAGATGATCTCTGAGACTTGTCCAACTCTCTTTCTGCCAAGTCTCTACTACAAGAGCGTATTCCTCATCAGTAATGTTGCTTTGGTGCAGCGTACTATAAAAGGCATTGTGAGGAGGCGGTTTGGGAAAATTCAGCTTTTCAGTGGAGTCAATGAACTCATAAGGGAAATAAAATTTACTATCTCCACAACCGTATGCGATAAGAAATTTTCTACAAGAAAACCCTGGTGCTAAAAAGTTTCGAATATCCAGAAACCTCAGCTTTGTAGTTTTCAAACAAAGAAAAGAGTTCGCTTTTTTGAGTACAAACACGATTTTACCCATCAAGCAGCGGAGTAGAGCAGGTTCGATGAGTGCTAAATCGTAATTAGCCGAATTAAAACCTAAAACAGGTAGCTCTTGCAGATAGGCACAGAATTCTTTGGTTAATTTTTTGCTTCTGCAGTTTGGATGGTTTTCAAGAGCTTCGAAAACATAATCAAATTTCTCTTTTAGAATCGCATATGAAATGTCTGCCAAATGCTCCAGGTATTCAATTAATTTTTTGATGAGCTCGTTCTCGTCGCCGGAACTAACATGACAAACACCGTTTGTATACCCTGGAATGTTGGACGAAACTGCAAAGCTCAATGGAATGTGTCTAGCTTCATATGTAAGTTGTTGTGCATTTTGAGGAAGATTTTGTTTTTCAAAGAAAGCCTCAAAATCGAAACAACCAAAGAACGGGAAGTTATGATCATTTGGTGGAACGTGAATATTAATCATTGCTAATTTTTCAAAAATCGTTTCTTCCGCTTTAAATATACCTCCAGGATATTTTTGTCGAGTGATAACTTTACATGTTTTGCAATGACGTAAGAAACCCTTTCTACCATAATATAACTTTTTGCACGACATACAGCAGTACACAGCACAATAATTATCAAAGTCGTAAATTAAACTAAGATGGTTTTGGTATTTATTCAAGTTCATTGTTTGATCGTATAAACCTCTGCTCCTGTAACTCAGTTGAGCCGATTTTTCTTTGAGCGTATAAATAGTGACGTTGATCTTAAAAAAATCCTCGATTACAATCAAATCATCAACAGTAACACCGTTAAATGTACCTACATCAAAATTTGTAACATATTGTGAAAATAGTTCTTTAGCCTTAGTCTCGCAATTGTAATTGTCAAAACCTTTAAACACTGCTAAACATCTAAAAAAACATAAATTATCATCGCCTGAAACATTTACCAGACCACGATTACACTTAATAAACTTTGGACGTGGTAACGGAGCTCCCAAAGGCGTGTGTTTCAGATGGTTTACAAAAAACAACAAATTAGTAATTTGATGCAGTCGCCATTTTGTGTCGGGTCTCGAAATGAAATCTGGAAAACTCTCGTCAGTAATATTCCCTAATAATTCATTCAACTCGGTTTCGTTAGAAATCAGTACTGCAGTATCTAGCATTAATGTATTATTTGAAGCGTGGTAGTATCTAAATTCACCGGTTTCAATATTTCTGAGCAAAAACCCAAAAGAATAATTAATTTTAAATCGAGTTTTTTGATTTTTCATGATAGTTTTTGCAAGATCAACAATTAAATTATGCATATCGTCATTATAATAAAAATTAAAAAGATTTTGAATAGGTCCTCTACGAGAAAATGTACGAATCGAGTCCCAGTTTAAACGGATGAAGGATTTCAAATCTGGATCTTGCTCGTCAATCGTTTCAGTGTCGTTGATTTCCCGTCGTTTCTTTCTAATTTCAGCTTTTTCTTTTTTCAGAATTTTTCGTGGCGGTTCGGGAGAAGTTGCAAAGAATCCAGGTGCTGATTTTAATGGCGGAGGCGGAGGTAAATTTGAAACAGCATTCGGTCTTTTGATTTTCAGACTTTTACGTCTTTGAGGAGCTGGTGTTAGCGGCGGTGGGGAGGTCAATACTGTTGCTGGAGCGCTGCTGGGGATGGTTGGGAGTTGAGGTGGTGGAGATGGATGAGGCGATTGCTCTGTTTCATTCCTGAGAGAGTTAAGTACTGCTTTTTCTACCACGATTGGTTGATGTTGTGCGGGTGATGGTTCTGTGCGTAATTCAACACCTGGACACTGAACTGGCTCCGCGCGCTCGTTTTCTGCAATTTGGGTTTTTTTAAGTGGTTTGCATGCATGGTTCTTTTTTTCTTGGAGCGAATCAAATTGTGTGTTACATGTCTGGCAACGACAGCAAGTTTTTTCATGACGGTTAAGGTAACATTTTCTTTTAAATTTTTTTCACATTTCCCACACTGGTTCCTGAGGGATTTAAATGGTGCTTTTTCTACCACAGTTGGTTGAGGTTGTGCGGGTGATAGATCTGTTCGTAACTCAACGCCTGGACACTGAACTGGTTCTGCGCGCTTGTTCTCTACAATTCGAACTTTTCTAGGCGGTTTGCATGCGTGGTTCTTTTTTTCTTGGAGTGAATCAAATTGTGTGTTACATGTCTGGCAACGACAGCAAGTTTGTTCTTGATAGTTAAGGTAGGATTTTCTTTTAAATTTTTTTTCACATTTCCCACACTGGAACTGTAGCTCCCTTTCGTGTACTTCTAGCTTGTGTCACTGTAAAATCCAATTTCGATCATAGGTTTTTGCACAATATTCGCATTTAACCATTTTAAAAAAGTTTTTAGAATGAAAGGATCGTGCACCTCTTCATTATTTATAGCAGCAAGCGAAGTTTTCACAAACCTTGCGCCACCACGTTTTAGACAGGTTCAGATGTGTCAAGGTTGCGCGATCGAGATATAATAATACCATACTGTTGCGCCACTGTCTCCATGGAACAGTTCTATTATATCACACCACCATTACGTCATTGCTATTATTATCGCGCTCACGTTTATGACGACATCGTCGCTACACTGTATACCCGTAACAAGAAAATAATTCCATCGCGTTGAACATTCTAAAACGAATACGCTCTCGTAGGGACTTTCCCTGGTGAATTACCGCCGCTTGCGTATAAATCTTCCAGTTTTACTTCATTCAAGAGACATTACACATAAACAAAAGGTCTTTGATTTACCTTAGTTGAGTGTGTTAGAGTCTTACCATTCAGGAACATATATGGTTCGGTTCCCAGGTAGATCTCACAACTTTAAGAAATCTTACAAATTTTATACTAAAGCATTGGCTAGCTCTTGGTTCGAACCTTAGGTAAAACACTCTTCTACTCTTGACCAAGTTCGATTCTTAGGGTTAGACTTTACCAAGTTTGATTCTTAGGGTTACCAACATACGGTTAGAGCTTACGATCTTGCGAATATTCACAACCTTTGCAACCTAATTTCTGCAACCTAATTTCTGCAACCTAAATTTTGCAACCAAAACCTTATGCTTTTGGAGCATATAATACTACTCTCACACCGTGTAAGTAAACCAGAGCGATAGCGACTCTTTCGCCGACTCGATTTGGCAAGAATCACTGGCACGCAGTCTCAACGTGTAAGTGACTTCTGCGAGTTACAATTATAGGCGAGCATCGCGTTAAAATCTCACCCGTGTGAGTGACTGCTGCGATTTGATTTTTTTGGGGGCGTGTCTGGCGATATCGCACAGACTAAATCTCACGTGAATCTTGCACCATGTAAGTGACCTAGGCGATTTGAGAAAGAAAAAAGGCAAAATGTCGATTCTCACAGCTAAAAGTCGCCCGTGTAAATGCGGTTTAAAGCCGCATTTACACGGGGGACTTTTTTGCAACGCGATTCGAAGATTTTTAATGCGTGAAAATCTCTCTCGAAGAGTGGTTACACACACGAGGCGTTGGCAAGAATCGCTGCCGTGTAAGTAACAACTGCGATTTGCGATGCCGATCATATTTCGCGCGACTCGATGCAAGAATCGTTCTCGCACGTGATTACTTACTTACACGAGGTCGATTTCAACGTCTCGAGAGTCTCAGGGCAAAGTCGCGCTCGTGTAAACAGCAAATCGTATGTAATTTACGAGTCGCCCCGGCATAGCGCAATGCACAAATGCTTTGCGAGTCGCTGGCAGCGATTATCCTAAATTTACTTCATAAAATATGGTGTTCATTAGAGATGGCGCGGATAACAAAAAATGCATCCGCATGCTGCGCTGCGTTCGCAAACCTTGTCTGCATGCTGCAACGCATCCAAACACAACTAAGTTCACGCTGCACCGCGCCGCACCGCAAGTTAAATATCCTTTAAATTTCCACTAACATCAGAAAAAAAATTAGCTCTCTAGCTTAGGAACATATAAAAAAATTGATTTTAGATGTATTATTTTGGAGAGTTTTCAAAAGGGTCGCTATCTCAAACCATGTCAAAATATTTGTTTTTTTTTAAATCTGCCTATATAAAAAAAAGTAATGCCCTAGCTTGAGCCGTTCAAAAAACTAATTTTGGGGGAGTCCATTTGGGGGCCCCTTGGGGGGTGGTACCCCCATACTATGTCGAGCTACTTTTTGCTTAAATATCTACCACTATAAACAAATAACTATCACCCTAGCGTGAGCAATAAAAAAATTAGTTTTTTAGGGCCCCATTTTGGGGGGATTCTGGGGAGAAGCCTAAAAAATTTTAAAAGACGAAATTGCATTTGCAGCTCAACAAATTTACACAAAAATTAGATATCGATGTTGTGTGGTTTAGGAGATGAAGAGTGCACAAAATTTAGAAAGCAAAAAATGGAAAAAGAAAAAAAACTCAATGTGGCAAAAAGTGTACGTAGGAATGAAAAAGTATCTTACGACATATAACCATGCGAAATATTTTTTTGCCGTACTTGAGCCGTTTTTGAATAAGACCGCTTTTTACACCAAACTTTTGAAGTAGTTTTCGGGTTCTAAACCTGAAGTTACAGGACTCATTGCCTTGAAATTTGGCACACACAAATAACTTATGAATCTCAAACTGCTGTCAAAATTTCATGTACCTAGACCAAACCATTATCGAGTTATAATTAAAAAACTATTATCGAGTCTGAAACTTTGCACTCGTTAACTTTGAAAATGGCCAAGTAAAAACTAAAAAACATGTGACGTGAGATCAGTCGTTCAATTATAGGCCTTCAGGTTTAATCTGCCTTGTGTGTGCTTTCTATCAGTTTTTCTGCACCATGTGTTGGCAAACAAAAACAATCTACCAGTCTACCTGATGATTCCATGCAACTACTGTACTAATCCTGAACCAGTAGCTCAAATAATGAAATATAAGGTATCACGTGCTCTGCATGCTGTCACAAGCTACCACACTTGTATGAAACTATCATAAGTATTATACCTTTGCCGTTTGCATGTGTGTTTGATTGTGGAATAAAATTTGCTACTACGTAGGTTATTCTGTCATTGAAAATTTGCGTAGCCAAGTCTTCGTACTCTACTACATAGGTCTACCAGATCTGAGATAGGCTACAGACATACAGCATAGGACCGAAAGCCTAATTCTTGATGCCATGATCTGTTGACGAATAAGCTACACTGAACTAACTCTGTCACTCTGAAATGCAAGTACATGTGTAGTAGAAAGTGTTGTCTGGCCTTAGGCTTGTACCGCCGTGTGTGGTAGACAGGTGGCAGCTTGACTCGAAGACCGATAGGTCCTTTCGCTGTCTCCTGGCCAAGGCAACTTGCTGAATAAAATGTAATTACAATTTACAATTACAATTACAATACCATAGACCCACTGCGTACAGGGTGGGTGTGTCGCTAGACTTTATTTTGTGTCTCTACTCTGGTGATTGTTTCCCACAAACCTGTTTCTTCTACATTTGTCTGCCTTGTTTCATTTTCTCACCGAACGTCGTAAGCCTTTCCTAGTCTAGCCTACCAAAACCAAAATCTTTTTGTTGGTGTCAAAAAACACGTTCAGTCGATTAAAACTAAGTTTCTTGTGGCCAAAATAGCCGATTCTAGAATGCTCCGAATTCTGAAAAAATAAACTTGAACCGAAGGCACCTTTTACTGTTTTAGTAGCATGCATTGTCTTTAATTCATATAATAGTTACATCCAGACTAAACATTGTTGCTCATTAAGAGAAAATCACCAGCAATAATTGGAAAAAAAATGTAAAAAAATTATTGTACGCGGCGCTGCGCTGACGCTGTGACGTAATGTAGATTTTAGTTGCCACGCTGCGCAGCGCGGTGCACCAAAAACAGCGCGCGGCCGCGTACGCTGCGCTGTAGCCATCTCTAGTGTTCATAGTACAAAAGAGTCTGTAGTGCTTTTACCGTAATCAATTATGATTTCGATTCTAAATTTACTTCATATTAGTTTGAAATGCAGTAGTATTAATTTTCTTGTTGATGCTGGTACTGGTCTACTGCAGATACGGCAGTCATGAGCTGATTACTGTAAAGCCAATGAAGCAGGACTTTAACTCTTTATAAAATGTATGATAAATTAACCACAGGTAACAGCACCTTAATTGTATTCTGCTTTTATAATACCGTAAGTACACTTTTTTTTATAAGAACCAGCAAATTTTGAGTTGAGGCTGGCTATTCTTGATTTTTTGCCAATGTTGAGCCTTAGTTGCTCGTAATTGGTTCGTAAATTTTGAGATCATTGATGTCAATTATGGCGACCATGTATGCTTATTCCTAATGATCTGTCTGCTTGTAAACGCCTTTTTCGCTGCTTTCGCAGCATCGTAAAATTGCGGAAAGCGAAAAAGCGAGCACTAATTTTCGTTTGAACGAGAGCCAAAAAGGTTTTTTGGTACCTACACAGTAGCATTCTATAGTCTGCAATTTTGCTCGCAAATACCAGAAAACCACTCAAGCTTTGTTTTGAATCAGTACAGAATTAAGTAACTTTTTTGATTTGGAATTGATTCTTTTTCGGTTGTTCTTCCTAATTTGTTATTAAATTTTAAGCAAAAATGAGCCTCGTGTTTTTGCAAAATTTTTCTTGCATAAAAAAATGTAATCAATTTTGTCATTGCTAAATGCTAATGTTGTGACATAGCAAAAACAAAAGTTAAAAATCTGAAAACCCTAGAATAGCTAAGACAATAAATTCACAATAATGGCATTTGGACAATATATTTTGGAAATGGAGGTGCTTGTTACAGAAGCCCTCCGTAACACTGTTGACTGCACGTGCTCCAGCGAAACTCTGGACTCTGGAGCCTTCACCCTGTCCGTCTAGGCAAACTACAATTGAAGTTCTCCAACTTAAACTGTATTGTTCAGACAAAACAAATAATATGGAACAGTACGGCATGGCAAAAAATAACTGAAATTTATCCTGAAAATAATGATCTAATAGAGTGCTGTACGAGCGGTCTTCAAAATAAAATACTTCCGTTTGCCAATTACTCGAAGGAAACGAAATGCCAGACAGGTAACTCGGCCAAAAAGAGCGTAATTTTTAAAACGTTTGCAGCCAATGGCTGCAGGAAATAAAGTGACGTACGCAAACTTAGCAAACTCAAACCAAGAAGCGGCCGAATTCCGAAACGAGAGCGAGGCAACACAAAAAAGGTCAATCGGTGCTGTAACAGCGCTAGCAGTGTACGCTCACACCCTATGCTCAGTCGTTGGGTCCAGCACCTTGTATTAAGTACTAAACACTGGTTTTTGTCGGCTAAAAACGGGTTAGCGTTTGCTTTCTTTTCTGACCCGAGATTGCTAGTAGCCTACTGGCATCTCTTTTGGTTAAAATAATCACATTTAAGTGGAGAAACATAACATCTACCGCACCGCATATTGTAATTGAACATTAATTTCATGAAAATGCTGTTTCTAATGAAATCATGTTCTCAATTTCTACTGCAGGCCCGGCGTCAGGATAGCGTGACTGGGGGGGCAGAAATAAATTTTGAGGGGCACGAGAAGTTAATTTATGTGAATTCGAGAGGGGCACGGGGGCACAAGAACTTTATCCCAGTCTGGATCAAATGAGCAAGGTGAAGAACTAAGATTGAAAGGGATTTTCCGGCCGAAATCGGAAATTTAAGCGGTAATTCCGGCCGAAATCAAATGATCTCCCAAAAAAAAGGTCTTCACCGATTTTGCGAGGGATTTTTCGGCCGAAATCGGAAATTCAAGCTGTTTTTGCGGCCGAAAACAAGTGCTCTACAAAAAATAACAAAAAAAAACGTCATGAAATCCGTTGTCAGTCCACAAAAAACACCAATTTCGGACTCGATTTGCACTCCCGAAGCCCCGAGCCTGTTAATTTCTTTTGGGCACAGTCCTCGCTTGGGGGGGCACAATTTTCGTTTGGGGGGGCAAAAGCAGTCATTTGGGGGGCATGGCCCCGGTATGCCCCCCGTGGCGCCGGGTCTGATTTCTAGTGGTTTTATGGCGCTTTTTCATTTGAATTACGCCAGAAATGAGTTTTGACCTGAAGTCACTGACGTATTTTTGCATTGTTCATAATTTTCATCCTCCGCACTATACTTACTGTAATTGCCTAGCGTTTAGCAAGTGCATGCACTGCTTATTTCATTACGATGGATATTGATGCTTTGTAACAGCTGTGATTTAGTAGCTCCATAACAAATGTACATGAAAACACATATTATACAAATGCTTAATGCTATATGGATTTTTTGAAGTTGGTTTATTAAAAAAGAGTCAGTGCTTTGGTAGCGACAAAATGCGCCTGGTATCACTGCAGAAGAACTCAAAAAGTAAACTTAAAAATAAAGTTTAACAATTAGCATTTCGTATAATATAACAGCACAGATCTACTATAAAATACCAAATACTTGTGCTCTATTAAAGAAATAAACGATATGAATTTGTCAATCACACATACTTGGAGAAAAGGTAATTTCAAAAGTGTTTTTAGAATTAACTGCACAAAACTGTGGATAAATTTTATCATTTTACCAAATATTACATATAACCAAACAAGAACCACAATCAGAGATGGGCTACAGGTTGCAGTGGAGAAAAACCAAGGCCTAAGGGGTAAATGACAGAATTTTATAATAAATTATGAGCATTAATGCCCGCTTGACTTTGCTCCATCCAAGCTAACTCAGAATGATAAAGAGTAAATAAGCTTTTCGAGTAATTTCAAGCGTTTAGTGCTTCATCTTTCACCTTGCATTTTCATTGCAAGTTTTAACGAAATTAGCTGCTTAATTGTATTCCCTGTATTTCGTTTTACGCTTGCGTTGGCTTCATACAATTTTGTTTTCAAAATTCCGCAGCTTGTTTGTTTCAAATGCACAAGCTGACAAGCTGCGCATTTGAAGTGCTTTTGCGGCAGTTGGCTTTTGCAAATTCAAAACCAGCAAGCCGCGCTTTGAAACTATCTCGCACCGTGTAAGTGAACCAGAGCGATAGCGACTCTTCCGCCGACTCGATTTTGTGAGAATCACTGGCACGCAGTCTCAACGTGTAAGTGACTTCTGCGAGTTGCAATCGTATGCGAGCATCGCGTTAAAATCTCACCCGTGTGAGTGACTGCTGCGATTTGATTTTTTGGGGGCGTGTCTGGCGATATCGCGTAGACTAAATCTCATGTGAATCTTGCGCCGTGTGAGTGACCTAGGCGATTTGAGAAAGAAAAAAGGCAAAATGTCGATTCTCGCAGCTAAAAGTCGCCCGTGTAAATGCGGCTTAACTGAGACATTTTTTGGCAGTAGCGTAAAGCCGCATTTACACGGGCGACTTTTAGCTGCGAGAATCGACATTTTGCCTTTTTTCTTTCTCAAATCGCCTAGGTCACTCACACGGCGCAAGATTCACGCGAGATTTAGTCTACGCGATATCGCCAGACACGCCCCCCAAAAAATCAAATCGCAGCAGTCACTCACACGGGTGAGATTTTAACGCGATGCTCGCATACGATTACAACTCGCAGAAGTCACTTACACGTTGAGACTGCGTGCCAGTGATTCTCGCCAAATCGAGTCGGCGGAAGAGTCGCTATCGCTCTGGTTCACTTACACGGTGCGAGATAGTTTCAAAGCGCGGCTTGCTGGTTTTGAATTTGCAAAAGCCAACTGCCGCAAAAGCACTTCAAACGCGCCGTTTGTCAGCTTTTGCGTTTGAAACAATCACGCTTCGGAATTTTGAGAAGAAATGGTATGAAGCCAACGCAAGCGTAAAACGAAATACAGGGAATACACTTAAGCAGCTAATTTCGTTAAAACTTGCAATGGAAATGCAAGGTGAAAGATGAAGCACTAAACGCTTGAAATTACTCAAATCAAATCAAATCTTTCATTATACTCGCTGTAATACGTCGAAGCGTGTAACGAGTTGGCGGGGCCCATCTCCGCGTCATTGCGCCCGGGCTACACAGTTCCTTTCGAAGAAATGTCGCAGCGGTGGCGAGCTGTTGGCAACATTGTGTCCGATTTGACCGGCCCGAGATTTGAACCTCAGACCTCTCGCTCCAGAGACGAACGCGTTACCGCTCGACCAACTGGCTGGTCTTGAAATTACTCGAAAAGATTATTTACTCTGTATCATTCCGAGTTAGCTTTGATGGAGCAAAGTCAAGCGGGCATTAACGCTCATAATTTATGATAAAATTCTGTCATTTACCCTTTAGGTCTTGATTTTTCTCCACTGTAACCCATCTCTAATTATGTTTCTTGTTTGGTTATATACTGTATAATACTTGGTAAAATAGAGTAATAAAGTTTATAGCATTTTTGTGGAGTTAATTCTAAAAACACTTTTGAAATTACCTTTTCTCCAAGCATGTGTGAATTGTGCGACTGACAAATCATATTGTTTATTTCCTTAATAGTGCACAAGTATTTGGTATTTTATAGTAGATCTGTGCTGTCACATTATGCGAAATACCAATTGTTAAACTTTATTTTTAAGCTTACTTTTTAGTTCTTCTGCAATGATACCAGACGCCTTCCGTCGCTACCGAAGCACTGGCTCTTTTTTAATTAAACCAACATTCAAAAAATCCCTATACCATTTGTATAATACGTGTTTTCATGTAATTTTGTTATCAGCTACTAAACTACAGCTGTTACAAAGCACCAATATCCACAATAATAACATAAGCAGCGCATGCATTTGCTAAACGCTAGGCAATTACAGCAAGTATAGTGCGGAGGATGAATTATTGTGAACTGTGCAAAAATACGTTAGTCTTCATTCCTGGCGTAATTCAAATGAAAAAGTGCCATAAAATCACAGAAATTGAGAACATGATTTGCTTAAAAATAGCATTTTCATGAAATTAATGTCAATTGCAATATGCGGTGCAGTAGGTGTTATGTTTCTCCCCTGAAACGTGGTTATTTGAACCGCAAGAGATACCGGTAGGCTACAGGCAATCTCGGGTCAGAAAATAAGCAAACGCAAGGAGCTGGACCCAACGACTGAGCATAGGGTGTGAGCCTACACTGCTAGCGCTGTTACAGCACCGATTGACCTTTTTTGTGTTGCCCCGCTCTAATTTCAGAATTCGGCCGCTTCTTACTTTTAGTTTGCTCACGTCACTTTATTTCCTACAGCCATTGGCTGCAAACGTTTTAAAAATTACGCGCTTTTTGGCCGAGTTACCTCTGTTCTGGCATTCCGTTTCATTCGAGCAATTGGCAAACGGAGGTATTTTATTTTGAAGACCAGGCCCAGTGCCAGGATTGCGTGACTGGGGGGGCAGAAATAAATTTTGGGGGGCACGAGAAGTTTACTTATGTGAATTCGAGGGGGGCACGGGGGCACAAGAACTTTATCCCAGTCTGGATCAAATGAACAAGGTGAAGACCAAAAATTCAGGGGGATTTTCCGGCCGAAATCAGAAATTCAAACGATTTTTCCGGCCCAATACAGGTGTTCTCCAAAAAAAAAGGTCTTCACTGAAATTCTAAGTAATTTTCCGGCCGAAATCAGAAATTCAAACGGTTTTTCCGGCCCAAATCAGGTGGTCTCCAAAAAAAAAAGGTCTTCATCCCAACAATGTCATGTAAATTACGAAAATTTCGGCCTCGATTTGCATCCCAGTACATCGTTTGGGGGGCACAAGAAATTATTTGGGGGGGCAGGCTCCAGTATGCCCCCCCGTGGCGCCGGGTCTGTTGAAGACCGCTCGTACGGCACTCTTTTATTTCATTATTTTCGGGTTAAATTTCAGTTATTTTTTGCCATGCCGTACTGTTCCATATTATTTGTTTTGTCTGAACAATACAATTTAAGTTGGAGAACTTCAATTGTAGTTTGCCTAGACGGACAGGGTGAAGGCTCCAGAGTTTCGCTGGAGCACCTGCAGTCAGCAGTGTTACGGAGGGCTTCTGTAACAAGCACCTCCATTTCCAAAATATATTGTCCAAATGCCATTATTGTGAATTTATTGTCTTAGCTATTCTAGGGTTTTCAGATTTTTAACTTTTGTTTTTACTTAGTCAGAATATTAGCAATGACAAAATTGATTACACTTTTTTATACAAGAAAAATTTTCTAAAAACACGAGGCTCATTTTTGCTTAAAATTTAATAACAAATTGGGAAGAACAACCGAAAAAGAATCAATTCCAAATCAAAAAAGTTACTTAATTCTGTACTTATTCAAAACAATAAAGCTTGAGTGGTTTTCTGGTATTTACTAGCAAAATTGTAACAAATGTGAGACTATATAGAGTGCTATTGCGCACTGTGTAGCTAACAAAAAACCTTTTTGGCTCTCGTTCAAACGAGAATTAGTGCTCGCTTTTTCGCTTTTCGAAATTTTACGATGCTGCAAAAGCAGCTAAAAAGGAGTTTACAAGCAGACAGATCATTAGGAATTAACAAACATGGCCGCCATAATTGACATCAATGATCTCAAAATTTACGAACCAATTACGAGCAGCTGAGGCTCAACATTGGCAAAAAAATCAAGAACAGCCAGCCTCAACTCAAAATTTGCTGGTTCTTATAAAAAAAAGTGTACTTACGGTACTATAAAAGCAGAATACAATTAAGGTACTTTTACCTTTGGTTAATTTATCATACATTTTATAAAGGGTTAACGTCCTGCTTCATTGGCTTCACAGTTATCAGCTCATGACTGCCGTATCTGCAGTAGACCAGTACCAGCATCAACAAGAAAATTAACACTTCTGCGTTTCAAACTAATATGAAGTAAATTTGGTATCGAAATCACAATTAATTACGGTAAAAGCACTACTGACCATTTTGTACTATGAACACCATATTTTATGAAGTAAATTTAGAATAATCGCTGCCTGCGACTCGCAAAGCATTTGTGCATTGCGCTGTGCCTGGGCGTCTCGTAAATTGCACATGATTTGCTGTTTACACGAGAGCAACTTTGCCGTGGGACTCTCGAGGCGTTGAAATCGACCTCGTGTAAGTGATCACGAGCGAGAACGATTCTTGCATCGAGTCGCGCAAAATATAATGGGCATCGCAAATCGCAGTTGTTACTTACACGGCGGCGATTCTTCCCAAACGCGATCGCGGTAAGCGAGTCTCGCCTCGTGTGAGTAACCACTCTGCGAGAGAGATTTTCACGCATAAAAAATCTTCGAATCGCGTTGCAAAAAAGTCGCCCGTGTAAATGCGGCTTAAGACAGTTGAAAACAGCTCGTCTTTTTGCTTTTGGAATTTTATGATGCTGCAAAAGCAGCAAAAAAGCCTTTACTCAAGCAGACAGAGCATTCGGAATTAAACAGTTTTACAAACATGGTCGCTAAAAGTGACGTCGATGCTCTCAAAATTAAAAAAAAATTTAAAACAAATGATGCTGAAAATCGGCAAAAAATTAAGAACAGCTTGTCATTACTCAAAACTTACTGGTTCTTATAAAAAAGAGAGTGAATATATGCATATTGATTTATTATCGATTATCGATAACAGTGATAATAACCTACATATTTTGTCTCTTTTTCGACAGCGAACCAAGCAGCTACTTTAGAATTCGTAAATTTTGTTTGTTCACGATGCATACACAGAGCTGGGGACCCGCTACTTGAAAAGTAACGGCGCTGCCGCTGCCGCTATTTGGCAAAAAAAGCCGCGGCGCTGCCGTTTGTCGCTGCTTCAGTAAAAAAGTAGCGCCGCTGCTGCTGCCGCTACTTGCATACAAAACAGCGGCCGCTACTTTAGAAAAATATCTAGCAAAAAAAACGATGGCATTCAAATACGGTACCTACAGGGGCGTATTTAGGGGGGGCCATTGGGCCACGGCCCCCCCTTTGGGTCGCTAGGATTGCAAAATTGCGGCATAGCCCTCCCTTTGCAAGTTGAGCATTAGGTTTGATTACACAAAGGATATGTTGCGTGCGTTTCTTCCAGGCGTTTGGGCTTGAAATCGGACTAAAAGCGAGTGAAGACCTTTTTTTTGCTCTTCACTTAATTTTGGGCGAAAAAAGGGTCGAAATCTGAGTGAAGACCTTTTTTTCTTTTGCTCTTCACCTAATTTTGGGCGAAAATAGGGACGAAATTTGAGTGAAGACCTTTTTTTTTCTTGCTCTTCCCTTAATTTTGGGCAAAAAATTTGACTGAAATTGAGTGGGACAATTTCAAATTCAGATCTTTGTTCTTCTCAAATTTTCTGAAGTTTCTGGCTCCCCCCTTTTCAAAATCCTGCGAACGCTACTGGGTACCTAACACTGAAATTTCAACTTTATTTGCGAAAGTTACAATTCCAGCTTTTAAAGTAGTGGTACAGGTTACAATCGGCATTAGCAAGCAGGCTTAAACGGTAAATAAGTAAGCAAATTACAATTCAATTGGTTGTTGGCCTGCTCCTTTCAAAAAAACAAGCATTTCAAAACGCCGGTGGTCAAACTAGCGGTTTAGAAACTACTTTAAGAAGTTATCCTTGGAAGTTACCAAGGAAGTTAAATTCCTTGTCGCATTTTCTACACAAATAAAAGGCAATAAGAAATAGTTTAAATCACTTAAATAAGGTAAGGTTTTAACACGATGGCATACAGTATTCAGCTTCTGTACACTTCTGTCCCAGCTCTTATAGCTCTGAAGTACTCAATGTTTTTATCACACGCTTGGCCCTCAACCACTACAATAATTATATTTGGGCAGAGATACGATAGGAAAATTTATGTATCGACCGAGTAACAAACATTTCTAGAAATTTTGTTGAAATGGTACGTGATTAACATCCCTGCGGTAATGTCATCCAACTTTGATAAAAAAAAGAAGATCGAGTGGTTAAGAACTGGTGTTTATGAACTCGGAGGTGATACGTACGCAGTAATGACATATTCTATAGCGCGAGTAACATGCTACTCGCTGCTATATAGATACATGTTAAGTAAATGATTCACAATGCGATTCACGTTACAGTACACGTATTTTTTCGACGAGTATAACTCCGTAACTAAATTATCTTTCCAACTTATTTATTGCCTGGTTCGATTTATAGGTTCAATTTTTAGCGCACTAAAAATTTAATTCTCAGTATTGCTGTTCACTGTTGTAGCAAAATTTTATTTGCTACGCATTAATGTATTTACTGTCCTTCTTGCAGTGCGCGAAGTATAAGCCTACTGTGGTCTGTGACCACATAGCCAACAAATCATTTGTCCTAATGTCAGCATTTTGGGGGAATATCACGAAAAACCGTCTTTGCGATCTGCAAGTCATACCCCGCGCCAAGATAGCGTGACTGGGGGGAGCATAAACAAACTTTGGGGGGCCACAAAAAGCTTACTAATTTGAATCCGAGATCGTGGATCAAAAAAAAAGTCTTTATCTCAAAATATGCATGGATTTTCACGAATTCTGGGGTGAAGACATAAAAAAGCTCTTCATCTCAAAAAATGCGTGAGTTTTCACAAATTCTGGGGTGAAACCACAAAAAAAGGGTCTTTATTACAAAATCTCCAAAAAAAGAGTTCTTGCTCACGAATTCTAGGGTAATAACCAGTATCTTGGGATTCTCAGGCATCGAACTGCACTTCAGTGGCACCGAACCTGTTATTTTCTTTGGGACACAATCCTCGCTTGGGGGGCACAAATCTTGTTTGGGGGGCACAAGCAGTGATTTGGGGGGCACAAGCAGTGATTTGGGGGGCACAGCCCCGGAATGCCCCCCGTGGCGTCAGGCTTGCTGCACGTTTACAGCAATTTATCGAACTGTAACAATCGCATTTTCGTTAAAGAGATACTGCTCGAAATCAGTTTTATTGAAAAAAAGAGAACTATTTGAGGTAACAAATAGGTGCCCCAAACCTTTTTCCACAATTTCCCTTATTTGCGAAACTACGATTCAATTCGTTTGACTCCGTACCACTGTCAACCTGCATTCGCAATTTTGTTACATTACAAAAGGCATAATTTTGCAAGAATTCTTGCAAACTAAGAAACGCGATTATTAACTAGTAGCAGCATAGGCGTAGCCAGGATTTTTGATTGGGGGGGGGCCCAAACCACAAATCACACGCAATGACGTCATCAGAAATTTTCGAAAAAGTAATTTTTTGTGGGGCAAACATATCGTAGAATGGAAGATCTGAAGCCGTAGCCTGATGGCACTTTGCCAGGATTTTGGTAAAGGGAGAGCGCGAAAAGTAATTGTTGAAAAGTGTAAAAGTCTAACTTGGAAGACGTGTTGAGTAAGCTAGTGTACTCAAACGTATCACAGACGGGGGTCTGGGGGCAGAGCCCCCAGCCGCCGATGACTATGGGGGTCTGGGGGCAAAGCCCCCAGCCGCTGGGCGATTTTTGTAAGTTTTTGGAAAAAAAAAGCTATTTAAATCCCATTGGATCATATTTCGCACGAGTTCAGAGCCATTTCAAACAACTAGATTTTTAACATTTCAAAGCCAATCGAAAAAATTTAGTTGTTCAATCCTCTTTTTGCAATTAAATCCCAAAACACGCTTAGAATCTTGCATTATGGTGTAAAATTTTAATTGTAAGTGATTTGATCTATAGGGGGAAGTAACGAACATTGCCTCCTGCAATACTTTAGCAGTAAATAATTAAGTTTATAATAACGTTAAACGAGGGCCTGGGGTGGCAACTTTTAGGTCAAAACTCTTAGATTTCTCACAGGTTTTGCATATACTGTAAATTGTTAAAAATTTGCATTAAATAAAACCTGGAAACCTTGGTCGTCAGTCAGGGGCCCTTGGGCTCCCTGGTTGCCAGTTAGAGGCCCCGTAGCCCCTTGCTTGTCGGTTAGGAGCCCAGGCCCCCTGGTTGTTAATTACGGGCCCCGGGGCCCCCTGGTCGTCAGTTAGGGACTCCAGGACCCCTTGGTTGTTGGTCAGGGGCCCTGGGGCCCCCTGGTCGTCAATTAGGAGGGACCCGGGGCCCCTCGTTGTTGGTTAGGGGGCTCCTGGCCCCCTGGTTGTTGGTTAGGGGCCTCCTGGTTGTTAGTTAGGGTCCTGGGGCTCCCTGGTTGTGAGTTAGGCACTCCGGGGCCCCCTGGTTGTTGGTTAGGAGCCCTGGGCCCCCTGGTTGTCGTTTAGTGGCCCCCTGGTTGTCGGTTAGGGGCCTGGGCCCCCCTGGTTGTCAGTTAAGGGGCCTCCTGGTTGTTGGTTAAGGTCCGTTGGTTGTTAGTTAGGGGCCCTGGGGACCCTGGTCGTCAGTTATGTGCCCCCTGGTTTTCAGTTAGGGGTCCCGGACCCCTGGTTGTCGGTTAAGGATTCCAGGGCCCCCTAGTTGTTAGTAAGGGCCCCCTGGTTGTTAGTTGAGGGCCCCGGGACTCACTTGTTGTCATTAATATTATTGTTAATTACTGTTATGTGCGTAATTACTGAAAAAAAACTGCAACTAAACATCGCCAGGCTATGTTGTCATAACTTTTTGTCATTAGTGGTATTTTGATTGGGGGGGGGGGGGGGGGGGGCGGGCCCCCCCCCCTGGCTACGCCTATGAGTAGCAGTGAGTAGCCTAGCTATCACAAAATCTGAAAACTCGGCCACTTTCACTGGAACCTGTAATCCTAGGCTACCAGAACTGATCTACAGTACAGTACGCCTTTTGTGATTTTACAAAATTGCGAAAAGCAGGGTTGCCAATAGTACTAGTCATAGGTGGGCACAAGTCCGTTAATAGTTAATCCGTTAATAACGAAGCTAACTTTTTTATTAACTCGTTAATCCGTTAAAAAGTTTTTTCATGTCAACGGACTAAATTAACTTCCGTTAAGTTCTGTTAACTTCCGTTAAGGTTTTTATCGTTAACATCTAGCACCATTCATTCATCGTACCGCTACAAACCAGTTTGCACTGGTAACACTTGGAGCGTATTAGCAAGAGTTTTATCGAAGAAAGCAAAGAAAAGAGCTCTTTTTGTGGCAAATAGTAAGCTGCAGCCTCATAGGTTCATGAATTATCGCTGTTCGCAATTTCCAAAGGTTTTCCGATCGCAGCTTCGTTACTGCATTTGAACTTATTTTTATCTTGATATGAGATTAGACTGTAAAATGTAACTTCCAAAACACAAAAAGACCACAATAGCAATAAATGTATATCCTTGCAATCAGCTTAACAGCGTCAATACGTGTTCTAGAAACGAGTAAATAAAAAGAAGTGTAAATTACACAAAAAATATTAACGAATTAACGGACTTTATTAACTTCCGTAAATTTAAGCTGAAAATAACGGATTAACGTTAACGGAGGTGTGAAGTTTGTTAACGGACTAGTGGTTAACGAAGCAAACGTTTTGCATTAACTTGTCAACCTATGGTACTAATCAAACGGATTAAAACGTATTTTCGCAAATAAGAGGAATTTGGAATTGTGAAAAAAGGTTTGGGGCACCTCTTTATTACCACAAGTAGTTCTCATTTCTAAAACCGATTTCAAACAGTATCTCTTGGCAATAACGAAGAACATCTGCATCAAAATCAACTGTCATGCATCATTTGCATACAACGCCAACCTGCTGCTACGCGCAATTTTTGCAGTAACGTGCAATTGTGCATTCTATTTAAAACACACGTAGTTTTCAATTTGACTTCATTTACAATAAATTGTGTTCTATGAAAAACACTACAGTGGCGACAAGGATAAAACAGGAAAATTTTGATACTGAGTTTTCAACCAAAGTAATTATGTCCGAAAAACATATAAGACAGTTTAATAGTGATGAAGAAAGTTGGGTAAGTTATATTGAACGACTAGAACAATATTTTGTTTTACACGGAACGGCAAATGACAAGAAAGTGTCACCTCTATTAACATTTATGGGTCTTAAGACATACCAACTTTTAAAAGATTTAAGTCCTCGAAAACCTAGCGAAAAAAACTATCAACAGATCGTAGAATTATTCCTAAAGTGAAATAGGCAGAACTAATTTAATAGTTCACAGAGACTTCACGTCTTACAATCCTACTTCATTTGACAACACCTTAATGCTGTCTCCGCGTCGAAATGGGTAATCATTTCAACCCCTAGTGACGCAGGTGAGGCGGAGCCCCCTATCGCGGGAGCATTCCCGTGTTTCGAAGTCAACAGACTTCATCATCAGTGTGAAGAGGAGTCGACACAATGCAAAGAATTTTGATCCCTGAATTAGGCTAACTCAACCTGTAAATTTGAATAACCAAGCTATCGGTATAGGCTAACGTCTTCATCTCGTAACTTCAGCTGCTAAAAAGGCCGACCCAATTTTTTTTCCCCACGTACTGCTCTGGACTCGAGTTTCGCGTAATACCAACGCTCATCGGCAGAGCTGACGTTCAAACCGAAATTCAAAAACTAAACTAAGCTTGCCTGTAAACCGAAATTCAAAAACTGAGTAAAGTAGCCCATAACGTTAAAATCAAAATAGGATTGTGAAACATAATCGCAATTGTGACCAAATAACCCGAAAAAAAAAAAGATTAACTCTGGACAGGGGACCAAGTGGGCTGACAGACGGGAATGAAAAATTAAGTACATAAAATGGGCAAGGGGACCAAGTGGATAAGGGAGGGGGGGGAAGAGTTAAAGGACAAAGATCAACAATATAAGATCGTAGAAGTTTTATCTAAACATTTAACACCAAAAAGGATTACAATCGCTGAGTGCTACAAGTTTTCAAAAAGAGATCAGCTAGATGGTGAAAGCATTAGTAATTATATTAATGCTCTACGAAAATTGAGGGCCACATGCAATTATGATGAATTTTTGGACGATGCACTAACTGAACGTTTTGTATGTGGTTTGAAAAGTCGAGTCATTCAAAATCGACTTTTGACAGAAGCAGATTTAAGTTTTTCCTCTGCTATACAACTTGCAAACAATCTGCAACAAGCATCTATGGAAAGCGCTTCCATTCAATCGAGCTGTGCCGGTTTTTTGGAACCTGCTCAATTAAACAAGCTGGCAAGAGGGTGCTACCGTTGCAATGGACGAGGACACGGTGCGGACGACTGTTTCTTCAAGAACTTTCAATGTCATCTTTGTGGCAAACTAGGACATTTGAAACGTGCCTGCAAGAGCAGAACTAAAAGTGACCAGTCAAAGTCGGCGACACGTCAAAATCAAGAACAAGGACTTAAAACCTTAGCTTATGAGGTTAGTGCAATATCAAATGACTATTTTAGCTTATTTTCGTTCATGGACAGTAACAAACCTTTGTGTATCACTTTAAATGTGAATAATAGTCCAGTACGGATGGAGCTAGATACTGGTTCGGCTCTCTGTATTATTTCATACGAAGAGTTCTCAAAAAAATTTAAACACTTGCCTTTGCAAAGTATAGTAACCTAATTTTGAAGACATATACCGGTGAAAAAGTTTCGCCTAAGGGTGTGTGTAAAGTCATTGTTTCGCACAACAATAAGTCTTTTGATTTAAAGCTGTATGTGCTTAAAAGTAAAGGACCTGCACTTTTTGGTCGTGAATGGTTGAATCGTATGCAGTTAGATTTAAATGAATTTACTGATGCATATTTGAAGCAACGCTGCACTATGCCCGAGTTCAATCTTGACGATCAAATGGTGTCAGAACTGAACGCAAATTATGCTGAATTAAAGCAAAAATTTAATTGTATTGAAAGTGCCTTTATTGATAATGATTGTTGTGTTAATTGTGATGATGAATTGCAAGCTTTGATGCAAAAACACACTGACGTTTTCAGCGACAGTATTGGTTGCCTTAAAAAAATCACGGGTTCATTGCGTTTAAAAGAAAATGCTACTCCTAAGTTTTGCAAAGCGAGACCAAATGTTGCCTGGTTCTAGATTCCCTATGCCTGAATATGATAATGATAATTTTCGTGCAACAGACGATATTAATGATGATTTAAAGTTGTGTAGTGATAATGTGCAATTAAACGTGTCCACTTCGACATCTGAAAATGTAACATTATCGAATTCCCAACATCATTCCAAGTCAGAAAGTGACAACGAATGCGACACCGATCCATGTAGAGCTGAAACTTCAAATGCTGAAAATGCTGGACGACGTTATCCGCTACGAGATAGAAGACCCCCTAAGCGATATATACCTTGGTAACAGTCAAGTGATTTTCGAATGTTGATGTTATAGTGAATCTATATTAATTGTTATTTGTGCATAACCAGTTTTCCTGTACACTATGTTGTGGAAGGGAGGTGTGATGCATCCTTTGCATACAACGCCAACCTGCTGCTACGCGCAATTTTTGCAGTAACGTGCAATTGTGCATTCTGTTTAAAACACACGTAGTTTTCAATTTGACTTCATTTACAATAAATTGTGTTCTATGAAAAACACTACATAGTGCGTATGTGCATTCTGTACGAGTAAAAAGGGAGAGTCAGAAACCGACAGTCAAGTAGCATTAGTACTTGCTACTTGCTTTCATAAAAAAATGATTGGTCTTGTTCTATGCCGAGTTTCAGTTGCTGGCAATTTTCTCAAAACAATGACACTGAAAAACTTTGCCAAAGCATTGTTTTGTATGTTAATTTACACACAGCAGAGTTTAAGTAGGCCCACAACCAGACCACATTATTTGTTGAATTTTGGTTCAGAAAAAATAGGGCCTTGTACGATAAAACTCGCCTTTATTAAAAAACGACCAATGTCACAAAGGTAGCATTGTTTGTTCTACTTAACTAAAATAATGTAGTGGCAAGAGCAGTGTGAAAAAAAAAGATTAATGTAGTGGCAAGAGCAGAGTGAAAAAAAAAACTTTGCCGGTTTCGGTCTTGGAAAAATTTTGCGGTCTAAGTCTTGGTCTCGGACGAGTCGGTCTCAAATACAACCCTGTTGAAGACACTTTCATAAAAACTTTCAACCCTACCCTCTGACGACATAAAGAACTTCTGAATAGTCAGAAGAGTTCACGCTAATGCCGTTTTCTCATTGGTTCTTTCCTTAGCCTCAGTTCAGTTTAGGTACAAAGTCTGAAAACTAAATATTTGGGAAAATGTAATTCTGGCAAATGTAATTTCTGCCAAATGCGTTTTTGGGCTTAGGTAATTTTTGAAAAGTAAGTTTTCGGGGAAATGTATTGTTTGGCAAGTACAGGTACGGGAAAATGTGCATTCAAAATAACGTAGTTTCGGTCAAGTGTTTTCGGGGAAACTTAATTTCTGGAAGGTGTATAGGATATCTCTAGAACAACTGTGTCAAGAAGAATGGTGCCAATGCCAATTTAATCTAATTCGATTGCTCTAAGTTTAGACGCGGCATCTCCATTGCTTTAATTTCTTGTTCAAGTCATTTAAAAAATCTATTGTTGGGAACATATTTGGGAGGTTCAAGCACGTGGCCCTCCAAAACTATGTCAAATTTGTCTCTTAGTAATTCAACAAATATCAGAAAATATAAATTGATGTTTTGGGTCCGTTAGGAAGGGATTTCCTGGGGGTGGCATCAGAGGTGGAGTCCTCGAGGACACATTTTGAAGTCCTTGGCCTCGAAGCCTACAAGTCCTCGAAAATGCCCTGTCCTCAGACAGCACTACTTTTTGATTTGTTAAAAATGGGCCAAGGTCATGACCTTTTTCTTCGTCTGAAATTTCGCGGAAAATTTGCGAGAAGACCTTTTTTCGGAGAACACTTGCGCGGTATGTCCTTGGTCTCGAGAGGGTTTATCCTTGGAAAGTCGGTCCATAACCTCAGACTTTTTTTGTGTTCTGGGCCTCGCGTCCTCGACTGCACCTCTGGGTGGCATCCCAAACTACAGAGCTGTTCGAAATTATGAGACCATTTAAGATTTTGACTATTTTTTGATTTTCGTGATGAATCGGTATGCCATTTGTAACCACAACCCCTACATGTCAAATATCATTCAATGCAGAATTTTAAAAGGGTCATGCAAATGTGATTTTTATACTTTTTATTTATACTTTCAGTAATATCTGCAATGATGAAGAAGAACTTTTTGTTTATATTAAATATTGCCAAAATTGCTACAAGCAAAAATCTGCTAAAAATCTTAGGTAACAATGTGAATGACAAAGCCAGTCCATTTAAATTGATTCTGGTTTATGATGTAATAACGGTACATGTTTCATGGCAGGAATTCTTGAGCTGACGATACCAGCAGGAAGAGAAGTTTAGTTCCATTTTAGATGTCAAGATGCCTCAACATCTTAGTGTTAGTGATGAGCAGAGGCATTTGATTGTTTACCTGCATAAAAAAGCAATATCAGAACGAAAGATTGCATCAGAGGTGGGTTGCTCCAAAACTGGTGTTAATGTTACTATAAAGCGATGGAAGGAAACTGGAAAATTTGAAGAAAGACCTGGAAGAGGAAGAAAGATGAAATCAACCATTCAACTAGACAGGGCTCTGGTCAGACTCTCTCTATCTAATCGACGTCTAACCAGCTATGATCTTTGCCAAGAATGGCGTCAAAGTACAGGTGTGGGAGTGTCAATATCAGCAATTCGAAAAAGATTGCTACGAAGTGGTTTAAGGCGATGCAAAGCGAAAAAGAAACCAAAAGTATCGGAAAAGCAAAGAAAGGCTAGGATTACTTGGGCGAAAGAGCATTTGAACTGGACAAGTGATGATTGGGATAAGATCATATTTAGTGATGAGAGCACCTTTACTATCCAAAATCATGCTGGAAACAACTTTGTTTGAAGAAGACCTCATGAAGCGTTCAGCCCTCAGTGCATTTCGCCTACTATCAAGCATCCAATTAGTGCGATGATTTGGGGTTGCATGGCATCAAATGGCATTGAAAGATTGCACATCTGTGAGGGGATGATGAATGCCACCAAATATGCTGCTGTGTTGGAAACAAAATTGCTTGCCAGTCCCCGTAGTCTATTTCCGGATGAATACTGGATATTTCAAGATGACAATGCTCCCTGCCGTCGAGCAAAGTTAGTGAAAAGGTGGATGCAATCTCATAGGGTGGCCCAGATGAATTGGCCAGCCCAATCACCAGATCTCAACCCTATTGAAAATTTATGGCACAGAATTAACGTAATCATTGCCAAAAATAAGCCATCCAACAAGAGAGAGCTGATTGAGAATATTATTCAAATCTGGCATCACATTGTTACACCGGAAGAACTTCACAAATTTGTGCAGAGCATGCCGAGACGGTGCAAAGCAGTGATTCAGAATAAACGCTTTCCAACGAAGTACTAATAATAAAATGTTGCAAAAACGGTTCTTTTTCTCGGCCATCAAATGTTAAAAAGAGCCAAGAGAAGATTGTTTGTCGTTTTTAGTGGTTTAAAGTCTTCTCTCATGTCGTTTTTAGTGGTTTAAAGTCTTCTCTCATGGCAAATACGTAATAAAAATGTCCTAGAAAACATAGTCAGTATGTAGAAACATTTTCATCACCTGTTTAATTTCATCTCATTTTTTTCAATAACCTATTGCACAAAAATAAAACTGTATCTACGAATTCCGCTTTAAATTCTGAGTTCATTGATATATAACATGTAGGGGTTGTGAGTAAAAATACACTTCCAAGACTTGGTGAAAATTGTCAAAAAAATTGCAAGTGGTCTCATCATTTTGAGCAGCACTGTATATCAAAATATTTTGTCGTTCTTGTGCTATAGTATCTCGACTTCTACTGTTTTGAAATATGAATATTTTTATGTTTTTTTGATTTTCTAAAATTTATCAAAAATTTGTTTGTCACCTGTTACATTTACTTGAGTGTAATGGATTTATTAGGCGATGTGTTTGTACCATTCTAAAGGATATGTGGTGATGAGAATTGGGGGATTTTTTGTCGAGATACGCGACTATAGCACAGGCCCGGCGCCGGAGTAGCATGACTGGGGGGGGGGAGAAAAAATATTTCGGGAAACACAGATAAATTTTACCTTCATCTTCGGGAGAGAAGACCAAAATAAAGAAAAAAGGTCTTCGTCCTAGCTGTTTGCCTTCTTTCGGGGCACAAGTCTCGCTCGGGGGAGGGGCACGTTTTATTGCCTGGCAGGGCGCGGCGGAATCTAATGGTGCGGATCTCGCTTTTTGCCCACAAATTCAGGGGTGAAGACAAAAAAATAAGGTCTTCGGCACAAAATCTTAGTCTTGGCGTACAATAGTGTTTTTTGTCCTGGAGCGAAACTTTACTCACGCTTCGGGGGGCACAAGCAGTACTATGGGGGGACACAGGTCCCGAATTGCACTTCAGGGGCGCCGGGCCTGTGACGTTCTTTCGGGGCACACTTCTCGCTTAGAGGTGCACAAGCAGTGATTTGGGGGGATACAGCCCCGAAATGCCCTCCGTGGCGCCGGGCCTGCTATTGATGGATTGCAGCTACGCATAGGTGGGCAAGTTAATGCAAAACGTTAGCTTCGTTAACCACTAGTCCGCAAACTTGACACCTCCGTTAACGTTAATCCGTTATTTTTAGCTTTAATTAACGAAAGTTAATAAAGTCCGTTAACTCATTAACATTTTGCGTGCAACTTACATTTTATTTTATTCACTTGCTTGTAGAACACGTATTGACGCTGTTGAGCTGATTGTAAGGAAATATTTATTGCTATGGTGTTGTTTTTGTGGTTTGGAAGTTACATTTTACAGCCTAATCTAATTTCAAGATAAAAAATAAGTTCAAAGGCACTAACGAAGCTGCGATCGAAAAATCTTTGGAAATTGTGAACAGCGATAATTAATAGATCTATGAGGCTGCAGCTTATTATTTGTCACAAAGAAGAGCTCCTTTCTTCGCTTCTACAGGGTGGGGCAAAAAAACCTCCCACATTTCACTTTTCAAAAAAATAGACAAGAAAAGCTTTTGTGAAAATTTTATTACATACTTAACAATGCTACATGATTGCCATTTTGTGCAAACTATTTTTTTAAAATAACGTCTTCAAGATGGCCCCCTTGAACTGCAATACACCGCTGTAAGCGTATCCTAAAGTTTTCCATCGCCCTCTGAGTCATTTCTTGTGGAATTTCATTTATCGTTTTGCAAATGGCGACTTTCAGTCCATCAATGGTTGTTGGTCGGTCCTTGAACACCTCACTCTTAACATAACCCCACAGAAAATAATCACAAGGTGAAAGGTCTGGCGAACGCGCTGGCCATCCGATATCACCGCGCAAAGAAATCAAATGCGCTGGAAAGAGTCCTCGCAAAACATCCATTGATTTTTTTGCCGTATGGGCAGTTGCTCCATCTTGTTGAAACCATACCGTAGCATTTTCTCCAAGATTCCTGAGTTTTGGCATCAAAAAGTTTTGCAGCATCTTCACATAACGAGTTGAGGTAACTGAAGCCGTTTTTTCCTCTTCCTCAAAAAAATAAGGACCCCAAACTCCAAAATTCGCAACTGCACACCACACTGTCACCCGCTCACTATGAAGAGGCCTTTCATATAGCTTTCTAGGGTTACTTTGTGACCAATAGCGAAAATTTTGTTTATTAACAAAACCAGAGAAATGAAAATGGGCTTCGTCACTGGTAATCAGAATAGCATCAGCAGGAACATTTTCAAGAATATCTTTACAGCAGGCAACACGAGTTTCATGATCTCGTTCCTACAATTCTTGAGCAACCATCAATTTATATGGATGAAATCTTAAATCACTTTTTAAAATTCGTCTTACACTGCGAACAGAAAGACTCAATGCAGCGGAATGCTTACGAGCTGAACGCTTTGGAGATCGTAAAATGGATTCTTTAACAATTTCGATATTCTCTGGGGTTCGAACGCTTCTTGGTCTGCCAGGAGGTTTCCGCTTGAGTGCGGAGCCGGTAGCCCTAAAGTTTTCGACCCAAAGCAGCACAGTTTTTCGATCAGGAACAGGGTCGCGTCGTCTCAGTTGGAAATGGTTTCTGAAATTTCTTAAGGCTGCAGTTACTGACTCTCCGTTGGTGAGAAAATTTTCCACAATAAATGCACGATGTTTTCTTGTCCAAGTCATATTTAGGCATCAAAAAATTCAATAATTCACCAATTATTCCAAGAAAATTTGATAAATCACCATATGCTTTCAAATATATGCCAAATTCAAAATTTTTATTGTGTAAAACAAAATGGCATTTCATTAATAAATGAATTTACTTAAACTAGGCGAATAACTGCCACAGCATTGCCATAGTAAAAATTTAAAATGTGGGAGGTTTTTTTGCCCCACCCTGTATAAAACTCGTGCTAATACGCAACATATGTTACCAGAGCAAACTGGTTTGTGCCGGTACGAGGAATGAATGGTGCAAGATTTTAACGATAAAAACCTTAACCGAAGTTAACAGAACTTAACGGAAGTTATTTAGTCCGTTAGCAGAACTTAACAAAAGTTAATTTAGTCCGTTAACATGAAAAAACTTTTAAACAGATTAATGCGTTAATGAAAAAGTTAGCTTCGTTATTAACGGATTTGTGCCCACCTATGAAGCTACGTCATAGCTTTTTCCCGCCAAAACCATTGGACGTCAAAACGCCATTACAAAGCATTGGACGTTACCGTAAATCAACGTATATAATTCCTTCAGTAAGCATATTTAAACAATTTGATTGGAAAGTAATACTTTTGTAGATATCCTGGCCTTAATTGAAAGTTACCAGAAGCGATTTAAGCAGCTTACAAAGCTCAGCGGGTCTAGAAAGTTACGTTTATTGTGAATTCTTATCGTCTATTGCCTGCTATTGCCAACTTTGACAGGTTTTTTGCTTTGGTTCGCATGGTAAATTCAACCATATCACAAAATAATTTTAATTCTACGCAACAGCTGTAACGCATGGCAGATTGATATTTAGCTTAAGCACTATCAATGAAAAATATTTAACATAACTAACTCAAGTCGAAAAAATCCAAAAATATTTAAATGACAGGCATCTTTGCGACATAATTGGAACGACCGACGCTCGCGTCGCGTGTTCCTTAGTTTTTACTCGGCCATTTTCCAACTAACGAGTGCGAAATTTCAGACTTTTGCTTATAACTCGAGAACGGTTGGGTCTAGTTACATCAAATTTTGACAGCAGTTCGAGATTAATGAGTTACATGTTTGCACCATATTTCGAGGCAATAGGTCACGTGACTTTGGTTTTAGAACCCGAAAACCGATCCGCAAGTTTGGCGTAAAAAGCGGTCTCAGTCAAAAACGGTATATGTAGGGCAAAAAAATTTTTGTATGGTTGTATGTCTTAAGATACTCTTTCATCCCAACCAACCCACTTTTGGCCGCGATGAGGTTTTTTCTTTTTTTTCTTTCTAATTTTTGTACGCTCTTCTTCTAAACCACAAAACATCGAAATTCAATTTTTGTGTAAAGTTGTTGAGCTGCAAACGCAATTTTTTTCCCAAATTTTTTGGGCAACTCCACCGGGAACCCCCAAAAAATCAATTTTTTGAACGGCTCAAGCTAGAGTGATACTTTTTTTTAAAAATCAGTAGATATTTAACAGACAAATATTTTGACGGAGTTTGGGGGTGCGACCCTCTCGGGGACCCCCAAAAATCAATTTTTTGAACTGCTTAACTTAGAGTGCCAGTCTGTTATGATATCAGCAGATATTTAACAGACAAATATTTTGACATAATTTGGGGTTGCCACCCCCCAGGGACCCCTCAAAAAATCAATGTTTGGAATGGCTCAACTTAGATTGCCAGTGTTTTATGATATCAGCAGATGTTTAACCGACAAATATTTTGACATAGTTTGGGGGTGCCATCCCCTCCCCGGGGATTCCCCCAAATGGATCCCCCCCAAAAATCAATGTTTGGAACGGATTAACTTAGAGTTTGGGGGTCAAAAAACGGTAAAACGTCCAGCTGGGTAATTACTTTGTTAGAGAAGCTGAGGGCTGCCGATGAGAGCTAAAAGCTCGAAACAGCGCTGTCCAGCTCAGTGCTTAACTTAGAGTGCCAGTTTGTTTATGATATCAGCAGATATTTAACAGAAAAATATTTTGACATAGTTTGGGATTGCCACCCCCCTGGGGACTCCCCCAAATGGACTCCTCAAAAATCAATTTTTCGAACGGCTCAATTTAGGGTGCCAGTTTGCTTTGATATCAGCAGATATTTAACTGACAAATATTTTGACATAGTTTGGGGGTGCCACCCCCCGGGAACTCCCCCAAATGCACCCCCAAAAATAAATTTTTTGAATGGCCCAAGCTAGGGTGCAAGTGTTTTATGATATCAGATATTTAACAGACAAACATTTTGACTCTACTTTTCTGGAGGTACCATAATCAGATATTCTTGAGCGTCACAGCATTAGCTACGCATCGGTTGTTCACTGGGTTCGCTGGCAAACTCTTATCTAGTTCAATGAAAACAAATGCTTATGCATTTTAACTCCTATAGCAACCAATAACCAACGGTAAGCCGCTAATGTCAACACAAAATGCAAAAAATCACCAAGATCCTACAAAATAGACTAATGAAATCACAAAAGTTTAAAAATGCGCTAATTTTTTCACAAACGAAATACAACTGTTCCATTATAGCGCCGTGAATAGTAAGCCTCAAATTTGATAACCAAAACTAGCTACCACCTTCTATATTACATGATTCTAATGGGTTACTTAACAGTAAGCCGGATTTACATCACAGAAAATAAGCAAACCAAAACCGAATTCATACTAATTTAAATCTTTTTCAGTTTTTACCTGTTTTTATCGAGAACTTAACTTTAATGTTACAAAGAATCAGCTCATTTAGAGCCTGAAAATACGATCCGTATCTTTGCTGATAGTGTTTTTGCAAGCATTCACATAGCGCCGATCCGCGATTTTGACAATCAGCGGTTTGGCTAGCTGCGCGATGGCGTCACGCGCAATCCATCAATAGAACACAAAAATTTTCCGTTCGAAAAAAAAAAGCTTCGTTATTAACGGATTAACGGACTTGTGCCCACCTATGAGTATTTGTATTAGTAAGTAGTCATGTGAAGCATCAAAAACTGTAGGCTACACGTGCAGCTCTTATGGCACAGTTGATTAATAAACGTTTTACTGAGTTTTGAGTTCGAATGTTTTGAGTTCGTGCGTACGAGGGACGTTGCGCGTATTTGAAAACAAATTTGTAAACAATTTGAGAGTTGACGCAGTACTTGATGACAAAATCACACATTACCAAGCTGCCAGATTTTGGCCGAGGACAAATATATCAGGTTGCAGACCAGCCAGGTTTGATTGAAGTATTGCCAGTGACACACACTTTAAAAGTTCCACCTGATCCGCACTTTGCTTTTTCTCTGCCAAATTACGCACGTTTTCATCCGCTAAATTACACTACTATGTATATCCACACCTGCACTAACCTGGCAATCACAGGCAAATATTTTATGTCTCTCGAAAATTGTGTGTCAAGGATGAGAAAAAATAGTGCTATACTTGCTTAACAAGGACACTGGATATCGAATACGCTTAAGTTTTCAGAAAATTTCTGTCCGTTTACGATAGCCTGGATGCGGACAAATCAAACACAGGCTACACAAAATGCGAGGAAAACAAAACTGACCAAAGCGTATGAAAAATGCACTGTGCGACATCCATCCTCAGGGGAATACAAATTTTCATCGCAATTACATTGCTGTGTGGTATTATGATAAAAGAAATATGCAATTCTCTAATACAAGGAAAGCGACAATAAGATATCAAAAAATACACGCAGTAAGGTATGATATTTGCTATTTATGTTTCGTGGCAGATGCATATAATTCATATCATAAAAGTAACATATAGAATTTGTACTTTGCACGAAAACAATTTAAAAACACAAAGGAACGTCAACTTTCACAAAGAGCAAAAAACAAACGAAACTGGAGAGAGTAAAACCTCTGGCAGAATATCAACAAGTAACTTTCCCGTATCATTTTTTACCCTTCTCCCCAAACTTGAATTTCGCAAAGCTTTTGACCAACCAGCGTGTTAAGAAAACGTTGAAAAAGATTACTACTACCGGCACTCCGTTACTCTCAGCAGTTATGTGTTCTTTGACCTAATTATTACACTAATACTGGAGTGGTTTGGAGCTACGACGGGACACAAGCAACAAATGAAGAAAAGCTCAGGAGTAGCTAGGCTTCGCCAACACACTGTAAAAATAACCAGGGGGAAACTAACGGGTTAAACTCCTTCCGCTTAGTCACGTCACATAGAAAATTTAGCATAAATAAACAAAGATTTAAAAATGCGTTGGAATTGACTAAGTGAGAAGGAATTGAGAAGATTAATTCTTTCTAATTGCATTAATATAGCTTTTTTTTAGATGAGAAAAATTATTCTGCAAGATCCTTATCTACGATAAATTTAAAAAACATCAGTTTACTCAACACGCATCTGTATACTCAACACTCAATTCTTATCCACGATAAATTTAAAAAGAATCAGTTACTCAATACGGTGCGTACAATCGTCGACATAAAAATTGTAGTTTTGGGTTTCGTCCTCTCCCTTAGCAAAATCCTGGTTGCGACAAACTTGACATAATTATGCTGAATTGCTGATAGCTATTGATTGAGAGAGAAAAAAGAGCCCCAATTTTACTTCATGACGTCCGCAGACAGCTTCAGTCATTAAAATCACGTAGAAATCGCTGGAGATTCGTCCTCCAAACCAGTGAAATCATCGTCTTCAAAACCGCATCCGAAAGAAGGTTTTTGTGACGAATCTCCATCGGTTTCAATGTTGGAGGCGAATCTCTCAGGGATTTTCTGTTGGAATATCGGCATGCTCTTGTGGCCCCGGCTCATATTACCAGAGGGGTCAGCGAACTTGATCTTGCTCTCGTCTGACTTATGGCGGTGTCTCGATTTCTTCATGTCACCTTTTTCGTGGTACACCAATTGGCTCGTGTACAAAACACTGCTGTGGTGGCCCGGGAAAGTTAGGGTGCACTTCCGAGTGGCTCTCTTCTCCGAAGGGCACGTTCCCCCATCGTCGTCATCGTTGCTGGAGCTTTCCTCTTCTTCCTCCTCTTCCTCAACTGGAAGAGCTCCCGGAGGACAAGTAATGATGATCTCCATCTTTTGGTCCTTAATAGGATAATCAGGGGCAGTTGATAACGCGTCCTCCGGATTTCGTTCAAGCGAAACATTCTACAACACCACAAAAATCCCCAATACCATTAAATTACGTGGCATGCAGCATTTTATAATTGCTCAAAGCATTTATCTATGTCGATTAATGATTTCGATATCATTTTACTATGAAGATCACCACATCATGGAATTGCATGCTTAACAATAGGTAGGATGGGATCATCGAAGTCTATGGTGGCTTTTCAAGTCATTTTAAAAGGTCAATGACGAGTAAAATGATCAATTTTCAATTTTTTTGTTTGTTTGTGCAGTGCGCAGTACAACAAGTGTAGCATTGTGCTGTACCATTGAAAAACAAAATTTGGTCGCAAAAAATCTATATTCCACATTTTCTTTAGTTGTTGAACTGTGGTGATATTCATATCAGTCTTTATAAAACAATGAATTATAAAACCTACAAATTAATGGTACCAATTATGGTAAATTACAGCATAAAATAACCTTCCCAAACTAGATTTTTCGTAAGAAGTAGCTTTTCAATCTTTCACTGTTAAATCACAACTAAGCTTAATGTACAAAATTTATTCGAATTTAAAAACGAAAAATATTGGCAATTATGACGTAACACTTTACAGTCAAAAACATGCTAAAAAAAAGTCGACCAAAGCGTACAGAAGTACAACAATGATAGCACGAAAACGAAAAACGACTAGTAGCAACAGATATTTGTTTAAACAAAGCGCAGCATTGACATCATTGCTTTTTGTTGAAAGTCATGGTTTTTTTTTTGAAAATGCAATCTAACAAATTTCGCCAATTTGGACATAGGCTACGTAGCTTACAGTATACACGGCTCGGGAATGCTTAGCTCCTAAGGTCCGCACGTGTCCTTGAAATTGCACAAATTGCTTGCGACATTAAATAAAAAAATACCAATTCAAAAACAAAAACTAAGATGAAAAATCACGATAGCTATGAGAAAAACTATAGCAACCAACTGCTTCTACTAAGCACGCCTTTTGGTAGAGTACAGTGATTATTATGTACATTACAACACAGTGCTACGTGGGAAATCACAAAATACTGGTACAAATTATATCAGAACTTAGCCTATCAATGCCAGAAACCAAACCACTAAACCAATTTCTTCCTGCGCTTCTTTCGCTACAGAATAGTTTAGCCTTCCCAGCAATGGGTTGAGCAGAGGTGACTGATGGGTGCCCATCAGCAGTGAGTTGAGCTGAGGTGACCGATGGTGCCCATCAGTAGTGACAACTTTTTGGTAAAGATCCCTTTCAGAAATGGGCACATTTCTTTTTAGGTTCTGCAGCACATCAATGAGGTTTTGTGGTAGGGACATTCCATTGCACTGCAGTCCCGCAAAACCCACTGACTGAGTTCGCATCGGAAGGCAACTTCAGATTACCATTCGAACACTGGACTAATATTAGTGTCAGCTTTGAATTCTTAAAAAGTTTTGAAATAAATTTCAGTAATACTGCACAACAAAACCAGTTATAATTTCGTAGCACTAATTTCAAAAATCGAAACAGAGCGATATTAAGTTGAAAGCAAACATTGTCACATAACTCACATCACCTAACAAAAACAGTGGCAGTGTACAAGTATTACACCTTTCAGCAGTATTAGCTGCCATATACGTTGCACATCAAGGAAAAACACATAAAGAAAGCAACAAAACTTTTTGATCAAAATATAACTGGAGGTTTTATTTGCAATACAAAATTCCATCTATTAGGTCTGTTTTACAAAACCAATTAATTTTGGTTGTGGTCCATGAAAAAATATATAGAGCAGTAATTTCGGAATACAGTCGACTTTTTTCAGCTAAAACTGCTTTGTCAAAACAGAAAAAGACTGAAATTGTCGATGATGATTTTTCAGATTGAAAAAGTAGTCGCGATCACGATGACAACGATTAATAGGTCAAAACCGGATTATTACTAAAGAATCGTGAATGCGAAGTTCTTAAAAAAAACTAAAGCAAGAATTCAGTGCACTAACGTTTTGAAATTGTAGAACTATTAAGCCGTTTCCACAAACAGTTCGGAAACGTCCCTTCGTCTATGCTGGACCACAGGAGTGGGGAAATCGAGATTGTAAAAATTCGACCTAATATCAACCAGTAAGAAGTGTAAAAGCGAAAAAGTTAGGTTTTGCAAAAAAGCTAACCATTGGCTTTAACGAAATCGTTGAATGACGTTGAACCGCAGGAGCCAGGCTTCAGTCTCCGCTGAGCAGCAGTGTCTTCTTCGGCAACTTCATAGCGAACGACTGCTGCAACCTGCGAAGTAACTACATTTTAGTTCATCCATGCATACGTACGGACAAACCACTCGGCGCCGGTCAACACACACCAACGCAGAGCACCTTCATGGGGTTTTGTTTGCAAGTCTTTTGTCAGGCTGGAAACAAGCAGCGTCTTTTCTAAGGATACGAAGATGCATTGTCTGTTCAACCTGGGAGCCAGCCACCTTTCGATTACTAACCCAGCGCTCAACCAATTGCGCAGTTTTGTAACGACTGCTAGTAGCGTCTACTGACCGAAGGTATCCAATCATCATCGATATACACAAAACAAAAAGTTTAAGAGCATTATAAAGAACTTATTTGGCACTATCTCTGCGGTAGCCTTGCCGGCACACAAAAAAATTGATTCTCAGTACGATTTTAGTTAGCTGTAAGTTATGCCAAATTAAACTCACACTAAAAAACGCATGCAATTACATTCGAGATTTCAGCAAAAACTTAATGCAACCATATGCAAGATTACTGGCTCTAATTCGCAATTTGCTTCAACTGTAGAAATTATACAGCCAAATAATTTAAACTATACCAGTACCAATGAGTGTTATTCAGTTAGTCTAATAGTAACGCGTTTATCTCAGAAGCGAAAGGTCTGAAGTTCAAGTCTTCGGCCGGTCAAATCGGGCAGTGCTGCTTAAGGCTCGTCACCGCTACAGCATTTGTTCAAAAGCTGTGTTGTCCGAACACAAGAATGCGGAGATAGGCCCCGCTAGGCGCAAACTCGTTACACGCTTAGGCGTAATACTGCAAGTTAGGATGTTTCATAATTTCACCTTTTTTGAAATTAAATATGCTTGGGGTCTCATCAGATCGGATTTTGGCCACAATGAAGAACTTAAAAAAAAATTTTTTTCGATTACTCGTTGTTTTGAGGGTGTCCCGCCTCCCAAAGTTTGATATTTTTGGTCGCGGAGAAATTTTTTTTGACAAGTGCAATATCTCCTTAGCAAAACGAGATAGAGAGTAATGTTTGGTATCAAAATTTACAGAATGGTCGACTTCCTATCTGTAGTCAATACATCCTTAATTGCTAGCTCCAACAGAAACGAAGTTATTTACGAAAAACTGTTTTAGCACTTAGTAAACCTGAAGATAAGATAATATCAAGTCAATACCGACTTGGCATAAAAAGCAAATCAAACTGCAAAACAGTCATATGCAAAAAGAAAAAAATCAAACAATTTTAAAACGAAAACAACAAATGGGACATCTCATTACACCATGCTCTGCATTTATACTGCTCGAGAGGTCCATTTGGGGATGCTTTTTGGCTCCTAAAGGTACGATACGTCGATACGGGGTTTTAAAATGGCTGGAAATTTTGAGCCTGCAACAAAGTTTTTTACCTTCCTTGGACGATTAGAGAAACAAAAACAACAAAACGAGTACAGTAACAAAGGCAAAAAACACATCAACCGGAGCTACTGCGTAAGTATGAACGTAGACGAACATCTGTCTGGTTTCTTCATGAATAATTATCTCGAATCTTTTTGCGATGCAACAAATCTTTTAGCTAGCCTATTTCTCTTTCATTGCAGCGATTATGATTTTCGATAGATTTCCAAAATTCGGCTGAGCCAAACGAGATGCATGGCGCGGTTTTACTGGAAATGGTAAAAAGTCTCTTAGTTTGGCTCGCCTCGTCAAAAGCAAATCTTTAATTGCCACTACTTCAGGCAGCGAAGTAAGAGATGTCAAAACTTTCTTGGTCATTGGTAGATTTTCAGAAGAGACACTTACAACAATATTATGTGGCGAAAGCCAACTCTTTGCATGCTGCAAAACGTACCGGTTCACTCCTTTACACACGTCCGAATAAACTGCTCCAAAAGCTAACAAGAGATCCCTTGGAAACAATGTCACAAAAGGACCCTCACATGCACGTGGCTTAAGGTGTGTCATCAGAAATGAAGGCAAAAATACAGAAAAAATATATGACACAAGCCTTGAGAGTTTTGTCTACAGTAGTAAGATCGGAAGAGTGAAACAAAAGCATCCGCAGATAACCGTTTGTCGCAGTCAAGCAACGGGAACGATTAATCTCTTCTTGTTTATACCAGAGCAAACTTTTTGCGATTGGCCGGTATATCCATAAAAAGTTGATAAGACAAAACCAGTAAGCACATCTGGTCGCTTCGAAAGACTGCATTAGCGCTGTTTCTCATACTTTTTTGTTCAGAAAACCAGCAAAGTTTGTTTTGAAGATGTAGCTTAGCAATGGGGGTAATGCGCACATCTGGAGCTTCTCTGTCAATCAAATTCTCCGGAGAACCAATAGTGATAAATATGATTTTGTTTAAAAGAGCGCCTTTTACCAATGTATTTGTACCTTTGCTTTTACCTTCAACCTCATCAATAACGTGAGGTAGATAAGTTTCATTTATGTGACTTTTTACCCTTTTCAGTAAAACCGCACCATGCATCTCGTTTGGCTCAGCCGAATTTTGGAAATCTATCGAAAATCATAAAAATAAAATCGCTGCAATGAAAGAGAAATAGGCTAGCTGAAAGATTTGTTGCATCGCAAAAAGATTCGAGATAATTATTCACGAAGAAACCAGACAGATGTTCGTCTACGTTCATACTTATGTAGTAGCTCCGGTTGATGTGTTTTTTGCCTTTGTTACTGTACTCGTTTTGTTGTTTTTGTTTCTCTAATCGTCCACGGAAGGTAAAAAACTTTGTTGCAGGCTCAAAATTTCCAGCCATTTTAAAACCCCGTATCGACGTATCGTACCTTTAGGAGCCAAAAAGCATCCCCAAATGGACCTCTCGAGCAGTATAAATGCAGAGCATGGTGTAATGAGATGTCCCATTTGTTGTTTTCGTTTTAAAATTGTTTGATTTTTTTCTTTTTGCATATGACTGTTTTGCAGTTTGATTTGCTTTTTATGCCAAGTCGGTACTGACTTGGCACTATGTTATCTTCAGGTTTACTAAGTGCTAAAACAGTTTTTCGTAAATAACCTCGTTTCTGTTGGAGCTAGCGATTAAGGATGTATTGACTACAGATAGGAAGTCGACCATTCTGTAAATTTTGATACCAAACATTACTCTCTATCTCGTTTTGTTAAGGAGATATTGCACTTGTCAAAAAAAATTTCTCCGCGACCAAAAATATCAAACTTTGGGGGGCGGGACACCCTCAAAACAACGAGTAATCGAAAAAAATTTTTTTTTAAGTTCTTCATTGTGGCCAAAATCCGATCTGATGAGACCCCAAGCATATTTAATTTCAAAAAAGGTGAAATTATCAAACATTTTACTTCGAGTATAATGAAGATTGGATATTTCAAACTACTTTAAAACGAATATACAACGTTATCTCACCTCTTTTTTCCTCGACTTTTGTGATGATCTTGATGAGTGACTGAGAATACCTATTAACAAAACAAAGAAAATGTCAATTAAATGGACTGAGCAATGGGCGTGGCGTGTAAAACATGGACAAGAATTGGAATAAACGGTTTACAAATTTTGCATTTTTACATCAGAGTGCTTTCGTAGTTTCGAATTCAAACAACAATAATATGGCAGCTGTAAAATGAAAATTTTGAGCCCATCAGCATCAAGTCCATAGTTTAGCGACATGGTCTATGTTTTGCGTCGAATTTACATTGCACAATCTGAGCTACGATATAGTTCGGAAATCTATGAGCTGGACGATTCTGCTTCGGGATATCGAACCTGTTTATCGCTAGGTTTTCAAACTTCGCTCTTTCTGAACAGTAAACAACTACAGCCCTACTGGCTGGCATTGCTAAGCTCGGTTTAAGAAAACTTGCGAAAATTTTGAAACCCAAATCTGACTTTTCGTAAATTGTTACGGATTAGCTCAGCTCCCTCCTAAACCTGCAAAATCGCTAAACTAACCGCACAAAAGATAAAAAATTCCTCTGTTGGTAGAAACAGCGCTCCATTGTCCTATGATGTAAATATAACAGTAAAATTGTGCTCTTAGCCCAAAAACATACATAGTTTAAAACGCAAATAAAGAGAACAAGCAATCACCTCTTCGTTCAACCTTTGACAAAATATTATAGCCCAGCTAGGCTAACTGACGAGAGGTGATACTCCTTGAAACAGCAGTTGTACTAGGCTGCGATTTATGTGAATAGAGGCGGTAGACTATCGTGACAGACATGTGGTGGGGTGTAACTAGTGGGATGGTTTATTCCTTTTTCAGCTTCGTTTCAAAAAATTTTCCTTACCAAAGGGCGGATGTCAGAGAGGTTAACTTAAGGTTCCTAATTAAATTCTAGACTCTAGAATTTTTAAAGTTTAAAATTCAAACACTACAGCATAGTAACTTGCAAATTATTAGCAGAAAAAATGTGAAACTACTTTGGCTAAATCCTCTTGCGACTTTCTCCAACTTTTTGATATCGAATCTTCAGCTGCTTTCTCTCTGATCTTGATCCTTCTCTGTCTTGTCCATGAGCCTGGGGCAGCGGTGGCATACAGGACTAATACTCCGCTTCGGCGCTTCCGAGTTTTCGCAACTCATTAACAGATGTCGGGAAATATCGGAACGCCTTGCCATTAATCGGATCATATCGGTATCGGTCGCTTTTATAAAAACAGGCAGCGATACGGGCACATAAACAGAACCGCCGTATACGGGAGTGGCAACCATTGGTGGATATGGATCTGTCTGAAACTGACTGGTCTGGGCATGCTGAAAACAACGAAGGACAGAAATAGTTTAAAAGTAAGAAACAATTTTCCATGATACGTATAAGGCCAGTTTACACTGCGTAAAATCGTGAGCGTATTGAGTGAATGTATTTTTAGTTTATTTTAAACAGAAATTTGGAACATTCGGTGCGCCGCCTTACCAGGTGTACAGTGCTCTGTACGAGCTGATAGTTGGTTAAAACAAACAAAGAATAAGTTCGCACGCTCACGATTTTACGCAGAGTGGAGACCCGGCTTTAAAGGGGTTTTAGGGCGGAATTCTATCGTTGCCCACTGCCAGTGTCCACCCTAAATAGAAAAGCATTAAATACAGACTCTAAATAGAATTCAAAAGCAATAAAAACCTAATGATTTCAGCTAGAAAACAAGATTCAGAAGCACTGAAGACCTTTTATGGTTGTCAAGTGATTAGCCACCAGGTCGACTCTGCGATGCGAAGCATCTGAAAGTCTACCCACCCTGAAACGATGGCCAACTTGCTTGACTTTGTAAAATTAAAAAAATTTTATTCATCCTCATTCCTAATCGTTGAAAAGGAGCTGAATCTGTAGAATGCTTTCGAACGCTTTGACCAAAAACTACGAGCGAAAAAACAAACCTACATATATTTGCGTAGCAAAAGTGTGTTTGGATCAGACGTAAAGCGCATCGCAATGCGTAAACCTGGTCTACACTTGGCGTAGATTAGCGAGTGTACATGGCTATTGTCCTTTGTTTATTTAAAAAATAGGCTATACGTGGCACCCGTACGTTGGCAAAAGGAATGCATTGATGTTTTCGTTAAACTCAACTAAAGATACGTACGAAGGCTCACAACTTTATGCCAATTGTCTACCGGGGCCTTTTTACCCGCAAGGCTGTGAAGAAATCAAATTCTACTACAACATGCAAATGATTGCGCATCAAAGCTCAAATTTAAAAGTGCAAAATGCGTTTTCCGATTAAATACCAGATTAACACTCTACAGAAATTATCTTTTAAAATTAACAATGTGATTTAAAACCAATAATTTCTCTCCAAAACTAACTATTTCGAAATAATTTGCATTGATTTATCGCACGAGAGTAGTAGTGACTAAAGGGACAGAGTAAATAAGTTTTGCTAGGTTAACGTCAAAAATATTCAAAAGACATCCTCATAAAATTTGAGTTTTCTGTCTATTACCGTTTTGAGATATTGCGGTTGATTTTTTTTCTTGCAGGCCAATTAGTGTTGCCAATAAAAAATCTTACATTAATTAAAATTAAATATCTTAGAAGATAATAATACTCGATTTTCATTACTACATTGTCACATTGGCAACACTGATGTAAGAGGAAAATCTGACTCCGATTAGAAACCGAATATCGTAAACAAGCCAAAGACGTGCAATCCCAAGTTTAGCAAAAATCGATTTTACATCGGTTTGAAGAAAAAAACACTAACTAGGCTACTACGTCCCTCTAAATTTAACCTTGCACCTTGCTGGTTATTAAAACAGGGTTTGATTTTAGCTGACAGCATATTCGGTTTACGTAGTTAGGTAAACCATGCTGCTGGCAACAACATATCTCTGTTCGGAATTCGGATGTTGGAAACCCTGGTTATTTGAGATAAAAAAAGATCCGTAACCGAGCTTTCTCACCGAAGGCTTTTGCAGATTTGTTCAATTACCGTGTGACATCATAAATTAATGATTTCAACACACACACTAACATAAGGTCAGATACACAACATACCTCTGGCTTGGGTCGATGAGTATCAACTGCTTGAACACCAAGCGGATACATCTCCACCGTGCAGCCGTACGCCACGGGGGTGAGCTTTATCACAGTGTGTAACGGACATTTAAGATAAGGAAGACGTTCTAAAAAGATTTTGATTAAGCTGAATTCGGTGAAATCAACTCTTTATGCACAAGGGAAATCGAGTCTCAAATATGAAAAGGGTACTAAGGAGCAAACAAATGAAAGTACTCTCAAGCTCACTTGTATCCGTGATATAGATCATTTAAAATTCTGAAATATCTACGGTCTACCACATACAAACAGACTTCGGCTTATTTTTTCATGCATACAAAATTCACATCACGGAAAGGTGTGTGATGGCTTATCGTGAGGTAAATTCAATTAAGATATCCGGTTTACAAAACAGCTTTAGCATGAAACTAAATTAGTAATTAAAAAGTTGGCGGTGTTCCCACATTAGCTCACCAGCCACCAGCAAGCAAGATTTCTAATTAGATTATTTGTGCATTAGGGTAAAATGACGGAACTCAAACCCCATTTTTATGAATATGTAGTCTAACCGAAAACAGTTTGATTAAAGATGGAATAACGACCTCAGAAACACTGAGGCCGGCGGACAAAAACGTAATTACACGTGGAACAGTTACACACGCGACCTTTTTCGCTTATTAATATCTGAAGTAAGATCGTAGTAACCTTCACTTACTTAACCCTAATCCAACTCCAACTTTAGGCCAGGGGTGCCCAAAGTGTTTTAGGAACGGGCCACAGTGAAAACGTCTTCTAGTGAGATTTGATGCAAAACCAAGCAGAATATTCGATGAAGACCAAAAGAAAACAAAACAAAAAAAAAAGAATTAAAGTCTTCACCGTGTTTCAATGTGTTTTTTGCCGGAATTTCAGGAGGTGCCCAAACAAAATAAGAAAAATTTGATTTGGTTTCTTGCAAAATTTCTCTGCTAGTTCATCTCGAAACTAATTGCGGACCGCAAAATCTTCTTACCACGGGGGTTTAAACAGCCGTGCTTTAGACCTTAACCGAACTTAAAACTTTAAAGTTTTCCAAGCAACTTAACTTCGCTTTTAAACGATAAACGAACAAAGCAGCGTCACTAACCGACCGCGTCTTTAAACAGAGACAGCACAATGTTTGAATTTGGTTAAAAAGTAAACAATTTAAAACTATGAAATTTCTAACCTTTTTACAAAAAAAATTAGTACTCTGCGTTTCGTCGTAACTGAGTGACATCATTTGAAACATCACTGATCCTATTCCACAACAAAAATTAACGTCACTACCAACTGGCCACGTGTGTGATTCGGCAAAGCTCGGAACGTGCATGTCAATTTCTGCTTTAGCAAGCGCCATTGTACGCTTGGCCTATAATTTAGTGGTTTGTTGACCAAAACTATTTGACTAAAACCACAGCCAACTGGTCCGGTGTGGGCTAAAATAGGCCTACCGGTAACAAGGTAAGGAGATAACCGGTCAGTAGGAATCTAATGGCATTGGTTGAGTTGCGATTTGCTTCAAAGCAATATTAGTTTTAACTTGATGCCTGCGCAGTTTTACCGGTTTTACGTAGCCTATCGGTATCCAATAATGACCTAACGCGCAAAATACTGTATTCACCACTTATGCCGCAACTTATAGTCACAATATTTTTGTTGCGACATAGATCAAGTTTACACTGTACAACCTGCTTCGTTTTGGTTTCTGCAAAAAACTAACTAAGTAATTTGAAGCAGAAAAATGAGACGATGCGAAGAGCTTTGACAAAACCGGAGCCAAGATAAAATGAAACATTCTATAAACTAAAGTCATTATCAATCTAATCCAAAATTTCAAATATTCTACTTGAATTTAATTATCATAAAGATTGATAATGAGTTTAGTTCAAGTCGAAACGTCCCGCAAATAAATACTTCATTTTATCTTGGCTCTGTTTTTTTTTTTTTTTTGGTCAAAGTAATTAGACTTCTTCGACCTTTGCCCAAAACCCTAAACCGATAATTTTTAAGCAAAAACTCTACCCATTCCGAAAAAATGAAACAAATGTGTGATAGCGTGTTGCTTAGAAACTGCTCTAACAGCAAAAACATTTTTTTTCGCTTGCGTCCTGGGCCACTTTGAACTTCTTTTGGATTAATGTGATTACCCATTAAGCGAATTGCCTACTAAATAATTGCAAACCTAATTTCTCTTTTAACAAATTTTCTATTGTTTAACAATCTTATAGCTGAAGAATTTCAATATATTAAGAAAAAAATCACCTCATTTACCGGCAAAGGACTATTGTAAGCGGCCAAGACACAAAAGTCATACCTGAAGTTTCATTAAGATAGTACGCGAGTACGCATCTCATCACTGCCTGGTGGCAGATTACTAACACGTTTTCGGATCGTTCTAGTTCCTGTAACCGAGAATTCTACTTAACCATACAGATGCACCAAAGATAGAATTTCTTCACACGTATGAGCCAGGCACTCTGCGCTTGTACAGCCACACCAACGCAAAACCTTATCGGGTTCTGTTTGCAAGTCTTTCGTCAGGCCGGGCCACCACAACGGGTAGACTACGCGGTCTTAATAGAAAATACGCGGTAGTGCCTTCAGCAAGACACAACGATGCATTGCCAGGTTGGGAATCAAACTGGGGGTCAGCAACCTTTCGATCACCAACCCGGCGCTCAACCAATCAAGTTGTTGTCGTAACAACTTTAAATACCGGGAATTGATCAGAAGCAGCAATAAGGACAACCAATCTAATTTCTAAGATTACAAACTGTGCCTCATAGTGCTACTTACCATTATTACGGGTTCCAATCGAGTTACTAAATCGTAGTAAGACTGAAAAAAAATAATTGAAATAAACGCACAAGTATTGGACAATGTGTAATTCTAATTCTACATTAGCGACAAGATTGTTATAAGCAGGTGAATTTCCAGCTTTGCTAACTAACATCGTGAAAAAATGACACCATTGCAGAAGACACATCATCGAACAGCTTCGTATAAAGATATGAAGCAAAATATTGCAAAAATAATACCAAATTCTACTCGGATAGATGTAGTTTCCTTATCTCTGAAAGCTGAACGAGAAAACAGTCTGGTGAGGAAGTTGCAATGCATACATTACAAGCTTTAATGCTTAGGTTTTCTACTGACTTTTTGTTTACTTTTTTAAGTTCAGAAAAAAAAAACTGTCTCGACCAGTGCCAGTCATTTCAGTAGCAGCAACTTTTTGGCTCTTATCGAAGACTGGAGACCGAGTAGCTACGAAACAGTCGGGTTGCCACGCAGCATAATGCCGCCATTGAGATGGTAGTTACTTTCTATTCTAAAATATATTCGAGCCACAAACTTTCGGAAACAGCCAGTCATAATTTGTGAACAACTTATATTGGGTCCACGACAACCGACCGCTAAACTAACTTTATGTTGACGGTCAGTCGGGTTGTGGTCAGCTGACTCCGTTCGACTTGTTTTATTGACTAGAAAATCAATTTTCACCCCAAAAAAGCATCATCAGATGAATTTTGTTCAAACAGAATCGATTTGGGGTGAACATGAAACTGCTTTCAGTGAGTAAAATACAGTGCACTGCACAATCTACGACTGATTTCATATGTGTCCACACTGTCCAATAACTTTGTGGCTACATTATTTTAGCCCTAAATGCAAAGTCGTTGGAGCAATATCACTTCTCTATTGCTGGTGATTTTCAACCATAACATGTTCTCCAACAATTCCTATCAGTAAGACATCACATTCGCTATAGGAAGAAGCACATTTTAATGCGGCCGCTTTCGCCCAACTGGCTGACGCCCCACTTCAACAAATTTACTTCAACACACAAACTAGGAGGAGAGAAATCCTTCATTATCGCCAAGCAGTTACCTCTCCCATAGGATATCTGTAGTGATATTTATCTTGATCTCGCAAGGCAAATTCTTCCGGATATTTGTTTTGAATTTCCGCGTATGTCATCCCCTCACAAACACCCTATACAAAAACAACAAAAGGTTTAGCAACGTTTTCAACTGCGCTGCTTCATAGCGCTAGAATCACGCGTCAATGCAATTTTTGTTTCAATGACGTTTGTGGTTTGATTGATCGATTGATCCATGTTTATCCTCCATTCACGAGGAAGCGACGGTCGCGCTATTATTTTGGACGAATCCTCACCCGATTACGAGTTGACCATTTTCCAAGCTTTCCGGTTGACGTTTGACTTCTTCCCACGAAAATTTGCTGCTTGTTTGAAGGCACCAAGCAGAGATAATCATTGTAAAGTGTCTTATCCAAGGACAAAACAACGTGACCAGGGTGCGGGTTGAACCCAGATCAAGCGATCGGGGTTGCCGTGAAAACGACGCCTTTACCCTCTGTTGTTGTTCTACCGGGCGGCTTCCGAGGGATGGCAGCCTCTTATGTCCAAAGAGGACACAAGAGAATCACCCTTAGCACAGACGTGCTACTGGCATACGATAATCCCGGAGGTTGATGGCCATTTCGATCCCTGCACAAAGCAGGGCACTCCCACCACTCGACGGCGAGCACCGGTGGTGGGTCTTAAAAAAGTGCTGCCAGATGCACAAAAGGGGTTGAAACAACATCGAAAAAAAGCTTCTCATTACTACTAATAGCAATTGTAAGAGTCGCATTAAGTTTCTCCAGCCGATTGAGAAAGTCTTCTGGCACAAGAAATACAAGAAGAAAGAAATCCCAAAAGGCATGGTTTCCAGAAGGCGCCGCTAGCGGGAGGCCAATTCTGCAAGACCCAAAACTCAAGCAGCTCAGCACCGATAGTTGACCATGCCGAGTACCCAATAACCACCTCTTACGGTTCGCTGGGCGGGAGGCTTCACTATTCTGCCCCGGTGAAGCACGGGGAACGCCTTTACCCTCTCGGCCACTCTGTCGACTTAATTTTTGTTCCGACAATTATAGCGATAGAATTAAAAGTATACGTTATTTTTCTTCCAATGAGTGTTTGTGGTTTATGTTTATTTTATGTTTAGAAGTGCTACTCTCAAAATGCAGAACGCAAAGCAAGAGCAAACATTTTTTGTAAGTGTCTGGTATGAATCATTATTTTTTTGATTAGCACAATTTTTTTATTGCGGCAATGATTGGAAATGAATTTCTTCAGTTATGCTGTTTTTTTGTTTTTTTTGAGGGGGGTCAAAACCGACAAAAAATTAAGGTTTTGTTAATTTTTGCATGCAAATGCAAAAACATACTATTAGTGACGAATATGACCTCCAAAATTTCGAAGCAACACAAAAATATTTCGCAAGTTGAGTTCAGACACTCGATTCAACTTCAATCCCGTCATCCAGCTTCTGAGGCAAACTCCACATTATACTCGTCCTATACAAAATTCTATTGCCATTGAAACACTCTAAACAACGTTGTACTTACGGCACTAATCTCATTGAGAGCTTTCCATTTTTCGATAGCAATGGAAAGGTGCTTCGCAGTTTCGCCAGTTCGTTTCAACTCGCTTGTCCACACTTTCAGATCAGAGATGTTCTGATCTTCAATAAACTCAGCCAGTCGAATAGAAAACTGAAAAGCCAGAAAACGATCATCCTAATTTTGCTTCTCATTTCAAATTACCAGAGTAAGTCCAGTGGACACTTAGCTTGGTGCCATCCACTCCCTTCAACCATGTTTCTTTTACAGTAGGTTGTGGTGACCTTTTTAAGCGAAAAAAAGCAAGATCCTTGTCTGGTCAAGCCAAAAAAGCGCCGGCCTGTGTTCAATGAATTGAACATATTAATAAAAATCGACTGAAGGTGGATTCACACAATATCCGTTTTTGTCTGCTTTTGTACGTTTTTCCTTCTCCATGAAAACCTATGTTCTTTTTCGTCCGCATTTTTATTCGTCCATATCCGTACTAACCAGACTGTTATATACTGACAAAAGTTTTCCGGCAAAAAAAATTTTTGTAAAGTGGAACACTACAGCCCTAGTTTGAAATGAAGTTCTCATCGTTCATACACAAAATTTTTGAACAAACTTTTTGTCAATGTGTAACAGCCTACCTAGTGCGGATATGAACTTATAAAAATGCGGCCGAAAAAGGGCATACGTACTTTTCATGAAGTGAAAACGTAAAAAAATGGACGAAAAAGAGATACCATGTGTATTCACATTAATGGATGTACTTTGTACTGCTCTTGAACAGATGGATGGTGAAGTAAAAACGAAACTCACAAAAACTTGAAAGTTCGATGCTGAAACGCAGCGTCAGACCAAAGTCTAAAAACTAAAAAAAATACTAAATAAGGATTTTACGAAAGGCTAAAATCAAAATGCAGAATAGTATCAATTTCTTTCAATGATGTAATAATGAGTAATAATTCGTCTTGACATTTTGACATAAAACTTAGCTTAATATACAAAAAAATTATAAAAATCTCATTGTATATTTGAAGTAGCTCTATTTACGTAGCTACTAAGACGCAGCCGGGGTTTTCGATCGGAGGGGAGCATTTTAGGCGCGCAACCACGACTGTGATAAAAAAAAAAAACGACAAAATGCTTGCCCAAAAAACATTTTATCTCGTTGTCGTGCTGAGCAAACTAGTGCAACTTAATCGTATGACAGCCGGAGGTTCGCACACTGTGTCGCTAGGCGATTTTTCGTACAAAAATAACTATTTTTCGTTATTTCAATCATACTTTGTGAGTTTTTAGAGCTCTTTGAAAGAACGTGTTACAGAGTCGGATGCCGTTTGAATGAATCAAATTGCCCAGCACCTTTCGCTCTCTACTTTACCTACAGGTTAAGTCCAAGACACGTTTAAACGCTTGCATTTACGGATTAAATTTTCTAAGTGATGTGGATAAAAGGAAGAAAGCTAAAGCCCCTTGTTTGCGTCAGTGGTTATTTTACATTCAGTTTATACATCATGAACAAACAAAATTTACCAATTCTGAAGTAGTTGTTTTGAGAAAGATACAAAAATATGTAGGTTACTATCACTGTTATCAACAATCATATAAAATAAAATGCATGATGCATATACATGAAAAACACGAAGTGTGCTCTCTTCGTCACAAGACCTCTAGTTCGTTCAAAACGCAAGCTTAACAAACCTCAAAGTCAAACATGAACTTCATTCGTCGGACCATAGACTCTAATGAGGAGTCTACGGTCGGACTGACCCGTAGCTATAAATTTATCTATCACACATTCTAACTCAGATTGTGGCAAGTTGAAATTCTGTTTAAAAATAAAATTGTGGCAATCTGAGGCTGCGTTAAGACATAACGGTTTTCGCGATCACGAGCGAAACTTCAGCCATGTCTAACCGAGTTTTCACATGACTGTTCGGTCCCTTTCCAGCCGGCAGTGAAATGCATATCTATTGACATTGGATTTTTTAGTTCAATTGCTTACCGTTTATCTGAAAAAAAAAAACGTTAAAGAAAAATTGAGATTTAACCGGTGAAGTGGTCGAGGTCTGTTACTGAAACAGAAGGTAGACTCGGGATCGATTCCCGGTCGAATCAAACCAAAAACTAAACACATTGGTATTCACAACTTCTCTGCTTGACTTTCAGCTTTAAAAGGGACAGATCAAAGGATGGTACCACAGGTAGGCACGTGGCAGCTTGACTTGAAGACCAAAAGATCAATTTGCTATCTCCTGGCCAAAGCAACTTGAAAAATAAACATTTAATAACAATTGGCATACCTTCTTTCCATTTTCAGAAAGAGACCCGTCTCCACCAATTCGACCTTTCAGGTTGAAATCGCTTTCACCGTGCTGCACACAAAAAGGCTGTTTAGTGGTTCGCGCAAAGGGTATGCAATTACCGACGCAAGTCAGCTAATCTTAACAAACCAACAGCCAACATTTGACATTAGTAAGAGCAACTCTGAAATGTGTCGATGACGTAAAATTTTTTCTATTGAAAAAAGAGACGCACCCCACCTTCTTACTCCTTTGCATGAAATCAAAAAAGGACCGTGTGAAATGTCAACGAGTTCATTAAGACAAAAATCCATTCGTGACTTTTTTAGTTGTAGTGAATAAATGCATATGCTTAATCATGTTCTATCTTCTTTAAATAAAAACCAATTTCGTTTTCAAATATTGCATACTTACACGAACGAGGTAGCAATTAAAAATGCCACACCAATTGCTACAACCAGAATGCTTTAAAGCAAAATTCGCTAACACGACCGCTTGATAACGGTCCCATAGGTAGTCAGGTAAGCGGGGTTCCACTGTATTTAGTTCAAAACGTTTCAAATAAAAATTAATTTTTAAACTGTTTTACGTAACTAATACCAACGATTATCAACCTTCTTTTTTGGGCTAATACTGTTTATCTACCCCGCCACAACAATTATTGGTAATCTAAAATATTCAAGTTTTCGCATTCACTCACGCGACAAAGATAAATAGATCTGGGGGTGACGTGGATGTTCATGAGGTAGTAGACAATCCTGCTCTGTATGTGATCGGCGACTCTGTTGACGTGGAAACGCCGTCCTACGTCAATTACTTTGATATAGGATAGCAGTCTGCAAAAACAACAAAAACGTATTTCTCGGCTCTCCAAAATTTGTTAGCACAATTCACTCATACAATGACACAACCATCGAAACGGTGTGCGCGCAAAAACGGCGCTGGCTCGACTTGAAATGGTTGGCTGTTCTTCGACAACTTTTTTGTAAAAAACTAAAAAAGTAAACTCAATTAAAACCTGAAATGTAGAACAACTTTAACAATTCGCGTTGCTATATTTTTAGTATAAATTAGTTCGATATGAAACAATTCCGTCAATTTGATTGAAGCTTTTGTTAACAATTGGATGAATTCATTCGATATACAGTAGTTTTTTCCGGGGTGCCACCCGGACCGATCCCTTTCGAATGCGGGAACGAAGAAGGAGTTTGAGGAGGATCTCGACAAAATCATAGAAAGCAGAACTACCAAAGTTGTTCGGGTTTTAACAAGGGATGCGGAAGCGCCAGTTCTTGAATCCCTTCCACTTCTACCACTTGATGACGTAATTTTTGCTTTGAATTCTTTATCTTTAATTTGCTAGACAAAAATTTTTTTCCAGATATGTCATACTTAAACGGTTTTTGTTTCATCATCTTAAAAACACAATATGGTTTGTCACCGCAAAGAAGTAAGCATACGCGTACCCAGGAATTTGGATTAGGAGTGGCTCAAAATCGGAACACCCAATCACATGGTCATATTCTAAAATAACGAGCGATAAATAAATCAATGAATAAATCGATGTATGATTCATAAATTGGTAAAGATGTATGTTTTGGAGATTTTTATCATTGAGCGAATACTCATTCGAGTCTAGGAACGAATTTCCAAGCGCTCGGGATGATAATGTTCTAATGGCACCTGATGTAAAGTGTAATTCTTTACTTGGATATAACTAGTTAGCCCAGGGGCGGAGCCGCAACAATCGCAGACTTTTTTTTAAACAATTCGTTTTTCATGAGAGGCGCTGCTCCGAATATCTGCGCAGCAAAGCATTTAAATTTTTTAAGACTGCAAAATAACAAATCTGCGATAATTTTGTGGTTCCAAATACTATGAATATAATCCTTACTAGAATTAAATTTATGTCATATAAATACTATGAATATAATATAAAATATAACATAAACAAATAATATAACATAAACAAATACTATAACATAATAATATAACATAAACAAATACTATGAATATAATCCTTACATGTATTCCGCGTTATATAGGATCATGTTTAAAATTCTATAATATTATACAGTACTTTGTTCAAGAGACATTATGATGTTCTAACGAAAACGCACGCGTATCTTCCGTTTACTTTTTCAAGAATAATATATTGTCACAGTGAGTTAATATTCTGCGTAAAAATGGATCAACTCTAAAAACTTGGATAAAACCAGAGAATAACGGTAGAAATATAACATAAATCTTAAGTTTAGAAACCATATCAGCCTGGCTCCTAGATCTAAACGTGGAACAAATATACTTCATCTAAAAGGCATTCTCAGTGCTTATTTATAAACAAGGCATTGAGGGTGCCTCTTAGGTAAAATATAATGGCTGCGCGCTTATATCTAGTGTACCAGACTGATACGGTTTTTAAACCTAGAATTTATTTTTGTCACAATGAGAAAAATCAAATGCTGAAAAATCAGAGAATGCTGCAATATAAATACAATATGACAGAGATTTTTTAAAAAATGGACCATGCCTGCAAATTTTTTTGAGAAAATTCACCGTAGGTCTAAAATAGTGAATTTTCAAACACTTTTCCATTTGAAAACGAGTTGGTTAGGTTGCATAGTTCATCTTTGAATTGATAGGGGTGGGAGATGGTCCCGGGTTTAGTGAACCACAAACGTTAGAGATTTCTTTGCATAGGCTGGTTTATTGAACAACAAAGCTTTGTCATGTATTTTACGATAAATTGCACCACATTCATGTTTTTGACGTTTGAAATGCAAGGCCAAAGTGGAAGCGGTACCTTCTACCGCTTCCCCCTTCCGCTTCCACAAAATTTGCCGCTTTCGCATCCCTACTTACAACTGTCGGCAGCATGGCCGAAAGGGTAAAAAAAGGCGTCGTTTTTACGGCAACCCTAATCGCATAATCTGGGTTTAACCCGCACCCTGGTCACGTTGTTGCGACCTTGGATAAGACGCTTTACGATGATAAAATCTGCTTGGTGGCTTCAAACAAGCAGCAAATTCAGTGGGAAGAAGTCAAACGTCAACCGGGAAGCTTGGGAATACGGTTAAGTCCTAAACGGGTAAGGAGAATTCGTGCAAAATAAAAGTGCCACCGTTGCTTCGTCGCGAGTGGATAAGTATGGATCAATCAATCAGTTGATACTCAGGTTTGCTTCTCGCCGCAAAGCACTGGCATGCGAGAAATAAGCGCTGCAACTTTTTCAGCTAAAGCTTTGCGTGGAAATCAACAGGCGATATTTGGGTCGTTGTGACGTAACATTATCAATATGAACTGCATAAAACCAATCTTTAACGAGTAACAAGGAGAAATGCCTTCTTTAATTAGGGACGGATCAGCAACGTATATCTGCAAACATAGAACATAGTTCGGGTATTCAATTGCAAATTCTCAGAAGTGGAAATCACCAAGTACACAGCTAATATTTATTTAGTGTCGAACTTTTTTTTACTATCTACAGGAAAACATGAGCTGATAGTGAGCCGATGAATTGGTATAGTGAAAGCTGATAACTCCCTAATGGACCGCATTGTCAGTTTCAAAAAAATTCTGCACTCGTTTTTGTTGTCACTACCCGGTATAAAGTCGTTATCGGTAAGGTGCGTTTAACTTTGGTCCCGGAGCCTGGCAATAGCTGAGCGAGCAATGCCGTAAAAGTGAAAAATTCCCTAAGAACGGCGACAATCAAAAACTTTATAAGTTTGCGATGTTCTTTTTGTAACATATAAACTTTTAATTGGCATATCCTCATAATATACCGATCGGCGGTCGAGTGGATGAGGCGTCTGCTACCGAAAAGATTAACTCAGGTTCGATTCCCGGTCGGGTCAAACTAAAATCTATACAAATTGATATTTACAGCTTTATGTGCTTGAAGTTTAGCATTTAAAAGGACAGTGTGAACTGCAAAGCCTCTACCGTGCGTGGTAAAGAAGTTGACAGACGGCAACTAGACTGAAGACCAATGATCGAGATCCCTTCGCTGTTTTCTGGGCAGAGCAACTTGGTAAATAAAGACGCAACTACAGTTACAAAGCCACACTTACTCGTCTTTTCCAGGGTCGATGGTTTCGTATGTGCCCTTGTAGTGCTCAATTCTCTTGTGGAAGTTTCTCATGACGAAGTCGGGTTCGACATTTCGGGAATCGGTACCGTTTACCTTTACTTCGGCCACGTTCTGTTCGACAACCGATGGATCATCGCTTATCGACTCAATAAAAAACACCTGAAAATCATCACTTGAAAATGTTGAATTTACAAGATTACAATCGAAATGACCAGCCAGGTGGTCGGGTGGTAACGCGTTTGTCCTTGAAGTGGTAAGTCTGAGGTTCAAATCTAGCGCAGGTCTAATCTGACCAATGGTGTAAAAAGTTCTCAAAAATTGTAATCAAATAAAAGTTTCGTTACTGACCAAAAAAATACTTAAAGTAAAGAACAAAGTACGGACCAAAAAAAGTACTTGAGTAAAAGTAAAAAAGTAGTAGTCTTAAAAGTACTCAAGTATAAGTATTTCTGAAAGTATTCACGCAAAACAAACAAACTATTCAATCGACATATTAAAACTGATCGTCTACCTTCGCATCACCGCCACATAGCGCTTGTTTTTCTAACCCCTCATTCTCTCAAAAAGTCATAAATTCTTAGCTTTGTAAACTTTTTGTTATTTTATTCAAGACAATTTATCAAAAAGAACAACATCAGCAAAACTTAAAGGTTTGATAATCATGCCATGCAGAATTTATATTGAATCATTTTATAAAATCTTCGCCCAAATACTTATTCACTGTCATTGTTAAATTAAGTATGCTAAAACTTAAAGACACTGTGGACGTGTCTTATCAGTGCATAATAGACTACGGTATCTGCAGGGTGGGCCAAAAGTTCGCATCGCAGTTATTTCAATATATTCCGCGATAAACTTTTTTTAGATTAATCAAAATTAATTTGAATTTTTTGAATTTAATTTATCTCACAACATGTGAAGGCAGGAAGAAGCCTGATAAACATTACGTAACTAAATCACACAAAATTATTGTAGATAGCCCATTTATATATTCTGGGTCTCTGCGGGGACGGAATTCATCGCCATATTGAAAACATTTTGTGATTAAACATGCAATGATACAAAACTGCAATTACCAAATTTGGAAATAAAAATTGCATCAATGAACCAATCTGCTTTGTCTATGCAAATTTTATAATTTTTTTATGTTATTTTTTTATTTTTATATTTTTTAAATGTTTGACGTCTTTATAAAATTTTATATGTTTGACGTCTTTATAAAATTTGCGTAGACAAAGCAGATGTGTTTATCGATGCAATTTTTATTTCCAATGTTTGTAATTACATGGCCCAATATACAGCCAAATGTAATGCACCGTGTTTAATTCGACAACCTCGCTATACGACTCTGACAGCGAATTTCTACGAACAAATTGCAAAATGCAAAAACAATTCGCCGTTAATCGGACACAACAATTAGACAGCAGCGTTTACTCAAGAGTGCATTACCAAATAATAGAAAATAATTACAATTATTAAGCGTAACTTCTATAGCACTCAGATAAAACATTACATAAAACAACTTATATGACGTATTTTGCAGTTGCGTTGTCTACATTGACTTACCTTCGTTAACCAGGGCCACGCAAGTGTCGATCGGTTTGTGTGATCTACGTACGGACATTACCAACTAGAAAAGGTTAAAGTCGTTAATATGACAACCGCGCTAATCGACATTATTCACTGGAACAAATCGTGTCTGAATAACGGGTGTTGGCTGTACCGTGTAATAATGCGTATTGCATAATTATATAGTGTGTGATTTTTGGCTCACTCTGTAGAATTCAGCAATAGAAACGTTTGGGAATCATAGAACGCATTTTTGGCTAAACTATATCTGTGATTGCTCCTTTTATGATTTACTTAATAGAGTAAACATCTATGCCAGTATGCGATTTTGGGCAGACACCAAACAAGGAACGTGAAACTAAAACCATCTTGAACCGATTTTCGCCAAGCTGAAACAGATACGTACGCACACACGTAGAAAAAAGGCATGGATGCAGTGGCTGTGGTAGTCTGACCTCTGACGAAAGAATTGCCAACCGAAAAAGGAGGAAATTACAACTAACTTAACTGAATTGAACAATTACCGGAAGAAAAGGCTACCATTCTGACGAGTTTGTAGTTTAAATTTAAAATTACAGTACTTTATACTTTTCTAAATCAAAATTCTACTTAAGCAGCGTTACTTCACTCTAAAAGTAATCAAGTAGAAGTAAAGGTAGCCACAAAAAAAAAACTACTCAAAAAGTACTCGTTACCGGAAAAAGCTACGTGAGTAATCTACTCAAGTAAAAGTATTTCGTTACTTTACACCATTGAATCGGACACAGTGTGGCCAACGGCTCGATACCACTGCGGCATTTCTACAAAAGAAGCTGTGTTGACCGGGCACAATGACGTGGAGATAGGCCCCGCCAATTAATTTGTTACACTTTCCGGCATTAGGCAGCGAGTATGATGAAGATTGATTTTTCATTGATTTTGCTATTGAAGTATTGAATTTACGGAGATTGTGATTGTCGTCGCATTTAATTAACATTTTGAAAAATGTAGACGCCAAGGAATTAGTGAAGTAGACAGACTTTGAATCTTATTGAATGCAAGTCAGGATTAGATTCTTCCCTAAACCACACTTGGCAAAAGTACCAATTTATTCGAAAATATTTTTATTAACTTACTCGAAAGCAATATTGTCTTCGGCAAAATCTAAAATCCAATTTCTTCGTTCCGGTGTTGTGTTTGTTGCGTCGTGAACGCGATTTTGTTTCCGTGCCGTGTCGGGGTTGAATTCGACGAAATCCATTCGAAATGTGGCCGTCCATGATATCGCGTGGTGACCGGTCATACCAATCGGAACTAACCCGCAGGATTTTCCTGCACATGTTGCGTGAGTTGTACGAATATTTTGTTGAATCACGCTACAAAAATAGCAAATTAATTTCAACTAACCAAAACATTTTTTCAATAAAAGATTTTTATTTATTTGTTTATGGATTTGGTTTGCTTATAGTGGATAAATAATACTCAAATCAGAGCCCACATGACAGAAATTTCCTCGTTTCCATTAATAACGAGAATTTTTTAACAGGCGCTTACGAACGAAATGCTCGCTAAAGGCAAAAGGTTATTTTTCCTCGTGCATTTGTAGCTCTGCGAGCTGGGTAACGTCATTTTCGTTCGCTAAGTTGCTTGGATCGATTGCGAGATATAACTGGAGTAAAAAAACGTCACATTTTCCTCGCCAACGAAGAGTTTGAAGCACTCTTTAAGCGTAAGAGAAATTTTTTTGTTCAGAATTTTAACGGCAAAATGTTAAAAACTCTAACTAAAGTAAATTTTTTTTGAAAATTAATTAAAACGGTCTCCATGTTTACTACTAGACTGTTAAGAAGAAAGCGAATTGTATTGAGAACCGTTTGCTGTATCGACTGATAAAGAAATATTGAGTAGTGCCAGTTGCCAAAAATAGCAATACACTATTTTTATAACAACAGTTTTCTAAGAGCATGAAACTCGTTTTTGCTCAAAATTTAAGAACAAATTAAAAACAATTGCAACTATTCTAAGAGTATAGAGCGCTTTTTGAGAATTTTTTTTTAAATTTTACGAGATTTTTACGATGCTGCAAACCACGAAAAGAGCCTTTACTACGGCCGACAGAGCATTAGAAATTAAACACTGTAGCAATCATAGTCGCTAAAATTGACATCGATGCTCTAAAATTTAAGAAAAAAACAAGAACAAATGAGGCTGAAAATCGGCAAAAAATTAAAAACAGCCAGTCTCAACTCTAGATTTTTTGGTTCTAAAAAAGAACAATGTACTTCGACTTGTTCATTTTTGAAAAATCTTGAAATTTATCGTTGCTGTTAACCTAAAAGTATACCCACCAACAACCTCAAGAGCGCTTCACGTCATTTAAAAAGTTGTGGTATGGTAAAAGTTGTTCTTTTTTTACACTGATTCAAAAATATAGGTAAACTTTGTCGTTCCTTAACTAATTATTATCAATGGAGGGTTTTGCAAGCTTGGAATATTATGCATGGCCCATAGTATTTTTTTTCATAACAATTGCAGTACATATCGTCACACAGACAGTACCCATGAACGCATTGTTTTGAAATAGAAATGCATCTGACATCACAATAAGATATTTACTAAGTGCTAACACAACATCTCGCAAAGAAACTCAAACAAACATTTTTAACGCATGTTCGGCGAAAGTGTTGAGAAATCGCATTTTGTCTACGAAGTTTTTTTGCTCGTTAACGCCTTTTAGCGAGCGAAAATGGCCTTTACGAGCTCGCTAACATGTTCTGTCAAGGGGGCCCAGATTCACACAACTTTTAGACTTTAGCAAAACGTTTGTTTACTATGTTATGTAACTTGTTAACACCGACGCACGCAGATTTCTACTTAGCTTGAACAATAACAAATAATAGGCCTTGTTACGCATAGCAAAAAAGTGCTTAGTTATGGATTTTCGTGGCACCCACTTCGGAACAATCTGAAATTTGCAACAAATGAGGCGCTTGAAACTCTGAATCGAAATCCACGTTTCTTCAAATGCGCAAGTGGGCACCTCGTGACCATCTGACGTCATATTTACGTCACTGTGTCAAAACTAAACCTGTTACTTGCGTTACTTCATTTACATCTCATTTCTTATCTCAAAAATGCCCGAATTTCAAACTTTTTCCAAATTAGTTTGTTAACCAACCGACCTTAAATAATGATACTTGTGACGTCACAGACGATGGCATTATTGAATTAACTACTGCTTTACGTAAAAAAGCTAAAATTTTACGAATTTTAACGGGTTACGTGTGTTCTGATTTTGAAACGTGACGGAGCAACACTACCAAAGTGATTTTAGAAGGAATCACAGGTCCTTGACGACAAACTTTACGGGTTTTGTTGAATTTAGGACACATCTTTAGTTGATTTTCATCAATTATTTCAAGCCACCAAATTATCACGTGAGGTATATTTTGTAAGATAAATTGCATATGTGTTGTAAAGTAATGGTGAAGCTTTCTTCCGCGGGCTGAACTCGACTGCTACAGTTTATGGCACATGCAGAAAATTGAAAAAAGTCAATGACGTCATAAAATGATGACGTCATCAGTTTTTGCTAATCGAAATATGCACTCCATTATGGCTAAAACTTAAATGCAATTTGTTTTTATTTTTTTATGTTCACTGCTTGATACAAAACCCTCAAACATTGTCAAAAGAAACCATGCGCAATAAACTACTTAGTCATCAATTTTCATTGAGCTTTGTCGACGTTTTTATATCTAAACTTATCGACCACCACGAACTGCATACTTGTCACGTGACATTTATTCCACACGAATATTTGCGATTATCAGCAAACCAAACCGAACCCGAATTGTACAACTCCCATCTGTAGCAGTATGAGACATGAAAAGTTTGCAAATTTGCACTGACGTCACACTCTGATGACGTCACAATTATCTAATTTTGATTATATTCGAGCTCTTTCCAACTCACTGTGTTTAATCAAAGCCATTTCATAGTTTTAGATAGTAAATGATTTCGAACAACCTCTAACCACAGTTAACAGGCAACTGACGTCACATGCCGATGACGTCATCATCTTGTTTTATCTTGCGCAAGTTTCATTCTACTTTAGCACTAAAAAACATTCAATTTTTAAGACTAGCAAGTTGATAATAGTATTGTTGCAAATATTGATTGGCAACCTTGTTGGGCGGTAAGCAGTTACAGCACATTTTTAAGATCGAACAAGACAGAAAATAATGGATCTTGAGTGAGAGTTGTTTGAGCATTTTTTCTCTTTCCTTTACAACACTAACCTTGTAGTTTTATGAAATGAAACCAAACCAAGCAGGTATTTGTTTTTCGAACCCCATAACTTAAATTAAAACCAGTAGGATTCTGTAGGCTACACTAAGCAATTTCCATGTTTAAGACCAATTCCTTCGATCATCTTTAGTAACACTTATATTCCAACAAGAAAAGACATTTTATGAAAATTCAGTTGATATGTAACTTGTAAATAATTTCTTATTCCAATAAATACAAGAAAAAATCATTTACACGTTTACAAGTTTGCATGAAATCTTTCAACAAGCACAGGCTGGCTCCCTGCCGGGATGCGCTACTACAGCACACGTACAGAGCAAACTATCAAGCAGCAATTGACCGAAAGGCGCTCGAATAGGGATGGGTATTTCAGAATACTTCGTAGTTGGCTATTTCAACATTATTCCGAATAGCTAAAACCGAATCCAGAATACCGAATCCTCTGCTGGTTCAAAATTAACTTAATTTGCTGAAAAAGTGAACAACCAGTCAACCACCACCGATATCCAGAAAAAAATTATTCGACGACCTGCTTAATTAAAGCAGCACTTCATCACAGTGCATAATATTGAGTGCTGCTGACCGTTCATCACTTAGTTGGGTTCTTAATATGCTCACCGTCAAGCCTGCACTGGAGAAACACCTTTCGAAAGAAGCTAGATGTTGCAGGAATGCAAAGGTATTTTAAAGCAAATTGCTTTAAATGTGGAAGTTGGACCATTATTTCATGTGTCCAGCTTAAAACGTTAAAAAGTTTGTATTTTAGAAGGCCTCATTTGGGGGGAACTTTTCTTCATATTTGACTACCCTAAAAATTCCATCTGTCTAGCGTGAGTGGTTAAAAAGTTTGTATTTTCGCTGGCCCGTTTGGTGGGGCCCTCATTTTGCAACCCCAAATTTTGTCTTTCCTTCATATTGACTTACCTTAAAAATTTCATGTGTCTAGCTAAAAAGATTAAAAAGTTTAAATTTTGGAGGGTCCGTTTGGGGGGAAACCCCAATCGTGGCACCCCCGATTTTTGTTAGGGTTAATTTATGTTTAATATTTACCTCAGAGATAGAAACCGGTCTGGTCGACCGGCGGGTCGAGATTCTTCGACAGGCCGGTCAAGCGGGTTGAAACACAGGTCAAATTCTCCTTTCTGGCAGCTAAAAGACATCTAAGCACCAACCAAAATATATCCTACACATATATAAATACCTACACATATACATTATACAAATAAATACCTACACATATATATTTTATTACAAATAAAAATTTTTATAAAAAACAGTATCAACAGAACACACCTTTTAAAAACACTTGTTGAATGGTTTCAAACTGTGACTAATATGCTGTGACCATTAGGATATCCACATCCAGTGGCGTATTTAGGGGCGGCCATTGTGCCATGCCCCCATTCTCTTTTGGGCGGCGGCACAAAGCAAAAAAGTGCAATATATACGTTAAAATCGCATAATCAGATTACGGTATAATAAAGCATGCATGTGGAAAAGGCTTAGGCTACCTGGCATTTTAGCATTGTTTTAATCAGCTTGAGTGTACAAGTGGCTCAGATATCAGATTTTTTAGTACATGCTAAAAACTTGCCGCTTTAAAAAGCTTGTTTCAACTTAAATTTACCACACTCTACAGCATAGGCGTAGCCAGGATTTTTGATGGGGGGGGGCCAAACCACAAATCACATGCAATGACGTCATCAGAAATTTTCGAAAAAGGAATTGTTGTGGGGTAAAGATATCGTAGAATGGAAGATCTGAAGCCGTAGCCTGATGGCACTTAACCAGGATTTTGATAAAGGAAGAGGGCGAAAAATAATAGTTAAAAAGTGTAAATGTCCAACTTAGGAGACGTGTTGAATAAGCTAGTGTACTCAAACGTATCACAGACGGGGGTGTGGGGGCGGAGCCCCCAGCCGCCGGTGGCTATGGGGGTCTGGGGGCAAAACCCCCAGCCGCTGGGCGATTTTTGTAAGTTTTTGGAAAAAAAGCTATTTAAATCCTATTGGATCACATTTCGCACGAGTTCAGAGCCATTTCAAAGAACTAGATTTTTAACATTTCAAAGCCAATTGAAAAAATTTAGGACCCCTGGCACTTAGGGGATTTTTGCAACATCTTCCTGCCAAATATAAATGAAGACCAAAAAAAGTCCTACTATCTGAGAGCAGGGCCCTAGCACTGAGCCATATGGCAAATACGGCGCTGGTTATTGTATTAAGTTCATAAGAAGTTTAGATGAGGGCATGAGGTAGTAACTTTTAGGCAAAGACTTTTGATTTCACCCTGGTTATACGTTTAAATTGGTAGAAAAAAGTTTAATTAAAGGGGTGCGCGGGGCCCCCTGGTCGTCAATATTATTTATTGTTAATTACTGTTGTACGCGTGTACTGATATACGGAAAGATGCAAAAAGAAACTGAAAATGAAGAAACATGGGTTTTTTGACAAATTTTTGTCATTGGTGGCATTTTGATTAAGGGGGCCCGGGTCCCCTCGGCCACCCCCTGGCTACGCCAATGATTTTGAAACAAGATCGTTCCCCTAATAAGTTTTCTCACAAAAAAAACGAAACATTTAAATCAAAATTAAAATAACTCATTTTCCAAAACGAGGAGGACTCGAATCAAGTCACTTGACAGTTTTTTGAAACGTTCAAGAATTGCATGACATTATTATGACGTGGAAATGTGGTCCTTATTGTTATTGCTTACTTTTGTACGCTTTAATCCTAAATTAAAAAAACTGCAATTCCGGACAGGCACAACATATTGGCTATGCTCTCTTTATATTTATCATTGGTAGTATTTCAATTGAGGGATTTGCATTACCGCCGGTGTTATAGCATTAAGTTTATAATAACGTTAAACGAGGGCCTGGGGTGACAACTTTTCGGTCAAAACTCTTAAATTTCTCACAGCTAGGTTTGCCATATAAATTGTTAAAAATTTGAATTAAGGGGCCCCTGGCCCGGGAACCATGGTCGTCAATCAGGGGACCTGGGGCTCTCTGGTTGCCAGTTAGAGGCCCCGGGGGAACTTGGTTGTCGGTTAGGAGCCCCGGGCCCATGGTTGTTAATTAGGGGCCCTGGGGATCTCTGGTCGTGAGTAAGGGGCCCACTGGTCGTCAGTTAGGGGCTCCAGGGCCCCCTGGTTGTTGGTTAGGGGTCCCAGGGCCCCTGGTTGTTAAATAGGGGCCCCAGGGCTCCCTGATCGTCAGTTAGGGGGGCTCTGGAGCCCCCTGGTTGTCAGTTAGGGGGGCCTGGGGTCCTCTGGTTATCGGTTAGGAGCCCCAGGGCCCCCTGGTTGTCGGTTAGGGGCCCCGGGGCCCTTTGGTTGTTAGTTAGGGACGCTGGGGCTCCCTGAACGTAAGGTAGGGGCCCCGGGGCCTCCTGGTCGTCAGTTAAGGACTTCGGGGGCCTCCTGGTTGTTGGTTAGGGGCCGCAGCGCTCCCTGGTTGTTGGTTAGGGGCCCAGGAACCCTGGTTGTCAGTTAGGCACTACGGGGCCCCTGGTTGTTGATTAGGGGGCCCCCCTGGTTGTCGGTTAGGGGCCCCGAGGCCCCCTCGCAGTCGGTTAGGAGCTACAGAGCCCCCTGGTTGGAAGTCAGGGGCCCCCCTCAGTTAATGGCCCCAAGGCCCTCTGTTTGTCAATTGGGAGCCTCCTGGTTGTTGGTTAGGGGCCCCTGGCCCCCTGGTTGTCGGTTAGGGCCGGGGGCCCCCTAGTTGTTAGTTAGGGGGCCCCCTGGTTGTTGGTTAGGGGCCCATTGGTTGTTAGTTAGGGGCCCAGGGGCCCCTGGTTTTTTAATTAAGGGTTCTGGGGCCCCCTGGTTGTCGGTTAAGGGCCCCAGGGCCCCTTAGCTGTTAGTAAAGGCCCCCCGGTTGTTAGTTAGGGGCCCCAGGACTCCCTTGTTGTCATTTATATTATTGTTAATTACTGTTATGTGCGTAATTACTGAAAAAAAACTGCAACTAAACTTCGCTTGGCTATGTTGTCATAATTTTTTGTCGTTAGTGGTATTTTGATTGGGGGGAGGGGTGGGCCCTCTGGGCCCCCCCCTGGCTACGCCTATGCTGTTCAGTGGGAAAGAAAGACACAGCTCTTACTTTTTTTTATATTTAATTAGCCATGGTTTGTTCTGAAGTAGCATTTCTACAAACTGCTGGGGCACATTATATTTCGAATGTTTTCTAGCCAATGTCATAACAGTTTCGTGTTTGCTGCTCGGCAAATCGCAAATTATCCGTCACCATTTTAGCTAAAAAACTTTAACTTCTTCTTTTTTGGCCTTACGCATAATATCATTAAAAAGAATGTCTAATAATTTAGCTTGTGCCCTCCAGTTCTTTTTATGCTTATTTTGTGCACGTTTTGCGCTGCTCAAAACAGGTCTTTCAAACCGAAATTTAACCTAAAAAGGTCTTTAAAATTGAGTTATTTTTGCAAAAAACGTAAAATTTTTTTTGCGTTTTTTTCTGAGACCCCCGGCCGAAGTCACAAACTTTAACACTTAATCCAGGCCCCCCTTTGAAAATTTTTCATTAGAAAATTATCGCAGCACCTTCAAAAGTATGTGAATTGGTCTAAAAACACTTGGGTAAAAATTTGAGTGCTCTAGGATGATGGGAACACTTCTCACGTCGAACCCAAACTTAGGAATTTGGGGCAAGTATGCGCATATTTTCATAATCAAATTTCGAAATAAATTTGCGTAGTATAAATTTTGCAGCCCCATGTAACCTGTACTTTATAGTCTCAAAATACCACATTTAAAATTTTATTGTGTTACGACAAAGATGATACTTCGCGCAATACGTCTGAACTTTGGGAATTTTGAGCTTCAATCGAGCCTATAATTAGCGCTTGTTTGCTTGTCTTTGTTCTACTTAATCCTTTTCCGCTTTGTATTTTTAATGCGATAATCAATCAGAAACGTAGCTTTATCTTTCGTCTTTTCGCAAGTCTACAATTTTGTTTGATCTTTAGTACAAACAAAAATAAACTAGAACGTGACATCGCAAGCGATATCCAGGGACTTCGCGCATTATCGAACTTTATTACGGTAATAGTGATCTGGTTGCTTTGAATGAATTTGTAAAAAATGTAGCCTAGTCGTTTCTAGTCAGATCAATAATTGTTAACCTATTAAATTAGTTCTGCTTATTTCACTTCGAGAAAAAGTTACTGCTAGGTTTTTGTCTAATCCCTAATATAGACTCCAAACCCTAACTTTCCTCGCGTTAAACGCAACCTCAATGCTACTTTGCCACCAACCCCCACCACGAAAAATCCCTGCCTGCACACTACCTCCAAGCGCAAATAAATCTTTATTGCAGCAATAACAGGAACAAATCATAACATGGTGAAGTATCAACAAACACATTCAAAACCAGGACAACCCAAGTTTATCACTTACAATTACAAATAAAACAAAATTCTTTATTAAACGTGACGAAGAGGACAAACGCGTCGTTATTACGCCGACCATAACAGAATGGTTTCACTTCAACGGCACCATGGTTACATTGTTACGTCTTTGCATAATACGCCAATTAATGATTACCTTTATGCAGTACTTAAACAGAAAAATTTTGCTTGGGGGGACGCTTTTGCAGCCTTGACCAAACGCATTCGGAATGCGAAAGTACTTTAGTGGAAATTATGTCTTTCCGTCCCCGAAATCGAGTGAATACCAAAAAAAAAAAAAAGGTCATCACCGCGATTTGGGACTAAATTCAGCCGGAGTTTCTGGGATTTATTCGTGCTGAAGGGCCCTTTTTTGGGTAACCAACCAGCGCTGAAATCTCGTTGGGGGGACGCCAAACCTCGATGGTGGGACGCTAACTCTCGATGGGGGAAAGCGTCCTCCCTACAATTTAAATACTGTCTCTAGGGTACTTGGTGCTTCCGAACAGGCAGCAAACTGAATGTACAATTCCAACAAATACACAGAAACATTGCACCACCTCAAGCCCAAACCAGACATCCCAAACTACGCAAAAGCCGTTGTAATCCAAACTGTGCGTATCATCCACTATTTAGCGCCTCACGCCGCCTGTTAACAATCAGTGGCGTCGCTGAAAATGGTGACACCCGGGGCGGAATTTCGTGGTGTCGCCTTTTATAATGTATAGGAAGCAGCAAAACGTTATATTTTAAAGATAACGGTACTACTTCATTATAGTAGTACCGTTATCTTTAAAATATAACGTACCGTTATCTTTAAAATAGTGACAACATTGACAACATAGCAGTTGTTATTTGCCCAGCTCAATAACTTCTCATTGGAAGATTATAAAACTTGAAAACGTAATAGCACTCGTTTACAATAAGTCGTGTAACCAGATACTGAAATTGGGGGGCTGTGTTCGGGGGCCTGAGAGCTCCGCTCCTAGCACTCCAAAATTTTGTATGGTTTTGCAAATAACTTAATTTTAGGCCTATTTCGATAAAAATTAATAATTTTGAAATGCGGCATAGAAATTAGCAGTGCAAAAACATAAAATGGGCAACGTTTTTTTTATGGCAATTTTGATGTTCGATTTTACCTTTGCGGGGAAACTTATAACTTTTAAATTTCTAATTCCTATACCCTTTTTACTCCAAGATATCTCAACAATTATTACTATTCTTTGGGGCAATAACTTTGACAAAAACGAGTTGGTTTCGCAACACAGCTGTTAGAAATACTGGATATTTTTTCGGGACCAGGTGTTGGTATAGTGACAACATTGGTACTTCTCAAATAAAGATGCATGCAATTTCAGATTTTTTTATGTACAATTTGACGTTTCATTTTTTTAACAGTACTGCACTGCTATAAACGAATTTCATACCAGTACCATGAGTGAACCAGCGCTGTAATCTTGTTCTTTTATACTATGCACATAGAAACAATATACTGTAGGTTACAAAGTTTACAATAAATGACAATAACGTTGACCTTGCTGCCTCTTTGAAGTGACACACCGGTACCAAAAGTTGTACCACAGATAGTTACATTTTCAACAATTAGCACAAGCAGATAGCAGTGTTTTCCCAATTTTATGCGGACAAAATTTACATGGCTGATTTTCATGCTGCGGCATGAATTTGTGTGTTCTAATCTCGTAGCATTTTTTCAACATATTTTAAAGGGCTACAACTTAGTCCAACATGCAATTGCAACTGCCTTTTAAAATCATTTCCGAAAAAAAAAATGCAGCTAAAAATTGTGCAATGCTCAATGCTAAACATGTAAAAATGCAAAAGATAGAAAGTTCACAGAACAATAAACACTGTATATTCTTTCCCTTTCAAGATGTTCGTAGGATGATATGCCTACGGACAGTAAGGAGTCATGTAACTCTGCAGGAGAACTTTTTTAAAAATTACTTCGTACCAGCACCAGATTTATCTTGGTAAAAAGTAATGGAAAAAATAGTCAATAAATGATGAAGCTCCTAAACTCTTAATAAGATCCTTTTACTTATTTTTTATGATATTGAAGTTTCATACAAATTCTAAGATGCAATGGCTTCGTTGTTACAACACGGCTCCACAGGCCTTGCTGAATGCTGAGAGAGCTTTCAAGAAATTTTTACACCAATTAAGCCCGAAAGAATATTCAATATATACAGTACCTAAATTGTAGGGGGGATGGGGGGCACGCGTCCTCCCATCGAGATTGAGCGTCCTTCCATCGAGATTTTAGCGCTGGTTTGTGGGAGGAAAAAGTTAGTGTATTTTTTGGGGAGATCACCTGTTTTTGGCCGGAAAAGCCACTTGAATTTTCGATTTCGGCCAGAAAAAGCCCTCGGATATCGGCGAAGACCTTTTTTTTTTTTTTTTTGGAGATTACCTAATTTTCACTGAAAAATTGCATCAATCCAAGTCAGTAACAATGAAAAGTTGGGTCAAGTTCGTTTACGGAACAAACTCTCAAAAAATCCTGGCTACGTGCCTGTTGTTCACTAAGGTTCAGTCAACGCTGAAAAAGCGTCCCCCAATGCAAAACTTTACATTTAAATACTGAGTATATATAACAGCTATGTCGGGAAACCAACTCGTTTTTTGTTTAAGTCATTGCCCCAAACAAGAGTAATAATAGTTGAGATATCTTGGAGCTAAAAAAAGTGTAGGAATTATAAATTTAAAAATGCTTAAGTTTTCCCGCAACGATAAAATCAAACACCAAAATATAAATTGGAGACTCTATACTTCAAGAATAGCTGAGAAGCAGTTATGTGATAACCACATGGAGAGCTCATAGGACAGACCTCGACTTAACATATCAACTGACGATATGGCAAAAAAAATCATGATAATAAAATAATCACTTTGCTGGTCCATCTGCATGAAAACGCTTTAATAGAGTCAATTCTGGGGGTTTCCCCATCATTTTGGCCCGATTTATCCCAGCCTTTACCTATCCCCTTTAAATCAAAACACCAACCCAGTTCCAGTCATCTACAACGCATAAATGCTGGTTTTCAGTCGAAATAGCGATTGAAAACAAGTAAACTTCATAGCGTCAGTGTTTTTTGATGTTTGTGACATCATATCCAGCAACTTGTGGAAATCCCTTTTTTCTACTGTAAATAGCTTATTTTCTGTTGAAGATACACCATTTTTATCTATTGAACACTGATAGCAAATCATGTATTCTGCGTCGTTTGATGTAAATATCAAGGTTCCACGATGTATAGTTTTCGTGAAAACGCAGAAGTCGAAAAATGACGTAAAAAATGGAGTCCTGAACCCTCAATATGACGTCATAATCAAAAATATCAAATTCGTAATCAGCAGCAAAAACTCCATCAGAAATTTGCTGAGCTGCTATGAAATTTAAAAGTGGTACAATTTTGAAACTTCCTAATATGAATATAATGCTTTTATAAAACCTGTTAGCACGCTTCAACAAGCGATCAAATTTTATTCCTTACTTTTGGCAATTTTTTAAACTTTGTACTAATCCGTGAGTTATATTTTAACTCTTAAAACACCCCCTCTTAAGCGACATAAGTGTTTACAATAACACAAAAATGCGTTACAACAAGAAATCAAATAACAGCAACCCCCCCAACAAAAAAACAGAAATAACAAACAGAAAATCCAGAACTTTCCAAAGCCAATTTAACCCTGAAAAATAATGTAATCTTTGTTTATGAATCCTTTTGCAATCTGTCACCATGCAATCTGCACCGAGGAACACCAACCGCACAGAACTTTCCATTGACGACACTGCAATGTAAATAATACTTTTTACAATGCAACCAAAATACATTTCACCATCCAAAGATCCACTAGAAACAATGTTCAGCATACGATACCAAAAATTACCTTTAAAACATGACATGACTGGAAGTTCAAATAATGTGTTGGAAAATTGCTTTTTTTTCAACTCAAAACATTGCAAAAAATCAAACAATGAAGCCTCAGAGCAGCCCCCAAACCAACCAAGCCACGGTGGGCTAAGCAAAACACTGCACCCGCTTAACCATATCAGACAAAAAAAAACTGACAAGATTTCCAAGTCTGTTGAATTATCCAAATCATTTTTCAATAATAATTTAATTGCAATGTTTTGACATTTACAGGTCAAACTTTTAATGTTTAGACGTTTAATTTGTTTCAGTTACTAATTTTACAAAGGCATTTAAGAGTTTACCAGAGTAAAAAATGAACAAAATCTATGATAACATCACTTACTGTAACTAAACTGCATTTCATAGGCGTAGCCAGGGGGTAGGGCCCAGGGGGCCCGAAACCCTCCCAATTGCAATGCCAATCATGATAAATCTGTGGCGAAAGAGACTAATCTTCCTTCAGCTGCGTTAGTTGTTTTGATTCCAACCTGACTTTAGTCCGTGAAGACCTTTTTTTTGGTCTTCACCTGATTTTCGGGACAAAATCGGCCCTTTGGTATGTGAAGATCTTTTTTTGTTGTTTTACTGTTTTGGTCTTCGCTTAAAGGTTGTAACTTGGGCTCCCCCCAATCCTGAATTCGTCTCCAACTAAATTTCGGTCCCCCACAATCAAAAATCCTAAATCGGACTGTGAAGACTTTTTTTTTTGGTCTTCACCTATGTGATTTGTGGTTTGCCCCCTCCCCCCAATCAAAAATCTTGGCTACGCCTATGCTACATTTTGATAGGAAAAGATTCAACGGCAGCAACAGTTTTATTGGGCTATATTCTCAGATGCAACATGTATAAACAAATAAACATTATGAATATTACAAAACCAAAACTTTCTTTATATACCTGCTTGATGACGAAGCATTTCAGAAGTTGTCGAGTCTCATCTCCACATCATTCACAAACGAAAAAACTTCCTTTCCAGGAATTCCTCCGCAGTAACAAGCCGTTGGCAACACTGTTAATGATTAAAGTTAGAAATGAGTTCTTAGAAATAAATCTTACTTCATTTTTAACAAGGACTGCACCCAGCATTCCAGCAACCTTGAACACAAAAATTCGCTTAAACTTTTTCAACAATGCAGAAACTTCATAGCACAATTAAAAACAATAAAAGTAATTCAAAATGTAACTACAGGTATGGCCAATGCCAATCTAGCAGTTCGGCAACCAGGAAACATATACAAGTCTAAAAGTTTTATTACCTCTAACATTAACTCTTAAGACTAAACCTAACCTTCCATCAAACGCAAATCCTAAATTCAGATTCAACACTGACCCTGAAAAAACTTAACAAAAAATGCCACCATTCCTCATCTTCATTTCATTGCACTCAAACAAAACAAAAAACTACCTTTATTTGGTTGCATAGCCTGCCAATACATTTTCCAAATATGTGCAAATCGTCCATGCCCAATAAAAACGCCAGCCCACTCATGAAATTCAGCTTAATGACCACACTTAACCTCCATCCAATTGTGCAAGACCACAACCTACTTTATACAATTCTTTTCTAGGTCAACTTCAACAGCTCTCAACCGATACCTAAGACTTACAAAAAAATTAATTTTTGAAGTTTCAAACGACCACATCTTTTCATCAAAAAACCCTGAAAATACCACATTAGCCAGAGAGAGCAACTTAGCAGCAATGTCAAACATAACAAAGAATTCTGCTTGAACAATCCTTAGCCAAACAAACCTTGTCAATTACCTAACAGCAAAAGCAAACATCCCAAAGAAACAGCCCTTTAGATTCACCTCTAAAACCAAATTTTATTCAAACAATAGCTTACTACCATCAACCAAACCTTTAAGATCCAGAAAAGTTAATAAGTAACACAATAACTAAATTACAAGCTTTTGGAACACCTGCCCAGCAGCTATATCAGTATTCTCTCGTACATTTTGGTGGGTCTGCATTAGGCCGTACCAAATGTTGGTGACTTCCTTCAATTTCTTGGGAACTCTCGCAAAAGTTGTGGTTCAACCACCAATTCAATTTACCACCAAAAGTTTTTGATTAAACTTTTGTTTTACGCCTCCTCAAAATGCGTTTCTATTGCAACAGGACAAAAATTAAAATGGCCCTAACTTTGCAACTGCTCATGCTTGATGCAAAATTTTTTTTCTAAAGATACAGAATACCCAAGTTCCTATCTTTCCTCAATACATTATATTCGTCTAACTGCTCAATTTTTCAAGTAAAATCAAGAAAACAGGTTTTTTTACTAATTTTATTGAGTTTTATATGATAGCCTATATCTCATTGCATAGAAGCGTTATGGAATTTGTGTAGATGGTAACTTTATATTAGCTATACTGTCATTGTAGAGTAATTGCTGTATTAGAACATGTTAATTGATTTTCACACTGTTCACAGATAGGATACCTAGAACTGTAAGTGTTGAAAAGCGCAAGATCACTACGACAGAATTTAATGTATCAACTAATTTATAATCACTGACTGTATTCTTGTTATTTTCACATCTTAATTCTTTGTGATTGTTCTAAACAGGCAGAGTATTTTGGCTTTGGACAATAACATGCTTGTTATGCCTATGTTTAGCAATTACTAAATAGGTATAGTATAGTATGCTCCAAAGCCAACATGCTATTGGTAGGCATCTTGATACTATTTAGGAAAACAAACTAATTCTCTTTGCTGAAAAAATGTTCAAAATTTTAGTAAGATTTGGCTGCTTTCTGCCTACAAAGAAACAAAATAATGCAGCATGTTCTGCTGAGAAGTCTGCTTCCAAAGTGCAGGATTCATGGATAAAAATTGATTTTGCCTTGGCATCACATAATACAAACCATGCTTAACTAAAATCTTTGGAAAACCAGGCAAACTCAAACTCAAGAGTCAAAACAAGTGTTTCTAGAAAGCTGTACACAAATATATTGTGCTGCATCTGCAAAGTTTAAACTACAAGCAATGCGTATCAAGTAACTTGACATTAGTAGAGTAGAAGACTTCTAATGCTTACAACAATAAAAGCCTAAAAAGACATCATCATGAAAAAGGATGTGAAAACCGAAAAAATTTCTAAAGAGACCGAAAAAATTTCTAAAAAGTTCATGAGTAGAGAGTAGAAAAAAGGAATAAATGTTTAACAGCAAAAACATCTAAAACCAAAAAAGTATAAATACTAGAAATAAAACTAATATTGTTATCAGCACTTAAAATGATGAAGAAAACTTTGAAATGACATGTCCAAGTCAGCCAGCATCCAAGAGCAGAACAAAGAGCTTCAGCAGTATTAGTGGTTGCTAAAAGTGTAACAATTAAAGAGGTCGAAATCAATTGCTGTTAAACTTGCTTCAAGACAGAGCATTGAGACTTTTTTGTTTTACTGCATTGGAATTGTAAACTGCTTCAAGACATGCAATACATCATCAAGAGTGTTAAACATGAGTCAATTACCCTTTAATCCAATAAAACTTCAATCACATACACGATAAGCTGACTTCATTTTCATCACAAAGCAATACTAAAACCCTTGATAATTTTGGATTAATTGCAAGCTGTTAATCAAACTTGTTTAAGATTTTCAGATACATCCCAATGAATAGGATAGATTAAAAGTTGTGCAATGTACACAAAAAAATATGTGGCGAGTGATGTAAAACACTCCAAAATCAACAGGGTAAGATATCTTTTTCTTTTCTTGGCCATAGAATACAAGTACATGTTCTTTTATAGAGTAATGAAACATTGTTTGCATTTATCAGTTCAATTAACTTATCAGGACTGCTTTAAATGCTTTGGTGCAAGACTTAGGGCCTACCCTGTATTTGTCTTCAGTAATCTAGAGTTCTGATTTACTTGCGTTTCTGAAAAACAATCCAGTGCATGGTATGCACCAGGTGATTCCAAAATTTTTTGATTAAACCCTGATAGAGTATTAGTCAAAATCATACTTTAAGCACCATCCCTTTACTTTAAACGTAGTCTTTTCAGCAGCACCTGTTGCTTTTGATTAGCGTTTTCTTTTCTACTTTTTGAAGTTTTGCATGCTAACTTTTAGAATTCATGAGCAGTTGAGCAAGTCTTCAACTGCAAACGATTTTGTACTGAGAAATGCAGTTCTGTCAAAATCATTTTCTTTTGTGGGCAGAGAACAACCAAATTTTTATTGACATTTCAACATTTTTCAAAGTCAACAGAAATAACATGTGAAATTAACAGAATGCAGTAAAAAGTAAACATTAGACTTCCATCATAATTTTACTGCTTTTTACACTTACAGTGCTAGCTATCTTGTCAGAGAACACTTTAAGAACCAATCAATATTTGTTCTAATACAATAATTACTTTAATAACAGTATAGCCAATAAAAAGTTACTATACATTACCAGAAAAATTCCGCAACTCCTCTATGCAATGAGATACAGTATATCATAGAAAATTCATTAAAATTAGTAAAAAAACTGTTTTCTTGATTTTACTTGAAAAATTGAGCAGTTAGACTGATATAATGTACCGGTATTGAGAGCAGATAGGAACTTGGGTATTCTGCATCTTTAGAAAAAAAATTTTGCATCTAGCATGAGCGGTTCCGAAGTTATGGCTATTTTTTTTCATTTTCTGTTGTGTTACCAAGGAAATGCATTTTGAGAAAGCATAAAACAAAAATTTAATCAAAAACTTTTGGTGGTAAATTGAATTCACTTAAAATAATTGAAAACCAAACACTACTACAGCCTTTGGCTCCGTGTCAAATGTCCATCAAACACTTTGGAAACTGATAAAACAGAGAACTAGTCCAAACTTTTTGACTAAATGAATTAGGGTTAACAGGTTAACGTTATATTGGACCAAAATTAATAAAAAAAAAAACTCAAAACAGAAGCCTAACAAAACAATGAAAAGTTACATAAAAAAAAATTGATTCTCATCACACACTCTAAATTGATTTTGTTAGAAATGCCATTCCTCGGGGGCATAGAGAAAGATGACATATCTGGAAGCTGGCAACATACTACCAACTACTGCATTAGTAAAAGCATCAGCAGAAAAAGGCAAATTATAGGAAATAGGAAAGCTTTATTTCACCGGAAACTTTCATCTAGTTTTTTATTAATTCTGACTCAAATCTAACTCAAATTCAAATGCTTACTCTAAAACTATTCCCAAATCGAACCCCAACCCTAACTTAAAACCCTAATGTTAACCGCTAAAAAAGCAACTGAAAAAAGCACGGATGAATATTTCTCATTTTCATGTTATTCTCTTTAACTTGAAAATTTGCAGTGATATAGTCATTACCTAGGTCATTACCACAACTGTCTTGCCTAAACTAAACCCTTACCGGTATTTAATGCAAAAGTTATTTAATGAAACAAGATCATGGGCAACAGTTCTAACAACTTGACTAAGTGTTTTAAACATGCATTGCAGGGTTGGGATTGCCATACCGGTACCACTACATACTTGTAGCCTACTAGCCAACTATAGACCTGTTTAGGGCAATTTGGCAATATACATTATACTGTATACCATTATACTCACTTGGTTGGTAACCTCCAACTATTTTCTCGATTTGTTTGTTTATTAAACAGCAGTTGCCAGTATCGAGTACGGTACCTAACAGCATCAGGCATTACTGGCAGGCCTATGAGTCATATTATTGCACGTAAGGAACAGCTTATGCCATTATCAACTGCATTATGCTAGCCTACCTTCTCCATCATTCCACTTCCAGTCAGCAGCATGGCCAAAAAGTAAAGCAATGTTTTTTATGACGATCCTGCTCGCATAATCTGGGGTTGCAAAATACAACTTAGTACGGTAATATTTTGGCACTACTGGGAAAATGGACACTTTGAACAAAATTTCAAGTCATTGTACATACATTACCAATACATACGTAACACCATTTTCACCAGGCATATTAGTCAACATCTTACAATCATATTCTTGGTTCTACAATCAATAACAGATAACATTAATATTACACCTAGGCTATCCTACAAACTTTTTTAAGTCTGAAATACTTAAATAGGTTATCCCATCCTAAAAACCAACTTTACTGCGAATATTGCAGTATATAAAAAAGCAGTGGCTATTTTGCCACATGTTAAGCCTCATGTATGCAGAGGCAAAATAGCCCCATGTTATTTTGCCATTTGGAGGCAAAATAGTCCTAACGGATATTTTTTTTAACGGCTATTTTTTAACAGTCCTAACGGCTATTTTGCCGCAAGTACCAAAATAGCCCTAACCCTAATCCCAACCCTAGCCTTAACCCTAACCCAAACAGAGGAAAAACACCATTTTGGCTCTAGAGGCAAAATAGCCACTTCCATGGTAAATGCTAATAGGCTAGCCTAACCATTAATTAATACGTCCATTGAGGTGCTAAAAACCTGAAAAGTTTTCTTAAAGGGGCCCTGCATTTGAAATAGGCTATTATTTAAATAATCCGGAATATTTTTCTGAACACGTTATCGAAAGTTTCGTCCAGAAATTCCTCACCGTTCTTGAGATATCCTCTAAAATCCGCTAATACTCCTCTAATCCGTGACGTCACTTGCCCGAGTTTGGCTGAGTTTGTATGGGCTGTGTAAGGTATAGAGTAGACAGTTTTGAATAAAATAGGGTATAATTCACTTAATTTAGACAAGGATAAACATTCAAAACTGTTGCCTACCTACTCTATACCTTACACAGCCCATACAAACTCAGCCAAACTCGGGCAAGTGACGTCACGGATTAGCTGAGTATTAGCGGATTTTAGAGGATATCTCAAGAACGGTGAGGAATTTCTGGACGAAACTTTCGATAACGTGTTCAGAAAAATATTCCGGATTATTTAAATAATAGCCTATTTCAAATGCAGGGCCCCTTTAAAGGTAGTGTCTACTGCACCGTCCCAGTTTCGGACATCAAATCGCTGCTGGACCGGATTGCGTTTTTCGCATTGATTCGATTTAAATACAGCACTTTCGCCCTTCGCATTTGAAGCTCTGATGGCGTACTGGAAAGAACGCTTGCCTGCAATGCAGAGGGTTGGAATATCGATTCCCGCTGGACACGCTTTATACATATAGCGCTGGAGAGCAATTTCGCTTCAAACTCCTTTTTTTTTCTCTAAAATCCTATTATTAGAGTTAGGGTTTGGGCAGCGATGCCAGCCTGAAAGATAGTAAATTGAACAACAAAAGAAAACGACCGCCGCCGCCGCCGGTGCACCAGCGATTAGATGTTGGAAACCAGGCCGGTGCAGCAGACACTGCCTTTCTTAAACAGCCTTAAAATGAAATGCCCTAATTTCTGTAACTGAGAGCTTGCATAAAAAGTTTTACAATTTCATCAAAGTACCGTACATAAACAAGCCTAATGAAAGAACCTTCATAGACAAAGTTTGCAATGGTGTTTACGAAAAAATTCAACACTATTTCGTCATAAGTAAGTATTGACTTTTGCGTAACTGAATCTTCTCTCAGGAATATCATTACCTTATAAACTTTATAACAAAATTTTTCGTAATATCCTTTCATGACAAAATACCGGTAGTGTTCATTTTTTTCATGAACACCACTAAAAACCTTGCCACTATCTCAACAAACAAAGTAAGCTACTAATCAAGCGGAGTACTGGAGTAGCCAGAAAAAATTGAGGAACTTTTTTATTTTACAATTCCATTCCTATGTTGTAAAAACCCTAAAGTTTTAAACTGGAAAAAGAAAATTTGGGTGAGATTGGTGCAATGCAACCCCCACAAAAATTATTATCTTATGTTTTTATCTATATTTAACTATCCTGAAACTGATGTTGGCATGCCTTGATCAATAACGATCATTACAAAGGTTTGGATTTTGAAAAACCCATTGAGGGAATATTCCCCGAGTGTGATTTCCAAAATTTTACCAACAATTTACTTTTTATTTCATTAATCTATTCCGAAAATTTGATCTACTTAAGTTGAGTAGAAAAAATTTTCCGAATTTTGTTTGACGCATTTCAACCATTTCCCCCCATCGCAGCCCCCCAATTTTTAATATGTTTTAGTCACCACTAATATCCACCAAATGTGGTAATTTGGCCTATCTACGTTGAACAATTCAAAAGTTCAAAATTTTCCAGCTCCCATTTTAGGGAGAATCCCCGGACATGACACCCCCATTTTCAGACACACACCAGTTTGTTTCGAACTCTACACCACTCCGTGATATCATCCATCTGCGTTTTGTGGTTTAAAAGGAGATAGTGATAGAAGAAAATCAAAGAAAAAAAAAAAGAAAAAAGACAAAAATAAGGAAAAATTATATCAAATACGGAATAAATGAACATAACCATTACAAAGGTACTGACTAGCGTTTTCAAAAACCACATATTTTTTTCAAAGAATATCACTACTTACTGAGATATACCACTTCAAAATTTACCACTTTTTGACCGTTTTCCGCCTCAGAAATTTCGGTCACGTGACTGGGAGCCCTCAAACTTGGTATGCATACACTGTTTACCAGTACCCATGTTGTGTTCAAATTTCAACTTTTCACGTTTAGCTGTTTTTTTGTTAAAAGCGAAATAAAAAAATTTCGGCTCAAAAATAGCCGTTTTTTGTCGGTTTTAGGGTTCCCAAATCATTATCACGTAATCTTCGACCTCCAAAATTGGCATGCATGATGCTTTGTAAACTTGCAATGTTGTGTCCAAATTTCAGCTTTCCACATTTTGCCGTTTTTGATTTATCATAAAATTAAAAAAATTTTAATGCTCATCTATCAAAATGGCCGAGTAAAAACATAGGAACTACGCGCGCGCGCGAAGTCCCAATAAATTTGACAACTTATGAAAAGAATTTATTCACAGATCACCTCAGACAAGTAAGAATAAAAGCACTTGATAATTGCAGAGGTACTCTGAGCTGAATTTTTGAGATTCGTTGTTTGGCTACACTGTAGCTAATGTGAAATTAAGTTTTGAATTCAGAATAAGTTTAAAAAGGCAGCTTTTTAACGCTATTTTTTAATATTGCTGTAGACTTTTGGTTGCTAAGTAGCTAAGCAGAACATTAATGTTTTCAATCTTTATTTCAGACTAATAAGTACTTACCAATTTATTGACTGTTCTTTTTAGTATCTCCAACTGAAGAGAGCTCAATAATCAAAGATCAGAGCAAATTATAATCTTATTCACAGTCAAATTTAGAAACCCTTAACAGTCTGTTTCACCCTTAACGGGATCATCAGAAGAGAACTTCTAAACAACATATACAAAAACAAATTGATTAGTTACACTTGAAACATAGATTTGTAAGCGGTTATTGACAAAGTAATGCGTCTGCCTGGCCTCGAAACTGTCGTCAACTGGGCCACAGAACAGCTGTTATAGGACTTTTAAGTTGAAAGGCGGGCAACGATGTGTTTACTAAATAATACGCATGCTGGGTTTGTCGTCGGTTACGTTATAAATTTGAGTGACTCATAATTGGGTAACTTCCATTAGATTAAATTTGAAAGGTAGGAGTTAAAATCATTGCAACGACTAATACGGAAACTTAGTATAGCACCGCCAGTAGTTTTATAATTTATCCGGAGAAGGGGAGTTGCGGTAAGCGCATAAGTCTTAATCAACATTAAGCAAAACCTCTCTAAAACCTGTTCAAATCCTTCAAAACAAAGCTTTAAAAATTATGACCAATACCCGTTGGCATCATTCTGCTTCCCCTCTATACCAAAAATTGCAGTTGTTAAAATTTAATGATATTGTGAAGTTGCAATTAGCTAAGATTATGCATTCTATTCACGATAATAACATTCCCAATTTGTATTTTGGTTTCTCCAAGGTCGAAAAGTTTCATCATTATTGCACTAGAACTTCTACTAAGTCAAACTTTGTCCAAACTTCTGCAAGAACTGAAAAAGGCAAATCAACCATTTCTTTCTCAGGCCCAAAATATGGCGTGAGATACCCAGTGATATGAAAAATCTTTCTAATAACTCCTTTAAATATCGATATAAGAGACGATTGCTAAACTGCTATACTGAATATTTAGTGATGGAAAATTGATTGGGCTGGTTATTAGCATTTGGTCTTCTGTTTTGCTTTTCTATTTATTTATCATTATCAATATTATTCTTTTGTCATTTATTTATATGTTTTTTGTTTGTTTGGTTTGTTAATGATTTTTTTTTTGTTCTCTTTTTTTCTTGTAATTTTTTTGCTAATTATTCTGCGTGCTATGTTTGTTTTTTATTATGTTCATGGTTTAATAATTCCTTAAACATGATATTTTTATTTGAAAAATCTCCAAATTTACAAATGTAATTGGCATCAAAAGTATTTATTAAAATATTAACCTTTAGTAGGGTGGCAGCTGTAGACCGTATGGTCTTTTCGTTGTCTCCCATTTTTTTTGTATTTATCTGTGAAGTGCTTAAATTTAGTATGAATAAATAAATCTGAATCTGAATATATCGACTTGCAAATGCACAAATTTTGCAACTTGTGCTTGTTCAAGAGAAAAAAAGGTGCCTGTCCAGAAACAACAATTTTTATCTGATCAGAGGACTGTTAGAAAAATGTATATAGGGTCAATTGACAAAAGAACAACAAAAAGAAACGAAAAAACACTTCAAAGGAAAATGGAAGATAAAAGTCGCTCTACAACAAAATCTTTTCTTTCTGTCGATACTGCGGATATTATTGAATAATCTTCAACATCAGAATCAAGTGAAGATTCCAATAGTGATTTTGAAAATAGCATCCCACAAAAATTTAAGCAGCCGGCACCAATCTCAAAACCCCCGTCAAAATCTTTACCAAACTTTGGTGCCGCCTGTGATAGAACTGGTGTATCTTGCAGAGCAGCAGCAATGATTGTCTCTGCTGCTTTAGATGCTGATATTGAAGGAAAAAACGAAAACGTTATTGATAAAAATAAAGTAACGAGAGAAAAACAAAAATCGAGAAAGCAGTACATGGATTCAAATGCAAATGCAAATGTTATTAGTCTATATCTTGACGGTAGAAAAGATCGGACTTTATTGATGGAAGAGTTGGAGACGAAAAGAACCAGAAGAGAAGTAATAGAGGAACATGTCACTGTGCTGGCAGAACCGAGAAGTAGATATTTAGGCCACTTTTCACCGTCGAGTGGCACTGCGAAAAATATTACCAATAGCCTTATCGAATTTTGCAAAGACAAACAAATCGACATTAACAAAATTCAAGCAATTGGATGTGATGGCATTAACACACACAAACGTTGGTTGGAAGACTGGCGTAATTAGAAGATTGGAAGAAAAATTTAAAAGACCTCTACCTACACTGGAATATTTGCCAACTTGATAGCAACGAATTACCACTGAGGCATTTGTTGATTTAACCGGACAGAAAGACTAGCGGACCAACTCAGTTCACTGGTCCAGTTGGTAAGCTTCTTAATGAAACAAGATTTGAAAACCTTCAAGTGGTAAATTTTCAACCTATTCCAGCAGAAACAATTGACATAAATGAAGAATATTTTGCGGATTTATCGTCAGATCAAAAATATCTATTGGAAATGTATCGAGCGGTATCTTCAGGTTTTTGTGAACCAACTTTAGCATCTCAAAATCTTGGAAAAATGGCACACTCTCGTTGGCTAACTACTGCTTCAAGAGCATTGAGAGTGTATGTTTCAACTGAAGAGCCAACAAATAATTTTAAGCAAGTGGTACAATATATCATGATGGTGTACACCCCTATGTGGTTTCAAATCAAACGCAATCATACGATTTCTCAGGCACCACTGCATGTTTTTGACACTCTTTCAAAGTGTCAAAAGTTGCCATCACAGGCTAGAGAAATTGTAATACCGGTAATACAACGCAATGTGTTTGGTGCTCATCATAAATCAATATTGGCCGCAATGGTGTCAAACTCCAATTTGAATCACCATGAGCTTGCGTGGAGGAGAATACTTCGCAGCAGAGAGCAAAGCGTTTCTGATGGGCGAATCAGACAACTGCGAGTCTCTAAGCTTAATATCAATGCGAATAGTTACATTGATCTTATTGGCTGGACTGATACAACTCTTTTAGAGCCATCTTTTACTTATTCTGTGACGACAAACGAAATAAAAGAAATGGTCGATTCAAAAGCATTTTCTGAATTCAAAATCCCTGAATTGCCTTGTCACACTCAAAGTGTAGAACGCCACATCAAACTGGTGACAGAAGCTTCATCTTTAGTTTGCGACCATACAAGTAGGGAAGGATTGAATCGAAATAAACTTTCATCAAGAGCAACGATGCCATGCTTTAACACTAAGTCTCAGTACAAGACACTCAAACAAAAACTTCAGCATAATAAAAGGTTGGGCGATTGGGCTGGAGCAGGGTGAGACTCGCTCGATATTGGTCACCTCAATGTGGTGAGTCCTGGGATATTTCATAAACAGTTATTTATACAAAAACTGTTTATAAAATATGCTGAGAACCGGATATTTTTGTAACATGCAAAATTTTGCAATCATCTCTTTTAAGTAATGCATTGTGTTATTGCTATACTTGTTTGGTATATTTTAATTTATTTCTTCTCAAAAGTTGTCAAATTCATTTTCCTTGCTTCTACTAAAGATCAAACAAAATTGTAGACTTGCGAAAAGACGAAAGATAAAGCTACGTTTCTGATTGATTATCGCATTAAAAATACAAAGCGGAAAAGGATTAAGTAGAACAAAGACAAGCAAACAAGCGCTAATTATAGGCTCGATTGAAGCTCAAAATTCCCAAAGTTCAGACGTATTGCGCGAAGTATCATCTTTGTCGTCACACAATAAAATTTTAAATGTGGTATTTTGAGACTATAAAGTACAGGTTACACAGGGCTGCAAAATTTATACTACGCAAATTTATTTCGAAATTTGATTATGAAAATATGCGCATATTTGCCCCAAATTCCTAAGTTTGGGTTCGACGTGAGGAGTATTCCCATCATCCTAGAGCACTCAAATTTTTACCCAAGTGTTTTTAGACCAATTCACATACTTTTGAAGGTGCTGCGAAAATTTTTGAGAAATAAACGTTTTTTCGATACACCCTAAATGAACAGTGAACAAAAACCTTCCGTAAAAAAAACGGTCAACCGGGTCGGTCAGAAACCAACCAACCAGCCGGTCAACCGGCGTAGATTTTGATGTTTGCCGGTTGAGTCGGGCAAAAAAATCCGGACAGGTTTTAATCGTGATCTAACCATTCCGAAAATTTGATCCATCCAGCACTAACGGTTTAAAAATTTAAAATTTTGTAGGACCCGATTAAGGGGATACCCCCAACCTGGTACTCCCCAATTTTTGCTGCACAAAAGTTTTCCCTGATATCTTCAATCCCTCAAACTTTAAATACTTTGCGTTTAGCGGTTTAAAAGTAGATAGCGCAAGAAAAAAAAAAAGAAATAAGATGCAAAACAAGAAAAATTGTATTCAAGTTGTTGTAAACAAACATACCCTAAAGAAAGTTGCTTGATGGTGTGCTCAAAAAGTGCAAACCATTTTTGGCAATGTTGGTAATCACCGAGATATTTTGGTTCAAATTCGTCAAGTTTTTGCTCATTTTTGGCCTGTAAAATTTTGGTCACGTAACCGGGCACCCCCAAACTCGGTTTGCATAAAGCATTGATAAGTACCCACATTGTGTACAAAAATCAGCTTTGCACGCCAAGTGGTTTTTGAGTTATAAGGGAGTTGATAAATTTTGAAGCCAAAAATCGCCATTATCTATGTTTTTTGTGTCTCAATTCACGATCACTTGACCTAGGATCCCAAAAACTGGCTCACATGACGCTTTCATTAATTCTTATGTTGAGTCCAAATTTCCACTTTCTAGATTTTACCGTTTGCTAGTTATAAGCAAGTCAATCCCTATCCGCTAAAATTCACGAACAAAAACAAAGGTACTACGCGCTCGCGAGAAGTCCCAATTACAGAACAAATGGGTCACTACACTTGTATGCCAGAATTAACTGCTATCAATTTTTACCAACGTAATTGCGTTAATTTAAATCCGGTTCCAATTATCCGGTTTATATTTCAATTAGGATTCCGGATACTTTTGAATTAGGATCCTTCTGGATTCGGTATTCTGAAATGAAAATCCCTACGCTAGAACCATTCATGAACGCTCCAACACCGGATGAAAGATGCTGGATAATTTGTTCAAATGAAATATGAATACGTTGGGTTACTCACAATCAAGCTCCCACAGAGTTAATGAAACATCTTGCTTGCAAATGCGAAAAAGAACATAATGCAACTTAAATCAGTGTTCCTGTCATTACGTCCGCGTATCTTGAACGAAACTATGCTGCTGTGCCAATTGCAATAACACATCAATTACAAGCACAGAAAATGAGCTGCTTAACGAAGTAACAGATGCAGAGGATGAAGAAGACGAAGCTGAAACAAAACGCTCTTTTGAAATTTTTTTTTTGTTAATTGTTGTTTGTTTCAGTTATTTTTAGTTTGAATATTTTTGATACTTTTGCACTTTATCTTTATCAAATTTAAAGAGTATTTGAATTTATTTTCGAAGTTGTCTTAAAAGATTTTTGAATTGGTCCTAGAAAGGATTAGAGATATTTTTTTGTTTCTAATCTTTTGCTTTTATTCGTTTGAAAACATCGCTCAGTTAAACCATGGACTTCTAGATAATAGCACCTGGACTGGAAACGAAACAAATTCTGCGAAAGCGAGTGACCAAAATGAGGCCTTACAAATCGCGTTACTTCACGCAGAGAGTTTGCACGTGCTCGTGTATGTACGGTTCTACTACGCATTGTAAAAAAAGAATCTAATTGTGTGTGTGGCACGTGAGAACAGAAGAATTCCCAAAGAGCTTGCAGCCGCAGTCTGCAGAGTTTGTCCAGCAAGCAAGTAGAGAATAGAGCAGTAGGGTGGCCCTTAAATAGGGCAAAAAAATTTTTTTGAGAAAAGTTATGCTCTCACCCCCTGATTTGGATCTCCCTTGATAGAAAACAACTTGTGTAAAATATTATTGTGATACAAGATTGTTTTGGGTGTGCTCAAGCCACTTTGTTTTTGTATTGTAGATTACGTGTAATTACTACAAGCTAAGCGCCATTAGACTGACTGATGTATTTTGTGCCGTGAAATTGTTACTCTGCGTAAACGAGATGAAATATACCTACTAGGCAGGACAAAAGAGCGCTTTACTGGCTCTAAGCTTCCTTCAAATGGTGATGTACTGCGTGTATATCTGCATCGAATGAACTCAAAGGGGGTATTGAAGCACGATGCAGCGGTACAGACGGCAAAGGAGGTTCAGATTTTTTGGGAAAAAGCCAGCATTCCTATATGACCTTTCCATCACGTAGTGAAGAAGCTGAAAGACCTTGTGCAGCAGTTTGAAGCTCTAAAAAAGAATAAAGGCCGAAGTAGTGAAACTCAAAAGAAGAATGAAAAGGAGTTCAAGAACATATTTGACGATCTTTTTGACATTGCTCATCAACGAGCACTAGAGATGATCAAGAATGAAGAAGATAAGGAATTTCTACTAGCTCAACGTGAAAAGGGGAGGCGTGGAAGTATGGGAGACATTGATTTAAAGTTGGCTACAAAGCAAAAAAATGAAGAAATCAGAGGGCAAAAGAGAGCAAAGTGGATGGAAAACCAAATAAATGAAGTTGATCTGCTTAATAAAAGCATTGTCTTAGAAGATTCTTCAGCTTCTGAGGAAACTGATATTGATGAGACTTCATTTGTAGCTGCAGGACCCAGCACGAATAGCAAGCGGAAAAGAGGCAGAAAGAACATGCTTACTTCGGCAGTACTCTCTACCCTTGACAGGACCAAAATGAGTGATCGCCATGCAGTACACAATCTATCTGCAGTACTATCTGCTTCTGGACAACAAATCGACCAGTTCAATGTCAATCGTTCCTCTATTCAACGTGCTCGGCAAAAACACCGAGAAGTTACTGTACATCTAAAAAGCTAAAATCCGAATTCTGCAGAGAACAGACTCTTACACTTCACTGGGATGGAAAATTGATGGCTGAACCAACAGGTGACAAAAAAGTCGATAGGCTCCCGATTGTAGTGTCTGGAAATGGAATAGAGCAACTGCTGTGTGTTCCCAAGCTGCTAGCAGGGTCCGGCCAAGCTATTGCGAATGCTCTTTATGATAACGTAAAAGATTGGGAATTGGAAAACTGCATTTGCTCCATTTGCTTTGACACCACTGCAAGCAATACTGGCAAAAAGAAAGGAACTTGCGTACTTTTTGAACAAATGTTGGAAAAGGACATTTTGTACCTAGCATGCCGGCATCATATTCACGAAATTATGTTACAGGCAGTATTTTTTGCCACAATGGGGCCATCAACAAGCCCAGACATCCCATTGTTCATGAGATTTAAAAACTACTGGACTCAAATTTCAGCTGATGACTATCAACCAGGTATCAAAGACGTAGAGGTTGCTAATGCTTTGCAGCGTGTTAAAACTGATGTACTTCAGTTCTGCTTACAGCAGATTGAGGAAGCTCAGCCTCGAAACGACTACAACGCACTATTGGAGCTCTCCATAATCTTTGTTGGAGAAATCCCCCCAAAAGGTGTTCACTTTGCCAAACCAGGAGCGATTCACAGGGCTCGTTTTATGGCTCGAATAATATATGCCTTGAAAATATTTGTATTTAGACACCAGTTCAACCTTACTTCTTCAGAGTTCACTGGCATAAAACAGTTGTGCATTTTCGGCATCAAGCATTATATAAAATCTTGGTTTACTTCCAGACTGCCTATTGAGGCTCCAAAAAATGATCTCGAACTCCTCAAGTCACTTGCAAATGAAAGCTGCAGTCCAGCAAATAAAGCTCTGAAAAAACTAGCAAACCCTCTCTGGTATCTTAGTGAAGAGCTTATTGCGCTTGGCCTGGTTGATTCTAATGTCACACTGGAAGAGAAAAGAAGAATGACAGCTGCTCTACAGAGGAAATCAGAAAAGAAGGCAAGAAAACAAGTTTCTGTGGAAATAGAAAACATCCAAACAAAAGAGTTGCACGATTTTGTCACCGATAATACTCGCAACTTTTTCACGATACTTAATCTCAATCATGATTTTCTGTTGAAAGATCCTGCAACGTGGTCCAGCAACACAGCGTACATGTCGGCAGAAAAGATCGCCAACAGCTTGACGGTTACCAATGACACTGCTGAAAGGGGTGTTGCAATAATCCAGGAATACAATGGACTGTTGTCTAAGACTGAAGAACAAACACAATTTATTCTGCAAATCGTCAAAGAGCATAGAAAGTTGTTTCCTAATGCTCTTAAAAAACAGTTGTAGAAGGGCTGGCTGAGTCCGAAGCTGCCAATTCAGTAAATTCATGAAAACGGATATTTAAACTTCGGGATATGTCATGACTTTGCTTCATTATTGTGCATATAACATCATTACTTTGATTGCACTGTAACTATGGTGATATCAAACCAGGCCTGCAACTAGTTGCCATTGCTTCGGAGGACAAAAAAATTTTGGGAAGGGGGCTAAACATTTTCAAAGGTCACGTAAGCTTAAGACTGCAAATTTTTTTGGAAGGCAAACAATTTTCTAGGGAAAGCAGCACCCCCCTACCCCCTTCTTAGTTGCGGAGCTGTATCAAACCCAGTGTAAACATTGTAATCGGTTTGCAAAGTTTTACCATTGTTTAATAACTTGCATTGTAATGTGCTACTAGTGACTATCACAGCTAAAATTTCTGCAAATTTCATATGCTTTGAGCACACCCTAAAAGTCTTTCAATCTCACTAAAAATTGGTTTCTGTTAGTTTTTCATAAAGGAGAGTAAAATGAGGGGGTGAGAGTATGATAATTTTAAAGTCGAAAAATAAGGGCCACCCTAATAGAGCAGTAATTTATTGAATTTTTAGGCCGAATTACAGATGTATCGTAGAAGCTGTCGGTATATAAAACTGGTTGGAACTTATGAAATATTAATTTGTATTTCTGCGTAATAATGATTTTGAAGTGAATTTAAAAAATCTTCATCTATCTATAAAGCGAGAATCGTAGGTTGTGAGCTGCTGTTGCGAATCCGCTGAAAGGTTTTTGAGGTAAAACTAGGGTTAAAATAAAATTTGTTATGGATCTTGAAGCTCTTTCAAAATTGTCCGAGGATTATAATTTTGGTGAAAAGAATTTGATTGAATAAAGATGTACTCATCGGCTCATAGTTTAGAAACTACTGAACTTTACTGAGTACTGTTGTTAGATCATCTCTTATTTGTGCAATACTGTAGTCAAAAAATTAACTAGTGTTTTGGAATCTTGTATTCCATTCCTATAGTTTAGAAACTACTTAACTGCAGTACTGAGTACTGTAAGTGTAGTTAGATCATCTCTTATTTGTGTAGTACTGTAGTCAAAAAATTAAGTAGTGTTTTGGAATCCTGTATTTCATTCCTATCATGTTTGTTCAAGATACCTGTGCCTTTGATATGTTATTCAGCTAGTTTGTCAGTAAGACTAATAAGGGGTATGTAATTTTTTTATTGCAATTTGTTAAGCAGTTGAACACTACTACGGAGATTGCAACGTTTTAAACTAGGTTAAAATACTATTATCATTGCAGCTTAATATATTTACAATATTTGCATAAACTTCAATTTTGAAATAATTCGTTTATAGTATAGTGAATTTTTAAGTTGGCATAGTGATATTTGAAACATGGTTAACAAGTGCTCTGCACTAAACTGCAGATCAGGTTATAAAGGAGAAAATGATTCAGATGTTACTTTTCATTCATTCCCTTTGAATGACGAACAACTTCTACAAGCATGGATGAAACGTATTGCAAGAAAGGATTTTTATCCAACAAAATATTCCAGGTTGTGCTCTCTCCATTTTAAAGCAGATGACTTCATTTCGCATTCAATTGATCAGCAAACACGACGCAAGCAAAAACGGCCAAACTCACTGCTTACCAAAAAACGACTCAAAAGTGATGCTGTACCTTCAATTTTCAAAAATATTCCTGAATATTATACATACAAGGATGCACCTTCTCGCTCTGGACTATCGTTAAGTTCATCAAGATTAGAAAAGGAAGCTGCTGTATTGGATTTTCAGGGTGAATCGTTTTTAAATGATGATAAAATCACAAGTTTGGATGAATTATGTTCAAAGGTTTCTTAGGATGCTCAAGACAAAGGGTTCTTTTACCAGAAAACCGATGAGCATTGCAATTTCATTTTACTGTCAAAAGATCATCCCTTATTTGTGCAGGCAGCCGTAACAGTGTCAAAAGACCTCGAAGTAAATGTTTATCAGTTGCAAAATATTGCTCCGCAATCTTTATACAGTCATATTTTAGAATCAAGAAAAGTAAAATTGCATTCTCAAATAACAAATCTATTGACGTTTGCTAAAAATCTTGAAACAAACAAAACAGCGATGGAAGATATATTCAAATCAAGTTATATGCAACTAGTGAATAAAGAAATGGAGATTTCTGAAAATAATAGCCTATGTCGTTTCTTGAAATTATCATCATCATCATCATATTTATTTATTTACCAAGTGACGTCATATCACAAGAAAAAACTGCAACTTCCTCTAGGTATATCACCAAAGCATCGAAATAAGCAATTCCTTTAAAACCAAACACACAAACTTGCAGAGTCAAAGCGATATTTAGTCGCTTGGTGAGGAGACAGCGAAGGAACGAAAGGTCATCTAAGTCTACTGCCACCTCACCAAGTTAAGGTTAAAAAAAACAGCTTCTAGATTTTCTCAGTCTGCTACTTTCTATGATAAAAAATTTTACGCAAAATTAAAACAAAGTGTTGCAAGGATATGTGCACTTTGTACAGTGTATACACAATACTCACAGTCACCATGTAAAGAAAATGCAAGACAACATTAGAATTGTTCTGACTCTAAGCATACTAAAAAATAAAAATGCTGTAACTACAGATTGGATAGAAATAAAATTAATAAAGTTCATAATGCTTATTTATGTTTTATAGAATTTAAAGTGGGCAATTAGAGTGAAAAAAAAAAATCTCCTTGCTTTGTTTTGTATTGTTTGGCAATATGTCATTAGTACTGGTACAATTTCCAATACCAGTATATATCAACCTCAGTCAGTTATTGCAAAATTACTAATAATTCATGGGGACATCAAAATGAGAGATGACGTATTGTAATAAATGTGTGATAGATAAATGCACCAAACTCATGCTATTCAAGCAAAAAATAGGTTATTGTTGAACTAAAGCACAGTGGTGTAAAGTAACGAAATACTTTTACTTGAGTAGATTACTCAAGTAGTTTTTTTCGGTAACGAGTACTTTTTTGAGTAGTTTTTTTTAAACTACTTTTACTTTTACTTAAGTACTTTTAGTCTGAAGTAACGCTACTTAAGTACTTATTATTTGATAAAAGTACAAAGTAACTTTAAAATTTGAGCCGCAGTGTTAACTGCACTTTGACTGAGGGCATTTGCAGGCAATCATTCGTAAACGCGTAGTCAGGCTATTCTCCCTTGGTCCTTTCTTTCTTTAAGTTCCACGATTGACTGCGCTCATGTGCTTTTGAAGATGATTGCATTTTTTCTAATCAGGTACCGGTAAGCTGTTGGACATGACACAAGCGATAAAACAGTAGGATAAGATTTGTGTTTCCTTACATCGACTTCTTAATCAGGACTAGGAACCAAAGCTCTACCGAATAGTTAGCCTGCTGCACCTAACCATTTTAACACCAATACAATGCAAACGAATTGACAGTTTTCCTGAAGTCATGAGTAGAGGTAGTAGGTTAGGGTGCATTTACAATCGAGCTGTTCGTAATTAGGGTGAAAGGTCCACTCGGGTTATTCTGTTCTGTAGGACTGGAGCATTAGGCAATTGCAGAAATTTATTGATAAGTGAAAATATGAGATCCTGGCCGGCGCATAGCCAGGATATTGCAATGGGGGGCTAATTCAGAGGCTGGAAACAACATCCAACGATCTTATCCCAGATTTTGATCGGTTTTCACGCAGATTGAGTCGGTTTTGCAGTCCAAATGTAGGCGATCTCCAGAAAAAAAGGTCTTCAAAATTTTTTTTGGCGAACTACAAAATTTTAACTATTCAAAAAATACTGTTGTCCTCGAGCCGAGGACAGGGCATTTTTCGAGGCCAAGGCTTAACCTTCAGAGGCCAAGGACTTCAAAATGTGTCCTCGAGACGAAGGACGTCCTCGAGGACTCCACCTCAGCTGAGTAGCACTGTAGCAGTAAAACTTCATCATTGAGTAATAAACTGATGAAATGTTTTGTTTCTCTGTTCTTGAGAACAGTGTCTCGCAGTTTGAGGGCCTGGGGTTGAACTGATAAATATGTCGGTAAGTGGTTAGAGCATCTGTATATCAAGCTGAAAATTTGGGTTCAAATCCGGTCCAGTCAAGCCAAAGACTCAAAATTAGGTAGCCTACTGCAAACTGTATTTACATCTTCCTGCTTGACATTCTGCATTGAAGATGATAATGTGCTTCTCAGTGCTTACACCTTTGTATGGTAGAGAGGTGGCAGCTTGCCTCAACGACCCTAATATCACTTTGCGGTTTTTCTGGTCAAGGCAACACGGTGAAAAAATCAGTAAAACTGGAAACAAACACGGTGGAATGCAGGAATGGCATGATAAACTTCGTCTAGGCAGGTTTTTTAAAGTGCAGCAAGTAAATTGAATTAGAATTAAATTAAGCTGCAGTCTATCCTACTAATGCGGCGACAGGACACTGGTATCAATCAATGAGTGACTGTGCTTCACTTACAGTTTTAGTTATGTTTCTACCGGTTTCTATCTGCCTTCACATGTCGTGAAATAAAATCAATTAAAAAAAATTCACGATAATTTTTTCTTTAATCCAAAAAAAGTTTATCGCAGTCTACTGAATTGGTTTTGGTGCGTGACTTTTGGCGCACTTTGTCGATATAGTAGGCTGTTCTCTAATAAGGCACTTGCACAGTGTTTTTACTTTTTAGCATATAAATTTAACAATGGCAGTGAATGAGTATTTGAGCAAATATTTTATGAATTGATTCCTTGAATATAGTAACAAAAAACCTGCACAATTTATATTTCATGACTTCTTAAGATAGTGAGGGGTTAGAAAATCAAGCGCTTGTGGCAGTGATGTGAAGGTAGTCGACCAGTTGTCAATTGAAATGTTTGTTTGAAATGTTGTCAATTGAGATGTCAATTGAATAGTTTGTTTATTATGCCTGAGTACTTTCAAAAATACTTCTACTTGAGTAGTTTTTAAATGACTACTTTTTTACTTTTACTCCAGTACTTTTTTTGATCAGTACTTTGTACTTTACTTCAAGTAGTTTTTTTGTCAGTAACGAAACTTTTACTTGAGTACAATTTTCGAGTACTTTTTACACCACTGCTAAAGCATAAATATGCAACTATGATTCCTGTAATTACTACTGCATTGCTGATAGAAAGCTGTTAATCTAGCTTCTATCGGTTTCATAGTTTGATAAAAAATGAGCTTTAACAGCTTTTTTAAATCTGTAGAATGAAACTTCTTTCATACTGCTTGGAATTTCATTCCAAACTTTAATTCCTGCGAATGATAGAGACTTTTGCCCTAATCTTGTTCTAGTTCTTGGAAGAAAGAAGTTGTTTTTGTGGCTCAATCTTGTCTTATGTATATAGCAGTTTTTTGTGAGGTTAAACTTATCTGAATTTGCAAAAGATAGTACATTATTGTGAATTTTGTACATTAGCTTTGCAGTTTCCAGAGAGTAAATATCCTTGAGTTTTAAGCATTTAGCTCGATAGAACAAAGGATTAGTATGCTCACGATATCCACTTCCAGTTAACAATCTGATGCTTCTTTTTTGCAGAATAAAGAGAGGTGCTAATGTTGATTTTGAAGCAGTCCCCCAACTACTTATGCAGTATTGTAGATGAGAGTATATGAGGCAGTGGTAAACAGATCTTAAGGTTTGCTCATCTACAAAGTGTTTTAATTGATTAAGGGCCCAAGATCCTCTTGCTACCTTTGAACATTGTTCCTTGATTTGTTGTTTCCAGTTTAGATTGTCGTCTATGAGAACAACTAGATACTTTATGTGATGTGATTGCTTGATTGGATTATTATCTATTGATACTTTGAGTTCAGGTTTATTTTGTTTTGTTGTCACTACCATAAACTCAGTTTTATTAAAGTTAATTGATAATTTATTCACCTTGAACCAATTGCTTACATTGAGTAATTCATCATTAATATTTTGTTGCAGTGTTGAAACATTAGAATGGGAGAGAGTAAGGTTTGTATCATCAGCAAAAAGATGAATTGTGGAATTTGAGGCAAGTGGTAGATCATTGATGTAAATATTAAAAACAACGGACCTAGAGTTGATCCCTGAGGAATACCGCAAATAACATCTCTTGACTTGGATTTATATTGATTTACAATTGTATACTGTTGACGGTCAGTCAGGTAACTTGCTAGTAACTGTAATGGTAATCCTCTAATTCCATACTTTTCTAGTTTCTTGATCAGTATTGTGTGATTGATGGTATCATATGCTTTTCTTAAATCTAAGAAAATAGAACATGTAATGAGCTTTTTATCCATATTGTCAAGTAGCTTATTGTAAATATCTAAAACAGCTTCATTTGTTGAGCAATTTTTCTTAAAACCATACTGGTTTGGACTAATCAAATTATTGCTCACAAAATAATTGTTTAGTTGATCAAGCAGACACTTTTCAAAAAGTTTGGCAAAAGGATTTAAAATAGAAATAGGGCGATAATTACTGCATAACTCTCTTTCGCCTTTTTTGAAAATTGGAACAACTTCAGCGGTTTTTAACACTTTTGGAAAATATCCTGTTGATATGCATGCATTAAAAATGTTAGTTAGAACTGGAGCTATAACAGAGCCTGACATTTTTATATACTTTGCAGGAATTCCATGTCTTCCTGTACTTTTTGATGGATTCATAGCTCTGATGTAATTCACTACTTCTTCTTCAACTATTGGTTCTAGAAAAAACGAATTGCAACTACTCTGAATCAAAGATGTGGCATTAAATTTGCCATCAATTATAGCTGGTGTTTCGATTGTAGATGCAAGGTTAACTCCTATCTCTATGAAATATTTATTGAACAAGTTACTGATGGCCTGTGGACCTTGTGCACTTTCACTTTTGGAAGCATACATTTTATCAGGAATGTTATTTTTCTTCACATTTTTCAAGTGAATAATTTTATTTATAATTTTCCAAAGCGACGAGGTGTCATGCTTATTATCATTCACTAAATTTTTAATGTAAAGTCGTTTTGCATATTCCTTAATATGAGTCAGTTTATTTCTATAGACTTTGTATTGTGCCCATGTATTACTGTCATTTAATTTAAGGGCTCTTTTGTACAATAAATTTTTTTGCTGGATTGATATAAGGATTCCTTTGGATAACCATGTTTTGTTTTTTAGTTTTGTTTCCTTTCTGCTTTGTTTTCGTAATGGTGCATGTACGTTTAATGTCTTATGAAAAATGTCAATAAACTTCGCAGTGTAGTTGTCAATGCATTCCTCTTTGATATCACCTAATAGCTCCATTCCTTCAGTTAATTTGTCTAGAAATGTTTCAACTTCAAAATTTTTTGTATCACGAATTAGGGTGACAGTTGATTTTTCACTCTTGGGCAGGCTTAAATTAGAACACACCATTACTGGCAGGTGATCACTTACATCTTCCACCAGAATAAAACTTTTGTGTTCACCCACTACATTGTTTGTATAAACATGATCTAAAAGAGTTGAGCTTGTAGTGGTTATTCTTGTCGGGTGTGTAATTAAGGGAATGCAGCCTAAGCTATATGTTAAATTCATGAAATGTTTAATATTGATATCAGAGTTACTTTTCAACAAATCTGCGTTGAAGTCTCCTCCGATATAATACATCAATTTTCTACTATTCAATTTTTCAATGGTTGATTCAAAACTCTTGCAAAACTCTGATAATTTCTGTTTAGGGTGTCTGTAAATTACCCCCACTATACATTTTTTGTTATTCCCTAAATCTAGTTGAATCCACATATCTTCACAGTTAGGAATGTTTAAATCAAACTCCTTGCAAATTGAAATTGATAAAGACTCCTTAATAAACAATCCTACTCCTCCCCATCTTGTAGTTGTGCCTTTGTGGTAAAAATGGTACCCACTTAACTTTGCATTGTATACCTGTAACAATTTAAGTTTGGTTTCACTTATAGCAATGATATCAGGTAAGATATCATAATTTGTTAAAAGTTCATTCAATTTATCAAAATTTGCATTTAAGCTTCTTATATTCACGCAAAGCAAAGAAAATTTACACTTTTTGTTAATAATATTGGCTTCGGCCTGTGAGCAGTATTTTGAGTCAACCAAACCAGAATTTAAATCATTTAGTAAGCTTTTTATCTTGTTGTCTACCTGTAAGCATTTAGCTGGGAAAAATGAATTATTTGTGTGATTAATATCAAAGTTTAGTTTGTCATCATTTCTCATTTCATTTAACAATTGCTTATCATCTAGGGTTTGAAAAGGAAACAATTCACTGTAACAATTTTGGCAGAGGTATGGTTCAGTAGAAGAACAAAGAGTGTGAAATTTAAGGGGACTAATGACTGTGCATTTGAGATGAATCCATCCACCACATATATCACACTGAATAGCACACTGGTTCCTTTTACAAGGTCTTAAACATATTTCACATGGACATTTAACTGGCATTATCAAGTAGTCAAACCAATGAAAGATTCTACACTACTTGGACAAAATAGCAAATTTAAAATCAACCACAAAATATGCAGAAAAAGTTGTTTTGAATTTAAAATGAAAACAGGTGAAAAGTAACTTTCAATATACTGGTAATTATAAATTTAGACAAAAAGGTAGGCCTACAGAAAAAAAAAAAAAAGTCAGATCCAACTATGTACACAAAAATACAAAAACTACAAATGTCAGATCCTGCTATGTAGGCACAAAACACTAAAAGAGTGCTGAGTGTCAGGTTGAAGTATCCTTCTTATTCATACACCCAAGAGTTGTTAGCACAGCAATAATTGTTAAGTTCACCTTCTTTAAACCATAAAGCTATTTCTTTCTTTGCTGTTTCCACAGAGTCAGATCCATGACATATGTTTCTCCCAAAGTCAATACAATAATCTCCACGAATTGTTCCAGGAAGATAATCAACAGGGTTAGCCTCTCCAAGCATTTTACGATCACTTTTAACTGCTCCTTTTCCTTCCCAAACCATTGCCACAACTGGCCCAGACAACATAAATTCAGCAAGTTTTGGGAATAATGGTTTTGAACTGAGATCTGCAAAGTGCATTTCTAGCAAATCTTTACTGGCAGTCGTCATTTTCATGGCACAAAGCCTAAAACCTTTCTCCTCGAAACGGCAAATTATTTTGCCAACTAAACCCAGCTGAACACCATCTGGCTTCACTGCAATAAAATCTTCAAGAAAAAGTTGGATTTGACCAAAGAGGGGGAAGGCTTGAACCAAAAGTTAAAAGATTCCACCACCAACTATGAATAGGCCTACCACTAGGCCTACCGTTTAATCTATTTTTCCTGTCTTATTCAAATAGAATTCATTTTAGAACTGGTAAATCTATTATTTAAAAGCAAAAATAATCGAAGATATTCTATTGAATTGCTGATGTTTGAATATGTAATTCATGCTACAAGCTCATTAAAAGGAACAAATGCGAATCTTGTGAAGAAGCAACAGTTGCTGCAGTTGATGACGTATCAAATGAAATCAACTTTGTCGTCCCAGAAAATGCTGTACAATTTTTTAAGGACATAAACCGTGACGGACTTTGGAAGCCAAACTTGGAGACATTTCAGATTGGGACTCTCTGCTGGCGTATATTTGCCGAACTCTCTAAAAATGATCTTACGAAGCAGTTTTTATCCAGCCTAAATCATCGCAATGTATTTACAGAAATCGTTAACATTGTTTTTTATGAAAACTGTGCTGAATATTCATCTTCTATCACAACAATGTGTTGTAAAAGCCATAACATATTGGAAGGAATATCAAATCGATTTTATAATTGCATGGTTAACAATTTTGTGCGTACTTTGGGTGACGAAGAACCGTCCAAATCAACTTCCAGAAAAATCCGAAAACTCGCTGGTCACTAATTTTAAGGAATTTACGGCAATGATCTCGCCAACACATGTTGTCATATTGAGGCAGTAAGAAGAAAACTATACTTTACAATTTTGTTTTTATTACCGTTACCCTATGAAAGCTATCTCTGTTGTTCTGTTTCCATCTTTTAATGTTTTATAAGTGTTTATTGTTTTTTATTCTCATGTTTGGTCAGCATAACAACGATAGAATAAGTTAAAAATATACTGCTTTATCACTGTACAATATTTTACAAATTGCCTGTTTATGACAAAACTTACCTTATACCGTAATGTTCTATTTAGTGGCATGCAAAAATATCTCAAATAGGTTATGTACTCCACCTTAATGTCTTTCATAATAAAAAAAAAAAACTTAGGGAAAAGAAAAAATGCTTTTAGCGAGTGTTCGCTGAGTTTTCATTTTAAACCCGTTGGCCTCATTTTGGTCACCATGCATTTTCGTTTCCAGTCCAGGTACTACTATCTAAAAGTCCATGGTTAAACTAATTTCAGGATCTCTACTAAGTAATGCACGCTTTTATAATAACACTGTATTAGTTAATAGCTGCCTCAAAACGCCTTGAACAAAATTTAAATTGTTAAGCTTCTAGATGAAATGACAGATACTTTTTGTGTTTGTATGATATAAGTGGCATCTGTTGCCTGTTAAATTTGAGCAAGATAAAACAAGATGATGACGTCATCGGCATGTGACGTCAGTTACCTGTTAACTGTGGTTAGAGGTTGTTCGAAATCATTTACTATCTAAAACTATGAAATGGCTTTGATTGAACACAGTGAGTTGGAAAGAGCTCGAATATAATCAAAATTAGATAATTGTGACGTCATCAGAGTGTGACGTCAGTGCAAATTTGCAAACTTTTCATGTCTCATACTGTTACAGATGGGAGTTGTACAATTCGGGTTCGGTTTGGTTTGCTGATAATCGCAAATATTCGTGTGGAATAAACGTCACGTGACAAGTATGCAGTTCGTGGTGGTCGATAAGTTTAAATATAAAAAACGTCGACAAAGCTCAATGAAAATTGATGACTAAGTAGTTTATTGCGCATGGTTTCTTTTGACAATGTTTGAGGGTTTTGTATTAAGCAGTGAACATAAAAAAATAAAAACAAATTGCATTTAAGTTTTAACCACAATGGAGTGCATATTTCGATTAGCAAAGACTGATGACGTCATTGACTTTTTTCAATTTTCTGCTTGTGCCATTAATTGAGCAGTCGAGTTCAGCCCGCGGAAGAAAGCTTCACCATTACTTTACAACACATATGCAATTTACATAGGTGGGCAAGTTAATGCAAAACGTTAGCTTCGTTAACCACTAGTCCGTTAACAAACTTCACACCTCCGTTATCGTTAATCCGTTATTTTCAGCTTTAATTAACGGAAGTTAATAAAGTCCGTTAATCCGTTAATATTTTGGGGGTAATTTACAATTTTTTTTCTTCACTCGCTTCTATAACACGTATTGACGCTGTTGAGCTGATTGTAAGGAAATATTTATCGCTATGGTGGTCTTTTTGTGTTTTGGAAGTTACATTTTACAGTCTAATCTAATTTCAAGATAAAAACAAGTTCAAATGCACAACGAAGCTGCAATCGGAAAATGCTTGGAAATTGTGAACAACGATAATTAATAGACCTATGAAGCTGCAGCTTATTATTTGCTTCAAAAAAGAGCTCCATTCTTCGCTTTCTTTTGTAAAACTCGTACTACTACGCAACAAGTGTTACCAGTGCAAACTGGTTTGTACCGGTACGATGAATGAATGGTGCAAGGTATTAACGATAAAAACCTTAACGGAAGTTAACAGAGCTTACCGGAAGTTACTTTAGTCCGTTAACAGAACTTAACGGAAGTTAATTTAGTCCGTTAAAATGAAAAAACTTTTTAACGGATTAACGAGTTAATGAAAAAGTTAGCTTCGCTATTAACGGACTTGTGCCCATTTATGGCAATTTATCTTACAAAATATACCTCATGTGATAATTTGGTGGCTTGAAATAATTGATGAATATCAACTAAACATGTGGCCTAAATTCAACAAAACCCGTAAAGTTTGTCGTCAAGGACTTGTGATTCTTTCTAAAATCACTTTGGTAGTGTTGCTCCGTCACGTTTCAAAATCAGAACACACGTAACCCGTCAAAATTCGTAAAATTTTAGCTTTTTTACATAAAGCAGTAGTTAATTCAATAATGCCATCGTCTGTGACGTCACAAGTATCATTATTTAAGGTCGGTTAGTTAACAAACTAATTTGGAAAAAGTTTGAAATTCGGGCATTTACGAGATAAGAAATGAGATGTAAATGAAGTAACGCAAGTAACAGGTTTAGTTTTGACACAGTGACGTCAATATGACGTCAGGTGGTCACGAGGTGCCCACTTGCGCATTTGAAGAAACGTGGATTTCGATTCAGCGTTTCAAGCGCCACATTTGTTGCAAATTTCAGATTGTTCCGAAGTGGATGCCACGAAAATCCATAACTAAGCACTTTTTTGCTATGCGTAACAAGGCCTATAAACAAACACAACGCTTAACTCTACTCGTCGTGTAAACGCGCTTTTATATTATTCACCCATTTACCTTGGTATTTACCTAGTATTGAGCATAATAATAACCTACTTTATTCGATAGCCTTACATAATAGTGAAACTGATAAGTAAAGTTAAGTCATATTAAGCCCATATGAACTTTGATTGAAGAAACTATCGAAAAATTGCGGAAAAATTTTTTTTGGTTTGCACAAACTGCATATAATCGCTTGAAATGGAAAAACCACAGCCCATTTACTTGTAATTCATTTAACGTGAACGCTAAAAACAACGAAAAAAAGGTCTACAACGCTTTTACTAACTTTTACGTTTTGAAAAAGTCAAAAAATAAATAGCATTTTTTACAGTGCAAGTGCTATGTCAAGCAAAACTAGCATTTCGTCTCTTTCTTCTTTCCCATTAAACCGTTTGTCACCATCGGTTACCACCGAACAACAACATAAAATTCAAAACTCGCAAAACAGAAAAGTCAACCTGCGGAAGGGTAAAATGGTGAATGATCCAACGAAGTCGTGCAAACGTGAAATAGACCACGGGGGCAAAGTTTCAGACTCTGCCGATTGGGCAAATTGCGCATAATTATGAAGTGTACCCTTTTTTTGACTTTAATTTGCTATCTCTCAGGCTGGCATCGCTGCCCAAACCCTTACTAGAATGCAAGGTTCTGAAAAAAAAATGAGAGAACGCAGCACGAATTGAACCCGAGCGCGAGACTTGCCAGAAGCGCGCACCAACCGCTACTTCATAGAGGTGACAATTTCGTATTGTAAAAGTGTCGTTTTTAATTCGAATTATTGAGAAAAAATAATAGATTGTAAATATAAGGTTACGCTTCGCTAAAATGCCGTAGGAACTATTAGGATCCAGAGCCAGCTTTTAAATTAAAAAAAAAATGTGCGTGCCATTCGCCCTAACTCTATACATTATTGAACGTTCTGGGAAAATTCATATCTACCACAGACCAATAGCCTAAATTTTGGAATCGATAAGCTTTTTTTTTACGCACGGTTGATATACATTATTATGACTTTTAAAAATCATATTTTTTAAAATTTTACGTCATTTTCATCAAGTTTGAAAGAATTGCTGCTTTTTATAGAGAGATGGTACATAAAATGCAGCTTACTTCACCGCATCAACATTTTATAAAACTTTAACCGTATAAAAACGGTTTTCTCTCTGCACTAGCTGTGGATTTTCGGATGGCACGTATTATAACCCTATTTAAAATGGAAGGAGGCATATATGCACCCATCTCGGCTTTTTTGTGATAAATCCCTTCAAAAAACAGTGTTTTTCTTCAAACTAGCTAGACTTTGAGTCAAATTTATTCAAACCTAACTCTTGAAAAGTTAAAGTTGCTGAGGCATGGAAAATTGTTACAATAATTTTGAGGTTTGCCAAGTCTTTCTTTCATCTTTCTTTCTTCATTACCCGATTTTCCGTAAGGGCTGCGGGGGCAGCAGCTCGAGATTAAGCCACCACACCTCACGGTCTTCCATCACCTCCATCATTTCGCTTGGGTGAAGTCCCAAGCGGTTCCATCCAAGACCCACAATGTAATCGATCCATCTAGTTCTAGGTTGTCGAACTGGCCTTCTCCCAATTGCTTTGGCAAGTAAAGCTTGTTTGGGCAGTCTTTCCTGAGGCGTTCTGCTTACATGGCCAAACCATCTGAGCTGAGGTCTTTCAATTCGGAGAAGTAACGGCTCGATGTTGAGCGATTTTCGCATCTCAATCAGAGCTACGCACCTTGTTAAACAGCGTAACTGCTTCGATTTTTCGTAAAAACCTCATTTCGGACGCTTGCACCTGTGATCGCACTCTGTTGGTCATTACCCAAGATTCATAACCATAAGTAAGAATGGGGACAAAGACTGTTTTGAAAATTGAAAGCTTTACCTTTTTTGACAATTCTCGTTTCATGACGACCGAGTAGTGCAAAGATCGCATTACTGCACTAGCCTTGCCTATTCGGGTATCGAGTTCTTCGTCTTGCCTTCCGTCACTCGTAAATGCAACCCCAAGATACTTGAACTTCTCTATCTGCTTCAGTGTCGCTCCACTCACTTGAAATACGCACTGATCAGGAATTCTTGAAAGATGGAAGTACCTCAGTTTTGGCCGTGCTTATTTTCATTCCGGCGGTGTTGCATGCATCTGCAAAGCTATTTAATGCACGCTGAAGGCCAGATTTTGTGGAAGAAAGCAGAACTAAATCATCAGCAAATTGCAGACGACTGATTTTGCAATTTCCAATTGTGGCACACTCATCAGCTTGGTTGTATTTGTCGATCCAATTCATGTAAACAATGAAAAGGAGAGGTGACAAAACGCACCCTTGCCGGAGTCCAACGCCCACATGGAACGGCTTTGATTGCTTGCCATTTACCCAAACGCAAACCTTCGGTCGGCAGTAGAATGACTTAACGGCGTGCAACAATTGATCATTAACGCCATACTCCTGCAAAACCTTCCAAAGTTTATCCCGAGGAACTCGGTCATATGCTTTTTCAAGACCGACAAAGCATGCAACGAGATCTTTGCCATACTCCCAAGATTTCTCGAAGATTTGCTTCAGAGTGAAGATTTGGTCCGTGGTGCTGCGACCCCGACGAAAACCGCACTAACCATCTTCCAGTTTTGATTCCCCTATTTCTCAACATTTCCTTGCAAGGCATTTGGCATATACTTTCCCTGGCAAAATGAGGAATGATATCCCTCTGTAATTTGTACATTGCTTGCAATCTCCTTTTTTGAATATCGGAATAATCACGCTTGTTTGCCAATCTCTGGGAGTTTTGCCAAACTTCCACGCAACTTAACACTCTCGCGTTAACCAGAGAATTCCTTCTCCAGTCAGCGCTTTCAACATCTCGGGTTTGATTTCATCTTCATCGACAGCTTTTTCATATTTTATCCCTTTAATTGCCGTTGCCACTTCTGCTGCAGTGAAAACTTCCGCTTCCCCTAAATGTGTCACTTTGTGTTTGTCACGAGTCAATGCCTTTACAGGATTCAAAAAATCTTCAAAGTATTGTCTCCATCGTGAAAGGATTTCATTCTCATCCGTTAGAATGTTACCTGCAGAACCTTGATGGAGTACGTGACACTTGATCTTTTGCCACGTAAACGGCGGATGGTCTGCCAAAATACTTTATTTGCCGAAAAATAGTTGGAACCAACCGACTACCAAACTCTTCCCATAACTTCTCCTTGGATTTCTTTACTGCCTAAATAGCCGCTTTTCGCGCCTCGGTGTTCCGGGATTGCAAACCACATGACGATTTGTTCTGTAGCCAGGCCTTGAACGCATCTTTCTTTGCTCGAATAGCTTCTTTAACCACTTGGTTCCACCAAGGTGTTCTTTTCTCACTATCGCCCGCCACTCTAAGCCGTTTTCGCCCACAACTTTCAGCTGCTGATGAAATGATTGCTGATCTGAACAGCAGCCATTCCTCCTCGATGTCTTCGGATACATCAGGAAGTTGTCTGAACTTAGATGATATACTGGATGCAAATTGTTTTTTTACTTCTTTGTCCTCCAAAGCCTCCCATTTGATCCGGTAGGTCACAGACGAAAAGTCGTAAGGAACATTCTACCAGATGGTGATCAGTTCTGCCGTGATTTGTAAATATCGAACTTCAAGCATTTTTGTCTTTTTCTAATTTTTGAGAAAATCAACTTTTAAACTTCCTTTGTTTCGATACTATTTCGTAATAAATTCCATTGTTCGTCCAGGGCAAACTTTTTAACATTTATGGCATCATAAAAATACCCTAAAGTTCGTTTTTTCCCGATCATATTTGATTGAAATCATCCTGAATTATTTTTGTATAATCGTATATTAAGTTTATTCTGCAATTAAAAACGTAATTGGAACGTATAATGTTGAATCACTATAGCCTATTTCTAAGTTTCTTTACGCAATATATCTTGTAATGTAAATTTAATGAAGAAATGTTGGAAGAATAATCAATTAATTAAATCAAATAAATCTTTGATTGTACAAGCAGTACTACGCCAAAGCGTTTAGCGAGTTTGCGGGACCCATCACCGAGTCTTTGCGCCCGAGCAACACCGAATATTAAACCTAATAGTGCAGTGGAAAAAATCGTAGGATAAGAAGATACTAGTTTATTTTTCCATCCAAACACTCGACTGCGTAAAAGTCTAGAGTTTCAAAACTAAGAACTTTCACAAAAACTTAGCGTAATTTTATGCAACGTTGTTTTGTCTTGTTATTTCATTGCTTTTCATGCGAATTTTTTGTTCGAAGAAAAGTTGTTTTTTTTGTGCAGCGAAGAGCAAAATCATTCTTTGACTCAAAAGTCTATCATAACTCAGCGGACCCGTGCATTTACCTTGAATTCCAAGGAATGTGGGGTCTATAATCTAATTCTGCCATCGAGGGTAGACTCGACCTGTACCAGCTTCTTTGGCAGGGCAGGCTCACTTGGCTCTCAACAGTTTAGCTTTGCTATTATTCTCACTTGATGTCAATTTTGGTTGGTTTTCATCATAGAAATAAAAAGATGTAACAAAAATTTTAGGGAAAATTTTTTTGGGGTCTACGCCTAAAATTGACGGAAAAATGCAATGCAACTTTAGCGAAGACACAGAAAGGTGGTGAAAAATTGACAAAAATACGCAAAGCAGTTTTTGTCTTTTATTATGTTGGTTTTCACCTAAATTTGACAAAAAAATGCTTCGAAAATTTTGGAAAAGACCGTTTCATTTTGGACCCTACAAAACCAATTTTTGTCCTTACTCTTGTTTAGACCTACACCAAAAACTTATTTGCGTAAAACGACAACACTGCTGTAATGCAAGCGATTGGGTAGGTTTACTGTAATTTTTAGTATTTTCTTACCAATTAATGGCAGTTTTCAACGCCACGCATCTGCTCAAAATAAACAACATTTTGGCCTATTTTTGTTCAAAAATTATTCGAAAATGTTAAAAATTATAGCGCTACCAAACGCCACAAATGTATTTTGAGAAAAAAAGCTTTAGATTCTTCAAAAACTTTCTAGCACGTAAAATCAAAAATAGAATAGCAGACCAGCATAGTGGCTTTTACGTTGCGAATCTTTTTAATAATTGTTTAGTTTGTCTATGCTGGCGGTGTTCCCCAAATATTTGCTGTTTTAAAAAATATTTTGAGGCATTTTAATGAATAGCCTACTTTACGAACCCAACGCAATAAAGTTCGATGAATAAATTTTTAATAGCAATAAAGTTCGATGAATAAATTTAATAGCACTAGTTTGTATCATAACCTTTCGTTTATAATTACTTAAAGCATCATCAAACATTGCAGATAAATTATGAGGTAATGCCATAAGAACAGGTATTTAGAAAAAGGTTATGAAACGACACTGTGGATATTTTAGATAGGCTACCCTAAAATCATGAAACACCCCCATTACACACATTTTTTTCTTAATTATTATATTTGATCAATATTTTTTAAAATTGAATACCTTTAAACAAGAAATTTTTCGCGGTGTGCAGGTATTTTAGCTTAGTAGGTAAAACGTCGAGACATAGTACCGGTATCGCAAGGTTGCTGGTTCCACGTTTGATTATTGAACGGGTGATTTGTCGTTGTATTCATGAAAAAACACATAGAGCTTACGGTATCATTGGGAGGAGGCTAATATTTTTATCGTAAAAGTCACAGCCAATGTTATTGTAATAAGTTTATTGCGAAAGTTTCGGCCCTCTTCTGGTGCCATTTTCAACGAACAGTACTAGGATGTAATTGGCTTGAGTTTTTTACTGTTCGTTGAAAATGGCACCAGAAAAGGGGCCGAAACGTTCGCAATAAACTTATTATAAAAACATTGGCTGAGATTTTTATGATCAAAACATAGGGCTTGTTTTCCAATTTTCATGGGACCAAGTATTATATCTGCCGTGCAGCCTTATTGTACAAAACAAATTAATCCTTAAAAAGATGTTTGTTGGTTATACTGGACAGAGATAAACATACAGCGCTTGTTTCACAGCATAATTTTAATCCCTATTGACCACTAATTTTTAATCAGTTTAATTATAATAAATTTTAATGAATTTGATTGCCCAACAAACTTTAGTGAATTGGATTGGGGTGGTGGCTGAGCTATTTGACCGCTTCCCGATTAATGGAAGCGCAGAGAAACTCAGCCGAAACCTAACAATAATAGATTTTCGCGCACGCTCAGAGACAGACCAGTAAGAAAGAGTTGAATGGCATCTCAGTGTGTACAACAGCCGTTCAGGAAAAGTTCTCTTTGTGACTAATTCTTTGTAGATATTGTAATTTGTAATGACAGTAATTAATAGATATGATGATAGTCTAATAATTATAGACTGTGTCGTAACAGGGAAGGCGGGGTAGCTCACAGAGTCTGGGGTTGAATAGAACCAATTCTTCAGAAGAAACTGAAAGAAATTGACGGACAAGATTTGACGTCTCCATTGGAGATACTTGGTGTATTGGAAATTGGAAATAGCAGGGGATGAAGAGCCAGGAACCAACGCGTTAGGCAACAGCTATGGCCAGGAAATCAGCATGCACATTTTCAGGATACTAGCATGACTAGGGAGAGACCCATATAATAATATATCAAAAGCGCGTCGTAACAAAGCGCAACGATCTTTTCAACCAGTAAAAGCGCAGCGTAAAATGCGCAATTTAATTTTTTTAATTTCTGATACGCAGCTTCCGCGATGAACTTTTTGATTCAGTTAAACCGTAACGAAATTCCGCAATTGCGGAGCGGCAATTTCCTACCAAGTTAAAGTGAAACGTAACTTTCGCAATTAAAATTTCACAACACAATTCAAACACCGCATTTTTTGCGATTTTAGACAGAAAAAGAGTAAGTAATTTGCAAAAGAAGGCCGATATTTATCAATATCAAACTATCAAAATGGAACAAAATTAAGTCGAATGTATGGAATTGCGCTTGAAAGCGAAAAAAAAAATTGAAAGCTCAGCGCAATTAAAGCGCAACAAATTTGACAAACTTTAGTCCGCCACGTAACTTCCACAATGTTTTACAATAAAAAATTAAAGTGCAACGCAGCTTCTGCAATTGCGGAGGTTGTGGAAGTTGCGCTTTGAGCTTCTAATTGCGCTTTGCCCACCTCTGTACCCTACCATAACCATCAAACCCTCCAAGGGGATTTTGTCAGGAGATTATGAGGGGGCCGATAAAAGTAAAAAATGAACGAGTGGGAGTCCGTGAGAGAGAGAACTGACTTGTAGTGACAGAATGTCATTTGGTTGTTACACCAGACGCGTTCCAGGCTAGTCTAGAGGTAGATTTCTGCTGTGAAACTGAAAGCAATTCGTCCTATGGTCCAGTAGACAATGTAAGGAAGTCATAGATATTGCATATGGAGAATAATTACGGCGTACACTCCAGCACCATCCACAAATCCGTCAGTTTTATACATGAACCTCTAAAGGAGGAAGGAAGGACAAACGCCTACTGGGAGATGCAAGGCAGAATTTTCTGGAGCCAGTGCAGTTAGGTATGGAGGACGATGTTATGAACTTGATTGGCGTTCGGATGGAAGAGGTTCCGCCGATGTGCAAAGAGTTTTTGGGATGGTTTCTTATTTAACCGGCTGATCACCAATTCTGAGATAAACACTTTGAGAATTAAATGATGATTCTGGAAGAAGACGCAAAACACGTTTAAAGCATGTTGGTGCTTGGTTATTTTCAAAAGGAAGATGGCTTTAAAAAAAAAAGCAATGAGGTGTGGTGGAGGAGAGGCATCCAGTAATGACCCTGTGCCGCTTAAAGAATAATTTTAGATAATATTAAGACAATTTGACATATTCTAATTGAGTGCAGATTCAGCAGAAACTCTGTTGCTTTGGATAAATAACTCGTTTGCACAAAATGATAAAAAATATGTTTGTTTCAAGCGCAACCAGGACTTTGCTGAGGGGATATGGGCTTGAACACAAAATTAAAATTTTTTGTCAAAAAAATGTCTTTTTTGAGCAGAGTGCAAAGCAAACTTGTGCAACTTAAGGGTATCACAGACGAAAGCCTGGGGACAGAGCTCCCAGTCACCCGAAACCATCGGGGTCTCGAGAGTCAAACCTCGAAACGCTGGGCGATTTTTGTAATTTTTTCAAAAAAAACTGCCAATTTAACGTCATTCAGATCAAATTTTGCACATTTTTAGAGCTATTTAAAGAAACTATACATTGCATGGGTTTTTTAGTCAGTTGAAGAATTAAACTTCTCAGTCTCTTCATCCTCCCGTTAACTTACAGATCAGGTCCAAACCACATTTTGAACGTTTGCGTTTTTGGGTTTAATTTTTTAAATATCTAAGTCAAGAGCCAGAAGCTCCATAACTCCCCTCCCCCCCCCGGCCTATTTGCGCCACTATAGTTGGTTTATTTTCGTTTCGAAAGTATTTGAGTTTGTTTGAAAATCAATAAAGCATCAGCATTAACTGTAATTCTGGTCTCTCAAAGCATATCATTCGGCTACCAAATCTCTTTTTCTATACCATATGAAAGCTGGTGCAAAGTTTTCGTAAACAATTTTAGAGTTTTTTAGAAAACTGAATAATTTTAAATCTGTTATATACACTCCTATAACGTCATTTTTCCAAAATATGGCCATGGTTTTATTACGGTGACGTCATCAACTCAAATTTGGATTTTTCTAAAAAATTGGTGAACAACAACCTGCATGCCGAATTTGGTGTCCACGCGATTTCCGGTTTAGAAATTAGGTAGGGGGGCATTTTTGCTCCCCTCTCCACAATGCAAAATAAGTTGGTCCAATAGCCTGTGCAAACTAGCGTTAATAATCATTTATCTTTCGTGAATAAGATCCCATTAGTGGTATCGCTTTTGCGAGTTCCAGTGCCCTTTATTACGAGAAACTTGATGTTGTCAAGCACTCAATAATGCCACAACGTAAAATTAAATATTTGATGTTATTTTGGGCTTAAAAGTTTACGTATGGTAAGGCCAGTGGTAATTAAGCAGTAAAAGCATTACATCTAGCAAAATATTAATAATTTAATTTAATGTTTTGACGTTTGCACGTTTGCGGGTCCATAGTTTCAATAGTTAATCGTTTGAGTGCTCTCTGGATTGCAGGCTCCCTGCTCGGAATCCTTTAGGCCAGATTGCACGTAATCGATTAAAAATCTTGCTCATTGATATAGGTTGGTGACTTTCATTAATTAAAATTTTGCACGCTAAATAAAGTCTGCCAAATATTGACACCGTGGCATGCTTGTTTTCATTCAAAATATTTTTATATGTTATATCAAGCACTAATATTCTGCTTTTATCTCGTGCTCCACTCGCAATACAGCTCAATATTGCCACAAATTGCCGCAATCGCAGAGGTCGCAAGCCGGATGACTTTTTTTGGCTGACTGGACCAGGCCGTGGGCCATAAGTTGCAGACCACATGATCCGATGTCCACCTGGGTATTGGCTCTGTCGTACTGTTTTATTTCAAGCCTACTTATTTCATGGGTAAGCTTGTAGACAAGTTGATTTAACCAGCCCTTTTCTCCACTGCTCAACACTAAATGACTTAAGGTCAAAATTTTGCAACCATTTTTCAAAAAATTTCGCTAAATTTTTTCAAAAAAATCAAGTCTACGTTTTTTGCTCTGCCGCTTAATCTGCCAATACGTCGCAACGATATGACTTTGAGTATCAGTTACAATTTATCATCTTGTCGCTTGAGCATTGAAAAGATTGATTTTTCAATTGTAATAAAATTTTTCTGTGACGTAATAAATATTGAAGTTCGACATTTTCAGATTACTTTCAAGTTCGATATTTTCAGATTTTTTCTATCTCCGAAACTACAACACTTAGAAACTTCGTTCTTTCAGCAAAAGATAGAGAAAATCATAAGAAAGAAAATGATGAAAAAAATTTTTTTGACCAAAAATCTCGAAGTTCGATATTTTCAAATCACGGCAGAGTTGACAACTTAGCACCTCGCTTCACTCGAACGTCCAGCACATCAAAAAACAAATCTGACGAAACTATGCAAAAATCTATCAAAGATTTTTGATCCATACTAGGTCGATATCATGTTTACTGGTGAACCTCTCTGTTTTGGAAAACGGTATTCATGATGCGGAGTCCGTTGGTGCAACAGAGCTGCAATAAATACCTTCCGTTCTCATTCAGTCCTGTGACTCCATGTTTTCCGATCACACCCTTCCACGTATCTGTGTCTGTTCCAACATGTGGGTTAAATTCCCCAAAAGGACTGTAGATTCAGTAGGTGATACTCGTAGAAGACCATCATTTACTTCATCCACAAAAGTCTGATATTCCCTCGTGGTATTGGGGGCATATACCTGCAATAGGCACAATGACCGATCCAATACCTTGAGCTTCAACATACAGACCCGTGATCCCAAAGGAATCCAATCTGACACAAAGTCTGGCAAACGGGGGCTTGTGAGAATCCCCACACCCGCTTGAGCAGACATACTGTACTAGGATCAGCACCAGAATAGAAGAGTTTCCATCCGCCATCCAGATCCAGAGTTCCATAGCCACGTCGTTTGGTTGAAGAAACTCTGATAATATCGAGATGATATCTTTCTAACTCCGCTAATATCGCGGTTTGCCAAGTCACTTTCCTAAATCTGAGCATTTTTCGGCGAATATTCAACTTCAATGACGACATAAGACGTATTTGTGACAAAGCTACTGTATTTGGTTTGGGCATATAATGGTTCAGTATCAAAAACAAACCTTTGTACAAAACTTAAACCGCTGATGACGTCATTACAAATGACCTTATTTTTTGAAGACATGACGCTGACGTCACTATGTTGACGCCATCAACTCAAAACCAGTTTTTCTAAAAAACTTTCATGAATACCAAACCGCACATCAAATTAGGTGTTCCCATAACTTTTGAGTTATAAAGTCGGATAGAGGGAATTTTCCTTTTTGCCCCTTCGTGTGAAATGCGTTGGCCAAATAGCCGATGGAAAACAGGGCTGACGTAGTGATCAGCTTCCAATGCTCACCTCGTGCGTTGATTCCAACCCAGTTGAAATATCGAGTTAGTTTTTTTGAAATGTAGGCTACTTTACGTTTTCTCTTGCGCAGGAAAACCGACCATCACAACAATCGTGGGTGCATTGATCAGCTTCGGTCCACAACCCGTGAAAGAACTTTAAACATCACGTCTTATTGTAAGTAAATATTGTAGAACTTTTGTAAGTACTGTAGTATTGTAGAATTAAATATCATGTTTTATTGCAAAGTAAGCCTGTCGTTTCTACATTAATAAGGATTGTTCTAATGTGGTCAGTGATTCTGTGAATCTATAACAACAAAATTTTTGTAGGGTTTGTTATTTTGCAGTCCTAAAAATACACGTTGTTAAGCAGAAATCTGGAGCAAAGTCACATATACAAATGAATTATCTAAAATAAAATTCAGCGATTGTTTCGATATCATCCCAGTATCTAAATCACCAAAGTGAAGATTAATTATACTTTACAACAGATGCGATTGAAACGTTACTATCACGAGCGCTTGGAAATTCGTCTGCTAGAGCCATGTTAGACCCCAATAATCGCTCCTTTTTTCTGGCTGAACCAGGGGCATATTTAGGGGGGCCATGGTGCCATGGCCCCCTCCTTTGGGCCGCCAGGATAGTATAATTAGTGTAAAATAGTATGCAAAATCGCGGCATGGCCACCTGCTTTGTAACTTGGGCAGAAACTTTGAGCACACAAAAGGACAGAATCTGGTTAAACACCTATTTTTTTATTTTTTATGTTTGGTCTTCACGTAATTTTTGGCCAAAAACCGGACTAATTTTGAGTGAAAACTTTTTTTTTTTTGGCCTTCACCTAATTTTGGGCAGAAAAACGGACTGATTCTGCATGGAAAAAAAATTTTTTTGGTCTTCATTATTTTCAAATTTCCTGGCCTCCCCCCTTTCGAAAATCTTGCGTATACGCTACTGGGCTGAACGGTTAAAAATTAGTATCAGCAGACGAAACACACTGTACGACCATGCGTTTGTACGTTTCGCTTTTGGGCCGCTCCCAATCTGAATTTCTGAATACGTTTAAGCTCAAATCCTTCCAATGACAAATCGACCACTTATGTTGGTTCCATATTATGTTTTCAAGATGATGATTATATAAACTGTTTAATTTTGGCATATCTGAAAAAAAAGTTTTTTTGCGAAAAAACTTTTTAAGATAAAAAATTTAAAGCAAAAATCACGTCATCAAGTGCTGAAAGCAATTCACGCGCTGGAGCTTCCACATCCGTACCTTGAAGATCAGGGCTGTAAGTCTCGTGACCGATTCTTTGTTGTCTAGGTCTTAACTCTTTCGCGCCGGTGTCGGTCTTGGTATTGCACCATCGTGTTCTCGGTTTTGTAGCTTAAAAGTGGTCTCGAGACTTGGTCATTTTGTAAATAAAATCAAATAATTTCTAAAGAGTTTAACTCCACGTTTACATGTTAAGTTTGACAACTAGGTTTCGCACCTGAAGATTAAACCTGTTACGTTTTCACATGAGAAAAGAGAAGTCGTTTACACTAAGCGGTTTTGATTGTAAGGAAAGAAACCTTACGCATGCGTGAACGGTCACAAGCAGCAAAAAATAGTTTTGAAAACTGCAGCTGTGGAAGTTTTCAAACGCATTAATGAATGAAAAACAAAGAAAGTCCAGAAAAAAATAAAACGCTCTTGCCCAATTCGAGCGCCGCAGCAGTTTTTGCGACTTACCTTAATCCCACACAATACACATCACGTGATTGAAGTTTTTGTGTCCAAGGGTTTACACAATGAAGTTTTTGACAATTTGTGTCGCGAAATCAGGAGTAAAACTGCTCGGAAAATAAAGATGTCAAAGCTGGTTTCTCGAATTGAAAACTCGTTTACTCATGGCTGAAATTTCTTTCTTGATTGCACAAACCGCTGCGTGTAAACGCAGCCTAAGTGTTTTTTTCAAGTTTGTACTGATTCAAAACAAACTAAATTTTGCACTGATCCCAAAAAATGAAATTTCAGTGATTACTTTGTGTTTGCAAGCTAAATTGCTGTTATTTTGAGAGTATAGAGTACTGCGCAACGAACAGAGAATTTTTTTGGCAGTACCCTAAGACAGTTGAAAAAAGCTCGCCTGTTTGGTTTTGCTAGTTTACGACGCTGCAAAAGCAGCGAAAGAGCTTTTACTCAAGCAGACGCAACATTCGGAATTAGGCAGTTTTACAAACATGGTCGCTAAAATTGGCGTCGATGCTATCAAAATTTAAAATAAATTAAAAACACATGATGCTGAAAATCAGCAAAAAATTAAGAACAGCCAGTCATAACTCAAAATTTACTGGTTCTGACAAAAAAGGAGAGTGACAATATGCATATTGATGTATTATCGATTATCGATAACAGTGATAGCAACCTATAGATTTTGTCTCTTTTTCGACAGCAAACAAAGCAACAACTTTAGAATTCACAAATTTTTTTGTTTACGATGCATACAGTATACTAAATGTGAAATGGCCAGTGACGCAAACAGGAGGGCAAAGAGTGCTTCAGCTGTCCTCCTTTTTGTCACATCACTTAGAAAATTTAATCCATGAATACAAGCGGTAAGCGTGTCTTGGACTTGACCTGTGTAGGTAAAATAGAGGGGCTAAAGCGGCTAAGCAATTTAATCCTTTCAGACGGCTTCCGAATCTTAGCAATTATAAATGATTTTAAATGATTCTAAAAACGAGCGAAATATGATTCAATTGAGTAAAAATGGCTGTTTTTTACGAAAAATTACCAAAATCGCCTGGCAACTGAAGGCGAACCTCCGGCTGTGTTGCGATTAATGTACATCAGTTTGCTCAGCACAAAGACAAGATAAGATATTTTTCGGGTAAAAATTTTTGTTAATGGATAAAAGCCTTCTCTTAGCATAATCGTAGTTGGGCGCCTGAAAATTCTCCCCCTCCCTAATCGAAAATTCTGGCCAGAATTGTAAACGGGCCGACTAGTGTAGGCCCGAGCCCAAAAATATAAGCCTGAGCCTGAAAACTAATTTGAACCCCAAATCATGCCCAAAAAATCCAATAGTTAAGTTAGGTGTGAAAATTTAGCAATGTTGCCATGTTATTTTGATTGTATTATTTTGTGCATGCACCTAAGACAAAAAACACTTCTCAGGTCCGATTTAAGCCTGAAATTTTTGTCAACTTGAGGCCCGAACCCGATCCGAAAAGCCCGGCCCGACTTACAACTCTGATCCTGGCTGCGTTTTTGTAGCTACGTATATACGGTACTTCAAATATACAATCTTTTTATAATTTTCTTTTTTTTTCTAATTTATTTTGTAATGTTTAGTCAGTTTCATTGACACGTAATTCCCGAAGAAAATAAAGGTGATCATGTTCTGATCTTCGAGTAAGAGGTATTAGGTTTAGTTGAAGACACTCTTCAAAAATAATTTCATTGAAAATCTAATGACGTCGTCGAGATGTTGTGATGACGTTATCACTTCAACCAAATGCAATTTGTCAACTGACTCAATTTACATAATCATAAAACCAATTTATGAGCAAATATGAGCCAAAAATTTTTTTCAAAACATCGAAAAAACCAATAATGACGTCATTTTTCGGTCTCGAACTTTGTCGTTCTCGCGGTCTTGGAAAATTTTGCAGTCTAGGTCTCGACTACAACCCTGTTGAAGACACTTTGATTAAAACTTTTAACCCCACCCTTTGGCGACATAAAGAACTTCTGAAGAGTTTGAAGAATTCACGCTAATGCCATTTTCTCATTGGTTCTTTTCTTAGCCTCAGTTCAGTTCAGGTGCAAAGTCTGAAAAATAAATTTTCGGGAAAATGTAATTCTGGCAAATGTAATTTTTGCCAAATGAGTTTTTGGGCGAATGTAATTTCTGATAAGTAAGTTTTTGGGAAAATGTATTTTCTGGCAAGTACAGGTACGGGAAAATGTGCATTCAAGATAATGTAGTTTCGGTCAAGTGTTTTTCGGGAAAACTTAATTTCTGGAAGGTGTATAGGATATCTCTAGAACAACTGGGTCAAAAAGGATGGAGCCAACGCCAATCTAATCTGATACGATTGCCCTAAGTTTAGACGCGGCATCTCCATTGCTTTTGCTTTAATTCCTTGTTTAAGTTATTTAAAAAATCTTTTGTTGAGGGCATATTTGGAAGGTCCGGGCAGGTGGCCCTCCAAAACTATGTCGAATTTGTCTCTTAAATATTTATTAACTATCAGAAAACATAAATTAATGTTTTGGGTCGATTAAAAAGGGATTCCCTGGGGGTGGCATCAGAGGTGGCGTCCTCGAGGATGTTCTTGGCCTCGAGGACACATTCTGAAGTCCTTGGCCTCGAAGTCTACAAGTCCTCGAAAATGCCCTGTTCTCGGGCAGCACAACTTTTTGATTTGTTAAAAATGGGCCAAGGTCATGACCTCTTTCTTCGTTTGAAATTTCGCGGAAAATTTGTGGAAGACCTTTTTTGGTTTTTTGGAAAACACTTGCGCGGTATGTCCTTGGTCTCGAGAGGATCTGTTCTCGGAAAGTCGGTCGATGGCCTCGGATTTTTTTTGTGTCCTGGGCCTCGCGTCCTCGACTCCACCTCTGGGTAGCATCCTCAAACTATATCAAAACATTTTGTCGTTCTTGTGCTATAGTATCTCGATTTCTACTGTTTTGAAATAAGAACATTTTCATGTTTTATTGATTTTTTAAAATTCATCAAAAATTTGTTTGTTACTTGTTACATTTAATTGAGTGTAATGGATTTATTAGGCAATGTGTTTGTACCATTCTAAAGGATATATCGTAATGACAATTGGGGGATTTTTTGTCGAGATACGCGATTATAGCACAGGCCCGGCGCCAGAGTAAGGAGACTGGGGGGGTGGGAGAAAAAATATTTCGGGGAGCACAGATAAATTTTACCCTCATCTTCGGGGGGGGGGGGGGCGGGAGACCAAAATAAAGAAAAAGGTCTTCGTCCTGGCTGTTTGCCTTCTTTCAGGGCACAAGTCTCGCTCGGGGTAGGGGCACGTTTTATTGCCTGGCAGGGCGCGGCGGAATCTAATGGTGCGGATCTCGCTTTTTGCCATCAAATTCAGGGGTGAAGACAAAAAAATAAGGTCTTTGGCACGAAATCTTAGGCTTAGTCTTGGCGTACAATCGCGTTTTTTGTCCTGGAGCGAAATTTTACTCAAATTTGGGGGCACAAGCAATATTATGGGGGGGGCACAGGCCCCGAATTGCACTCCAGTGGCACCGGGCCTGTGACGTTCTTTCGGGACACACTTCTCGCTTGAAGGTGCACAAGCAGTGATTTGGGGGGATACAGCCCCGAAATGCCCACCGTGGCGCCGGGCCTGCTATTGATGGATTGCAGCTACGTCTAGCTTTTTCCCGCCAAAACCATTAGACGTCAAAACGCCATTACAAAGCATTGGATGTTACCGTAAATCAATGTATAATTCCTTCAGTGAGCATATTTAAACAACTTGATTATAAAGTAATACTTTTGTAGATATCCTGGCCTTAATTGAAAGTTACCAGAAGCGATTTAAGCAGCTTACAAAGCTCAGCGGGTCTAGAAAGTTACGTTTATTGTGAATTCTTATCGTCTATTGCCTGCTATTGCCAACTTTGACAGGTTTTTTGCTTTGGTTCGCATGGTAAATTCAACCATATCACAAAATAATTTTAATTCTACGCAACAGCTGTAACGCATGGCAGATTGATATTTAGCTTAAGCACTATCAATGAAAAATATTTAACATAACTAACTCAAGTCGAAAAAATCCAAATTAAAGCTCGATCAAAGTAACACTAAGGCCAGTTAAATCATTAATTTAAAATTTAAATGACAGACATCTCTGCAACATAATTCAATGAAAACAAATGCTTATGCGTTTTAACTCCTATAGCAACCAATAACCATAGCGGTAAGCCGTTCATGACAACACGAAATGCAAAAAATCACCAAGATCCTGCAAAATAGACTATTGAAATTACAAAAGTTTAAAAATGGGTAATTTTTTCACAAACGAGATAGAACTGTTCCATTATAGCGCCGTGAATAATAAGCCTCAAATTTGACAACCAAAACTAGCAACCACCTTCTATATTACGATTCTAATGGGTTACTTAACAGTAAGCCAGATTTACATCACAGAAAATAAGCAAACTAAAACCGAAATGTTACTAATTTAAATCTTTTTCAGTTTTTACTTGTTTTTATGTAGCACTTAACTTTAATGTTACAAAGAATTAACTTATTTAGAGCCTAAAAATACACTCTGTATCTTTGCTGTGTTTTTGCATGCATTTACATAGCGCCCATCCGCGATTTTGACGTCCAGCGGTTTGGCAAGCTGCGCGAGACGTCACGTGCAATCCATCAATGGAACACAAAAATTTTCCGAAAAATAAAAACCCCAAAACTGGGATGCGCAAAAATTGCAGAATGACATTTTTGCGTATTTTCTGCCCCCTTACCAGAATTGGTTCGTAATTAGATGATTTGTCAAGTCGACAGCTCAATATATTTGCAATACCAAGTCAGTTAAATATATTTTTAGGTCAAGCTGTTCATAAATTTGATGTACAATAAAGCGTACCATAGATTTTCACAAAACCACTCATCGTGAAAAAGGCTTCAACTTTAGCCGCGGTTCGGTCAATACCCTTTGTGGATTTTCATCCCCCATTAGCTTTTGATATCCTCACCAGCTTCCTTGACCGCTAAACTTTGAATGATTGAACTATATCATAAATGCTGGTCAAAATGCTTGTATTTTAAGGATTCAAAGAGCTATAGAAGGGGTGTGAAGTGTGTTGGGAAGGCGGCGGAGATGAGGTGGTAGGAGAGTCAGTGGTTGCTTGTTGCACAAATGTGGGAGGCAGTGAAAGAGGGAAAGTGTTAAAGAGTGGAGAATGAGGATAGTCCAAGCCGGCAGGAGGATGAGAAAGAGGTGCGGATTGGTTTGAAGGCAGAAGAGCAGGACAGATTACTCTGAAGTCAACACGAGACAGGGAGGAGCAGAAGTGCACCCACATGGAGCAATTACTAAAGTATCGCAATGAATCCCAACCAACCTCACGGACACAAATGGAGCAGGAGTAACAGAGAGGGAGGGGCTTAGGGCCTGTGATACATGAGGTCGAACGGAAGGGGCTTAGATTAGGGTGGACATTACCGCCACCAAGCAGTAATGCAAGGACTAGGACAAGTAATGTAGGAGAACGGTCAGGGAAAGAAAAAGCAAGCCGCCCTGTTGAGACCGGTCAACCTGCAGCATAGTGAAAAAAGAATACGCCAAGCCTTGGGGGAGACTCTCGTCGAACCCCTCGTGTGAAGGGACCTCTAGGTTTTCGTCAAGCTGCAACTTTTCTTAAGACACACGTTGAGGGCTTTACACTACAGGTACCCTTGTCATTGCTGAACGTCACGCAAGAGACAATCTTTGGTTTGACCCAACCGGAAATCGAACCCGTGTCTTCCGTTTCAGTAGCAGAAGCTCTCTTCACTCGACAACTGAATTAAATAAATACAGTAACTTTTTTTCTATAATTTATGATGATTCTAACATACTCGTAAAATGCTGTGCAAATTAGAAAAACACATTTTACACGTTTAGCAGCGTCACAGAACTAAAATACACCTCAAATTCAGCAACACGCCAGCCTAAAACCAAACCTACATACACAATTAACCAGAGCTTGGACTTCAACTCAGCCTCAAATAAGGCCTGGAATCAACTCATAAACGTGCCTCATGGTAAAACCGAGATTACGTTAGTATGTTCAGAAATTTACGCCAAGTGTAACTGTAAACCAGCTACGAATATGAGGGTGTGACCCAAAGCCTTTTGTGTGAATATATTTCTTTACACTACTCTTAAAACAGAAATAAAACACGTTAGTAACGTATGCACGAAGATAAGTGTGTGGTTTTAAATACCGGTAGGTCTATAAGTATGACAGTGTATTCAATCAAAATGAAATTAGCCAAGAGTAATCTAAACGATACACAAATTATAAACATAAAATTCTTCTAATTATCGGGTTCACCAAATTGACGTTTCACGATTATTTTGAGCATCAATTGTGCTAAATTAACAATCTTACTTCAATTTGATGAGTCAAAACGCTGTAACGCCACTTTTTCAAAGTGTATTTGTTTATCTAGAAAACAGCTGTGGAATTTGCGGACTTAAACTGCACCCTCACTGGAAACTAACTGCATCACCAAAGAAAATAGTATTTACATTCTTTCTTCTCCAACTTGATTTGGCAAAAAGACAGCGAAGGGACCTTACGGTCTTCGAGTCACGTTGCCACTTGTCTACCACACACGGTGGCGGCTTCAAACGGTCTCTTTTAATGCTGAACGTCAAGCAGGGAAGCTGTGAATAATAATTTTTATAGTCTTTGGTTCGAGCCGACCGGGAATCACATCCGCGTCTACCGTTTCAGTAGCAGACGCTTTATCCACTGGATCACTGATCGTTTAAGAAAGCTCCCGCGGACGCGTTTCATTGGCTAACGGCAATTAGGGGAGCAGTGACTGCCAACTTTAAGGTCTTGGCAATTTTTTAACTTCAAATCCTACCCTAGGTGTGCACCACAACATCAAACATCGAACGCTCCAACCACTATGCAGAAATTCATAGGTGGGCAAGTTAATGCAAAACGTTAGCTTCGTAAACCATTAGTCCGTTAACAAACTTCACACCTCCGTTAACGTTAATCCGTTATTTTCAGCTTTAATTAACGGAAGTTAAAAAGGCCGTTAATTCGTTAACACTTAGCGCATAATTTACATTTCTTTTTATTCACTCGCTTCTAGAACACGTACTGACGCTACTGAGCTGATTGTAAGGAAATATTTATTGTTATGGAAGTCTTTTTGTGTTACGTAAGTTACATTTTACAGTCTAATCTAATTTCAAGACAAAAATATGTTCAAGTACATCACAAAGCTGCGATCGGAAAATCTTTGGAAATTGTGAACAGCGATAATTAATAAACCTATGAGGCTGCAGCTTATTATTTGCCTCACCAAAGAGCTTCTTTCTTTGCTTTCTTCTCTAAAACTCGTGCTAATACGCAACAGGTGTAACCAGTGCAAACTGGTTTGTACCGGTACGATGAATGAATGGTGCAAGATATTAACGATAAAAACCTTAACGGAAGTCAATTTAGTCCGTTAACATGAAAAAACTTTTTAACGGATTAACAAGTTAATGAAAAAGTTAGCTTCGCTTTTAACGGATTAACTATTAACGGACTTGTGCCCACCTATGAGTATTTGTATCAGTAAGTAGTCATGTGAAGCATCAAAAACGGTGTAGGCTACACGTGCAGCTCTTATGGCACAGTTGATTAATAAACGTTTTAGTGAGTTTTGAGTTCGTGCGTACGAGGGATGTTGCGCGTATTTGAAAACAAATTTGTAAACAATTTGAGAGTTGACGCAGTACTTGATGACAAAATCACACATTATCAAGCTGCCATATTTTGGCCGAGGACAAATATATCAGGTTGCAGACCAGCCAGATTTGATTGAAGTATTGCCAGTGACACACACTTTAAAAGTTCCACTTGATCCGCACTTTGTTTTTTCTCTGCCAAATTACGCACGTTTTCATCCGCTAAATTACACTACTATGTATGTCCACACCTGCACTAACCTGGCAATCACAGACAAACATTTTATGTCTCTCGAAAATTATGTGTCAAGGATGAGAAAAAATAGTGCTATACTTGCTTAACAAGAACACTGGATATCGAATACGCTTAAGTTTTCAGAAAATTTCTGTCCGTTTACGATAGCCTGGATGCGGACAAATCAAACACAGGCTACACAAAATGCGAGGAAAACAAAACTGACCAAAGCGTATGAAAAATGCACTGTGCGACATCCATCCTCAGGGGAATACAAATTTTCATCGCAATTACATTGCTGTGTGGTACTATGATAAAAGAAATATGCAATTCTCTAATACAAGGAAAGCGACAATAAGATATCAAAAAATACACGCAGTAAGGTATGGTATTTGCTATTTATGTTTCGTGGCAGATGCATATAATTCATATCATAAAAGTAACATATAGAATTTGTACTTTGCACGAAAACAATTTAAAAACACAAAGGAACGTCAACTTTCACAAAGAGCAAAAAACAAACGAAACTGGAGAGAGTAAAACCTCTGGCAGAATATCAACAAGTAACTTTCCCGTATCATTTTTTACCCCTTTTCCCCAAACTTGAATTTCGCAAAGCTTTTGACCAACCAGCGTGTTAAGAAAACGTTGAAAAAGATTACTACTACCGGCACTCCGTTACTCTCAGCAGTTATGTGTTCTTTGACCTAATTATTACACTAATACTGGAGTGGTTTGGAGCTACGAGGGGACACAAGCAACAAATGAAGAAAAGCTCAGGAGTAGCTAGGCTTCGCCAACACACTGTAAAAATAACCAGGGGCGAAACCAGGGGGAAACTAACGGGTTAAACTCCTCCCGCTTCGTCAAGCCACATAGAAAATTTAGCATAAATAAACAAAGATTTGAAAATGCGTTGGAATTGACTAAGTGAGAAGGAATAGAGAAGTTTAATTCTTTCTAATTGCATTAATATAGCTTTTTTTAGATGATAAAAATTATTCTGCAAGATCCTTATCCACGATAAATTTAAAAAACATCAGTTTACTCAACACGCATCTGCATACTCAACACTCAATTCTTATCCACGATAAATTTAAAAAGAATCAGTTACTCAATACGGTGCGTACAATCGTCGACATAAAAATTGAAGTTTTGGCTTTCGTCCTCTCCCTTAGCAAAATCCGGGTTGCGACAAACTTGACATAATTATGCTGAATTGCTGATAGCTATTTATTAAGAGAGAAAAAAGAGCCCAAATTTTACTTCATGAAGCCTGCAGACAGCTTCAGTCATTAAAATCACGTAGAAATCGCTGGAGATTCGTCCTCCAAACCAGTGAAATCATCGTCTTCAAAACCGCATCCGAAAGAAGGTTTTTGTGACGAATCTCCATCGGTTTCAATGTTGGAGGCGAATCTCTCAGGGATTTTCTGTTGGAATATCGGCATGCTCTTGTGGCCCCGGCTCATATTACCAGAGGGGTCAGCGAACTTGATCTTGCTCTCGTCTGACTTATGGCGGTGTCTCGATTTCTTCATGTCACCTTTTTCGTGGTACACCAATTGGCTCGTGTACAAAACACTGCTGTGGTGGCCCGGGAAAGTTAGGGTGCACTTCCGAGTGGCTCTCTTCTCCGAAGGGCACGTTCCCCCATCGTCGTCATCGTTGCTGGAGCTTTCTTCTTCCTCCTCTTCCTCAACTGGAAGAGCTCCCGGAGGACAAGTAATGATGAGCTCCATCTTTTGGTCCTTAATAGGATAATCAGGGGCAGTTGATAACGCGTCCTCCGGATTTCGTTCAAGCGAAACATTCTACAACACCACAAAAATCCCCAATACCATTAAATTACGTGGCATGCAGCATTTTATAATTGCTCAAAGCATTTATCTATGTCGATTAAAGATTTCGATATTATTTTACTATGAAGATCACCACATTATGGAATTGCATACTTAACAATAGGTAGGATGGGATCATCGAAGTCTATGGTGGCTTTTCAAGTCATTTTAAAAGGTCAATGACGAGTAAAATAATCAATTTTCAATTTTTTTGTTTGTTTGTGCAGTACGCACAAGTGCAGCAGTGTGCTGTACCATTGAAAAACAAAATTTGGTCGCAAAAAAATCTATATTCCACATTTTCTTTAGTTGTTCAACTGTGGTGATATTCATATCAGTCTTTATAAAACAATGAATTATAAAACCTACAAATTAATGGTACCAATTATGGTAAATTACAGCATAAAATAACCTTCCCAAACTAGATTTTTCGTAAGAAGTAGCTTTTCAATCTTTCACTATTAATGCACAACTAAGCTTAATGTACAAAATTTATTCGAATTTAAAAACAAAAAATATTGGCAATTATGAAGTAATACTTTACAGTCAAAAACAAGCTACAAAAAAGTCGACCAAAGCGTACAGAAGTACAACAATGATAGCACGAAAACGAAAAATGACTAGTAGCAACGGATATTTGTTTAGACAAAGCGCAGCATTGATATCATTGCTTTTTGTCGAAAAGTCATCGTTTTTTTTTTTTAAATGCAATCTAACAAATTTCGCCAATTTGGACATAGGCTACGTAGCGTACAGTATACACGGCTCGGGAATGCTTAGCTCCTAAGGTCCGCACGTGTCCTTGAAATTGCACAAATTGCTTGCGTCATTAAATAAAAAAATACCAATGTCAAAAACAAAAACTGAGATGAAAAATCACGATAGCTATGAGAAAAACTATAGCAACCAACTGCTTCTACTAAGCACGCCTTTTGGTAGAGTACAGTGATTATTATGTACATTACAACACAGTGCTACGTGGGAAATCACAAAATACTGGTACAAATTATATCAGAACTTAGCCTATCAATGCCAGAAACCAAACCACTAAACCAATTTCTTCCTGCGCTTCTTTCGCTACAGAATAGTTTAGCCTTTCCAGCAATGGGTTGAGCAGAGGTGACTGATGGGTGCCCATCAGCAGTGAGTTGAGTTGAGGTGACCGATGGTGCCCATCCGTAGTGACAACTTTTTGGTAAAGAGCCCTTTCAGAAATGGGCACATTTCTTCTCAGGTTCTGCAGCACATCAATGAGGTTTTGTGGTAGCACATTCCATTGCACTGCAGTCCCGCAAAACCCACTGAATGAGTTCGCATCGGAAGGCAACTTCAGATTACCATTCGAACACTGGACTAATATTAGTGTCAGCTATGAATTCTTAAAAAGTTTTGAAATAAATTCCAGTAATACTGCACAACAAAGCAATTATAATTTCGTAGCACTAATTTTAAAAATCGAAACAGAACGATAATAAGTTGAAAGTAAACATTGTCACATAACTCACATCAACTAAGAAAAACAGTGGCAGTGTACAAGTATTACACCTTTCAGCAGTATTAGCTGCCATATACGTTGCACATCAAGGAAAAACACATAAAGAAAGCAACAAAACTTTTTGATCAAAATATAACTGGAGGTTTCATTTGCAATACAAAATTCCATCTATTAGGTCTGTTTTACAAAACCAATTAATTTTGGTTGTGGTCCATGAAAAAATATATAGAGCAGTAATTTCGGAATACAGTCGACTTTTTTCAGCTAACACTGCTTTGTCAAAACAGAAAAAGACTGAAATTGTCGATGATGATTTTTCAGATTGAAAAAGTAGTCGCGATCACGCTGACAACGAATAATAGGTCAAAACCGGATTATTACTAAAGAATCGTGAATGCGAAGTTCTTAAAAAAAACTAAAGCAAGAAAGAATTCAGTGCACTAACGTTTCGAAATCGTAGAACTATTAAGCCGTTTCCACAACCAGTTCGGAAACGTCCCTTCGTCTATACTAAACCACAAGAGTGGGGAGATCGAGATTGTAAAAACTCGACCTAATATCAACCTAGTAAGAAGTGTAAAAGCAAAAAAGTTACGCTTTGCAAAGAACAAAGCTAACCATTGGCTTTAACGAAATCGTTGAATGACGTTGAACCGCAGGAGCCAGGCTTCAGTCTCCGCTGAGCAGCAGTGTCTTCTTCGGCAACTTCATAGCGAACGACTGCTGCAACCTGCGAAGTAACTACATTTTAGTTCATCCATGCATACGTACGGACAAACCACTCGGCGCCGGTCAACACACACCAACGCAGAGCACCTTCATGGGGTTTTGTTTGCAAGTCTTTTGTCAGGCTGGAAACAAGCAGCGTCTTTTCTAAAGATACGTAGATGCATTGTCTGTTCAACCTGGGAGCCAGCCACCTTTCGATTACTAACCCAGCGCTCAACCAATTGCGCACTTTTTTAACGACTACAAGTAGCGTCTACTGACCGAAGGTATCCAGTCATCATCGATATACACAAAACAAAAAGTTTAAGAGCATTATAAAGAACTTATTTGGCACTATCTCTGCGGTAGCCTTGCCGGTACACAAAAAGATTGATTCTCAGTACGATTTTAGTCAGCTGTAAGTTATGCCAAATTAAACTCACACTAAAAAACGCATGCAATTACATTCGAGATTTCAGCAAAAACTTAATGCAACCATATGCAAGATTACTGGCTCTAATTCGCAATTTGCTTCAACTGCAGAAATTATACAGCCAAATAATTTAAACTATACCAGTACCAATGAGTGTTATTCAGTTAGTCTAATAGTAACGCGTTTATCTCAGAAGCGAAAGGTCTGAAGTTCAAGTCTTCGGCCGGTCAAATCGGGCAGTGCTGCTTAACGCTCGTCATCGCTACGGCATTTGTTCAAAAGCTGTGTTCTCCGAACACAAGAACGCGGAGATAGGCCCCGCTAGGCGCAAACTCGTTACACGCTCAGGCGTAATACTGCAAGTTAGGATGTTTCATAATTTCACCTCTTTTGAAATTAAAAATGCTTGGGGTCTCATCAGATCGGATTTTGGCCACAATGAAGAAAAAAAATTTTTCGCTTACTCGTTGTTTTGAGGGTGTCCCACCCCCCCAAAGTTTGATATTTTTGGTCGCGGAGAAATTTTTTTTTGACAAGTGCGGTATCTCCTTAACAAAACGAGATAGAGAGTAATGTTTAGTATCAAAATTTACAGAATGGTCGACTTCCTATCTGTAGTCAATACATTCTTAGCTCCAACAGAAACGAAGTTATTTACGAAAAACTGTTTTAGCACTCAGTAAAGCTGAAGATAAGATAATATCAAGTCAATACCGACTTGGCATAAAAAGCAAATCAAACTGCAAAACAGTCATATGCAAAAAGAAAAAAACTTAACAGTTTAGAACGAAAACAACAAATGGGACATCTCATTACACCATGCTCTGCATTTATACTGCTCGAGAGGTCCATTTGGGGATGCTTTTTGGCTCCTAAAGGTACGATACGTCAATACGGGGTTTTAAAATGGCTGGAAATTTTGATCCTGCAACAAAGTTTTTTACCTCCCGTGGACGATTAGAGAAACAAAAACAACAAAACGAGTACAGTAACAAAGGCAAAAAACACATCAACCGGAGCTACTGCGTAAGTATGAACGTAGACGAACATCTGTCTGGTTTCTTCATGAATAATTATCTCGAATCTTTTTGCGATGCAACAAATCTTTTAGCTATCCTATTTCTCTTTCATTGCAGCGATTACGATTTTTGATAGATTTCCAAAATTCGACTGAGCCAAACGAGATGCATGGCGCGGTTTTACTGGAAATGGTAAAAAGTCTCTTAGTTTGGCTCGTCTCGTCAAAAGCAAATCTTTAATTGCCACTACTTCAGGCAGCGAAGTAAGAGATGTCAAAACTTTCTTGGTCATTGGTAGATTTTCAGAAGAGACACTTACAACAATATTATGTGGCGAAAGCCAACTCTTTGCATGCTGCAAAACGTATCGGTTCACTCCTTTACACACGTCCGAATAAACTGCTCCAAAAGCTAACAAGAGATCCCTTGGAAACAATGTCACAAAAGGACCCTCACATGCACGTGGCTTAAGGTGTGTCATCAGAAATGAAGGCAAAAATACAGAAAAAATATATGACACAAGCCTTGAGAGTTTTGTCTACAGTAGTAAGATTGGAAGAGTGAAACAAAAGCATCCGCAGATAACCGTTTGCCGCAGTCAACCAACGGGAACGATTAATCTCTTCTTGTTTATACCAGGGCAAACTTTTTGCGATTGGCCGGTATATCCATAAAAAGTTGATAAGACAAAACCAGTAAGCACATCTGGTCGCTTCGAAAGACTGCATTAGCGCTGTTTCTCACACTTTTTTGTTCAGAAAACCAGCAAAGTTTGGTTTGAAGATGTAGCTTAGCAATGGGGGTAATGCGCACATCTGGAGCTTCTCTGTCAATCAAATTCTCCGGAGAACCAATAGTGATAGACTTGATTTTGTTTAAAAGAGCACCTTTTACCAATGTATTTGTACCTTTGCTTTTACCTTCAGCCTCATCACTAACGTGAGGTAGATAAGTTTCATTTATGTGACTTTTTACCCTTTTCAGTAAAACCGCACCATGCATCTCGTTTGGCTCAGTCGAATTTTGGAAATCTATCGAAAATCGTAATCGCTGCAATGAAAGAGAAATAGGCTAGCTAGAAGATTTGTTGCATCGCAAAAAGATTCGAGATAATTCTTCGCGAAGAAACCAGACAGATGTTCGTCTACGTTCATACTTATGTAGTAGCTCCGGTTGATGTGTTTTTTGCCTTTGTTACTGTACTCGTTTTGTTGTTTTTGTTTCTCTAATCGTCCAAGGAAGGTAAAAAACTTTGTTGCAGGCTTAAAATTTCCAGCCATTTTAAAACCCTGTATCGACGTATCGTACCTTTAGAAGCCAAAAAGCATCCCCAAATGGACCTCTCGAGCAGTATAAATGCAGAGCATGGTGTAATGAGATGTCCCATTTGTTGTTTTCGTTCTAAACTGTTAAGTTTTTTTCTTTTTGCATATGACTGTTTTGCAGTTTGATTTGCTTTTTATGCCAAGTCGGTACTGACTTGGTATTATCCTATCTTCAGCTTTACTGAGTGCTAAAACAGTTTTTCGTAAATAACTTCGTTTCTGTTGGAGCTAAGAATGTATTGACTACAGATAGGAAGTCGACCATTCTGTAAATTTTGATAACAAACATTACTCTCTAAATGATTTTGTTAAGGAGATACCGCACTTGTCAAAAAAAATTTCTCCGCGACCAAAAATATCAAACTTTGGGGGGGCGGGACACCCTCAAAACAACGAGTAATCGAAAAAAAAATTTTAAGTTCTTCATTGTGGCCAAAATCCGATCTGATGAGACCCCAAACATTTTTAATTTCAAAAAAGGTGAAATTATGAAACATTTTACTGCGAGTATAATGAAGATTGGATATTTCAAACTACTTTAAAACGAAAATAGAACGTTACCTCACCTCTTTTTTCCTCGAATTTTGTGATGATCTTGATGAGTGACTGAGAATACCTATTAACAAAACAAAGAAAATGTCAACTAAATGGACTGAGCAATGGGCGTGGCGTGTAAAACATGGACAAGAATTGGAATAAACGGTTTATAAATTTTGCATTTTTACATCAGAGTGCTTTCGTAGTTTCGAATTCAAACAACAATATGGCAGCTGTAAAATGAAAATTTTGAGCCCATCAGCATCAAGTCCATGGTTTAGCGACATGGTCTATGTTTTGCGTCGAATTTACATTGCACAATCTGAGCTACGATATAGTACGGAAATCGATGAGCTGGACGATTCTGCTTCGGGATATCAAATCTGTTTGTCGCTAGGTTTTCAAACTTCGCTCTTTCTGAACGGTAAACAACTACAGCCCTACTGGCTGGCATTGCTAAGCTCCGTTTAAGAAAACCTGCGAAAATTTTGAAACCCAAATCTGACTTTTCCTAAATTGTTAAGGATTAGCTCAGCTCTCTCCTAAACCTGCAAAATCGCTAAACTAACCGCACAAAAGATAAAAAATTCCTCTGTTGGTAGAAGCAGCGCTCCATTGTCCTATGATGTAAATATAACAGTAAAATTGTGCTCTTAGCCCAAAAACATACGTAGTTTAAAACGCAAATAAAGAGAACAAGCAATCACCTCTTCGTTCAACCTTTGACAAAATATTTTAGCCCAGCTAGGCTAACCGACGAGAGGTGATACTCCTTAAAACAGCAGTTGTACTAGACTGCGATTTATGTGAATAGAGGCGGTAGACTATTATGACAGACATGTGGTGGGGTGTAACTAGTGGGATGGTTTATTCCTTTTTCAGCTTCGTTTCAAAAAATTTTCGTTACCAAAGGGCGGTTGTCAGAGAGGTTAACTTAAGGTTCCTAATTAAATTCTAGACTCTAGAATTTTTAAAGTTTAAAATTCAAACACTACAGCATAGCAACTTGCAAATTATAAGTAAAAAAAATGTGAAACTACTTTGGCTAATTCCTCTTGCGACTTTCTCCAGCTTTTTGATACCGAATCTTCAGCTGCTTTCTGTCTGATCTTGATCCTTCTCTGTCTTGTCCATGAGCGTAGGGCAGCGGTGGCATAAAGGACTAATACTCCGCTTCGGCGCTTCCGAGTTTTCGCAACTCATTAACAGATGTCGGGAAATATCGGAACGCCTCGCCATTAATCGGATCATATCGGTATCGGTCGCTTTTATAAAAACGGGCAGCGATACGGGCACATAAACAGAACCGCCGTATACGGGAGTGGCAACTATTGGTGGATATGGATCTGTCTGAAACTGACTGGTCTGGGCATGCTGAAAACAACAAAGGACAGAAATAGTTTAAAAGTAAGAAACAATTTTCCATGATACGTACAGGGCCAGTCTACACTGCGTAAAATCGTGAGCGTATATAATGTATTTTTAGTTTATTTTGAACAGAAATTTGGAACATTCGGTGCGCCGCCTTACCAGGTGTACACAGTGCACTGTACGAGCTGATAGTTGGTTAAAACAAACAAAGAATAAGCTCGCACGCTCACGATTTTACGCAGAGTGGAGACCTGGCTTTAAAGGGGTTTTAGGGCGGAATTCTATCGTTGCCCACTGTCAGTGCCCACCCTAAATAGAAAAGCATTAAATAGAGACTCTAAATAGAATTCAAAAGCACTAAAAACCTAATGATTTCAGCTAGAAAAGTTGAAGACCTTTTAAGTTGTCAAGTGATTAGCCACCAGGTTGACTCTGCGATGCGAAGCATCTGAAAGTCTACCCACCCTGAAACGATGGCCAACTTGCTTGACTTCGTAAAATTGAAAATTTTTATATTCATCCTAATTCCTAACCTTTGAAAAGCAACTGGATCTGTAGAATGTTTTCGAACGCTTTGACCAAAAACTACGAGCGAAAAAACAAACCTACATATATTTGCATAGCAAAAGTGCGTTTGGATCAGACGTAAAGCGAATCGCAATGCGTAAACCTGGTCTACACTTGGCATAGATTAGTGAGTGTACATGGCTATTGTCCTTTGTTTATTTAAAAAATAGGCTATACATGGCACCCGGAAGTTGGCAAAAGGCGCGCATCGATGTTTTCGTTAAACTCAACTAAAGATACGTACGAAGGCTCACAACTTGATGCCAATTGTCTACCGGTGCCTTTTTACCCGCAAGGCTGTGAAGAAATCAAATTCTACTACAACATGCAAATGATTGCGCATCAAAGCTCAAATTTAAAAGTGCAAAATGCGTTTTCCGATTAAATACCAGATTAACACTCAACAGGAATTATCTTTTAAAATTAACAATGTGATTTAAAACCAATATTTTCTCTCCAAAACTCACAATTTCGAAATAATTTGCATTGATTTATCGCTCGAGAGTAGTAGTGAATAAAGGGACAGAGTAAATAAGTTTTGCCAGGTTAACGTCAAAAATATTCAAAAACCATCCTCATAAAATTTGAGTTTTCTGCCTATTACCGTTTTGAGATATTGCGGTTGATTTTTTTTCTTGCAAGCCAATCAGTGTTGCCAATAAAAAATCTCACATTAATTAAAATTAAATATCTTAAAGATAATAATACTCGATTTTCATTACTACATTGTCACATTGGCAGCACTGATGTAAGAGGAAAATCTGACTTCGATTAGAAACCGAATATAGTAAAGAAACCAAAGACGTGCAAATCCCAAAATTTAGCAAACATCGATTTTAGATCGGTTTGAAGAAAAAAACATTAACTAGGCTACTACGTCCCTCTAAATTTAACCTTGCACCGTGCTGGTTATTAAAACAGGGTTTGATTTTAGCTGGTAGTATATTCGGTTTACGTAGTTAGGTAAACCATGCTGCTGGCAACAACATATCTCTGTTCGGAATTCGGCTGTTGAAAACCCTGGTTATTTGAGATAAAAAAAAAGATCCGTAACCGAGCTTTCTCACCGAAGGCTTTTGAAGTTTTGTTCAATTACCGTGTGACATCACAAATTATTAATTTCAACACACACACAATAACATAAGGTCAGATACACAACATACCTCTGGCTTGGGTCGATGAGTATCAACTGCTTGAACACCAAGCGGATACATCTCCACCGTGCAGCCGTACGCCACGGGAGTGAGCTTTATCACAGTGTGTAACGGACATTTAAGATAAGGAAGACGTTCTAAAAAGATTTTGATTAAGCTGAATTCGGTGAAATCAACTCTTTATGCACAAGGGAAATCGAGTCTCAAATATGAAAGGGGGACTAAGGAGCAAACAAATGAAAGTACTCTCAAGCTCACTTGTATCCGTGATATAGATCATTTAAAATTCTGAAATATCTACGGTCTACCACATACAAACAGACTTTGGTTATTTTTTCATGCATATATCTGATAACAAAATTCACATCACGGAAAGGTGTGTGATGGCTTATCGTGAGGTAAATTCAATTAAGATATCCGGTTTACAAAACAGCTTTAGCATGAAACTAAATTAGTAATTGAAAAGTTGGCAATGTTCCCACATTAGCTCAACAGTTTGATTAAAGATGGAAGAACGACCTCAGAAACACTGAGGCCGGCGGACAAAAACGTAATTACACGTGGAACAGTTACACACGCGACCTTTTTCGCTTATTAATATCTGAAGTACCATCGTAGTAAACTTCACTTACATAACCCAAATCCAACCCCAACTTCAGGCCAAAGGTGCCGAAAGTGTTTTAGGAACGGGCCACAGTGAAAACGTCTTCAAGTGAGATTTGATGCAAAACCAAGCAGAATATTCGATGAAGACCAAAAGAAAGCAAAACAAAAAAAAAAAAAAAAAGAATTAAAGTCTTCACCGTGTTTCAATGTGTTTTTTGCCGGAATTTCAGGAGGTGCCCAAACAAAATAAGAAAAATTTGATTTGGTTTCTTGCAAAATTTCTCTGCTAGTTCATCACGAAAAAAATTGCGGACCGCAAAATCTTCTTACCACGGGGGTTTAAACAGCCGTGCTTTAGACCTTAACCGAACTTAAAACTTTAAAGTTTTCCAAGCAACTTAACTTCGCTTTTAAACGATAAACGAACAAAGCAGCGTCACTAACCGACCGCGTCTTTAAACAGAGACAGCACAATGTTTTTAAAACTATGAAATTTATTAACCTTTTTACAAAAAAATTAGTACTCTCCGTTTCGTCGTTACTGAGTGACATCATTTGAAACATCACTGATCCTATTCCACAACAAAAATTAACGTCACTACCTGCTGGCCACGTGTGTGATTCGGCAAAGCTCGGAACGTGCATGTCAATTTCTGCTTTAGCAAGCGCCATTGTACGCTTGGCCTATAATTTAGTGGTTTGTTGACCAAAACTATTTGACTAAAACCACAGCCAACTTACTGGTCCGGTGTGGGCTATAATAGGCCTACCGGTAACAAGGTAAGGAGACAACCGGTCAGTAGGAATCTAATGGCATTGGTTGAGTTGCGATTTGCTTCAAAGCAATATTAGGTTTAACTTGATGCCTGCGCAATTTTACCGGTTTTACGTAGCCTATCGGTATCCAATAATGACCTAACGCGCAAAATACTGTATTCACCACTTATGCCGAAACTTATAGTCAAAATATTTTTGTTGCGACATAGATCAAGTTTACACTGTACAATTTGCTTCGTTTTGGTTTCTGCAGAAAACTAACTAAGTAATTTGAAGCAGAAAAATGAGACGATGCGAAGAGCTTTGACAAAACAGGAGCCAAGATGAAACATTTTGTAAACTAAAGTCATTATCAATCTAATTTAAAATTTCAAATATTCTACTTGAATTTAATTATCATAAAGATTGATAATGACTTTAGTTAAAGTCGAAACGTCCCGTAAATAGAATGTTTCATTTTATCTTGGCTCTGTTTTTTTTTTTGGTCAAAGAAGTAACTAGACTTTTTCGACCTTTGCCCAAAACCCTAAACCGATAATTTTTAAGCAAAAACTCTACCCATTCCGAAAAAATGAAACAAATGTGTGATAGCGTGTTGCTTAGAAACTGCACTAACAGCAAAAACTTTTTTCTTTTGGATTAATGTGATTACCCATCAAGCGAATTGCCTACTTAATAATTGCAAACCTAATTTCTCTTTCAACAAATTTTCTACCGTTTAACAATCTTATAGCGGAAGAATTTCAATATATTAAGAAAAAAATTACCTCATTTCTCGGCAAAGGACTATTGTAAGCGGCCAAGACACATAAGTCATACCTGAAGTTTCATTAAGATAGTACGCGAGTATGCATCTCATCACCGCCTGGTGGCAGATTACTAACACGTTTTCGGATCGTTCTAGTTCCTGTAACCGAAAATTCTACTTAACCATACAGATGCACCAGAGATAGAATTTCTTCACACGTATGAGCCAGGCACTTTGCGCTTATACAGCCACACCAACGCAAAACCTTATTGGGTTCTGTTTGCAAGTCTTTCGTCAGGCACGGCCATCACAACGGGTAGACTACGCGGTCTTAATAGGAAATACGCGGTAGTGCCTTCAGCAAGGCACAACGATGCATTGCCAGGTTGGGAATCGAACCGGGGGTCAGCAACCTTTCGATCACCAACCCGGCGCTCAACCAATCAAGTTGCTGTCGTAACAACAACTCTAAATACCGGGAATTGATCAGAAGCGAGCAATAAGGACAACCCATCCACTTTCTAAAGATTACAAACTGTGCATCATAGTGCTACTTACCATTATTACGGGTTCCAATCGAGTTACTAAATCGTAGTAAGACTGAAAAAAACAATTGAAATAAACGCACAAGTATTGGACAATGTGTAATTCTAATTCTACATTAGCGACAAGATTGTTATATGCTGGTGAATTTCCGGCTCTCTCCCTCTTTAAAAGCGAGTTGGCAGTACGGGCTTCACTAACTAACATCGTGAAAAAATGACACCATTGTAGAAGACACATCATCGAACAGCTTCGTATAAAGATATGAAGCAAAATAATGCAAAAATAATAGCAAATTCTACTGGGATAGATTTAGGTTTCCTTAACTCTGAAGGCTGAACGAGAAAGCAGTCTGGTGAGGAAGTTGCAATGCATACATTACAAGCTTTAATGCATATGTTTTTTACTGACTTTTTGTTTACTTTTTTAAATTCAGAAAAAAACTGTCTCGACCAGTGCCAGTCGTTTCAGTAGCAGCAACTTTTTGGCTCTTATCGAAGACTGGCGACCGAGTAGCTACGAAACAGTCGGATTGCCACGCAGCATAATGCCGCCATTGAGATGGTAGTTACTTTCTATTTCAAAATACATTCGAGCCACAAACTTTCGGAAACAGTCAGTCATAATTTGTAAACAACTTATATTGGGTCCATGACAACCGACCGCTAAACTAACTTTATGTTGACGGTCAGTCGGGTTGTGGTCAGCTGACTCCGTTCGACTTGTTTTATTTACCAAAAAATCAATTTTCACCCCAAAAAAGCATCATCAGATGAATCTTGTTCAAATAGAATCGAATTGGGGTGAACGTGAAACTGCTTTCAGTGAGTAAAATACAGTGCACACTGCACAGTACAAACTACAACTGATTTCATATGTGTCCATACTGTCCAATAACTTTGTGGCTACATTATTTTAGCCCTAAATGCAAAGTCGTTGAAGCAATATCACTTCTCTATTGCTGGTGATTTTCAACCATAACATGTTCTCCAACAATTCCTATAAGCAAGACATCACATTTCGCTAGAGGCAGAAGCACATTTTAATGCGGCCGCTTTGGCCCAACTGGCTGATGCCCCACTTCAGATAAATTTACTTCAACACACAAACTAGGAGGGAAATCCTTCATTATCGCCAAGCAGTTACCTCTCCCATAGGATATCTGTAGTGATATTTATCTTGATCTCGCAAGGCAAATTCTTCCGGATATTTGTTTTGAATTTCCGCGTATGTCATCCCCTCACAAACACCCTATACAAAAACAACAAAAGGTGAAGCAACGTTTTCAACTGCGCTGCTTCATAGCGCTAGAATTACGCGTAAATGCAATTTTTGTTTCAATGACGTTTGTGGTTTGATTGATCGATTGATCCATGTTTATTCTCCACTGACGAGGAAGCGACGGTGGCGCTATCCTTTTGGACGAATCCTCACCCGCTTACGAGTTGACCTCTTTCCAAGCTTTCCGATTGACGTTTGACTTCTTCCCACGAAAATTTGCTGCTTGTTCGAAGGCACCAAACAGAGATAATCATTGTAAAGTGTCTTATCCAAGGACAAAACAACGTGACCAGGGTGCGGGTTGAACCCAGATCAAGCGATCGTGGTTGCCGTAAAAACGACGCCTTTACCTCTGTTGTTGTTGTTGTTCTACCGGGCGGCTTTCGAGGGATGGCAGCCTCCTATGTCCAAAGAGGACACAAGAGAATCACCCTTAGCACAGAAGTGCTACTGGCATAGGATAATCCCGGAGGTTGATGGCCATTTCGATCCCTGCACAAAGCAGGGCACTCCCACCACTCGACGGCGACCACCGGTGGTGGGTCTTAAAAGAGTGCAGCCAGATGCACAATAGGGGTTGAAACAACATCGAAAAAAAGCTTCTCATTACTACTAATAGCAATAGTAAGAGTCGACTCGCATCAAGTTACTCCAGCCGATTGAGAAAGTCTTCTGGCACAAGAAATACAAGAAGAAAGAAATCCCAAAAGGCATGGTTCCGAGAAGGCGCCGCAAGCGGGAGGCCTATTCTGCAAGACCCAAAACTCAAGCAGCTCAGCACCGATAGTTGACCATGCCGAGTACCCAATAACCGCCTCTTACGGTTCGCTGGTTGGGAGGCTTCACTATTCTGCCCGGTGAAGCACAGGGATCGCCTTTACCCTCTCGGCCACTCTGTGGACTTAATTTTTGTTCCGACTTAATTATAGCGTTAGAATTAAAAGTATACGTAATTTTTCTTCCAATGAGTGTTCGTGGTTTATGTTTATTTTATGTTTAGAAGTGCTACTCTCAAAATGCAGAACGCAAAGCAAGAGCAAACATTTTTTGTAAGTGTCTGGTATGAATCATTAGTTTTTTGATTAGCACAATTTTTTTTAATTTCTTCAGTTCGGAAATGATTGGAAATAAATTTCTTCAGTTACGCTGTTTTTTTGTTTTTTTTTTAGGGGGGTCAAAACCGACAAAAAATTAAGGTTTTGTTAATTTTTGCATGCAAATGCAAAAACATACTATTAGTGACGAATATGACCTCCAAAATTTCGAAGCAACACAAAAATATTTCGCATGTTGAGTTCAGACACTCGATTCAACCTCAATCCAGTCATCCAGCTTCGGAGGCAAACTCCACATTATACTCGTCCTACACAAAATTCTATCGCCATTGAAACATTTTAAACAACGATGTACTTACAGCACTAATCTCATTGAGAGCTTTCCATTTTTCGATGGCAATGGAAAGGTGCTTCGCAGTTTCGCCAGTTCGTTTCAACTCGCTCGTCCACACTTTCAGATCAGAGATGTTCTGATCTTCAATAAACTCAGCCAGTCGAACAGAAAACTGAAAAGCAAAAAAACGATCATCCTAATTTTGCTTCTCATTTCAAATTACCAGAGTAAGTCCAGTGGACACTTAGCCTGGTGCCATCCGCTCCCTTCAACCATGTTTCTTTTACAGTAGGTTGTGGTGGCCTTTTTAAGAGAAAAAAATCAAGATCCTCGTCTGGTTAAGTCAAAAAAGCGCCGGCCTGTGTTCAATGAATTGAACATATTAATAAAAATCGACTGAAGGTGGATTCACAAAATATCCATTTTTGTCTGCTTTTGTGCGTTTTTCCTTCTCCATGAAAACGTATGTTCTTTTTCGTCCGCATTTTAATTCGTCCATATCCGTACTAACCAGACTGTTATATACTAGACAAAAGTTTTCCGACAAAAACAAATTTTGTAAAGTGGAACACTACAGCCCTAGTTTGAAATGAAGTTCTCATCGTTCATACACAAAATTTTTGAACTAACTTTTTGTCAATGTGTAACAGCCTACCTAGTGCGGATATGAACTAATAAAATGCGGCCGAAAAAGGGCATACTTTTCATGAAGAAGTGAAAACGCAAAAAAATGGACGAAAACCAGATACCATGTGTATTCACATTAATGGATGTACTTTGTACTGCTCTTGAACAGATAGATGGTGAAGTAAAAACGAAACCCACAAAGACTTGAAAGTTCGATGCTGAAACGCAACGTCAGACCAAAGTCTAAAAACTAAAAAAAATACTAAATAAGGATTTTACGAAAGGCTAAAATCAAAATGCAGAATAGTATGAATTCCTTTCAATGATGTAATAATGAGTAATAATCCGTCTTGACATTTTGATTAAAAACTTAGCTTAATATACAAAAAAATTATAAAAATCTCATTGTATATTTGAAGTAGCGTTATTTACGTAGCTACTGAGAAAAATTTACACAAAAGTTATAAAAATCTCACAGTATATTTGAAGTAGCTCTATTTACGTAGCTTGTAAGACGCAGCCAGGGTTTTTGATTGGAGGGGAGCATTTTAGGCGCGCAACCACGACTGTGATAAAAAAATAAAAACGACAAAATGTTTGTCCAAAAAACAGTTTATCTCGTTGTCGTGCTGAGCAAACTAGTGCATCTTAATCGTATCACAGCTGGAGGTTCGCACACTAGGCGATTTTTCGTACAAAAATAACTATTTTTCGTTATTTCAATCATACTTTGTGAGTTTTTAGAGCTCTTCGAAAGAACGTGTAAAGAGTCGGATGCCGTTTAAATGAATCAAATTGCCCAGCACCTTCAGCCCTCTCCTTTACCTACACGTCAAGTCCAAGACACGTTTAAACGCTTGCATTTACAGATTAAATTGTCTAAGTGATGTGGATAAAAGGAAGAAAGCTAAAGCCCCCTATTTGCGTCAGTGGTTATTTTACATTCAGTTTATACATCATGAACAAACAAAATTTACCAATTCTAAAGTAGTTGTTTTGTTTGCTGTCGAGAAAGATACAAAAATATGTAGGTTACTATCACTGTTATCAACAATCATATAAAATAAAATGCATGATGCATATACATGAAAAACACGAAGTGTGCTCTCTTCGTCACAAGACCTCTGGTTCGTTCAAAAAAACGCAAGCTTAACAAACCTCAAAGTCAAACGTGAACTTCATTCGTCGGACAATAGGCTCTAATAAGGAGTCTACGGTCGGACTGATCAGTAACTATAAATTTATCTATCACACATTCTAACTCAGATTGTGGCAAGTTGAAATTCTGTTTAACAATAAAATTGTGGCAATCTGAGGCTGCGTTAAGACATAACGGTTTTCGCGATCACGAGCGAAACTTCAGCCATGTCTAAACGAATTTTCACATGACCGTTTTTCCCTTTCCAGCCGGCAGTGAAATGTATATCTATTGACATTGGATTTTTTAGTTCAATTGCTTACCGTTTATCTGAAAAAAAAAAAAAAACGTTCAAGAAAAATTGAGATTTAACCGCTGAAGTGGTCGAGGTCTGTTACTGAAACAGAAGGTAGACTCGATCGATTCCCGGTCAAATCAAACCAAAAACTAAACACATTTGTATTCACAACTTCTCTGCTTGACTTTCAGCTTTTAAAAGGAACAGATCAAAGGATGGTAGCACAGGTAGGCACGTGGCAGCTTGACTCGAAAACCAAAAGATCAATTTGCTATCTCCTGGCCAAAGCAACTTGGAAAATAAACATTTAATTAACAATTGACATACCTTCTTTCCATTTTCAGAAAGAGACCCGTCTCCACCAATTCGACCTTTCAGGTTGAAATCGCTTTCACCGTGCTGCACACAAAAAGGCTGTTTAGTGGTTCGCGCAAAGGGTATGCAATTACCGAAGCAAGTCAGCTAATCTTAACAAACCAACAGCCAACATTTGACATTAGTAAGCGCAACTCTGAAATGTGTCGATGACGTAAAATTTTTTCCGTTGAAAAAAGAGACGCACCCCACCTTCTTACTCCTTTGCATGAAATCAAAAAAGGACCGTGTGAAATGTCAACGAGTTCATTAAGACAAAAATCCATTCGTGACTTTTTTAGTTGTAGTGAATAAATGCATATGCTTAATCATGTTCTATCTTCTTTAAATAAAAACCAATTTCGTTTTCAAATATTGCATACTTACACGAACGAGGTAGCAATTAAAAATGCCACACCAATTGCTACAACCAGAATGCTTTAAGTCAAAATTCGCTAACACGACCGCTTGATAACGGTCCCGTAGGTAGTCAGGTAAGCGGGGTTCCACTGTATTTAGTTCAAAACGTTGCAAACAAAAATTAATTTTTAAACTGTTTTACGTAACTAATACCAACGATTATCAACCTTCTTTTTTGGGCTAATACTGTCCATCTACTCCGCCACAGCAATTAGTGGTAATCTAAAATATTCAAGTTTTCGCATTCACTCACGCGACAAAGATAAATAGATCTGGGGGTGACGTGGATGTTCATGAGGTAGTAGACAATCCTGCTCTGTATGTGATCGGCGACTCTGTTGACGTGGAAACGCCGTCCTACGTCAATTACTTTGATATAGGATAGCAGTCTGCAAAAACAACAAAAACGTATTTCTCGGCTCTCCAAAATTTGTTAGCTTAATTCACTCATACAATGACACAACCATCGAAACGGTGTGCGCGCAAAAACGGCGCTGGCTCGACTTGAAATGCTTGGCTGTTCTTCGACAACTTTTTTGTAAAAAACTAAAAAAGTAAACTCAATTAAAACCTGAAATGTAGAACAACTTTAACAATTCGCGTTGCTATATTTTTAGTATAAATTAGTTCGATATGAAACAATTCGTTAATTTGATTGAAGCTTTTGTTAACAATTGGATGAATTCATTCGATATACAGTAGTTTTTTCCGGGGTGCCACCCGGACCGATCCCTTTCGAATGCGGGGACGAATAAGGAGTTTGAGGAGGATCTCGACAAAATCATAGAAAGCAGAACTACCAAAGTTGTTCGGGTTTTAACAAGGGATGCGGAAGCGCCAGTTCTTGAATCCCTTCCACTTCTACCACTTGATGACGTAATTTTTGCTTTGAATTCTTCATCTTTAATTTGTTAGACAAAAATTTTTTTCCAGATATATCATACTTAAACGGTTTTTGTTTCATCATCTTAAAAACACAATATGGTTTGTCACCGCAAAGAAGTGAGCATACGCGTACCCAGGAATTTGGATTAGGAGTGGCTCAAAATCGGAACACCCAATCACATGGTCATATTCTAAAATAACGAGCGATAAATAAATCAATGAATAAATCGATGTATGATTGGTAAAGATGTATGTTTTGGAGATTTTTATCATTGAGCGATTACTCATTCGAGTCTAGGAACGAATTTCCAAGCGCTCGGGATGATAATGTTCTAATGGCATCTGATGTAAAGTGTAATTCTTTTACTTGGATTTAATTAGTTAGCCCAGGGGCGGAGCCTCAACAGTCGCAGCCTTTTTTAAACAATTCGTTTTTCATGAGAGGCGCTGCTCCGAATATCTGCGCAGCAAAGCATTTAAATTTTTTAAGACTGCAAAATAACAAATCTGCGATAATTTTGTGGTTCCAAATACTATGAATATAATCCTTACTAGAATTAAATATATGTCATATAAATACTATGAATATAATATAAAATATAACATAAACAAATACTATAACATAATAATATAACATAAACAAATACTATGAATATAATCCTTACATGTATTCCGCGTTATATAGGATCATGTTTAAAATTCTATAATATTATACAGTACTTTGTTCCAGAGGTGATCAACAACCGGAGCCGGAGCAGGAGCCGGACCCGGAGTTGTAATTACATAAAAAAACCGGACCAGGAGCCGGATCCGGAGTCTGTTTGTTTCGGTTGTCATTTTTTGTCAGAGTAAAAAAATTCCCATCACGATAGACTAGCGACGCTGGACACAACCCAGCCCTAGTTGCGCTAGTAGCTGGTTACCTACCGGTACTGTTGGCTTGGAGACAGCATTGAAATGACCGAATGCGGATTTTTGAATCTATTTCATTACGATGTTTCAGCGGTACGCTACCAGTAGCCTACACATACTAGTACAACAGGGCACTAGGGCAGGCGCAGTACCTACACTGTCACTGGCACAGGCAGGCAGAGGCAGTCAGGCACACAGGCAGCAGACTGCAGGGCAGGCTTCATGAAGGCCAGGGTTGGTTCAATAGGCGTTCGTTTTTGCGGTTCAGCTTCAGCATTTAGGTTACATCCATTAAAGTCAGATACAGCAGGGGCTCTGGGCTTATCAACATTCAGGCCAGTCTAGCCCACTAAGAATCTTTGGTTCAGGATTTATGGATTGTTTTAGGCCTATATATATCACTGTTGCTTAGTAGTCTACTAGTACCGGTATTTAATAACATTGGCCTGTATGTTTAGGTGCATCCAAACATGGCCTTAAGCTTAAGTAGCAGCACTATATCCAAGTTTTTAAAAGAAGGAAAAGTGTTCCTGGAAAATGAGTCAGGGACAGGGTCTAACAAAAAGAGCAGTGTTTGGACCGATTTTTCATCTGTTGATTTTTCCAAAGAATACACAAGTGCTCCACTACAGTATACTGGTTACGTGCTCTGTTGTTTTTGTAAAAATCCCTTGAAACACAACAGATCGACTAGTGGTACAACACACTTGCGTGACCATCTGACCCATTGTTCCGAAAATCCAGTCAACCAACATTCCCAAAAGGTTACTACATCAAGGCCCATAACAGCCTTTTTTAAATCAACCCAAAAGCTGTCACAGTTGGATAAAAAGAAGCTGCTAGATGCATCCGTAACTTTTATTGCAAAGGACATTAGGCCTTTCAAAGCAATAGAAGATCATGGATTTAAAAATATGGCCAAATGTTTGGTCCAACTTGGTGCCAAGTATGGAAATTTTGATGTAAATGAAGCTTTGCCATCTAGACACACTGTAAAACGCCATGCTGTGCAACAGGCAGATGTAAAACAGAACCAGATAATTGATCATTTGCAATCGGCAATCAAAGCAAATGGATATGTTGGATTAACCACTGACATGTGGACTGACTACAATAGTCAGTCATATTTATCTTTAACACTTCATTTTGTTGTGGACGGTGTATTGCATCACTGTGTGGTAGCAGTAAACCATTACGTGAGTGACACAAAAAGTGGAAAAATATCCAAGATGCAATCGTGAAGTTTTTTGAGGAAAGACAGGTTACTTTGGATGTATTGACAAAGCATACTATTTTTGTAACTGACAATGGAAGTAACATGGTTCTAGCACTAAATGGTTTTAAGCGAATTCCTTGCGCATGCCATCTTCTGGCAACTGTGTTGGTACACACTTTGCAAGTCAAATCTTTGAGCAAGTCATGCTTTCCTTTAGATGTTGATGATCCTTCGCTACAGTTGGTCAATGAAAATAAGAGCAACATTTCTGCTGTTAAATCCATTACCACATACTTCAAGCAGTCTGGTCTTAATAAGAAGCTCAAAAAATCCTTGAAGCAAAGTAATGAAACAAGATGGAACACAGTTTTGTACATGCTGAAATCTTACGTTGAAAACAAAGATGATGTGGAAATGATTTTGAACTTGAGAAGGCAAGGCCACATGTTATTAGATGTAGACATGCTTGTTATATCAGACCTGATCAAGTTTTTGGAACCTTTTGAGGAAGCTACAAAACCCTTAGAAGGTGATCTATTGCCAACATTGCACAAAGTATATCTTTGCTTTTCTCAATTGAAACGAACTATGGCAAAAGTGGCAACAGATTCAAACGTGCTTGCATTTTTGAAGGAAAGAGGATTGCAGTGTTTGCAAGAAAAGTTTACGATTTCAGATTTTCATTTGCTGGCTTTGTTTGTTAATCCAAAGTTTAAGTCCTTGAGATCGCCAGATCTATCCAATGATGACCGAAAACGAGTCCATGATTTGGCAAGGTCATTAATGTCTGAAATTGTCTCGTCTCCGTCAGTTGGCAGTGTTGATGAGGAACATTCTTATGGACAACCAAGCAAAAAGTTCAAGGCAGCTGCTTAGGAAGATGAATTTTTTGATTGGCAGTGTGACACTGAAGTTGCCCAAAAAGAAGATGAAGTTACGGAATATCTTGCCATGGTTTTCTCAAACCAGAGTGTGCTAAATGAATGTGTCAAAGAAAATGAATTTAACATTTTGCAATTTTGGAATAACCCCACCATCAAATCGCAATTTCCGACATTAAGTCACATGGCTCTTGGGATTTTGAGTGTTCCAGCATCAAGTGCAGCAAGCGAAAGAGCTTTTAGCACAAGTGGCAACATATTAGAAGTGAAGCGTAGAAGCCTCTCTGCTACTGCAGTCAGTAGTTTAATGGTGCTGCATAGTACCAGCCAAGGCGCTATGAAAAACTTACTAGAGTAGTTTCACTTCGCGTTATTTTGGTTAAAAACAGCAAAGCCTTAGTTAAAATTCTAAAATTCTTAAACGTTTCGGACTTATCTAAGTCCATCATCAGTAATTAAACTTAAAATCTTATTCAAATTATTCAAATAGAAATTCTATTTGAATAAGATTTTAAGTTTAATTACTGATGATGGACCTAGATAAGTCCGAAACGTTTAAGAATTTTAGAATTTTAACTAAGGCTTTGCTGTTTTTAACCAAATTCTGCATTTTCATGTTCACTTTATTTTCAGTGTTTTATTGTGCAGTAACTTAGATTTTTTCAGTATTGAGCAATCATAGTGTTGTGTGGAGGTAGATCTTCAAGTAGATGTAAATACTGATAGTGCTCAGCAGATATATATCAGCCAAATAAATGAAGTTTTGTCTGCAGTTGTCTCACCATGTACAGTACCCAGTATGCGATGGTGATATTAGAGCAAGATGTCATAATAGCATAAACATTAATCTGCTGTTTTTAAGCAAGCCTATCAGTCTTGCCTGTATTTTTAGCTTTTTCGTTTTCACTGCTTAGTGATTCGTTTTGTTTTTCAGATTTTAGTTACATTAGTCTTGTTGAATTTGATGCTGAGCTGCGCTAGAATATAAGGGTAAAATCAACAAAAAGCCGCTGCACTTCCGTTGCACGACCGGAAAAGTTTGCTATTGACTGGCGCTGCCAAACCCCAACTGTAAAACGGTTCTCTAAGGAGAGCAACGGCTGATTCCATACGATACCGGAATATAATTCTATTGTAACTTCAATTTATATATTCAACAATCAAGTTGAAGTAAGCAAAGCAAGGCAGTTAAGTGAGGTGATTTAAATGATCATGATATAAATAATAGCCTAAGCTTTTAAGCAAGCTTCTTCATTTCCTACATTTATCATGGCTTCAATAGAATATGGTTGCATATGTTCAGTTCAGAGGTCTAATGATAACTCTTGAGGAATACAATGTACCTATAAAATGCAAGCTCTGGTTATTCATAAGAATGTTGTTAAATCATAGACTTCAATAAATTGAAGTTATCTTAACCAAAAGTCTGTGGTCCACGTAAATTAGAATGTTGAATTTCGTCCCATACAGTGAAAAAAAAACTTGCAGTTAAACAGGAGTTCAAACAGGAGTCGGAGTTTAACATTTGCGCTAAAACAGGAGCAGGAGCAGGATCAGGAGTCAATGTTTTCGGAGCAGGAGTGGATTCGGAGTCAAAAATTTTAGACTCCGATCACCTCTGCTTTGTTCAAGAGACATTATGATGTTCTAACGAAAACGCACGCGTATCTTCCGTTTACTTTTTCAAGAATAATATATTGTCACAGTGAGTTAATATTCTGCGTAAAAATGGATCAACTCTAAAAACTTGGATAAAACCAGGGAATAACGGTAGAAATATAACATAAATCTTAAGTTTAGAAACCATATCAGCCTGGCTCCTAGATCTAAACGTGGAACAAATATACTTCATCTAAAAGGCATCCTCAGTGCCTATTTATAAACAAGGCATTGAGGGTGCCTCTTAGGTGAAATATAATTGCTGCGCGCTTATATCTAGTGTACCAGACTGATACGGTTTTTAAACCTAGAATTTATTTTTGTCACAGTGAGAAAAATCAAATGCTGAAAAATCAGAGAATGCTGCAATATAAATACAATATGACAGAGATTTTTTAAAAAATGGACCAAGCCTGCAAATTTTTTTGAGAAAATCCACCTTAGGTCTAAAATAGTGAATTTTCAAACACTTTTCCATTTGAAAACGAGTTGGTTAGGCTGCATGGTTCATCTTTGAATTGATAGGGGTGGGAGATGGTCCCGGGTTTAGTGAACCACAAACGTTAGAGATTGCTTTGCATAGGCTGGTTTATTGAACAACAAAGCTTTGTCATGTATTTTACGATAAATTGCATCACATTCATGTTTTTGACTTTTGATACGCAAGGCCAAAGTGGAAGCGGTACCTTCTACCGCTTCCCCCTTCCGCTTCCACAAAATTTGCCGCTTTCGCATCCCTACTTACAACTGTCGGCAGCATGGCCGGAAGGGTAAAAAAAGGCTTCGTTTTTACGGCAACCCTAATCGCATAATCTGGGTTCAACCCGCACCCTGGTCACGTTGTTGCGACCTTGGATAAGACGCTTTACATGATAAAATCTGCTTGGTGGCTTCGAACAAGCAGCAAATTCAGTGGGAAGAAGTCAAACGTCAACCGGGAAGCTTGGGAATACGGTTAAGTCCTAAACGGGTAAGGACAATTCGTGCAAAATAAAAGCGCCATCGTTGCTTCGTCGTGAGTGGATAAGTATGGATCAATCAATCAATCAATCAGTTGATACTCAGGTTTGCTTCTCGCCGCAAAGCATTGGCATGCGAGAAACAAGCGCTGCAACTTTTTTCAGCTAAAGCGTTGAGTGGAAATGAAGAGGCGATACTTGGGTCGTTGTGACGTAACATTATCATTATGAACTGACATAAAACCAATCTTTAACGAGCAACAAGGAGAAATGCCTTCTTTAATTGGGGACGGATCAGCAACGTATATTTGCAAACATAGTTCGGGTATTCAATTGCAAATTCTCAGAAGTGGAAATCACCAAGTACACAGCAAATATTTATTTAGTACCGAATTTTTTTACTATCTACAGGAAAACATGAGCCGATAGTGAGTCGAGGAATTGGTGTAGTGAAAGCTGATAATGGACCGCATTGTCAGTTTCAAAAAAAATTACTGCACTCGTTTTCGTTGTCACTACCCGTTATAACGTCGTTATCGATAAGGTGCGTTTAACTTTGGTCAGAGCCTGGCATGGCAATAGCTGACCGGTCAATGCCGTAAAAGTGAAAAATTCCCTAAGAACGGCGACAATCAAAAAGCTTTTAAGTTTGCGACGTTCTTTTGTGTTATATAACCTTTTGATTGGCATGCCCTCATAATATACCAAATGGTGGTCGAGTGGATGAAGCATCTGCAACTGAAAAGATTAACCCGGGGCGGATTCCCAGTCGGGTCAAACCAAAAACTATACAAATTGATATTTACAGCTTCCCGGCTTGACGTTCAGCATTTAAAAGAGACAGTGTGACGCCTCCACCGTGTGTGGTAGACAGGTGGCAGTTTGACTGAAGACCAAAAAAATCCCTTCGCTGTTCCCAGATCAAGGCAACTTAGGTAATAAAGATACAACTCAACAGTTACAAAACCACACTTACTCGTCTCTATCAGGGTCGATCGTTTCGTATGTGCCCTTGTAGTGCTCGATCCTCTTGTGGAAGTCTCTCATGGCAAGATCGGGTTCGACATCCCGGTAATCGGGACCATGTATCTTCACTTCGGCCACATTCTGTTCGACAACCGACGGATCATCGCATATTGACTCAATAAAAAACACCTGAAAATCATCGCTTGAAAATGTTGAATTTACAAGATTGCAATCGAAGTGCACCAGCCAGTAAGTCGGGTGGTAACGCGTTCGTCCTTAAAGCGGGAAGTCTGAGGTTCAAATCTCGGGCTGGTCAAATCGGACACAGTGTCACCAACGGCTCGATACCTCTGCGACATTTCTACAAAAAATGCCTTGTTGACCGTGCGCAATGACGCGGAGATAGGCCCCGCCAACTTGATACACTTCCCGGCATTACGCAGCGAGTGTGATGAAGATTGATTTTTCTTTTGACTTTGCTATCAAAACGTTAAATTTACAGACATTGTGATTATCGCCGCATTTAATTTACATTTTGAAAAATGTAGAGCCACGAAATTAAGAATCTAATTGAGAGCTAGTCAGGGTTAGATTCTCACCTAAACCACACTTAGCGAAAATATCAATTTAATCGAAAATATTTTTATTAACTTACTCGAAAACAATTTTCTTCGGCAAAATCTAAGATCCAATTTCTTCGTTCCCGTGTTGTATTTGTTGCGTCATAAACCTAAACGTAACGAGATTATTTTTCCGTGCTTTGTCGGGGACGAATTCGATGAAATCCCCTTAAAATGTGGTCGTCCATGATACTGCGTGATGACCGGTTATACCCGGAGGAACCAACCAGCAGTATTTTCATGCATATGTTGCGTGCGTTGTACAAATTTTTTGTTGCATCATGCTACGAAAATAGCAGGTTAATTTTTACTTAACCAAAACATTTCTTCAATAAACGTTTTAACTGGCGTGAATTTTCTTACTTATTTGTTTATGGATTTCGTTTGCATATGGTGGATAAATAATTAATATTCAAATCAGATTCACACAACTTTTAGACTTTAGCTAAACGTTTGTTTATTATATTATGTAAGTTGTTGACACAGACGCACGCAGATTTCCACTTAGCATAAACAATAAAAAACAAACAAACGCAACGTTTAGATTTAGTAGTCGTGTGAACGCGCTTTTATCTTCTTTACCCAATCACCTATTTTCCTGATATTGAGCAAAATAATGAACCAACTTCATTCGAAGCGTTACAAATCGTTAAACTGATTAGTAAAATTAAGTAATATTAAGCCCAAATGAACTTTGATTCAAGGACCTATTTTCGAAATTGTAGAAAAATGTTCTTTGGTTTGCACAAACTGCATATAAATCGCTTTAAATGGAAAAACCACAGCCCATTTACTTGAAATTCATGTAATGCGAACGTTTTACGCCTTTGCGATTATCAACGCTCGAAAAAACGCCACAGCCAGCTGAGCAAAGTACAAGGGCACTTAGATTAAGATCATTTACCTTCTGAAAAATCAACTAATAATACCAATCAATAAATGAGGCAAAAATCGCGTTAAGCAATGAAGTACGAAACCAAATATCCCTTACCGCAATCATTCCTTCTCCGTTCAACCATTTCGCTACATCATGTAATGCGTCAGTTGCGCAAGATCTAAAACAGTAACACTGCATCATTGCATTTTCCATTTAACTAGCCATAATTATAATTAATCATTTACGGACCCCCTTCAAGCAGCAGGAAAAATAACACTGGATGAACTCCGCAGAAAGTCGCGATAAACGTCGTTTTACGTTTGGACTACTTTTGAGAATTGCAATTACGGTTGTTGGGGGGGGGGGGGGGGGGTTAAATTGCCTTGCGTCACACCGGCCACGTCACGACGGCATCAAACTGGCTTTAGATATCTAGAAAGTGAGCTACAATCATTTGTTTCAATCTGACATCACGTCCTGCAATGGTTGGAAGCATCTTTTTGCGAACCAAATCAACTGAAGGCCGCCAACACTAAGGTGAAGGTTAGTGCGTGGTCAGTTGTCGTCGAGGACCCTCTTTTGCGGTTACAATCAAATTTGAGTAGACATCTTACGACTGGAAATTATGCTAAACATGTTGCAGCCACCGCAATCACAATACATACAAATTTTTATGCAATATGTTATTGTCAAATATCGTAGGTTCACGAAGCAAAGCCAGGGCATAGCAAAGAGATCTTGCGGGCCCCGTCGCCCTCTCGCGATGGAGGTTTAACACATTCCACTCAAAAATACATCCTGAGCAAAAGTTCTAGTAGCAAACGTTCTGTAACCACATTAGCAAAAAGATTGATCTCACTTTCGGATCCTCATCGCCTCGTCATTGTCAGCTCGGAAAAAATCATGGGACTTGAATTGAACTGCATCTCTCCTGTACTGACCGACATTGAACACTAAAAAGTAGCGTCAAAAAGATGAAGCTTAAAAGGCTCCGCAATGGTAATATCATGTCACTGAAAGCTCACCTATATAATATCAACAAAAAGCCATCATGGTACATTTTTAGTCCAGGAGATGCAAAAAAAATCGTTCGTGGTCAAAGTGCGACTAGGTAGCCCTGCAATCTGAAGCTTTTTTAATTTCATTAACAAAATCTACCTCGTTCACCAACAAACTGTCTTTTCGATCAGTTGAAGGAAACATTTTTAGGAATTCAGAAAAGGCTTCAATCACTATAGTAGTACAGTTTCAATTCAGGAAAGGTTACTTCATTCATATAAAAACCATTCAGTATAGATTCACATTAATCAGAAAAGGTTTTAATCACTATTTAATTACAACAGCAGTAGAGTACAATAACATACGTACATCACTGGTCACAACACAGAATATGATAACTTTAATATCGCTAATCGCCTTGCTAAAGTGGCCTCTAGTTGAGTCTCTTAATAATTACGTAAATGTGAAAAGCAGCAAGGTGTAATCAAAATCAATGGCTGGAACTCAATCGACTTTGATAGAAGAGACAATGGGTTTAACTTAAGACATTCATTTCATAACATAAAAGTTGCGTATGTACGAGAGGAATCAAAGCACAGATTTTTTTTTGCGACGTAGTACATCATGGACATGAATGTTTAGCAATTAAACTAACCAGCAATTACACCCTGGCGGCTGCGGGAAGATCCGGATAAACCCTTGCGGCTGCAGGGAAATGCGGCAAACCCTGGCAGTTTGAAACCTCATGATCAAAAACGCGCAATCACGGCCAAGCAGTCTCGCAGTCTGTGACTGAAGAGAAAAACAGAACGGAACTGGCCAGTTGGTTGAGCAATATCGCGTTCGTTTCTGGAGCGGAAGGTCTGAGCTTTAAATCTCAGGCCGGTCAAAAATCGGACACAGTGTTGCGAACGGCTCGCCACCGCAGCAACAGTTCTTCCAAAGGACCTGTGTTGTCCGGAAGCAAAGACGTGGAGATGGGCCCCACAAACTCGTTACACCTTTCGGCGTAATACAGAGCGTATAATGAAAGATTTTATCTGAAAACCAGGACAAAAAAGCCGGAAAATATTGAAAAAAGGCCAAAAACGCTTTCATTAACTTTTCGATTTTCAAAAACTCAAAACATAGCATTTTATGCAGTGCAAGTGCAATGCCAAGCAAAGCTTGCATCAAAGATGTATTGTCCCAAAGTATAGATTTCTTTTCCACTAATCCGTTTATCATCATCGGTTACCACCGAACAACAAACAACACAAAATTCAAAACTCGTACAACAGCAAAATCAATCTGTACAGGGTGAAATGGTGAATGATTCAACCAAGTCGAACAAACGCGAACCGACTTCCGGACCAAACTTTTAGGGGTCCACGACAACTGACCGCGACAAACTGACCGCGGACAACGCCGATTGGCTGAAAAAGGCGATCCTAAATATATTTTTACTATTCCCAGAGCCATCTTGCCCAAACCCTCACTTTGTGACGAAATCACTGCGACGAAATCAGTAACGAAATCGTCGCTTCGCGGTCAGTTTGTTCGCGGTCAGTTTGTCGCAGTCAGTTGACTTGGCTCGACTTTTATACGCGGCCGATTAGGCACCTAGCGCATAATTTCGAAGAGTATCTTTTTTACTCCAATTTGCGAACTCTCAGGCTGGCATCGCTGCCTGAACCTCAACTCGAATGCACGGTTCTGAAAAAAAGAATAAAAGAACGCAGCGCGAATCGAACACGAGCGCGAGGCTAGCCGAGCGCGCGCTTCAACCACTACACCACAGAAGCGTCAAGGTGTTGTATTTAATTCGAATTAATGAGAAAAAAAGTAATAGATTGTAAATATAAGGTTACACATCGTTAAAATGCCGCAGGAACTACAAGGAGCCAGAGCCAGCTTTTAAACTTTTTTAAAAAATTTTCCGTGCCACTTGCCCTAACTCTATAGGTTACTGAACATTCTTGGAAAACTCATTTCTACCGCAGACCAAAGATCAAAATTTAGGAATTGATGTTTTTTCTCAATTAGGGTTGATATACATTATTGCGACGTTTAAAAATCAATTTTTTTGAATTCTAAGTCGCTTTTATCCAGTTTGAAAGAACTGTTGCTTTTTACAGAGAGAGGATACATAAAATACAGCTTATTTCACCGCATCAGCATTTCAAAAAAAAATTTAGCCGCATTAAAACGGTTTTCCATCTGCACTCACAGTGGATATTCGGATGGCACTCACCAATAGCCCTATCTAAAATGGAGGGAGGCATAAATGCACCCCTCTCGCATTTTTTGTGGTAAATCCTTTCCAAAAAAACAGTTTTTTTCTTCAAACTAGTTTGACTTTGAATCAAATTTATTCAAACTTAACTCTTGAAAATTTAAAGTAGCGAAGACAAGGGGAATTTTTCCAATTCAGAGGTCTGCCAAGTCACTTTATGAAATCTGAGCATTTTTCGGCAAATAGTTAACTTAAATGACGACATAAGACGTTTTTGTGACAAAGCTATTTGACTTGGGTATTTAATCATTCAGCATCAAAGACAAACTTTTATACAAAACTTAAACCGCACAAGACCTTATTTTTCAAAAATATGATTCTGACGTCTCTATGTTGACGTCATCAACTCAAAACCTTTTTTTTCTAAAAAAGCTTGCTGAATACCAACCCGAATGCCAAATTAGGTGTTCCAATGACTTTTGGTTTATAAGAGTTAGATAAGAGGCATTTCCTCCCTCGCCCCTTCGTGTGGAATGCGTTGGTCAAATAGCCGGTGGAAAACAGGGCTGACGTAGTGATCAGCTTCCAATGCTCACCTCGTGTGTTGATTCCAACCCAGTTGAAATATCGAGTTAGTTTTTTTGAAATGTACGTCTTCCCTCGCGCAGGTAAACCGACCATGACAACAATCGTGGGTGCATTGCTCAGCTTCGGTCCCAAACCTGTGAAAAAATCTTCAATTCAAACGCGGTACAAACATTACAGCTTTGTCTTTGACTCGACGATTGAAATTAAAAGTCGGTTTGAGACTGGCTACGAAAGTTTAGGCTAAAAAGCTTGAAGTCTTTTACGCTCAGAAGCTGCACAGCTTTTGGTGTAGAAATACAGACAAAGGTTTTCAAAATAGATACACCAAGTTAACAAGAGCAAAGTGATCGAGTAGGTGAAATCTGCAGCATATTGTAATTGTAATTGCATTTTAATGACCAAGATTCCTTGGCCAGGAGACAGTGAAGACAAATTTCGGTCTTCAAATCAAATATGTAAATTGAGTTTCGAGCAAAGGCAGATGCCACTTGTTTGGAACTGCAGCTTCTTCTTTACGTACTACTTTTTAACATGGCAGGATAGAACAAAAGCTACATACAACACGGTCAGCGATGCTAAAGAACACAGTGGAAAACGCAAGATACTTTAAGCATTTGCCATATTTGTAAGTGAACAATACAAGCATCAAGTACCGCGCATACCATTAACAACTCAACTGCTAACTGGTAATTCCCAAACGCTTTTGGTTATTGGAACGACCGACCCTCGCGTCGCGTGTTCCTCTGATTTTACTCGGCCATTTTCCAACTAACGAGTGCGAAATTTCAGACTTTTGCTTATAACTAGAGAACGGTTGGGTCTAGCAACATGAAATTTGGACAGCAGTTTGAGATTAATGAGTTGTATGTTTGTACCAAATTGAGGCAATAGGTCACGTGACTTTGGAAAACCGCCCCGCAAGTTTGGCGTAAAAAGCGGTCTCGGTCAAAAACGGCTGAAGTACGGCAAAAAATATTTCATAGGGTAGTATGTCTCAAGATACCCTTTTATCCCAACCAACCCACTTTTGGCCGCGATGAGGTATATTTCTTTTTTTTTTCCTTTTTTTTTCTTCCTAATTTTTCTTCCTAATTTTTGGAAAACCGAAAACCGCCCCGCAAGTTTGGCGTAAAAAGCGGTCTCGGTCAAAAACGGCTGAAGTACGGCAAAAAATATTTCATAGGGTAGTATGTCTCAAGATACCCTTTCATCCCAACCAACCCACTTTTGGCCGCGATGAGGTATATTTCTTTTTTTTTTTTTTTTTTTTCTTCCTAATTTTTCTTCCTAATTTTTGTACGCTCTTCTTCTCCTAAACCACGAAACATCGAAATCTAATTTTTGTGTAAAGTTGTTGAGGTGCAAATGCAATTTTTTCTCCCGAAATTTTTTGGGGCAACTCCATCGGGAACCCCCCAAATTAGGGCCCCAAAAAATCAATTTTTTGAACGGCTCAAGCTAGAGTTCTACTTTTTTTTTTGATATCATTAGATATTTAACTGACAAATATTTTGCCATAGTTTGGGGGTGCCACCCCCCCGGGAACCCCCCTAAATGGACCCCCCAAAAATCAATTTTTTGAATGGCTCAAGCTAGAGTTCTACTTTTTTTTTTATATCAGTAGATATTCAACAGACAATTATTTTGACATAGTTTGGGGGTGCCACCCCCCAGGGACCCCCCAAAATCAAGTTTTGAACGGCTCAAGCTAGGGTGTCAGTGTTTTATGATATCAGGAGATATTTAACTGACAAATATTTTGACTCTACTTTTCTGGAGGTTCCATAATTAGATATTTTTGAATAATTGCTGATTTTACGTTAGACAAAAAGCACTTTTGAGCGTCATAGCATTAGCTATGCGTCGGTCGTTCACTGGGTTTGCTAGCAAACTCCCATCTAGTTTAGTACTCAAGAAGCTTGCAAAGCATTGTTTCTTTATTTGACAGTATTAAGGTCACAAAACAACAAATTCATCAACAAATAGCCGTCTCATCCTAAGTCCAAAGCGCACGCTACTAAACTATACTTGTTGACAGAGCAACACTGCATACAAGTACAAGACAAAGATCACTGCAAAAGATATATGCTTATCTGAACAAAGAGCACCAGTGATTCAATTGCAGTATTATCAAATCGCAAACAAACATTATCATTACGAAATTACCGACATTTACCTCCAGTTTTTGCCCAAAAGTAAGATTTTCCACAGTTTCTAAAAGTTAATTTTACCGAATTGTTAAGTTTTTTGAACTTACCTAAATTGTGGCTGAAAGTTGTTCTAGAAAGCGTGCCGTTCATACTTCAAATAAACAAAATAAATAAACCGAAAAAAAAAGAGTGCTGAAATTTTTTCTAATAAACCGAAAAAAAGAGTGCTGAAATTTTTTCTAAAACCTGAAACACCTGCAACTAATATACACGTTGAGAAAACAGAATTTTTCATTGTCTGAGTGAACAAAAAAATAAGTTTGAAAATGTATGAGGTTACTGCAAAAAAGAAATTGATGATGATAATTTGATAGCAATCATTGACAATTCAGTCATACACATCACCATACTATCATACATAGGTGGGCACAAGTCCGTTAATCGTTAATCCGTTAATAACGAAGCTAACTTTTTCATTAACTCGTTAATCCGTTAAAAAGTTTTTTCAAGTTAACGGACTAAATTAACTTCTGTTAAGTTCTGTTAACTTTCGCTAAGGTTTTTATCGTTAATTTCTTGCACCATTCATTCATCGTACCAGTACAAACCAGTTTGCACTGGTAACACTTGTTGCGTATTAGTACGAGTTTTTTTGGAAAGCAAAGAAAGGAGCTCTTTTTTGTGTTAAATAATAAGCTTCAGCCTCACAGGTCTTAATTATCGCTGTTCCCAATTTCCAAAGATTTTCCGATCGCAGCTTCGTTTGTGCATTTGAAGGTATTTTTATCTTGAAATCATATTAGACTGTAAAATGTAACTTCCAAAACACAAAAAGACCACCATAGCAATAAATATTGATATTACCTTACAACTAGGTCAACAGCGCCAATACGTGTCCTAGAAGCGAGTGAATAAAAAGAAATGTAAATTACACGCCAAACTGTTAACGAATTAACGGACTTTTTTTAACTTCTGTTAATTAAAGCTGAAAATAACGGATTAACGTTAACGGACGTGTGAAATTTGTTAACGGACTAGTGGTTAACGAAGCTAACGTTTTGCATTAACTTGCCCACCTATGCTATCATACAATCCTAACAAACTGCTTCCATAATTGAATAAGGTTCACTGAAGTTATCGTTGCTATTTCAGATACACCTGAAGAGGGCCAATTGTAGTGCCGAAAACGTTCGCTTACTGATTTTCTTTTAAACGTAAATAATGCAAATACATATCACAAGTCTAAAAATGCACCAAATCTTAAGGTTGCTGTATATTGCTACTCATAGATGGGCACAAGTCCGTTAATCGTTAATCCGTTAATAACGAAGCTAACTTTTTCATTAACTCGTTAATCCGTTAAAAAGTTTTTTCATGTTAACGGACTAAATTAACTTCCGTTAAGTGCTGTTAACGGACTAAATTAACTTCCGTTAAGTTCTGTTTACTTCCGTTAAGGTTTTTATCGTTAATATCATGCAGCTTCGTTGTGCATTTGAACTTGTTTTTATCTTGAAATTAGATTAGACTGCAAAATGTAACTTTCAAAACACAAAAAGACCACCATAGCAATAAATATTTCCTTACAATCAGCTTAACAGCGTCAATACGTGTTCTAGAAGCGAGTGAATAAAACGAAATGTAAGTTGCACGCAAAATGTTAACGGATTAACGGACTTTATTAACTTCCGTTAATTAAAGCTGAAAATAACGGATTAACGTTAACGGAGGTATGAAGTTTGTTAACGGATTAGTGGTTAACGAAGCTAACGTTTTGCATTAACTTGCCCATCTATGTTGCTACTACTTTCGCAACCATTTTTTTGTATTTCTTCTACTGCTATCAAACATAAAACAATTTTAGTCTACACTGCTAAAAACCTGCCGCTCTAAAACTACTTCTCATGTTTCAAATTTTGGCAGAATAAACTTCTTTGTTGCAAAACTGCAACTAGTGCAACTGCTTACTTAGTTAATGAACGGCCTTTTTCTCAAAATATCGTATAATGAACCTTGATCACGCTAAGCTGTCAATTACAAATTCAGTTAAGCCTGGAGGCAGTATCAGTACCAGAGCGCAACTGAATCAATCAATCTCCTTCTGAGTTGCATTTTCTATTCTAAGTGCCGGAACGTCGATACGAGGCCTGAAATGTCGTTTTTCTTTCAATCATCGGCCTATTCAAGTGTCAAATGCGTATCGATCGCGCGCTCGTGTGTGTCCTTCCTACAAAAGCGTTATTGCGTAACATTATCGTCGACTGACGCTAGTGTCCGAATGTAACCCCAAAGGGTACAAAAGGTCGATTACTTTCGAAAATTAAACGGCATGTTCGGTACAATTACTTGACCTTTCCATCAAGTTTAATTGCTGTTTTTAATGCTGTTTTAAGAGCTCAGTTTACGACAGCCAACGGCCTCCATAAAAGCGTATGCTCACATTCAAAATGCTACTGGAATTTTTTGCATTTAAAATGTCAAATTGACAGGGTTATTAGATTATGTAAAAAAAAACAAAAAACGCAGTAATGTAAAAAAAGATTACCGCATGTTTCTCAGATGAAGCGGTGAAATTACCCGAATACTGTAACCTCGCCCGTGTACTTTCCGCTAAGATCGATCCTCACTCACACAATGACTTTGCATTACCTTGATAATGTTACTGCGTAAAAATGGTTTGCTTTCTCATTAAATCCACGAAAAAACGTGTGATCAACCTTTTGGCTCATGCTGCAGACAACTGCGCTCAAATTCAGGCAATAATTTCTAGTCAGCAACTACGCCACGCGAGCCATTTTAATTTTTTATGGAATTTGATTGGTCATTAGCGAAAAAAGCTCGAAAACCTTAAACACGAAAAAAAGTCTTTGAAAACCTCCCAACTATAGTTATTAACTGACGAGTTGAAGATTTTTATCCTGAGTTGTCTAGCAGATTGAAAGTATAAAAGCCGCCACATAATAAGCATTTTCAAAAGCGCCCAACATTTCAATGGTCTTTCGATACAAGACTTTAAGTCATGCAGATTTTCTGTAGAGTCGTCTACAAATTTGTAAGATCATAAACAGCCACCAGTTTTTAACAAAAACCAAAAAATACCACATCTATAAGCCAAAAAAACATATTGCTGCAATGTTTTCAGCGCTGCGCTACATTTTCTAAAACTTTTTCACTTCAACAACTACTAAGAAATTCTTCGGTAGCTAGTAATTACGTTTCATTCTGTCCTTTTCTAGTGATGAAAAAATGAATAGGCTATAGCGCAGCTTTCGCATTTTCAACACACCAGCAAAAATGTAAACAGGAAATGCGTAGAAGCTGATTTGCATAGCTACTGTTATTAAGTACGCACAGATTATATAGACAATGACAGAGAATTCACAACTAAGTTTTATCAACGCAGTTTAATGATGTACGTCTGCAACTACATTATGTTAATATAGATATGTTTCTTTTTAGTCTAGTTCTAGACGTGTTGTAACCACAAATTTTACACAAAATTTATTGGTTATGACGACGAGAATGAAAATCAACGCAGAAGTTCACTCAGTTTCATTACGACAAGCCAAGAGGACGGGCGCAGAAAATTTTTTTCTCACCTCAAGAATTTTCAGATGAGTATACAAGTTTTTTCTTTTTTTCAAAAACAAGTAAACTGAGAAGGAACACAAGTGACAAGACAATATTTTTCAATCAAAAAAATATTATTGCCAGCGTTCATGAATCATATCTACTATTGAACTTTGAAGCAAATGAAATCATCAAACGAAGAATCGTTCCAAGGTGATTTTTAACATTTACTTGTGCAAATCATCACAAAAAAATCTCAACATCGTTTACGGCAGATGACAAAATCTCGACAAAAGCAACTTTTTTGCATCACAAAACTAATCAAATATTGGATGAAATCATGGATGCAAAAAAAAGTTTAGCATTAATATTACATCATCATCACCCTATTAGTTCCATTGCAGAAAGGCCACGTTTCCAAAATAGGGTCCACGACAATTGACCGCAACAAACTGACCGCGAACCAACTGACCGCAAACAAACTGACCGCGAGCAACGCCGATTGGCTGAGAAGGGCGATCTTAAATATATTTTTACCATCCCCAGAGCCATCTTGCCCAAACCCTTACTGTGTGACGAAATCACTGCGACGAAATGAGTGACCAAATCAATGTAACGAAACCATTGGTTCGCGGTCAGTTGACTTGGCTCGTCCAAAATAAGACTTTGAAATTAATTTCTTTCAAGCATGACCAGGCGATAGTTCAATGATCAACCAACATCCCAAAAGAGGGCCAATGCATGTTGTAAACGTTGCAAACATTAAACATAAACTTACAATAACTTTCGAATTTTGGTTTCCGGAATATTTTTCTTGTCGTCAAGACGTCAAGTAAAAAAATTGTCAGCCACTCCCACGCACTGTATACAGCAAAAATTAGTTTTAAATCTCAAACGAAAAAAATACGTTCACACAGTGGCACACCCAGGGGGGGTTTCGGGGGTCGAACCCCCTCCCCTTTTGAAACTCAAACAGCAGGAAAATTTTGTTGATATAACGCAGTTTGTTTAGCTGTGTTTACTTTGAACTAAATAATCACTTAAGTTGTTGCTAATCACTTAAGATGTTGTTTTAGGGCCATATTAATCCTGCACCAAGCAGAGTTGTAAACGAGCCGACTAGTTCAGGCCCGAACCCGAAAACATAAGCTCGAACCCGAAAACTAATTTGAAGCCCAAATCATGCCCGAAAAAACCCGAAAGTTAAGTTAGGTCTGAAAAATCTAGCAATGTTGCCAAGTTATTTTGATTATATTTTTGTGCACCTAAGATAAAAAAGCACGTCTCAGGCCCGAATTAAGCCCGAAATTTTTATTAACTTTAGGCCCGAACCCGACCCGAAAAGCCCGGCCCGACTTACAACTCTGGCACCAAGAGAACGATATTTACCTAGCAATTGAGATCTTAGGATTTGTTTCACCTACTGACAAAAACATTGCGAAACTATGTGTGTTTGATAAATCCATAGACAATGAATCATCGACATATCGTCGCTCCTATGCTATAGTCGCGTATCTCCATTTTTGCTCATTTTCAGTTTTTTATATGAGATGAAAGCCTGTTTCATAAGCTTCATTTTGGTCTGGTTTGTGTATCATAATTCAAAGTACTAGTGAAGTTTTTGCAATCGACGCAGATTCACGTATCGATTTTAGTAAAAATTTTTCTGTGCTATAGTCGTGTATCTTCAGATACTTGAGTACAGCAGAGGAAAAAAAAGTTTTCGCTTTAAGTTACTATGCTATAGTCAGGTATCCGCAAGGTTTTTAACTATAATAACGCATATTTACCCAAAGTTTCTGCAAATAACAATTTAGATTGATCATGCTAAAACTAATGACATATCAAAATTGAACAAAATTGAATCATCAAGATTGACTTTTTGTCTGGTAGTGACAAAAAGATGAAATAGACGAAAGCAATTATATATCAAAATTTAAGCTGAGCTCATCTGTAAATTTTAGTTGATGCCCAGTCGACATCAATTATCATTTTTACAAAATTAATAACGTAAAGGTTTGCACTTCTTTAATCAAAAAGCAATGCCCTGGATAGCGCTCTTTTAATCAATGCCGAATAGCGCTAAACCTGAGGTGGTATAAAAGAGCAAGATGGTTTTTGAAGTATATTTAAGGTTTATAATACTGACTAAATAAGAACAACTTGTCAAAATTTATAACAAAAAATAATCCCGAATCTTAGCAACGTCAAACAGTCTATTCATTTTCATTAATGTCTTTTCATCATTATTATCTTGACGCAGGAAAGTTTCAACCACGGACTTCTAAATATTAGCATCTGGACTGGAAACAAAAAAAAACAGCAGCGCGTCGGCGGACAAGTTGAAGCCTGCGCAGCAGTGCGTCTGCGCATCTGAGCCGCTATCGCATGTAAACAAGCAGCGACTTTTCACTTTAGAATTCTTAATTCTTTGTACTCCAGACATAAGCACATTACTGTATACTAGAGGCAATAAGAGTGCAATGTTAGTTATGCTTTATTTGAGTGGTCTGTAAGTAGGTAGTTTTGTTATTAACAGTGTAATAGTCTACATCAGAAATCATTAGTTTTAGTAAGCTGTTAAGACAAGGCGATTTGCTGTTGGTTGGCTGAAGTAAAAACTGTAATTTTAGGTATAGTATCAATCAAATAAGTTTGTACACTAAAACAGCTTCGGCTAATGGATGAAAAAGCACATTGTGTAAAATGAAAGACAATAACATTAATTAGTTAAAGTTTTGGTGAAATTACGCCAATACAAGCAAACATTATCACTACCGGCACTAACGTAATATTTAGCAAAACCTATAATAACGCTGTAGAAGCAATAGAAGAAAGATTGTATAACGTAGGTTATTGGATTAAAAAATGTATCCTAGATTAAATCATTTTTCCCAGAGCGACATTGTAGTAAATAACTAAAAAATGAATGTGCAATTTTCTGATTAGACATTACAGTAACCGGCCATTTGATCGAGCGGTAACACGTTCGTCTATGAAGCTGTAGGTCTGAGGTTCAAATCGGACACAAGTTGCCGATGGCTTGCCACCGCTGCAACATTTCTTTGAGAGGAGCTGTGTTCCCAGGACGCTATGACGCAGACATGAGCCCCGCTAACTCGCTGCACGCTTCAGCGTAGTAGAGTGAGTACAATGAAAGATTTGATTCGAGAGGTTACAGTATAGGCCATCACTGGGTGAAGGTAGTCAAAACTCGGTATTGGCTAGGGGAACAAGCTAAGAAAGCACAGCTAGTTTTGTGTGTCTGGTTTGCATGGGTAACATCAGCCCATTTTCGCTCGTCTGAGAAGTTAGAGTTCTGAAATTTTTTTGAGTTTTAAGCTCATCAAACGATCGAGTTCTAGTTAAAGAGTTTGCAGCCTGAGCGTGGCTATATACGAAGCTAAGAATGTATTGTTTGGCTTTGCACAGTATGTTATCTTAGCGACAATAGTTGTGAAAACCAACAATGTGTGCGCCATCTAAAAGTCTTCATGTTGCATCGTCATCAATAACATTTATATTACGCAAAAATTCCCAAACTGTAAAAAATTTATAAAAAAAATCTAATTCACTAAGTCAAAGGGAACATAAATTAGCACAATGTAGCATTCAAACGTATTAAATTATACATCTGAGCCGTTGTGCAACTTCTCCAATTAGTGACATTTCTTCATTGATATAAGCTACATCTTTTATATTTATATAAATAATTGATTGGTGGTACAGAATTTAACTATAGCTTTAAATTAAACCGAATTCATCTTTTTCATCATTAAAAAGATGAATCCGGTTTTATTTAAAGCTATAGTTAAATTCTTTTATATTTCTACACGTGTAATCATGTTATTACACATTATGTTTGATTTCGATTCTTGTCGGATGTTGGTAGGATTCAATCTAGATAAATGATGGACCTCCTGAAGGGGAAATCTTGTACATGATTTCGGCTACAATCGTTTTGTTATATTGTAGAACCTTTGCTTAATAATCATACAGGGGCTGACTAATCAATGGTCGATGGCTAAATAGTACCGTGCATAGTAATTCATGATTTTGCTACTTCTTAAGTTAGCCTTAGCTTACTGTTACAACATACGTTCAAAGAGCATAGGTCATTTACAAAACTTGATGTACTGTTATCATCTTGTTGTGTGTTTTTGATATTCTGGAAAAGATTTTAGTAGTACACGTATTACTGTTCCTTGTTTGTTACAACTTGTAAATAGTTCTTAAAAATCCTGTAAACACTTTGTGTAGTGCTTATACAGGTGAAGCAGCCATGGTACAATTCTGTTAGCTGGATTGTATTTAATTGTTAGTTAGGGTTACCATACGTCTTCTTTTTTGGAGAACATGTCCTCCTTTTTAATGAAACATAACTTGTCCTCCGAGGAGGTTAAAAAATGCCCAAATGTCCTCCTTTTCGGCATTTTGAACTGATGAAACATGTCCACTCACGCAGCCTTTTAGTGTATAAATATATCATCAGTTAGATCATTAAAAGTAGGCCTATAAATCACGCACGCACTATAGCTTACGTCTTACCATGTTCCTCTAAGACAGTCGAGGGTGTTTATGACGTAAGTTTGGGTAGAAAAACGGACTAAATCTGAGTGAAGACCTTTTTCTTTTGGTCTTCATTATTCTCAAATTTTCTGCCCCCCCGTCCTTTTCGAAAATCCTGCTTACGCTAGTGGTAATAACACTTTGACCTATAGCTAAAATGATTGTTGCTTTAGTTTGTCTTTTGCCGTATAGGCGATGCAGAACAACTAGCTGTTAATAAATTTCATTGAAAAGGTGCCCTCCTTTTTGGTGATGAACATATGGTAACCCTATAGTTACTTAGTTAGTGAGCATGTTAAAACGTATATCGTTTTTGTTGCTTCTACCTTTTCCTCAATCTTTTGCTAGTTTTTGTGTTGTTGCTTTGTGTTTTGGCGGTCGTGGAATAAAATACAAAACTAAAAAAAATACATATATATTTCATGCAACATACATATATTCCGTAATTATGTAGCCGATATGTGACCAAATGTATTCCGATGAAAAGTTTTCATTGTGATAACAAACATATATGAAGCTTCTGCAAACGCATAAACAAAACAAAAATGATAGGTTTCAAAACCATACAATTGCAAAGATTAAGGAAAAAAATATTGCCCATTCCAAGTTCTGCGCTAGCCTCCCTGAAACTTTCGATCTGGCTACGAGCCTGATTAGCAAGCTTTTTTATGTTACAGGAATTTAGGGTCTAAATCTAACATGATTTTAAAGTTTATGTTCTAGTTAATTTCAGTTTTATTAATTGTGGTCAATAATTGTTCAGCTCTCAACTACAGGTCTGGTTATTCTGGTGAAACAAAAGATCCCAATATCACTGATATACTTACTACTGATTTGTCGCCCACTGAATTGCGACTTGCTTGCTGCTGAAATGTCGATATTCAGTTTTTCTATGTTACTAAAAGACTAAATTAATGATTTGCTGGTATTACTCTCAATATAGTGATATAGCAATTGCTGTTAAATTTTTTGTGGTACAGTATTTATTTTTTATGTTTTTATGCTGATTAATGTGCTTGAAAAGTTACTTTTGAGAATACATAGTTCTATTCTGAGTATCAGTTACATCATGTTTATGAATGGTTATTGTACTTAGAAGCATTTTATTCCTGTGGGCCCTTAATCACACTGGGTAAAAGTTGTTAAATGATTAAAAGGTCGAGTTGAATTGTAAATTGCTATTCGCGTTGAATATCAATTTCTAGGTCCTTGCGTTTGCTAATTAAAATTGAGGTACCGAGTGTTATCTTTATGATTCGCTAAAATTTTCGTTTGTATATCAACGAGCGATATTTTTAATTTTACATTTACCAAAGTCAATAAAAATGTTTTAAAGTTCCAAATTTGTGATTATATCGTGTGGTCCCTATCTTTTCAGTATGATTTCGGAATTATTATATCAGTTGCCAGTAAAACTACTTCTTAGGCCTCAACTTGTTTGCGCCGCGATTTTCGTTTCCAGTCCAGATGCTAATATTTAGAAGTCCGTGCTTGAACCATTGGAAAATGCACTAATTGGTTCAAATCATATTGTTTCTCGTGCGTTTGAAATTACGCTAACGATAGTTAACCAATAAGATTTTCAGCGATAAAATCATTTTTACAGAGGTAAATAGGAAAGCACAATTTGGAATTTCCAACGTAAACGAATTAGATTTGCATTGTTAAGCACGATTATTATCCTGCAGGGGGAAGCAGAGGAACTAAAAATATTATTGTTGCCAAAAAACATTCACATCTGCTTAAAAGATTCTAATTGGTGCAAAATAACCAATCAGAGGCAGCGACGTTAAATAGTGAATGTAAAATGATTTGATAGGTTGCTTTTGCGATAAAGTGATCCTCGAAAAGTATAAAAGGCAAGTCAATTTTGAATGATCTTTCTACAAAAAATTATTATGCATTCTAGAAGAGCAAAAATTTTCTTAGAACTTTCTAAGAAGCAAACTCTTGGCCACGGTTTGCGGAGTTCTGCTCTTCTACAGTTAACTTTTGCACAGCTTTCACCCCAAGTGGCCGTCGAAAATGCAGACAATTTTAGTGATGTATTTATGGATGATGAAAAAAGAGATCCTAATTGGACCGGCAACAGCGACATACCAAATCCATTTGAGTCAAGCGATGAGGAGGAAAGCAATGAAGCGGTTGAAAAACAACAAATTGCGTACGACCAGGAAGTGATTGGTGAAAGAAGTAAGAAAGTGAATGTCGAGGTCGAGAAACAACAAGAGGAGGAAAGTGCGACGGTTGCAGAACACGAAACAATGGTTCTCCCTCGAAAATCCAACCCTATCTTGTGGGAGCGAAACGTCAGAAAATTAAAACGCTTGAAGGGAGATGAATACATTAATTGCACGGGAAGAACTATTCAAAGTAAACGTGTGCAACTTGGACCTTGCATTCAAAAGAGTAACCACAAATCTTGCCTTTCTTTTTCAGAAAATTAAAGAAAATTGCTTTTTGACAACTTTTATCAACTTGGCAGCAATGAAGAACAACGTTCTTTTATCGCTTCCAGTGTCAAAGCCGAAAGCATAGAGCTTTCAAGAACCAAAAATCGACATGCTCGGCGTCGCTTCACTGATAAATATTCTTTTTCAGTTAATGGCCAGCGTATAAAAGTTTGCAAAGAATTTTTTAGAGCAACTTTTAAATGTAACCGACGCTTTAATTCGATCTAGCTTGCATGCTTGCATGTCAAAAGGTGTTCAGCGATCAGACCGACGGAGCCAGCATCAAAAAGGAAATAAACTACTCAAAGCAAGATTGCATTTTGTGGAAGAGCATATTGCAAGTTTTCCGGCTAAAGAGTCACATTACTGCCGCAAATCGTCCAAAAAACGTTACCTAGATCAAAATTTAAACATCAGTACGATGTATACTTTATACGTTAAAAAATGTGTAGATCTAGGTATGTTGCCAGTTAAATACAAAGTATACCGAAAAATATTTGCGCAGTTTGACATTGGATTTTTTCAGCCAAAAAAAGACCAATGCTCAACATGTACAAAATACCAACAAACGAATGCAGAAGAAAAGGAGACATTTCAACATGAATTCGATGATCATCTAAAAAGAAAAGTTCTTGCTTGGAGTCATAAAGATACTGATAAGTTTGCTAGCAAAAACAATTCGAAAGTTTTGTCTTTCAATTTTGATTTGCAAGCAGTTTTATCAACACCGAAAAGTGATGCAGGCCAAATTTTTTATAAACGGAAGCTATCTGTTTATTATCTTTGCTTTTTTCACCTAAGTGACAACAAAGGATTTTGTAACTTCTGGGATGAAAGTCAAGTAAATCGAGGTGCAAATGAAATATCTACTTGTGTTTACAACCATTTGATGGAATGCACTGATATTGATGAAGAACGAATGATGTCCGATGGATGTGGGGGACAACAACAAAATGCCATTTTTGCTACCATGTGTGTTGAGGCTGTAACAAAACATCTTTCCATTCAGCAAATTGATCACAAGTTTTTCGAAACTGGTCACAGCCAAATGGAATGCGACTCTATGAATTCCGTAATTGAAAAAGCAACTAAAAAAGCTGCAATTTACGTGCCATCAGAATGGGTTACAGCAGCAAAGTTGACGCGGAAAAACCCTGAGCCTTATCATGTCAAAAGACTCTCGTTTTCGGATTTTCTTAATTTCACGGTGGGAAGACAACAAAGATTTCCACGTAATATAAAAGATTGCGATGGAAAACTTGTCAAATGGAAAAACGTACTACGGCCACGATACAATAAAACTAATCCGGACTGTATATTTTTTAAATAGATCTCAAAGAACCAACAAATTTTCTTGGCGCCCAGGGAAAGATGCAACGAAGAAATTCCAGTTCCATCATCAGTTCAGCGTATAGCAACCAGCTTCAAATATGCTGCAAAAAAGCAGCAGATCTTCTATCCCTTTGCCAAACTTCGGTCATCCCAAAGTCATACCACAACTTCTACAAAACTTTGAAATCCGGGCAAACGACAGAAGCTGCAATTGTCGAAGAGACGGACTAAGAACTTATACTTTCTAATTTTAAGTGCTGTTGATGTTATTGCTTTTGATTTGTTATTGTTATTTGTTCGTGTTTTTGCTGTTTTTAGTTCGTTTAAGTTTAATGATAAATGCTATTCTAGCATGGTTCGAAATTCGAATGCCAATCTATAATTTGCAGTTTCATGGACGACATATCTTCTTATTAGCATTTTCGTTTAAATAATTCCATAGTTGATAAATTGAGCTCGGAAAAGCCATTTCTATTTTTCCTGTTAATGAATAACTTCATAATTTTTATTTATAAGCTGAAGTAACTGTTTTTCAATATTTTTTTTTTATCCAAATGATAAATCAATGCTTTTAAATCAAGGCTTAATATTGATAATTTGACTACATTATTGACTACAATGCAAAACAATATTACTTTTTATTATGTTTTACAGTGAGTCGTTCGTTGAAAAGCTAGTTTACAACTGCAAATGGTAGTAATCTAGAAAAAAATTGTGAAAATTCAATCGCGCAATTTTCGCGTATCTCCTCTTTAGAGGAAATTTTTCGATTATTTAAATTTTTTTCCTGTGCTATAGTCACGATCTCTACAAAAAATCCCCTAAATGTCAACCCAAAAGATTTTGCTCGGGATTGGTAAAAAACACATTGCCATCCAACCCTTTTACATTCATGCAAGTAATTGTAACAGATTACAAACAAATTTTCGATTAACTTTAAAAAATCGCTAAAACATAAAAACGCCAATATCTCACAACTGCTAAAATGGAGATACGTGACTACTGACTATAGCGCAGGAACGACGATATATCCATAGACAATGAATAATCGACATAATATGTCGATTATTCATTACCAGATCATAAACTTCTGAGAAGAACAGAGCTTGACATTAAAGAAACAGACGGCCATTTAGTGAAAAAAAAACAACTTTGTGTAAAGAAACAAACTACTAAGCTTTTGTGTAAAAAAAAAACAAAACTATTAAGCCAAACGCACTTTTGCAAAAAAAAACAACAACAAACAAATCCGCTGTTTCAAGATGAAACCCGCAACAAAATTACAATCAAACGTCGAAATTTTTATCAGCAAACGTATTTAGAAATTTAAAAACAGCTTTCAATAGCGAAGGAGCTATTATTTCCAAATAATTTTTTCCATATTTTTGCCTCAACTTAAATGTATTTTAGGTAATTTTTGCTGCATCATACATCATAATAACAACCAATTGTTTATTTCAATGTAATCAACCTTTATATAAGCCTATACCATCTCATTTTAGCTTTTCTTCATTCCAGCGTAAATTTGTGAAGAGACCAGGACAAAAACCTTTAATCTAAAACAGCCTTTTTCAAGGCTACCCATCTCTCAAGAGTGGAAATGATAGCTCCGACGCTATTAAAAGCTATTTGGAAATTCTGTACCACCAGCAAATTTTTGAATTTAAAAACGTATTCACTTAAACGATTCAAGCCAAAAATGCGATCTTTAAGCATTTAAACGTATTTTGGACTTGACCAATAGGTACGCAGGGGCTGATTGGACTGAGCAACAACAAATTCTTTCAAACTCTTCCAAATCTTAGTAATTCAGCATTTTTTCTAATTGCTCTAAAAACGTTCAAAATGTCTTCCAAATGGCGTTAAAATGGCTGTTCGAAAAAAAAAAATTGCAAGAATTGCCCAGCGGCCGGGCCTCCGTCCCCAGGCCCCCATATATGTCATCATGTTCAAAATTTCAAAAGCGTTCAATATGTCATCCAAATGGCGTTAAAATCGCAGTTTTTTTTTCAAAATAAAATGCTAGAATTGCCCAGCAGCTGGGGGCCTCCATACATGTCATTTTGTTCAAAATGTCAAAAACGTCCGAAATGTCATCCAAATGGCGTTGAAATCGCTGTTGTTTTTTTTCGAAACAAAAAAATTGCAACAAATTGCCCAGCGCTGAAGGCTTCGCCCCCAGGCCCCCCATAGTGGTAACTTGTTCTCTCGCACACAATCTTCACAATCAACAACTTTCAAAATCATTATTACAGAGTTTTTGAATTAACAAATGTAATAAAATGCAACTATTACCGCGAAACCTGTTTGACTATAATACCGTGCATTTTCATTAATGGTTAAAATAAATTAACTAAAATTGGGTCTGTTTGCTTTTTAAAAAATTGAACCCCCCTCTTTTACAAATTTGTGGGCGCGCCCCTGCCTTGGCACAATTTCGAAAGTCCTGCCTTTAGCGGTATTTTGAACGTAGCATAGCGAAAGACTAGCATTGTGCAAATAAAGGTTAATTTTCTGTAACAAGGATTGACAATAAAATTATTATCAACGTTTCGGACCCATAGCTGACTGCTTTTGACCGCATCTAAATAAACAGAGCTGATCTATATCGAAAAATCGAAAAAATTTTGATAAATCGAAAAATCCTGATAGTTTGAAAAGTACAAAGATATAGTATTTCATAACTCTACTTTTCACTTTACAATCTAATAACTATATTCAGTGTTCTAAAAGGAAAAATGTTTTTATCAAAATACAGTAAATATCACTTTCATAGCTCCGCGGGTGATTCTAAATGCTGTTGCTTTGGTTCATGGTAACTAACTAGTACTACTGTATTTATACTTAAAAACTTAACGAAACGCTTTTCAGTCTCTGTATTTTTACTTTTTCCAACAAGCATCTAGCATTGAAAGCTTTAACGGCTATCTCTATATCTAAAAACTGAAACGCTGCATTCAAATCAACTAAAAATGAAAGGTTGGTAGAAATCCAGCTTCTGCTGTCTCAATGGAATGCAATCTAACCCCATCAGTAAGTTCCCCCAGCTTCAAAATTCTTCTACAGTAAAACTTATCAAGGATAGGCCAACAAACTGATAAATTCGAAACTGATGTGCAAATTGGCAAATCACCAAAAATTTGAGAATTCGGAACCACTTACCGGTACCAATCGATTGCTGTATTCAAATCATTTCACACCACTTCGAAATCTTTGATATTCTTACACGATAACTGTTTAAAACACGTGACTATTGGAATTTTAAGACACTACAGGAAGCAATACGTCATCGTGACGCGTCACAAGAAATGATTTTCCTACGTAGGTGTTAATCTGTTACGAAAAATAGCGCGCTCAATCGAAAACTACATAGCGCAGTTGATACATACCCAAAAAAATATACCGAAAAACTCTTAGTCATTGAAACGAGCAAAAAGTATTTGGAAACTAAAAAATCTTATAAGTTCAGTCGCATTTTGAACGTGAATAAACGATTAGACTCAAACAATTCTAAAATGCAGTACTATCTGACCGAGTTTCAGCTTTAGCGCTAGCACTTTCAGTTGCCACAGACAGCGCAAAATCATCCTCCAAAAATATACTGAAATAACTCAAAAATTCAAAAACATAAGCCGCGCCTGGAACATCCTTTCCAAAATAACACTTTTTTGATTATAAGAACCCGTAAATTTTAGGTTGCTATTCTTAAATGTTCACAAATTTTTAGCCTTATTTGTTTGTAACTGTATTACCAAATAAAGTGAGACAAACTATTCTAGCCTGGTTAATAATTATTTTTATTATACGCGGTAGATCATGATTATTGCTAGCCAAATAACAATGTCAATATAGAAAATCTCAAGAAAACTTTGCTGATTGCCAACAAATTCGTCGCGCGAGCCCGTGTTCTTAAATTATTTTTTCAAGCTGAGACTGGCATTTTTCTTAAATATTGAGCAAACCAAACCTCGAGTTCTTTCTAATTGTTGTTATAAAAAGATGTACAGCTTGTGATTCTGACGCAAACCAACTTTTCTAATCATTTTACAGCACAATTTTAACAATACACACATTATTGTGTAAAATGTAACATTAGAAATCACATCAACCACGTGCAAAAAACGTGAAACCGGCGTGCTGAAAAAAAAATTTGGAAAGGATTCCACAGCGTGTACTGGAACGTGATCTGCGATCTATTTGGTAGTGACGTAGTTTCAAAACAAATGCACGTGCACAGCCTAAAACAATGAAGTTCAACATGCGCATTGTGCAATGCAGTCGCAAATCTTCTTGATTGTGCACTTCGATGACTTTGCGGTGAGTAGCAAAAATTAGTAGCCACCTATCATGCTATCTACGTGACTATGCAATACACTAAAGAAGGATTGTTTATAACATCTTAGAATTTTAGTTTTCGACGGATTTTAGACCAAGCAATACAAGAAATTCAAGCAAAAAATGCAGCATATTTATTTGTTGGTACGCTCTATACTTTGGTCCTTTACAAGAAAGTTTTTTTTGCTCGGAATTGTTGGAAATAAGCATTAATCATAGTCATTGGCATATTGAGGAAACTACATTTTATTCTTATTCAATGCATTTTGTTTCGCAATAACTGCGCAATTTGCATGGGCCTCTTTCATGTTCCAAAATGAAATTCAACCGATTAAATTTTTAAGAAATCAATTCTGGTCGAAAAGATCACAATTTTTCTCTTAAATTTGAAATTCAATAATTATAGTAGCCAAACAATAGTTGTAGTGAACAGTAGGCCGAGTTAAGGTCACAAAATTTACTTTTTTTGCTGGCTCCAATTAATGTAAACAGCATTAAAGAAAAATTTCACAGGTGTAAGGTCACTAACTAAGATGTTACAAGGTGACAAAGACTTACATTTCCTGTTTTTAGGTTACATTTTATTTTTTTGATATAGTGTTCTTTGCGTTCATTTTTGCCAAATTTTCCTGCTTTTTTATCTTTTATTGCTACAATTGAAATAAATTTACAATTTGCATAATGCACTAAAGTGTTGATATACCTACGGGCCAACAAAGCCCTGCATCTTTCAAAAATGCATAAACATCTCTGTGATGTCTTAATCCTAAATACTTGCTTAAACTATTCTCTATTACGTACAAACTAGTTACTGACCATCACAATTGATCAATATCATGCACAACAACCAATTTCGTCCGAATGTTAGGTAGGCGTACCAGAGCTGCGGACTCAAAAAAAAATTTTTATGAATTGGAATTTCGAATTCATTAAAAACTAATTAAAAGAATATACATTTTTAGAAAAAAAAATTTTTTTTCATTTAGCAATGCAAATTGATTGATTGATATAATGACTTGGTATTTTTGTAGGCCTGAACTCGAAAAACTGGATATGTTTGCCGAACTTGAACGTGAAAAAACTAAAATAGACTACTCAAACTTGAACTCGGCCTTGCTAAAATAGGTTGAACTCGAAACTCGAACTTAAATTAAAATCGATCGAGTTCTTAGCCCTGAGGCCTAATATAAGCGCGTGCACTATAATTGGAGCACCAATTAAGACTATTTTATTGCTTTGTAGCATTTCTGCTGTTATTTTTGCTTTCTGTTGTTCTTTTAGTAAAGTAACATTTCGAATTTTTTCAGGTCGCTAACAATCGCTCCAGTAGTGATCAGTGTTGCACGGCTCTAGATTAAAACTGTTACGCAACAAACTTAGCTGTTAAGCTGCATTCACACGGGCTACTTTTAGCTGCGAGAATCGGCATTTTGCCTGCTAAGTCCTTCTCAATATTGCTCTTTTTCCTTTCTTTCTCCATTTGAGAAAGAAAAAAGGCAAAATGCCGACTCTCGCAACTAAAAGTCGCCCGTGTAAATGCAGCTTAACGGAAAGATCAAGAAATGACTGTAAACACAAAACAACTGTAAAGCCAGGGGTCAAAATCTATATAAACATCATTCACAACATGATTCGTAGTTGATCGAAAATTTAACAGGTCAGAGTTCGCTTGCAAATGCCCGAGAAAACGTTTCGCTTTATCAACGTTTGAAGATGACACAGCGAAGCACACACTACTCGCAAAGATGAAAGCTAGATAACTTTTCAGTTTTCATCATCAGGGCTGAAAAAGCTATAGACTCTTGAAAGAGCAATTTATGCAGTAACAAGTAATAACAAGACCTCAGTAGCTACACTACATCACTCACTACGTTGTCATACATAATATAATCGACCTAGACTAACCAGTAGGGTGGTCCAAAAAAACTCAGTTTTTCAAAATTTTGCTTCCAGGGCATAAAAATGTTCCAATACCAAAAAAAACACAATGTGTGATTTTTTTTTGAAAAAGATTAATTTTGGGGGTCGCTCAAGGCGATCAAAATTTGGGCCGCTTTTTAAATTTTTGTATTTTTGCAACATGCAGCACTCTTGCCATTAAAGATGATATGTCAGGCCCATGTTAAAATAGGCAACAGAAAATCCCCAAAACGGAAAAAAAATCTACACATTTTTTCCAAGAGGTCTTTGAGTTATGGGGTTTTAAGGAAAAACCACTGAGAGGCACTGTTTTCCCAATTTTTATGTTATCTAAATAATGTGAAATTTGTGTAGATTCTACCACTTTTAAGCTCTAGAAATTCATTAACACGTTTATTTTATGGTTTTGTCAGCAGTATTGTTGATATTGGTAATACTTTTCATTCTACTTCAACATAAAAAAATCACCCATTAGCCAACAATGCATGATCTTTTTCTCTATTTACTTGAATCTGTTTTATTCTAGATTCAGCTACCTCATAGTTACCTAGCCTTTTCTCAAGCAACTTAAACAAACTGCGCTTATTCTGAATTCTTTTGAGTACCATACCGGCAATTGATTTTCAAATGAACTGTTCCGTAATCTGGCACTGCATTGTCACCAAATCGGCGCAGTAATTGTTGTGTGTTACCTTTGCTGTTTAATTTTGGGCCATTTTATACGGTTTTGAGAGAGAGAGAGTTTAAAATTTAAACTCAATAGGTATCAACGTGTTTCGTAGCAGCAGCAGAAACCCAGTTAGCAGTTTTATTATTTACAAGTAGTTCAGTCAGATAATTATCGAAGATCATCCAAGGATAGGAAAGTTCAAGAGTAGCATAGCAAGAGCGTCATGAACAAGATCAAAAATCATTATCTCTGACCCTCCGAGTCTGTAGAAGTACCCTAATTTATAAGCTTGCCTGAATGCCTAAGGTAACTTTACCAGTTACACTTTCTCCAGCTCTTCCGGATTGACAAGCTTTATTTCTTAATGCTTAGGGGGCAGTACTTTTGTTTCTGCATTAACTAACAGTAATTGGTTTGCAGCAGCCATGCACCACTGCATCAGCTCTTATCATGGATTTTTAATTTTGGGAGCAGTGTTTTTAGCTTCTTCTCCCTCTGCATCCACAGCGCCTAATGTAAAGCTCTTCAAGTCGTTTCAAAAACAGTGCAGCTGTTTCAAAAAGCAATTTTGAGCCGGGATGGAGCTGTGTAGAAATTCAATCTGTGCTTCATAATGATCGGGTTTGATCTTCTTCAATTTGCTTACAACCAACATTCAAAAAAGTAGCATCGTGATGACTACAAAGAATATTTAGAATTGCCAATCATCTTTCTTAGTGGTACTGTCACTAACTTTTCTTTTAAGCGATCAAGAGCCGCGCATTACGCTCGCTGGATGGCGAAAATACTTTACTGCCTGAAAATATGGATGTTCCGTACGCAGATGAATGACCATAATCAAAATGACATTGAATTTGTAAAACTTGTCCGCATTTTTGCTGTACAAGTTTACTTGAGGCCAAGGTTTACAGCTTGTAATGCACCATCTGCCCCCAGGACAGATTTAACTCTTCTGGGACAACTCAGAAATTACCATCATTCTGTTGGAAGAGTTGCTGCAGCTAAGCTTGAAGATCATTTGTGGTACCTATCACCAGAATTGGTTTTAAAAATGACTTTATTTGATGAACTTGTTTCACCGAACACAAAACAGTCTATGGTTCAAGCGATGCAGAAGAAGGAAGAACACAAGCCCAGAAAAGTAAAAGCGAAACTTAAAACAGAAACTCTTGCAACCCTAGATTCTTTGACGACTCCCGTATCTAGAAACCTGTAGCATCACCTCCATTTAGAAGACTCCTTCTTAAAAGAAGATCCAGAGCTTTGGCAACAAAATGAAGCTTTTTGCATTGCCAAGACCACAATTCGAAATCTTCCCACTGTTAACAATCATGCGAAGAGAGGAGTTGCTGTGATTCAGTTCTTCAATTGCCGACACACAGCCAATGAGGACCAGCTTCAGTATCTACAGCAAGTTGTGCAGCAACATCGAAAGGACTTTCCAAGCTCCTCAAAGATGCACTTAACATCAGCGCAACAATGAACGAAATGGCATCCGTGAAATGCTACATTGAATGGGATAGCCCAAAGCTATTATATAAACTATGTAACCTTACAACGTTCAATTTAAATAATACAAGATATTGGTTTTCTTCGTGTAATACAACATTTGCTGATTGTAACGTTTGCATAATAAAATTGATAATGTGTTAGCAAAGTATTTCCAATATCGTCAATACTGCTGATGCTGACAAAACCATAAAATAAACATGTTTATTCAATTTCTACAGCTTAAAAATGGTAGAATCGACGCTAATTTCATATTATTTGGATTAAACAAAAATTGGGGAAAACAGTGCCACTTAGTGGTTATGCCTTAAAACCCCATAACTCAAAGACCTTTTGGAAAAAATGGGTAATTTTTCCCGTTTTGGGGATTATCTGTTGCCTAATTTAACATGGGCATGACATTTATCATCTTCAATAGCAAGAGCGGTTTATGTTGCAAAAATACAAAAATTTAAAAAACGGCCAGAATTTCGATCGCCTTGAACAACCCCCCAAAATAAATACTTTTCAAAAACAATCCACACATCGTATTTTTTGGGGTATTAAAACATTTTTATGCCCTGGGAGAACAACTTTTCAAAAAAATTTTTTTCAGGTCTTTTTTGGACCACACTACTAACCAGGGTTGGATCCATTCATTTTTTTTGTAATTTTTAAATTCAAATTCAAATTCATTGACTTTGAAAAAACTAAATTCAATTTCATTGACTTTGCAAAAGTCGAATTCAAATTCAAATCCATCAATAACTCGTGAGCGGATTCAAATTCAAATTAAAAATTCAAATTCAATCCAACCCCACTTTTTACACCAAAGATTCAAAGAGGATTTTGCAGTTTGCACCTAGCAAGTCGCAGTCTCGTAGTCGCAGATGTGTATTAGCGCATCACAGGTGCGTAATAAACCAACAACTCAAATCGCTTGAATCCAGAATTAGTTACAGTGCCCTTGCCAGAGCTAACGAACTGAGGGGGCACCAGCCAAAAGTGGGGGGGAACTAAAATTTGCTTATAAAAACTGACCTTCGGATCTTGTACGGCTACAATTATGGGCAATTTTAAAATAAAGCCGGCAGCGTTTCTTAGCTCGTTTCGTACATGGCCAATAATCGCTTGAAAAATCTATCTACAGCAGTGAATGCTACCAGACGTTCGACCAGGATTTTGCTAAAAGAGGTGAACCAAAGTAAATTTTTTTTACACAAAAACTGCCTGATTTAGCCCCGTGCTGAACAAACCAGGCTTGGAAAAATTATAATGACAATTGACACAATTGTAATTAATCATACGATTTTGCTGTAATTGTAATTGAGAATTTTCAAAAGTCGATAATTGTAATTGTAATTGAAAAATTTTCTGCCTATTTACAATTACAATTCTATCTATTATTCACTAAGATAGGTAATAAAAAATGTGTTTGAACAATATCAATTTTCCTCCAGTTGCGAATTGATGTCGAGATTTTCTATCGGTTGCAACCACATCTGACGTCGCAAACCGAACGTCATAGTAGGTTAGGGATAGTTACAGTAAGTTTTAGAGATAGGGTCAATCATATTCATAAGCTAAACTTAGCACTGACTCTAATCGTAACTAGCGCTAATTCTAAGCCAAAAAATAGCCAAACTTCGAATTAGCCTAAGACATCAGGTATAACTGTAACCGGTGGTGAGTAACCATTGTAACCATTTGCGTAGACAGGGTTTTTGATCCGGGGGGGGGGGGGGGGGCAAACCACAAATCACATGCAATAACGTCTGCAGAAATTTTCAAAAGAGGAACTTTTTGTGGGCAAAGATATTGTAAAATGAAAGATCTAAAGCCGTGGCTTGTTGTTAGCAATTAACTAGAATTTTGCTAAAGATAGAGGTAAACTAATAGGCCTAGTTAAAAAGTGCAATTGTCAAACTTGGAAACGTGTTGAGTCTCAAACGTATCACAAATGGGGATCTGGGGGCGGTGCCTCCAGCCACCGGAGGCTTTGGGGTCTGGTGGCCAAGCTCTTATCCGCTGGGCGATTTTTTTGTAATTTTTTGAAATAAAAAGCTATTTTAATGCCATTGAATCACATTTCGCACGTGTTCCGAGCCATTTGAAAGAACTAGATTTTTAACATTTACAAGCTAATCAAAAAAATTACATTGTTTAATCCTTCTTTTACGAGCAATTTAAATCCAAAACACGTTAAAAATCTTGCAATTTGTTTTTGAATTATAATTGTAAGTGATTTATTTGGCCCAGATAGGGGAAGTAAGGAATATTGTCTCCCGCAATATTTTAGTAGTAAATAATCATCCACTTGAAGATTTTCCTCAGAAATTTCTGTTTTGTCATAAAATTAACCAGTTATAGGAGTACATGTACGACCAGGGGCCCAGGACCTCTCAATTCAAATTCAATTTTTTTTTCAATGAGCATTTCCCCTAGCTAATTTTTTTTTATTATTTTGTGCGTAAAAACTGGCGAGGTGGAGATGAATTGTAATTGAAAAATGGTACATTAGATGGTTACGCTTACTAACCATGTTATTCCCGGGCCGGATTTACATTGTGCAAGACCCCTGGTACCAGGCGCGTAACCAGGAATTTGCATTGGGGGTGCTGTTTTGGAGACTGGAATCAAACGATCTTGACCCAGATTTTAATCGATCTTTGATCAGACTGAGTCGATTTTCCCGTCCAAAATGAGAAGTTTCAAAAAAACAAAAAAAGGTCTTCACCCAAATTTAGTCGGTTTTGCTGACCAACTTTAGGTGATGTCCAAATTAAGCTCCAGTTTTCTGGTCCAAAATCACAGCAGGTCCTCTACAATTTCTCATCGCCAGTCCCAGTGGGGGGGCTATTTTCATTATTGGAGCAAATATCGGCCTCAATAGCACTAAAAACGTGGTATTTTGCATACTTTTCAGGCCAATGGGGGGCTAGATCCCTCGCCCCCCTGGCTACGTTACTGTCTGGTACTTTGGGGGTTTTGCAACATCTTCCCGACAAAAAAAAATCTTACCATCTTTAAATCTTCAAGACTAAAAAAATCTTACCATCTAAGCACGGGGCCCTAGCACTCTGTCATATGGTAAATCCGACCCTGGTTATTGCGTTACGTTCATAAAAAGGTTAGATGAGGGCCTGAGGTAACAAGTTTTAGAACAAAACTCCTTAATTTTACCTGGATTGCACATTTCAATTAGTCGACAAAATCGAATCGATGGGGCGCGGGCCTCCAGGTCATCAATATTTTTGTTAATTAATGTTGTACGCGTGTACTGTTGTACACGGAGATGTTAAACGAAACTGAAAATGAAGAAACAAGACTTTTTTGTCACTTTTTTTTATTCATGGCACTTCGATGGTGGGGGGAGGCGGGTCCCTTGAGACCCTCCTGGCTACGCCTACGATTGTAACTTAAATGCTATTTGTGATATTTAATTTTTTGTGTGCTTTTTTGCTTGTTTGCCCTTGTGTGCATGTCAGAGCGACACTAGTGGTTCTATTTTGTATGATCATGCGAAATATGCGATATTATCGGTGAAAGTCAAAATAGTGTTAAATAGTGGCAGTAACTTGAAGTTGCAACGTACGCAATTTCAACTTTTTTACAATTTCCGATTGTGCTAAAACTCATTTTCTTTTGCACAAATAATACCAGTATGATACTATGGTTTAGCTAAAACCATAATGCTGTTGAAAGCGATATGAATTTAATGACATACTTGACAATTGCTTACAAACGAAATTATGTACAGCAAAATTAAAGCTAAGCAAAGATTGATAGAAGACAAGGATAGAGAGAAATGGGGCTTTAATAGGTCTGATATAGAAATACAAAACAAATTCACAGTGTTGACATAAGCAAAACTCGAGGCTTCGTATGTACATGAATTGGTCGCAATGTTTTGAGAATCTTTTTATTGTAATTGTAATTCAAAATTTTAGGTTGTAATTGTCATTGTAATTGAAGCAAAAACAAGTAATTTTTCCCAACCCTGGAACAAACTGATGCAACTCAAGTGTGTCACAGATGGACATAGATATTAAATATTAAGTAAATGTGGATAGGGCCTGAGGGCAGATCCCCGAGCTGCTGGGCGATTTTGAAGCAAAAAAATAGCGATTTTAACGCCATTTTAATCATACTTCGCACTTTTAGAAGCTATAATAATAACTAAATTACTAAAATTCAAAAGTCATTTCAAAGAATTAAATTGCTTTTCAGCCCCCCCTTGCTTTTGGTCAAGTCTAAAATACGTCTAAAAGCTTGCATTTTGAGATTAAATTTTCGAAGTGACTTCGCAAATGGGGCTTAAGCCCCTTCATTCTAGTTGCGCCACTGACTGTGACCTCAAAATCTTGAGTATGCTCTAAAAATCAAACCAGCTGGTCTTTGAAAAAAAAGCTTTCACGCATTGTTTCATTTCATAATCACTAACGAAGTACTGGTAGCGATTCTGCAAGCTTACATGTCTCTTCTGCGACACATCCGTAAGGGCGAGTCAATAAGACGAAATATTGCGTCAGATTAATGTACAGCAGTTGGTTGCCAACAATTTCACAAAGAATCGAAAACACATCAAAAAAAATTATGTTTAAACGTAATTATTTCTTTTTCCATCATTGTCTGTTGCCTTGTTGCGTGATGTTACAAAAGCAGTATTTTTAGTAAACCAAAATAGGGGCACAAGCGGCCGTTAGGGGGGTACACCCCCTCCCCCAACTCCTCCCTTAGCGACGGCACTGGTTGGATCCATTCATTTTTCTTTAATTTTTAAATTCAAATTCACTGACTTTGAAAAAACTAAATTCAAATTCATTGATTTTGAAAAAACTAAATTCAAATTCATTTACATTGCAAAAGTAGAGTTCAAATTCAAATTTAAATTCATCAATAATTCGTGAGCGGATTCAAATTCAATCCAACCCTACTACTAACCAGTAACCACCAGATCACCTGAACTTGAGCAAACAACATGAAGCTCAATGAACACATGACAGCCCTGGGGCGTTTGTCGGGGCCTACTGCTTTGTAACTATTGGAGGGACCTTTTCGTCTCCGCCTATTTCGTGTCTGCCTATTTCATCGCCACCACTTTTCGGCGAAGAACTATCGTCACTGCGTAGTTAGGAGTGAATCAGCAATCGCTGAATAGCAGATGGAAATTAAGTGCGAGCTAATTAATTACTTAAGAGAGCGTAATTTAAGTAGCATCTTTATTGACCAAGTTGCCTCAGAGATTAAGAGACAGCGAAGAGACGTTGGGTCTTTGGAGTCAAGCTGCCACGTGTCCAGTGGCCACCCGTCTATGCAAACCGTGACGGCTTTACCCTGTCCCTTTACACTGCCAAGCTTATCCATACGCCTATTTGAAAGCCAACCAACAATTCAGCGCAACTTTCTCCAATACGAAATTACTTTTCTGAAATCAGCATGGCTGATCAATTACCAGACAACGAACATTAAAAAAGATGATGCAATCGGACTAAATCAGCATCGTGGAAATTTCAAAATATTTGATTATTTATTAAACTATTGTCGGGGTCAAACATAGGCTATGCAAAATTAAACACATTTATAAATACGCGCAGTTAAACAAAAATCATTTTATTTACAACCTAAATAAGCTTAGCAAAATTGCAAACACATCCTGCAATTATCTTAAGCATCGTCACATACATTTTTCAAATTTGTAGTACTTTTTTTTGTAAGAACCAGTTAATTGTGAGTTGAGGCTGGCTGTTCTTTATTTTTTGCCAATTTTTAGCGTCATTTGTTCTTAAATTTTGAGACTTGAGAGCATCGCTGTCATTTATAGCAACCGTGTTCGTAAAACTGTTTTATTCCCAATCCCAATGCTATGTGTACTTGAGTAAACGCTTTTTGCTGTTTTTGCAGCATTGTAAAATTGCAAAAGCGGAAAAACGATAATTTTTCATTTGAACGAGAGCCAAAAAAAATTTTAGTTGCCTCGCACAGTGCGCAACAGCACAGCATAGTCTCAGAATTGTTGCAATTTTGCTTGTAAATGCCAAAAAATCACTAAAATTTCATCGTTTGAATCCGTAGAGAATTAAGTTGTTTTTTTTAATTTGAAATAATTATTCTTTTTCGGTTGTTCTCAACTTTATTTTTTGTTGCTGAGGCCGGCATTGTTCTTAACTTGTGAAAGAGCCTATTTTGGTGTAAGGTTTTTAGCTTGAGAGTGCTTGGTTTATAATAGTCTAATTTAATGTATTTTTTCCAGTGCTAAAATCGATCTTAATGCAGCAGCAAACATTAAAATCACAATCCCTGGCATAAAGTTTTTTTTTTCGATCAAACGTTACTAATATTTTAGAACGGCATTGTTCCACAAAAAAATCTAAATACTGTTTTGATTAATACTAATCTAAGTCTTAGCCAAACTCAAAATCTTACTCTAAAGCTAACCCCAAGTCCTAGCTCAAACCCTAAATCATAACCCTTAAACTGCATTTACACGAGCGACTTTTAACTGCGAGATCGGCATTTTTTTTTTTCTTTCTCAATAGCTGTTGTATCTTTCTTCGGCAAACTGCCGATTCTACCAGCTAAAGTAGCCCGTGTAAATGCAGCTTCAAAAAGACAAATGAAAAATGTGTGAATGAATCTTCCTCATTTTGATTTATTTTCTTTGATCTAAATTTTTCTGATGAAATAACCACTAGGGTGTTGCAGTTGCCCCGCCAAAATTTTTTTTGGCAGCTATGCATCTGTCCAAAAGTTTGGTGTTGTGTATCCACCCAAATACTCCTCCAGTACAGTTTTAGTCAGTTTGACTTAACTTTAAGCCAGCAAGGTCAGTTTGAAATGTTTTTGATTTTTTGTGCTGGTTTGATACGATATTTGCTGTTTTTTGGAGTATATTTTTGTGTTTATCGTAAAGAAAGCTTAAAATGATTGCAATTTAAGCATTTCTATTTAAAATTCAACACTCTTCAAGCATTAAGAAATATGCAGCATATCTTCGATGTAAGGTTTGAAATATCTAAAACTAGCTTTTACGCTAATATCAAGATAAAAAATCCACATTAATTAAATATCTAAAAAACAATTTTTTTGTGTTTTCAGTTTTTTGCATTGATTTGGGTGGGCATTTCAGTGATTTTTTACCACTTGTTATATGCTCTTAAATTTTGCTTCATCTTTAGATTCTGCTGTGAAATTGTGGCATAGTTTTACTCCACTTTCAAGTACGTCATTGACACTGTATGAACAACAGCACTAAGCTTTGGTGATGAAATATTGTTTTTCATGCTGCATGAAACCATTTCTTTAGACTTCAAAATATCATGTGGAATAAAGATAGTGACCCCGCTTTTAACCATTTTTTTGTGAACTCTTCTGAAACTCCATTTCCTCTTCTTGCGCTTCATTATCTTCACTTTCTGACATAGATGGGCACAAATCCGTTAATCGTCAATCTCATCCGTTAGCAACGAAGCTAACTTTTTCATTAACTCGTTAATCCGTTAAAAAGTTTTTTCGTGTTAACGGACTAAATTAACTTCCGTTAAGTTCTGCTAACTTCCGTTAAGGTTATGATCGTTAATTTCTTGCACCATTCATTCAACTTACCCGTACAAACCAGTTTGTACTGGTTACACTTATTGCGTATTTGCGTGTTAGCTCAAGTTCCATAGAAAGAAGCTCTTTTTTGTGGCAAATTACAGCTACAGCCTCGTAGGTCCATTTATTATCGCTGTTCGCTATTTCCAAAGGTTTTCTGATCGCAGCTTCCTTAGAGCATTTAAACTTATTTTTATCTTGAAATTAGATTAGACTGTAAAATGTAACTTCCAAAACACAAAAAGACCACCATAGCAATAAATATTTCCTTACAATCAGCTCAACTGCGTCAATATGTGTTCTAGAAGTGAGTGAATAAAAAGAAATGTAAATTACACGCAAAATATTAACGAATTAATGGACTTTATTAACGTCCGTTAATTAAAGCTGAAAATAACGCATTAACGTTAACGGAAGTGTGAAGTTGGTTAACGGACTAGAAGCTAACGCTTTGCATTAACTTGCCCACCAATGTTTTCTGATGATGAGGAAGTTAAGTCCATGCAGTGTTCTTCAATGTCATGTTGTTGCATCAAAGTACTACTCTTTTTCTTATTTCTCTCTTCTCGTTGTTGGATATGTTTTGTAACTACTTTGTCGATTCTTGAGTAGGAAGCTTTCTATCTGACATCATACTTTTCATAAATTCAATGTCAGTGTCAATTGCATCAATTTCGTGACTTGTTTTTCCTTTCCTATACGCCGTCATAAAGTTAAAATAATTGGGTGCTGATCAATTTCCGACTCGACTTAATGCTTACATTATTGCAATAGTAACTTACCGTACTACATTAGCTGTAACTTGTCGACACTGTTTAATGTCCTGCTGCTGTTCTAATTTTTTTCTCTTAATTCACTGTTTGTGATAATAGTTATGTCCTGCTTATTATCTTAGGTTATTAACCAACCCTCACTCTGTTGTGTCTTTTATCATAGAATGTTGCTTTTGCTTTGATCTTTTATATTGTTTGTGGTTGTTTGTTGGTTAATATTTGGTGCCATACATTTTGGATGGGAGGGTAATCTTATTACTGTGGTTGAGTTAAATTGGTTAGAGGCTGGGCTGGGTAAACCTTATCTGTGTGGGTATCACATGCTAGCAATGCTACGCTTCTGGCTTGTGTTTTTTTTCCTTTTCTTTTGTCATGTGTCATTTACTTGCTGAAATTTATGCCTGATGTTATTTGCTTGCTTCAATTTGTCTTTCTTGATCCATGGTGTTAACTGACTTTGAACATTAGGTACACTGCAAATAGGTGATGCTGTTTGTTTTTTCAAGCAATATCTTGAAACATTTAAATAGAAACAAAGTAATGGTATAATATTCTCTATGGTTAATTTTGATGTTGTATTTCGGCTTTTATCTGTTCACGTTCTTAAGCATATACCCTTTATTTCCAAATGCTTTTGTCCTGGTGTGGTTTCTAGCAACAATTTAACATACTTGTCTCTAAATCTAGTATCCATATTTAAATAGGCCTACTAGTGTAACCTACAAGAAAGAGCTGCCTCAAAAATATTGCTGTACATGCCATCCTTAGGACCAAATATATGCAAATATGCTGTAAAACATCTGCTACTATCTTCAAAAATCCAGATTTCATTAAATGGCTGCTATAGTTGTAAAAAATGTCTAAAGCATTAATGCTGGCTGTAATTTGACCATCAATTTTCTTTTTTGCTCTTCTGCAGTGACGTGCGCGGGGTAAATCTTGAAAAAATAATTCTGTTGTTGCTCATTTAAATCTCAACCTACTTCACTGAAACTTTATATTTAGGTTATTTAGGCCTAGACACAATACTACAATGTTGAACAGCGTTTTTCAACCAAGTTGGGGCAGCTGCAACACTCTAATAACCACCCACTACTAATCATCAGAAATGAGCTACTCAATCTTGTGTGTACAACCGTTCAAACTTGCACATTAATTGTGAAAAAAAAAAAACTACAGTATCATTAACTTAAAATAGTTTCAAGACAAATGAAAAATGTGTGGAAGAACGTTTACAACAACTTAAAAATAAATTGATAATAATTAAAAAGATTCTATTTGAATAAGATTACAGTAGCACTTGATGAGTCTTTAGGACGAAACAGACTGTTGTGCTTTTAACCTTTTATTGTGATTTTTATAGTTGTAAATTGCTCTACACACAAAAATTCAACTTTGGGGGGCAATTACCTCGGGATCACGTCTTTTCGGTGCGACCATTTCGGCGCAACCATTTCGGCGCCACCTACTTCATTGCCGTACGTCTTCTGCACAAATCGTTTCGGCGCCAATTCGGTGCTGTTTGACAGTCCACTTATTTAGGGTTTGGGTTAGTGTTAGTAAAAAGCACAGAATATTGGCGCCGAAAAGGGCCGCACCAAAATGGGCGCGCCGAAAAGTCGTGGACCCATTACCTCCCAGTTCAGTACACGCATTTTAGTTTAAATCCAATTCATAAAAAAGTCTTTTTTAAAGAAAAATTCAAATTTGAATCGCTTTTAGTAAAACATATTTGAAAAAACGCTTAGCAGCAAATGAAATCTACAAAAACCTTTGTTCACAAGCTGCACCAGAATCAAATAAAAAAAGAACTGACTCAAACCTTAAATCGATTTATCGTTTTGTTTCTTCATTTTAAATTACTTTTTTCGCTCTTTTTATCTATAATAAAGAAACAAAGACTAAAATCAATTAAGTTTTTGAATGGATTGCATGGAACTGCACTACTTGTCTACATAATTGAAAATCAGTATTCAAACTATAAAAATCTACTCACAACCTACAAAACTGAAAGCTAACACCAATCATATTTAACAACTAAATTTCGTTCAAACAATGTAGCATCCTGGGTTAGGGTCCATATCTTGTTATCTTAAATGCTTACTTCATAAAATTTTACAAGATAGTAAATCTTATTGTGCCCAATAACAAAATTCACTTGACAAGATCGAATCACTTGAAACAATTAAAAAGCAAAACAAACCACCAGTTTTAAAACCAATTTCTCTAAAAGATATGATCTATTGTCGTCAAATATCAAAATAAATACTATTTCATGTAGAAATCTGCCACACTTCCAAATTCAGGTTTATAGCTTTAATGGTCATTCAAAAAATCAAACAAGAAAAAATAATGAAACTTAAAAAGTTTAAATGAGGAAGCTTAAACTGCAGTACGAATCGGTTCAACCCAATGCATTAGAAATCCCTGTTTTTTTCTTTTTGCACAAGTTTTAGAGCTAAAATCAGAATCCAATTAAACTTTCAAGAACATTATCGTTCTTTGGCTTAATAATAGGGTCATTCCATGTCAAAACAGCAAATTTTCAGAAAACTTCCCACTTGACCCTTTCAGATTTTGCTGAAACTTCATCAAAATGGGTTTTTTGATGAATAATGAAGATTTGCAAAGTTTTAGCTTCGGGTCATTTTTTGTTCAAAAAATATGCCCCCCAAATTTTGCCCCCCCCCTCCCAGCTGCAAAAATTTTTTTGCATTTTCGCCCAACTTTGAGTCTTCATATATTTGGATTGAAGTTACTCAGATTGCTCAAAATTGGAATTTTTACAGACATTTTCCCACTAATTTCAGATATGGTTTTGAATTTTTGATACCGTGTTTAAATTTTGAGTTACAGACCTTCAAAACTGCTCGTTTTTTGAAAAACATACTTTTTTACCCTTTTTTGAGGGGGTATATCTTACATCGCAAATATTATAGCCTCATCAGACTTGCAATGCTCCTTAAGTATTTATATGAGACTGTCATAAAACAATATGAAGGGGGTAGCTGCAACAGATTTTGGGTAATTAGGAATCAAATACGGCCCATTTTCTGAAAAAATCGAAATTGCGCCATCTTGTGAGCCCTGGTTGACAATGAGGGCAACTTTTTAGAAATCTGAAATTTTGCACAAAGTTTGCTCACAGCCACAACTATATCATACGTGAATTTCAAGAATGTGTCTCAACTGTAAAGTAATACTCAAAGGTGGTAAACATTCACCTATTTCACTAAATTTGCTTGTGTAATTTCCCTAGCAACGGCCATAGCAACCATTTTTTCTGTGCATTAAGACGCTCCAAATTGACAAAAAAGTTATTTTGAATGAAAAATAGCAACTTCTGCAATGAAAACGTGCAGTTTTCAATCAATTCTGATATTTAAATCTGTGCTCAATAGCAGAAAAATTCAGTGAATATTTTGCTCAAAAATACCCTTTATCACTGTTTATTCAAGACACCAAGCCAACATTTCAACATTAGTCATGTTTCAGTGAGCGCTCAGTACAGAACACATTGTACAGTAAAATGTACTTGTATGCAATGTTTCTAAGCCTTGAAAAGCATCAAATTTCATACGATATGTATTTGCAATAAAAAGCAAATACCGCAACTAACAGATTTGAAGTTTTGCAGCTTTGAAGGCTCATACACTGTACAACAACCAATTCACTAAAATGCTTAAAACGATCTTGTTAGTATTATGGTTAGTTAGCATTGCAGTTTATCATCAGTGATCATTGCACGTCAAGACGTGAAGAGTTTGTATCAATTAAATATGGAAGTGAAAAAATTCCAAAACAAAACTATCTTCTGTTATTAACTTAAAAGAACTTTACGAACAATTTCAACGAAACAACAGTGGTTCAATTGGGTTTTCAAAGTTTTGTGAACTTCAACCAAATGGTGAGTAACCGTTAACTCTAAGGGTATGCATTCTGTGTGTGTTTGTATGAACAATCAGAATGCAAAGCTTCTTCGCAGTGGTCTTCCTGAAAAAGTTTTATTTCGAGACTTTCTAATGGTAATGGTTTGCAGTGTGTAAAATCGAAAAAACATGATGCAGCAATGTTTGCAATGGCCTGGAAAAGATGAGCTTAAGGATGTATTGAAACAGACCTTTGATCAAAATGATGTCGACCTGGAAGATACTATTATCGTCAATCAGTGGTTTACACGGATAGGACAAAACTTTTGGATTTGCAGTATACTGTAGCTGAGTTTATTGAAACCACTTGTGAAAATTTTGGTTTGTTGAGACAGCGTCAGTATAATCTCAATCAGCTTTTTTGAAACAATAAAAGAAGAAATCAATGGCAATGAAATTATTGTTCGTCTTGATTTTGCTGAAAGTTATAGCTTTCTGGTTCAAGACGCTGTCCAAGGATATCATTGAGAAAACAGTCAAGCTACCCTCCGCCCATTCTCTGTTTACTTCCAGAATGATGTTGGTGAAGTCAAGTGTTTAAGTATCTGCATCATATCTGATAGCATGAAGCATAACAATTCATACATTTATCCATAGTGTGCTCATCTATATACGAGAAAAGCTTCCAACAGTTTCCTAAGTACAGTAGTATATTTCAGTAATGGCGCTGCAAGCCAATACAATAACTTCAAGATATTGGTGAATTTGTGCCATCATAGAAGAGATCATGACCTTGATGCTGAGTGGCATTTTTTGTTACTAGCCATGGAAAATCGTCCAGTAATAAAAACAAGCTAACAAGCAACTGTAACAAGTCATATGTTTGCTTTGGCTATTGCTGGCATAAAATATCTGTACATCAATGAAAAGGATATTGCCAAGAATTTTCAAGATTTTGCACATGAAGAGCGCTATGCCAGGTGTAAAACTATCCTAGGTACTCGATCACATCACTGTTTCATACCTATTTCTGAAACTGTCCTGGAAATGAAAAGGCTTTCATCGGATGTTGTTGGCAACCAATTTTCTTTTGGATTTGAAAAAACATGCACCTTGCTGTTTCCAGATTGTACCAATTCAAAATGATGCACAATTCCAACTTGGTCACTAGATAGCATGCAATTACGATCAACAGTGGCATGTTTGGATTACCATGGAATGATGCGATTAGCAGAAAGATATTTACGTTAAATTCATGCATAGCAATCAAAAACGCATTTTGTCATGGCAATACAATGCAAGAAACGAGTGCTGGGTTCAATTTCAAGATATCTTGTGTGTTGTAGATGTACCTGTTCTTCAGTAAATGATACTATAAACTAAGTTCTTCAGATCTGAATTGCATTATTTTTCTTTTCAATGCCCAGTAATTTTTACCCTTTCAAGAAGTTTCCTCTTTTTAATGGTATTAAGTTTCATGCTTATTGCTCAACAGACTTAGAAACTCTCAGTCCAAATTTAATTCGTTAGCTGTTCTTCATTCCTGCTTTGAATCAAAAGGATCAGTATCTCTAAAGTGATGCTGTTTGGGGTATTACACATTTTCTTTATAAGAACCTGTGAATTTTTAGGTGCAGATGACTGTTCTTAAATGTTTGGAAGTTTTCAGCCTTATTTGTGCTTGACTCAAACTTATTCTCGCTTGGTAAAAAGGGCTCTGTCTGTAGTTATAGATCATGACTACTGTTTCACAAAACACCAATGGCAAAAAAAAAGCCAAGGAAAACACTGCTGGTTACACAAATAAGTTGTGCTAGCACTTGTTCTGGATTAATTTTTTGATGTTGAGCCTGGCATTGCTCTTAATTTGTGTTCTTATGAAACTGTTGTTATAAAAAAAAGAAGTCTAATACAAGACTATCTAGATACCGGTATACACAGTATTTTCGAATTTTTTTAGCTGAAATGAAAAGTGCTGCAACGTCTTGACATGCAATGATCACTGATGATAAACTGCAATGCTAACTAACCATAATACTAACAAGATCGTTTTATGCATTTTAGTGAATTGGTTGTTGTACAGTGTATGAGCCTTCAAAGCTGCAAAACTTCAAATCTGTTAGTTGCGGTATTTGCTTTTTATTGCAAATACATATCGTATGAAATTTGATGCTTTTCAAGGCTTAGAAACATTGCATACAAGTACATTTTACTGTACAATGTGTTCTGTACTGAGCGCTCACTGAAACATGACTAATGTTGAAATGTTGGCTTGGTGTCTTGAATAAACAGTGATAAAGGGTATTTTTGAGCAAAATATTCACTGAATTTTTCTGCTATTGAGCACAGATTTAAATATCAGAATTGATTGAAAACTGCACGTTTTCATTGCAGAAGTTGCTATTTTTCATTCAAAATAACTTTTTTGTCAATTTGGAGCGTCTTAATGCACAGAAAAAATGGTTGCTATGGCCGTTGCTAGGGAAATTACACAAGCAAATTTAGTGAAATAGGTGAATGTTTACCACCTTTGAGTATTACTTTACAGTTGAGACACATTCTTGAAATTCACGTATGATATAGTTGTGGCTGTGAGCAAACTTTGTGCAAAATTTCAGATTTCTAAAAAGTTGCCCACATTGTCAACCAGGGCTCACAAGATGGCGCAATTTCGATTTTTTCAGAAAATGGGCCGTATTTGATTCCTAATTACCCAAAATCTGTTGCAGCTACCCCCTTCATATTGTTTTATGACAGTCTCATATAAATACTTAAGGAGCATTGCAAGTCTGATGAGGCTATAATATTTGCGATGTAAGATATACCCCCTCAAAAAAGGGTAAAAAAGTATGTTTTTCAAAAAACGAGCAGTTTTGAAGGTCTGTAACTCAAAATTTAAACACGGTATCAAAAATTCAAAACCATATCTGAAATTAGTGGGAAAATGTCTGTAAAAATTCCAATTTTGAGCAATCTGAGTAACTTCAATCCAAATATATGAAGACTCAAAGTTGGGCGAAAATGCAAAAAAATTTTTGCAGCTGGGAGGGGGGGGGCAAAATTTGGGGGGCATATTTTTTGAACAAAAAATGACCCGAAGCTAAAACTTTGCAAATCTTCATTATTCATCAAAAAACCCATTTTGATGAAGTTTCAGCAAAATCTGAGAGGGTTGAGTGGTAGCCATTTACTGTTTTGACAAGGAATTACCCAATACCTATTTCATGCAGCCGATTATCCCCACAACATGAAGAGTGATTGTTCAATCTGTTACAATACTCATTTGTGTTTCAAAATTCTACTCTCAATTATTTCAAAGTTATGACGATTTAATTCCAGTCCACGACAACTGATTGCGACAAACCAACTGCAAAAAAACTGACCGCAAACCAAATGACCCCGATTGGCTGAGAAGGGCGATCATAGAAATATTTTACTATCCCCAGAGCCATTATGCCCAAACCTTCACTTTGTGATAAAACCACTTTGTAACGAGATCACTGGTAATCGTTGGTTCACGGTCAGTTTGTTCACAGTTAGTTTGTCGCGGTCAGTCGACTTGGCTCGATTTAATTCAGTGGTTGCACAAACACTTCAAGAATACTTTAATTTTGCTCCAACCCAAGGAATCCTGGTAAGAAGTAGTTTGAAAATCCAAAACACATCATGGTATTTCAATGAAATGCAAAACACGCATTAAAGCCAGAAATCACTGCTTTAAAATAATTTTTGAAAAATGCTGCCCAATACCAGATATGACTGATGAGCACATGCCAAATTTAATTTGGAAAATTTTATTGACCATTAACACCTGTTAATAATTAACGCTGTTTAATATAGAAAAAATGATAAATTAGCATATTTCACGCGAGGAATAACTTCACTTGTTAGATTATATATGCTAATGCTATACATTATAGCCAATAGGCCATACCAAATTTTTGCGACTTTCTTCAATTTCTTAGGAACTCTCCCAAAAATTGTGGTTCAACTACCAATTCAATTTACCATCATTTTTGTTTTACGCCTCCTCAAAATGCATTTCCATGGCAACATGACAAAAATCAAAAAAATGGCCATAACCCCACCCCGCAACCACTTGTGCTGGATGCAAAATTTTTTTTCCAAAGATTCAGAATACCTAAGTTCCTATCCGCTATCAATACATTACATCAGTCTAACGACTCAATTTTTCAAGTAAAATCAAGAAAACGTGTTTTTTACTAATTTTATTGAATTTGCTACGATATATCTCATTGCATAGAGGTGTTATGGAATCTTTCCTGTAATACATTGTAACTTTTTATTGGCTATACTGTCATTAGAGTAATTATTGTATTAGAACAAATGTTGATTGCTTCTTAAAAGTGTTTACTGATAAGATAGCTAGTACAGTAATTGTTGAAAAGCAGTAAAATCATGATAGAAATGTAATGTTTAACTTATTATTAATCACTGCTGCATTCTGTTATTTTCACATCTTATTTCTGTGGGCTTTGAAAAATGTTGAAATGTCAATAAACATTTCGCTGCTCTCTGTCCACAAAAGAAAACGACTTTGACATAACTGCTTTCTCAGTACAAATTTCTTTGAAGTTAAAGATATGCTCAACTGCTCATGAATTTTAAAAGTTAGCATGCTAAGCTTCAATACAAAATAAAAACACTAATCAAAAGCAACAGGTGCTGCTGAAAAGACTGCTTTGAAAGTAAAGAGATAGTGTTTAAACTATGATTTTGACTTATACTATATCAAGGTTTAATCAAAAAATTTTGGCATCACCTGGTGCATACCATGCACTGGATTGTTTTTCAAACACAAGTAAATCAGAACTCTAGATTACTGCAAACAAATACAGGGTGAGCCCTAAGTCCAGCACCAAAGCATTTAAAGCAATCCTGATAAGTTCAATAAACTGATAAATGCAGCAATGTTTCATTACTCTATACAAGAACATGTAGCCTATGCCCACGAAAAGAAAAAGATATCTTACTCTGTTGATTTTACAGTGTTTTGCATCACTCGCCACATATTTTTTGAGCCCACTGAACAACTTATGACCCACCCTATGCATTGGTATGTATCTGAAAATCGTTTAATTAAGCTTGATAAACAGCTTGCAATTAATCTCAAATCTTTAACGGTTTTAGCACTTGCTTTGTGATATGTGATTGAGGTATTATTGGAATAAAGGATAATTGACTCATGTTCAACACTCTTGATGATGTGCTGCATATCTTGAAACATGGAACCATTGCAATGAAGTAAAACAAAAATCAAAGAAAAGTCTCAATGCTGTATCTAGAAGCAAGTTTAACAGCACTCTGTTTCAGATTTTTTAATTGTTTCACTTTTAGCAACCACTAATTGTGCTGAAGCTCTATGTTCTGCTATTGGATGCTGGCTGGGTTGGATATGTAAATTCAAACTTTTCTTCGTCTTTTTAACTACTGATATCAATATTAGTTTTATTCCTAGTATTTATGCTTTTGGCTTCAGGTTTTTTTTACTGTTAAACATTCATTCTTTTTTTCTACTCTTTACTCCTGAACTCTTTTCAAAAATTTTTCTAGGTTTCACATCCTTTTTCGTGATAATGTCTTTTTAGACTTTTAATGTAGTAAGCATTAGAAGTCTTCTACTAATGTCAAGTTACTTGATGCACAATGCTTTTAGTTTAAACTTTCCAGATGCAGCACAATATATTTGTTTACAGCTTCTAGAAGCAGTTGTTTTGACTCTCAAGTTGCCTAGTTTTCCAAAGATCTTAGTAAAGCATGGTTTGCATCATGTGATGCCAAGTCAACAACAATTTTTATCCATCAATCCTTCATTTTGAAAGTAGACTTCTCCGCAGCACATGCTGCATTATTTCGTTTCTTTTGTAGGCAGAAAGCAACCAAACCTTATTAAAATTTTGATCATTTTTCAAGCAAAGGAAATTAGGTTGTTTTCCTAAATAGTAGCATGATGCCTACCAATAGCATGTTGGCTTGGGAGCATACTATGTTATACCTATTCAGTAATTGCCAAACCTATGCATAATAAGCATGGTATTGTCCAAAGCCAAAATACTACGCCTGTTTAGACCAATCGCAAAGAATTAAGATGTGAAAATAACAAGAATACAATCAGTGATTATAAACAAGGTATTACATTAAATTCTGTCACAATGATTTTTCACTTTTTAACACTTACAGTACTAGCTATCCTATCAGTGAACTCAGTGAAAATCAATTAACATGTTCTAATACAACTATTATTTTATAATGACAGTATAGTTAGTCAAAAGTTGCCATATATTACTACACAAATTCTGTAACACCTATACGCAATGAGATAGGCTATCATAGCAAATTTAATAAAATTAGTAAAAAAGATGTTTTCTTAATTTTACTTGAAAAATTGAGCAGTTAGACTGATATAATGTATTGACAGCAGATAGGAACTTGGGTATTCTGAATCTTTAGAAGAAAAAAAATTGCATCCAGCATAAGCGGTTGCGAGGTTATGGCCATTTTTTCAATTTTGTCATGTTGCCATGAAAACACATTTTGAGGAGGCGTAAAACAATAATTTAATCAAAAAATTTTGGTGGCAAATTGAATAGGTAGTTGAACCACAATTTTTGGGAGAGTTCCAAAGAAATTGAAAAAAGTTACAAAAATTTGGTACGGCCTAATAGCCAGCACCCTACTAGCCCAAATTTCCAACACTGAACTGGGGCAAAAGTGAGAAGTGCCTACAATAAAACAATGATTTGGCTCATTGTTGAGAATCACAAATAAAACCCAGGCCATTAGTTTTTGACCCTTGATTTTCATTGCTACAGTAAACAACTGCCTCTAGACAACTGTCAAGCCTAAAAAATTCCTAATTTTTTTACAAAATTATCCATCATCACACTATCTTTTTACCATAACCTACCATGTACAGGTAAGCCAACTAATACTTGAATAGGCCTATGGTCATAACTTATAACATTAAAGTAAGCCAATAAGGGTACACCTATGCAAGTACACAAGGTACATACCTACTAAATATAACATACGGTAAGTTTTACTGACTTACCTTTTCTCACAGCATGAGTATCACTATTTGATGAAGAATTAGCCATGGCGATTTCTGTTTTTGAGAGCTTTATCCTTTGTCAGATGTAGGTGTAGACCAATAGGCTCAGGGCTATACAGCCTACCAAAGGTTTTACAGTAGCTAACTGTCAGCTCTATTCGTAAAGCTAAAAGATAAAAAAGACTAATGAAATGTCATTAAGCTGCCGGTACGGTGTCAATTAGCAATTACAGCTTAGTGCTACAGTAACCCAGGCATTGTATGGAATGGAAGATGATTTCTCCATATTCCATACAGGCATTTTTCTTCCATTCCATACTAAAACTTTTCCCATTCATACTAAAATTTTCTTCCATATTCCATTCCATACTTTTATACTAAGGTAAGTGTAGACCGGAAGCAAGGCATAATTTGTATCGTATTGTACTTTTGCAACGTTAAGCGTACCTTTGCAAATAGTCACTCGCAAACAAAGCAGCATGGTACGATGCATCTCATCCCATATTTAAAGTACTATCACATCATTATTTCATGTTGGATTCGGTATTGTCCCCATCAACGGAGTTAGCCGGATTTCGTATGGTCATTGTCTTCACCATGCCTCACCATTTACTGTAGTTCGATCAGGCGTGGTAAAGACAATGACCATACGAAACCCAACCAACTCCGTTGATGGGGACAATCCCGAATCCAACATGAAATAATAATAATAACAATAATATTGTGATAGTGCTTTAAATATGGGATGAGATGCATCGTACTATGACCTACCATAAACATTTACTCAGCATGAAAACATCAACAGATGCTATGTTTACCAGTATGCACAGGGTTTAAGGATTGCAAGTATGTAATCACACCAACTATGAAATTTGGCATTACCAAGCTGCCAAAAACATTCTAAAATATACCAAAAATAGCTTAAATGTAAAAAAACAATGAACAATTAAGCTCAATCAAGGATAGAAAAGTATCATACAAATCTTTGTTACTAAGGAAGAAAAAGTTTTGTCAACTGGCAAATAGTCATTCTCAAAATCTGAAATACAAATCAAGCCAGTCAGCATCAACGCAGATGCAAATTGCAATGAACATATTTCCTTGATTCTATGATCTGATGATGCAATGCCTACAATACATTGCTTGCACAATGATCATGACCAAATTAATTTGTTGACACATGATTAGCTGCTAAACGCTTCCACATATTTTTAGTTACCGCCATCCATACATATTTTTCTTTCAATACCATATGCAAAATCTAGTATGAAATTGGTAATGAGATATGGAAAATTGTCTTCCACTCCATTCTTGAAATCTTCCATTCCATTCTATTCTGGCATTTTCCATATTCCATGTCGAAATTTCTGTTCTATTTCATTCTATCTTCCATTCCATTTCATATAATGCCCTAACAGTAACAGATTACCGTAAAACCCCCATTTAAGTGCCACCTTTATTTGAACGCCACTATAAGGAAAGGGTTGAAAAATAGAGCACCACCCTGTAATTGAACACCACCTCTAACAGACCACCCCATAGACATTCATTGTGCCAATCAGTAATTAATGGTTTTCTACATCACAAAATAATAATTGTACAATAACAATTTACCTGTACATCAACAGAGGCAAGTCACTTACTTTTAATCGATGAATTTTTGATTATTTACCAGCAATTGTAATACGGTAAATGTTTTCCTTCTTCAGTCTTTAGATGTTAGAAGTTAACTGTGTTAGATGTTTTTTCTTTTCATTTATTAAATTTATCTTCCCAAAATTCTGGCCAGCAAGTCGAAAAAGAGCACTACCCTCTAATTGAACACCACCTCTAATACAGCACCACTATAAGAGGACGGTTGAAAAATAAGAGTGACGTGGCATTGAAATGGAGTTTTTATAATAGGCCATTTTTTAACTTTTTTTTATGTTTTTTCATTGAAATTTCATTCAACATTTTCAGTTTTTGAACTACATTAAGATTACATCTTACTTCCATTTTAACCAGAACATTTTACAATCTTAGCGAATCTTGATTTACTAGGAATGGTATTGGTAATGTTTTGTTTATTTACTGTTTATATTACTTATTGCATGCTTAATTTAGAAACTTAAAACCAGCCCTGTTATCTTGCCAATTACCGGGTACCGTATCTAATATTAACAGTTAATGTACAAGACTTGTCATAATCTCACTATAAACAGTTAATACAAATTACCTTACTACCATTATGGTATTTAATGATTATTTACAATTGACCTACCACCAGACCACAAGACTAGCCTAATTTCAATTCATGTCAACACAGTTGGACTCTGCAGTACTTGTCTTCATCAAAACTTCTTCAATTCAATGTTTTTTGTTAATCGAATTCGGCCTGTTTAGAATACCGGTACCGTAATCTCTAAGATATTGTAGTATTTGTTTCAAATTTGTTTCTTTTTGAAAAGCGTTTGAGTGAATTCGACGTACTTGATATTGCTAGGCCTATATCATAAATATGATGTTTTGAATTTTTTTGAGTTCTGGTAGCCTATGCATCTATTTTGTCTCCTCTCATTTAAGTGTATGCAGGTGTTGACATGAGATACCACTTTGGTCTATTTTAAATATCAAAAATAAAGAGCCCAAATAAGCAAAATAATTTAAGCCCCAAAAACTGTTGTTTTTATATTTGTACCGGTAGTCTGATCTGCTATACCGATACGTATTTGATACGGTACCTACGCTATCAAGTCAGTGAGACAAAAAATGAAAAATTGTTTTTGCCATAACGGAATAACCAGTGTCTGGTAAGCTACTGCTAGTGCTAACTCAAACTACCAACAGTATCTGCTTAACATAACATATGTAACACCAGACAGTGCAAGTACCGGTAAGTAGGCCTAGTGCAATGTTTAGTCCAAAATAGTAAGCTAGGCTACATGCAAATTTTCAATAAGCTTAGACACTGGTAATGATCAATATACCCTACAGCGATTTGTACTTCAGTAATGCAAACTTTAAACACTGACTGCTGTGCATTGTGTCATTACACAAAAAATAGCCAAATCAATCTTTTTATCCACCAGCCAATAGCCTACCCTGTATCAATCATTGTAGTAGCCTATACCTTGTAGCCTAAGAATACTGTAACCTACCATAACGTAATCATTTGTCTTTGCTTTTTCGTGATCAATTGAAACTGTCTTGTGTTGTAGTCGCAACAAAAAACGAAAAAACAAAACTAAACAATGTTCTGTTCTAATCATTAAATCAATGTTCCGCAATAATAGCCAATCCTTTTTGCAGTTGGATAATATCAGTAGACTACTAGCCTCCCTTATCTCTTCCACTTCATGGGAAGGCTTTTAACCTCCAAGGTGATGTTTTTAGATCTTTTGGTTGAAGTGGTTCTAGTTTTCAGGTTCTAGGTTCAAATTGGCAAGCCTAATGTAGTGGCCTGGTGGTTGACTTCAAGACTCGATTTACAGTGTTACCGTAGTGTTACAGTAATCGCAGATCAAAAGCCCAAAAATTCATAAAAGAGCTTTTTAAAGATTACTCTAGATTTAGGCTAACACTCTATAAAGATGATGTGACAGCTGAACTACCCATTAGTGGTCGAGTGGATAGAGCGTCTGCTACTGAAACGGTAGACTAGGGTTCGACGTCCAACCAAAGACGAGAAAAATTGATATTCACAGCTGCTCTGCTTGACGTTCAGCAATTAAAAGGACAGCGTGAAGCCGCCGCCGTGCGTGGTGGACAAGTGAGCACTGAGCAGGTGGCACAGCTTAACTCGACGACCGAAAGGTCCTGGGTCCTTTCGCTGTTTCCTGGCCAAGGCAAGGCAACTTGGAAAATAATACGTAACGGCAATTACAATTACTGCTTCATTTTTACCATCGCTTTCATCTCGTTTTTGAAATTTATTTAGGCCCTATTCTGCAATCAAAAGTTCGCATGTTCCGCCGCAGAAATCTTGCGCCAATTTGTCGAAGACAAGGCAAAAATAGCCCTGGCGCGGCGCGAAAGCGACACAACGAAATAAATTGTAGCGCGTAGTCGCGGACGGTGAGAAACTTCCCAACATTCGCATTGGCTAAGAGAGATGACCTTTCTAGTTTTATTTATTTATTTTTTTTTTTTAGAGGCTGGGTCGCAGAACAAGAAAAAAGCAAAAAATCTGCAAGCAAATTTTATTTGTCAAAATTGGCGCAATCTTTACACTTCAATCAGGGTGGCGCATAAAATATTTATGTGGTTATCTGCTATGTTGGCGCAAATATCCGGCGTAGAATATTTGAACATTCTTACTGGATTGAGGAAGATTCAGTTAGATTTTTTTTTGTCTTTTTTGTTCTTCAAGACCACATACAAAAAGTCGGACTTTTTTTAGGGCCCTCTCAAAACTGAATTGGTAAACATATTCTATGGCTATCGCATTGGTAAACAAATCTAAATAATAAGAAAAGTTAAGAACAGCGCATGGAAAACTACCTTGAATGATTTTTGAATAAATGCAGAAAGCAGACTGTCTCTGACATATTGAAATAACGACAAAGCCGCTAAGTCAACAATTGCTGAAAAAATAACGTAAATCTTCTCATTTAACTAAACATGATTACAGCTCGCATATCGGCTGGAAACGACTGACGGCAGGAAACTCCAGAAAAAATATGAGCAAAATTTAATGTAGGTACCGCTATGATAAATACTGTAGATAATTATATACAATTGTGTATTACAAGCCAAAGTAGAAAAATGAACAGTTTAGCATTTATACCTGAATGCCAATTCTGTTTCTGTATAGCCTATAACTTCATTAAGACAGGTAAGTGCCGATCCAGGGGGTGCATCTCCCAAAAGAATTTCTGCTGCACCCCTCCCGATAGTTCGCATTGGTAAGGTGTGTAACTTTAATGTTACAACTTGCAACGTTACTTTACGATGCATTTTATTCTCAAAAAAAACGTCGAAAATGCTAAAGATTCCGTATCCCGCTGGGTAGCTCACAGCGCCCCCCGACCCCCTAGCTGGTTTTAAGGCCGTCTCACCATAACTTTTTACGTGTTTGAAAATTCTTAATTGCAACCAAGACTTCTTCCAAACCTTAGTAAACGTTTCTGCGGACTTCCTTGCTGGTATTGGCGAAAATGAGCGTTGAACTTTGCTCCGAAAATCTCCAGTTTGAGCATCTTCCCTCCTCCCAATGTTCAAATTTATCAAAGAATAGACAAATTCCTCAACTCATCCCCCATTGCTCAATATGGATAGGCACCACTGATTACTGGATTGGTAATGCACCAGGACTGTATTACTGCTCTAAAAAAATCATCACAAATAGCAGCACCAAACAGCCAAAACGGTACTATAGACTACTAAAGCTTATTCAAAATTTCAGATATCAATGTCGTTACTAGTGCCAAGAACACTGCTTAGTTTGTCTTGCTACCGGTTCTAATCGATCTTGTTAAATATACTATACAGTGATGGACACTTCTTGCAAATCTAAAAGTCAGAAAATTCCCGTAGTCTAGCTATCAAAGAATTGGTCGCTGTATTCCGATTTCGAGGAGGAATGCAGTCTGTTTCTGTGTTAGCTCAGAGTTTCTGCAGATCAATTACTCATGCTGCTGAACAAGATCCCAATCAAAATACAGTATGGTTTGAGTTGCTAAGCTAAGGCCTTCCATTTCCAGACAAGGGCTTTTCAACTCGACTCACTTTTGATAAGTTTGCTTACCCGTAGCCTACGTTTGCTACATAGCCTAGAAGTGCAACTGACCGATCGAATTCCTATCTTTTTTCCGGAGGCATTTGGCGATAGCCTATTTTTTTTCTGTAACTACTGATTACACGGTACATTGCGGATGGTTTGTACTATGCGTATACCACTGATCACCAACTTACAGCCTACAGCAACTTACTGTACATTACCTTCAACAGTCACAACACCTGACTTGTAATAAGACCTGTGCTGCTGTATATGACATCATAATCTACGATGCCACGCCTACTACACAGTACACACAAACTGCTGGTAGCTGTATTATTATTACACCGTACTGAATTGATTTGTTGTTGCTGTTGTTGAACCTGACCCAAGACATGAGGTGGTGCAGCGTACCGTACCCTAGATTATAACATACAGGGTTGGCCAAAAAAAAATTGCACCCTTGGACAAAGTGTCATAACTTTTTTTTGGAATGAGATTATATTTTAAAATTTTTACCATTTCTTTACGACAATATATTGCGTAGCTGTGTAAAATTTTATCAAAAATTTTCACAAAATAACAAAATTACAGGTGTTTAAATAATGAGTATCACAAACTGCAATTGCATGAAAATTAACACGGCACAAATAGTAAGCGATTGTTCATTCGTTCAATATTTTTCGATGTGTTGTCCGTTTTCTGCAATCACTAACCGCATAGGAGATCGAAACCCATCGATGGCGTTATCATCGTGGAGCTTGGTATTTCAAAGTTATTATCATTTGAAAAAAGATTTGTTAGCATTCAGGCATAGTTACGTCACAATGAGTATAGAATGGCCAATTATAAAAAAAAAGTTACGTTACCTGCAAAAAATCCTTTGAACGCACTTTGTGAAAAGAGATTGCAGTCTTCAATGTTTAAATGGACGTCATTTTATAATTTCTTGGAATTTCATTGTAAAATTTTAAACAGCTTCGCAATATATCGTTGTAAAGAAGTGGTAAATTTTTTAAATTGTTATCTCTATGCAAAAAAAGTTATGGCACTTTGTCTAAGGGTGCAGTTTTTTTTGGCCAACCCTGTAGATGTCAGGATACTTAGTTGCATGAAGGAAACAAAAAATCAGCCAAAAAATATACAGGGTGTCCCAAAAAAAAATGACACCATTTGAGATGCAAATATCTCCAAAAATTGTTACTCGAAATCAATGAAACTTGACAGGCATATAAGTTGATACAATTTATTTGAAAAGATATTGTCATTTACGCGTTGCCGGCAGTACAACACACATGCTTATTGATTTTCACAATTTCACAGATTTTCAATGAGTGCTCTCCTGCAACACGGCAAACGCCTAGGCGATAACCAAGCCCCTTGCGATTTTTTTCTTTGGGGCTATGTGAAAGGTTTAGTTTACGTCCCTCCTCTGCTCACAAACGTAGTGGAAGTGAAGCAGAGAATTTCTTCAGCGTTAGAGACTGTTATAAAAGACATGCTGCAGCAAGTTTGGGATGAACTTGGTTATCACCTAGGCGTTTGCCATGTTGCAGGAGGAGCACACATTGAAAATCTGTGAAATTGTGAAAATCAATAAGCATGCGTGTTGTGCTGCCGGCAACGCGTAAATGACAATATCTTTTAAAATAAATTGTATCAACTTATATGCCTGTCAAGTTTCATTGATTTCGAGTGACAATTTTTGGAGATATTTGCATCTCAAATGGTGTCATTTTTTTGGGACACCCTGTATTTAACTAAAGTATATTAACAAAAACTTTCACTAAAATTGATTTCGGCCAGTAGCCGTCTTCAGCTTATTTAAATGCAATCAATCAAATAGAATCGATGTCAGGATAGTGGGTGGAAGAGTTAAAATTACCACTATTTTAACTGTGAGGCCGATGCTCGCTTTTAAGAAAAAATACAGTGGGAGAGCAAAAACAAATCGGGGGGGGGGGGCAAAACTAAAAATCGGGGGGGCAATGCCCCCTATGCCCCACCGCTGGCGACGCGCCTGGCGGTAGGGACTGAGTTGTGCTATGGCCTCCCTTGATACTATGACACACGACAAAAAACGATAAAATCAGGGTGGCATTTCAATCAGCCAAGTGGTTGCACATTGCAAACCTTCACGTGGCACGAGCGCTACGCCTAACCTGGCAAATTAATTGCAATAACTACTTTCATTGAGCGGCCTACAACCTTTACGCGCGGACGTTTATGCCCAGGGACTATTAGGCACATAGGCTATTATGCGCCAAGATTATAAGCCGCCAGCAGAGCCAAATTCTAAAATTTTGCAAATATTTTTCGTCAAAAATTTTTTTTCTAATTTTGCATTATATTTACACAAATTTTTATTTCTTTATGTTTTCTATATTTTGAATAGGCCTATGCACGATAATATACGTGGTGTGTTTGAAAAGTAATGGGACTGTGCATGCTTCACAAACAACTTTTATCGCAGAGAAAAAAGCATTGCATTCTATGATGTCACAATGTTTTATGGTTTCGAAAACCAAATTTCAGCATTCTGTGACAACTACATTCTTTTTTGCACATGTTTCTGTCAAGGCACTTTCTTTGTGCCCGTTTTGTGAAAATTTGATGAAATTAAGAATTTTAGGTTTTTTTTCTTTGGTGCGAAGGATGAGCGTTGAACTACGAATCAACCTGAAATTTCTCGTCCGTCTTGGAAAAACTCCAACTGAAGCACTAAAGTTGCTTCAAGAAGTCTATGTTGATGACACGATGTCAAGAACTCGTCGTTTTGAGTGGCACAGAAGGTTCAAAGAGGGAAGAGGCGAGGTTGTCGCAGTTCCTGCTTCATCCAGTGGCGATGTGGAAAACTAGCATGGAAGTAACCACAAATGAAAGATAATTGGATTTGACAGCTTTATAAGTCAACAGATCATAGCTCACTAGAGGTTGTACAACCGAGCCGGTTAACCGCAATCGGAGCGCGCTCCTTTTGACACGCCACAAGGTGGAAGATGATCACGAAAGTGGGAGGCCATTCACAAGCAGAGCAGATGAAAAGGTTGAGCGTGTGAGGCAAAAGGTGCGGAGCGATCGCCGTCGTACTGTTAGAATGATAGCAGATGAGCTGGATATGAATAGTGAGGGTGTATGGAGGATCATTACAGAAGATCTGGGGATGAGGATCTACGGAAAAATGGCACCAATGTTGCTGAATGAAGGACAAAAGGAGCGGCGTGTGCGACTGTGTCAAGACATTTTGGAGCAACTCTTAAATGGAAGAGCGCATTCTCACCAAGAATCAAAAAGGCGAGGGTGTTCAGGTCCAAAACCAAGGTGATGCTGATCGCTTTTTTTGATGTCCATGGAATTGTCCATGCTGAAATCTTGCCACAACGCCAAACCATTAATCAGCACGTCTACAAAAACATCTTGCGACGTCTGATAGGCTCAGTGAGGAAGAAAAGAAGAGAACTGTTGGAAACGAGGTTATGGCTGCTTTATCATGGCAATGCTCCAACTCATAATGCTTTGGGAATTCGAGAGTTTCTTGCCAAAAATAACATTGCTGTACTGGAGCAACCACCCTACTCTCCAGATCTGGCCCCTTGTGACTTCTTTTTGTTCTGAAGCTTAAGGAAGTCAGCAAAGGAACTTGTTTTCAAGATTCAGAAGCCATTAAAACAGCCGTGACGAGAAAGCTCCAAGCGATCCCGGAGGAATCCTTTCAGGAGTGCGTGGAAGCGTGGCAGAGGAGATTGGAAAAATGTATTCGAGCCCAAGGAGATCACTTTGAAGGCGATATGTTGTAAAATTTACTTGTCAAATAAAATAAAAGATTTATAGTCCAAGTCCCGTTACTTTTCAAACACACCTCGTATTCTGAGATTTTATTTCATCCATTTTTTTTTATTGTGCTTTTGTTTTTTGAAGAGTTTGAAACTTACAGTTTTCAAGATATACAGTATTTCAATTTAACACGTTATTTTTCGGAGTGTTATTTCCCAAGCTGGACGTTTGCAACCTGCTGCCCAAAATTCTGTGGCGCACGAGTACATTTAATTAATTGTCAAATCGCATTTCGAGCTGAAAAGTCATTTGCGCGCTCAAAGTTCATTAGCGCCAATCACGCTGGTAACAATAGATCGTTGTCCACAAAATATAATCAAACTCTAAAAAACTTAAAAACTATAAGTACACTGTTTCTTCTGCTTAAACTGTTTTTTTTTTTTTTTTTTTTGGCGTTGCGTATGAATAGTGCCGAAAATTAATCTACTGCATAAAAAATGTGAAAATCAGTCGAAAATTAAAATAATGACTATTAAATACGCAAAAAAAAATGATTGTTTGTATGATTCATGCTTTTTTTGCGTTTCGTACGAGAAATGTGGAAAATTAATTGAACAATTTATTATAATATTCTCTTCAAAAAATACTTGAAGTGTTTGCTTTTATGACTGATTTATGCTGTTCTTTGCATTGTGTACGAGAAGTGTGAAAAATTAATCTATAAAATGTGAAAATCAGTGGAAAATTAAATTAATTGCTATAAAATGAGCTACAAAAAAATAAAATAATTGTTTGCTTGTATGATTCTTTTTTTTTTGCGTTGCGTAGGAGAAATGTCAAAAATTAATCTATCGTTTACAGAAAACTAAAATACTTATACAAAATACACTTCAAAAAACGCACTAAATCTCTGTTTTTACGATTCATGGTGGTTTTTACGTTGCGTACCAAAAGGGTTGAAAATTTATTAAACGAAAGTGTAAAAATAATAGTCGACAAGTAATTACAGTAATTATCTATAGATTAATTTCCGATACTTTTCATACGCACCGTCAAAAACAAAACATCATAAGTTGCAGTAACAAACAATTATTTTACGTTCTATTGTTATTAGCGTGATTAGCGCTGATGACCTTTCAGCTCGACGTGCGATTTGACGATCTATTAAATCCACTCTTGCGCTACGCAATTTCGGATCGCGGGCAGAAGGTTGTAAACGTCCAACTTAGGAAATAAAATTTTCCGAAAAATAAACATGTTAAAATGAAATACTGTAAAACCTGAAAAATGTAAGTTTCCAAAACTTCAAAAAAAACAAAGCTTATATAGTCACAATTACTATTATTTTTCACAATCATGTTTTGATTTCAATTTTATGGGTAAAGTTAGCCAGAATTTGAATTTCGGAGCCTTTGAATTTCGATTTGAACGTCCGTCCTGTCGATGAACTTTAGTATTTAGTAAAACTCTAGTTCAGAGCAGTACGTGGGAAATGTCTGGTTTTGCTTTTTAATAGCTAAAATATGAGAAGGCAATAGCCTATACCGGTATGCATAGGTGGGCACAAGTCCGTTAATCGTTAATCCGTTACTAACGAAGGCAACTTTTTCACCAACTCGTTAATCCGCTAAAAAGTTTTTTCATGTTAACGGACTAAATTAACTTCCGTTAAAATGCCCGTTAACTTAACGACAATGGTTCATTAACTTACGTTAAGTTGCGTTAACATAAGGTTTTCATCGTTAATATCTCCCACCATTCATTCACTGTACCGGTACAAAAAAATTTGGGGGGCACGAGAAGTTTATTTGTGTGAATTTGAAGGGGGCAGGGGGGCACAAGAAGTTAATTCGAGTGTGGATCAAACTAAAAAGGTGAAGACCGAAAACAAAAAAAAAGGTCTTCTGTACAAATATTTCCACAAAATCTGGTTGTTGTCCCACAATTCTTACGATTTTCACGAATTCCTAAGTATAGATAAAAAAAAAGGTCTTCGTCCCAAAAGCTTTATGAAATCCTGTGCGAGTCTACAAAAATTACGAAAAGACATTTCTTGCTCGCGAATTCTAGGGCGGTAAACACCAATTTGGGAGTCTTAGGCCTCGATTTGCACTCCAGCAGCCCCGAGCCTGTTAATTTCCTCGGGGCACAGTCTTCGCTGGGGGGGCACAATTTTATTTTGAGGGGCACAAGCAGTCATTTGGAGGAGCACGGCCCCGGAATGCCCCCGTGGCGCCGGGCCTTGCAAGGTTTCCAGTACCAAGCAAAATCGTGAATAAAGAAACAAGGGTATAAACTGGATTGTGGGAGTGCTACCGTTGACGAATTACACAACAGAATGCAAGTGCAAGACATGCGTGATTGCAATTATTAACAACAGCCTAATACTAATGATAATGCAAAACAAAATTGCAGGGTAGATTGCAGCAGAAATGCAGAATAGATTCCGACTTCGTAAGTGCTGTTACAAAAAATTATTTTTAAATTTTGGCGAAGCGATGTAATCGTATAACGGCGATGATTAAAGGTAAAATAATTGCAATGGAAAATCGATTACATGGGTGCGTATTTGTAATCGTAATCGGCGAAATGGATATAATCAAACCATAGGCCATTGAAAGAGCAGAATGTAGGTACCGGTACCAAAATAATGCTATAAAAACAGGGTTTATTTTGAGCAAAAGGTTAATGTCATCCAAAAACTTGGAAGTGTTTGCATTCATGGATAGCAGATGGTTTCAAAATGTTAAATTTACGTAGGCCTACTGTACAGCGGTTAATGATAGGACTAAAACAAGAATGAAAGACAAATATTCATTTGCAATTTTTTAGTTTCTTTTTTAAGACTCAAGATTAAGCTTTGGGTTAGATTGGATCTAGACATTGTCTAGAAATTATTTTGCAAGTCATAGCTTAAATAGTTAATTTTAGATGCTGTTGTAGCATGAAAGCATAAAGACTTAGAGTTATAGCGTCTTGGCACTGAGTAGGCAACCGTCTCTATCTAACGGTTGCCATAATGTATAATCGTTTACGTATTATCTGGCCTTCAGGCTACCAGCGCGGAAGCCCAGGGAAGAGCCACCAGAATGGCGACTACATAAAAACAAGCAATGCAAAAAAATGGCTCTTCCCTGAGCTTCCGCGCTGGTAGCTTTTAGGCAGGGCCACCGAAAGAGGGGGCAGGGGGGACAATGACCCCGGGGCCCATCAGGGGGCCTACGGGCTTCAGGAGACCCATGGACTTCAGATGGCCATGGAAATGACATTGACAAATCAATTTGTGGAACATCAAAGACCTTTTTTATTTTTGGAGATCACAAAATTCGGAAAAAATTGTGGCATTTTCCTCTTCTTTTTTGGAGTTCACAAAGCCGGAGATGCCCAATATTTGAGCTGACCCCGGGCCCTCGTTTGGTTCTAGGCGCCCCTGCAAACAATTAACAAGTACATCTATTGCTTTTTGTGGCAAATAATAAGCTGCAGCCTCATAAGTCTATTAATTATCGCTGTTCGCAACTTCCAAAGATTTTCCGATTGCAGCTTTGTTACTGCATATGAGCCTGTTATTATCTCGAAATTAGATTAGACTGTAAAATGTAACTTCCAAAACACAAAAGACCACCATAGCAATAAATATTTCCTTACAATCAGTTCAACAGTGTCCTTACGCGTGTTTTAAAAATGAGTGAAAAAAAACAACTGTAAATTGTATTCAAAATATTAACGGATTGGATCCCGTACACGAGCCCTAAAAACACGAGCCCTAAAAACACGAGTCCTAAAGACACGAGCCCTAAAAGACACGAGTCCTAAAGGACACGAGTCCTAACGTACACAAGTCCTAACGGACACGAGTCCTAAAAGACACGAGCCCTAAAGGACACAAGTCCTAAAAGACACTAGTTCTAAATACACGAGCCCTAATGGACACGAGTCCTAACGTACACGAGTCCTAAAAAACACGAGTCCTAAAGAACACAAGCCCTAAAGTACACAAGCCCTAACGGACACGATCCCTAAAAAACACGAGTTCTAAAGACACCAGTTCTAACAGACAGGAGTCCTAATGTACACAAGTCCTAAAGGACACGATCCCTAAAAGACACGAGTCCTAAAAGACACGAGTCCTAAAAGACACCAGTCCTAAAAGACACGAGTCCTAAAGGACACCAGTCCTAAAAGACACGAGTCCTAAAAGACACGAGTCCTAAAAGACACCAGTCCTAAAAGACACGAGTCCTAAAAGACACGAGTCCTAAAGAACACGAGTCCTAAAAGACACGAGTCCTAAAAGACACGAGCCCTAAAAGACACGAGTCCTAAAGAACACGAGTCCTAAAAGACACGAGTCCTAAAGAACACCAGTCCTAAAAGACACGAGTCCTAAAAGACACGAGTCCTAAAAGACACGAGTCCTAAAAGACACGAGTCCTAAAAGACACCAGTCCTAAAAGACACGAGTCCTAAAAGACACGAGTCCTAAAGAACACGAGTCCTAAAAGACACGAGTCCTAAAGGACACGAATCATAAAGGACACGAGACTTAAAATACACGAGTCCTAAAAGACACGAGCCCTAAAGGACACGAGTTCTAAAGGACATGAGTCCTAAAAGACACTAGTCCTAAAGTATGACTCATAAAACATACGAGTCATTACTTACACGAGTTCTAACAAAAGTGACCCGTTTGGAGATGCGGCTGAGTATCAATTTCTTCTGACCAACCAATTTAACTACGTATCAAAATAATCGGATGGTTTTGGGGGTCAGAGTTCAGTATTTCCTCTAGCAAAGCACGCTATAAGGACGTGAGAAAAAATTTTGCTATTTTTTATTGAAAGTTTTATTGTGATTGGAGAGTGTCTGCCACTACAACGGTAGACTCGGGTTCGATTCCAAACAGTTGGACAAACCCAAAAACTTAAAGATGGTGGTCACTGTTTTCTGCTTCTGAAGTATGGTCACGGTTTGTTACTAACTGTTTAGTGCAATAATCATCAATGTGCAAGTGAAATAATTGTTTAGGGCACGTTAGTTATTTAGGGCATGTTAATTACTTAGGGCAAGTGTTCCCCCAATAATTGACTTTTAAATGACTTAACCAAGATAGATGTTTTTACAAGTTCGTCACTACGAAGTTGTTAAATACACTTTAACGTCGTTTGTCATTTCAATATAAGAAATGCGTGGAAAAATATTTTGACATAATTTAGGAATGCCATCCCACCTACTTAAATCTCCCAATAGTCAATTTTTTGAATAACCTAATTGTTTTTAAGATCAGCAGGTCTTTCAAAATACTTTGATGTGGTTTGGGGGTGCTACCCCCTCGGTAACCCCCTAAATAGATCCACCAAACCTTTTATTTTTAATTTTGAGCTAGAGTAACGTTTTTTTAAATATCAGTAAGTACATAAAAGTCAAAAAATTAGAAATATAATTAGACGTCTGTTCGAGATAAAAGTTTAAAATCGCTGTTATTAGTGTAAAAAATAGATTCTTGGACCAACTTAGTTTCAAAATCGCCGTGCGTATGCTAAACAATGACTCGCTCTGTCACAGTGCTATTATAACGCTGTACTTGCGACAATATTGTGGATGCATTTTGCGGAAAAACCACCCATCACGTCGGCTACATTATTTTCACTCGCAGTCATCATTACGCGATTTGCTCTTGATCTGTTAATCAAACACTAACTTTTAGCTTCTTGTCGTGCTGTTGATGCAAAAGGGTTTATTCATCCCATAAATTAAAATTACAATCATTTTTCAGAGTTTTAAACCACCCATCATTGTTTTGAAATAGCGTATTTGAAAGTTTTTACTTGTTCCAATTTGAAAAATTTAACCGATCTGATGTTTTATCAGAGACAATTTATCACAATAGCTTCAAACGTTTTCGCTAATGAATGAGTTTTAAAACCGCAAGAAGAAAAAATATTTGCATTTTTTGTTTTTTTTCATTGTATGGCAGAAGATTTTACATCACTCATATTCATTTTACATAAGAAAGTAAAAATTCATTCGTTTTAGGTTTAATTTTGACGTTTAATTTTTGCTGAAAAACTTGCTTTTTAACAAACCTTGAATAACAAAAATTTAAAAAATACCAATAATTTCGTTAACTTGAACTGAAAAAGTCAAACAATTTTTATAAAAATGCAGCAGAGTTCATATCCCTCATTCATGGATTAATCTCCTATTTCTTCAACGTTTTCAATACACACTATGTTTTGATTGCAAAATTACTTTTTTCGTTGATCTTAATTTTCTGCACTACCTTATTTGCGTATAAGATACTGCAAAACATACAAAATATACCGTAATTAAAAAAAATTGTTTTATGACTGTGTCGCAATGCTTGTGGCAAGATAAAGTATAATTTCTGATAATGTAATTAAGTGGCGGCATGATTTTTCGAAGCACAAAAATGTTAGCAAAGATCGTAGGATTACGTCTCTCTGTGTCCTTTTGTTTTTTTTCATTGTATGAAAAATGATCGTTTACATGTAAGTTGGTGATTTCAAAAATATCTATTAATCTTTGTTAAAATGAAAGAAAGAGCAGAATGTTCAGCATAAAGAGTAAGTTACGTTAGGTTCACATTTTTACAAATTTCTCAAGAAAAATTGTTCTGCGCTGATATTGAACTCTCTATATTTGATTTTTTATTTCTTGCAGTTAAAAATTTTTTCTTTCTATTTCTTACGATTAAATAATTAAAAAAATTTGATCACAATGCTCCATTGAAAATTTTAAATGCAGTTTTCTCAAGTTTATTGTGCTTTGGCAGTTTCAATTCCACCAAACAAATTTCTTTAGTCACAATATTCTTTACTGGATTTTTTGCTAATCAAGAAACTGTAGTTTTTTTTCATTATTGGATTTGTTGCAAACAACGTTTCCTCTCAGAGCTTGCTTGGTGTGCGCGGAATAAAATGCCGAGTGAGCTCCAAAAATAGGTCTTCGCCGCAACCTGGATCTCTTTCAGTCTGGAATTGTGGAATTTTGCCCCTCAAGTGAAGATTGAAAAAAAAAAGAAGAATAAAAGTAAAAAACTACTGCATACGAAAAGCCATATCTTTTGATGTTCAAAGCCGTACAAAATCAATTAAACGATATATTTATTGTTTTCAAAGCAGAAGACTTTTTAATGGCGTAATTTTTGGTCGCAAAATTGAAATATTTTTTTACTAAAGGCGAATTTACACAAACTCCGTTTCTCTCCATTTTATTTTTGGTTTTTGCTTCTTCGTGAAAAAGTATGCTCTTTTTCGAGCGCATTTTTTTAGTCTTATGTGCATTATGTAGAGTGTTATTACTGTACATATTGATCAAAATTTTGTGTATAAACAACATAGGCGTAGCATGGGGGAAGGGGGCAGGGAGCCCGCCCCCCTCCCCAATCGCAATGCCAGCAATGATAAATTTGTGACCAAAACGGCTATCCTTTCGTGTTCACCTTGACACGAGACCGTGAAGACGTTATCGTTTTTTTGCTCTTCACCTTTTTTCGAAAAAAATTCAGCTCTTCAGACCGTGAAACCTGTTTTTATTGTTTTGGTCTTCACTATATAAGTTGTGGTCTGGTCCCCTCCCTCAATCCTAAATTGGTCTCCAACAAAATTTCATCCCCCCCCCCAATCAAGACTCTTAAGTCGGACTGTGAAGACTTTTTTTCTTGGTGTTCACCTATGTGATTAGTGGTTTGGGCCGCCCCCAATCAAAAATCCTGGCTACGCCTATGATAAACGATGTGAGCAATATTTCAAAATAGGGCTGTTTAACCCTTCGTAAAAAACGTTTTTTGAAAAAAGTTTTGTCCAGTACGTGACTGTCTGGTTGGTGTGGACAAGGACATACGTATAAAAATGCTTACCAAAAAGAACATTACTTTTTTATGAAGAAGAAAAGCGTAAAAAAAAACGACAAAAGCGGATAAAAAACGGATACTGTATGAATTCAACTTAAATAGAATACCGGCCGCGCATTCACTGACGATTTTACTTTGCAGTCAAGTTCATGTACTGAATAAACAAATAATCAAAGAAATTCTATATGCGATGGTGACGAGTATGCTCACTATTGATAACTTTTTGAGGGAGATCATCGAGAAATCAAGACGAACTATTCATCAGTATTGCAAACGGCTTTGAATAACAAATAAGTGTTTATCAACATCAGTAATGCAGTGAAGTGGTGTTACGCAGTTAGCGAACTTTTCTGAATCTAACGTTTATCGCATTATTTATCAGATAAAATTTTGAGAATACGAAACAACTAAAACAATCTCAAATTAATTGAAATTCTTTTTTTTTTAAGAAAAGAGAAATAGCTTTGCTATAGAATTTAATATCGTTAACTAGTTGTTACCTATTTTGCAAGCTATCAATAACAATGAAAATGCCCTTCGAAAATTAAATTCGCTCATGACGCTGTAACTAATAAATAATGTCCTTTTGCGAGTGCGACAAAAACTAAAATGACACAATAAATCAAAACATTATTTAGAAAATTTTCCAAGCATTTTGTACGTAGAAAGAAAATTTTTATCAGCCCAATATCGCAAAGAATTTACAAACGACATCCATTACGAACTGCCAAACTACAGCAACAGATGATCGATAATATTACGATGAATCATCAAAAAGGAGAGAAATTTTCGCGTTCTAAAACCGCAAAGAGCGCATTATGTCATCGTTTTAAGGAGCATGAACTACCGTTTTTCAACAAGTTCATTAATCTGCGTTCAGATCAACAACGACTTGTTTGCAGTTGGTACTGGACTTCGAATCTCCAATACCTTCCAATTTTTATTGATGGATTGGAGCTACGTCATAGTTTTTCCTCGCCAAAACGATTGGACGTCAAAATGCCATTACAAAGCATCAAACCTTACCGTAAATCAATGTTTAATTCTTTCAGTGTGCGTATTTAAAGAATTTGAATGTAAAGTCAAAACTTTTGTGGATAGTCTATAGCTTAGTTGAAAAGTTACCAGGATCAATTTATAGCTCATATAACTCAGCGGATCTAGAAAGTTATGCCTTTTGTGAAATCTCATTGTCCACTCTGCCTGATATTGTCCACTTTGCCCGGTTTTTAACTTTGTTTCACACCGTAGTTTCGGCCATATCCTAAAATACATAAAATTCTATGCCACAGCAACACCACATGGCAGATTAACGTTTAATTTCAGCACTATCTGTGAATAATGATTTACACCACTAGTTCAAGTCGAAATAGATGTAAATTAAGGCTCGATCAACATAACATTCAGCGCGGTTAAATCATTGGTTTAAAATTTAAATGACATCTTTACGAAATAATTCAATGAAAACAGCTGCTTCAGCGTTTTAACTCCTAGCAACCAACATCAAATGCAAAATAAATCTTTGAAATTACAAAAGTTTAAAAATGCGTTATTTATCACGAATGAAGGAGATGCAACTGTTCTATTTCAGGGCCATCAATAGTAAACCTTGTATTTGATAACCGAAAGTAGCTACCACCATGTACATTACAATATTTTCATGAAAAAGCAAACAATAACCCCGAATTCTTACTAACCAAATCTTTTTCAGTATCTACCGACTTTTATGTAGCATTTAACTTATGTTTTTTAGGACTCGTGTCCTTTTAGGACTCGTGTCCTTTAGGACTCGTGTCTTTTAGGACTCGTGTCCTTTAGGACTCGTGTCCTTTAGGACTCGTGTCTTTGAGGACTCGTGTTCTTTAGGGCTCGTGTTCTTTAGGACTCGTGTCTTTTAGGACTCGTGTTCTTTAGGACTCGTGTCTTTTAGGACTCGTGTTCTTTAGGACTCGTGTCTTTTAGGACTCGTGTCTTTTAGGGCTCGTGTTCTTTAGGACTCGTGTCTTTTAGGACTGGTGTCCTTTAGGACTCGTGTTCTTTAGGGCTCGTGTCTTTTAGGACTCGTGTCTTTTAGGGCTCGTGTTCTTTAGGGCTCGTGTTCTTTAGGACTCGTGTCTTTTAGGGCTCGTGTTCTTTAGGACTCGTGTCTTTTAGGACTGGTGTCCTTTAGGACTCGTGTTCTTTAGGGCTCGTGTCTTTTAGGACTCGTGTCTTTTAGGGCTCGTGTTCTTTAGGACTCGTGTCCGTTAGGACTCCTCTCCTTTAGGACTCATGTCCATTAGAACTTGTGTCTTTAGGACTCGTGTTTTTTAGGGCTCGTGTCCATTAGGGCTTGTGTACATTAGAACTCGTGTTCTTTAGGACTGGTGTCCATTAGGACTCCTGTTCATTAGGACTGGTGTCCGTTAGGACTCGTGTCTTTAGGACTCGTGTTTTTTGGGACTCGTGTCCGTTAGGGCTTGTGTTCATTAGGACTCGTGTCCTTTAGAACTCGTGTCCGTTAGGGCTTGTGTACTTTAGGACTCATGTCCATTAGGAATTGTGTTTTTAGGACTGGTGTCTTTTAGGGCTCGTGTTTTTAGGGCTCGTGTCAGGATACCTAACGGATTAACGGACTTCATTAAGTTCCGTTAATTTCCGCTGAAAATAACGAATTAACTTTAACGGAGGTATGAAGTTTGCTAACGGACTAGTGGTTAACGAAGCTAGCGTATTGCATTAACTTGCCCACCTATGCCGGTATGCTAGTTATTTAAAATTACCAGTTGAGTTAGCCGAATTTAGGGATTGCCTTGTGTCGACTTCTCTTCACTCTGTTGAAGAAGTCAGTTGACTTCGAAACATGGGAATGCTTCTGCAATGGGGGCTCCGCCTCACCTGCGTCACTAGGAGTTGAAACGACTACTCTTAGACGTGGAGACGGGGCCGCAGCTAAGGGGGGCTAGGGGAGGTGGCGCCCCCCCTCCAAACAAAATGTCTGCCCCCCAAACTTCAAAGTTACTATAGGAGAAAATGTTGGCAACAATTTTTTGGCCCCCCTGAAACAAATTTTGCCCCCCCAAGAACAACGCTCTAGTTGCGGCCCTGCGTGAAGACTGCATTAGGTGTCGTCAAATGAAGTACTGTAGGATTGTACGACGTGATATCTCTGTGAACTATTCAATTAGTTCTGCCTATTTCACCTAAGGAATAATTTAAGTCGTACAAAAGCACAATAACAAAAAATGTACAGTAAAATGTATAAAATATAAACTCAAAAAAATATTGTGCATAAGCAAAAATAGTAGAAAATGTAAAGAAATAAAAATGCATATACGTAAATATAATGCGAAAATTAGAAAAAAAATTTTGGTGGATAAATTTTTGCAAAATTTTAAAACTTGGCTCTCGTTCCTAATCCTAACGCCTAAAATTCCATTTATTAAATCATCAAAAGTCCATTTATCAAAAGTAAAGTTATCAAATTCCGACTATCACGTCATAACACTCCCGGGCAAAGCCAAAAACATCAAAACTAAAAGAAAGATTTTCATTCTTTCATTGGAAGCTCGACCACATGACTGCTTCTTTACGCATGAGCACTCCAGGACATACTATAAAATAAAACAATAAAAGAAAGAAAAATAAGCAAAAAAGAGAAGAATTAAGCATCCCCAATAGCGAACTCTGCTGGCAATGATAAAGTAACGATTTCTATTTTGAAAAGCTTGAGCTACCCTGCAAGTTTCAAAGTCACTTTTATGAGAAGCACTATCTTTGAAATTACAGTGTATTTGTATTAAAGATTGGCGATTTACAAAAATTCGTAGTAGTTGATCATCAGTTTGGACTTTGTCATATTGGATGTATGATGCAATAATGACGTCATCAAATATCATAATGTCCGTTGTTCGTTCCGATCATACAAAAACATGAAGAGCTCCAGCTAAAACAAGTTCCGCTACTTTTGGTCTAGATAACAGTTTTTGAACAATATGGCTCAAAAAGTAAACCAAACTTCTTTGGAATTTCATTTGCTTGTCGAAAGTTATGAATTAATTCATTGTACAGTATGTTTTTGGTAATTGAAGCATAGGCGTACCTGATGAAGTCAAAAACTACTTGCTGCTTTCTAGTTGCCCTAAGCTCGGTCAACTTGCGCAGAGCTTCAATAATTCGTCAACTTAGTTTTCTTTTATAAAATGAAATATTTATATTCATCGCAGTCTTATCAAGAATTGCTTGAGCATTGTCTATTTGTAAGTTCATGATTTTTGTCAGTTCGTTTGTGTATGGATCTCGTTGTGTATTTGTTTTCTTTCTTTTGTTGCTACCATGTAGATTTTGACTCAAACATAACAACCTTTCGTTTAAATTGTCTTGTTTAAATCCATGTTTTTCCTCCAGAAATCGCATTACTTTTCTCATTTCGTTGATTGGATCACGGCGCAGATCTTCGTAAAGCAGTATATGAAACGAATTATTACTTGTGACTACGTTCTCCAGCAGTTTCCGCCACCCATCTTTTCGGGCAAAAGTCCCAAATTCTAAAAAAATGTGGAAGATGTATAGTATACTCTTGGTAGCAAACTTCGTTTCACTTTGAGGAAACTACTTACCGGTAGGACCACGACAAGGTGTTGCTTTTCTCTCCTTATAGACCAATTCTCGCCGGATTTTGGATTGGAACTGTTATGCTGGGACAAAACTACAGCAATTAAGAATATAAGATCTTAAAAAAAAGTATTTAGAAAAGCATTTCAGAAGTTTACAAGCTTGTAACCTCAATCGCGTTTTATTCGACTTTTGGTTGACTTTAGCCGTCATGGCTAGAATTTAAGTCGATTATACGCAAAACTTTTTTCTAAAAACAATTCTTTTATAAAAACTCAAGACTTGTTTTTAATCAAAGTTAAAAAACAAATTAAAAACAATGAAACCTTTGGGATGAAAAATATTCAAGACCGCAGTTTATTATGTGCAATCAGGGGCGTATTTAGGGGGGGGACATTGGGCCATGCCCCCCCCTTTGGGTAGCCAGGATAGTATAATTAGCATAGAATAGTATGTAAAATTGCGGCATGGCCCCCCCGTTTATAACTTGGACAGAAGTTTTGAGCACACAAGGTGTGGGCGAAGACCTTTTTTTTGGCCTTTACCAAAAACCGGACTAAATTTGAGAGAAGATCTTTTTTTTTTTGGTTTTCACCTGATTTTGGGCAGGAAAACGGACTGATTCTGGGTGGAAAAAAACTTTTTTCTAAATTTAAATATTCTCAAATTTTTTTTTTGTGAACTTTATTATTTTCTGGCCCCCCCCTACCCCGTTTGAAAATCCTGCGTACACTGCTGTGTGCAATGCAGACTTTTTTTCTTGTCGGGTTTAGATTTAAGGTTGATAAAGTTTTGGGTTTAAATCGTACCTGAGTAGAGTATTGTGTTTTAAGTAGCGCTATAAAAAAAGAATAAAAAAAAACTCTGCAACGCGGAATGAAATTATGTTGACCCTACTTTACGCGGGGGATTTGACCGAAGTATTTTCCACGAGGAACTATATTTGTCCCTCTATCTAACTCCTAAACCAAAAGTCATGGAAACAGCATATTTGGCACAAGGGTTGGTGTTTACAAAAATTTGTTAGAAAAAGTGGTTTGGAGTTGATAACGTCATCCTTGCGACGTTACGGCCATATTTTTGGCATCATTGAAAGTTTAATCCAAAATACAAGCGTTTAAATGTGTTTTAGACTTCACCTGTCAGTGAGGGGGGCTGAAGGGGCCGGGCAATTCAATTGTTGCTAATAAGTTTCAATTTTACCAATTTATTTCTTTCAAATGGCTTCAAAAACGTGCAAAATGTAATCTAAATGGCGTTAAAATTGCGAGTTTTTCTGAATAATAACAAAAATCACCCTGCGGCTTGGGGCTTAGCCCCCAGACCCCAATCTGTTATGCGCTTAGTTGCATGACTTTGCTCAGTACGTCACTTACCAGATACATTTTTCGAACAAAATTTTAAACTTTCTATACAAGCCCCTTACCAAAACCTTGGTTTCACGACTGTTTCGTTGGAACTGATTAAAAATTTAAACCGGGCAAACTTACTAGAAGAAGCAAACAGTATGTCATTTGCATGACCCACATGTCCAGCAAATAGACGATTGAACTCCGCCTTGTACGCATCGAATGGATTTCGAAGAATAAGAATTACGTTCTGATCAGGGCCACTGTCTGCTGGATATTCGTGCTTTTTGACCACAATTGTTCTGGGCATGTCAGAGGGCATTTCTCCCAGGAAACCTGAAAGTTTTTTAATTGAGTTTTGAGTAAAATAAGGAAATTTTTACTGTGTACGCTGCTTTTTATACACGGCACATTATTCTTCAAATCAAATCTTTGTTTTTGCCTGTTGTACTATGTCGAAGCGTGTTCCGAGTTTAAGGGGCCCCTCCCGGGCAACACAGCTTTTTTCGAAGAAATGTCGCAATGGTGGCGAGCCGTTGGCAACACTGTGTTCGATTTGACTGGCCGAAGATTTGAACCTAGACCTCCCGCTCCAAAGACAAACGCGTTACGGTTCGACCAACTAAAAACATAAAGACCACCACGTTTTGAGTCGAGTGGGCCGGATGAAACCAGACTTGGAAGTCGGGCTGGGCTTTTCTTGTCGGGTTCGGGTTTAATGTTGATAAAATTTTGGATTTAATTTGAACCTGATTAGTGTATTGTGGTCAAGTAGCGCTATAAAAATCGGATCAAAAAAACTTTGCAACGCGGAATGAAATTATTTTAATCCTTTTTTACGTGGGGTATTTGAAAAACGCATTTTACGCTGGAGGCCATTTTTGTTCCCCTATCTAACTCCGAAACCAATAGTCATGGAAACACTAAATATGGCATGAGGGTTGATGTTTATCAAAATTTGTTAAAAAAGTGGTTTTGTGTCGATGACATCAAGGCTATATTTTTGAAAAATGGGTTGTTTTGGGATGACTCACAGAAGGTTTAAATATAGCACAAAAGCTTGTTTCTGATACTGATTCATGAAATGCCGAAGTCAACTTAATTATGTCACAAAAACTGTTATGACATCATTTAAGTTAGCAAAAAAATGCTTAGATATCGGAAAGTGACTTCGGAAAAACTCAAAAATCGGGAAACTAAGCTTGGCAACTTTAAAATGCCAGGAGTTATTTGCATTGAATTTTGACTCAAAGTCAAGTTGATTTAAAATAAAAATCTTTTTCTCTGAAGTAATTTATCACAAAAAAAAACGAGAAGAAAATGAGCAAAAACGCTCCCCTCTCCCCCCGGTGTAAAACAGGGGTAAGTGTCACTGCGATTGTTTGCAAACTTCGACTGTTATTGCATTACAATCTATCAATTTCATCAATAATTAGCGTTATTTAAAACCCAAAACATTAACCTCGTTCTAGATAAAAGCTAGAAGTTCAAAACAGCATTGAGCAGCAGCGCTCTGTGCATTGGTTTATTTATTCACAGCAGATTATACGTAAAGGAGCAATTAACTGTAGGCAACATACATTTTTAGACCTTAATAACTTTCAGGTATTTGAAGCCTGATTTGGGTCTCAAATCGTTTTTCGGGTTCGAGCTTCTGATTTCGACTTCGAGCTTGAACTAGTTAGACCATTTACAATTACTCTGGATGAAACCCTGGTCAACACGACATTAACCTTAACTTTAAAAAAATAGTTCTGTGTATGAGAACTATGATACTAAAAATCTACTAACATCAAGAAGTAAAATTACGAAATTGAATGAGCTTTTGAAAATTTTAGGTGCATGGAGAAGCAAGCGAATAACCTAAGTTTAAAAATTGAGCTGCGAAAAATGCCGATACTTCAATTGATTTTCGAAAAAAGGCTAAAGAGCAAACGCTCGTGACAAACGACAAGCAGTTGAGTTGAGCTAACATTAACCATGCCCCTCCGAGATACGGCTGGTTTTTGAAAAAATTTGAATTCCCTCTCCAGTTTTCTTTGTTTTAATGCAGATTTTGGATCAATATTGCATGCAGCATTAAAAAGATTATGTGCGAATAACAATTAAAGGGTTACATCATGGTTACGTGATTTCAAGCTTAATATCAGAAAATTGTGCACCGTACCCAAGTAAATTGTGCACTGTGTACTTACTTCTAAACAGCACAGTCCGAAAATCAGCAAGGAAATGCTTCAAAATTAAGTTAAAAGGCAATAGAATTTCTGTTCGAAATATCTATGCAAAGCAGTTTGCAAAATACAAACTCAAATGTCATTTGAAAAATTTGTGCAGACAGTTCATTTTCAGTGTTACCAGTTCTTTCAGCACGTTGTGGAAGCGATAGAAAATGTCAAGACAGAATCTTACCAGTTGCAAACAAACTAAGATCGCCATAAACACTTCCGCTGTATATCCCTGTTGTCTGTTCAATTAGATGACGGGCCCAAGTGTTGCCTGATCCAGGAAAGCTAGTCAAATACGTGATGACATAACTTGAATTTTCAGGAAGAAATTGTAAAGGTTTGCATCGCTCGTCTTTAGTAAAAGTTTCGTAAACTTTCATTGAACTTTCTTCACATTTTGCCAAAAGATGGGCCCAGTTAAGTCTAAGAACAAACAACAAAATTTCACTTACATAAAATTTTATGAGTCCGTACACCAATGGTGCCCGATCAAAATTTCCAAAAATCCTTAGTCAGAGCTCATAATGGCCGAAATTAAATACACTGTAGACTTTTTTTGAAAAAACTGAATTGCTAATATCAAAGAAAAACCAACAAAAAATCTTTTAATAAAAACCAAGACAATCCCAAGTCAGGCTGAAAAATTCTAAAACTTGGGAACAATTGAGATTAGAAGTGCTCCTTCATGTGCCATTTCAAAATTTTTCACGCAAAATAGACGATTAAACTCCGCATTAGTTTTTTAACAAAAATTGGCCAAGAACTTTATCGATCACAAAATTCAGTATCATCTTAATTTGGTAAATTCCCTGATTTACTCCATTGTAAATCTTCCGCATGTACACGTTGAAGTGCCGTCATCAACAAAAGCGAGGGGCAGTTTCATCACGCCACAATGCAGTACGCAGTCAGACGTTGACATATATTTTTGTCGTGCGACACAATCTGATTTCATTAGCTTCTGCGTTTCATTATTGCGTAGGCATCGAATGAAGCGTGACTCCGGCAAGCTTTCCAGTGTTTCTCCTGGAAATAAATACAGTAGGCCGATGGAAAATGCCGGTACTATAAGTATCGATGTCACAAAATGAAAATAAACTTAGAAGTGCCACTCCCTCACCGGAAAATAACGGTACTGTATAGAAAACCCCAAAACTGGATAAGTTACTGTTATGTGGAAACTGAAAAGGTCGAATTTAAACATGCCAGTAGGCAGTAGAGTATGTAGGGGGAGGGGTACTGCGCCATGCCCAATTTTTCACCGCACTACAGTTTTTAAATTTGTTTGTTTTTAAAATTTTTTATTTTTTTTAATTAAATTAAATTAAATTGTAATTGCCTCTTTATTCAGCAAGTTGCCGTGGCCAGGAGACAGCGAAGGGACCTTTCGGTCTTCGAGCCAAGCTGCCACCAGCCCACTTGTCTACCACAAACGGTGGAAAATTCATACTGTTTCTTTTTGTTGCAGAACATCGCACAGGAAAGCATGAATACCAATTTTCAGTTTTGGTTTGACTTGACTGGGAATCAAACCAAAGTCTATCGCTTCAGTAGTAAAATGCTCTACAGTCTACAGTATGTTCACTCCACCGTTAATCGGTTTTGCTTCTACGGTCAAAATTACAAAATTAAAAAAAAACTTTTAGCGCCGTGCGATGCAAAATATTAAACAGATTTTTTTCTCGCTTACATTTGGCCTTTTTTTTTTGGTTGTACTAAATCGCTCCGAGTAATTACCTCGTTTTGGAATCAAGAATAAATAGTCCATATTGTAGTTTCTCGCCTTATGAGCAATACAAAAAAAAATTTCAGCACTCGCTAATTCTTGGTACTGTAAGTTTAGCTTTAATTTTTTCAATCTTGGTTTAGCCTTAGGACTCAACCGTACCTAATTCAAACTTTTCAGCGCATATCCATGTAGGAAACGTTGGAATTTTGACTTTCACTATCCTGCTTGTTGAGAATACTCAGCTCTGCCGTGTGATACATTTGTGCCATAGATTTTAGTCGGCATAGTGCGGACGAGGGTAAAAAGACGACGTTTTTACGACGAACCCTGATTGCGTGACGTGGGTTCAACCACAGTCAACGCCCTGTCTCGTTAATTCTTGAATAAGACGTTTTAAGTAAATTATCTCTGCTTAGTGGCTTCGAACAAACAGCAAATTCAATGGACGAGAATTCCAAAAAATCCACAGAAACATTGGATTACTGGAGGCTTCAAAGCAGGTGCGGATTTCTCCTGTACTTATCGCAATAAATTGATGTAGCATAAAAGCGATTATTGCAACGAAAAACATACAAATCATCCAACACTTATATAGCGGTTAACGCACTGTCTGGTGACAGAGGTATGAATAAGCCACTACAAAAATAATTTCTTTTCATCACAAAACGTATTGGCTCATTTTAATATAATAACACAGTATACTGTTCAATGTACATCTCACACAAAAATTAGAAATATTTAAAACCCTACGCTACAAACTGTTTCACCCGTAACCGGGATCACCACGGTGCCTTATTCAAATAGAACGCTGTCGAGGACTTTTCTGAATCAGTTGACTCAAACAAACCTTCCAAACAAATCGATTTCAGCCAAAACCATTCCACTTCATTTTCGCCTCCGCAAGTTTCCATTTTGTTGCCGGAGCAGGAAATGTTGCACCGTTTTCTCTCTATTTGCTCAGTATATGGTAAAATGGATTTTGGAGTTGCCGCACAGATACATTTATTTCCGTTGGTCAGGCCGACGTAACGAAATATTCTGCAAACAAACGACAAATCTCACTCTACTGTAAGTTTGAGCTTCAAGCAACGCCCAAGCTCGTTTAATATACACAAAGATCAATTTGCTGGTGAATGGCAAGGAGCATCATGACTTGATAACCGGTGAAACTGTTCGTTGGTGTGATGCTTGCCGATCACTTTGATTGTGTTTGTTTTGATGTTTGTGTTTGTTTTTTGTTTTTTTTCATTGCGTAAATTTTGAATTGGCAAAAATAAATTTCGTTTGTTTAGGCTGCAAGGCTTGTGTGAAACTTTGACCAGCACTGGTTTTTGGCATTGCGCATTTGTTACGGAAAGTTTGCAGCTAATCTCACGCTTGTTTTGGCTTTTCACCAACCACGCACTTCGGAAAAGCTGCTTTTCCAGAAGGCGGTAAAATACTGGTGTATTTACAGTTTTAAGCCCAGTGTAGATTACTGAAGAGCACCAAAAAAAAGGAAACGGAAACCTATTCCAGTAATGGGTTTGTTACATCAGAGTCACCCCAGGTTGAACGACACCTCTAAACCAAATTTTTTGCTGTTATTCAACGCAAAATGCTAATCAAAAATATCAATAACTGATTAACAGTGTTGCATTAAAATCCTTGTAGACTTTTTCACAACTGTGAGATAGCTCTCATATATCTGGTTTCTTAGCGGGCTAGTGTTTCATCAGCATCTGAATTCACACATAGCATATCCTGGGTGCTTAACTAAACCTTTAAACCACACACGAGGGCAATTTCTGCACTTGCCGTCATACCCTCTTCTCAGATTACTCTGATCAAAGTCTGACAATATGTGTAATGGTCGAGAATGCTCTTTCTGGAGACCTTGTTGTCAGACTTTGATCAGAGTAATCTGAGAAGACGATGGCAAGTGCAGAAATTGTCCTCGAGTGTGGTTTGAAGATTCGAGTGGACTGCGACTGCGGGGATAGGCTATGTGTGAATTCAGATGCTGATGCAACACTTGTCGGCAGCATGGCCTAGTGGGTAAAGACGTCGTTTTTATGACGACCCTGATTCTATGATCTGGATTCAACCAGAACCCTGGTTACCCTGTTGCGTCCTTAGATAAGACGCTTTACGATGATTGTCTGTGCTTGGTGGCTTCGAACAAGCAGCAAATTCAGTGGACAAAAATTCGAAGCAATCCACAGGAACATTGGATCACTGGAAACTCCTAAGCAGGTGCGGATTCACCCAACCACCAAGCAGTCAATGCTAGAGATGGCATGGGCCGCTACGAGACCCGTTAATGGGCCGTTAACTGGTCTTTTTTACCAGTCCGCTAACGGCCCATTACAGTTCTTTTTCAAAGCGGTCCGCTAACGGTCCGCTCGGGTAAATGTTTGCAGAAACAGGAAATCTCGATTGACTACCTTTCCGATTTTTTAATATTTTCGAGAAATTACTTCAGATTTCGTTCAAGCGTTTGACTCACAAAAAATCTGTCCATTTTCACAGTAGAGGAATCATTAGGCAATTAGGCATGGGCTGTGCATACCGATAGCCTAATTAATTATTGTTATTATCTCGATAGGCTTACCGGTACTGCATAATTGAAATAATGATAGTCTAATAATTAGCATTCAAGCAGAGATATTTTGGTTCTTCCCTGTTTAAAAATGCCCTAAATCTGACAATGGCATTATCTGATTAGCCTATTATCATGTAGGCCTACCCTGGTATACAGTACCGGTAGGCCCTACAATGCAGAGAGTGTGAAAAAAGAGATTGGAATTTCAGAAGTTTTGTCGGAAAAAAATTGAATTTAGTGACAGTGCAGTCTGAGTCTGGCAGTGATATCAATAAGCTTTTTGCAAAGCTAGCCTACCAGTACCGGTATGTTCCGGTAAGGTACCGGTAATGGCATTGGCAGACTACGGAATTAATAGTAGGCCTAGCCTACTATGGTACCGGTAGGCCTAGCCTATATGTTTGCATATTATTCGCTGAGTTGCCTTGGCCAGGAGTTAAATACTGTTGCAAGCCCATAGCCAACTAAAGTTCCTAGTATTTCCGTAATGGTACCATATGCTGGAAACGTACCGTATCTGCACAAAATACCACGCTAGTGAGTAGCCTACCGATAAACTGATAAGCTATCACTAAAGCTGTAAAGTGGTGAGTGTTCAAACCTGTGTAGCAGTGGTGCATTATCGTAACTAATAAGTTATCGAACAAAAATTTAAATTTTTAAATGTGCCATTATACATAGGCTATACAGTTATAGCCTAAATCGTAACACATTTTTTGTCATAGTAGTAGATAGTACAGAATAGCTTGTCTTTTAAAAATTTCTAGGTAGATTGATAGGCCTATTTTTGTTCTTACAGTTACTTATAGCCTACTAAAGTGAATAGTCTATTGCACTACCGAACCTTCAAAACCCCTATGCTAACAATATTGCAAACAGAAGCAAAGTAAGCTAGCTACACATTAATTTTATTCAGTCAGTGTTTTCTCCAGACTATCAGGCTCAGGGCTGCATAAGTATTACGAAAATATTCAATTTTGCTTTTGTAATTGAATACCTCATCCATTTTTAGCATGTGCTTGAAGTAAAGTGCTGTTATTTTTACAATTTTACATGTTTCAAGTTTCAGGGTACTGAATAGCCTACTGTTGTTATTTTTAATGAATAAAGTCAATGATAGTAATTTATATAGTACCTGTACCAACAACTTGCCTAATATTTCTGTACTTGCACGATACAATGTACATGACACTATTAGCCTACTGTGCTGTAGTAACCTAATATTGTTGTACATACTGTATTGTAGTGTTGGTGACATAATTCTTTTTTGTTTTGTGATGACAGCAAGTATTTAATCTTGAGGCTTCTATTAACATTTTCCAATTTGGTAACACTTTTCCAAGTTTTAATTTTAAAACAGTAAATTAGTCATTAAATCAAATATCATTTTGTTGGGTTAATTTTTTTTGAGTGTTGTACCAATCCATGGTTTATTTTGAAACTGTAAGATCTGCAAAAAAGTGTAAAAATTTCACTTGTAGGAGACCATTATTGCGCATTTCTGTTGCAAAGTAATATGATGCTGTTTAATTGTGATACCGATGCTTGTGCTTTGCATAGTCAAGCAAAACTGCTTACAGTTTTCTATTTTTGCACATTAGAAGGAGTGCAATTGCATCTACCAGACCTACTACTTTGTGTTGTATATTGTTGCAAAACTGTTAACGGTACAATTTTTTGTTTTTGAAGTACCGGTGTGTCAAGGTGTTTTTATTTCTTCTGGAAAGTTTGCTTCTTTTAATTTTAATTTTGCTTCTTTCAATTTATTTAATTTGTTTTTGCTTCTTGATAATTTACTTGTTTACAGTTTACAGTACATTATCAAAAAATGTTTGCTTTGTACCAGTAACTTTGCAGTTTGCACCATGCTTAGTAGTATCTGCACAAGTGCTCATATTTTTGTACTGTATTTTTTATTCTTCATAGTACACCATTTTTCTTCAATTAGGATAACATCAGCAGTACTACCATTACAGTTACAGCAATACTGTTATGCTTAGTGTAGTATTTGTATTTTGTACAACACACACTGTAAGCATGCACTGACAACTTATTTCATATTTGTTCATTTCAGCATAGGTTGCTATTGTTGAAAAGCAAGTCTGAAACTAAGGAACCGACATTATAGGCCATAGCTTATAGAGTTTACTGTGCATTTTTGAAAAATTGATAACTGCAAGAAAGAAGTATGATAAGATTGCAAGCATAAAATTCAATTGCTCAGGTTAGTCGTTTCAGCATAGGTTGCTATTGTTGAAAAGCAAGTCTAAAACTAAGGAACTGACATTATTGGCCCTAGCTTATAAGAGTTTAGTGTGTATTTTTGAAAACTGAAACTGCAAGAAAGAAGGTATGGTAAGATTGCAAGCTTAAAATTCAATTGCTCTGGTTAGTGTTTAATGTTGCAACCTATATGCGAGTAGTATAGTAGGTCAACTTCAATCTCTTGCAGTTCCTGTCAGCAGCAATTGACGATAAAGCTAGCCATGATTTTTGTCGATCAGGCAGGGAGGCCGTATTTGGTCGCTTTTTTCTGACCGGGCTTTGGGCGGGCCGGGTTCTGGTTTTAGGCACAAGTCCCAGGTACGGGTCGGGTAGCGGGCTGAACCCTCCGGGCTGTGGGCGGTCCGGGTTGCAAATTTTGAGGCCCGTGCCATCTCTAGTCAATGCAATGAAAAGTGTGCGGATCATCAAATGTTTAGCGTATGCCGCTGTCCGGTGACAGGAGGATAAATATGCGCTACAACAACAACTAACCTAATGGCAAAGCAGATATATAAGGTAAGTGCTATTTCACAGTTGTAAAAAAGTTTATGTTCCAAATCTGCTATGTAACCTCTAAACGCTTAAAGGTTACATAAACTAAAAAAATTATATTTTTTCGCGTTTCATGACATTAAATCAATCTGGACTGTCCGTAAAAATAAGGGCCTTGTTTTGTCAGTCCTCGAAAGCTGTGTTGCGAATTTTCCCAAATATGAAGATCGCAATGAAATGTGCGCGGATCGTCCAATACTTTGCGTGTAACGTTGTCCGGTGACAGAAGGATGAATATGCAGCCACACACAACAACAAAACTAAATTTCAATTTCATTCATTTATTTTTTGTTGAATCTTTAGACTTATCAGACTATTACAAAACAGTACAATTAACCACTGCTGAGTAGGTCTAATCTTACTTCTTTGAGCAGGTTTCAAAGCATTGCTGTCTTGTCATGGACGACGATTTATTTGAAAATACAATCAAATGAATATAAAAATGATTCATTTGCTTTTCCGGAAAACAACCCAAGGGCACAGCTGCAAAAACAAAAGACTGTACAGCAAAGATTACGCTAACATTAGCTGGTTGCAGGGCAAATTAATTCAACCTTTCTTTTTCAAAATTGCTTCGACACTTTTAACTCAATTGCTGTCCCTGAGTAGTTACTGTAATTTAGGGCAAACACTCTTTTTTATCAAAATTTAAAATAAATGAACAATGCGAGCCGCGGCATAAACAAAGCAATCAAGAACTCGTGCTAAGTTTAAAAATTAATTTCTGTTTACTATAAAGTATCATAACGAAGCAACCAGCTTTTTGCAATTACAGCTGGTGGATTGCAGACTACGGATTTGTTCTTGTAGCTGTTACAATTGACCAAATGCTCACTCAACTCTTTGCAGAGCAAGAATGCTTCGTGTCACAAGAGTTCTTTTTCTTAGAGGCTGATAAGTTCTTTCTCTTTGTTGTTTCATTATTATTTTTTCTCTTTTTCCTTTTCGTATTATATTTCAAGAAAATCTGATGCATGACGGAGCAGTTACGTGATCAAGCTTACCAACGATAGTAGCCTACCGGATATCGTTGATTTAATTATGACGTTTTGACGTTTTACTAACCCTTTGTTGAGAACTCGGGTATCGAGATGCAGCATGGGCCGCTGTGACACCCGCTGAAGAGCTACCGGCCACTCCGTACACGGCTCTGATAGGCTCTTAAATCTTGTGTCAATTTATTCTCCAATAAATTATAAAAACAAGTTACTAGAATAAATGAGACTGACAATTCGTAAAAACTAAAGAACAGCAAGCCTCAACCCAAACTTTAGTGATTCTAGTAAAAAATAAAGTAAATATGCCAAAATAAATGTTGAACAATAGACCGCTTTGTCAATATACGACAATTTGACAATTAAAAAAAAGATTCGGCTTAATAAAAAATATTAATGTCTTTTAATCAAAATTAGTAAAATTAAATGAAGAATATAAAAAAGACATAGTGTCGTGCAATTAAATAACATTTTGATCATGTTGGGACTTGCTCAGATCATGCAATCAAACCTTTTAAAAAATAATTTCCCAACTTAATCAGGAAAATTGCAGCCAATGTGATTGAAATTAGTGTATTTCGAACCTTTTGGCTAATGCATTCTTGAACGCATTTCCAATGCTGAAAAGAAATAGGCCTGTTTTGATTTTTCTTTTCAGTCATTAGTAGCTTGTATTTGTGTAGTTCTACTTCTCGTTGATAATGGCACTAGCAGAGGATCGAAACGTTTGAAATAGACTAATCTCCATCACATTGGTTGTAATTTTTATGACGTGGACTCGAGGACACAACGTTCGAGGTCAAGGCCTAGGACCGACTTTTCAAAGACAGGTCCCTCGAAGCCAAGGACAGGAAATCGTCGGGGCCAAGGACCAAGGGCACAATTTTTTTAAATTATGCCGCCAAATTTTTCATAAGTTTTAAACGCAGAAGTGTTTAAGATAATGCATTTCGTTAAGTTTTTGATGATAATTCGAAAATAGGATGTTTTACGAAAAGTAATGAATGCCGTTTTGAGGTTTTACTCGTTAACAGCTGATGGGCATTTCGTACCGCAGCGATATCGTGGCAATGAAACAAGGCTAAAACACGTGAATGGGAATATAGCTAAATCATACACTAAACGGAGTAATGATCAATTCTAATGCCTTAAATTCATCAGCTAGGGCCCCAGTGCAAACGTCTATTGATTATGAATCCCCACTTTTGCAGTAGTTTTCTACTGTAAACGCAAACCATATTGTTTGGTTGAACGCTTTCTTTTTACAAAAGTGTTTAAACATTATTGTCTAAAAAGTATCACAAATACTGTAAATTTATGTTTTTAAAATGAATTAAGGTACCGTTATGGGTATGTTTGCAAGTTGAAGTTTTTGGCATTATAAAAAAACGGTGTTCGAGGGCAAAAGCAAACACAGTCCCCATTCCTAATGTTGCATAATATTAGTGATTTTTTTTTCAGAAAAAATAGCAATTTTGTGACTTTAAAGGAGATTAAAGGCTTAGATTTTCAAAGTAATTCGAAAAGAAACTACCCTAAATGCTAAATCAGAAAAAGTTTAGTTTTCCCATAAAATCCCAGCTCTAATTTTCAGCTAATCTTTACGCTTTATACTATGTAATGTCTTTCTCTCATCTAATACCTATCATTAAATGACCGCGAACGTTTAGACGCCATAAGACACTTTTTAAAATTTAACATTGAACATTTATTTTCAAAAAATAACCTAAGGATCCCAGGAGGGTCGTATTAACAAGGAAAGTGTAGCGGCGATTTGTTAATTTGCTTAGTTCAAAACTCAAACCAGGTTTCATTTATCCGCACATTTCTTGGTTAAGGATTAAGACTTAATGTATCGGAATTCAAATAACATTTTAAGTGCACACCTTTTTGATTTGCTACAGATTACTTTCTTTTTTAAATCCGGTTCTTTGTCTAAAAACTGTTTAATTATTTCTTTGTGACGTAGACCTCATTTACATTTTAGATTGCCGTTTTTGCGTGAAAATCTCTTGTGTTGAATTTGTATGCAAATTTTTGTAATTCTTGCAAGCTCGAACTTGCAACGGCAAATCAGTCTGGATTAGCTGCGACAAAGTGCAGAGGCCCTTGTGGAAGGAATTGCGTCTGCAAGCAATTCTCAAAAGTTAAAGCCAAGTTAGCGTGGTCTTTTTGTCTAGGTCCATTGAGACTTGAGATTGGGACTGAAAAATTGTCCATTATTTTAAAGCTTCGTTGCTCAATCTAGCTTTAGAGCTATTGTTTGTAGGTGCCCATTGGCACATACCCCTCTAGCTTAGCTGACTCTCCCTCCATATCTCTCCCCCTCTCCTTTTGGATTGGTCACCAGCACTAGACTGATTTGTCGTTTCAAGTTTGAGTTATTCAATAAATTGTGAAGTTATTGCGTCTACGTCCGAAAATCCATTAATGAGTAAATGTTCAATTTTGTTTTATTTAATCCGATATAATTTAATTACAATATTGTTTGTTGTTTATAATACCGAGGATACCTTAAACACTTTGAAAACAGAAACGTTAAATTGTCATTCATTCTATAAGTCATATGTTTGTGTGCACTTTCTTCCATTGTAAATTTAATATGTTTTTTCTTACACATTTTTTACGTTTTCAGAAACCGTTATTTGGTATTTCGTTTTGCTGTCTCAATTTTTGTGGATTGATTTTCATCTAATCGGAATTAAACTAAATTCTTAATCAACCAAACGTGTTATTGATTGAGGAAGTAGACGCAATAATCAAATCCAATCAGTAACAGAAAGTATTGGAGGCATTTGACATTTCAAACGGTCCACAATCGTCGAAACGGAAAAGTAATAAACCATGAATTTTTTTTATAATTGCCAAAGTTTTTCGCGGTAGCTTCGCCTTTTCATCTCATAATGACGTGGACAGTGGTGGGCATTAAATCAAAAGCGCAGTGCAAAAGGTGCAATTTAATATTTTCAACTTCTGGAGAGCAGCGCAACCTCCGCAATGAACCTTGTGATTTAGTTAAAACGCAACGCAGTTCACAGACATACTTGCTTTTAAATTCACACGCAATCGTGGCTCTGTCATGGTTTAGCATTAGCAACTCAAGATTGTTTGTCCGGACCCCCCGGATTCCTTGTTATGGCTCTGGATGGCTTTAGAACTTGGCAGTTTGTATTGCTTGCAGCAGAAGTATTAGCAGAAATGAAAAAATAACAATTTTCTGTAAGGCTTTTTGCTCCTTCATTTTCCGATTAGAGCTTTCACACAATGCCATTTACTTTACGTTTTAAGTTGACTTGGCTTTGTTGGCTATCACATTGAATTATTTTTCAAATAAAAAAAACAAAAGCGAATAGACAGACTAGAAGTTTAAGCTGTCTTTTGTTTGGTTATTTTGTTTTTAACAAATCAAAAAATAATGCTATTATCGATCCGAGAACAGGATATTTTTGAGAATTGTAGGCTTCGAGGCCAAGGCCAGGGGCTTGAGCTTTGAGACCAAGGCCGTGGATTCAAAATGTGTCTTCGAGGACGTCCTCCAGGCCTTAGACGTTCTAAAGGACTCGACCTATGATTAAAATATAGCCTCTTCATCCCAACTACTGCATACCCTTTGAGAAAATGTCCCATCTTTGGTTCAAAATATAATGATGACTAAAGCTGTAGCAAAAGAAAATGTTTTCCTTGTTTACCTTCGCAGTGAAGCGATTCTCTCAGTTTCTTTTGATCTAGCAGTCTATAAACAAAAAATGTCGTGTTTAGTATTAGTATTTTCCATTCTAGTTGTCTGTGGAATAGCCGACTGCGATTATGTCATACGACAATAATTCTTGAAATAGCCTTAAAATTTTTTTCTAAAAGAAAAGACACTTCACTGATATTTCAAGTAATTTACCCGTTTTGGTGGCCCATCCTCACGAGAGATTTGCAAATAGAACCCAAAATGGTTGCTCTGCCTAAAACAATTTAGTCGTAGAGTGACTTGAGAAAAATCAGTTTCTTCAACTCTTAAAAACGATGAAACTCAATTAGTTGTTCACTAATTTTTTTGCTGTAGTTAATGAAAATTTTTCTGCAAGTTTTATGCGACCTAGCAGATTCAAAAGTTTTGCGCAAGAAATTCAATCACTAGCGTCATAAATCTCTGGCGTAAAAGGGAAACCCCCTCACCAAGCTTTTATAAAATTTAGGGATGCATTTAACTTGAGTAAAAGTGCGACCATGCGTGTCGCTATCATCTCCAAAACTTACGCTGACAGATAGTGGCACATCAACTTACAAGACCGCGAGTTAAATTCTCTGAGTCTGGTAAAATGGGAGAACCAAAACTTTTCGAACCCTTATTATGCAGTATTAATTCTGATGACTATGTTACTGCATGCTTTCGTACAAACAAAAAACTGGATCAATAGACAAATTGGGCGTTTTGTTTGATGGGACCAGTTAAAATCACGGGCCCAGAAGTTTTACTATGTGTCTGCCTACTCGTCAAACTGTATTCGCACGTAATAAATCCCCCATTGCCTGAACTTTTCTATGCCGGTACTGCACATTTTTAAGGCAAATGACATTACGTTATTAATGACGTCACATAATTACAGAAAACGTTAAAATGACCTGTACCGGTATAGTAAAACTGGGCAAAGCCAGTGGGTACCTCAAATTTTAGGATGCAATAAAGGTTTCTATTAACAAAAGATGTCCTGAAACTGACAGTATTTTGTTGATTTCACTATTTGTTTCTACTCCATGTAATTACAGTACCGGACCAACTTACGGGAGTTTCTGTTTCATCAGCCGTTGGATTGGCTGTACACTGCGTAGCGAAGGTGCGGACGATATTGATCTTGTGCTGCTGCGAGACAGAAAATAATACTGAAGAAGCAACATGGAAATTAGAAACGGAAGCCCGTACTTGAAAAATTTTCTTGAATTAAACAATAAACCAATATGCATTTTCAATTATTCATAAATCAAAATTACAATAATTATTTCGACTGTTAATGCTCTTAAATATGCTTTCAATGGTTATTTTTCAGTTGGTTAGTTTGTCGAGAGGTAGCGTGTTGCAAGGGAAGGTTTGAGGTTCATGTCTCGAGCCGACAAATCTGACGCAATGTTGTTCATGGCTCGCCTGTTGCAACATTTCTTCGAAAAAAGCTAAGTAACCCAGGCGCGATGCCGCGGTGATACCTCAAACTCGTTACACGCTTCAGCATTCAGGTCACAGGAAATTTACAGAACGTTGTGACTGATTTGCCGAAAATTTATTCCGCATCGTTATGACACGAATGCGCAAGTGAGAAAGTAAACGATCTGTTACAGGCAATTACAGCATAGTCAACCAAATTCTATTGATATCGACTGCAGTAATGTCAACCTAACAGTAAGATGGAAGGCAGTAACGCTGTAGTGTACTTTGTTATTTCGCTGTTTTGCTGTTAATGGATGTGACAATAAACTTTTAGTTGCATTCGATTGCTACGATTTGCTGTCACGCTCCTTGAAGAACCCAACAGCAAAACGGCCTGAAGGAGCATTATTTTATAGGTGTTTCAAATCAAATATTTCATTATACTCGCTGCATTACGCCAAAGCGTGTAACGAGTTTGCGCAGGACCACCACCGCGTCATTGCGCCCGGGCAACACAGCCAGAGGTGCCGAAACCCGGGGGGGATATATCCCCCCATAATTTGACTGTATCCTCCCCAATAGTTTGGGTATGGTCTACATCTGCATTCCCCCCAATAATTTGACTCTGGTGTCCATCTGAGCGTAGGTGTCCACTTGAATTCGGGGAAAAAAGTGTTCCATTTTTGGTGAAGACTATTTTTTTTTTGGTCTTCACCTAAATTTGGGGAAAAAGTGTTCCCTTTTTGGTGAAGACCTTTTTTTTGGTCTTCACTTAATTTGCTCACCTGAACAAAATCGTGGTCGAGGTTCATCTTCCCCAATGTTGAAAATAGGGCAAAATTGGGATAAAATTGCAAATTATCTCCCCCAATGCTCAGCAAAGATCGGCACCCCCGAGCACAGCTCCTTTCAAAGAAATGTCGCTGCGGTGGCGAGCTGTTGATAACGCTGTGCCCGATTTGATCGGTCCGAGATTTGAACCTCAGACCTCCCGCTCCAAAAACGAACGCGTTGCATCTCGACCATCTATGGTCTGTTCTCTGATGTTAATTTTTATATTATGCTCTAACCAAACATCATCGTGGTTTGACTTGTTAGTGGCTGAAAAGCGTGAAAAATGCACTAAAATTTGCATTAGTGTACGGTGGCAAAATAATGAAGCATCATAAAATTAATTTCAAATTGCCACAGGTGCGCAATAATGTGCCAGTCGGTGCGAAGCTCCGTCCTATTATTTTGCTTTAGGTGTTGCTGATAGTACCAACGATAAGATACGGCTAGTTATGACGTATTTGTGCACTAAATGAAGCCTTTGGTTAGTTCAAGTAGTTATTATTAGCCAACAAGGAAAACCAAATTACTTCCCTGTTTTGGCACAAGAATTATACATGAAAGATGTATAATATATATAGAATTAAAATAAATAGAATAGAATAAAAAATCAAACGTGAAACAATAAAAAAGAACAACAAACAACGCTAAAATAAGCTTACCACCAAAAATTACACTACGAAACAAAGAAAGGAAGCGCAGAAATTTTGATTTACTATTGATTGATATTTGCCGTGTAAGTCTGATTTACTGCCATTTTTCCAAAATACAAAACACACGATATTCATTATTCCTTCGCCGGTAGATCGAACGCAGTGTTTACCAGCGTTGAAATAACTCTTCGCGAGAAACTGTGAAACAAAAATGACCCTTGCAGCACTCGTAGTGCTTTGGCGAAATGCAGCAGCCAATGTTATACAGCAATTATAACAAAGATTTTGATTTCCAATAATGCTTCTGTTTCAGAGCGTCTGTTGTTAGGCAGGCTCTGCAATCGATTAGTTGTCGAGTAGATAGAGAGTCTGTTACTGAAACGGTAAACACGGGTTCAATTCCCGATCGGGTCAAACCAAAGACGATAAAAATTGTTATTCACAGCTTCCATGCTTGACGTTCAGCATTAAAAAGAACAGTGTGAAGCCTCCATCGTGTGTGGTAGACAGGTGGGCAGGTGGCAGCTTGACTCGAAGACCGAAAGGTCCCTTCGCTGTCTTCTGGCCAAGCCAACTTGGTGAATAAAATGTAATTACAATTACAATCTGACTTTACACTAGCGGGATTATTACAGCAACTAAAAATAAATAAATAAAAAGTATTCCAAACAAAAATTATTGAACGATGTAAATTTCCAAAATTGGTAGTTCCGAGCCTTAATTTTGGCCTTGGTTTTATAGTATAAATAATAAAATTACATTCTGAACTAAAATTCATGAAAGATGTAGTGGACCTATTTATTTCCAAGACTGGAGTTACCGCCGCCAGACTCTAGGCCATTATTGTTTTTTGTCCTTTTAGAATCTGACATTAGACTATCGGAATTCTCTCATCTATCAAAATTTTTATTTGTAACTTGCTGCAATTTTTTAAAATTTGTTACCTCTAACTGTATTATACTGTGTATGAATAAAAAGAGAAAATAATCACGAAATAATAAACACTGTCCTTCAAAAGAATGAGATACCGGCGCGATAATTACCGAAGGTTTGCAAAACATTCCTCCGCAGCCTCTCACACACAAATGCGTGTCGATAAACTTAAGCGGCATTCCTGGCAGATGTATTTTGGTCTTCAAAAAGTTCGGTTTCTACTGCAATCTGATAAGCAAAAATTGCCGGTCGTCGCTTTACTTTTTTGTATACTATACTCTAATTACGTAGTTTGTCTGTTTGGTAATACTGCTGCTGTAATTTCTCCTAGTAACCAGAACGAAAAATAATATTAAACCGTTGATCTTGAAGTTCAAGATAAACTGAAGAAAGCACAAGGTCAGTTTGACCTAAGGCTAGATTTCACTGCGTGTCAATACAAACATATTCGCAGTTACGCACCCTCTTATTGATCATACCCAGGTGCCTGAGTTTGTGGCAATATTAAGATTGTTCTAAAAAAAAAACAAAAAAAAACAGCAATCAAAAACGAAAAACGTAACAAAAACCGTGCAGAACATGTGAAAAAGCAGATGGTTTCTTATTTACAATATTTACAAACTAAAAGTAAATTATTGTATTGCGATGCCCCGTAAAATATTAAGTTAAAATTTCCACAAAAAGCTCACCTCAAATATTTTGGTCAATCTGCCTTTCCGCAGCATATTTTATATCGGTTAATTCGAAAATTACAGAAATGTGATGCCGAGCCTCAAAACCTTGTTGGGCCCTTAGGCTCTTTTATGATACAATAACAATGGCCCGATTGTGCTTTGACGGTTGATTGGTTCTTACCGCCCGAATGACGGGGCTTGGCTTCGGCACTTTGTTCTTTCTTTCAGTGGCTGGCCCGATATATTTTTTGAAATAATCATTTGTTAGGCTACTTGCGCTTACGGATGGCTGTGCGGTAAAGAATCAAACTCAAACTCCAGAGGCAAGAGTTCGGTTCCTCAAGTGCATGTAAATACTTGTGTTTATCAAGTTGTCTGGTATTCTTTCTTAATTTCTCTTTGTTGTGCATAAAAACAAAAAATAAAACAAAACGGTGCCAAACAATCGTAATACTGCATCAAAATTAATGTAACTCACCCAATGTTTGTGACAAGCTTACTAGTTACTGTTTAGCATATGAAGACAAAAAAGCGATAAGTTGTTGGGCTCGAACACCACAGATTACGAGTTCAATTCTCACCACTGTTGCAGACTTCAGAGGAGTAACATGCAAAAGATGCACCATGTTCTTATCAAATTTATTTTGTCCGACTTAAAAAATAAACATTAAAGGCTTGAGGGTCGCGTTACGGTGAAAAACTGGAGTGCCGGAGAAAGTTGCGGGTTGAAATTTTATTTCATTCGTTCCAAAGCAAACAAAGTGCATGCAATTATGTGTCAAAACCTGTCCTGTACTATTGACTTGGTGTTAAAACCGAAGATATTAAAAATCCAAGGTTAGATGCAGTAACTCAAACCTCCATGACATAGGCATAGCCAGGGGGGGCAGGGGGCCTGCCCCCCCCCAAATGAAATGCTACCAATGATAAAAATGTCACAAAAAAGACTATTGTTTCTTCAGAAAGTTTCAGTTTCTTTTAGCATCTTCGCGAACAACAGTAATTAACAATAAAATTGATCCAGGGGGCCCGGGCCCCCTCAATTTAATTTTTACCAACCACTTTAAAAATGCCCCCTGCAATAATATTTAAATAGCCCTCAATTTAATTACGCCCCCTACAACAATATTGCTCCAGGGGGCCCGGGCCCCCTCAATTTAATTTTTCCTAATATTTAAATGGGCTCTCTACAATAATATTTAAATGACCTACAATTTAAATGGGCCCCCAACAATAATGTTGATCCAGGAGCCCGGGACCCTTCAATTTAAGTTTTGCCAACCAATTTAAATGGGCCTCGTACAATAATATTTAAATGGCCCCCAATTTGAATGGGCCCCCCAATAATAATATTGCTCCAGAAGGTCCGGATCCCTTTAATTTAATTTTCGCCAAACAATTTGAATGGGCCCCCAACAATAATATTGATCCAAGGGGCCCGGGCCCCTTCAACTTAATTTTTCCAACCAATTTAAAAATGCCCCCGACAATAATATTTAAGTGGCCCCCAATTTAAATACGCCCCCAACAATATCATGTATGCAGATGATATATGCTGTCTTGCCCCGAGCTTCAAAGGCCTCCAAAAACTTCCTGATATTTGTTGTGATAATGCAAATAGGCATGACATTACTTTTAACTGTACTAAAACTAAGACCATGATGTATAAGACTAATCGTCTAAGCCTGTCTTTTGAGCCAAAGTTTCGCCTATGCGGTAACTCAATTGACTGTGTCAAAAAAATAAAGTATTTAGGTTTTGTATTGACCTCTGACTTAAAAGATGACGATGACATGAACAGGCAATTACGTTCTATTTAAGGCTCTGCCAACAAGTTACGTAGGAAATTTTTTTGTTGCTCTAAAGCTGTAAAAAACTGTTTATTTCGTACTTTTGTGTCTTGGGAAGTACTGTTTGGTGTAAGTATCGAAAATCGACTTTTAATCGTTTAAGAGTAGGTTATAACAATGCTTACAGGATAATGTTTAATCTTCCTCGACGCACAAGTATGTCTACCACGTTGGTCCAAAATAATGTGCCTACTTTTCATGCTTTGATCAGAAAGCACACAGCAAATTTCATGCTTCGATCTATCAACTCGTGCAACGTGTGGTTATCTGCGCTAGTAAGATCAAGTGACTTTAGGTCCGGTCCATACAATAATTTTTTTTGCGAACTTGCACCAGAATACCTGACTTGGACCATATACTGATAACGCAAGAACAAACGATTGGATTCTATCTTGCTTAAAGCTTTGTGTGTGTTTGGGTGTGATTAGTGAGTAGTTGTGTATATGCCTCTGTACTGCTGGACCGATCTTTTTTGAGTCCGTTAATAAATAAATAAATAATAATAATAATAACAATAATATTGATCCAGGGGGCCCGGCTTCCTTTAATTTAATGTTTGCCAACCAATTTAAAAATGCCCCCGACAATAATATTTTAATGGCCCCAATTTAAATGGAACCCAACAATAATATTGATCCAGTGGGTCCGGGCCCCTTCAATTTAATGTTTGCCGACCAATTTAAACTTATAATCCGAGTGAAAATAAGGGTTTTTATCCTAAAAGTTACTAATTGAGGCCCTCATCTAACCGTTGTATGAAAGTAATTCAATGACCATTAACCAGAAACGGATTTAACATATGGCTCAGTGCCAGGGGCCCTGAACTCAGATAGGACTTTTTTTGGTCTTCAACTGTATTTAGCTGGAAAATATTGCTAAAATCCCGCAGTCCTAGGGGCTCAACTCAATGTAAATCCGGCCGCGGGCAAAAACATGGTTTATAGGCGTAACTATCTATTACATTTTTCAATAACAATTTACCTCCACCTTGCCAGTTTTTATGCAACAAAATACTTTTGAAATAAATTACTAGAGTAAAGGGAATGCTCATTGAACAAATTTTTGAATTGAGAGGGCCTGGGCCTTCTGGCCGCATTGGTACTCCTATCACTAGTTGCTTTCTCGGAAAAGCAATAACCTCTAAGGAGAATATTCGACTACATTGTTATTTACTGCTAAAATATTGCAGGAGGCAATGCACTTTACTTTCCCCTACCTGGGCCAAATCACTTACAAAATTTAACCCCAAAATGCAAGATTTTAAACGTGTTTTGGGACTTATATTGCTAGTAAAAGGAGGACTGAACAACTTAATTTTTTCAATTGGCTTTCAAATATTAAAAATCTTGTACTTTCAAATGGTTCTAAATACGTGCGAAATGTGATCCAATGGTATTAAAATAGCTTTTTTTTCCAAAAAATTACGAAAAATTGCCCAGTGGCTGAGGGCTTCGTCCCCAGATCCCCATAGCCTCCGGCGGCTGGGGGCTCCGCCCCCAGACCCCCGTCTGTGCTACGTTTCAATTACAGCATACTTCTTTACCCGACCACGTCTCCCAATTTACACATTTTTGCATTTTAACTATTGGTTTAAGCCCTCTCCCTTGAACGAGTTCCTAGTTACCCTCTCCCTTGAACGAGTCCAACACCAGACCACGGTTTCTGATCTTCCATTCTACGATATCTTTGCCCTCCACAAACAATTCCTCTTTCGAAGTTTCTGATGACGTCATTGCATGTAATTTGTGGTTTGGGCCCCCCTCAACCTAAAATCCTGGCTACGTCTACGTTCCGTAAGCCTTTTCGCAAAAACCTTGAGTTTATCAGAAAATTTTTGTTTGTTCTACACTTATTTCTGTTTGTCGCACTGTAAATATTCACTGCATAAACCTAATCCACTACCCGAAGATGCAAACAGACTTGGGCAACTTGAGTAGAGCCGCAAACTGTACACGACAACAATTTGGCGTCGTCAGTTATTCGCACTAATTTGCGCCGACGGCAAAGATCATGTGACGTAGCTACCGGAAAGCCACCCTATACCAACGGGTAGCCACTTCCCGTTGGGAAACCATCAGTGGCCGCCTGTGCCGTCATGGGCTGCCCAAGTGCCCAGTTGTTCAACCTTTGAGTGGGACAAAAACGTTTTTTTTCTCTGCCTGGTTCTCCAGCGACACTTTGCTGAGTTTGCAATGGGACTTTTTTGTCACACTATGCTCTCTTGAACAGGATTGTAATTACATTTTATTCACCAAGTTATCTTGGCCAGAAGACAACGAAGGAACCTTTCGGTCTTCGTGTCAAGCTGTCACCGATCTACCACAGACAGTGGAGGCTTCACACTATCTGTTGTATTGCTGAACGTCAAGCGTGGAAGCTACAAATACTAAGTTTTTTAGTCTTTGGTTTAAGCCGACCGGAAATTGAACCCGAGCCTACCGCTTCAGTAGCAGACGCTTGACCCACTCGACCAGTGATTGGTAACAAGCCGGCCAGTTCCACCAACCAACGTTGAGACAATTGAACAAGGGTCCTCGTTGTTTGCTTAAAAAAACTTCGAGAAATTACCGTACTTGAAGAAAATTAGCTTTTTAACTCAAACCCTGACATTCACTTCAACGATAGTCACAAATATTAGTTGTTGTTCTAGCGCAAATTTATCCTGCTTTTACACGACAGCGTCAGACGCTAAATATTGTATGTTCCACACACTTTTCATTGCAATGTCTAATTCGTGGTTGAAGGAATCCGCAACTGCTTAGGAGTTTCCATTGATTCAATGTTTTCGTGGATTTCTTCGAATTCTTGTCCACTGAATTTGCTGCTTGTTTCAAGCAGAGATAATCATCGTAAAGCGTCTTATGCAAAGACGCAGCAGAATGACCAGGGTGCGAGTCGAATCCAGATCATGCGATCAGGATCATCGTAAAAACGACGCCTTTACACTCTCGGCCACGCTGCCGACTCTGCTTATGTGATATTCAATGATAATGCTTTATTTAATCTTAACTAATCTAAGTCTATGACTCTCCTTAACTAATCTAACCCTATGTTTGTTATTTAACTTCAGCAGCCACACCAAACTGCTCAAGCGCCACATTGCCTAAACAGAGTGTGGTGATTCAAAAGGAGCGGTCCAGTTGCGGTTAACCGGCTCGACAGCACAGCCTACGAGCTGTATTGTCTCGTAGACTTAAGAAGCTATCGGTCCCAATTATTTCATGCTAGTGGGTATTTCGCTGTTTGCTTCCATGACGTTATTGGCTGGAGCAGGGACTGCGACAAGACTGCGATTAAGTCTTCTTCGCGGAATTTTCGCTGCATCCATCCAGGTTTCTTGTCCCGTTTTCGACTAAGTTTTAAATTTTTCGAATCGATCGGATCACGTAAACACAAATTGGTTAATAACGACAAGGCACGCTGCAGCATATTGAGCTAAGCTACTGAAAACGTTCACTAATGGAACATCAACACCAAGGCAAGAAAAAACTTGGAGAAGTTTTTTTCATGAAAACCACAGACGAAAGCTGATACGAAACATCTTCTCACTCGTTTAACAACAAACAATTAAGAATTTCGCTTTTATATAGATATGAAAACGCTCAATATGAGCTTTCAATGTTTTACGAAACGTTTACAGAAAGTAAAGAATGATTTACGGTCGTCCAAATTTAAGGCATTCAACAAGAGCAACTTGATTTTACTCAATTATTAGCCTGAGCAAATTAAAAATCGCCAACACAAAAATCGACTTACGTATGCAACTCGTCATTAGGGTATAAAGTATATACGAAAGGTATATAGTGCAATCCTGGCCCAGCACATGCTTTACGGCAAGATTATAAATGTTTGTTTCCAAGACCGCGGTCCGCAAAGCAGAGCACCGACGAAAGTGGTTTCAGTAGACTAGGTTTCAGTTTCTGCATAATATCCCACCCGAACCCAATATTATGCAGAAAATATTCTTGAACTACAACCTTATTCGTTCGTATGGAGAAAGTTCAAGTCCTGCTTCATTCATTCCCGCAATCACACAGCGAATGGCAACCACTATTTTTAAATGACGTCATAGTTGACTAGTCTTCAAACTGAGTATTTTGTTGCAACACTTTCTCCGCCGATATTACTATGGGAGGTTTTAGAGGGGGACCACGATTAGCAAAACGCCCTTCTTTTTTATGATGGCGACCTGCAAAAATACAAAATTGAAATTCACTAAGTAACTTCCAAGACATTGACTTCGGATCGTGTTAGATCAAAATTAATAACCAGATATGATTTTTCCGATTATATCAAGTTAGTTTAGATTAAAATGACTTTGGCACAAACGAAATAAACTGCAATACTTGGAGTTTACATCATTTTGCAAACAACCAACACAAAAGGGTTCGCTTTCAAATTACGACTTTCCGCGTCCATAACACTGGTTAAAATACGGAATTGCTGAAGTTCAGTAATCTAGTCGATGATTCTAAGAGATTAAACAAAGAAAAATTGTAAAATTACTTATTTCAGCATCACGTAACGCTACTCTTTTACAGGTAACTTTGCAATGATGTGAGCGAAAATTTTCAACATCATTTCGTAATAAATGTGGACCATTGCAACAACTAAGTATCGCGATTCACGAACATTATTTATTACACTATAAAATTCTTCATTACAACCGTGACATCTTCTATGACAAATAGTGCGTTGATTTTTTTTCAAGAACACCATTGCAAAGCCTCGTATTTAACCGCTAACGGATAAGAGTCACTAAAAACTTATTGCCCACACACATGCTCTAAATTTATTCATCAATCTATCAGGGTTTTTAACAAATGCAACCCAACTTTAACTCCGAATTTTTAAACTAAACTTTAAAAACCCAAACAAAAAATGTGGCAGAAAAAATGTTTGAAATCCAGTTAAATAAAGTTACCTGTACGTGGTCTTAAACCATATTCTCTTCTTCTGGCGGCGTTACCCCACACTTCATCTTGGTGTTGGGGATTGGAAACTTCGCCGATTACTGCCACACAATTTAAATCGACATGAATTTCGCGTTTAGACGGCATCTGAATATGTGTTGATTACCAAAAACTGTAACTGCTAGAAACATCGATCCCCAAAAAGAAATGACAAAAGGAGCTTTTTGACAGTTTATGAATGAATAGGATATTTGACAGAAGTAATGGTTTTAGCCTAAATTTAGCTAAAAATCTACAAGTATCAATAGTTAACTTGATTAGTCGTTGAAACTGGTAAAGGCATGGCCGCTTTTTTTGAATTTGTAGCTTTCCTAAATTAGTGCAATGCTAACCTCAAATCAATCAATTACAAAACAATAAATCTGCCGAGTTTAGACAAGATTAAAAAGCTCAGCGAATGTTGCAGAAATCAACATAGATTCGTTTTTGGTCTACTAAAAATTTTTCATGAGCCTATTCTCAAGCTAGAAAATGTACAAAATCAAAATACAAAGTAAAAAAAAATATCGCTCCTTACTAAGTTGCCGCGACTACAAGATAGCGAAGGGCTTGGTGGTACCGAGTCAGGCTGTCAACTACCTACATACTTACTACACAGAGGAATTAATAAGTCAAAGAGTTTTTCACTTTAAGATTTATCATTTAAGGCAACTTTTATTTTAGAAACAAGTCAGAAAACAGATTAAAAAAATTCAAGAGATTTATCATACCGTTAATACCGCCTTTGTATCAGTTTTTTTTATCAAAGTGCAATAGTTTCCTGCTGAACGTGCTATTTGGCCTCCTTTGCCCGGAAAGAATTCAACAAAACAAACATTAGTTCCAACAGGAATCAACTTTAAAGGATACGCATCTCCACTTTTAAACACAGCTGAAACAAAAATTAAGATACTGTTGTCGAGTAGCAGAATAAAAGCCAAGCAAGCACCTGAGCTTAAGTTAGCTAAATAAATCAATGAAATCTTACGGCTAAATTTGGTTGTTTCGTTTATTGATGAAAACAAAAACGTTCTCTCGTATAGATGCAGTTTTAATTCTGTAAAACGAGATGTCAACAGTGCCGTAACTAAAACGCTGTTCTAAGGGGGCAAAATTTGTTTCTGGGGAGAAGGGCCAAAATTTTTTGGGTGGTTGATCTCAAAAAAAAGGTCATTGCGCCAACTCGGTCTAATTTTCTCCGAGTTCTCTGTTGATCTCCAATAAAAAAAGCCATCATCTTGAAAATGCCGCAAGTGTAAGGGAGTTTGGGGGGCATGCTGAGCAGTTTGGGGCGGCGAAATTTTTGTTTGAGGAGGTGCCGCCACCCCAGTCCCCCCCTTAGTTGCGGCCCCGGATGTCAAAATCAGTTTCCAAGTTACGTTGAAACCAAGTTGAAGTAAACTGGAAAAACAAGGAAGTCAGTTAAGCGATTCACTTACTGGCGCTGGTTAAGATGAACAGGGGTTTGAATCAGGCATTTTACTATTTTAGGCCTTAAAATGCTGGGCCACCAGGATTTTAAGTTTTTTGTTAAAGTTTAAAATATTCTTTTCGTTGACAAACCATGCACTTAGTTGTTGGACAGATGTCCCAGGTAAACTTCTTAAACCCAGAGGAGCATTTAAGTCAAGTTTTTCCTGCTCAGCAAAATTTTAGGATAAGCCTAACATCTCATCAAATTTGGACTCTCCACGTCTCCCCGTTTTCACGATGTAACAGTTCAAAATTAACAATTTTTCTCTCACTTCAATGTTGTCAGTACCGGTACTGTGACAAACGTAAAGTTGGCTTACGTTTACCTGAAAAGCAGCTAATTTACAATTCAGGGGCAGTACTACGCAACGTTTCGTAAAGTAACAACACCGTAAGTTTAGTATGTTTTAAAGAGCTTAAGACGTTGCAACTATCGCGATGTGTTGCATCATGACCTTCCAGACCCTTTACTTTATCTTGACGCCTATGCCGCAAAACACTCAATGAGAATTAGGAACATGCAGTAACTTTTCGAAATTTTGTTTCTTCCAGGAAATGCCTTTCTAAGGGAAATCTAAGCTGTTATATTTCGGGAACACAAGGTAGTAGGAAGCTCAAATTTCGTGAACTTAGTCTACATGATCTGTCAAAATTTTTTGAGAGAAACCAAGCAAAAAACATCCGATTTGAATGTTCTTTTAATCTGCCTAGGAAGACAACAATACACGAATATTGACACTTTTTGTTGAAACATTTTCGACCCTAGAAATGTAATTATGAAACGTAGAATAGCTGATGTAGCAGGAAGCTGAAAGTTACTTCTATTAATAGGTTGGAAATAGTAACAGCGAAACTCTTCTATTGCGTTAAAAAAGGCTGGCAGCGAATTCCATCTCACCTAATCTATATACGATGGATATTATCACTGCAAATTGCCAAAAGACAGCATTCTGTAGATGAAAACCTTCTATTAGCACAAACAGTTATATGGAGTGCCTATATAAAAGACTCACTCCCTCCAACTTGTTCTTTTGCACCATTAGTTATTAAATCTCCAACTTTCATATTTTGAGTGGCTAAGATCCATCGTCGCTTCCATGGTCCAGCTACTAATGCAACATGACCAGAGCGATTGTCATCTTCAATTATTTTGATAACCTGAATTACGAGATCAATTAGAAGAGTTCTTCATAACAATCACACACAGCACAAAAAAACTTAGTTGTACACACAAAAAGTCTTCAGACCGTAACTTTTCGGCGCCGACATTTATTCGTGGCCGATTGTGTGCCGGGACTTTTTGGCACCATGGCTAAAAAAATTTTTTTTAAACAGGATTGTATGTTGCTTCAAATCATTGTTTTACTTTTGGACTATTTTTGTAGTGTGAGATGAATTAGAAGTGGTTATAGACTGGACAACCATTTTTGACAATTTTTTATGTAAATTTTTGCATGCTAGTGCTATATAGTTAAAATTTGTCGCGCTCACTGCATTTCCTGCGATAAAAGTTATTATCGTTTTAACTATGGCGATTGCTCAGCAAACCAAAATCCAATTTGTAAGCTGTTAAAAACAACCTGAACCAACACATAGAAATGAAACGAACGATTAAGATATGTTTTGGTTCGGCTTTTCCCTAATAAATTTTGGCTGCGTGGACGAGACCAGCCGAAAACGGCGTTTGCGCTCGAGTAATACTCATGTTATTTATTTGTGCTTCAAAATCGATCGCTTTTGCTCGTTTTGCGAGCGAGACAAACCAGCTCAAATTTTGTGCCGGCATACAGCACAAGAACGAGAATGCTTTTTTCACACTCCAGCAGCGACCTTTTCTTGTTATATGTCTGTATTTTTCTCCTAAATGTAAGTAAGGTGAAAACCAAAAACAAACAAAAGTTTCACTTGTTCTAATTGACTTAGTGTTTCAACGGAGCTCTGCTCTTCAATACTTCCAAGTACTTGCTTAAGATCAATTATTATCAAACCGAGCAAATTATCAATTTTCAAGTCCCCTCGAGTTGCCAGACTCACAGAATTTTTTTTGGCTATGTCCGTCAAATGTTTTGAAAGAGACAAATTAAACAAATTATGTTTGCAAGAATGAAAAGAAATAAGCGTCTGATTAAAAAGAGCAAAAACCCTAACAAGAACAAAAAGCCTGGGCACCATTGAAAAAAGCAATTTCGAAAAAGTTAACATTGTTTTTACTACAAGTTACTTTCATCAAGATGTAACAATTAAACTTTAAACTTTCCACTCAAACAATGTTTTTACTACATCTACTACAAGTAGTAACAATCATACATAGGGATCCGCTGGGAGATGAATCCTTAGTTCCTGAAAACTTTGTACTAGATTGTTTGGTGCAGGTAGACAAACAATATTCATGAAACGTCACGTGGCTAGGAAATAAGTCAGGACGATTAGCAGCAATATTTGCAGCCAGTCTTTGACTTTTAAAGCCGGGACTTTTATGTTTTTGTGCGCCGGTCATGCCGTACTTTTATGTTTTTGTACCAATTAAGCGCCGGGACTTTTAGGCACCAGAGGTAAAAAAATTTTTTTTCAAGTATTTTTTCGAATAACAGTTCAAAAAAAAACTATTTTTTTTTTCAACCACGTACGTTTGTTTCTTTCAAATTAAAGCTTTTTTCCAAAAAAAAAACAAAAACGTTTTTTAAACAAAAAAGTTTTACTTCGATTAAAATAGCGAATAGAGAGCGCAGGAGGCCGATTCGTCAAAATAGAGAGCGCAGGAAAAGGAGCGACTATAGGAAAAAGCCGAGCAGTAATTAACTGGAAAAGGATCGATGAGAGAGCGTCATTTGTGTACAACCTTTAAGTTGAAAACGAATTCTTTTTGTCGGCAGAGAGCGGGGTTTTAGAAGGTTTGATAAACGTGACTTCAAAAGCAGATAGATGGAAGGAGAGCGAAAAAAGTTTTACAAAAATATTCATTTCTTATTGTATTTTTGTCAATATTGTCACTTTTATCAAAACTTCTGACCCCACCCACTGCCGACAAAAAGAATTCGTTTTCAACTTAAAGGTTGTACACAAATTACGTTCTCTCATCGATCCTTTTCCAGCCAATTACTTCTCGGCTTTTTCCTATAGCCGCTCCTTTTCCTGCGCTCTCTAATCTGACAACTTAACAACTGTCTTAACATCTTAACAACTTGACATCTTAACAACATACTGTCAGATGAAAAGTTACGAAAATATTACCATGGTAATCAAAGTAAAACTATTTTGTTTGAAAAAAGTTTTTTTTTTTTGAAAAGCTTTAATTTGAAAGAAAAATACGTGTTCGAAAAAAAAAAATACAAAAAATTGTGTTTTTTTTGAAAAAAAATTTTGGAAATTTTGTTTTACCTCTGGAGCATAAAAGTCTCAGCGCATAATCGGCAGCACCTAAACGTCCAGCTCTTTAAAGTTACGATCCGGTTTGCAGCTTTATAACACAAAAATAGCAAAATCGTAAGCACATGAGCTTATCCATAGTTTATTTTAACCAACTGGCTACTTGTATGCGCTGGTCGTACCGAATTTCTGTTTGATATAAAGTAGAAATACCCTCGTACGCTCACGGTTTTGGTGTGCCAAGATTAAACAAACAACTCATGCGCCAAAAAATTTGAGACCACAGACTGAAGATTGCATATGTCTAGCTTGGAAAAGAAAAAAATGCGAACATTTGGTGGAAAAAAATTTTTTTATTAAAAAAAATACATCACGAAAGAAATGAATCTCTTTTGTAAAATTTTTTGTTTGAAAAACGTTTTTTTTTGAAAACTTTTATGTAAAAAAAATTTGAATATATATATATATATATATATATTTTGAAATTTTGAGAAAGGCTAAGACAAGGGTCATAGTCAAGAGATTCCTAAACCGAGAGTGCTCAAACCACTAACTTGGTGAGCGTTAATCAAATTCAGTTAAGGGGGTTCAGGACAAGAGCACTTGGGACATTGTTTCACAAAATGAATAATGATTTAATGACAATTGATAATAAATGGATTTGAGCCGTCGCGACGCGTTTCGTCCTTGCTCAAGGGACTCTTCAGGCGACAAAGGTCAATTTTGTTTTCATTAGCCAAAACAAAAAAAAATAATTAATTGGAATCGGCCCCCCTTACCGTTTCTAGGCTATATGTCTTCCAGTGCAATATGGCTACTCCAAAACTTTTCGCCGACAACTTACCGACCACCATTACCCAGTAGGCTACTGACTCGCTACTTGAAACTTTCAAAATCTACCACTAATCAATTCTACTACCTCTTTACCGAAATCTTACAAGCTAAGCCTACTTACTGCTAACATTGCAGGTTTGGTCTGCACAACGTTAAATTTGAAACCAATCAAAGAAACTAATACCGAATAATAGCCCATTATTGTCAAAAAATAAAAAATATCGCAAAACACGCGCGGGGGGCCGATTCCAATTAATTATTTTTTTTGTTTTGGCTAATGAAAACAAAATTGACCTTTGTCGCCTGAAGAGTCCCTTGAGCAAGGACGAAACGCGTCGCGACGGCTCAAATCCATTTATTATCAATTGTCATTAAATCATTATTCATTTTGTGAAACAATGTCCCAAGTGCTCTTGTCCTGAACCCCCTTAACTGAATATATACAGGGTGTCCATAAAGTCCGTGTGCACTTTTAAAAAATTATAACTTTAATTGTATTTGCAATAGAAATAATTTGTAAAAAGGATTTGAAAGAAGAAAATCGATATTTTTTAAGGTTTTATTGAAATTTTATTTAAGTTTCCACATGTCCTCCATCATTTCCAATACAAACAGTAACACGATTTTGCAGTTCACTAAAACATTTCCCAACTGATTTATAGTAATGCCTGAAATCACATTAGTTATTTTAGCTGTCAAATAACTAGGTTTGGTTGCATACACAATTGTTTTCACATGTCCCCATAAAAAAAACCCTTATGGAGTCAAATCTGGCGAACGTGGAGGCTAACAAAATGGTCCTCTCCTTCCAGTCCATCTGTTTGGAAATTCCTGATTTAGAAACTGTCTAACACGCAGAATTTGCTTATCTAAGAATTGTTACAAATTTTGAAGTGAAGATTTATTCAATAGCTGTACTTAAAACTAGATACATAAAACTTTCTAAACATTTTTACAGATTATTTCTATCACAAATAAAAATAAAGTTATAAATTTTTTAAAGTGCACACGGACTATATGGACACCCTGTATATATATACATATACTTGAACAAAATTTTTGAAAACTGTTTTTTTTAAAAAACTGTAGCATATTTGAAGCAAAAATTTTTTTAGCTCTGGCGCATAAAAGTCACAGCACCTGATAGTCTCGGTGCATAATAGTGCTGGCAAATAATTGGCCATGCTAAACGTTCTGTGCCTAAAAGTCCTAGACAGAAAAGACATATCATAAAATTGCATCATCAAAATAGGATAAAATTTATCCAAAACTTAATCCAATCATAAATTCAAAGAGCAAATGGCTAGTGGTTTGATACTTGTTTCACTAGGAAATCAGTACCTCATGAACCCAACAAAAAAGTTTCCAGTACTCTTCATTATTTAATTGTTAAACATATTTGTTTTCTACTGCCCACGCAAACAACGACAGTGGTCACAAAACAAAAACAGTTTCCATTTGCATTCATAAATCTGTATTTAAATTCATTTCAATCTCGTTTACGTGCTATTCTATGCAAGTGTATTTTGATGTAAATGAAAGAAAATTAACTTCTGTTATCTGTGATCGTGATCAAATACTTAAAGTTAATTGCTGCGCCAGTGGTTTTCAACCCGTGGGCCATAAAAGCATTTTGAATTGGGCCACAGTGCTACAAGGTGTTTCAAAAAAATGGACCAATTTCAAATTGCTCCCCTGACCACATCACATGCTTGTTTTTGTCAAAACAATTTGCAATGTGAAGAGTATATTATGCCATTTTATGAGCAATATCTACAAACCAAACAACTCCAGCAAAGACAAACAAACAAGTAGTTTAAGCATATTGCTTGTAATCTACGCTTTCTATGTGCGCCCCTCGACGGTTGAGACAAGCTTTTATTTGAATTGCAAAGTTTTGTCCAACTTTCCTCACAGTCTGAGGAGAAACGTGCTGGATATAATGGATCACATTTTGCTTGATATGATCTAGACTTCTGGGTTTGTCAGCAAATATGGTTTGCATTGCCGCTCCCCATAACCAGAAGTCCAATGGATTGAGATCAGGGCTATGTGGGTACCACTCGTGATCAGTACCACGGGCAAGGAGGCGAGTATTGAAAAATCCTCTAAGGTATGCAATAGTTTCATGTGCAGTATGAGGTGGGGCCCCATCTTGCATGAACCAAGCCATTCAGAGCTGGCCCTCGGATAGTGTTTCCGATAAATCCTCATAGAACGTTTTGATGACGTCACGATAATGTGCAGCATTGACAATGACTGTTTTATCGCCTTCTTCAAACCAGTAGGGTCCCAGTAAGACATGTCTGGCATTAATGCGACGAAAGCGGTGACCTTGGGACCCTTTAATTGTTTTTCTGTGACATCTTCTGGTTGCTCAAATCCCCAGAAAAGGTTGTTGTGGTTATTGACAGCACTGTTCAAATGGAAGTGGGCTTCGTCAGAAAACCAAATGTGGTTGATCAAGTTGGTGTGCGCTGGAGCTTTTGGCTGATCCAATCACACATTGTTTGCCTTCTCTGTTTGTCCTCAGTGGTTAGACTATGTCTAACAGATATGATGTAGAGGTACAGTTGTAGTTCCTTCGTCAGTATACCAAACACGCTGGAGAGAGACAATCCTAATTCTTATGACCGACGGCAATGAGATTTTTTTGACTGTTGATGGTAGAATTGCGTACCTTGTCGATGTTTGTCTGGTTCTTAGTAATAGTTGCTGGCCGTCCACTGTTCCCTTTGTGACTTTTTTTTATGGTACCCTGGTCTTCAAAATGTTTCACAATTCTCTTGATTGCATTATTCTTTGGTCCATTTCGTGTATGAACATTAAACTCACGACAAAAAGAACGACAAGCTGAGTAGGATTTGGATTCATATCAAAATTGGACAATTTTAATTTTTTGCTCTTAAGTGAAAACCATTTCATATACGAGTATCTAGCTGCATTTCACATAAGACAAATATCATACCATTACCTACAAAGCCAAAAAAATGAACGGATTATGTTGAAAAATACTCTTGCAACAAAAAAACAGAGTCGGTGCACTTTTTTTGAAACACCCTGCATTTGAAAAACTGGATATTTGGTTAAAAAAAGTTTTATTTCATCTACAAAAGTTTGTAGTACGCTTCTACTCTATTCAATAGTTTAGGTTGAAGCAGTATTGAAAAAAGGTAAAAGGTATAACTAGTATGGCGTTTCTGACACTTGATATCACAAAGACAAATGCTAACATAAAAATACAGCCCTTCACAATTTTGCACCATTAAATCTAAAAATGACTAATAACTATTTTCCTTGCTCGAATAACTTTAATAATTGACATCATAATCATACTATAAATCAAATTTGCTAGATAAGACTTAAGTCTCTGTGATGCCATAAAAATTTCATCTGCTATCATTCGGAGTTTTGTTCTGTATAATGTAAAACTGCTGTGTTTAGTAAGCAAACAACAGAACAGGCAGATAGTCTTGTTTTAGATAAGACTTTCAACTTTAAATTTTAGCCAAAGTATGAGTAAAAACGCAAGTGCTTAACACAAAAGACGATGAAGTGATGAGTACATTCAGTATAGTTTTAAAATCTTCCAGGACAAAGATACCCAGGAATTAAAAGGTCAATGTGTCATTTACTACAACGTCCTTGGAAACGATTTGCTCCGTCCAAGTAAATTCTTAAATCATCTGTTAAAAATCCATCCTGAATATAAGGACTAAGGTGGGCCACTTAAAATTTTCAAAATGAAAATGGGCCATAATTAAAAAGAGGTTGGGAACCACTGTGCTACACAATTAAAAAAACCTTTTCTTGGTACATGACTTCATTTTGAACTTCTTTTGCAGTCAATCGTTGCCTTTGCACCCAGTGAAACTTTCTTTCTAATCCACCACCCAATTTTGCAGTCCACACTCGACCAGGAACGATTTCACCTACAAAGTTTACAAAGATTTCAATGAAACAAGTCAAAGTAACATAATCATGTGTGTAAGATGCTCACAAATATTTAATAAAAATTGAGTGGTTATTGCAATGTTTAACAGTGCAAATCAAAATCGAGACCTTATTCACACAGGCATCTACTCAAGCACTTAACTTTGATGTAACAATTGCTATGAAAAGTTTTACATGACTGCATGATGTGACACACAGATCAATGTGGGGCAGTGTTCCTTCTTAGTTTTTGGTAAATGGTGAGTCTGCTTGAGCCCCCAAAACCATTCATTTTCTTATAGTTAACAATGGCAAAACTAAAAATGAGCTGGCTTGCTAGCATTCCAAAGCGTTGATTTGCTGATATAAACTGGCTTAATGGTTACATTGATGTGGGGTGAAAGCTGGGTTCACTATTTTGCTTAAAAATTTCAGTCAAATATCTAAATTTAGAAATACTTTTTTGCTTGGTTAGAAATTTACTTCGGTCATTTTTGCATTACAAACATAATTTTAGTCTTAAATGCAAAACATTGCCAACGTTGTAAGTGATTTTGACTGAAATGGCCAACTTATTCTCAGTCATTTACCAAAAATTTAAATTGATAAGCGGCAAATGACAAAAAAACAACTTTGGGTTGGAGTTAAAGCAATGTACAAGCCAGCATTACTAGAAAAGTTATGTTGGCATGGGCCTGCAACAACTGATTAATAACCAAATGACTGCCAACTAACCCTAAAGTCAGATGTTTGTAATCCGTTACCGATAACTTCATTTAATTGGCATATTCCAAAAAATTGTGATACCTTTATCCCATTGTATTTAGAGAAGGTTGCATGGAAAGCACCTTACTAAATCGCATAGTGGAGAACTTTTTGTTCTTATGGGTTTAACCGTTGGTTGAATAATTTTTTACACTAATTTCATTTTACAAAATAGTCGGTATATTCACCATAATTTTAATTTCTTTCAATTGGTCATGGTGCAAAACCATATCAAAAGCAGATTGACTATCACAAAGTATATATATCCGGTGTATCAATGAGCATTGAGCACAAATTTTTGTGGTTCTATATCAGGCACACTATATAACTCTCTCTAATGAAGCTCTTAAATAGCTCTAAACTAAATCAATCATGAAGATAGAGTGGAATCTCATCTGTATAACGCGCAGCTGATTATAAAGGTACAGTGGCGCAGGGTAAATAAATAAAAATTGAAGTATTTTAGGTGTGCCCTTACTAACAGTCTGAAAAGTACGAAAGAGTATCAAATGACAAATCAAGCTTTTTAATTTTAAAACTATACCAGTACCTTTCCAATTTTCAACAGGCAATCTGCCTCCAGTTCTATACACTTTCAAAGGATCTGTTGTATATTCCTTCTGTTCCCATAACTTAATTAATCTATGTCCATATCGTCCTTTAATTTGCATCGAAGTATGAATGAAATTTATCTGATTCTGGCCAATGACTTGACAGGATTTCAAAAGAGCATTTTCAAGTTCTTTTTCCATAGAACTTGATCGATCATGATAAGACAATATTGCAGGTACACTAGCAAATGTACGTTTTACAATGGATAGAGAATCTTCAGCATTATGAACATTTCGAGGTAGAGCTAATACTTTGTTGAAAACTTTTGGCAACATGATGAATGTAATATAAAAAAACAATTCTACATTTTTGGCTACAAGAAATGGTATCACTATCAATCTTCTGGATAATATTGATAGGCTACTGCAAAACATTTGAAAAAAGAACTAAATTCTAGATTCCAAAGTCTAGCCTAGTGAGTCTGTAGTATACAGTGTAATAGCCTACTCTGCTACACATTATACGCTTTCAGGGAATGCCAGTCAGTTCGTCATCTAGACACTCCGCCATCAAGTGAGTTTTAGTAACAGTAGCCTAGTCATTAAAAGTATTCCACTAGCCTATCCCCAGATCTGTCTTGCCCTAACCCTGACTTTGTGGCGAAACCACTGTGATTCAATTCAATTCAATTTATTAAGACAGCTAAAAGACTATTCAGTCATCAAAGTCAACCGTCCTGAGTTCATATTTACAAAACATTTTTACCAAACAAAAGCAAGTAAGCAAGCTAAGTACAGCAAGAAACAAATCACTAGGAAATTTACAGCAAAAAATGACAAGGTTATGTTCAAAGTCATATCCCTGACAGGTACCTCCCACCCCCCAATCCGAAATGATAACTACTGGTAGGTATCAATTAAGATTCTTTTAAATTCTTTTTTGAATCTATAAAAGTTCATCTCTTTTACTTGCAGTGGTATTTGATTCCAGATTTTTGGTCCAGTATAAATTAAACATTTTTGGGCTTGTTTTTGTTGCAACTCTTGTTATGAAATAATTTCTTTTGTGTTTTGTTCTGGTGTTATATGAGTGTAATTCATCTAGCATGGTGTATTTGTGTATTTCTGCATTATATGAGTGTTGAGTGATTTGTTGTAGACACAGTGCATTAATTTAGCTACTTCAGGTTTATATATATCATGAAGTTTTAATAACTGTAGTCTCGAAAATAGTGGTGATGTGTGGGTTCTGGGATTGCTATGAGTGATGATTCGAACTGCTCTCTTTTGCAGCAAAAATAATGGTCTCAAGGCTGAAGCAGAAGCACTACCCCAAGAGCTAATGCAATAATTTAAGTGTGAGTGCATAGTACTGTAATACACCATTATTAATGGTTTATAGTCCACATATTTTCTTAAGTGATAAAGAGCCCAGCAAGCACTGGCGAATTTTGAGCAAACTTTTTGGATTTGTGCTTTCCAATTTAGTGAGCTGTCTATGAGTATTCCTAAATACTTGACGCAGCTGCTTTGCCGTATGTTGTTTTCATCAATTTTTAATGAAGAATTAAGGTTTGCTTTTTTATTAGTTATAATTACATACTCAGTTTTTTTGTAGTTAATTGATAATTGATTAAACTTCATCCAGTTACTGATGTGCTTTAATTCATCATTTGCCACTTTTTAAGATCATTGCTATTATGATGAGATACAGTGAGATTTGTGTCATCTGCAAAAAGTCTGACTTTAAGTTTAGTGGACAGAGGCAAGTCATTTACATAAATGATAAACAGAAGAGGGCCTAATGTTGAACCTTGCGGAACACCGCAAGTTATATTGTTAGTGTCTGAAGGGATGTTATTAACCACAGTGTATTGTGATCTATTTGTTAAGTAGCTCTGAAATAGTTTAAGTGGCTGACGAAATCACATGGTGACCATTTGGGTTAGGTTTAGAGCTAAGAACTAGATGACGAACTGACTGGCATCCCTATCACCTTAGATCAAGTACCGGTACTGATATCTGCATCTACAGTAGTACAGTACGGTAGGTAGGCTACCTACTTCTATATAAATATCTGCCGTAACTCTTAACCTGTGGCGGGCAGGAATTGATCATGATCGTCGTATGTAAATCAGTAAATGCTGCAGCCGCGCACTAGCTCAGTAAACCTATCAAATAGACAACCTACCGCACTATCACGGTATAGCCTACCACGTACCAACGGTACAGACTAGTTTGCAATTTGCATTCTACGCCAGTTAAATCGACGTAACAAAAAAAGCAAAAATAACCCTGGCGCGGCGCAAAAACTAATTAACGTTAATACCGTAAAACGGTCGAAACCGCCTAATTGTAACCCCGAAAAGTAGCTGTTGCAGTAGAAATGAATAGTTTTGTCGCAATCACGCAACTTCTCCAACTGATGACATCATGTATCAAAACTATTCAAATAAATGCCCTCACCATCTGGCTGGCACAAATTTCAACATCTCGCATAAAAATTAAAAAAAAATCAGTCAATACAATTATGGATGTACCGGTAGCATAGCCAGGGGGGAGGAGAGCATATTGAAAACATTTTGCAATTACATTGCACAATATACTGTATTACAGTATCGCACAATAATGCTTATTGCATATATGGTGTATGATTTTTGGCTCACTTTGTAGAATTTAGCAATAAAAATGTTTAGGGATTGTTAGAATAGCCGCGTCCTCCTTCCTTTTCTAGCTGCTCACAAATTCACGAATGTGATGAGCTCTATCTTTTTTGTTGAGTTTATTTTATGCTACCGGATATGTAAAGTCAGTAATTGCATTGGCAACTGTACAAACGTGGTGTAGAATTTGATGCTTGGCTAGTTTTTGAGCTCTTGACAGTCTCTTACTTTTTAGACTAGTTAGGGCCTAGCTGAGGTTTTAGTGTTAGTCTACAGTACTTAAATTGTAAAATTTTACTTGGGGGGGGACACTGTTGCGGCCTTGACCAAACTTCAGTGGAAAGTATAAAATTTCGTCGCGGCAATTACATGCTGAAGACCAAACAAAAGGTCTTTGCCAAAAATTGAAGTGTTTTTTTCGGAAAAGAGGTGAAGAACAAAAAAAGAAAAAAAAGGTCTTCACCAGATTTGAGGCTACATTCGGCCGGTGTTTCTTGGATTTATTCGTGCTGGCTGGCTCTTTCTCGTATGATCATCCAGCGCTCTACTCTCGATGGGTGGACATCTAAATCTCGATGGGGGGGACGCTAAATCTCGATCGGGGGACGCAAAGGGAGTGTTTTTGTGCTTGTTTTATAGTTGATGAGCTTACCTGCATGTACTGTTAGACTACAGCTAGGCAGGCGTGAGTTCTAGTGTGGGGGTTAGAGCAGATGTTGACTAGATTGTTTTTCTTTCTGCTGTGTTTTCCCCCGCCTTTCGGTAAGTCGCTATTAGTATTTTTTGAGACTGCATTTTTGTTATTGAGAGACGCCAGCCTGCTAGTTCGTATCAACAACACAACTACAGTAATTTACATATAGCCATAGGTGGGCACAAGTACGTTAATCGTTAATCCGTTAATAACGAAGCTAACTTTTTCATTAACTCGTTAATCCGTTAAAAATTTTTTTCATGTTAACGGACTAAAGTAACTTCCGTTAAGTTCTGTTAACTTCCGTTAAGGTTTCTATCGTTAATATCTTGCAGCTTCGTTGTGCATTTGAACTTGTTTTTATCTTGAAATTAGACTAGACTGTAAAATATAACTTTCAAAACACAAAAAGACCACCACAGCAATAAATATTTCCTTACAATCAGCTCAACAGCGTCAATACGTGTTCTAGAAGCGAGTGAATAAAACGAAATGTAATTTACACGCAAAATGTTAACGGATTAACGGACTTTATTAACTTCCGTTAATTAAAGGTGAAAATAACGGATTAACGTTAACGGAGGTGTGAAGTTTGTTAACGGACTAGTGGTTAACGAAGCAAACGTTTTGCATTAACTTGCCCATCTATGCATATAGCTGTGCATCCAATAGCTAGTTAGGCCTAGTGTTTGTTAGGTAGGTTGCGAATAAGTATTCTGTTTTGTGTTTTGGATTGTGCTTGGAATGCAAATCTGCAATTGCGGTACAGGCAGCAACTATTTCAAATAAAATCTGATTACGTTAATTTGCTGTTCAATCGACTTTGACACAATTCTACCCTTCACCACGAACTATCGAAATTGTGTCTATAGCTGATGCTGTTTTAGCCATAAAATCACCTTGATATTGATTACGTATATTCCTAATCGTGATCAACTATTACAAGTACTGTATGTCAGGAAGGTACCAGACTTGCAGTACCACACAAAAATCAGACAAGGATTAAGCTCTATAGAAGGGTTACCAGTAGGGCAACCAGTGAATGAAGGAAAGACACTCAAAATTTCCTCAATGTTGTTAGCCTACTAGCAGCTAGTGATCCAGGGGCGTCGCCAGCTTAGCGAGATCGGGGGGGGGGGGGGGGGGCAAAGCTGAAAACCAGCGTTGAACTTGACCCAAATTTTCATTACCTATTCCTGAATTGGTTTTAGGCAAATTTTCAGTGAAAATCAGGTGATCTCCAAAAAAAATGGTCTTCGCCGAAATCCGAAAGCTTTTTCTGGCCGAAATCAGAAATTTAAACAGTTTTTCCGGCCAAAAACAACTGATCTTCTAAAAAAAAGGTCTTCGCTGAAATTCGAAGGCTTTTTATGGCCAAAATCAGAAATTTAAACGGTTTTTCCAGCCGAAAACAGCAACTTTTTCCTCCCAAAACCCAGCACTCAAATCTCGATGGGGGGACGCCTAAATTTTGAACTGGTGAGGGCGATGCTCACTTTTAAGAAAAAATACAGTGGGGGGGGCAAGAAATAAATCGGGGGGGGGGGGGGGGGGGGGCAAAAACAAAAATCGGGGGGCAATGCTCCCCCTGCACCCCCGCTGGCGATGCGCCTGTAATGATCCAGCTGTTTTCTCTGTGTCTGAAAAACTTGCTGCTGCTTCTTCAAGTGTAGGAAACTCCTCTAAGTCACATAGCTCAAGGCAGGGACATGCTTGAACAAGTATAGCCTACCACCTCTCGGACTGGTACTGTAATAAATACGGAATTGTAAAAACACACAAACGAACAGCACAGGTGGCGAAGACTCCAACTGGAATTACGAAAACACTGAAGAAGCAAATACACACGGCAAAAGCACAACACACGAGACAAAAGTACAACATGCATGAAACAAAGACGAATAAGCAAAACAAAACTAAAAAACGTAAGTTTAAATGTTTGATTGGTTATTTTTGATTTACATGGAAAAATTCTTTAATTTTTTTGATAAAAACGTGTTTGTTTTTTTGAACAATATTTTTGATATCAGCTGATAATTCGTTCCAAATTTTAGGTCTTTGATTGCGAATTGAACGTTGAGAGTTTGATTTGTTGATGCGAGTTAAAGAGTAAGTAACAAATCTGGTAGAATAAGAGTGCACTTTAGAAGGTGAAACGAAGTATTTTTTGAAACAAATTGGGAGTGATTTGAATTTAAATTTATACATTAATTTCGAGACTTCTAGTTCATAAATCTTGTTTAGTTTTAGCAACTTTAATTCATCATATAATGGGCTAAGTTTTGTTTTGAAAAATGAAGTTTTGGTAATCGTTTTAACAATGCAGTTTTTTTGCACTTGAATTTTGTTGACATACTTGGCGGCAGAATTTCCCCATGTAGAAATACCATATGGTACATGTGAAAACGCAATACTAAAATAAACGTTCCTCAAAATAGAAGGAGGTGCATAGTGCCTTAGTTTACTGATGATACCTCTAGCTGTAGTTGATTTTTTAACCATGCTTTGTATGTGATGCTGCCATGAGAGTTGCTTATCTACATATACTCCTAAATATTTAACTACATTTTGTTCAGTTATGTTTCCGTTGAGTCCACGGATACATAAGTTTTTGCAATCAATATTTTTGCTTGGTTTTAGAAAAAATACACAGTTAGTTTAGTGTAATTAATTGTTAGTTTGTTATAAATGACCCAACTTTCAATTTTTTGAAATTTTTTTTACTTTTGGATTTCAGCCCATCGTGAGTTTTGTCCTTGCATAGCAGGACAGCATCATCAGCATAAAGCAGTACCTCTGAATCACAAGAATTCGGCAAGTCATTTATATATGCTAAAAATAGAAACGGCCCTAACACGCTACCTTGCGATACTCCAATTGTAATTAGTAACATTTTTGAAGTTTGCTCATTGCTCTCAATGTATTGCATTCTAATAGTTACGTAGGATTTTTTCAAGCGAATTGCGTTTCCTCTTACACCATAATGTTCAAGTTTACTCAATAAAATTCAATGACTGACAGAATCAAATGCTTTGGCCAAAACCATAAAAATACCATAAACAGAGTTATCGTTGTCTCGTTGTTTTAGTATATATTCGTAAAGAAACGTTAATGCAAGGTTGGTGGAGTGTTGCTTTCGAAAACCAAATTGCTTATCAGTGAAAAGGTTGTATTTGTTCCAGAAATCAATTAAACGTCTGTGTAGTATAATTTCAAACCATTTTTCACTGGAGAAAGTATTGAAATTGATCTATAGTTGCCTACATCACATTTTGAACATTTCTTGTGCAAAAGGAATGACTTTTGCTACTTTAAGTATGTCTGGGTAAGAGCCTGTTTCCAAGCATTTATTAAATTCTTTGCAAGATGTCTGGAAATCAAGAATTTAGATTCTTTAAACAAAGCTGTAGGAATATCAATGTATACTGTAGATTTACGGCAGTTAAGGCCAGCAATTATTTCGATTATTTCGTGTTTATCCGTAGATTGTAAAACAATGGACGAAGATTGCCGCTTTCCGAGAAACCTTCTAAATAATTGTTCATCATTGTTAAGCATTGGAACCTTAGCGCTTAATTTTTCACCGATCTCAACAAAGTGCTTATTTATTTCGTTGCAGATTTCTAAAGGAGTTGTGATGGTCTTTTTGTTTACTTTTAACTGTTGCGACATTTCAGTCTTTGGTGTATATGTTTTCGAAGGAGGCGATTGATTAATTTCCAGGTGTCTGTCGAATTGCTAGTATTATTAAATAAATTTTCAAAATCAGCTTTTTTGGCCACTTCTTTATCATGGATAACTTCGTTTCTGATTTTTTTATAATTTGCCAGAGATAAGGGACATTTTGATTTTATATATCTAGTATACAATTTGTTTTTTTTGCTTAATAGATGCTGGGATCTCCGGAGTAATCCATGGATTTTTGGATGTTTTGTATTGTTTGCGACTTAATCTTTTTTTTAGAAAAATGGCGATTGGTTAAATCGTTCATTAATGAAATAATGGAATTTGAATCGGTATTGTTACAATAAGTAAAGTTACGCAATGATTGATCTAGATCTTCTAAAAATAATTCCATGTTTGCTCGTTCCAAGCGTCGGACGAAGGGGCGTGGAATTGATTTATGTGGAGGTTTGCACTTAATTTCAGCACAAATCGGCGTACGATCCGACATATCGTCGTAAATTATGATTGGGGTTACCTGCCCGGTGTGAACCGAGTTTGTATAAATGTGATCAATGATGCTGCTACATAATTCAAAAATACGAGTGGGCTTGTCGATCAGTTGTATGCAGCCAACGCTTTGCACGTGGTTAGCGTAATCGGTTATACCGGATAATTTATTGATTTTATCATAATGAATGTTAAAATCCCCCAAAATCACATACTTTTGGCTACTTTTAAATGATTCAAGTATATTTACGTAGGATTTTTCAAAACATATAAGGTCATATGATGGGTGTCTGTAAATACACCCAACAATAAGAGATTCGTTTTTATCGAGACCAATTTCAACTCAGACATCTTCACACGAATTTAATTTGAGTTTTATGTTGGTAATTTGAAAACATTAAGTCTATCTGCTACAAAAATAGCTGTTCCTCCAGCTTTGGTTTTTGAATTGCAGTAAAATATGCTACATCCAGATAACTTGCCATAACTAAGATTGTGATCATTTAGTCGTGTTTCGCTGAGGCAAATAATATCAACGGGTTTCGCAAATTGAGTTAAAAATGCATTTAAGTAGTAAATATTTTTTTTGCAGACTCACAATATTAATGTGAGCAATGAATCATTCGCAACGCATTCAGACATTTCATTTCAAAATTCTGCGAGGGTTTTGTACGTACAGTTCATTTTCTCAAATTCAGTATCATGTCGTTGATAAGAAGTGAAAATTAATTAAGTTACGTTGACCCTTATAAACACACATTTAACTTACGACATTAAAGTTTGTCCAAGTCAGTTTCGGTTGTGATCAAAATTCTTTCATGGTTTTTGTCTTTTCGTACATAAATTTGACCATTGTTTGTCCATATGTACTTGTAGCTGAGCTCTTTTGCTTGTTGCTTTGATCTCCAAAATAAGCGTTTCCTTCTTTGGGTCAAGTTTTCGTTAATGTATAGTTCTGTCATACCATCAACCGGAAAATCATCAATGTTTTTCGCAATGAAGCGATTTTCGTATAGTTTATTTCTTTTATCCCGGCTGACAAATCTTGCTATAATAGCACGATGCTTTGATTTTTGACTACCATCTCTATTAGTTGACGAATGTTTTTTTTTTGAGGAAGGCGGTGAGCAATGGAAATGTCTTCATTGTCGAGTTTTACCTCAAGTTTGCTGGCAAGGTCAAGCACGATTTGGGTCACATTTTCCCATTCATGACAAGGCACCTGAGCAAATTCCAGGTTTTGTCGCCTATCATATCGCTCAAGTTCATCTAGTTTGAACTCTTTATCATTGTTTTTCTTTGGCAGATCGGTCATACGCCTGTTCAGATGTTCGATACCTTGATTGCACTTTATATTATTAGAAAGTCCTTTGTTGTAATCATCTGTCAGGTCATTATGTTTTCCGCTGATAAATTTTTGAGATTTCTCCAACTCTGCAACTTCGTTTTTCAAAGTGGAAACTTGATTTTTGAGTGATTTAATTTCTTGCTTCATTTGTGCTGTAACTTTAGTTACCATAGTTTGTATTAAATTTTCCAGCAGCAGCTGTATGTATACTGAACAATTTTGTCTGATGCCGACTTGCCATTCTTTCCTTTGCCGGAATTTTTGCTTAAACTTTCGGGCATATTTATTCAATTAGCAGATAGCTTTTTTTCCTCGACAAGCACTGCAACGTTTTTCGCTTACGAAAACAAACACGTCTGTTCAGCACGACAACTTGATTGTGAATGAATGATATAAATAAACAAAAATATTAGATTGAATAGTTCGTTTGCAGACTTTGTGTGGTAATGAAATGACATATAGTCTATTGCGAAGAGGACTACAAAGAAATAATTTTCTAATTTATTCCATAATTATCTCTACGTTTTTAAATGAAACTCCAGCTGGGATGCCGCGTCATGGCAATCAAACACTTCTTAACAACGCTGAAAGAAAATGAAAAGATGAAAAGAAAACCGATCGCTTCTGATAGTCCTTTACTTACGTTGAAATCAAATCAAAATCAAGTTCGCAAATGTACCCTTAAAAATGGTTAAACGTTTCGTTAAAAATTACGCTTTTCATGGCGCAAAAATTGTTTTTTTATCTTTTGTAGTTCGAGAGTTTTTAAATATGTTGAGTCGAATCGACCCCTTATTGGGCCATTGATTGCAAAATTTTGCCTGGTTCGAATAAAGTTAATTCTTTGGATCGCATTTCTCACGTTTTTGAAACCATTTGAACGAACCTCATTTTTAAGATTTGACAATTAATTGAAAAAATTAAATTGTTCACTGATCAGTTTTCCATTTACTTACAGGTCAAGACTAAAACACGTTTAAAAGTCGCATTTTGGGGTAAATTTTACAAGTGACTGGGCCCAGGTGAGAGAACGCAAGGTACATTGCATCAAACAACACTTTTAACAGTAAAAAACAAATCACTTGAAGATTTGCCTTGGAGATTTTCGTTTTGTCATGAAAATAACCAGTTTTAGAAGTGCATGTACGACCAGGGACCCAAGCTTCCTTAATTCAAATTCAATATTTTTTTCAATAAGCTTTTCCCCTAGATGATTTTATTCAAAACTATTTTGGCGCGTAAAAACTGGTGAGGTGGAGGTAAATTGTTATTTGAAGTTGGTACAGTAGGTAGTTACTAATCATGTAATTGGTTTACCTTCATAAAAAGGTTAGATGAGAGCTTAAGGTTACTACTTTTAAGACAAAAACTGCATTTCTTTCGGGTTATACATTGAAATTAATTGCTTTGCAAACTTTATTGGTATTATTGTTAATTCCTGGTGTACGCGTGTACTGTTGTAAGAGAAAATGCTAAAAGAAACTGAAACTGAAGAAACAATAGGTTTTGTTTTCATTATTTTTATCATTGGTGGCATTTCAATTTGGAGGCGCCCCCCTCCGGCTACGCCTAAAGTGCACTGGGTCAATATTGCAAAATGAATACTTTGAAAAGTTAGGTAAGAGCCGAAAGCATGAAAAATTGAATTTATACTAGCAACACTGCAGGGATATCTCTCTTGCTTTAAAATGAATTCTATCAGATCTCGAAAACGGCAGATCGTAAACTGTTGAATTTAGTGGTTTGAGAGGTTTCTTTAGCTTTTGATACTATTTCAATCTGGATGCTTTGTCGTCTTTAATTATGACGGCTAATGCCTTTTTTAATATAAACATTTACGCAATTATACTACATACTGTAAATAACATAATAGGTGAAAGGCAGCGCTGCAAAAAACTACAGCACAACTTACAGAGGTGGGCAGTACCGCGGAACAAAAGTATCGCTTTACTGTAACGCGGTACTTTTTTAGTCCGTTTTCGGTACCTTCTTTAATTTTTTATCACGTTTAAAGCGGTATTTGGTACTTTTGTGTTGAATGGAATTAAAATCATTCAAAAGGAGTTGAAATTACGGAGAAGCTGTTTCAAGTTTTGCCCACGTAATAAAGAGTGGTTACTAGATGATTGTGGATGACTGACAGTTCACCGACGTAGCTTTACAGAGCAAATCATAAAAGTTAGCTATATATTGCATTACGCTCTTCGCTCTTTCGTCGGTCCTGAAAAGTGAAGACCAGAATGTCCTCTGTGTGAAGTTATTTTGAAGAGATATTCTTGTCCAAAGAACAGTTTTTACTGCATATAATTTCATAGGGGGTTGTCCATAAAAGATGTCTGCATAAATTGCAAAAAATTGACCTCCTCCTCTTTGTCCTTAAAGTCCTCACTGCGTCAACCCCCGCTGTTTGAGGCCCTTCTAACATTCCTTTTTATTGGCGACGCTACTGGTTACTGAGTCCAGGTTTGCATAACACAAATAAAAGTTGTACTTTATTTGGTACTGAAACTCTTTAAAAACACGATTTCAGAATACTTAGGTATCATAGGTCATAAACCAAGCGTAAGGTTTGATATAAATTAACTAAAAATACGTTAAAAAGCAACGGAATCAAAATTTCAGAGTACTGAAGGCGATTGAATTTTAATGCTTTGAAATTAAGGAATGCGGACGTCCACATTGCACGAATTCTCCCCTGTCCACAAAATGTCCGCACTGAACGACCCCCCCCACGCTGACTACGGAGTTTGTCTTTTATGGATAGCCTATAATAATATTTGTTAAGTAATTCTTTCACCGGCCAGACAGCCAATGCGGTGACCTGCTCGGCTTTGGTGCGGGAGGTCAAGGGTTCAAATCCTGAGCCGGTCAAATCGAACACTGAGTTGCCAACGGCTCGCAACCGTTACGACTTTTCGTCGAAAGAGGCTGCTGTGTTGTCCAAGCACAATGTCACGGCGATGGGCGCGGCAAACTCGTTTCACACTTTGGCGTAATACAGCAATAATAATAAAGATTTGAATTTTTTTTTCGAATCAGTTGTTGCCGTAGATTCATTCACTGAGCATGTTTTACCAATTATCACTTCGCAAATAAGAGACTCAGTCATTGTTCATCACATAAAACCACCAAAAATATTGTTTCCAAAATAAACAAAACTTTCCGTTTGAAACGTACCGAATAATGTTACCGAGTACCGGTACCGTCGGTAGTTTTTCAAAAATGTAACGAATAAAGTACCGTCGGTATTTTTTACCAAAGTAGCGGTAAAAGCACTGTCAGTACTTTTTGAGTACGTATGGTGCCCACCTCCGCCTATCACCGTGTATTTAGCCAATTAGTCACGTCAAAACCATCAATAAATTAGGATTCAGGCAATTAAATGGCGTGTGAGTTCATGAATGCCCTAGTTCAGGTCACTGCATCTTAACCAAAGTTAACTAAAATATATCATTACTCAGCTTTTTTGCTTTTGTTTTAGGTATTTGTTTAAGAGCGCCATGATTTGTTTGCTCATTGCGTAATGTTTGATAATAAAGCAAAATCTCAGCACGAAAACTACGCAATGTTGCTGAGAATTTCCCACCGGAAATTTTTTGCGTAGGTGCTACAACTACAGTAGATCATATAAGGTCCATAGGCGTAGCCAGGAGGGGGTAGCAAGAGGCCAGCGTCCCCCAATTGAAATGTCACCAATGAAAAAAGTGTGACAAAAAAGCTTATTGTTTTTCAGTTTCGGTATCTTTTAGCATTTTTCGCTTACAAGAGTAATTAACGACAATTGTGACGACAAGAGGCCCCGCCCTCCTCAATTCAATTTTTTCCAACCGATTTAAATGTATAACCTGGAAGAAATTGAAAGTTTTTGTCCTAAAACTTGCTATCTCAGGCCCTCATCTGACCTTTTTATGAACGTAATGTAGTGCCAGGACAAGATTTACCATAATATGGCACAAAACTACGGTAGCTATAGGGGCTCCGCGCTCAGATAATGAGACGTTTATGGTCTTCACCTATATTTGGCAGAACGATGTTGTGAAAATCCCCAAAGTGCCAAGGGCCTCGTGCAATGTTAATCCGGCCCGGGCAATTACATGGTTAGTAAGCGTAACCATTTATTGCACCATTTTTAAATAACAATACAGCTCCACCTAGCCAGTTTTTACGCGACAAAATACTTGAAAAAAAAAACAACTTCGGGAAATGCTCATTGAACAAATTATTGAAATTGAATTAAAAGGGCCTGATACCCCTCGTTGTACGTGTACTTCTACAAGTGGTTATTTTTATGACAAAATCGAAAATCTCTAAGGAAAGTCTTTGAACGAATTATTATTTACTGCTAGAATATTGCACGAGGTAATGTATCCTGCTTTCCCCTACCTGGGCCACAAACTTTAACCACAAAATGCACGATTTTAAAAATGTGTTGGACTTAAATTGTGAGGAAAAGGAGTATTGAACATTGAACAATGTAGTTTTTTTTTCAATTGGTTTTCAAATCTTAAAAATCTAGTTGTGTCAAATGGCTCTGAACACGTGCGAACTGTGATCCAATGGCATTAAAATAGGTTCTTTTTTTTAAAAACCACTAAAAATCGCCCAGCAGCTGGAGGCTTCGCCCCCAGACATCTATAGCCTCCGGCAGCTGGGGGTTCCACCCCCAGACTCCGTCTGTGGTATGTTTTAGTTACACTAGTTTGCTCAATACGTCTCCCCAATTCTACATTTACATTTTTTGGGGGGATTTAAGCCCTCTCCTCATAGCAAAATCCTGGTTTTGTGCCAAACACAGCCCACGGCTTCTGATCTTCTAATCTACAATATCTCTGTCCCACAAAAAGTTCCTCCTTTGAAAATTTCTGATGACGTCATTGCATGTGATTTGTGGTTTGGCCCCTCCCCCCAATCAAAAATCCTGGCTACGCCTATGATAAGGTCAGCATATTGCTTGCAGAAATACGTGTATCATTAGACTGCATGCATTTTGCCTTTTTTCTTTTTTGTGCATTTACATTGAACAAGATATCGGCGTATTTCCGCATACGCGTGGTCGGTCAAAGCCGCTTTAGTTGGAGAATATAAGTATTATGACCTACAGCTAAACTAACGTAAACATGCGAGCCAAGTTCCTGTTACAAATTTCGTTGAATGTTGAAGAAAGTACCAAGTATTTGTCCAGCAAGTTAATGATAAACTGCAAGTTTACTTAAAAGAGTTTTGTTTGGTTATTGTTAAGAAAGTTGCGATGAGAGTCTGTGGAAGTTCATCACCAGCTAAAAAAACAGGCAAAAGTTTGATTTTCATATGTTTTTTCAAGCCTATGCAATTGTATAAATATAGTTCAATAAAACTAAAGTGAAACAAAATTTTTAGGGTTGAGTGGCTGTAGCAGAGATTGTAAAGAAATCGGTAAATATCGGACATAAGTTATAACTGCAACCTAATAAATTTTTACTGCTTCGAGAGTGCGACGTTTTTGAGTGAAGTAACAATAGCTTGTAGTTGAGCATTTTCTAAGTTACTGACTACTGAATTCATTTATTTTTTGAGTTCTTTTCGTCAAGTTTGATGTTTATGTTAGTCTCCAAGAAAAGAAAAATTTCCGTAAAGAATCCTGTTCAAATTATATGCAACACACTTAGATGGGAATTAAACCTAGTTCATGTACTTCAAGTTCCGAGCGTATTCTTGCAAGATCAATAATCGCAAACATGCCAATCTTATACCAACGGGAATCTCACGATTGCCATTCGATTGCAATCTCACGAAAATGCAACTGACAGGAAAAAGGCGATTAATCATAAGGAATTGCGCCCATAGGAGAATGTCACTCAAAGGGAAATTCCCTTCCAGTACAGGAAAACGGACTTTTTTAAGAAGTAGTGGGAAAATGGGAGCAAAAAAGTGCGAAAAAAAACTTAAGGTAAATGTTGAAAAAAAAAAAAAACTATAAAAAGAAAGGTGAATTTTGCTAAAAGCAGCCAAACAAAGTTCGTTTGCAGAATTTAGATGAGAAGCAGATACAAATTGCAGACCATTTTTACTTTTTACTTTCTTTTGGCTAGGAAAGTGGCAAACTTTTACTTCATTAAAGAGCTTTTGCCTATTTCTTCTACTTTCGTAAATTATTTGACGAGCAGACAACTCAGCTGAAACTTTTGTCCACTCGACAGAAATAGCAAGTTACCGAGATCGATTTTGAGTTTAGTTTTTTAATTCTTTGTCTCGCTTGGAAGTTAGCCACGACTGAACTTTTCGGTTTTGGAATCGCAGTTAGCATGGCCCGATTTTGCGTTTGCAGAGTCTTGGGCAAATGATGCCGAGGACCCCAATGCAGCGGCAAAGATTGCCGGCACTGAAAAGCTCGTACAGTATATTATGAAAAGTATTGAGATGGTGCGGATACCGCGGTGTTTGCTCTGTTTGGTTGTTGACTAGGCAGGTCTTGATACACCGTCTTGTCGGCAGTGTGTCCAATAGAGTAAAGGCGTTGTTTTTTAGACGACCCCGATCGAATGCTCTTGGGTTCAACCCGCACACTGGTTACGCTGTTGCGTCCTTGTATAAAACGCTTTACGATGATCATCTCTGCTTGGTTGCTTCGAACACGCAGCAAATTCGCGTGCGAAGAAGTCAAACATCAACTAGAAAACTTGGAAAACGGTCGAGTCCTGAGCGGGTGCGGATTCGTCCGAAAGATAGCGTCACCTTCGCTTCCTCGTGAGTGGAGGATAAAAATGCGTTATTCAATCAGTCAGTGTCAGTACTGGCACGGAGCTGATCAGCTTTCACACCCATCAGTACTTTGCGCTTTCACATGTCACTTTTTTAGGCCTGTTCTTGGTATCAGTGCTGGCATTTTGCTGAGTCATACCAAATCACAATGGAACTGTGCCAATCAAAGAGTGATACTCTTTCAGTGACATAACACCACATTCTCTAGTTGGCACGGTTTTGGCATGACTCACAAATAAGCAGGCGTTGGATGCAAGTACCGGGCCCAAAAAGATGAACATGTAATATTGTAAAAGCGTTTTCTACAATATAGCGATAAGTTAGAGGTTTTGATTGGCGGTTATATAACTCTTTTATTACGTCGCAACTGTGCTATTTCTGTGCCGATTCAAAAGATAACGTCGTTGAAAAATATTCAGCATGACGAAGGTAAGCTTTTAGCATTTTTACCCAGTTCACTTTGAGGGTTTGATTTTTGGTTCTAGTGCTCACTGATTGCCAACTCATGGTAAAAAATCCCCGAAATACGAAAGAGAGCGAATGTTCTTTGATGAAAAATTTACTGTTTAATTGGCAACAAGTTTCATAATTTGGCACTGTTTCGAAATTTTGCCCTTTTTTCGGCAAGGCTTTGCAAAAAAACATTGGAACCAAAATGGGGCTTGAAAAGTGAAATGTAAAACATGTAAAAACAATGTATGCCACAGTTGTTGCTACTTTTCAATGAAAATTAAAAGATGTTCATCAGAAAAATTTTCGTTTACGAATTTAATGGTTAGGCCCCGACTGCACTGGGCGTGAAATTGTGAGCGTTCAAACGATCCATTGTAAGAATTTAACTAATTGCTTGCTGTGCACTGGTGATTCGTCACGCCGACGAAAGGAATTCGCGTCTAAAAACAGCTCAGGTTTGCGTTGACAATTTGACAACCACGTGATCGACCAGGCCTTAGCATTGTTGAATTAGAACTCGTTCCAGCGATGCCAGCGAGGGCTCTTCAAAAAACATCAGAACCCCAAATCTGAGATTTATCAGCTAATTTCCAGCAGAAATATCATAATTAAAGGTGAAATTGGGCTGAAGATCCGTTTTTTTTTTTTTTGAGGTCACTGCATTTCCAAAGCAAATTTTCCAACGTTTGCGCGATTCACATCAGGTTTTTATCACAAACATCTGACATCAGACTGCAAATCAAAAACATCAGATTTAATGTAAAAACTTCAAACTTGGCATCACTGACTCGTGTTGGTGTTTAAGGTTTCGAGTTACCAAAAATTTAGTTATTCTTAAACGATAGGAGGGCGATACTCATACTCCCAAGTGCAGACCGGGCCTTAAGAGTTGTTAAAACACCACTTAACAGAATGACTGGTATCATTTGATGCCTTTTGATTCAAACTTATTTTAAGCATTTCAACCCAAAAAAGTGTACTAGATATTATAGGTAGGTAGCAAAATTTTGACAAGTCAATCGGTTACTCTTGATGGTTTTGGAGTTCTTCATGAAGTACAAAGTGAAGACGTCATAATGAAACAATTACGTTGTTAAGTTTTTAAAAGCTTCGACAAGATTTCTTCAAAATTGCATTTGATTCTGATTGAATTCTATTTGAAGAAGATGATGGTTTTAGTTATTAACTGAAGCGTTATGTTTTACTACAAATTACAATAAAGCAATGTAAAAATACTGTAACGTTGGCTATTTTTTGCTTAATCAAGTTATTGTTTAGTTCCATCGGTTTGTGGGTGATGATATCCACTGCATAACCGATGACTTGTTGACCAAAGGAAGGTTTGGTTTGGTCCTCATTGGACATTGTCAACGTCATAATTGGGTGGCTGTCGAGTTGTGTCAACTGAATAGAGACCAAAGGTATTTTACAGCAGATAGATAAAAATTATGTTATGCTAATACCATAATAACGACCGTTAACTGTAGATGGTTTCCTTTCTTATCATGAATCGAAGTTAGTCGGTTAGGGCTTCGAAGATTGCAAATCCACCAAAAAAATATACATAAATTTTATTAAAATTATCCATAATTAATCAATTCTACCTTAAAAATAAGCAGAATCGTTTTAATGAATTTTTTTTGATTCTGGAAAAGAATTTTTGCAAACTGCTTCACAAAACCTAATGTTTTTAGGATTTTAGCATCTCGCAAAATAACCTTCTACAATATGACCTCATTGCCACACTTCACATTCCCGTTAATTGTATAATGACTGCTTTTGCGTACAAGATGTATTTTTAGTGGTTTTCAAGCTGCACTAAATAGAAATAGAATAAAATCAACGGGGATATTGTATGCGCTGTTTTTGTGTTTTAATTTGGAAAATGTAAAGCTTCTTGCCTCGTTTCTTTCTTGCTTCATTTGCCGGTTAACTCCCACTCTACTTAAAAAATCCAATTGCATCACCCGTAATGACATCTATGATTCACAGCTTGCTATCAAGCAATTACCGAACTCAAAAATTTATTTCATTTTGTAGATATTTGAACGAACTAAAATGTTTATTCAACGACAATCACGATAATGTGGTACAAGTTTTTGGCTGGACAATAGTGGAAAAATTTTTTGGTATCGTTATGGAGTGTATGTGCTGCGGATCGTTAAATTCTCTTCTTTCGCAAAATGTATCCGCTACTCCGTTGCTTCGTTATCGAATGTGTTATGACATTGCTTGCGGAATCGCTCATCTTCACAACTTCAATGACGGTAAGGGCATTGTGCATGGAAGCATTAAACCAGAAAACATCCTTCTCTCTGGCACACTGAAATGTAAACTTGCAGGATTTGGCGAAATGGCGTATTTCCCAGATGACGCAACTCAGTTTCATCCCGTATACGCTTTTGACTTTTACACTCCTCCTGAAGCATTGCAAAGCGATTACGAAAAGAAACAACATGATTATGACGTTTACAGCTTCAGCGTGATCGCAACAGAAGTGCTAGACTGGGAAAGGGTACATCCCGATCAGATTCTTTATTGGTTGGAATACATAAAAAGAGGAAATGCACTTGACTTGTACAAAATACGCTTAGTTGAGCAAGTTCTTGGTAGTGACAACGAAAGCGCAAAAACAATCGTCAACAAGCTAATAAACGTGATCAAAGACTGTCGAAAGCAAGCAAAAGATCGCCCTACAATGGTTGATGTCACAAAATATCTCGAAGAGTTTTGGAAGAAAAGTGACACAAGTCAAATCGAAAATGATATCAAAGAAGTGCTGCAGGAAATGTCTCCAGCAATCAACACTAGTCCGCGGCCTGATTTGCTGTCACTAAACGACATTGCTTCATCATATATGACGCAACATGTTTCTGAAACAGGTGCGCATTTACTAGTAGTAAGCTTTTAAAGGAGAATTTTTAAGTCAACAAAAGTTGGTGTCTTTACTTCATTGGTCTACAGAATTTAATTTAACGCAAGTAAATTTTCAAACTCACCATTATACTTGCTGAATTACGCCGAAGGGTATTACAAGTTGGCGCAGCCCATTTCCGCGTCATTGCGCCCAGGCAACACAGTTCTTTTTAAAAAAAAGTTGCCGCAATGGCAAGCTGTTGACTACGCTGTTTCCGACTGGATCTGATCGAGATTTGAATTTCAGACTTACGGTTAAAGTTTAGATGTTCCGTTTATCCATCTTTTCTTCAAAAGTGTTTTTTCGATCATCACGCAAAAGAGCTTGCTACAGTAGGTCAAGCTGTTAAAGAATTTTGCTGTTTTGTTTTTGCAGAAAATGATTTTACCGAATGTGCAGTTTCATCCGATTCCGAATGCGATTCCTGTGAATCTACATTCAATAAGAGCTGCGAATCTTCATTCATCGAGAAACCTGATCATGGATCCGGATTCGATGAAATCAACAACTCGAACTCGCAGGAAACGACTGATTCTGATGAAAAACATGTTTCCCGAGGTATTTTTGCTTCTTTATTTTTAGTGTATTATTCGGCACCTATTTTTCTGCTCATATTTTTTCAGGCTGACGTCTGGTTGTGTTTCATCGAACCTTTGTTTCTCCATTACGCTATTACAAGCAAATTTTGCGGCATCAAAAAGGTTAAAATTTTTTCCAATCTGTAATTATTTTTATTTAGTCTGTAGGTAGACGCCTGTTATGAGTACATCTTGGCTGGGGGCCAAAGGGAAGTATTAAAGAGCTTTGAAAACGCTGAGAAAATCGTAAATCACTTTTGTTTCTCAGTCGAAATTACCGTTTGTATCCATATTTGCTTTGTTATAATGTACTTGAAACTTTTAGGAAAGTATTATATTTGCTTAGCTTTTTTATGACTTCAGAGGTGCACAAAGTGATATCTATCGAAGTTAACTTGCCGAACACTTTTATATGATTTAGAAGCAATTTTGTTGTAAAAATATGACAATTTTTTAATTCTCTATCAATCTTGTTTGTTGTCTCTATTAGTTTTGTCTCCAAATCTTCTTTATAAATCTCAAAAATCGATTGCGCACTGTACTAATTACCAATCCATGTAATCACTCGGACGTATTTCATTGGTAATACGCTACACCTGAGAGGAAAAGCGTAACTCCTGTTTGGTATATATTTGCGAGTGTACCAGCCAACGATTGTTTATTTAAACAAATTTTACAAAAATGTGGTTACGTCATGTCAGGGAAACCGACTTTTTGTGGAAAATAAGCAAAGGTTAGCGTAAGCTCGTGATGCGCTACGCGATTTTACTCCTCGCAGAATGTTGTAGACGGGCCGACTAGTTTAGCTCCGAAACCGAAAAATGATTACAAGAAAGCCAGGCTCGAAAAAGTCTGAAAGTTAAGTTAGGTCTAAAAACGTATAAGAATAAGATTGTTTTTTACTCTCTGAAGTAGCTGTAGCAGTAGCGTAGCCAGGAGGAAGGGGGCTAATTTTTGGTAGAAAAACCATCCCAATTTGGACGAAGACAATTTTTTTTTTGTCTTCATTTCTTTTCGCGCACAAAAACTTTTTTTTTCTGGGTCAAGTTCTTCTCAGACTGGTTTGTTCGTCCGAAACAGACCCCCATTGCAAATACCTGGCTACGAGCCTGAGCTTTAGTTTGCGACAATAAATAAAATTCACGCCTTGATAATTTGTGACGCAATAATAATAGCAACATTTGTGTACTAACTATCGTCATGATGCTTAAACGAAGTTTTTATTCAGAGTTGCGAAGTTATTCAAAAAATTTTTTATAGCATCTAAAACACAAGACACGTTTCATGCCCGAATAAAGGCGACATTTTGTCAATCTCAATCCCGAACTCGACCCGAAAAGCCCCGGCGAATTACTACTCTGAGTCTGGTACAAAGCTTTAGGGTTAATTAATGGCGGAACTAACATCGATCTAATTTTGGTTACGCTAGATCAGGGCTGCCCTAACTTTTTAAAAAGCGGGAGGTTTTGGCTTAATTGTATAAAGGAGCGGGCCGCAGCCAACATCTATCACAAAAGTTTTAGGTGAAGATCAATAAAAAAAGATCTAGGCCAGAAATTGATGTTGAATTTTCCGGAATTTTAGGTGTAGTCCTAATGCAAAACAAGAAAAAAAAAATTAATGGTCTTTGCCGGCGGTTGGATTTTTCGCAAAAGTACCCAAAAATAACAAATTTTTGAGACCACTCAAGGGCCACACTTTGGGCACCTCTGGACTTGACGATCTAACAAGTACTGTATATGCCCAATTAAGCTTCAGAAGAATCGTCACACGCAACTTACAGAAACTTTGAGTGATCCTAAATAAAGTTTTGCAAAGCAAAACAAATATAAAAATATCCTTGGTCAAATCAAACACTTTAAACATTGGTATTTACTCACAGCTTTCCTGCTTGACTCTTATGAGTTTAAAGGAAGAGCGCAAAGCCTCTGTCGTGTGAATAGTAAACAGATGGCAGTTTAACTCGAAGACCCGAAAGATCCCTTCGCTGTCTTCTGGCCAAGACTACTTGGTGAAAAAAGATATGATTATTATGACAAAAATAATTCTAGAGCGGATGATAATAAAAGCAATTAATGTAACTCTTTTCAGATGACAGTTCCACTGAATCACCTTTGAACGAATCTGACGATCGCATCGAAATTGACAGCCTGTGCGAAAAATGCAATGATGACGGTGGGTGCAGATTATATTTTGATTTTGAGTGATAAAGACGTTATTTTCGTATCTTTAACCAAGCTTCAAGTTGAAGTCGCGAGATCTCTTACTTTGTTAGGGTACGGTGCTAGGTCTTCAGTAATTGTTGCACATGTTTTAGGGTTAACAATTGAGCACTGTAGCAAGTGGTTAAAGTTTCTTATTATTTTCTCACATACCCAGAAAACGTTACCAGTTTGAAAACTCTGGTAGGTCATGTTGGACGTAATCTTAACAGCCCTTAATCATCTGGTCTAATTTAATTCAGACTTTGTTATTTTGCTATCGTACTTGGTGAACTTTAGAGAAAAAGGTTTAAAAGGTGGCCATCTCCAGAAGCCGGGTGGTCTTTAGTGGAGCATCTTTTAGGTACTGCTTCCACTGCTCCAGCTTTGCGGAGGCAGCAAATACAGTTCGATTCCCGGTCGTGTCAAACCAAAGATTATAAAAAGTGGTCTTTACAGCTTTCCTGCTCGACATTCAGTAATTAAAGGGACAGTGTGAAACTTCCACCATGTGTGGTAGACAGGTGGGCAGGTGGCAGCTTGACTCGAAGACCGAAAGGGCGCTTTCCTGTCTCCTGACAGGATAATCCAGAAAAACCCTTCCTTGATTTTCATGCGTCTGTTACAGTGGTCAAACTGGCCATAAAGTCTGTTCTTTAGGCAAGTAGGTGGTGTCTTTCATTGGTCTCAAACTTTCCCTTCGTTTGCCATTTGTCTATGAATGTAGAGGAAGCAATCTTGGCAGTTTGCATGACTTCGATTGTTAATTGTTGGTCAAGATTGAACCCATGCTATATCTCTTAATAGTCTAATCTTCCCCAAAAGTTTGATTTGCCTAATATTTGCTTTATCTTGCTGTAATAATTTTAGTTAGTGCAATATTATGGATTCAAATCAGTTTCGGGTTTGGTCTTAAATCCTTTTGATAAGGCAAGATTTGAGCTTACGTCATTGTTTGATATGTGCCAACATGCATGGTATTTAAAATTGCTAAAGATAGAAAAATAATAAAATGGGGTTTACTGTGTTTCAGCCAAAACAACGTCTTGCTCTTGTCATTCAACCCAACCAAGAAGTAGTGAGCCAGTTTTTGTAACGATATCAGGAGGAACTCACATCCAGTCCGGTATTCTAAGCGGAGAGACCATTATCAATAACACAAACTCATCATTTCATGATAACAGTAAGAATATTTTCCTCTCATTTTCCAAATCTATTTGCAGCAGCGTAGCATGAGCTAACAGTTCTTTTCGTCATCTTGACCAAGCTTAGCTGAAATGTTTCAAGCTGAGTTCAATCTCATGCCATTTGGCGAATGCATAGAATAAGCAATTTTTTGTGAAGTTTGAAACTTCAAACCTAGGTATTCCTGCTTCAAACCTTAAATTGCACGATAACATACACTATGCAATTACTAAAAGATTTGCATAGAATATGAATTTAAGGTCTATGGTTAACGAAATACCAATGCAATTTTATAACAATACAGAATAGAATAACAAATAAGAGTTGCAACTTGCAAATACTGTATTTCGGAGAAAAAAAAGATCGTGGGGTTTGGGACAGGACCATAATCCAGGAATGTTCATCAGTCACCATCTACCAGCAGTAATCTGAATATTTGATTTTCTTGGATTTAACCCAGTTTGGATTCGAAAGCCAGTACGAAACTTTGAAGTAATATATTTTACTTCATTGTAAATACCATATTTGTTTTCCAAACTGTCAGTAGCACATCAGGTGAAAAAGACATTGCAGCTATTTCTTGAGCCAGATTACTCAAGAATGGTTGGTTCACGATGTAAGGCTCTTTTCTGAAAATGAGAAAATGACACAACAAAATATCGTGCAATAACGCCGCTGATGAGCAGGAGAAACCGGTAAGGAATTGACCATTTTCTCGCAACTCAAAGAGTGGGCAAGGGGACCCCCATCAGCACATAGCGATGGGAAGATTAAACAAGGTGAAGACTCCACATTGCTTTTTAGAGGAACGCTCTTTTCTTTTTATTGTTTGTGAAATTGAAAAAAATTGACATGCTATCATTATGCATGATTCTGTTGTTTTGTTAGGTAACACTAACTACAACTGTTCGAATCTCATTGCTGAAAAGCCGTTGAATGTCAACATTGGTGAAGGTGCGCAGCTTGGTGGAATACGCAACAGCTATCATGATACTGTGGATTGCAGCACCAACAAAACCACATTCGGCAATAACACGCAAATAAGTAAGCATCATCAATTCGAAAATATGATGATTCTCAGTGTTTTTCCGAATGTGATGACTATTATATTGCCATTTTTATTTTGACCTAAAAAATCTATATTTGATTTTATTTTAGCTAAATTTTGATTTTATATAAAATTTTTGATTTAAAGTTTTGATTAATTTTGATTAAAAGTTTCGTACCGTTAACATTTTGATTAAAATTTTCTTATTATGCGATTTACGAAGTAGAGGTGAATTCAACCGATTCAAAACAGTTCTGTATAGCAGAAGCTAAAAAATTAACATTTATAACCTTAAGCATTGTTTCATCAGTATTTGGGATCATCGGGGTGTTTGCAAAAGGAGCATATTTGTTGGAAAATTTTTGATAAAAGAGAATTTTGAGAAATTTTCACCTTAATCAAACTTTTGACTTTATTCTGACCTGTAAAATGTACCAAACAGACTCCTATGCACCCCAAAACCAATGCTAAAATACGTTTGATGATTTACTGTGACAATGTCCTAAAAAAAAATGTAGACTTTATTGGCTTTTGAGGGCCCAATAGTTATTATTGATGCAGCTGTTTACCGAATATTAAAACTTTAAAAAACAAATTATTCAAAACTATATGAGAAGTATTTATCAATCAAAGGAGAACAATTTAAGTTTTTTGGGGAATCACCAAAATTTGAAGTTTCTCACCAAGTGATCATTGGCCATCATTTGGCTTTCGTTGGCCAGTTTTGATTTTTAAGTGCTGCTACTTTGTGGTTGGTCGGTATATGGGACCGCTTGTGATTGTTTGGCATTTATTTTAGACAGATGATGACCCCTATTCGAAACCGATTTCTTTTCAGTTGCTTTCATTCTAATTTTAGCTGATGGCTTGTTTATTAAATCTTACATGCAGCGGAGTTAAAAATAGTGGTACAACTTATATAGGCAGTACTGAATTACTGATTAAGGATAAGCGTTGTGCGTCCGGTTTACACTTGATTAAGCTATTCCGTGTTTCCAACTCCAACCGAAACTCCTTATTGAGCAAACTAATGACGTAAAATTTTGCTTGCAATAACATAACATACGAAATTTCCGGTCATTTTACTCAATTTATCTTTACTTGTAAGTACTATACCACTTAAAGGCACCGCATGCGCCAGTAACAGTAACTGCAGTGTATGATATACAGTACTACTGTAGAGTGAAAATCCAAAAAAAAAAAAACTTTTTGGATAGTTTCTAATCAAATCTACACTGTTATAGCTTCACTACACGAGTATTTAAAGCACTTAATTGTTATATCACGTTTCCCGAAAGAAAGTGCATTTAGCACTTGACCCTGCTGTTCCTAGGACAGTTTCTCTTTATTGACATACTGACCCAAATTATCGTCAACAGAGAGGACAGTTACATTTGATTTTCGAAACAGCACAACTCCTGGTGATGATTAAGGTTTTATTGGCGGATTTTAAAAGATGGTTTACGACGATGGAGAATTCAACGAAATCTTGCGTAGTTTTGGAAGCTTAGACTATTACTTTTAATCGATTCTATTTCAAATATACCTGATAGTAATTTTGAGTGGGCTAACCCACTTCCTATTTAAGTACCAGCCCAAACAATTCTTCGTAAATGAACCAGCCCAAGAGCAGCTAGCAAAAAGCGACTCGGCGGTCCAAATTGTTACATAAGCACAATAGGTTGAAATCTGAATTGTGGCTTTCAGGCTTTGATGTTTAGTTTCCGTTTTAAGTATGAGACTTGTGAGAATTAATCTTTAATCTTTTCACCAAGTTGATTTGCCCAAGAGGCAGCGAAGGGACTTTTGCCGTCATTGAGTCAAGCTACCACCTGTCTATGACACATGATGGCGCTTCACACATAAAAGGCTGTGAATACCGATTTGCGATTTTCATAGTTTTTGATTTGACTCAACTTGGAATCGAACCCGAGTTTACTGTTTTAGTAGCAGACATTTTGCCTGATAATCTTGGCCTATTCCGATGTTTTTGCATATCGCGCAGAAAATTAGTTGGTTACTTTTGCCATTTGTAGAAAACGAAGTGGTCAGCGAAAAAGATCCGGACGTCAAGAAGGAGATTGACACTAAACATCAACAAGACGATCCTTTCATTGAAGATAACACAGCCTCAACATTTGCGTCAGAAGAAGACTCAATTACTGACACACCAAAAGTCACCTTAAATGATGATATTGAAACTTCAAAGCGTTTGCAAGTCCAAAGCCCGAAAACACAATTTCGTAGATCAAAAATACCAAAAGTTGTCAAAAAACTTCAAAATAAACAAGATATTGGCCCAAAGGACTCACCTGCCACCTCTATTGTTTCGACCAAAAAAGAAAAAGATTTTATGCGTCCTTCGCGAATACCAAGATTATTTCGAAAATCTTCAAACAAGCGAAAAGTCCACAGCATGGAGGAGCCTGCTATTATTTGTGCAAAGGAAATTACTTCGTTGTCAACCTCTATCACTACAAAAGATGGAGATATTGACGACAAGGAGGTTTCTCAAATAAAAACACAAAAGTCCCCCAAAAGAGTTTCCAGAACTCATAAAACGCCTCAAAACTCCTCAAATCGCAGAAACCGTAAAAAGAACTTAAAATGTGGCTGAAAGTAGTAAGTACTGCTAGAGTAAGATTAAGTGAAAGGGTGGCAGGAATCTAGCTCCTCAGCAACATGCAACAAAACGCACCAAGCAGCCCCTCAACTAGGCAATCTACCATGTGATATCACTGCTCCATTACTCTTTAATCGTGCTAAGAGCCTGGAAGCTCAATAGTGACTGCAAGAACTAAAGTGAACAGTCTCAGTTTTTGCGAAAGGTGTTATATTGCTTAATTTGGGTAAATTGCGTTTTGCGACCTTCTTTGCTTTGAATTTGAATATTGACTGTGGAGGAAACAGTCTTATAACGTTAAAAAAAGGCCCTGAATTGGTCTTCACATTGGTTTAGAGACTACTCCCCTTCCTGAATTTTTGTTCTTAGATTATAATAATAAACTTCATTAAAAAATCATTCAAACCAAGTGTGCAGCTGGTCCAAGGAGAGAGGGATCGGGAGAGTTCGGCGAAGCTCTCCAACACGTTATTCAATTTGGTTGTAAAACTCCGCATCGCTGCTGAGCGTAAAACACAAAACGGTTCTGATTGGCAAGTCGTAGCAGATCTTCATTTTAAGAATTCAGCAATTAGCTAAAAATTGTTTGGCAAGTTGAAACAGAGCCAGGGGAGAAATGCAAACCAACGGCCACATATTTTTCACCGAAAAATGGAAAGTCCCTCATTTGCATCAAAACTGACTGATAAAAAAGGTGTCACATACAGTATCCAAGCTGTTATTTTAACTATGCTGCCCCAACGTTTTGCAGAGTAAGCTAGTAAGCAGGTCGACGTCGGTGGGAGCGGCTCACGGACAAGCCTTCCAACTCTAGGTGGGCTAATTGGCTAATGGGTTATAGAAATGGGCTATAGAAAAAATGGCTGTCTTGCTTTATTGCTGCGACAGAAAAAAAATGTAATTTTTGATATAGTTGTATTACTTGTATACGTATATGTTCCCTAACTTAGATGGAGTTGCATTTCGTTGGATTTTGTCCAAAAGTATATACGTATATACAAAAATAAACAGAAACGGTTGTGAGGATGATAAATTGAGGGTCGCAGTGTTTATAATCAGACATTTTAAGGCTGGCAAAAACTTCTATATAGAGGTTACTTGGTTTACCGGTACAATAAACTTCACAGTTTGAACAATTCAAATGTGATCCAACAAAACAGTTTTTTCTGATTGGATTTTTTTGATAGAAAGTTTCTTGCTATTAAATTAAGTCTACCTCGTCCATTATGTATTTTGTGAACATTACATACATACAGCAGACGAATTTAATCCTTCTTTTGTTTATTAAGTTGAACCTTGTCTTCAATCTACGACGAGCAATAAATGAAAGTTTTTTCAATGTGGCTAAAATCAATGTAGCCGATTTTTCAAAACGTTTGCTGATGTTCATATATAGATAGATTGTTTATTTTAGCATAAGAAAACGAAGTACACAATATCAGCTGCAACATATTCCTGTACAAGCTAGTGTATATGAAGTGCACTTCAAAGTCCTACACAGAGGGTGTAGCCAGTAGCGTACGCAGGATTTTGAAAAGAGGGGGGCCAGAAACTTCAGAAAATTTGAGAGGAACATAGATCAGAATTTGAAATTGTCACACTCAAATTTCGTCCCATTTTTTGCCCAAAATCAGGTGAAGAGCAAAAAAAAAAAGTCTTCACTCAAATTTCGTCCCATTTTTCGCCCAAAATCACTCAAATTTTGAGCCAAAAGCCTGATGCCGAACTTGCAAAGGGGTGGGGGGGGGGCCATGCCTTAATTTTGCTCACTTTTCTATGCAATTTTGCAACCTTGGCGACCCAAAGGGGGGGGCCGGCCATGGCCAAATGCCGCCCCCCCCCCTAAATACGCCCCTGGTTGTAGCGAAAAAGCAAAGCTCACCTAATCTATTACACCCACATAATCAAAAAACCAATTTTGGCTTTCCGTAAATTAATTCAAAAAACAAGTCACAAAGTTCACAAGTTAGCGTAAACAAGGCGAAAAAAACAAAGAACAAAGAACCAAAAGACTCATCTGATTACCCTTGCAATATACCTTTTTACAATTTATTTTTTCTTTTTGAAAAGTACCGAATAATGTTACCGAGTGCCGGTACCGTTGGTACTTTTTCAAAAATATAACAAATGAAGTACCGTCGGTATTTTTTCACCAACATAGCGGTTAAAGTACCGTCGGTACAACTTAAGTACTTAGTGCCCACCTCTGACAATCAACAGGTATTTGGCCAATTAGTCATGTCAAAACCATCAATAAATTAAGGTTCAGGCAATTAAATGGCGTGTGAGTTCATGAATGCCCTAGTTCAGATCACTGCATCTTAACCAAAGTTAACTAAAAGATATCATTACTCAGCTTTTTTGCTTTTGTTTTAGGTATTTGTTTGCTCATTACGTAATGTTTGATAATAAAGCAAGGTCTCTGCACGAAAACTACGCAATGTTGCTGAGAATTTCCCACCGGAAATTTTTTGCGTAGGTGCTACAACTACAATAGATCATATAAGGTCCATAGGCGTAGCCAGGAGGGGGTAGCAAGGGGCCAGCGTCCCCCAATTGAAATGTCACCAATGAAAAAAGTGTGACAAAAAAGCCTATTGTTTTTTCAGTTTCGGTATCTTTTAGCATTTTTCGCTTACAAGAGTAATTAACGACAATTGTGACGACAAGAGGCCCCGCCCTCCTCAATTCAATTTTTTCCAACCGATTTAAATGTATAACCAGGAAGAAATTGAAAGTTTTTGTCCTAAAAGTTGCTATCTCAGGCCCTCATCTGGCCTTTTCATGAACGTAATGCAGTACCAGTACAAGATTTACCATAATATGGCACAAAACTACAGTAGCTATAGGGGCTCCGCGCTCAGATAATGAGACGTTTATGGTCTTTACTTATATTTGGCAGAACGATGTTGTGAAAATTCCCAAAGTGCCAAGGGCCTCGTGCAATGTTAATCCGGCCCGGGCAATTACATGGTTAGTAAGCGTAACCATTTATTGCACCATTTTTAAATAACAATCCACCTCCACCTCGCCAGTTTTTATGCAATAAAATACTTTAAAAAACTTTGAAAAAAAAACAGCTTGGGGAAATGCTCATTGAACAAATTATTATTGAATTTGAATTGAAAGGGCCTGATTCCCCTCGTTGTACGTGTACTTCTACAAGTGGTTATTTTTATGACAAAATCGAAAATCTCTAAGAAAAATCTTTGAACGAATTATTATTTACTGCTAGAATATTGCACGAGGTAATGTATCCTGCTTTCCCCTACCTGGGCCACAAACTTTAACCACAAAATGCACGATTTTAAAAATGTGTTGGACTTAAATTGTGAGGAAAAGGAGTATTGAACATTGAACAATGTAGTTTTTTTTTCAATTGGTTTTCAAATCTTAAAAATCTAGTTGTGTCAAATGGCTCTGAACACGTGCGAACTGTGATCCAATGGCATTAAAATAGGTTCTTTTTTTTTTTAAAACCACTAAAAATCGCCCAGCGGCTGGAGGCTTCGCCCCCAGACATCTATAGCCTCCGGCAGCTGGGGGTTCCACCCCCAGACTCCGTCTGTGATATATTTTAGTTACACTAGTTTGATGAATACGTCTCCCCAATTCTACATTTACATTTTTTTTGGGGGGTTTAAGCCCTCTCCTCATAGCAAAATCCTGGTTTTGTGCCAAACACAGCCCACGGCTTCTGATCTTCTAATCTACAATATCTTTGTTCCACAAAAAGTTCCTCCTTTGAAAATTTCTGATGACGTCATTGCATGTGATTTGTGGTTTGGCCCCTCCCCCCAATCAAAAATCTTGGCTACGCCTATGATAAGGTCAGCATATTGCTTGCAGAAATACGTTTATCATTAGACTGCACGCATTTTTCTTTTTTTCTTTTTTGTGCGTTTACATTGAACAAGATATCATGCGTATTTCCGCATACGCGTGATCGGTCAAAGCCGCTTTAGTTGGACAATATAAGTATTATGACCTACAGCGAAACTAACGTAAACATGCGAGCCAAGTTCCTGTTACAAATTTCGTTGAATGTTGAAAAAAGCACCAAGTATTTGTCTAGCAAGTTAATGATAAACTGCATGATTACTTAAAAGAGTTTTGTTTGATTATTGTTAAGAAAGTTGCGATGAGAGTCTGTGGAAGTTCATCACCAGCTAAAAATGCAGGCAAAAGTTTGATTTTCATATGTTTTTTCAAGCCTATGCAATTGTATAAATATACGTAGTTCAAGGATGCTAAAGTGAAGCAAAAATTTCAGGGTTGAGTGGCTGTAGAAGAGATTGTAAAGAAATCGGTAAATATCGGACATAAGTTATAACTGCAACCTAATAAATTTTTACTGCTTCGAGAGTGCGACGTTTTTGAGTGAAGTAACATTTAGCTTGTAGTTGAGCATTTTCTAAGTTACTGACTACTGAATTCATCTATTTTTTGAGTCCTTTTCGTCGAATTTGATGTGTATGTTAAGTCTCCAAGAAAAGAAAAATTTCCGTAAAGAATCCTGTTCAAATTATAAGCGACACACTTAGATGGGAATTAAACCTAGTTCATGTACTTTAAGTTCCGAAGGTATTCTTGCAAGATCAATAATCGCTAACATGCCAATCTTATACCAATGGGAATCTCACGACTGCCAATCATGAGAAAATGCAACTCACAGGAAAAAAGGCCATTAATCGTAAGGGAATAGCGCCCATAGGAGAATGTCACTCAAAGGGAAATTCCCTTCCAGTATAGAAAAATGGACTTTTTTAAGAAGTAGCCGGAAAATGGAAGCAAAAAAAGTGCGAAAAAACAACGTAAATGTTGAAAAAAAAACTGTAAAAAGAAAGGTGAATTTTGCTAAAAGCAGCCGAACAAAGTTCGTTTGCAGAATTTAGACAAAAAGCCGATACAAATTGCAGAGCACTTTTATTTTTTACTCTCTTTTGGCTAGGAAAAATGCAAACTTTGACGTTGGACCTTTTTATCTGTTTCTGCTACTTCCGCAAATTATTCGACGAGCAGCCAACTGAGCTGAAAGTTTTGTCCACTCGACAGAAATAGCAAGTTACCAAAATCGATTTTGAGTTTAGTTTTTTAAATTCTTTGCCTCACTCGGAAGCTAGCCACGACTGAACTTTATGGTTTTGGAATAGCAGTTAGCATGCCCGATTTTGCATTTGCAGAGTCTTGGGCAAATAAGGCTGTGGGCCCCAAAGCAACGGCAAAGATTCCCGACACTGAAAGACTCGTACAGTATATTATGAAAAGTATTTGGATGGTGCGGATACCGCGGTGTTTGCTCTGTTTGGTTGTTGACGAGGCAAGTCTTGATACACAGTCTTGTCGGCAGCGTGTCCAAGAGAGTAAAGGCGTTGTTTTTAAGACGACCCTGATCGAATTCAAGATTTTAAGACGACCCAAGATTTTATGACACGTTGGGTTCAACCCGCACCCTGGTCACGTTGTTGCGTAGTTGTATAAAACGCTTTACGATGATCATCTCTGCTTGGTAGTTTCGAACACGCAGCAAATTCGCGTGCGAAGAAGTCAAACATCAACTAGAAAACTTGGAAAAAGGTCAACTCGTAAGCGGGTGCGGATTCGTCCAAAAGATAGCGTCACCTTCGCTTCCTCGTGAGTGGAGGATAAAGATGCGTCATTCAATCAGTCAGTGTTAGTACTGGCACGGAGCTGATCAGGTTTCGCGCCCATCAGTACTTCGCGCTTTCACATGTCACTTTTTTAGGCCGGTTCTTGGTATCAGTGCTGGCATTTTGCTGAGTTATACCAAATCACAATGGAACTGTGCCAATCAAAGAGTGATGTTCTTTCAGTGACATAACACTACATTCTGTAATTGGCACCGTTTTGGTCTGACTCACCAATAAGCAGGCGTTGGATCCAAGTACCGGGCCCAAAAAGATGAGCATGTAATATTGTAAAAGCGTTTTCTACCATATAGCGATAAGTTATAGGTTTTGATTGCCAGTTATATAACTCTTTTATTACGTCGCAACTGTGCTATTTCTGAGCCGATTCAAAAGATAACGTCGTTGAAAAATATTCAGCATGACGAAGGTAAGCTTTTAGCATTTTTACCCAGTTCACTTTGAGGGTTTGATTTTTGGTTCTGGTGCTCACTGATTGCCAACTCATGGTAAAAAATCCCCGAAATACGAAAGAGAGCGAATGTTCTTTGATGAAAAATTTACTGTCTAATTGGCAACAAGTTTCATAATTTGGCACTGTTTCGAAATTTTGCCCTTTTTTCGGCAAGGCTTTGCAAAAAAACATTGGAACCAAAATGGGGCTTGAAAAGTGAAATGTAAAACATGTAAAAACAATCAGTAGCGTAGCCAGGGGGGGGGCGGGGGGGGGGGCTCGAGCCCCCCCATTGGCTTGTGAAGGATGCAAAATCGCATGTTTTTTGTGCTTTTGAGGCCGATTTTCTGTGAAAAATGGAAAACAGCCCCCCCCATACGAAAAGAGCCCCCCCTCATTTGTTTGAACTTGCGAAATTGGGAGAAAAATCGCCCTGAATATTGGCGAAGACCTTTTTTTTTTTTTTGGAGATCACCTGATTTTGGGCGGAAAAAACGTTTGAATTTTGGATTTCGGCCGAAAAATCACTCTGAATTTTGGCGAAGACCTTTTTTTTTTTTTTTTGGAGATCACCTAATTTTGGGCGGAAAAAACGTTTGAATTTTGGATTTCGACCGAAAAATCACTCTGAATTTTGGCGAAGACCTTTTTTTTTTTTTTTTGGAGATCACCTAATTTTGGGCGGAAAAAACCTTTGACATTCCAATCTTTCCGAGACATTTCGTCTCAAATTTCGGACAAACCGTCTGAAACTGATTCAAGGTCAATGAAAATTCGAGTCAAGGTCGTTTGCACACTTCTCACTCTTTCAAAATAGCCCCCCCCTTTTCCAAATCCTGGCTACGCGCCTGAAAACAATGTATGCCACAGTTGTTGCTACTTTTCAATGAAAATTAAAAGATGTTCATCAGAAAAATTTTCGTTTACGAATTTAATGGTTAGGCCCCGACTGCACTGGGCGTGAAATTGTAAGCGTTCAAACGATCCATTGTAAGAATTTAACTAATTGCTTGCTGTGCGCTGGTGATTCGTCACGCCGACGAAAGGAATTTGTGTCTAAAAACAGCTCAGGTTTGCGTTGACAATTTGACAACCACGTGATCGACCAGGCCTTAGCATTGTTGAATTAGAACTCGTTCCAGCGATGCCAGCGAGGGCTCTTCAAAAAACATCCGAACCCCAAATCTGAGATTTATCAGCAAATTTCCAGCAGAAATATCATAATTAAAGGTGAAATTGGGGTGAAGAACTGTTTTTTTTTGGAGGTCACCCCATTTCCCAAGTAAATTTTCCAACATTTGCGCGATTTACATCAGGTTTTTATCACAAACATCTGACATCAGATTGCAAATCAAAAACATCAGATTTAATGTAAAAACTTCAAACCTGGCATCACTGATTCGTGTTAGTGTTTAAGGTTTCGAGTTACCAAAAATTTAGTTATTCTTAAACGATAGGAGGGCGATACTCATACTCCTAAGTGTAGACCGGGCCTTAAGAGTTGTTAAAACACCACTTAACAGAATGACTGGTATCATTTGATGCCTTTTGATTCAAACTTATTTTGAGCATTTCAACCCAAAAAAGTGTTCTAGATATTATAGGTAGGTAGCAAAATTTTGACAAGTCAATCGGTTACTCTTGATAGTTTTGGAGTTCTTCATGAAGTACGAAGTGATGACGTCATAATGAAACAATTACGTTGTTAAGTTTTTAAAAGCTTCGACAAGATTTCTTCAAAATTGCATTTGATTCTGATCGAATTCTAGTTGAAGAAGATGACGGTTTTAGTTACTAATTGAAACGTTTCGTCTTACCACAAATTGCAATAAAGCAATGTAAAAATACTGTAACGTTGGCTATTTTTTGCTTAATCAAGTTATTGTTTAGTTCCATCGCTTTGTGGGTGATGATATCCACTGCATAACCGATGACTTGTTGAGCAAAGGTAGGTTTGGCTTGGTCCTCGTTGGATATTGTGAACGTCATAATTGGGTGGCTGTCGAGTTGTGTCAACTGAATAGAGACGAAAGGTATTTTGCAATAGATAGATAAAAATTGTGTTGTGCAAGTACCATAATAATGACCATTAACTTTGGATGATTTTATTTCTCATTATGAATCGAAGTTGGACGGTTAAGGCTTCGAAGATTGCAAATCCACCAAAAAAATGTTCATAAATTTTATTAACATTATCCATAATTAATCAATTTTAATTTTAAAATTAGGCAGAATCATTATAATAAAGTTTTTTTTTTAAACTGTGGAATAGAATTTTTGCAAACCGCTTCACAAAACCTCATGTATTCAGGATTTTAGCATACAATCTCGCAAAATAACCTTCTACAATAAGACGTCATTGCCACGCTTTCCATTACCGCTAATAGTCAAATGACTGTTTTTGCGTACAAGATGCATTTTGAGTGGAAATAGATTAAATTAAAGAGGATATTGGATGCATATTTTTGTGTTTATATTTGGGAAATATTTAAGTTTCTTGCTTCGTTTCTTTTTTCCTTCGTTTGCCGGTTAACTCCCACTCTACCAAAAAAATCCAATTGCATCACCCGTAATGACATCTATAATTCACAGCTTGCTATCAAGCAATTACCGAACTCAAAAATTTATTTCATTTTGTAGATATTTCAACGAACTAAAATGTTTATTCAATATCAGTCACGATAATGTGGTACAAGTTTTTGGCTGGGCGATAGTGGAAAATGTTTTTGGTTTCGTTATGGAGTGTATGTACTGTGGATCCTTAAGTTCTCTTCTTTCGCAAAATGTATCCGTTGCTCCGTTGCTTCGTTATCGAATGTGTTATGACATTGCTTGCGGAATCGCTCATCTTCACAACTTCAATGACGGAAAGGGCATTGTGCATGGAAACATTAAATCAGAAAATATCCTTCTCTCTGGCACACTGAATTGTAAAGTTGCAGGATTTGGCGAAATGGCGCATTTCCCAGATGACACAACTCAGTTTCATCCCATATGCGCTTTTGACTTTTACACTCCTCCTGAAGCTCTGCAAAGCCCTTACGAAAAGAAACAACATGATTATGACGTTTACAGCTTCAGCGTGGTCGCATCAGAAGTGCTAGGCTGGGAAAGACCACATCCCAATTACATTTCTCGGTGGTTGAAATTTATAAAGGAAGGAAATGCACATAACTTGTACAAAATACACTTAGTTGAGCAAGTTTTTGATAGTGACAACGAAAATGCAAAAATGATTGTCAGCAAGCTAATAAACGTGATCGAAGGCTGTCGAAAGCAAGAGAGAGATCGCCCGACAATGGTTGATGTCACAAAATATCTCGAGGAGTTTTGGAAGAAAAGTGACACAAGTCAAATCGAAAATGATATCAATGAAGTGCTGCAGGAAATGTCTCCAGCAATCAACACAAGTCAGCGGCCTAATTTGCTGTCACTAAACGACGTTGTTTCATCATATGTGCCACATCAGGTTTCTCAAACAGGTACGCAATTATCAGTTAAAGCAGTATTTTTAAGTTAGCAAAAGTTGATGTCTTTATTTAATAGGTCTACAAATTTAAGTTTAACGCACGAAATTCTTCAAAATCACCATTATACTCGCTGTACTACGCCGAAGCGTGTTAAGAGTTGGCTGGGCCTATCTCTGCGTCATTGCACTTAGGCTACAAACTCCTTTTTGAAGAAAAGTTGCAGCGATGGCAAGCTGTTGATTACACTGTTTCCGATTAGACCTGCTCTAGATTTGAATTTCAGACTTGTCGTTCCGGACTTACCGTTGAATTTCAGACACACCATTTAACCATCCAGTGGCGTACGCAGGATTTTCGAAAGGAGGGCAGGAAATTTGAGAATAATGAAAACCAAAAAAAAAAGGTCTTCACTCAGATTTAATCCAATTTTCTGCTCAGATTTAGGTGAAGACCAAAAAAAAAGGTCTTCACCCAGATTCAGCCCGTTTTTCTGCCCAGATTTTCTGCCCAAATTCCATAGGGGGGGTCCATGACTCAATTTTGCGCACTATTCTTAAGTATTTATGCATTACTGGCACCCCAAATGAGGAGCCATGGCACAATGCTCCTCCCTAAATACGCCCCTGTAACCATCCGATCTTCAAGAGTGTTTCTTTGAGCATCATTCAAAAGACCTCGCTGTTATAGCAGGTCAAGTCGCCCAAGAATTTACCCTGCTTTGTTGTTGCAGAAAATGATTTTACCGAATATGCGGTTTCATCCGATTCCGAAAACGAATCCTATGAATCTACATTAGATACGTGCAGCGAATCTTCTTCGAATAAACCTGATCATGGATTCGTATCCGGTGAAATCGACAACTCCGACTCGGAGGAAACGACTGATTCTGATGAAAAATATGTTTCCCCAGGTAGTTTTGCTTCATTTTTAGTGCATTATTCGGCACCTATTTTTCTGCTCATATTTTTTCATGATGACGTTTGGTTGTGCTTCATTGAACGTTCGTTTCTCCATGTAGTTATTTAGAGCAAAATCTACACCACTATAAAATAACTTAAAATAGCCTCGGGTTTACAAAGCTTACATTTTTTTCCAATTAATTATTTTTATTTAGTAAGTTGGTTTGCACCTGTTATGAGTACATCATGGCTGGGGGCCACAAGGAAGCATTAAAGAGCTTTGAAAACGCTGAGAAAATTGTAAATCACGTTTGTTTCTCAGTCGAAATTACCGTTTGTATCCATATTTGCTTTGTATTAAATGTACTTGAAACTTTTAGGAAAGTATTATACTTGGTAAACTTTTCTATGACTTCAGAGTTGCACAAAGCGATATCTTTCGAAGTTAGCTAGCCGGACACTATTATATGATTTAGAAGTAATTTTGTTGAGAAAACATGACAATTTTTTAAATTCTCTATAAATCTTGTTTGTTGTCTCTATAAGTCTTGTCTCTAAGTCTTCAGTATAAACGTTAAAGAAAAAAAAATTGGGTGCGTATTGTACGAACTCCCAATTCATGTAATCACTCGGACGTATTTCGTTGTGCACCTGAGAGGAAAAGCGTAACTCCTTCTATTTGGTATATATTTGCAGGTGCAAGCCAACGTTTGTTTATTTAAACAAATTTTATAAAAGTGTGGTTACGTCATGTAGGGGCAACCGACTTTCTGTGGAAAATAAGCAAAGGTTAGCGTTAGCTCGTGATGCGCTACGCGATTTTATTCCTAGCAGAATGTTGTAGACTAGTTTAGCCCCCAGCCCGAAAAATGATTGGAAGAAAACCAGGCCCGAAAAGCTTGAAATTTAAGATAGATCTAAAACGTATACGAATAAGATTGTTTTTTTTTCAAATAACTTTAGTCTGTGACAATAAAATTCACGTCTTGATAATTTGTGATGCAATAATAATAGCAACATTTGTGTACTAACAATCGTCATGATGCTTAAATGAAGTTTTTATTCAGTGTTGCAAAAGTATTTCGAAGTTTTTTTATAGCATCTAAAACACAAGACACGTTTCATGCCCGAATAAAGGCGACATTTGTCAATCTCAATCCCGAACTCGACCCGAAAAGCCCCGGCGAATTACTACTCTGAGTCTAGTACAGAGCATCTGGGTTAATTAATGGCGGAACTAACATCGATCTAATTTTGGTCAGGCTAGATCAGGGCTGCCCTAACTTTTTGAAGAGCCGTATTGGTGGAAGTGGATGGAAGAGCGAGCCGCACCAAACGTCTATCGCCAAAGTTTTAGGTGAAGTCCAATAAAAAAAGGTTTTGGCCAGAAATTGATGTATTTTCCGGAATTTTGGTTGTAATCCTATAGCAAAACAAAAAAAAAACAAAACAAAAAAAACTAAAGGTCTTTGCCAGCGGTGGGGTTTTTCGCAAAAGTACCCCAAAATAGCTTAAATTCCTGAGACCACTTGCGGGCCGCGCTTTGGACACCGGTGGACTAGACGACATAAAAAGTACTGTATAGGCCCAATTAAGCAATTAGTTCAAAACAGGCCCAGCGCCACGGGGAGGTATTCCGGGGCTGTGCCCTCCAAATCACTGCTTATGCCCTCCCAAACGAAAACTGTGCCCCCCAAGCGAGAACTGTGCCCCAAACAAATTAACGGGTTCAGGGCTATTGGAATGCAAATTGAGGCCTAAGACTCCCAAATTGGTGTTTACCGCCCCAGAATTCGCGAGCAAGAACTGTTTTTTCGTAATTTTTGTGGACTCTCACCGGTTTTCACAAAACTTTTGGGATGAAGTCCTTTTTTTTTTGTCTTCACTAAAGAATTCGATGAAAATCGAAAGAATTTTGTGACAACAACCAGAATTTGTGGAAATTTTTGTACAGAAGACCTTTTTCGTTTGATCCACACTCTCGATTTCACATAAATAAACTTCTCGTGCCCCCAAAAAATTTGTTTCTGCCCCCCCCCCCCAGTCACGCAATCCTGGCGCCGGGCCTCGGTTCAGAAGAATCGTCACACGCAACTTATAGAAACATTGAGTCATCCTGAATAAAGTTTTTCAAAGCAAAACAAATATAAAAATATCTTTTGATGAGTGGAGTTTGAATTCAAACGATTCAAAAAAGTGCTCGACAACGTAGGCCAGAGTGAATATCATAGCATAACACAGTACACGTCAGAAATTAAAAATTTAAAACCCTACAGTCTGCTTTATCCGTAATCGGGATCATTAGGGGTATCTGCCAAAAGTAACAAATAAACAATTTAAAAAATAAAAAACAGCGACGCCATGGGCCTCTACCGAGACGATGGCCTAGCGATCCTCCGTAACACACCAGGACCGGGAGTTGAACGAATCAGAAACGATACTTTGAAAACCTTTCAACAGCAAGGCCTGTCAGTAACCGCTGAAGCATACATGGTCAAAAATGACTTCTTTGGCATCACGCTGAACCTTAGCTCTGCGAAATTCTGGCCATACCGAAAACCGAACAACCAGCCGCTTTATAATCAAGCCGCTTCGAACCACCCTTCCATCATAAATAAGCTTTTACCATCCATGATAGCCAAAAGGGTATCTAAAATATCCTTCAACGACAAAAAATTCAAAAAAGCGATCCCGTTGTACAACGAAGCTCTCAAAAATAGCCGCTACACGTCCAGTCTCACCTTTCAGCTGGAACAACCGCAAAGGAAAAGTCGAGCTAGAAAGAAAAACGTGGTGTGGTTCAACCCTTCTAACAGCGACAGCACCAAAACCAACATTGACAAGGAGTTTTTTAGACTTCTGTTTAAACACTTCCCAAGCCACTCCAAGCTTCGCAAAATTTGTAATAAAAATTGCGTAAAGCTAAGCTGCAGCTGCATGCCCAACGTTTAGGGCCGCCGAGAGGGGGGCAGGAGGTGACAATGACCCCGGGGCCCATGGACTTTAGGGGGCCCATTGGCTTCAGTGGGCCCAGCAGAGGGCCCATGAGCTCTAGAGGGGGGCCCATCGAAATGACACTGAGAAGTTAGCATGTGAAGCCCTGAAGACCTTTTTTTTTCTTTTTTTTTTTTTTTTTTTTGGAGATCACCTAATTTTGACCGGAAAACCGTTAGAATTTTGGTGAAGACCTTTTTTTATTTTTTTTGGAGATCACATCATAATTCGGACCAAACTGCAGCATTTTCTACGTCTATTTTGGACTTTACAAAACCGGAATTCCGTCATATTTGAGCTGGCCCCGGGCCCACGTTTGGCTTTCGACGCCCCTGCCAACGTTGCAACCATTATCTCCTCACACAACAAAGCGCTACTCTGGAAAAAAACAACAGAACCAGATCCGCTCCCCTGCAACTGCAGAGACAAATCAAACTGTCCCCTAAACGGCAGATGCCGCGAAAAATTTCTTGTTTACTAGGCAACCGTAAGCGAAAGCAACAGCAATGCCATGACGTACTATGGAATATGCGAAACCGAGTTCAAATCCCGATACTACAATCAGTAGCGTACGCAGGAATTTGAAAAGAGGGGGGAGGGCAGGAACTTCAGAAAATGTGAGAAGAAGAAAGAACAGTGTAAGAAATTGTTCCACCCAAAATCAGTCCGAATTTCTGCCCAAAATTAGGTGAAGAGCAAAAAAAAAGGTCTTCACTCAAATTTAGTCCGATTTTCTGCCCAAAATTAAGTGACGAGCAAAAAAAAAGGTCTTTACTCAAATTTAGTCCGATTATTTGCCCAAAGTTGGGTGCAGGCCTGCTCAAACCTTCTGCCCTACTTACAAAGGGGGGGGGGGGGGAGAGCATGGCCCAATGGCCCCCCTAAATACGCCCCTGACTACAATCATCTACAGTCATTCAAACACCGACATAAAGCAAGCGCCACCAAATTGTCAAAATATATTTGGAAATGTAAAGACGCCGGATTGAACCCCGCCGTCAGCTGGGAAATTGTTCGCCACGCCCCAGCCTACAATAGTGGAAACCGCGTATGTCAACTCTGCTTGCAAAAGAAACACCAAATTTTACTTTCGAACTATGCCAACCCTTTCTACAAACGTTCTGAAGTCATCATCAAATATCGACGCAGGACTAAATTCAAATTGAAAAATATCAAACGCAACGCCACTAAAACGTCGATATCGCTTCACTCTGTTGTTTTTAATCCGTTTTTTTCTTCGCCTACCAACTTTTCGCGCCTTTAAATGTGTTTGTTTACCAGCCGTTTGTAGAGTAGCCTAGTACTAGGGTGATAATTCTAAGGGTGTGTTTATGCCTGCAGTCATGACTTTGTACCAAGTTAGAATTTTAAGAAGTCACACTAGCATTGTTATCTCACTTCCAGTGCTCAGTCTTAAGTTCGGCTACCTAGTGGATTAGACTGTTTGAGTTAAGAAGGTCCTGGTTCAGTTTTCTTCACTATAGTTGGGTGTACTCTAGGCTGCCCAGGAGCCGGATATAGCCTCGATACCGGAACGAGGAATAATTTTTAAATTTTAAACTTTTAAATTTAAAATTTTTAAATTGTATATTTTTTAATTTTTAAATTTTGTATTTTTAAATTTTACAGTTATACATTATTAGATTTTAGATTTAAAATTTTTACTGGTTACTTTTGGCAGATACCCCATGATGATCCCGGTTACGGGTAAAACAGACTGTAGGGTTTTAAATTTTAATTTTTGACGTGTACTGTGTTATGTTATAAAAATATCCTTGGTCATATAAAAAACTTTAAACATTGGTGTTCACAGCTTTCCTGCTTAATTCTTATGAGTTTAAAGGAAGAGCGTGAAGCCTCCACCTTGCGTGGTGAACAGGTGGGCAGCTAAACTCAAAGACCCAAGAGATCTCTTTGCTGTCTCCTGGCCAAGGCAACTTGGTGAAAAAAGATATAATTACAGTACTATTACTAAAATAATTCTTGTGCTGATGATAATAAAAGCAATTAATGTAACTCTTTTCAGATTATAGTTCCACTGGATCACCTTTGAACGAATTGGGTCATTGTATTGAAATTGACAGCCTGTGCGAAAAATGCAATGATGACGGTGGGTGCAGATTATATTTTGATTTTTGAGTGATGAAGACGTTATTTCCGTTATCTTGAACCAAGCTTCAAGCAGAGGTCGCGAGATCTCATTCTTTGTTATTGTGCGGCGTTAGATCTTCAGCAATTGTTGCACATGTTTTAGGGTTAACGATCGAGCGCTGTAGCAAGTGGTTAATGTTTTGTATTATTTTCTCACAAACCCAGAAAACGTTACCAGTTTGAAAACTCTTTTGGTCATATTGGAAGTAATCTCAACAGTCCGTAATCCTGTGGTCTAATTTAATTCTGACTCTGTTATTTTGCCATGGTGCTTGGTGAACTTTGGAGAAAAGGAACTAAATGGTGGCCATCTCCAGGTGCCAGGTGGTCTTTGATAGAGCGTCTTTTAGGTACTACTTCCATTGCTCCAGTTTTCCAGAGGCAGCAAAGATAGCTTGATTCCCAGTCGTGTGAAACCAAAGACTATAAATAGTGGACTTTACAGTTTTCCTGCTTGACATTCAGCAATTTAACGGACAGTGTGGAACTTCCACCGTGTGTGGTAGACAGGTGGGCAGGAGGTAGCTTGACTCGAAGACCAAAATGTCCCTTCACTGTCTCCCGCCAGGAAAACTTTTCCTAGATTTTCATGCGTCTGTAACAGTGGTCGAATTGACCATAAAGTCTGTTCGTTAGGCAAATGGTTTGTGTTTTTCATTGGTCTCAAGCTTTTCCTTCGCTTGCCACTTCTCTATGAATCTTGGGGAAAGCAACTCTAGAATGTTGGTAAGCTTGGATGACTTCGATTGTTAACTGTTGGTCAAGGTTGAACCCATGCTGTGACTCTTACTAGTCCAATCTTCCCCAAAACTTTGATTTTCCTAATATTTACTTTGTCGAGCTGTAACAATTTCAGTTAGCGGAGTATTTTGGATTCAAGTCAGTTTCGGGTTTGGCCTTAAATTCTTTTGATAAGGCAAAATTTGAGCTTACGTCATTATTTAAAATGTGCCAACAAGCATGGTATTTAGAATTGCTATAAAAATAAAACATTAACAAAATGGGTTTACTACATTTTAGCCAAAGCAACGTCATGTTCTTGTCATTCAACCCAACCAAGAAATAGTGAGTCAACTTTTGTAACGATATCAGGAGGAACTCATATCCAGTCCAGTATTCTAGGTGGAGAGACCATTATCAATAACACAAACTCATCATTTCATGATAACAGTAAGAATATTTTCCGCTCATTTTCTAAATCTATTTACAGTACAGCAGCATTTGATAACAGTTCTTTTCTCATTTCAACCAAGCTTAGCTAAAATGTTTCAAGCAGTGTTCAATCTCATGCCGTTTGGCGAATGCATAGAATAAGCAATTTTTTGTGAAGTTTGAAACTTCAAACCTTAAAATGCTCAATAGCATACACTATGCAATTACTAAAAGATTTGCATAGAATATGAATTTAAGGTCTGTGGTTAACGAAATACCAATGCAATTTCATAACAATACAGAATAACGAATAAGAGTTGCAACTTGCAAATACTGTATTTCGGAGAAAAATAAAGATCAGCGGATTTGGGACTGGACCATAATCTAGGAATGTTCGTCAGCCACCATCAACCAGCAGTTATCTGAATGTTTGATTTTTTTTGTTTTCAACCAGTTTGAATTTGAAAGCGAGTACGAAACTTTGAAGTAATATATTTTACTTCGTGGTAAATACCATATTTGTTTTCCAAGCTGTCAGTAGCACATCAGGTGAAAAAGACATTGCAGCTATTTCTTGAGCCAGTTTGCTCACGAATGGTTGGTTCACGATGTAAGGCTCGTTTCTGAGAATGAGAAAATGACACAACAAAATATCGTGCAATAACACCGCTGATGAGCAGGAGAAACCGGTAAGGAATTGACCATTTTCTCGCAACTCAAAGAGTGGGCAAGGGGACCCCCATCAGCACATAGCAATGGGAAGATTAAACAAGGTGAAGACTCCACATTGCTTTTTAGAGGAACGCTCTTTTCTTGTCATTTTTTGTAAAGTTGAAAAAAATTGACATGCTATCATTATGCACGATTCTGTTGTTTTGTTAGGTAACACTAAGTACAATTGTTCGAATCTCATTGCTGAAAAGCCGTTGAATGTCAACATTGGTGAAGGCGCGCAGCTTGGTGGAATATGCAACAACTATCATGATACTGTGGATTGCAGTACCAACAAAACCACATTCGGCAATAACACGCAAATAAGTAAGCATCATCAATTCAAAAAGATGATGATTCTCAGTATTTTTTGAATGTCATGACTCTTATAATGCCATTTTTATTTTGACAAAAAAAATCTATTTTTAAATTTAATTTACTGTAGTTAAATTTGATGTTTTATAAAAATTTTGATTAAAAGTTTAGTATTTGGCAATTTACAAACTCGTAGAGTTGAATTTTGCCGATTCAAAACAGTTCTCTAAAGCAGAAGCTAAAAAATTAACCTTTTTAACCCTAAATTGTTTCATCAGTATTCGGGATCATCTGGGTTGTCTGCCGAAGCAGCTTTTGTTAGGAAATTTTTGATGGAAGACAATTTTGGCAAATTTTTACCTCAATCAAACTTTTGGCTTTATTTTTATCTGAAAATGTACCGAAACAGACTTTTGAGCACTCAAATCCAATGATTAAAATACGTTTGATAATGAACTGTAACAAGGTCCAAAAAAAATTGACTTTAATAGCTTTTTTGGACCCTATAGTTATTATGACACAAATGTTTAATGAATATTAAAACTTTACAAACAAATTATTCAAAGCTATATGGGAAGTAATGATCAATCAAGCAGTAACAATTTAAGTTCTCTGAGGAATCACCAAAATTTGAAGTTTCTCGCTTGGCGATTATCGGCCATCATTTGGCTTCCTTTGGCCAGGTTTGACTTTTGGATGTTGCTTTGTGTAGCTCGGTATATGGGACCGTTTGTGATTGTTTAGCAATCATTTCGGGTCTAATTTTTTTTTAATTCTAGACTGATGATGACCCTTTATCGACATCGATTTCTTTTCAGTTGCTCTTATTCTAATTTTAGCTGATTGTTTGTTTATCAAATCTTACTTCCAGCAGAATTAAAAATAGTGGTACAACGTACTGTACATACGTAGTACTTATTTAAGTAATAACTGATTAAGGATATACGTTGTGGATTCGGTTTAGACTTGGTTAAGCAATTTCGTGTTTCAAAGTCAAACCGAAACTCCATATTGAGCAAATTAATGACGTAAAATTGTTTGCTTACACTGACATAACACACGAAATTTCCGGGCATTCTACTAAATTTATCCTTTCATATACGCACTACCGCTTACAGGCACCGCATCGGCTAAAAACAGTAACTGCAGTGTATGATAAACTGTACAGTGAAAATCGAGAAAAAAACAAACTTTGTGGTTAGTTTCTAATCTAGAGAGTCATTACATGCTGTTCGTTATTTACCAAACTTTGCTTATTCCTTATGGTATTTCGTTATTCATATTTGTAATTCGCTATTCAAATGCGGTATTTCGTTATTCACATTCGGTATTCGTAATTCGTTATCCATATGCGTTATTAGTTATTTATATGCGTTATTCGAAGTTTTTTTTTCGAATATCACTTTTTTGTGCTGTGACGAATTACGAATCGAATGCTATTACATGCTCCGTTCGTAACAGAATAATTTATTCAAAAATAATGAAATCACTACGTTAACTCTGTTCCAACTGTTACGTCATAATTCTATCACAATAGTTCTAGTCGTTGCAATCAATTATAATTGGTTGGAATTGCTCTGCAATATACAGGGTGTTTCAAAAGTCACGCCCGATTTTATACAGTTAAAAAGTCAATGGATATTTTTCTATAATATTTTCTATATCTTTGCTTTCTCTAATCATTTCTATTGTTATGTAGTTATACTATGTAGTTATACCACTTATCAGAAATATAAATTCGTTCTTTAAGCACGTTTTTTCGTATTAAAAATCCGGCGTGACTTTTGAAACACCCTGTACATTACAATTATCGCATCTCTTTGACTGCTGTCAATTAATAAACCTCGGTCATTTATTTGTAAGCAAGAAAAAAATTACTGGTATAACTTTCAATAACAGAAAGCAATCTTCAAAAATAAACACGAAACAAATGAGAGAAAAGGGGAAAGGGTCGAGCACGGAAACTTAGAAAATTATCGATTTGACGGTAAAAACTATTCTGTTTCACTGGAGCATTAATCCTGCAAACCTAATAGCATATTGTGCAACAAAAGTACTTAATCTATTAATACAGCTGGAACTTGAAGAAATTTTGGCGATTTAAAAACTTTGCGTATTCTTTTTCTTTTTTTTTTTCTTAAAAGGCGATCAAATTTTATTTAGTAGTTTTGTAATTGTTTATTAAACGCGTTTTGTATTCTTTCTTAAGGCATATATAAGAATACTGTTCCAAAGTTTACATCGTAAAATTTGATCGAATTCTTACTAAGTTCAGTCTGAGTTAAGAAATAATTTAGCTTTGATTAATCGTAGCCGCGTTTGATGAAATTATTAATTAGCATGTTTGGTAGGCTACTAGGCTACTATGTCGCAAATACTTTTCAGATAACATTTTTCTGTTATCGAGGGACCCAAACTTGCCCAATTCAACATTTGTAGTTATCTGGAATCTTTATTTCTTAAAATTTTTGGTAAACCATATTATTGCCAACATGGTTTTCCAAAAAGATTTATCAATTTCTTGTCCAAGACAATGTAAAGATACAAAACGATAAAAACGTACCGGTATTTGCCTTTTCGCAACTTTTTATACTGATCGACGATAAAATATTGTGTCAAGACCGATAAAAATAAAGTTAACGAATGGTTTACGGAATTCGAAATATTTTCAAAAAATGACTTAGTTATCGAATATTCGCTATTCGTTATTCATAACATTTGAGCATGTAATACCAAATAACGTACACTGCAAATCAAATTGGGTAACTTAAACCCAAAATACTTGGGTTATGAATTTGGGCACGAAGGCTGAGACACCCAAAATGCGAACTTGGGTAGTGACAACCCAACCTAAAAATTTAGGCTTTTAAACCCAAATTCAATAACCCAAGTAAATAGGGTAATTTTTGCCCAAATTGCAAACTTAGGTATTTAAACCCAAATCTTAATGCCCAAGATGGAGCTTTGGGTAATTGATCCTAAATTTAAAACCAAATAATTATTGGGTAGTTTAGCCCAAATAATGGTTGGTAACGTTTTAACAATTAAAAGTTGTGATATTTAAGCCCAATAATTCCATCAATGCATGCGTGATAATTTCATGCACGCAGCAGCATACAAAAAGGTGATAGAACTTATTGGATTGTTTCCAACTAATGCTATACATATTTCGATTCATGCAAGTCTTAATATGTATAGCATTTGTTGGGAATAATCCAATAAGTTATATTAGCTTTTTGTAACTGCTACGTGCATGAAATCATCTCGCATGCATTGGGTTTAAATACCACTAGTTTTTAATGTTAAACGTTACCAACCATTAAATTAGGTAAATGGTCAAGCAATGATTAAATTAACCAAGGCCAGATATACGCTTAATGCAGATAAATAAATCAATACAAAAAATTCAGCATGAAGTTTATACTGTGAAATATTGCTGTGTAAATCACTACACATTACACAACCTGTAATCACGAACGAAGAACAGAATCACCACTACGAACATAATGCCGTAGTAAATTAATTATCATTGGCTCTTTTTACCGTCACGTAATTACAATGAGACCAGCTGGTGCACTTAAACTGAAGCAGAATATGAATCCTTTAACTATAACCGAAAAATATCTCAAAACCAGAGAGCCAAATACTTTCAAGTGCAATTACAACAAGGGTTTTAGATATCGAAGCAAAATGATTGCAACGCTTTAAACAAAAAGCCTAGACTAGTATACATTTCTACTGAACGTTTCGAAAAAATGCTCATCCCATCGTTGTGATGAGTATTATGTCTACACACATAGGGTTGTACAAAATAGAATTTCGAATCCTTGAGATTCGAATCTCCGGAGAAACGAATCTCAAAAAGCATTTTTATCGGGTAATTGGATTCGAAAAAAAAAACCGCAAAGAGTGGTGCGTATTACACAATTTTAAGCAACCTAATTTTGGGCGGAAAAAACGTTTGAATTTTGGATTTCGGCATATCGAAGACCTTTTTTTTTTTGGAGATCACCTAATTTTGGGCGGAAAAAACTGTATTGTCACAGTTTGCCATGAGTTATTCTAGAATAGGATTCGAAATTCTAGATTCGAAATGTCTATTCTAGAATTATTCTAGAATACTGCATTATTCTACTTTGTACAACCCTATACACACATATTATTTAATGAAACATCCTGTTTGCCACAGTGTTGCCCTTCGCTTTATCCTAAGCATTTAGATAGCCCTTAGGCTTATAAGTCTGGAGCAACAACGTAATAATGCTATGGGTACTGAAGTTGTAATTGTTGCATGGGCGATGCAATTACAACGCAGGCCGTAAATACTACAAAAGCATGCACAAAAAATAGTTCCAGCATGATAGCCAAATAACAGAATTGCAAACACTGTAAATTTTTATGGCGGCCTGCCTTATACCACCACCTAATGAAAAAAATGAGACATGGTATATACAACGCAAAAGCATGGACAAAATAATTCCAGCATGATTGCTAAGTAACAGAATTGCAAGTTCCGTAAAATTTTATGGAGGCCCATTTCGCCATAACAGAATGAACACAAATAAGACATGATATACAGGTATACCAATTCCATCATGATAGCCAGATAACAAAATTGTATACTCCAAATATTTTTATGGGGGGCCCGTCTACCCTTACGCAATGAAGAAAAATGATTCGCGGCATAAATTACAAAATCATGCCCAAAATAATTCCAGCATGATAGTCAAATAACAGAATGGTACACTCTGTAAACTTTTTGGGGGGTCGTATTACCATTACGTAATGAACAAAACTGAGACATGGTATACACTACAAAATCATACACAAAATAATTCCAGCATGATAGTCTAACAACAGAATTGTTAACTCTATAATTTTGGGGGTTTGCCTTACCATTACGAAATGAATAAAAATGAGACATAGTATATACTACTAAAACACGCACAAAATAATTCCAGCATGAGGTGAAATAACATAAATTTATGAAGGCCCATCTTATCATCACGAAAGGCAAAAAATGAGAAATTGCCAAAACATGCTAAAAATAGTTCCATCATGATAGTCAATTAACAGAATTGTAAACTTTGTAAATTGTTTTAAGTGTGAAAAACATGCACAAAATAGTTCAAGCACGATAGTCAAACAACAGAAATGTGAACTCTGCAAATTTTTTCTGGGGAGCCGTATTACCATTACGTAATGAACAAAAATGAGAGTGACATACAGGTATACTAATTCCATCATGATAGCCAAATAACATAATTGTAAACTTAAAGAATTTTTTGGGGGAACCCATCTACCATTACGTAATGAACAAAAAAATACATGAACACAAAACATAGCAAAACGAAAGAACTCCGTGACATTGCAGTCAACTCCCTCTATGACACTCATTGGACTAGAAGCGAACACGAACGCAATCCTACTCACTAGTTTTTAGACACTCTGCAAATACATCACAAGCTCCTTTACAGCAGAGCAGCTGGCAGTTGCTGATTTGAGGAGCTGCTCTTCCAAAAACTCACAAACCTTCTTTACGTGAGAGGAATACTCATAATTTGCAGCGTATTGATATGCAAAAAAGACCATGAGGCCTTTTACCACGTCCTCAACCTCAAGCAGAAGGCGCTTTTTTGAATGCAGCATCAATTTTTCAATTTTCAAGCCACCTCTTATGCTGCCATAAATGATGAGCACTGGTTGATGGCGATCAGTGAGTAAGTTCACTTCTTCTATGGTTGTAGTTATCTAGAACAATAAGAGTTTTGTTTTAGTTTAGTCTGTAAACTAACTGACCACGGAAAAACTGCGGTTTACTGCAACTATTTAAGAAATACTAATTTAGATCAGATTTTTTATAAGTTAAAACAAACGATTCCAGATAAACAAAAACTTTCAAAAAATAAAAGTATTAGAGACTCAGGGTCTTTATTTAATTACAAAGTACAGAAATACAAATACTTAAAACGTTGCTTACAGGCTCAGGGTCTTAATATGATTATAAAGTACAGACATACAAGTACCGTAAAACGGGGTTACTTTGCCCAAAAAAGTGATATTTTTTTGGATTTTTTTTAATAACTCCTGTTATATTGAATTGTTTTTGTTCATAATTTGTATGCAAAACCTTAATGCTCTTATATATTATGTCTTTCGACCAAATGTGTGTAGTTGTAAATTTTCACTTTTTTTTTTTATTTGCTTTGAGTGGGCAAAGTTGTCCTGTTTTAATGCAACTTTACCCATTATGATTGTTTCAGGCTTTTTTTCTATAAAATGTTATCAAATGGCTAATATTAGCACTTTGTATGACATCTTTGCCCTCTTTAAGTGTTTTTAAAAAAAGAAACTGCTAGCATTCATTCCATAAGGTAGGATTAAATGCATTATAAGCAGGAAAATTTCACAAACACTATTTCAAGTGTGCTAAATTTGATGCGTCAATTTAATCCTATTTAGCACTTCACCAAGTAACATAATTTTAATCATGCATCACAAACAGAACATAATTGTGTAGTAAACATGTAATTGTCACTGTGAACATAATCATATAGTCAAAATCAACATGATCATTTTTTCTGATTATGAGAGCTCTTATATATTAATTAGTGCTGTTGCATGCAATCGATTCAAAAGTTAAACCAATGTATTTATCCTTTGTTTCTTTATCATATACAAAACAGTGAGAAAAAGAATCGTAAGATAAAGAAACAAAAAGATAAATAAGTTTAACTTTTGAATCGATTGTAAGTAAACATAGTAATTGAAATACCAGTTCCAGTACTGGTACTCTTAACAGCTGACATACCGGTACTAGCTAATACCAGTACCCAGTATGTTACTATTTCAAAATCAAAAGGCATCATTAACTTATTTCATGGTAGAGGCACACTGTACAGAAACCTCCTGAGCACATTAATGCATTACACTGGTACCAGAATAATGCAGTGTCCGCCTTACATGTCAGATGTCTTTGTAAATGGCTATCTAAATGTGCCAAAAACTGTACATGACAATATTAGCTACTTGCATAGTAATAGCGAAGCCAGCAAGTTGTTAAAATTCATCATTTCAAAACGTGTACTAAACGACTGTTGGTGTTCTCAATTTCAAGATGATAATGTGACACTCAGCATACTGCTAATTTAGCAACTTATTAGTTTGATTTTATACCACAGCTAATTGTCTCAGACCACAGGTACCAGATGTAATGCATGGAAAACTGGACATAAGTTTGAGCACTCTTAATATTCATACTGATATCTGCAAATGCAAAATATCTAATTATTAAACATTGAAATCAAATCAATATTTTCATCGATTACATAAACACAATGTATGTAGAGGACAAGTTTTTGAAAGAATTACGATTGCATTTAACTCTGCCCGCATGAACATGTGGGCAAAGTTAAACAAAATAAATGATTTTGAAAAAAAAAAATCTTTAAATTCACGTTGTTGCTTTTTGGGATTTGTTATTGCTTAAACTTGTATTTTTGCAAGTTAACAACCACATAGTGATATTTTTCAGAGGTACAAAATTTTTCTGCCATAGCTGACCTTTGACCCCCAGGACAAATTTTAGGGGCATGTTTTTACATTTCTTTTACACATTAATTTTTTTTTTGAATTTTATATTGGAAACATTGTTGCGCATCATGTTTTTGGGTTTTAAATTAGACCTAATATAGTTGTTCCTTAGATTCAAATAAAAAAAAACATGAAAACTTCCTTACAAAAATTTTTACGAAACGGAATACAGCAACTATAAAATGTGGGCAAAGTTCACTCCCCTGGGTAAAGTAACCCCGATTTACGGTACTAAAAATGTTACTTACAGGGTAAATATCAATAAAATACCGATGAGGAGGAAAAAGTTTTTTAGTATTCGACTTGAGCAACTCACACAAAGTCCAGCAACGCATAACGACCAAAGTTTCTAAACAATAAGAATTAATGTAATAGAGTTGGAAAGAGGATACATCGAAGACAAAGATATGATAAAAAATTTTATACAAAGGTGAGGTAAACCAAGCTAAAAACACTTTGGGAAATAATGGTTTATCAACATGCTAAAGTCTTGATCTGAAACAACTATAGCAATCCGTAAGGTCGGAATTGTCCAGCTTAGTGCCACTGCACCTCACTTGGACACTTACCCAATGACATGTCGCAAAGCTCACACATCGGTAACTGGTCCAACACCTTCACCAAGTCTGATGACCTTACAAAATATCTTTCTGGCTTCAGATCGGATTTCGCGTTCAGAAGCAAAGTTTTTTATTCTTCGCATCTCCAAAATTAACTGCAGGCAAAAATTTTAACTTCAGCAATTAAGTTTTCTTAATGACCTACATTCTAACATTAACACTACGATTTTTTGATAACCATAAAAATCCATGAACCCTTTCTTGTACACCTTAGCTACTTGCCTCGTCGTATATCAACCAAGCAGGCCATTGATCTCAAATTAATGCTGGAGTGGGGTTGTTGCTTGTCACATATGATCGTCTAGCATTATAAGTTTCATGCATCCACTCTTGAATTACATTTTTTCTTTGAAGTTGTACCGTTTTTTTCATTTCTTCTTGAATTAACTACAAAAACCAAAACAATTTCGCATATTAGCATAACATAACTTTAAGCAGTGTAGCCTATACTGGAGACATACTAGGACAAACACCATCATGTGTGGAATTGTGTCAAAACAACCGGAAGTCAAGAAAATTCAAGTGTTTGAAACAAAAATCAACGAAGGACAGAGAAATTTAAGATCACTAAGACAATTACAAAATAACAACTAATGTAAAACAAACCTTACAATAAATTCCAATCAGGTATCATCAAAGAAACTGCTTAAATATGTAAATGTATCATAACCACAGTACATACACATTACACAACTGAACGTAGAAACTTTACCTGTTTCTTTTGCTCTATATTGCTATCTTGAAAAGTCAGAGCAGTGAAACTTGTTTTCCTTTTAGGAGATATGGTGGAAGACACTCCAGATACATTAATACTTGATTGTTTGGATTTTTGCGCAGCATGTTGGTTTTGAAACTTGCGGAGCCGCTTTGCATTAGCATTGATTTTTTGGGAAATTTTGTGCAACCTAAATTTCTGCAAAATGATTTGAAGTTAAATATCTTTATAACCATGGTACAAAGAACATCTATACACAAAATGTTGTAATGATATGGCAATCAATTTCCAAAGCTATGCACATTTGATAACCTCTACGTCTAGAGTTGGCATTTTAAACTAGAAAGCTAATCCAGAATAAATTGAAATGTATCTTTTAAATGGAATTCTAATTTGAAAATTATTTGTCCCTGTTGAAGAAATGATAGGTCGAGAAGAGTTTGATTACAAAGCACAGCACATTCTCAGCAAGGAACTCGTATTGCAATGCGAAGCATTAAATGTTGCAGAGTTAATTCAACAACACAATTAAGTCACTGTACAAACAATTATTTAGCAAAAAGCTTTTTAGTTTAACTCTATTCTTTAAGTACAACCGACAAGTGGAGTTTGAATTTAACCGATTCAAAAAAAGTGCTCGACAACATAGGCCAGAGCGAATATCATAATGCCGTACAGGTCGAAAATTAAAACCCTGCAGTCTGTTTCACTCGTGATCACGATCACTAGGGGGGTTCTATTCATATTATATTTGCATAAAACACTGGGTCACTGCGCTATGTGGTAAATCCAGCCCTGGTTTTTGCATTATGCCAACAAACAGGTTAGATGAAAGGTGAAGGCCTGAAGTTGCAACCAACAAAACCTCTTAATCTCACCCCGTTATACATTTAAAGTGGTTGAATTGATACACCTGTAGTCCGCTGGCCATCATTATTTGCTGTTAACTACTGCTACACAGTGTACACAAAAAACGCTAAAAAAAAACAAACTGAAACTGAAGAAACAACAGGCTTTTTGTGACAATTTTACCAACAGTGGCATTTCAATTGGTTGGGCCTGAGCCCCTGGCTATGCTTATGCTGACAGATAAGGGAGTAAAAATGCCACAGATCTTTATGTTGTTACTTTCCCAGTACGGCATAGAAAAAGCTTCCATAAAACAAACAATTTAGCAAATTCTCCGACAAGAATGACAATTAAGAAACCATAATGCTTACACAAACTACACACTAATAAAAATGGAAAGTAACTAATTCACACAGCTCAAGCCACAGTGCTAAATTGATAACACTGGAACTTGCAAAAACAATAATTGCAACTCACTTTTGCTTCTTCTTTGCTAAGCATTAGCTGAGCTTTACCTAAATTGACTAGTGCATCAACAGCTTTTCTTCGTAATTCTATTCCAGGGTGACTAAAACATAAAAAGTTTTATTTAGCTAAGTAGCGCACTGCCAATGAATTGATGGGCTTGTCAAAATGTATAGCCTACTGTGATAGCAGCAGACAATAGACATATAAGGGGCTGTTCATAAAAGACGTCCGCACAAAATTGCAAAAAATTGACCACCCTCCCCCCATGTCCGCAATGACTAAACCCCCCTCCCCCTTGTCCATGAGGACACAAAAATGCGTTAATTAGACACTGACACACACAAAGTTTTAATACAAAGTTTGCACGGTTTAATTATATACTAAGTTTTAATACAAAGTTTAATTATATAATAAGTTTAATTACAAAGTTTAATTATATACTAAGTTTTAATACAAAGTTTACACAGAGCAAGCACAGCGCAAGGTGACGTAAAACGTACAGTCACGTGATTTGTTTTGTGTGCGCTTCGCGCCCTTAAATCACATGACTGTACGTTTTATGCGTGGTTCACACTGGCCCGGAAAACCGAAAACGGAATAAAACAATCTGCAATTTTCCGTCGCGGAAAAAGTTGAAATATGTACGTCCGCATTCCAGAAACCCCCCCTCCCCCCTTGTCCGCAAATCTATTACCCCCCCCTGAGTGCGGACGTCTTTTATGAACAGCCCCTAACACAAGCTTAAACACTTTTCTTTTAAAGTACCGGTAACCAAGAAAATAAGTTCTTTTACATAAAACCAAAGTTTATGAACAAATAATGCAGTGGGCTGGGGGCCATTGCTGCAATGCCACTACTGCAAGGTCCAATCTCAAGCTACATATGTTGTTGCGTCTCTGAATTACATACAGTATGCTTTATGTTGATTACTTTATTAAGACATCTAAGCAGCAGCAAAAACTCAACCATTTATCTTTAAAAAAACAATGGTAACTTCCAATTATTAAGTTAACTTACATATATATAGCCTAGTGCCATTGTGTTGAGATTCAAAAAATGAACAAATCACAAATATAAATTTAAGCAGTACCTCTCAAATATGTTCATTACTCGAACAATTTCACTTAAAATTTGTCTCTTGCCCCTTTTTGTTAATATTCCAGTTCGAATGAGTTCTTTCCCATAATAGTCAAACTGGCACGGATTAATAGGGAATTCTTTTGGAACACGTAACTTTGGTTGTTTAGTAGTCTCACTGAATTGTGTACCTGTACTGGTATTCTCGTCTGCTGTTGTAGATTCAGATGGAGTCTCAGATTGTAAAATAGCTTTTGCTAAATCAGGACTGGGTAAAAAGGAAGTGGTTCGAATGAGTGGCACTTCACCAAAGATTTTATTGGAAATATCCAATACAGAATTTGTACTGGTACCAGTAGTGGATCGAATGACTGGCACTTCATCAGAGATTTCATCGGTAAAATCTGATACAAAATTGGTACTGGTACCAGGAGTGGTTTAAATAAGTGGCATTTCATCAGAGACTTCATTGGAAATATCCGATATAGAATTTGTACAGGTTCTGGTAGCCAGGACAGATTCTTGCTCAACCTCTCCACTCTAATCCTCTTCAAGGCACTTAAATAATTATAAGTTCTGATGACATATCCAAGGGCAACAGATGGGACAACTTTGATTAGATCCCCAATATCTCTCAATGCTGCAACTGCCAAGCCATCAATTTTGCTGTCTGCAAGTAAAAAGAAAATTCAATGTATTGCTGGATCCACAATGCTCGCTGAAGGGTCTATACTGCCTAAAAGAAAGCTTTTTAAATGGATTGAAACACATAAATCAAAACAAAGTCACTTCCTAAAATGTTGCCTTCAAACTTACCTTCAAAGACTTTACATATTCTTTGTTTCTTTGATTCTGGAACCCCAAATAAGGCTGATTGTATTGTTGAACAGACATCAATTAAACTTCGGTTTTCCATTATCTTTAGCATGGAAAAATTTATGAACTTGGCATTCAAAGCAGATTACATTAACAATCCTGTAACTGTTAGAAAGCAAAGTTGGCCACTACAACACTAAGGGCAGCCAACATTATGTTGAAGAAGAGAAATTCACATAGCTTCTCTATAGATAATACACATCAAACATTAACAAAATAACTTGGTGGATTTCCTTGAAATAAGAAAGTTTATCTGTAAATATGTTTTAATATTAGTGGTGATGGAAGAGCTATTTATTTTGGAAACAGCTTGTTGAATTGAATTTTTTAAAGGACTTAATGGAAAAATGCTGGATGCTTGGCATTGTCTCAGAACATTTTTACTAGGCCTAACAACTTTACCTAAAACTATCAGCCACTGGACAAGTACCATATAACAAAAACTTATGGAGTAATATATCAAAAGTATTTTAATAGATTTAAGTCATTGTCTCCAAAACTAACGAAGGCCTACCATACAGCCAATGGTCTATAGAATGACTGAATCATTTCATATGTTTATACACTACCGTCAATCGAGGCAACTTTGAACCTTTTTGAAGCATTTAGACATGTTACTTCAGCCAGGTTTAAGCAACAAAACTGCTTATAGGGTTGTAGGGTAAATGCTATACCATACTTAAGGCCTCAGTAATAGTCAGCAGCATGGCCAAATGAGTGAAAGTGTCATTTCTATGACGCCCCTGATTGCATGATCTGGGATTAACCCCCACCCTGGTAACATTGTTGCGTCCTTGCATAAAATGCTTAACAACGATTGTCTCTGCTTGTCAGCTTTGAACAAGCAGAAAACTCAGCAGACAAGAATTTGAAGAAATTCGCTGGAACATTGAATCTATGAAAACTCCAAAACAGGTGCAGATTCCTCCAAACACGAAGTAGTCAATGCAATAAAAAGTGTGCGAATCATCCCACAGTTAGCATCTGATGCTGTTCGGTGACAGGAAGACAAATATGTGCAACAACAACTGATACTGCCATTACTTAAAAAATATTTTGCTGTGATAAACCACATACTCTATCTCAAAAAAGGGTTCAAAGTCATCCCTCTATTTGCGGTAACTTCAGACTTTGAATCCCCCAATCAACATGCACTTAAAGGCCACCTAATGTCTGCAAAGCAATGCCCTTAAAATGAAATTGAAAATTATTACTATTCGAATGCTGTAAACCCGGTTTAGATACACGTTCTCAGTTTCAAGAAAATGAGTAGCCATTATTACCTTTCGCGTTTTCAAAAAATGACATGACGTCATCAGACCCAGGAGTTTGGTGCCTTTGACTTGTTTATCATTGCAGAGAATAGGCGATTTTGCAAAGGCATGCGATAGCAGCTCATTAGTCAAAAAGTGTTGAACAAAAAGGCGTAACTAGCTCAAAGTAGTTACATTGCGAAGTTCAGAAGTGAATTACCCGTAACAATTAGCTTTCACTACAAGTATTGAACAGCAGTTTTGCTACCAGTAATGACTCTATCACTCTAAAAACTCCAACAGTACAAAAGTTTTCGTATTCTAAGGTATCTGGCGTATCCATACTCAATACTGGTACGCTACCATAGTGAAAAAAAGATTTTAGACGTAACAAGAAACTATTGAAAGCTTATAATTATGTAACAACATTTTACCTTTCTAATATCAGTAGGCTACTGTAGTTTACTGCGTAGGATTAGGAATATACCGGTACCGTACGATACAAATGATACAGGTACCAGTATCACATCAGTAGCAGAGTAGCCTGATTTGGTTTGTGTTTCAGTGATTGATCTTGTAGAACAGCAGAAAAAACAATGACCTAGTCAGATTGTTGAAAGCTTGGGGAGCAAATTACTGGTAGATGGGTAGTAGGTAGGAGTATTGCTACGTTGGGCTAGTTGTGGCAGGGAAGTAAGTATTGCCTGCACTGGTATGCTACATTGGTACGATAGGTAAAAATGTTACTATTACAGGCAGCATTTTTGTACTACAATGTCATATTCACAATATTGGAACTCGTAAAAAAAAGTTACCTGCAGTCACTGGTAGTTGTCTGGCTTTGCGGAACTGAAATACTAGTACACTGATCTGATACCGGTAGCCTAGTTCGGTATCGCTAAACTATGGTATCCTAGCAGATTAGTACAGCCTAATATACTGCCAGGAGTAAAATATTTACTCAAACACAAACCAAATAAGTACTGATCTGGTACTGGTACCATTTTTGCTGTCCATATCCTTACCGGTATATTCCTAATCCTATGCAGTAAACTACAGTAGCCTACTGGTATTACAAAGGTAACATATTTTTACATAATTACAGTACAAGCTTTCAATAGTTTCTTTTTTTACGCTTTGGTAGCCTATCGGTATTCCTATTGGATTTGGATATGCCAGATACCTTAGAATACGAAAACTTTTGTACTGTTGGAGTTTTTAGAGTGATAGAGTCATTACTGGTAGCAAAACTGCTGTTCAATACTTGTAGTGAAAGCTAATTGTTACGGGTAATTCACTTCTGAACTTCGCAATGTAACTACTTTGAGCTAGTTACGCCTTTTTGTTCAACACTTTTTGACTAATGAGCTGCTATCGCATGCCTTTGCAAAATCGCCTATTCTCTGCAATGATAAACAAGTCAAAGGCACCAAACTCCTGGGTCTGATGACGACATGTCATTTTTTTGAAAACGCGAAAGGTAATAATGGCTACTCATTTTCTTGAAACTGAGAACGTGTATCTAAACCGGGTTTACAGCATTCGAATAGTAATAATTTTCAATTTCATTTTAAGGGCATTGCTTTGCAGACATTAGGTGGCCTTTAACCTTCACTTACAAGGCCTAAATGTTTAAAGTCACCATAGTCTGGAGGGACTTACTAACTTCAAAGACTTTCATCAATTTACGGGCTTCCAAAAACATTTTTACAGATTGATGAAATAAGTTGGACAAGTAAGTTTTTTTTCAATGGATAGACTCAGTTTTTAGTTATTGATAAAAAAAAGTACAATGATTTTGCATTATTATATTTGAATAAAATTTTATTGATAAAAAAAGTAATAAATTTTGGTTCAAAAGACTGTGAATGTGTACTTAGCCTCCAGTGTGGGCATGCATTAATTCAATAGCCTGATCTAAATTGCCTTGACTTCACTTAGCACACTTGTGCACAAGTGGTAGACTGATGATCACAAATCCATACATTCTAGCCTACATTTGCCTGATGAGACACAAAGATGTTGAAACATTCAAGGAATGGCTTTTTTTAGTGACCCCCAGTCAATCATTACAGCCTAAGCAGAGTTTACCCACTCACCTAGCAGGAGACTGCTCTTAGTTTTGAAAAGCATTTAACTGATAAAGCTTGTTGTAGTGTAGGGTTAAAAGTCACCGGATAATACATTTATGGACCATACACAAATATTTGACCAAATAATAATTTTATGAAATATTTGTTTTAAGTCGAACCTAACAGTTTAACAAGCACTTATCATGGATAGTGTTGCAATTGAGTTTTCTAAAACAAAACTAGTTTTTTTACATAAAAAAATTATTCATTATTTTGCATTATTGCCTGGAATTTTACTTTGTTCTAAATCAAGTATTTTATTTATAACCTTGAAAATATGCAAAATTTGCATTTAAAAATTTTTTTTCACTTTAACCCTTTATCGCCCAACTCAACAGATTTGTAACGTTTCAAATTTACGCGTTGTACGTAATGATTTGGAATTCCCTCGCAAATCTGCGAATTTGTAATATTACAAATAATTTTTTATTAGTGGTTACTTTAGAAAATCGCTTTTCTTGGTTGTTTCTTCAAGCATTCTACTGCCAGAATGAAAAGCAAAAACACAACTTTTTTTTTTTTAACGAAAATTATGGCAATAAAGGGTTAAGGCTGAAAAGGAACAGACAAACAAGATTTTACATTTAAGAAAACTAGCCTATTGATAATTGCTAATGTCTACGTCTACAGATTCCTCTAAGGTGATAAATTTGAGAAAAACGTCAAACAAATTATTTAATTTTAACAGTTAAACAAGCGAAACTTTATAAATTCATGCAACAAAAATTAAATATTTATGTGAAGCCACTAAAACAATTGCTTACAGTTTGAAAAGCTAATTTGCAGAGGTGGAGTTGAGGACACAAGGCTCAAGGCCAAGGCCAAGGACACAAAAAAAATCCGAGGCCAAGGCCAAGGACAGCCTTTCCGAGGACAGACACTCTCGAGGCCAAGGACAGGAATGCTCGAGGCCAAGGACACAAGCGCAAGTGCTCTCCAAAAAAAAAAAAAAAAAGGTCTTCACAAAAATTTTTCAGGCGATCTCCAAAAAAAAAAAAAAGTCTTCACAAAAATTTTTCAAGCGATCTCCACAAAAAAACGTTTTCTAAAAAATTTTTCAACCGCTCCACAAAATTTTAACAATTCAAAAAATACTGCTGTCCTCGAGCCAAGGACACGCCAATTTTCGAGGACTTGAGGCCTCGAGGCCAAGGCCAAGGACTTCAAAATGTGTCCTCGAGGCCAAGGACGTCCTCGAGGACTCCACCTTTGCTAATTTGATTGTAAAATTGTTGAAGGAGTTCTTAAACGAGGACTGAAACCAAAATCGATTCCAGAATGGGGGTTTTTGAAGTTGGGCCAATTGTATTAGACCAGGTTGACATCAACTCCATCTTTCTTGACCCAGCCCTTCCAGAGATATTCTACTTCAAACATGACATATGGGCCTCAAATGATATAATGCCCATACAACATGATCATGCAGGCTATACACATAACAGTAGTGTATACAACATGACATGATTCAGTCTTTGTATTTTTAGCAGAGGTGGAGTCGAGGACACAAGGCTTGAGGATCAAGGACACAAAAAACTTTCGAGGCCAGGGCCATGGACACAGGCACAAGTGTTCTCAAAAAAAAAAAATCTTCAAAAAATTTTTTCAGGCAATCTCAAAAAAAAGGTTTTCAAAATTTTTTTTCAGGTGAAAAAGGTCAAAAACTTTTTTTCAGGTGATCTCTACTTGAGGTTAACAGAAAAAGGTCTTTGCAAATTTTCTGCCAAGTTCCTGGCGTTTTCTATCTAAATTTCAACGGTTCAAAAAATAGTGCTGTCCTTGAGCAGAGGACAGGACAATTTTCAAGGACTTGAGGCTTCAAGGCCAAGGACTTCAAAATGTGTCGTCAAGGCCAAGGATGTCCTCGAGGACTTTACCTCTGATTCTTAGAGAATTGACCAACTTTAACTACCTCCACTAATTTTGCCTTCAGTCCTTGATTAAATCAGTAAGTTAAACAACCTTAGTGCAATTTTTGTGAATTTATTATTTGTTGGGCAATTTTGCACAAGTCAGAATGCTGTAACTAAGGAAACAGTGCCAATATGTTGGCAACAAATTATACCAATTGATGTTATTACAACTAGCCTACAACACAGAACTGCACAAGCAACTAATACCTCAACAAATTTAGAATGTTAATTAGGCTAACTAGATAGCTCGACAATGTACAGTAGCCTTCATTATTGGCCATTGCCTGCTTTAGGATTTGGAAGTAGCAATGCATAATACATAGGCTAGCTATTAGAGTTCAGAAGTATTATTTAAAGCCAACACTTTCTAGGCAACAGACTATATTTAGGGTACTGATATTAGGGAGGTGGCACCACTTCGCTACAGCCACCACTCTGCAACACCCTATTTTACAAATTTTTTGACAATGAAAAACAGATATTTGATTATGTTGTAATAAATACCATAACTAACAATTAAAGCTTATGCCAAGTTTCAGCTATTTAAAATGGCTAAAAGTAAAGTTTAGGAATTTAGACATTATCTTCAAACCAACCACTGTAATTAAAGACTATAATTTATTTTTGAGTTTGGGTTAGAATTAATGTTAGGGTTTAAGCTAGGATTTACATTAAGGTTAGGTTTTGGGTTGGGGTAGGGCTAGGACTTTTTGTTCCTACATAATGTAACAGTAGTCTCTGCCAATAAAATATGCCAATTCGTTCAATCAGCATGACTTTTTTTTCATCGTTCACTCGTTCTATGAATATGTTCTTTCAAATCAGTCAAATACACATGACTGTAAAAAACTTTTGCAACAAGAGGAAACTCTTTTTATTTAATCATCTTTTCTTTTACGCCGCGCATCACTTTCTGTCTACTAAATAAAGAGTCAATAGTGTAACTATTTCCTTATTTCTTAAAAAGACCTACCGGTAATCCATTTCACTCTTCAAACATTGGCAGTCCTGTGTTTCTTAAAAAAATCTGCTACGGATAACTTAACAAAATTTCTTGCACAAGCGATGCAATGTTTTATTTTGTGATATTAGAAAAAGATTAGGCTACTTGGCAAAATTTCTTGCAGAATAACCAACGCGATGTTTGATAGTTAATTAGCAAAACGAGTCAAATTGATTAAAACTCTTTCCACAAACAAGGGAAAAGGTAGGTTAAAGTTTTAAACACCTGGTTATTACCTCAATGGGCATTCTGTTTTTTTTTCTGCATAAACCACCCTCGAGCAGTATCTTCATTTAAACTTAGAAATGAGGTTTTAGGTTGTAGTTTTTTAATAATGAATTAGCGTTTTGGAGTAATTTATTGTACGTAGGTTACATAGCTTAGTGATTTTAAAGTTTGAACTGTGTAGGATAGGCTTATTGTGAAACCACAGACTTTTTATTTAGTAGACAAGAAACATACGCACGGAGAAAAAGAGAAGAGCATTGAAGAAAAAAAGTTTGCTCTTGCGGCAAACGTTTTTGCGGTCACGCGTATTTGACTGATTGGATCGGACATATTCGTAAAACGAGTGAGCCTAAAAAAAGTAAGCTGATTGGATAAATCGCAAATAATATTAGGACAAATAAAATTTAGATTACATATTAGGAAAAATCGTGAAAAAAAAAGTCAAATCTGTCAGCCTCCAATCTTCTAATAAAAGGTTTACATGGATTGGCCTAATGAAAACCGAAGATTTGCAAAAATAATATGCCAAACGATTAATCGCATAATAGAAAAATTGTGATGTCATTGATACATTTAGGGTGTCGGAGACTGGTGCTTTAGGCCTTGTTACGCTAGCAGAAAAAACGTCCAAAAAAGACATCTTGTGATACCCATCAAGGTACCAGCTGAAAAACTTTTTACAAATAGATTTTTAATGCCCGATTAATGATTGAAATGTCTTCGGTTGCAACCAGGTGCCGTTTTTAAGATATACCGCTTTAATCAAACGCGAATCAATATTGGAAAATCATACGCTTGAATAATTTTTTTTACCATTGGCGTTGCCGTTAAATAATTCACAAGTTACAACAAGGATATTTTTCATCCTTCTTAAATGAAAATTTTTAAATACCAGTACCATAATTTTAAACTTAATGATTAATCGTGGGCAAGTTTTTTGTTAAAAAGTTTTAGCTTGAGTTTTTTAGTGATGAATTTCAAACATGGAAACTTGATTTGAAGTCACATGGTCGTCGTCGCTTGGCGGCTGATCGTTACGAATACAAAACCTCAAAATAATTTTTTAAGATTGAATACTGGCAACCCGAAGAATTAATAAGGAAATCATTTCTTGTAAAAAGTTGGAAAACAAATATAGTACCTTGTGAATTGCACCACATGTCTGTTATGATGATAGTCCACCCAGAAAAAACAGCCTAATACAACAACTGCTTTGAGAAATACCGATAGGCTTTCACTCCTCGAAACTAACTAGCCTAGACCTAGCTGGTTGACTGATCAACTCTCAAATCAGAGTTATAAGTCAGGCCGGGCTTTTCAGGTTGGGTTCGGGCCTAAAGTTGACAAAAATTTTGGGCTTAATTCGGGCCTGAGACGTACTTTTTGCCCTTATAGGTGCACAAAAATATAATCAAAATAACTTAGCAACATTGCTAAATTTTTCAGACCTAACTTAACTTTGTTTTTTTTTCGGGCATGATTTTGGCTTCAAATTAGTTTTCGGGTTCGGGCCTGAACTAGTCAGCTCGTTTACAACTCTGTCTCAAATGTCTGTTTTGCCACACTTAAGTAAACACTTGAAACAAGCACCTTAGTTAAACCAACAAATAACCCAAAATAAGAGATGACTCTCATGAAATTGCTGAAAAGGAGCACAGTTTATTTAAGCCTTATTTTGCAATATTTGAGAAAGTATATTGCTTTATGTTAAAACTTTGCAGTAAACTACTGTAGTCTTAAAACATTGTAGTTGAATAATTTATTTGAACTGAACATGTGCTTAGGTTTGATCAGAATAAACTTAATGGACTGATAACCAGTATACCCATAGCTACCGACTGCCGTAGGCTATCGATATTTCTCGAAGCTTATCGATAGGTGTTCTTCGAAGCAGCTATTGTATTAGGCAGCTTTATGTGGGTGGGCTATCATCATAATTAACATACCGGTAACGTATTTTATAAGGTAGCCTAGTTTGTTTATTTTTTGACCTTCTGCGAGAAATAATCACTTCATTAATGGTTACCGGTGTTTTACCTTGAAATTACAATCAGTTGCTAAGTGACAATGATCACGTGACTTTAAAGCAAGTTTCCATGTTTTAGAATTCATTACAAAAAAATTCAAGCTAAAACACTAAATATGCAAACTTTTTAGCAAAAAACTTATCCATGATTAATAAATAGTTTAAATTTATCATATTTTGAATTTTTACATTCAAAGAAAGATAAAAAATATGATTTCAAAATATTAATCCGCATTCGATTAAAAGCAGTATATCTAAAAAACAGCACCTGGTTGCTACTGAAGACATCTCAATCATTAATCATGCATTAAAAATCTTTACGTAAAAAATTTTTCAAGAGGTACCTCAATCGGTATCACGAGAAAACACAATTTTGGACAGCGTAACAAGGCTTACTTACTTAGTGTCGCGTAGTGTTGCCAAGTGTCAAGAAGTGGTGACTTTATTAGGGAAAAAAAAGGATTTTTCACCCTCTTAAACTTAAAATAGAAAACCAAATTTTTGTACAATCATAAAAAATAGCTTTCATCATCTAGGGGCTCAATTCTTGATGGTTGAACGTCTAAATCTTGATGGGGGGATGCTAGGGTAGAGTCGGGTAATTTCGGCAACTTTGTCGCTTATTTTTAATTTTCAGAAAACACCAACTCTTTTTGAACTCCATCTGCGCAGTATTTGTCTGCGACTTTTTTCGAACCAACATCAAGATACTATGACGTCATGATCGCTAGCTATATGACAAAATAAGGGTTGCCGAAATTTCTGGTAAAACCAAAAATTTCGGCAAGGAAATAAATCATGTTTGTTTTTTGTTCGAATTATCTCAGCTGCTTATGTAGTGTTAAATTTGGTTAATTCGAATAAAATGTATTCAGAGTTTTGACTAATTCGAACAAATTATAGTACTCAGCTAGCCTCAAAGGCTGAAAAAAGGCAGCAAATTTGTTCCACTTAGGATAGTCCAAAGACATTAAAATCCATTCGAAAATTTTATAAATTCTTGTTTTTATCATTTTTTCTAATTACAATTGCATTTACTAAAAGTTTTCTGTATTTAATTTGACTTATTATCAATTGAATAAGTTTATAATTCTTACAATTTTTGCTAACATTGCACAACTTCTGCTTTTGATGCTTTTAGGTTAGAGGAATGGATTATTTTTAACAAATTCGTCTACAAATCGCATAATAACAAACACCGCCAAGTGCTACCAGCAACGAAATTAGGCTACAACACAGCCTAGAAAGGTAGCAACGAGCCAAACGTTATTAAAAGTTTGATTCTATTATTAACAGAAATATTGTAGCTGCAAGAAAAGAACATGCAGAAGTCTTCAAAAATTGTCAAATTTTTTGCAGAAGATTAGGTAATAGGAAGTATTAAAACCATTTTTAGAAATCTTATAACTTCTAGAAAGACCTGCCAGCACCAAACCTTAAAGTTTCATTCGGTACCTGCCGAAATTTCTGGTTGCCGAAATTACCCGACTTCACCCTAAATCTTGATGGGGGGACGCTAAATCTTGATGGGAAGACGCTAAATTTCGATGAGGGGACGCTAAATCTTGATGGGGAGACACTAAATCTCAATGGGGGGACCCATCCCCCCTACAATTTAAGTACCGCCGGTAGGCCTATGCAATGATGTATAGTAGGCTACATGACACCCAGTGCAGTTGGTTGCAACATGACACGCATCCTTGGGTAAGATGCTTCATGTTGATTACCCTGTTACCGGTATCTTATAGCTTCGCAAATTGTTAACAGGTTAACAAGCAGTATGGTAAATATTGAAGAATCAAAATTTAAAAAAAAAAATTCGGTAACAACGACAATTCCCAAGCCAGCATAAATTCCTATTAATTAATAGTGCCTCTGTCACTTTCTTGAAGAAATCAAATTTATCTCATTCAAAGTTCTGTGTTACCTGGTTTTGTGAAAGATTATTCAGTAAGCATCCATTAAAAAGATCAAGGCCTAGCTAAAAACTATTGGCAGGGGAACTTAGACTGTTAAATCATTCAGTTATTTGTTCTTTGCGCCTTTTAGTAGCATAAATCAAAACAACATTGTTTTTGAACTTCCTTTTCCTATTTTAAATATGCTGAAACTTCAACCAATTCGAAATTTAATTCTACAGAAACCTCTCCTTTCATCTCTAGAAAATTCTAACAGAAAGAATTTTGCATGTTTTGTCAAGTCACGTGACACAAGACCATGCCGTGTTCATGAGGGCGCTAAAGATTTTAACTTTAAAAAAATTTTAAGAATATTGTAAGGAAACTATTCTTATTGTTTCTACATTGCCGACTTTTCCATGAGGGTTGCGATGGCCGCAGCTCTGGATTAAGCCGCTTCACTGCACGGTCTTTCATCACATCCATCAGCGATTCCATCCACGTTCCTTAATGCTATTGGTTCATATTCAGTAGTTCTTGGTTTTCCTGCTGGTCTTTTCCCATTTGCTTGGCAAGTAACACTTGTTTCGGTAGTCTTTCCTAAAACATTATGCTTACAGGGCCAAACTATCTAAGCTGAGATCTCTCAATTCAGAAAAGTAACGGCTTGATTAAGTTTTGTCTGCGCAGGTTAAAAACTGATAGCCATGCACCAATAAATTGATATTTGGAAACTTAATTAAAACCAATCTTCTTTGCCCGCAAAAAACGTTTGGTTTTGAAGCAGTTTGCCAAAGTTCAAATTTGGATTTGCAGAATGATTTGCCCAAAGAAAAATTTTGGGTCTGAAATCCACCCTCGCAAATGCTGCCGAGAATCATTTTATCTTTTCCCTAAATATTTTTTTGGGTTTATAGCTGACTTACCCAAATTATAATTCTCCCAAGATTATTTTTTGGGTATGTAACATTCTACCCACTTTACTTGGGTCCAAGGTATTTATACCCAATAGTGTAGTTTGGGTTATCACTAAACCCAAAATCGATTTTGGGTTTGTGTTTTCAAATCCAAAAGATTTGGGTTATAGTGTTTTTTTTTTTGGGTAATGTATACAAATGCCTTATTTTGGGTTATGAAAAAACCCAAAAAAATTTGCAGTGTATAACGAATAGCAAATAATACCAAATCACGAATAACGAAGAGCAAATAATACGAAATTACGAATAGCGAACATCCAATAGTAATGGAATTTTTTGTGACAATTTCCGAAAGGTTACTACCGGTCATTCGTTATTTTCGGAGCATGTAACACCATTTTTCGCTATTTTTCGAATAACGAACATTCGATAAACAACGAAGAGCACGTAATGACCCCTCTAATCTGCACTGTTATAGTTTCACTATACGAGTATTTAAAGCACTTTAATTGTTATATCACGTTTTCCGAAAAAAAGTGCATTTAGCACTTGGCCCTGCTGTATATAGTTCTCTGCTACTGCTTCACAACGATAGAAAGTTGAACAAAATCTTGTGTACTTTTAGAAGCTTAGACTATTGCTTTTATCAATTCTATGTAAAACGTACCTGACTGTATTTTTGAGTGGGCTAACCCGCATTTTATTCAAGTTCTAGCCCAAACAATTCTTGATAAATGAACCAGCCTAAGGCAGCCAGCAAAAAGCGACTCCGCCGTTCAAATTGTTACGTAAACACTAGGTTGAAAATCTGAATTGTCGCTTTCGGGCTTTGATGTTTAGTTTCCATTTTAAGTACCGGTATGAGACTTGTGAGAATTAATTCTTAATATATCTTTTCACCAAATTGCTTTGACCAGGAGGCAGCGGAGGGACCATTGCAGTCTTTCCGTCAAGCTGCTACTTGTTTATCACTCATGATGGCGGTTCACTCCGTCTTTTTTTGATGCTGAACCTCAAGCAGCAAAAGGCTGTGAATACCGATTTGCGATTTTCATAGTTCTTGATTTAACTTAACCTGGAATTGAACCCGAGTTTACTGTTTTAGTCGCAGACATTTTGCCTGATAATCTTGGCCTATTCCAATGTTTTTGCATATCGCGCAGAAAATTAGTTGGTTACTTTTGTCATTTGCAGAAAACGAGGTGGTCAGCGAAAAAGATCCGGACGCCAAGAAGGAGATTGATACTAAACATCAACAAGACATCGATCCTTCCATTGAAGATAATACAGCCTCAACCTTTGCGTTAAAGGAAGACTCAATTACTGACGCACCAAAAGTCACCGTAAATGATGATATTGAAGTCCCAAAGCGGTTGCAAGTCCAAAGCCCGAAAAAACAACTTCGTAGATCAAAACTACCAAAAGTTGTCAAGAAACTTCAAAATAAACAAGATATTGGCCCAAAAGACTCACCTGCCACCTCTATTGTTTCGACCAAAAAAGACAGATGTTATGTGTGTCCTTCACGAACACCAAGATTGCTTCAAAAATCTTCAAACAAGCCAAAAGTTCACAGCATGGAGGAGCCCGCGATTCTTTGTTCTAAGAATATTACTTCGTTGTCAACCTCCATCACAACAAAAAGATGGAGATATTGACGACAAGGAGGTTTCGCAAATAAAAACACAAAAATCCCCCAAACGAGTTTCAAGAACTCATAAAACCTCTTAAAACTACCCAAATTGCAGAAACCGTAAGAAGAACTTAAAATGTGGCTGAAAGCAATTAGTAATGCTAAAGTAAGATTTAGTGAAACGGGTGGCAGGAATCTAGCTCCTCAGCAGCATGCAACAAAACACACCAAGCAGCCCCCCAACTAGGCAATCTACCATGTGATATCACTGCTCCATTACTCTTTCATCGTGCTTGGAGCCTGGGAGATCAATAGTGACTGCAAGGACAAAAGTGAACAGTCTCAGTTTTTGTGAAAGGTGTTATATTGCACACCTTGGGTAAATTGCGTTTTGCCACCCTCTTTTCTTTGAATTTGAGCATTGACTGTGGAGGAACAGTCATTTAACGTTGAAAAAAGGCCCTGTATTGGTCTTCACATTGGTTTAGAGACTTCTTCGCTTCCTGAATTTTTGTTCTTAGATTATAATAATAAACTTCATTAAAAAATCATTCAAACCAAGTGTGCAGCTGGTCCAAGGAGAGAGGGATCGGGAGAGTTTGGCGTAGCTCTCCAACACGTTATTCAATTTGGTTGTAAAACTCCGCATCGCTGTTGAGCGTAAAACACAAAACGGTTCTGATTGGCAAGTCGTAGCAGATCTTCATTTTAAGAATTCAGCAATTAGCTAAAAATTGTTTGGCAAGTTGAAACAGAGCCAGGGGAGAAATGCAAACCAACGGCCACATATTTTTCACCGAAAAATGGAAAGTCCCTCATTTGCATCAAAACTGACTGATAAAAAAGGTGTCACATATAGTATCCAAGCTGCTATTTTAACTATGCTGCCCCAACGTTTTGCAGAGTAAGCTAGTAAGCAGACCCACGTCGGTGGGAGCGGCTCACGGACAAGCCTTCCAACTCTAGGTGGGCTAATTGGCTTCTCGCCAATGTTTACCTCTTTCTACGGGTTCCAATACCAAATAATATTACAATAAAGCTGGTCTTAGCTGCTTTCCTATGTTGGGCAACGAGCTGGAGCTGGAAAGAGATGTAATAAGGGAAGTGCGAAGTTTCAACAATTTATGAATTTGTTTATGTTAACTATTTGAATTATTGTGATAGTATGTTGCTCCCAGTGCAAGTTATAACACCAAATGACGTATTTTAAAGTGATTCTGACACCGTGCTATAGTTTACACTGTTTTTGATTCTGTTTCAAACTGAAAAGTTCATCCAAATGGCAAATCCGACTATAAGGACAGCGAAAAAAATTAATGGTTTTGAAGCCACAGTGCTAATGGACCGATGCTCATTTGCATTTTTCAACTAGGATAAGGGAAAAATCATAATAAAATAGTATGGCGTACTATATTCCTTGTAACTTATCAAAATTTTTGAAATATTGTGAAGTTATACTGTGTTTTAGTATTATACGAGTATTTTGCAACAATTTTGCCATGCTGTAATAATTACGCCTTAATTGCTTTTTAGTGTTTCCTGTAAAATTTTTTCCGTAGAACTGTAATTCAGCAAAATTTATATATAAGTAATTTCAAAGAAATCTAAAAACTTACATCAAGGACAAGACCAAAAAAAACAAATAACATAATTCGACGTCAACTGGACTGTTGGTTTAATTTTGCTCGCTTGGTTTAATCATTAAACGCTTTATCAATTATTTTTTAACTAATCTCAAACAATGAAATGGTTGAAAAACAGTTAGTATCTTTGCTATATGTAACATCAAATTTCATGATCCACCTGCAGAACCTTTGACGTCATGAAACCTTTCGAATCGACAGTTTTCTACCAGCTTGAACACAGTTAAAATTGTTTTTTGATTTCATGCTTTGCTAGCTTTTTACGTTTTGTTATTTGATATTGCGGTACAGTATGTTATTTAAGTGCAACTTCCTTTCCGCTTGTTACTTGCAGGCATGTAATCACCGAACACCTCGGAGAATAATGTGATCCTATAGGCATTGTAATCAAATAATACTTACCGTTTATGCTTGCCGAGTTGAGGATTTGCTTTGTCAACATCTACGGTATATCCAAACCACGAATTACCAATTAAATTTACCTGAAATGCGACTTAGGAGAAATTAATCAATAACAACCACAATCGAACAGTAATTGCTTAAATTGTTTTGTTTATTTTGTGGAGAATACTATGGGGCCTATTTATGAGTTTTTCATGGAAACATTTAATCCTAGTCCTACGCGAGCAATAAAATATGGCTAAGCGTCGATGGTTTACGTGGCGATGCTGTGAAAATTTGCACTTTTGTAATTAAAAAGTGGAAATCATTTTCAAAAGTGGTTTTGTGGTTGCAGGCATCTGCGCGAAGTTTGCTATATTTTAGTAGAAAAAGGTGTTCCTGACATTTTCCAGCTTTTTGTTCTGTAAATTCTATAAAGCTTCCGTCATCAATAAAATTCCTCTTAATACGCACTCATTGCTCAGCTTTCTCGTTTGCTTGACTCCTGGGTTGTATCAACATACGTTTGCAAACTTTTAATTGCAATTTCTTATCTGCTAAACTGCTACTACAGCATAGAGTTTTCGGAAAATGCTCTATAAAATTTTTAATTTCTCAATTGCGCTCGTTTTGCACTAACGCAGCAATATTGCAACTTGTACTGATATTTTGAATTGTTATAATGAAAAAAATGTTTGTAATTTGTTTTGAAAGTATATGGCTGTTATGGAAATCATAATTTCTGTCGTGTTTCTTTAAAAACTGAGACATTATTCAATCTCCATTGGTGCTATTTGTATTTTCTTCACGTTTATGGGAATGACTTTTATATACCGCATGTATTTCTATTTTCGATGTGTGATAAACTTATGGTTGATTAAAAGCTCTATTCACTAACTGCTGGTTTATTCAATTCAAAGCACGGAGTTCAGCAAACTTACTGTATTAGATTTGTGAAATAGTTGAAAGACCTTTTCTACCCAGCTATGACCCTATGAACAAAGTGCACCACTTACACCGCAAAGCCATTATAGCATTTTGTAGGGGAGAACCCGAAGGCGAAATGACCAATTGACCATCAGGACTGTAAAGTTGGAGGAATTCCGGGCCCGGGTAGCAGTGCAAAGACAATGCTAATTTGTTATCAGCCGCACAGATACTTCTTCACTCTGGAATTAGAGTGTAGACCAAAAGCAGATCTTTGCCAGATTTGGATCTATTTTCTTCCCGAATTTTAGATGAAGTCCAAAGAAAAGGCCGCTACGTCCAATCCACGTAGGTGTTACCGGAGCATCGCTAACCAACACTATTAGGTATTTGCTTGAGATCAATATTCAAACTGTTCGGGCCCTCAAAAAATTGTCGGGTTTGGGTACTCTTACCCTCCTCACTTTGACGCTGATGATCATTTTAATGGACTCCTATTACAGTGATATACCCAAGATTTTGTACTGAAGGAGGCCAACATTCAATCACTACGTTAGTAATAATACCAACAAGTTGGTCGAGCGGTAACGCGTTCGTCTCTAGAGCGGGGGGTCTGAGATTCAAAACCCAGGTTGGTCAAATCGAATAAAGTGTTACCAACACTCGCAACCGCTGCAAAATTTCTTCAAAAAGAACACTGTTACCTGGGCGCAATGATGCGGAGATTGGCCCCGCCAACTCGTTACACGCTTTGCCGTAGTATAGCAAGCATAATGTGTTACAGCAAGTTAGCTTGCTTTGGATTCAAACAAAAACCTTCCACCTTGCAAGATTCCAACCACGATGTATTCAAACAGAAAACCTTTTGTAACATGAGAAAAGGCACGCCAATATCGATCATTGATAAGATGTCATGTTTACTTTCGCCGTTCGTAGTAAGCGAATTGTTTTGCTTACTCATGTTTAGTTTTTTCTTTCTGGACCCCTAATGGTGCGTAGCGGATTGGGATAAAAACAAGTTACTTTCTCAGTTTGCGTATTTTGATTTTACTAGTATTAATGGAAATGTAGTGATAAGTTGATTATTGTTTTGCATTCGTTTTAGTATTTTTCAATATGATTGGTTCAGCCAGAGGCAATGAATAATTCACCCACTTTTGCAAAACAAAACTTGTTTTGGACAATGTTTACAAAAAATAGCCTTTTTCCTCTTAAATTTTCCACGTGATTTTTATTTTATTCTTTGTAATTTTTCTGTATAAATACCCTTGCAAAAACACCAAATTATTTCAATTGACTCAAAACGTTGAAATAGATTTGAGATAAATGAATTAACTGTCCGATTGTCGATTTCTTGATACGAGTTCTGTGCATTACCGTCTTCAAATAGTTGGTGAGTTTTGTGCATTTAATTTTCGATATTTGAATGATTTGTAAATGTTATATTGCAAATTTGGATTTGTTATTTTGCTTTGATAATTATTTCTCTTTTCTAATGATGCTATACGTAAAAGCCTGAAGCTGAAATAATGTTAATTCTCTCATAAAGAATGTTAATTGTTTTACGCTGTTAAAACCGATCTGCGCCCGCTATTTATCGCATTGCGTTGTGTTTATTTTAGAAAACAGCCAAAAGTTTCGCGTCGGAGTTCACGTCAAAGTTTCACGTCCAAAGTTTCGCGTCGGAGTTCACGTCAAAGTTTCACGTCAAAAGGTCAAAGTATCGAGCGTCAACTGTTATTCGAAAGACGTCGATTCTAGTGATTGTGATTTGTGCACCTTAGTCAATAATGAACTGTTCGAATTGTGAACTTGGGTGTGCTTGACGAGTCATCTCTATCCGGTCGGTATTGCGCACGTTTTCAGACTGTGGCCGAGTTTTCCTGTAACATAATGAACATTTTGATTTGATTATTAGTCATAATGACGACTAGTTTGCAAACTTCCTTCTTCAACACAAGCAGAATTCGCAGCAGACGGCCAATTATCGAGATGCAATCATTATCCTATCGACTTCATGTAAACAAGACAAAATCACCAAATGGAAAGAAAGCTTGCAGACCAAACAACCCTTCGTATGGAATGCTATCGTCAGAACTTCTGATTCTCATGCGTGCCTAATGCCTGCCTATAGTTTAGAGTCATGCCACCTGCAAAAGAACCGCACAAATCAAAAAGTTTATATCTTGGCAAAAGATCACCGCTTACAAAATGTACGTAGCGGTCTTCATGTCGACTTTTCAGATCAGATTCTTGGCTCCGGAGGCTGTTTATTGTTGGGCCAAGTTAACCCAAAGTTATGTAATAATTTATGCAATAAATTGCTGAGTCATGCGAACTCGCACGGTTCTGTGATAATTTTGCGTTGTTTGTTGGCTCAGCAACAAGCAGGTTCCAACACCAAGCACCGAGTCTTGAAAGAGGACGTGTTACTACTTAAAATCATTTCATGATTGGCCCTGTTCTTTCGTTATTTGGCCCAATTTTAGGTTGACTCAGCAATGCTGGAGATCAGCAACCAACGGACACCAGAACCAAGAATTTTTGACAAAAAGTGATTGAATATAATAACTGAACTTTGTTTTGTTACCTGTTACAAAAAAAAAAAACACCACAAACCCACAAAGTAATGCAAAATGAAAATAAATTAAATACATTCATCATAAATCAGAGCGATGTAAAAATTATAGCAAAACAGGCACAAGGAGACTGCGAAGGGACTGATTTTGTCGTTGTGTCTGCAGCCACCATAGGTGGTATAACTCAGCTCCTTTTACTCTTGCTTAGTTATAAACGCCCTTGACCCAAAAGAAATGACGTTAACATAAACAATGCTGATGTGAAAAAACACATAAATGTTGTTGTGGAAAAAAAGTTTAACTTTAGCAGAAGCGCATAATACCTGTGCGCATGCAAGCGGAACCCACCTGATGTAACTATGTAACATTCTCAACAATGAATTTTTTCTCATTCATTGTTGTTTCCTGCATGGTAATACAGTAGTTTAATTTTGATTTCAGTGATGTAAGGGAAGTGTTTAGGACCTACTCGCAAAGTAATATAATTGATCGCATTGTAGTACAATAGCTTACAGCAGTGGTTCTCAATCTTTTTTTAGACTCAGAGCCAAGTTTTAAACTACTACGTTGCAAGAAGCCGCATGCAAACAATGCAAGTTAAAAAATAAAAATAAAAAGCAAATGCTTAAATCAAATTGAAAGTAAATAGGACAGTGTCTGCTTCCACGGACTAAACCCACGGATTTTAAGTTGAAAAGAATAAAAGAAAAATGAGGAATATTCATTTGCGTATTTTTCATTTACTTTTTTGTTATAGGTCAAGCTAAGGATTTCAGTTAGGGTGTGGCTTCGGGTTAGATTTGGGAGAGTTAGGATTTGAGAGGGTTTAGATTTGAGTCAAAGCTAATAAAAAAAGTAGATAAAAATATCGACCCCGGTCTGTGGATTCAAACACTGCCTAATAATTATGACGTCAGAAAAGTAGCTGATAAGAGTCAATTTGCTAAGAGGGCCCAAACTATCTAATTTAGTTTGACTTCCAATTTTATGGGTATTGAGCACAAGGCTACTCCCAGAGGTAATCCAGCAAATAAATAGGAAAAGAAAGGGTGACAAAAATGTAGCTCCTCAATCACATGCAATCTAACTTAACCAGCATACCTCCAACCAACAGACGCGTAACCAGGATTTTGCTAAAGAGGGTGGCTTGAATCTAAAGCTGAAATTTGTCTGCATTTACAGACAAGGGTCTGGGGCGAAGCTTCCAGCCGCTGAAAAACTTTTGCAATTTTTCGGAAAAAATAGCCATTTTAACGCCAGTTTGTTAACATTTCGGCTTGCACGTTTCTAGAACCACTTGAAAGAGATAATTGCTAATACCCAAAAACCCTTTGACGAAATTTCATCACTAAGCCCCTTTAGCCGCCCATTTTTCCGAGACAAGTTTAAAACACTTTTAAATGCCTGACGCATCTTTGGCTAAAGTTTCTGAGTGACGTGACTTGGCTAAGTCACGCCCAACAACCATCGGACCATGAAACTAGGGAAATTTGAACTCAACAAGCAAAACGAGGGCAATTTTTCTCGAAGCACTGATCTTGACTCAAATTTTGTTGAATTACTGATCCCTTCAGCAGGGCTGGTTTGAACCAAAGTATTGATAACCCATATATAATCTAAAACTGTCCTAGCAACATACATAGTCAAGAATTCAAAAAAAAAAAAAAAAATTAATGTGGACCCTGGACAAAAACATCTCAAAAAACAGTGTTGCAGAGTCGGAGTCGGGAGTCTGAGTCGAGGGAGTCAAAGGTTTTTATGGGGAGTCGGAGTCAGAGTCGAAAAAAGAATTTTGCCGGAGTCTGGAGTCGGAGTCAGAGTCGAAAAATAGATTTTGCCGGAGTTGGGAGTCGGAGTCAGAGTCGAAAATTATATGCTTGACTCTCGGTGTTGCACAAAAATCTGATTAAAATGTAAACTACGTCCTGTGTTAACGTAACTGTAATCACGTAGCATGTAGCATTAGCATGCATTAGTCTGGCTGCAACAGTATAGGCTTAAATTTACATCTTCACATTTTTGAATAGGTTTGTATTTAGTTTGCTGCAGTGTTGCAGAGTCGGAGTCTAGGAAGTCAAAGGTTTTTACGGGTTGTCGGAGTCAGAGTCGGAGTCGAAAAAAAGATTTTGCCGGATTCGGGAGTCAGAGTCGAACGGAAATAAATCCCGGGAGTCAGAGTCGGAGTTGGAGTCGAACTGAAAAAATGGCTGAGAGTCAGAGTCGGAGTCAAAGTCAAATTGATTTTGCTTCAACTCGGCAACACTGCTAAGAAAGCAATCAAAACAAAAATGAAAATGGAAAAAGAAGAGGCAACCAGATGAAATTATAGTGTTCATCATCAGCACATAACCGTGAGAACAATGCCCATAAACCCGCCATGGTTAGTAGATTGGTAGTCTGCTAGTTGTGTTGCATTGTAAGTCATTTAGGAGCTACATTTCTGCCATCTTTACCTTTCAGCTAATTGCAATAATAAATAATTCAATCTTTTTTTTTAATACTAGTAAATTGTAAAAAATTGGACGGAAATTTTTGCATTAGTACCGTAGTATTGGTTTTACTTTTAACAAAGAACATTTCAATTGATTTTGATAACCAGGTGCAGTTGCACTAAACCATTTGGAATTGAATATGAAGTTTTCAAAGGGTTAATGAAAGCCTCAGTAAGGGTAAGAAAAAGCCGCATGTAGCTCAAAGAGCCGCGGTTGAGAACCGCTTGACCCACAGTGTTGATAATTAACTTGAAATATTTGAACTTTAATACGTAACGCAGTTGGCGATAACGCGTTGAAAAATGCGAACGTGAAAAAGCTCAGTTCTGACACAAAAGGCTTTTCAGTAGTAAATGGTGTAGTTTAACGCTGTTTATGATCATATTGATGAGTTCACTGTTATGATACAGTATAAGACTTCTTTACAAGGCGTTATAATAGAGTGTTACAGAGTTCAGGCGCGTCAGTTTTATACGACTTATGCAGTAGCGTACGCAGGATTTTCGAAAGGGGGAGAGGGGGACAGAAAATTCAGAAAATTTGAAAATAACGAGCAACAGAATGAAAATTTCTTCCAACCAGAGTCAGTCCGTTTACTTGCCTAAAATTAGGTGAAGACCCCCCAAAAAAAGAAAGGTCTTCACTCAAATTTAGTCCGGTTATTGACCCAAAATCGGGTGCAGGCCAAGCACCGTTTGTGCGCTCAAACCTTCTGTCCAAGTTACAATAGCAAGGGGGGGGGGGGGGATGCCACAATTTTGCATACTATTCTATGCTAGTTATACTATCCTCGCGAACGAAAAGGGGGGGTCTTCGCCCAATGGCCCCCCCTAAATAAGCCCCTGGACTTATGCTTACAAGTTAGACAAACACAATTATGCATTCACAGCGTATGTGACGTCAATGGAAACCACCCTTGATTTTACGGGTTGCAAAAACACCCTTGGTCCGTTGCTGAAAAAAAAACATTGCCGAATAGAAAGCCCAAAAATGTCCGGAAAAGAGTAAAAACACCCCACCATCTCACAAGGATCTCATGTTAGTTCACGTAATGTGAAACAAAAGTACAATAAAAACGCTTTCAGTTTTTGCGGATACGCTGTTGTATTTGCTATTAAACTCAGCTTTAAAACTTTGGGTCAAGTTCGAGACCATTGAATGTAAACATTTTCAAAACCGAGTTGTATATCACCACCGAATTGATCATTCATAGTCATTTTAAGAAATGACGAAAGCAAGATAGTTCTATATACTTTTTTTTTATAAAAACCAGTAAATTTTGAGTTGAGGCTATTTTTTTGTGTTTAATCTTTGTGCCGATTTTCTGTTTTTAATTTTTTTGCCAATCTTCAGCTTCATTTGATCTTAAGTTGTGTTTAAATTTTAGAGCATCGATACGAGGATTAAGTTTCTTTTTATTCGAAATTTTTTGTTGTTGTTGTATATTCTTAAATTTTTACTGCTGAGGCTGGCATTGTTCTTAATTTGTTCCTAAATTTTGAGCAAAAATGTGCCTAGTGCTCTTAATAAGATAGTTTTTATAAAAAAAGTGTAACCATTATAGTTAAGTTACTAAATAACTAATCAACTCCGTGTCGCTAAGAAAGAAACAAACCCGTGCTGCTCTTTCCACTAGGAGTACTGCATGTTTATTATCAGATTAGCCAATCTCAGTTTCTCTTAGACGACGTCAAGGAAAATTCTACAACCCCTCCCCGACACTGCACCCACTACCACCACGGTTTAATACTGCTAGTTTATGCGGAAACTGCCACAAAATTCTTGAAATCAAAGTTTTTTTTGTATTCTATGACTTTTAAATAAAGTGGTTATAGAAAAAATGGCTGCCTTGCAAAAAAAAATTTGTAGATTTTGATATAGTTGTGTTACTTGTATATATGTTCCATTAACTTGTATGGAGTTGCATTACATTAGGATTTGTCCAAAAAAACATATATACAAAGATAAAACGAAACGGTTGCGAGGATGTTAAATTGAGGGTTGCAGTGTTTATAATCGAACATTGTAAGGCTGGCAAAAACTTCAAGAGGTTGCTTGGTTTACTGGTATAATAAAGATCACCATTTGAACAATTCAAATGTGATCAAACAAAACAGTTTTTCTGATTGTTTTTTTTTTTTTTTTTTTGATAGAAAGTTTCTTGCTATTAAGTTAAGTCAACCTCGTCCATTATGTGTTTTGTGTATATTACATACTTACAGCAGACGAATTTAATCCCTCTTTTGTTTATTCAGTTGAACCTTGTCTTCAATCTACGACGAGCAATAAATGAAAGTTTTTTCAATGTGGCTAAAATCAATGTAGCCGATTTTTCAAAACGTTTGCTGATGTTCATATATAGATTGATTGTTTATTTCAGCATAAGAAATCGAAGAACACTATATCAGCTGCAACATATTCCTGTAAAAGCTACTGCATATGAAGTGCTCATCAAAGTCCTACACAGAGGGTGTAGCGAAAAAGCAAAGCTCACTTAATCTATTACACCCACATAATCAAAAACGTAATTTTGGCTTTCCGTAAGTTAATTCAAAAAACAAGGTACAAAGTTCACAAGTTAGCGTAAACAAAGCGAAAAAAAAACAAAACAATGAAAGAACCAAAAGACACATCTGATTACCCTTGCAATATATTTGAAATCAAAAACTTTGAATGATAATCTGATAATGTTACAAAGCGAAATATCTGGACCATTTATATGTAAGGCTAGTATAGACTGTAGTGTGTCGAAATCGCGATTGTTTATGACAAGTTAGTCATTGGATTGTACGCTTGAAGAGGCAGTGTGCAGTAATACACTACTGTACGGTAGTAGCGAAAATAATATTTGTTTTCTATAATTTAGCTTAAAACCAAAAAGCAACGAGATTAAGACGAAGAGATTTTGCCCGAAGCTTTTAAATTTTACATTGCGTAGCTACTGCTTTGAATTTTACGCGAAAAGTTTAGAATAGTTTATTTCATTTACTTATCTCTTCTGGGTATTATACTTTACATCTCTTCGGGCCATGCCACAATGCAAAAATGCATAAAAAAGCGTTCAAATCAGCACAATCAAAGTGAAATAGAGCTTGAAAGTGGAAAAAACTTTTTCCACTTCATTTTTCACAGCGTTTCAATCGGCATTGTGGGTGAGGGATGGAACAGATTACAGTTTTTTAGCGCATGCCAATTTTTTCGCTGCTTTTAAAAGTTTTCCTACTTAAGATTACAAATTAAAAAAACAAAAAACCTAAACATATTTCATACCAAATAATACCTTATTTGGAGGGAATGTTTGTGTCATGTCTCTTCTATTTAAGCTTTATAAAAAAGTCTTGAAAATGCAAAACGTTTTAGGGTTTTAGTTAGGTGCCCTATTTTGCGGTATCAAAACATTTTTGGGAAAATTTGGTCATCCCTCTCTAATTTGGGTCACGATATAACGGTTAATGATTGATGGATGTGTAAGTTAATGCTGAAGCATTCCAAGCAACTTGTTTGGGCAGTCGGCAGCGTGGCCGAGAGAGTAAAGGCGTCGTTTTCACGACGACCCTGAACGCATGATCTGGGTTCAACCCGCACCCTGGTCATGTTGTTGTGTCCTGGATAAGGCGTTTTACAGTGATTATCTTTGCTTGGTGCTGGTTTAGAACAAGCACCAAATTCAGTTGACAAGAATTCGAAGAAATTATGGAGCGCCGTTTGTGTACCCTAATTTGTGCAGTGTTTTTTTGCATATTAAATTAAATAGTCATTTTAATTAAATATACAAAAAAACTAGTGCAAAAATTTTTTGTGCCGACTTTTTTGACTATTTATTTTTGCGATAAGAAAAAACTGTAGCAGCAGCCGAGAGCGCTCTGCCAAGCTGCAGTAACAAATATACAAAAATGTCTGCAGCGCATTTTTGCAACGGTTTATTTTGCGCACAGTTTTTTTGACTATTTACTTTTGCAACGGTATATTCTGCGCAGTTTTTTCTTATTGCAAAAATAAATAGTCAAAAAAAGTCAGCACAAAAAATTTTGGCATATTTATTTTGGAAGGCTTTATTTCAGCGAAAATTTTTATCTAGTTTTTGTTAATTCTGACTCAAATCTAACCCAAACTCAAATGCTTATTCTAAAGCTATTCCCAAATCGAACCCTAACCCAAACCCTAACCTAAACCCTAATCTTAACCCCTAAAAAAGCAAATGGAAAAAAGCGCAGATGAATATTTTTATTTTCGTTTTATTCTCTTTAACTTGAAAATTTTCGGTGAAATAGTCACTACCATTTATTTTTGCTCTAGTTTTTTTTGTATATTTATTTTTTCATATTTAATTAAAATGACTATTTAATTAAATATGCAAAAAATAGTCTTCAAATTGAGTAATTTTTTGTAAAAAATCTTAAAAACTTTTAAGCGCGGGGGCTTCGCCTCAAATCCCCAGTATGTGATCCATTTTTTACCCTAAACTCTCCCTCGTTTAAAATTCCTGCTTATAACAAAATTGGTTCGTCTACGACATTGAACCCCAAAAATATTATTTGTTGATTGAAATTTCTCTTCCAATTTTTTTGTAGTTTTGGCCCTTTACCAACAAAATATGCTGGTACCATTATCAACAAACAGTAGAACTATACACTATACAGCAAATTACATTCAGTATTCAGTATTTTATTTTCGGCGAGCAAATATTTAAAATGATGATTACACGAAAATAATAGTTTATTATTCGTCGCAGGTTTCATGCAAAGTCCAAGTGATGACTTATGATCACCTCTAACATGAAAGAACATGCACGAACAAATACAAATAAATAGACAAAACAAACAAGAAAATCAGATAAACTTAAAAAAGAAAGTCACCCAATCTTAATAAATTTGAAAAATTTGAATAGGCCAGCCGGTCATAAAAGTGATAAGCAGACTAAAAAGTAGCCCATTTGTCAGAGTATCCCTCACTATGAACGAGATCCCAAGTATTATGCTTAGTATTGTTCGTTAAAATGTTTTTTCAATTAGATTTTGAAGCTACGCAAGCTTCGACAGTTTTTGATTTCTGGTGGAATTTTATTCCAATGTTTGGACCCAGTAAATAAAATAGATTGACGGCAAATTGACTTTTTAGCTATAGAGCCAGAATGTCGTCAGCTCGTCTCAGGGATCATGTGAGATAGTATCTGGTAAGCAGAAGCGTGTGAGATAGTATCTGGATTTATACACGATTGCTTAGCATGTACGTAGTTTATTTAAAAGCTGCTGCATATGTGAATTCCAAGAAAGATTGTTAGATATCAAAATGCCCAGAAACTTAAACTCAGTTACATCGAAAATCGGTTGGCTTAAGATTTTAAGACATACTTTTGAATTTTTATGCACTTTATGAGGTTTTGTTAAAAAAATCATAAACTTCGTTTTAGTGGGATTGGCAATTAATTTATATTTCGCCAATCAACAACAAACAAGCTCCAATTCTTTATTTGTGGATTCGATCACTTCGGCCCTGCTTTTCCCTGAAACAATTATTGTCATATCGTCTGCGTACAAATCGTCTGCGTACGAGGTAGTTTATGGCTGAAATTTCAGGTGATGGTTGTAACATGTAGTTCTACTGTACTTCATAATGAGCCGAAGCGTTAGAAATACACTAATCTCAATCACACTGGCTGTAATTTTTCTAGTTGAAATATTAGCCTTCTCCAAATCCATCGTTTGCTAGAGATAGATATTACTTAATTTTTTTGTTTTTGTAAAGGTTGCGTTGTTGGTTAGAGATTTAATTATTAATTACGCTTTTTGAAATGGAATAATTTCAAGCCAAAGATTGACTTCAACAATTCATACATTATTACAAGCTACTGAAGCACACTTAACCAGTGAACTTAGCAAACCATCGTATTTGACAAAGGAAAAACTTCCAAAATGTCAAAAGTGAGTTATACAAAGTAGCCAAAAACTAGACTTTAACAAGCATGAACTATATATTAGATATAGTAGAATAGATGTAATTCTGCAATGAGCTAACCCAAACCACAAACTACAGGAGTAAGCTACTATAATTCTGAAGATAGACAGAATTCTTTTCCTCCAATTATTTGATGTCTTCGTTTGTTTTGGTTTTTTTTTGTAATTTGTAACACAATATTGTAATTTTATCGTTTATTTACGATATAGTTGCTTTGGCCAAGAAACAGCAAAAAGATTTTTGGTCTTCAAGTCAAACTACCACCTGCTCTCGATCACACAGCGGCGGCTTTAAACTGTTCCTTTTAATTTTGAACGTCAGGCTAGAAAGCTGTAAACACCAAGTTTTAAAGTCATTGATTTAACCCGACCGGGACTCGAACCTGAGTTTAGCATTTTGGTAAAATTGTATTTACTCGACTACTGATTGTTTTTGTCATTTTTTTTTTCTTTAAAGGTGCAAAAGCATTCAAGTCAAGTTTTTCACTGTTGACCAAAATGCTGGAAAAAGCCTAAAATGTATTCTCACCGAATTTTTACTTTCTATGTCTTGATATTTTCAGCATATTGCAGTTAAAAGTTAACAATTTTCCTCGTACTCCAGTGTTGCAATTTTGTCAATATTGCGACGGAAGATTAACTTTGGAAAGTTGGCTTGAATTTACCTAAAAAGCAGCTAATTTATAATTTTGACCCTTCACTTTGCTTTGAGAACAACACTGCCGAAAACACTGATTGAGTGCAACAAACCTGCAGTAACGTTTTGAAATTTTGTTTGGAGTTGGCAACCCTGGCAAAACTTCAAATGAGAAAAGGTTTTCTAAAGGGAAATTTAAAGTATCTTATTTTGGGAACGGAAGGTCGTAGAAAGCTCAAATTTGGTGAAGTTTGTCTTCAGATCTGTCACAACTTTTTAAGATACAACCGAACAAAAGTTTTTTTGACTTGAATGCTCTTTTAAAGCAAAAAATATACACTTTAAATGTCTTCATATTATTTTGTGTGCCCACTATTCATAAATTGGCGCGACCGACCCGCTATGCCGCATCAGGACGAACTGCAAAAAAGATTAGCATACAAAGTCAGCTAGCGGTCTTCTTTTTTCCTTCGTTGGCATATGGCAATTTTCAGAAAAAATTGCCTTATTACCACTTCATGTTGTAGTGCAAATATGAGCAACAAAATTAAAATGGCAATGCGAACGAAAAGTGCGATTTCGATGTAGAATGAAAAGTATCGTAGCACAAAAGCTGAGCATCTATATTTTGAAGATAAAAAAGCAAAAGAAACAAAGCAACTTGAGTTGAACATACCATTTTGTTTGAGTTAACATTTTTTTGTTGTTGTGTTTATGCATTTGATATACTGTATTTTTTATTGACGCATGATCGTTGTACAATTACATTCTTAAATCGACTTGGTAAATATTTCTGCCAAATCATCTTCTTGATTTTAATTGGTAACGACTCGAGCTGCCATCTCCTTTTTGTGGTCATAATACGTAGCTTGTTTTTCATTATTTTTGCCCAAAACGGGCCCCGTTGGTTATTACTTTTTAGCCCCGTAGTCCTCGAGAATCTTTAACTTACTATTGATTGGCTTGATCAACCTGAAGTTTTTGATCATTTAACCGACAAAAATCAGTTCTTTGTGTGTTCCTATGCCTCCAAAAGTATAGTGAAAACGACATTCATTCAAGACTAAGACCAAATAACTTTCGATGGCTGAAAAATAGCGTATAGGAATATAAAGCAGTTTGTGATTTATTTTTGTTCAGTCGTACCGGATTATGAGTGATGATCTCTTTTGCTTACAAAATGGTTTGCTAAAGAAGGGAAGATTTGGAACAGTTCACCTAGGATATATGCAACTTGATAAACTAGTGACTATCGAATTGCTTCAAATACCTGGTATCCAAGACTGTAGCAGGTATCAATCTATTTACAGTTCTAATGCATAAACTTCTCGTATACTACTTTATTTCTTTTTTGAGTGTTTTCTAACCTAACGGCTATGAGCACGGAAGCCTAGAGAAGATCTTAAAAACGATGACTTCTTGAAACAAGAAATCGTAAAAAAGTAGCCTCTTACAAGATTCGAACTTGCAGTTTATTGCCTTCTAAAATTTTTTCATGTTAAGGTAAATACCACAAAAAGTTCATTGTATACACGACTTTCAATTTAAGTGTCCAATAAGATGTTAAAATAAATTATGAAAAAAATTTGATAGTTTATTAAGAGCAATGTACTAAGAAAATTAATAATAACCTATTGACAGTCTCCAGAGTCTTATAGGAACAATTTTTGAAAAAAAAAATTGTGTTATGATCTGGTTAATTTTCGATTCCATGCATTTCTACGCTCATGTTCATACCGGTAGTCCTAGCTATACTGAAGAGGAATAAAAGACGAATGTCGATTCCGAAACAGTATGTCTTAGGCTATTAATCAAAGGTTTGATTGTGCCTATAAGACTCTGGATACTGTCTATAGCTTATTATAAATTTGATGGTACATTTCAATAGCAATTCGTCCCATGAGAGCCAAAAGGTCGTAAGTGACATTTTGATAGTTTTGAGTAAATCGAGTTTAAAGATTTGATAGGCCCTGAAAAATCAGGTTTTAATGCAATTCGTTTGAATAGTTGCATATGCCACATAAACATGAAGCTCTACAAAATAAGATGGCAGAGTTGATGGTTCGAGCCCCTGTCAAGGCAAAATTTTACTTACGACCTTTTGGCTCTCAGCTTTTTATTAAAAACCATTACTTTTTTTACTTACGACCCTATATCATTTTACTAAAATATTGTGTTTCATGTAATTTTTTGCACTCAACTTGTAACCAAAAGGTTATTTAGAAGGGGAGTTGTGCTATTTCTATCCTTTTGTTGTACAATGATTAAAAAATGGTGTAAGTTTAATTGCGAAAATTGAAGTGAAGAAACTGATAAAGCTTAGATGCGTCAATGGTCATCATTATCATCAACTGATAGTTACCTCAATTGCATTTCCAAGAGGAGCAGGTTGGAGATGTTTTAATCCTTAAGCCAAGCTTTTTGTTATCTTGAATCTTACAAGTTTAGGCAATAAATGACAAATGTCAGCTACTCTGTGCGATACATCAAATAGCGTTTTTATGGAACATTGTCATAGCACAAATCATGTATGGGCGGAAAAAATGCTGTGCTTCCTAGTAGTACTGCAACTATGTTATACATTTTCTTCGGGTAATATGAACTATGCTGAGTAGTGCGCTATCTACAATGAGTCTGTGCTATGAAATAAGTGGCACCATTTGCCTTCCTGCTTTGTCACTAGTTAGTGTGCAATGCTTATCATGTTCAGGCCACTAGTAATAAAAGCTTTAACATCAATAGCCACGCAGTTATTGAAACATAATAAACAAAAGTTGAAAAGGCCCATGGTAAGAGTCCTTAACTTTTATAAAATTTTAACTTTTTAAACAAATAATAAGATGAGGCAGATTGCAGGATATTTTCTGCAAAATAGGTAATAGAAGTTGCGAATGACTATAAATAGCGGAACAAAATACTCATAGAAAAAGGCTATTGCACCACAAAATTTTATCTAGCTTTTTATTAATGCAGCCAAATCTAACTTAAACTCAAATCTTTACTCTTAAGTCTAAAACTAACTCTAAACCTAACTCAAACCCTAACTTAAACCCCAATTTTAACCCTTGAAAAGGTAAATAAAAAATACGCGGATGAATATTTCTCATTCTTGTCTTATTAACTCTCAAAAAATTTTGGTGCAATGGTATCACCTCGACTTATACTGTATATTGTACCTTGGTTTTATACTGTAAGTAACGCAAACATTGATTATTCTAGAATAGTGCATGCTGCCCAGTAGTTCAATTGCATATTCGATATGTTTGTGCTGGTTAAAGACGATGTGATGTGTCCATAGCAAAAATTTAGCATGAATTTGAACAAAATAGCAATAACATTTAAAATTACTAAAAAATCTTTTGGGATTTTTATTAGAATGCTGGGGGGTTGAGTCAAAAGTTCATAAAAAAGTTTTTGATGGGGTATAGTGCTGTCCAAAGAGGTCATTCAAGAAGATGATCCAGATTTTGCAATGAGAGATTACTGGAGCTGAAAAAAAACAACTTTGCAATTGATGGTCTTTCAATCCGTTCTCGATTTCAAAATCAAAGTGGTCCAACCCAAAACAGTGTGGTACCGCTCTGTCCGTTACGGCTCCCCAGACCTTTGGCTTTGCTCCCAAACCTACTTCGTACCATTACGCTATTCGATGTCAAAAGGTACAAAAAATCCGATTCTTGGTTATTTGCTTCATTGAATACAATTTTATGTTAACTCGAGCAGTGGGGCAGAACTATTCTTCAGGAAGGGACGTTGTTGATAAAAAAAATGGTAAGGCCAAAAAACTTAAATGAGTTTTTTCGATTGCACAACCCATGCTGATATTTTAGTGCTTATTTACGTAGGTGGTAAGATACACTAAATAATACTGTATGATTGGCTGAGTTGTATTAAAAGATGAGGATCTAATTCCCCTAGCTATCCCTCAATTTAAATCACGACGATTTTGCAAAAAAACAAAAATAAACAACCGCAAATTCAGCTGTAAATTGCCAAACAACGTGATTTTACCATTCTACAAAGAGTCACTTACGACCTTTTGGTTCTCGGTCAGTGTCACTTACGACCTTTTGGCACTCAACACTTGAGCCAAATTTCACTCGCGACCTTTTGTCACTGATGAATATTTCAACGAATTCTCAGCCGATTGCAACCAAAGTTTGTCAGCGCATGGAGGCACTAAAGAGCACCCTTTTTATGCAAAAAAACGATTTTTTGAAAATTGTCACTTACGACCTTATGGCTCTCATGGGACGAATTGTTGTAGTCTACTTTGTTCGTATTTGGGATTTCCAAGAATTTAACAATGTAACGCGAAGGCTTTGCAGCAAGTACAATGCGGATTTTCTTCAATTTAATGTGTTTAGATTCGTAGAGGAGTTAGAGTCTCTAATTAATACCAGCCATGACAATGTGATTGACGTGTTGGGATGGACACAGGTGGAAAACATCTTTGGTATTATCATGGAGCACAAAAACTTTGGATCCTTAGATTCCCTCCTTTTGCAGAATGCACTCCCTACTCCGTTGCTTTGTTATCGAATGTGTTATGACATTGCCTGCGGAATTGCTCATCTTCACAGCTTCAATGACGGAAGAGGCATTGTGCATGGAAACATTAAACCAGAAAACATCCTTCTCTCTGAGACACTGAATTGTAAACTAGCAGGAGTAGCTGAAATGGTATTCAATGCTGCTGAAATTGATACCGGTACCACATTTAATTCAACTAGCTTTGTAATCGATGAAGATACTCTTCGTGAAGACGCATACGCTCCCCCAGAAGAATTTCTGACTGGGAAGAAGCTACTTGCTTATGACGTTTACAGCTTCAGCGTGATTGCAACAGAATTGTTATGTGGAAAAAGATTGGCTGCCGAAACTGATGGGCAAAGTAGCGATTTATTTGAAATTGGTCGTTTTGAAGAAATTCTTCCTAGTGCTGGTAGTGGCGACAAAGATTGCATCATTAAGCTTCTAAACACCATCAAATCCTGCCAGAATCATTCTGCACTCCCTCCAACAATGGCGGAGGTTAAAAGTGATATGGATAGCATTTGGGAAATCTGTGACAAAAGTCAAATAGAAAAGGATGTACACATTGTGAAACGAATTATTCGGCCTATAATTGATTTAAATAACAATTACCCAGCTGTACCACTGGCCAAAGCTCTAAGTTGCTTAATTTCCAAACCAGGTACTTCGTGCAGCGTAAGACATACAACTTATTTGCAAATACAATATAGTACGTAAGCCTTAACGTACTTTCTTTCAAATGCAAAAACAACTCGAAAATAAACTATAGAATAATAAGATTTCTTACCCCAAGTGCATGGAGCAAATATAACAAAGCCCAATTACATTATCACAAAGCTAGTTGGTGGTACGGAACGTAAGTGTTGCTTTAATCCCTGATTTCATTAAAAGCAATACTTAATATAGAGCATTCAAGTCAAATTTTTCACTGTTGTCCGAATGTTGGGAAAAGCTTAAAATGCAATCTCACCAAAATTGAACTTTCTACTGCTTGCTGTTTTCAAGATATTGAGGTTCAATTTAGCAACTTTCCTCTTCTTCCAGTTTTGCCATTTTGCCAGTATTGTGACAGCAGATTAACTTTTGGAAAATTGTCTTGAATTTACTTTGCTTTGACAACAACACTGCCGAAAAAAACTTATTAATATTGCAAACATGGAGTAACTGTTTGAAATTTTGCAATTCTGGCAAAACTTCTAAAGGGAAAAATTCTTTCTAATGGGAAATCTAAATTGCCATATCTTGAAAACGGAAGGTTGTAGAAAACTAAAATTTGGTGAAGTTAGTCTTTAGATCTATTAAAAGTTTTTGAGAGAAAACCGAGCATTCTGGCAATTGTTGAGCTACTATTTTATGATGATTTCATCTATTGCGGTATCAAACATTTGCTCTTGGCTAGGATTAGATTGGACAGTGATAAAGTTTTTAGGGTTGAAGTTTGCTCTATTCCTCATTAATGTGTAAGCTGCAGTTTTTGCCGTTTCTCGTTAATGCATTCACACATCGAATAAACTTTCTAACCTTACCGATATTGTACAGATGTCGGTTGTCCCGAGTACGTTTTGAAATCCGTTTCTGAAATTCAAAACACGCAATCGAGGGAGTCAGTCTCGGATGATATTGATAATTCGTATTCAATAGAATGTGATGGTCCAATCTGTAACGGTAACGATCTACCTACAGCATATTGATTAGTGATTAGTTTAACATGTTCTTAGGCTATTTATTAATTGTTGTTGATGTACTGTAGGTGTTATTTTATCCTCCTGTCACCGGACACTACCAAACGATAATTAGTTGAAGATCTGCACACTTTTCATTGCGATACTTAATTAATTATTTGCGTTTGGAGGAATCCACTCCTGCTTAGGAGTTTTCAGTGATCCAGTGTTCTTATGGGTTTTTTCAAATTTTTGTCCATTGAAATTTCTGGTTGTTTGAAGCCACCCAGCAGAGATAATCAACTCAAAGCGTCTTAAACGAAGACACAGCAACGTGACAAGGGTTCGAATTGAACCCAGAACATGCGATCAATGTCGACACTGAATCGACGCGTTCACTCTTCAGTTTAGATCATAATACTGTAATACGTTTTTCAAGCCAAGTAATGCTGTCGATAAGAAATTGTGCAACGCTATGATAATTCGTGGAAACTTGCGCAGTTTTAAAGCTATTTTTTTGTAGGAGTCAAACTAGATTCTAAGTAAATCAAGCAACGACATAAGGTAAAACTTGCGAGTGGCCAGGCACTCAGCGTAACACGTGTTCTTGTGGAAAAATTCACAGGTTAACCAATTGAAAGGTGATTGAAAGAAACAGTATAAAAATTTCAAGATGATTTTTGCGAATATATCTATATTCAAGTCTATTTTAGCCAAATCAGAAAAATGTTCACTAACCGAAAATCATTTTGGACGAACGAAGTTAGAAAACACTACCACTTTGAATTTTTCGGGAGGCAATATAGCCCAGTCGTTCATCTTACCCCGCGAAACTGTTCATGTATGCAACACCAATACAACCGTCAAAGCTACAAGTAGGTTATGTTAATTTTCAGAATTCTTTTTTGACATCATTGGTGCAATTGATAATAATCAACTTAAACTTCATAAAAACGGAAGCAAACTTTTTATTGCTGAAAATACAACCAATTTAATAAAATAGGTAATTGGATGCAAAAGAAAACCATTGTTGCCGCAGTGCATATGTATTCTCTTGTCTCCGTATCAGCGTCATATGCTAGCTGTTGGGTGTTTCGCAAACGTTTTATTGCGGTAATTAATTTGTGCTTGAACAAATCCGTACCAGGTTAAGAGTTTCCAGTGATACAGAGTTCCTATGGATTTTTTCGGATTCTTGTCCACCGATTTTGCTGTTGTTCCAAGCCACTTAGCAGAGATAATCGTAAAGTGTCCTATCTAAGATTGAAGCAGCGTTACCATGGTAAAGATCTAGGCAAGTAATAGTACTTTTCACATTCCAAGATGTAACCAATTGCGCCAAACTTTTTCGTCATTGCCGCTTTTGCTCCTTTGCTCTTATTGTCGCTTAATATAAAAGTTCGAATTCACGTGCATTCAAATAACCTTCGCAAAACTTTGAAAAATATTGTTATTTTTGCAACCCCGCATATTTGATAATGTCTCAGAAGTGTCGTTCATGTTGCGCTTGCTGTACTATTTTTTCTTCTTATTCTGTTTTTTTATTTTTATTTTTTTATTTGAATAACTTTTTAAAATTTTTTCTTTTTATTTTTGCTGCTTTTGTTTACAATAGGTAGTGCAGCACTATTTGCGTAGTCGCTTATCAGGAGCATCTCGACTTGAAAACCTTAGGGTTTTTTGGTGCTTCAGTTGGCCTGATTGTGTTCTCAATATTTGCATCAGTGCCTACGCTTTCACTCAAAATTGCAAACTTTCGTGGAAATAAACTTATGTTATGTTGTGTGGATTGAACCTAAATCATGCGATAAGGGTTGTCGTAAAAAAACGACACCTTTGCTGATTGTTCTCTCGGCCAAGCTATATAGTATAACAGCTATTTCAGCATGGAGGCCATAGAAGACCGACAATTGCCAGTTGGAAGAGACTGGCTTGGTTGTCGAATCTGCACTCTGCTGCCTTGAATCTATTCAAGCACTGCGTTTACTCAAAATGTAATGAACAAGCAAATCTAATATTCTAATTTTCAAGATTTTAACTACCATCACTTTACGGTAATTTTTGAAAGACGTCTTGATTTGCAACGCAGTTATTAGACTTCTTTTCAAAAAAATAATAGCTTTTAAGTATGGCCGTTGTACTAAAAAAAGGAAAAAAATCGGAACAAGATGACAATTACAACAAAATTGAAAGGGAACACCACTTGAAAGGTACATTACAAAAGCAATCGAACAAACATCATCAAAATTGGTGTTCCTTTTAATTTTGTTTTAATAAGTGATTACTGCACCTACTCAGCTCGGATGGATTTCCTAAAGCTGCAACTTTGTTGTTCCTTTCTTTTGAAGATAACAATTGTACTTCAACTCGATCATTTTCATGAATCTATAACATTTCAAAACAGTAAATGGAGTTAAGTTTGACAAGTAGAGAGCATGTTAACCGATGTTGGATTTTGTCGTCTTCTACTCCACACTTGCAGATTACGCTTGTGGACGGGTCAGTGAAGATCCACTTTTTCAGTTCTGTTTTGTTCTTGAGGGCGGTTCAGGCAACGCCACATTTTCCACTCTAATGTTGATCCAGTAGGCAGACTTTCGTCGGGTTTGATATTTAAATGATTTCTGGACGGCAACTTTTCCAACTTTCTTTCCCTCGCTTCCTCTCTCCAAGTTGCAATTTTCCTTTCTAAAGATCTACACTGAGCAGGAAGCTTTTTCTTATATTTAACCTTAGTGAGACGGGCTTGTAATTGAACAACATTTGGCGGGGATCACATATTTATCTTGAGTGTTTTTGCTAGCTAGCAGCTTCTATGCGTCAGAGTTGTAAACGGGCTGACTAGTCTAGGACTGAACCCAGCCCCAACCCGAAAACATAAGCCCGAACTCGGCCTCAACCCGAAAACCAATTTGAAGCCCAGATCATGCCCAAAAAGTTTAAACGAAGTCTTCATTCAGCAATGTTGCCAAGTTATTTTGATTATATTTTTGTGCAACTAAGACAAAAAGTACGTCTCAGGTCCAAATTAAGCCCGAAGTTTTGTCAACTGCAGGACCAAACCGTACCCAAACTCGAACCCGACCCGAAAAGCTCGGCCCGACTTTCAACTCTGTTCTGCGTATCTCTGGAGGAGGAGGAAAAGAGGGTGGGGCAATATCAGCAAGCAAATAGAGATTGCTAATGCTAGTTTGTTTGAGACGGCCAGAAATCAAACTATAAATCAAATACAAAGATTAGAAGTTAGCAAATTTACCCACACGATACACAGCAAACACACCCACATGGGCTATTTCAAAGTTTTACAAAACTACTGTAACCCATCATGTAACATTTTTACAATTCCCTAATCCTGCACTCCCTATTTCTATCCTCATTTTTTAAAACTTCAAAACTTCAGCAATCCCTTTTGTACCAAGCTGGAATTCTATTTCAACAACACCGTTCATTATAATCTTGTCCCACAAAAATTTTATTTCAACCTTGAAAATGCTAGATGCTGAACAAAACATAGAAGACAACGTTGTTTTTGAAAACGATCTACTATTTATTTTTCTTTAGTTTAGAATAGTTGTAGTAATATCATCTTTTCCACAAATTACGCTGTGCGACTTATAGTTTCCGCTCTCTTTGACTGTATTATACATAGGGGAGGGATGGGCGAAACTGGCACCATCTTGGTTTTTTCGTATTGAATTCCTTCAGAAACAAGCTTTTTTCTTCAAACTAACTTGACTTTGAAACAAATTTATTTAAAAAAAGCTTCTAAACAGTTAAAACTGCTAAGGGCAAGGAAAAGTTTCGCAATATTAAGGTTTGCCTAAGTCACTTTCTAAAATCTAAACACTTTTTGGCCAATATTTAAGCTAAATAGCGTCATAGGGCATTTTCTGTGACGTAACACTTGAGCATTTTATGATTAGTTTCAAAAAACAAACATATGTGCAAATTTTGAGCCGCCTGTGACGTACCGGTACCGGTAATTGAAAAAATGACGTCATTTTACTAAAATATACTTTTGAGATCACTACGATGACGTCATCAACTTAAAACCAGTTTTTTAACGTTGCTAAACACCTGTCTGCATGCCAAGTTTGGTGTTACCATGAGTTTTGGTTATGAGTTAGATATGATAAGACCTTGGTGAAATACCCCGTGTAATTTCAACTTGTTTCAATTCGTTTATTTGTTTGTCGAAAACTGAATAACAAAAACAAATATAGCTATATAGTTTAAATAAAATTTTCGACCGAGGACTGCGAATGGACCCACGAGGAGTCTTCGAGTCAAGCAGCCTCCGACTAAAGATCAAATCTAAAAAATGAGCATAAACGTAAGAATAGTTAAAGTATAAGTATAAGAGCTAGTTAAATGGTTATATACTGTAACAGCCAGACTGAAAAAAGAAGACATTAACACGTTTTTAATCATCGAATCACATTTGTTTACACAATGATTTAAACATAGGATAAGATAGTAGTTTTATATTGGAGGAAATAGAATTCCAAATTTTAATGCCTTGATAGAGGAAAGATTTTTGTGATTTTGGAGTTTTAAATAAAGGGTTGTGCAATTGAGAAGAGCTAATTTTACAAGTGGAGCAAGAATGTGAGAGACCTGACTTTTGAAAATGTTTAACTAGAGAAGAAGGATGTTTTTTTGTGTCAATGCAGTGCATAATTTTTGCAACATCGAGTTGATATATTTTAGAGAGCTTTTAAGTACACCTAATTTTTTGTACAGAGGACTTGGAGAATCATTCCATTTAGCTTTAGCAATAGTTTTTACAGCTTTATTTTGGTAAGTAATTAATTTATCAAAATAGGTTTGGAAGGTGGAATCCCAAACAGGAATTGGGTAAATTATGTGGCATTCAATTAAAGCATGGTAAAGTTGCAAAAGAATATTTCGAGGAAGATAATGCTTTGACTCTGCAAGAATGCCGACTCCGCAGGCAACGTTTCGTTCAACTACTTTTATGTGTTCTTTGAAATTAAGTTTATCGTCAACATGCTGACCAAAATATTTGACGTTTTGTTGTACAGAGATCAGTGACTCCCCACATTTAATGGAATAGTCAAACACCAATTTCTTTATTTTGGTAGAGATTACCATAGGTTTAGTTTTACTTGCATTTATTGTCGATTTGTTCGCAAGCATCCATTGTCGTACTATTTCTATTTCCTGATTTATTAGAGTTTCAAGTAAGTCGGATTTGTGTGCTATCACGTTTAAGCATGTATCATTCGCGTACAAACCTGGGGTAGATTTAAAATGGATAAAGATGTCATTCAGTTCACGTACATTGAGAAGAGCATAGGGCCAAGGTTCGATCCCTGAGGCACTCCAGCTTTCACTATTTTTACTGATGAGCAAGAACCATTTACAAAAACATACTCGTACTGTTTAGTGTTTACGTTCAGTCAAATAAGAACCTAATAAGTCGAGTGTGTTTCCATGTATGCCATAATGCTCAAGTTTTTGTAACAGTAAAATACGGTTAAAAATACCATCCATTCGTTTAATCGTTGGTTGCGGTTTGACACGAAGATTCTCGCAGATCACTTCACATTCTCCCGCTGTGTCTGCTGTACGTATTAATGGTATTAATGTAATGGATAATCGCTGCTTTTGTTTAAAGTGCAGTATATTTACAACAAATAAAAAAAAGCAAACTAAGTCGGAGTAAAATATAAACTATTTGTTTGTGCGCGACTTTCATTAGACTGTACTGCAACTTGTAAGACAAAACGTCCAGTATTCTCAAAACTTTTTCTGGTCCGTCTGTATTTGATTGATTGAGTAGTCCGCAAACAATGGTACAAAGCACACATCAAACGGTGTTTAGTTGGTTAAATCTGGACTTATTAAATTTTAGGCAAAGAGAGGTCAAATACTTTGTCCAAGGTGTAATAATAGAATTTAAAAAGTGCGCAAAATTAATTTGATAATATTCATTCCCAAGTTCCTATAATTTTCTTGCGTGGTGTCAAATTCGGGCTTATATTGAAAAATTCAAATTATTGGTGTGATTAACTTTGTTAAAATAGAATTTAATGTTATGGCATCCATGATATTAAACTTTTTATTATCATGTACATTTTACTGTTTTCATTGTATGATAATTTATACTATTTAGTTTGATCATGATTAGATTTTTCTTTTGATAAAAATCAAGTTATTTCAAACCAACATTCAACTTATTCAGATAAAACCAAACATTTCGGCGTGAATTGGTGTACAGACAAGATGGCTTCCTTCACCTGTGGTGACGGCGCACAATTTAATGGAAAACGTGACACTTATTATGGGAATGTGGACTTAAGCAACAAAAAAACAACAATTGGAGATAATGCATCAATAAGTAAGAATAATTTCCTGAAAAAAATTGCTGTTTGTAACGAACTGGTTTTGATAATTTTATTTCTATACTTATGCAATGCTAATGCAACCATGATAGCAACTTGCGTTTTATTGTGAATATTTTGTCACGAGCAGCGTGGCCAAAACGGTAAACGAGTCATTTTTACGACAATCGCCTGATCGCATGATTTGGGTTCAACCCAAATCCTAGCCACATTGTTGCATCCTTGGATAAGACGCTTTAAGGTGATTATCTTTCCTTGGTGGCTTCGAACAGGCAGCAAGTTTGCATAGAAAGAAGTCAAAAATTACCCACAAAACATGAAAAAACGGTCAATTTTTAAGGGTGTGGGTGTTCCTCCAAAAGACAGCGTCACAGTTGCTTTCTCGAGACAAAAGAATAAAGACGCATCAATCAATCAATTGTCTAATTTTTTCTTCTGCAAGTAAAAAAAAAAAAAAATTGCAAAGCCAACAATGAACGATTTAATTGTGTTATTACTTTATTTCCAGATAATGGAATCCGCCAAGAAAAACAAGCACTTTTAAAAGACAATGTTACTGAAACCGACTCATCAGCAACCCCCATTAATTCCATGGACGAAAACATTTCCTCCAAGGTACCATTGCATCAACAGCAAAGCTTCTCAAAACAAATTTCTAAACCATCGCAAATACCCAAACTGGTCAAAAAACTTTCAATCAGTCAGAAAGGCTGCGCAAAAAACGTTAAAACTACTTTTGGTATTGAAATTATTTCAATATCAAAAACTCCTGATTTGAAACTTTTAAGCACTTCCACCGCAAAGAAATTACAATTTGAAAAACAAAAATCTTCAAAATGTCATTCAAGGATCCCCCGGCCAGTGAAGAAAACGTCAAGTAAAATATGCATTTTAATTCAAAAAGAATTAACAATAACGCGTTTTATACTGAAGAGATAAGCTATCAAGAAGCTGATATTTTCTTTTACAGTAGCTTTCAGTGTACAAATCGTAAAGTGCTGTCAGTTGTTCTTGATTTATCAACGGTCATATGCAGCAATGTGGAGTAGCTTTGGTCCAACGATTAAAAAATTTCAGAAGATAGCTTGGACAATTTTAAGGGAAAATTGCAGTAATTATAAAGGAGTTTAAAAATAGCTTCTTTGAACTTGCAAATTCAGTTTAATGTAAGTTAATAGGTTCAACGGTGAAGAAGAAAACAAAAAAATTAATAATCCGCTGATCAAGTTTAATCTACATTGATAGTTTGTAATTAATGTTCAAAAAAATTGGGTAAAAGGCTCTTTGAGGATGGGCAGCAGCTGTTTAAGTAAGGAAAAGCCTAGCCAAAAGGACCTTGAAAAGGCTGAGATAATATTTAAGGAATATCTTGTTCTTGGATGAGTCCGAAGTTGAACTGCATAACTTTCTTGATATATATGATTTTCCTAATTTTGATACTATTTGCTTTTTCTTTATTGTACATAATTTCAGCGCTTTCCACTATATGTGCTCCTTTTCAAAAACAAAAATGAAATCGATTTAGTATTACTAATGGTACTTATGTAACTCTAAATTACGTTATACTCTACGTGATAATAGTGCAATCGTAAATATAGAAAATACGGTGATTGAGCATTACCACTAGAGGCCAATTAGGCATTACCCATTCCATTTGTGATCAAATTGAATAATGATGTTTCGTGAACTATGGTTCAGCTGATTTTCATTTGTGACGTAATCTTGAAATTATCTTTATTTTTGTGTTGTGTTTTTTTACTTTAAAATTTATTTAATTAAAATAAAGCTTTTACCAAAATTTTAACCAAACAAAAACATTGTTAATTTGGGAGTAAATAAAGCAAATTACTTACATGAGAAAAGTCCATGTGACGGCTGGGTGCGGAATAGAGACACTTTAGAGGTCCTCTTATTCATTGATGCGTACAAACGACGCGCTACGTCTGTCTAACTCTAACTACACAAACGCTAAGCAACTCTGCTTGAATTCTGTTTGCAAAGTTTTTTGTCAGTCTGGGCCATCACAATGGGTAAGGTGTCTTTCCCAAGAACACAACGACGCATTGCTAGTTCGGTAATCGAACCAGGAGCCAGCAATCATTTGGTCATTAACTCAACGCTCTTCCAACAAGAGCTACCGCCGCCGTGGCATCACTGTACATAAAACCAATGCATATTAAAAATAATTATAGGCCCTTTCACTAAACAGCTGGAGGCACCTTTTTATTAATTCTGATTGAACCCAAAGTCTCATTCTTGCTTTGAATAAAATAGCCATGAATTTAACTTTAACTCACACCCTAAAGCACAGTCCGCATTGTTTGTAAAATCGTGAAGATGCGGGTATATTGTTTACTCTATTTTACACATAGGGGGGGTGGGGCAAAAATGAACCCACACGTTTTTTGTTTTTTTTCTAAATAAATACCTTCAGAAAAAAATATTTTAAATCAATTTTGGTCAAATTTATCCAGTATCTGCTGCAAATAACTGCTAAAAATTTGAAATTGCTAAGGTAACGAAAAGTTTCCTAATTTTGAGGTTTACCGAAGTCACCTTCCAAAATTTGGGCAATTTTGGCCAATATTTAACTTAAACGGACGTCATTGGACGTTTTTGTGACGTAACTACTTTGATTTAGATATTTCATGACTTTATATAAAAAACTATACTCAAAATTTTAATATATTATGACGTCATTGCAAAATGACACCATTTTAAATAATATGGGCGTGGCTGCACTATGATGATGTCATCAACTCAAAACTAGTTTTTCTAAAACAATTCGGTGAACGCTGACCTGCATGCCAAATTTGTGTTTCCATAACTTTTAGCGTAGAATTTAGTTAGCGGGACAATTTCGCCCCCCCCCCCATGTGAAATGCGTTGGACAAATAGCCCGTGTAAGATAGAAGTATTTTATTTTAACCAACTGCCAGCTTGTCGCTGGAAAGGCAATAGGCCTGGCGTGCCGAATTTTTGTTGAAACCTATTTTACATGAAGGGAGAGGAGAGAATACTTATGCTCCCTTTCGTTTTTTGTTAAGAACAAGAAGAACAGCGTTTATTTTACAGCACACAAAACAGTGATAATTCAGGTTAAACAATCATCGTACATTTGTTACTGATATATCAATGTGCGATGTAAGGGTAGGAAGGAACTTGAACGTAATTTAATCTCTACCCCTTCAAAATATTTAAATAAAGGCAAACAAATTTTAAAACATTAACAGTCTTGGCCTATTTTGTTGTTGTATACACATTCAAGTATCAAATCTAATACTTCCGATGAACACTACTATGGCGACAAACTTTCTGATTATTTACAACAGTTCAGACGACAAACATAAAAAGTTAAATTTTGCAATCACAAAGAAAAATCTCGATATAATCTTGAGAAAAATAATCTCAACACAATAAAACCTGAAAACTCCGGTTCTGTATACATTGCGAAGCAAGCTTGCAAATAGATTGTTGAATACCGACAAATATTGGCCAGTATCACAAAAGTAAATTTTATATTCTTACACTTGTATATCAAAACAACGATATAAAAAGAACGGATATGCTACACTTATATCCTTTTTCTTCAGTTGTTTATTTGCAATAAATAATCTAAGACAAGTTTATTAAATTGACGCAAACGCATTTCATTCTTGATAGTTTGAGGCAGTTGATTCCAAAATTTTGATCCGTTTACAAATAGACCATTAGAGCAGTTTGATGTTAAAACATTTGACACAAAAAAGTTTTTGTTGTGAGCTTGTCTAGTATTATATTTGTGCACTGAATTTACAAGAGACACATTTCCTTCTGAATGATTTGTTATTCTTAAAGTTGTATGTAGCTTATTCATGTATTTTAGCATCTCAAACTTGTATAACTCATTTATTTGTAACACAGCTGCATTTTTATATAGTTTTACTATAGAAGTTCTAAAAGGTAACCCTGTTATGCATCGAAGAGCTCGGTTATGAAGTTTGTTTAATCTATCAAGAGTAGATTTGTTGGAATTTCCCCAAAGTACAATACCACATTGCAATTTGCTTTTTATCAGAGCTTGGTAAACCATTTTTAGGATAGATTTAGAAGTGTAGTCTTTTAGTTTATATAAAATGCCAACTGATTTAGAAATAGAGGATGTCAAGGTTTCGATATGAGGTTTCCAGTTCAGCAAACTATCTATCTGGATGCCTAAATATTTCGTAAATGCTTTCTGTGCTAAGCAGATACCACCTACAGACACCATATTTTTTATATCAGTCTTTTTATTTTTACTGAACATAACGTAGCATGATTTTTTCAGGTTTAAAGTTAGTTTATTTATGCTCAGCCACTTTTCAATATTATTGATTTCAGTAGCAATGATTTGTTTTAGCAAAGCAGGATTTTTTTCAGATGCAAACAAGGCAGTGTCATCAGCAAATAGCAGTGTTTTTAGATTAGTTGCCTTGGGTAGGTCGTTTATATATATCAAAAACAATACAGGGCCTAGTACACTGCCTTGGGGCACACCTGTAGATATTAGAGTAGAATCTGACTTAACCGTGTTCACATAAACAAATTGGTGTCGATTAGAAAGGTAATCTGAAAATAAATTGAAAGGGACACCTCTTATGCCATAGTGATAAAGTTTCTTTTTTAGTATAGCATGATCTACAGTATCAAAGGCTTTTTTTAAGTCAATAAATATACCACATGTGGTTTTATTTATTGCTTTTTGATTTTGCAAGTGGTTACATAAATCTGCTAAGGCATCATTGGTAGATTTATTTTCTTGAAATCCATATTGACAAGCTGAAATTATATTGTTCTTGGTTAAAAATTTTACTAAATCCATTTGGAGCAGTTTTTCGAAAATTTTTGAGAAGTGTGGCAGAATGGATATTGGACGATAGTTTGAAGCTGAGAACTTGTCACCATTTTTATGCACTGGTATCACTTTTGCCATTTTCAAAACAGTTGGATAAACACCTATTTCTAAGCATTGGTTGAATAGGTTACTCAGTATAGAAGCAATAAGATGTCTGCTTAATTTTAGTATGTAGACAGATATATCATATGTATCATCACATTTATTGTTGTCCAACAATTCAATTTCTTTAATAACGTCTTTAGAGCACACAGGATTTAGAAATATGGAGGAGCAGTTTTGGGATGTGCAAATTAAAGGAGATGATTTTGTTTTAATGGGTTTTATGGCACTTGATAGGTTAGCCCCGACAGTCGAAAAATAATCATTAAAGCAATTTGCAATTCCTTTAGGATTGGTAATCAAAACATTTTCCAACGGACTTGCTACAGATTGTACTGTTGAAGAAGGTTTTTGTTTCCGAATAATGCTATTTATTGTTTTCCAAGTATGTTTGATATCCCTTTGATGTTTATCAAATTTTGATTTATAATAATTTTGCTTTGATTGATCTTTTAGTTTATTTAAAAATTTGTTATATTCCTTATATTTGTTATAATAAGTCTCAGAATGGGAATGTTTGCTGGAGATCTTATACAAATCATTTTTAATTTTAATGTGTTTTTGAATGTCTTTTGTCAGCCAAGGTTTAAAATAAAACTTAGTTTGTTTTCTTGAAAGTTTTTGCATTGGTGCATGAACATCCAAGCACTTAACAAAGCTATCCACAAAATTAGAAAATTTTATTTGTATGTCTAAGACTGGGGAACAGTATTTTTGCAATTTTAGTAGTTCGGATTCTAACATTAAAAGGAAGTTTTCTTCATTAAAATTAGAAAAATTTCGCTTAAATACTGATGGGAGATGAGGTTTATGATTTATTTTAAGGTTATTTGCTTGAGAGTACGTGAACACTATATTATGATCACTGATATCATATGCAATAGTGCCGGAATTGATACCAGCAGAAGGCTTATTGCAGTAGATATGGTCCAATAAAGAGGGGGTTTGATTTACCATAAATCTGGTTGGACAGGTAATAAGATTGATAACACCCAAAGATTCCAATGAATGTTTATAATCAACAACAGTTTGCAAATTACTTAGATAATTTATGTTAAAATCCCCTAAAACATAGAAAGTTTGCTTGGTTGCATTGATTTTTTCCATTAATTGTTCAATTTTATCTTGAAATGCTTTGTGAGAAGAATGAGGATGAAAATAGACACCTCCTACAATAATAGGTTTAGAACTATACTCTGGATAGATTTCCACCCAAATGTCTTCTACATGTTCAACATTTAGAGATAGATCTGGTTTCAGAGTGTAATTGAGTGATGATGATATATACAAGCAACTCCCCCACTATTGGTAGCAGAATTAATACAATGAAATTGGTAATTAGGAATTGATACCAAATTTTGATTGTGATCTTTTAATTTAGTTATAAGTTATATTTAACTTATAAGTTATATTAAAATATCGTTATTTCAATCAATTAAACTCACAAATGACACTTAACAATTAAAAATTGCTGGGACAAAAAGAAATCTCTAAATTAAGAGTTGCTTAAGCCACGTACGTATTCATCAAAATGTGAGCAATTACATAATACTAAATTTAGAAGGTTTAAAATAACTTTTTTTCATATCGTGAAGTTACTAATACGTGACTAATATTGTAAGCTCATGTAATCGTAATTACGTTTTATTCACAACGTTGCTTTAGTCAGGGTACAGTGAAGGAACCTTGCGGTCTTCGAGTCAAGCTGCCATCTATCTGCCACACACGATGGAGGCTTCACACTCCCTTTTAATGCTGAACGTCAAACAGGAAGCAGTGAATGCCAAATTCTATATGTTTGGTTTGACTCGTCGGGAAGCGAACCTGTGTTTTTCATTTCTTTTTTTTGTTGCACTTGTAAGTGTAACTTTTTTTTGTTATAATATGACCGTAACACTATGTCATACTGCATGGTTATGACTTTTACTTCAAAAGTTTAATTTTTTACATCTTAACAATATCTATACTGTAAGCTTTTGATAAAGCTTCGCTGATGCGCTTGTGAACTGTCAGCGTCAATAAAAAAGAAATTTCCGGTATAGGTTGTTCTGTTTGATTTTAAAACAAAATATTTTGTGTTTTGTCTTAACAAACCAAAAACACGCTTATACTGGTAAATTGATGCTATTGAAATAAGATTGAAAACTATGCGAACGCAAATAGTACTAGATGGGAGTTTGCCAGTGAATGACCGACGCGTACTGTAGCGAATGCTGTGACGCTCAAAAGTGCTTTTTGTCTACCGTAAAATCAACAATTATTCAAAAATATCTGATTATGGAACCTTCAGGAAAGTAGAGACAAAATATTTGTCAGTTAAATATCTCCTGATACAATAAAACACTGACATCCTAGCTTGGGCTGTTCAAAAATTGATTTTTGGAGGTCCATTTGGGGGAGTCCCCGGATTTTTTGGAGTCCATTTGGGGGAGTCCCAAACTTTGTCAAAATATTTGTCTGTTAAATATCTGCTGATATCATAACAGACTGGCACCCTAAGTTGAGCCAAAGAAAAAATTGGTTTTTGGGGGGTCCCCGGGGGGTTGGCACCCCAAACTATGTCAAAATATTTGACTGTTAAATATCTGCTGATATCATAAAACATTGGCACTCTAAGTTGAGCCGTTAAAAAAATTGATTATTGGGGGTCTATTTGGGGGGTCCTTGGGGGAGGTGGCACCCCCAAACTATATCAAAATATTTGTCGGATAAATATCTTCTGATATCAAAACAAACTGGCACCCTTAATTAAGCCATTCAAAAAATTGATTTTGGGGGGTCCATTTGGGGGGTCCCCGGGGGATTGGCACCCCCGAACTATGTCAAGATATTTATCTGTTAAATATCAACTAAAATAAAAAAAAAGTAGCACTCTAGCTTGAGCTGTTCAAAAAAATGATTTTTGGGACCCCATTTTGGGGGGAGGTTGCCGGTGGAGTTGCCTAAAAAAATTTTGGGAGAAAAATTTGCGTTTGCAGCTAAACAACTTTACACAAAAATTAGATTTCGATGTTGTGTGGTTTAGGAGAAGAATAGCGTACAAAAATTAGGAAGAGAAAAAAGGAAAAAAAAGGAAAAAATAGGAAAAAAAAGGAAAAAAACTTCATCGCGACCAAAAGTGATTTGGTTGGGATGAAAGGGTATCTTAAGACATACAACCATATGAAATATTTTTTGCCGTGCTTAAGCCGTTTTTGACTGCGACCGCTTTTTACGCCAAACCTGCGGGGCTGTTTTCGGGTTCTAAAACTAAAGCCACGTGACCTATTGCCTCGAAATTTGGTACAAACATATAACTCGTTAATCTCAAACTGCTGTCAAAATTTCATGCAGCTAGATCAAATTGTTCTCGAGTTATAAGCAAAAGTCTGAAATTTGGCACTCGTTAGTTGAAAAATGGACGAGAAAAAACAAAGGAACACGCGACGCGAGCGTCGGTTGTTCCAATTATACGCAGGTAAACAAGGCAACAAGCCATAGTTGATTACTACTATGCATTTTTGCTCCATCTTACCGTACGTACAGTAATGCGCAGTGAAAATTGTTTGGGTGACCAAAATAAAGTTTTCTGTGGACAATTGCTCTCCCAGGCTCCCTCACAGCTACGTTCCTACTTCAAGAGAGAGTGTAAAAACGTACTCAGTGAATTGACATAGAGACTGAGATAAAAATGAACGTTTATTGACAAACATATCATCACGAAATACACACGGTCAGAAGAATTCAACATTATCAACATGTTTATGTTGCGTTTATAATTTCGACTTTCGGGATTTGCATTTCTCTTTTTTGTCCTTGAAATTTTACTAAAAGACGAAACTTTTCATACAAGTATAGTTTGAGCGTGTGAACCACGAAGAATATGAAATGACATGGAATGAGAAAAAGTAAAGACATGAAATGCCATCGAGCTGCATCACCTGACGTTGTTTCGTCATTTATAATTGCATTGGGGCGTAAGTATGAAATCGAAGCAAAAATTCTCTCCCAAATCACATAACAAATGCCGTAGCAAAGTGGATAAACGAAATGCAGTAATCGCACTGGAAAAGCAACAACAAAAGTTTCTATGATCACCAAAACCGTATCCAAAACCTGTTTTAGAAGAAATAATGACTTCGACGAATTTTCCATCAGCACCCACAAATGCAAATTGCTCCACAATGATGCGGTTGTAGCCATATTGAATAAAATCCAGTTGATTTCGCAATACATTGGAATTTGTTCTGAAACACATAATAATTTCTTTGAGGTTTCGTTCAAATCCTAAATACACTCAAATATATTTGAAATACAGATTAAACTTACCATAGTTTCGAAATATTTTAATTAATCTATCAAAACTCAATAAGAGGATTGGTCAGATTGAATGACTGTCGCCCGTCTATAAAAAAAATGCAATAGATTCGGATTTGATCAGTCCAAAAAAAATTAAAATGGCTTAAGTAATCACTGATGCTTTGCTTATCCACCCTGCTGAGAAACAAAAAAAGTTAAAAAAAAAACTAATTTGCAGACAACAGGTTTATAGCAGATAGAAACTAACTTGTGCACTGTCTTCCCAGTTACCAAAGTGCTTGATGGACATGGGCCAGTGTAAGTTTCCACCCCGGTTGGAGAACCATTAGGGGTAACTGTGTCTAGTGTTTTTTTTAAATTATTTTAATTTTGTTTTACTAACTTTCCGCATCGTTAGCAGCTAGAAACTAGGTAAGACTCTTGGAACGAAGCAAAAGGCCAGTAGTCTACAACTGAAAATAACCTGTTTATTGCTGATGTTTCGAAAAATTAATTAATTTCATCGTCAAAGCTCGTTCGTTCCTTTGAACCAGGCACTCTGCATCTGTCTACCCACACCAACGTAGAGCACCTTTTTTGGATTCTTTTTGCAAGTCTTTCGTCAGGTCGGGCCACCACAACAAGTAAACTACTTTGCTCATTGTCAAAGCTGACCACAATGACCAGGCGAAAAGCTCTCGAAAATTGAGATTTTATTTCTGTTTATTGTAACACAAAGAACACAAAAATAACTAACATTCTTACCGCACGGCTATAACAAAAGGAATGAATGCATTCCGTTAACAGAAAAGAACACGTGAAACGGCTTCGCGAAAAGCACGCTTCAAGGCAAAAAATTTATATGCAAATGAGCAAACCAGATAACAAAATACACAGTGGTATAAAGCGCAGCAATTTGACATACACAACACTTCTCCCCACGAAAATATAGGAGCAATACAATTAATTATACAAAACAACTCATAAATAATTAGCGGCACTGTAACGGTCAGGAGGTCGTCTAATCCGAGATATATATCGCCCGATATCATCATGTTGAGAATTAGCCTCACTGTCTTCATTTTGACCCTGTGATGGTGGGTTCGTTCCTCTTAAGATTTTGTTATCTATTGTTTGGGGAAGCGGAACATCAGTGAGACTGCTATCTTCATCTGGAATGGAGATTATCTGATTGTGGTGGCGTTTCCACACAACATCCTCAGCAATTCGCGCTGTGTACATCAAATGCCCAAGAACTGAATTAATGGTGTCAACAACCTATTTTTTATCATTGTGTCGATGGTCCAGCATGGCCACTTTTTGATTAACTGTAAATTTAATTGGCTCCCGCCCTTTATCACTCTTAATTTGCTCCAAAATTTTTTGTTTCGCCACTTCTTCACTTTTAAGTTGAATCAATTCCAACCAAGTTTTCAAGCGACGTTTTAAAAATAACATCTTTCTTTGTATAAAGATTTGCGTAAAGTTTCGTTATAAAAAGCATGCGATGCATTACGATAGGCCAGCAAAAATCGAGACAGTTTTAATTGAACTGATTCACTTTTACCCTTGGCCGCTGTCAAAGCTTTTTTTATAGCTGGTAATTAATTACGAAGACTGGTAATTACGATTATGCTTCGCCGGAAATTAGGTGAAGAAACAAAAAAAAGGCTTCACTGGAAATTCGATTATAGTTTTTGGCCTGACATTAGGTGAAGACCAGAATAAAAAAAGTCCTTGCCGGAGTTTGGCTAAGTTTTGTCCTGAATGCAGGTAAAGACCAAAATAACAGACTAAGAGTATCAATACCTTATTGAGAAATTTTACAGAACACATATACGATCTTTTGGCCTCCTAGGCCCGAGTGCGATGCACCCTCTGAATCCTCCTCTCGAAGGCCCTTTACAGTAACATTTAAAAACCTGAACAGTTATGCGCTGGATTTGGCACCTCAGAGTTGTAAATCGGCCGACTAGTTCTGGCCCGAATGCAGCCCGAACCCAAAAACTAATTTGAAGCGAAATCACGCCAGAAAAAAACCGGAAAGTTAAGTTAGATCTAAAAAATTTAGCAATGTTGCCAAAGTATTTTGATGCTATTTTTGTGCACCTAAGACAAAAAGTACGTGCTCAGGCCCCAATTAAGCCTTAAATTTTTGTCAATTTTAGGCCCGAACCCGACCCGAAAAGCCCAGCCCGACTTACAATTATGTGGTGCCTTGGTGCCATGCCCCCCCCCCTTTCGAAAATCCTGCGTACGCTACTGATTGCCATGCTTGGTTGTACTGCGATACTCAATCGAATAATCGTGCGCAGACAATAACAATGCATATCGTTGCAAGCGAGCAGCGGTCATTACCGGAATTCCTTTTTTAGGGTGGAAAATTGATGTCAATGGCTGATGGTCCGTAACTATCGTAAAATGTTGTCCCCAAACATAATTGCGAAACTTTTGTGCACCCTATGCTATTGAAAGGGCCTCTTTGTCTATCTGTGAATAATTCTTTTCGGCTTTGGAGAGCAAGCGCGAAGCAAACGCGATCGGTATCTTCTCACCAGACGGCAACACATGTGACACTACTACACCAAGTCCACAAGCAGATGCATCACAAGCTAGTTTGAGTGGCATCGCTGGTTCATAATGTGTTAGCACTTGGTCCAAGGCTATGCAAGTTTTATCGTCTCGAAAATCTTTTTCGCAGCCATCTCACCACTCAAACTTTACGTTGCTTTCCAGAATTAAGCCGACGCGAAGAGCTTATTAAACTAGACAATATTTGGAATAAACTTCTGACAATAATTTACCAACCCCAGAAAAGATCGAAGTTGGGTCACATTTTCAGGCCTATTGCGATTTAAAATCGCCTCTACCTTTGACAGTGACTTATGCAAACCCTTTTCATTGATAACATGACCCAAAAATTCAACATCTGATTTAAAAAACTCGCACTTTTTTTTTAATTTTCGAAACGTCAGCAAGAAACAGGATGTTTACGGTAGTATAGGCTTTATTTGCTGCTTCAAAATTGGTTCGCATGAAACCTTTATCCGCATGTATTTAATTTATGAACGAAGTAAAAAATTTTTGTCACAGAAATTTTTGGTTTCTATCACATTACCTAGAGGCCCCAAAATTGGTAAACATGAGGCTTTTATTTATCCCCATGTTTTGCCCAAAAATTAGCTTTCTAGTGTTAGCCTTTTTTAGTTAAATTATACTTAAGTTAAATAAATCACATTCAATTTCAGTGATTGAGTCTATCAAAAACAAACCGGTAAAACACAATAAAACATAGGTTTGTGCTCCGCAAAGTCCCAATTACAACCTCGTTGTTTTCATACGCTGCGCTAAATGTAGAACCACGATGTAGTTGTGCTGCAGGACAGAAAGTCTAATAAAACCTTGTCAAAGTGATAAAATAATATTAAATCGATAGCAAATGCAGTGAATTACTAAACATGCAGGCTAGCGTTTTTAAGGTAAGTCAGGCCCAATTATTTTAAAAGTATTTTTTTCTCTCAATTTTTGACTTTAACTTTCGGTTACCTTAGGTTTTTATCGATTAGAAGAACTTTGATATCTCGTTGGTCTTCACCACAGGTCGGCCCGCCAAGGCATTTTACCGTGCTTGCGACATTTTATAGTCATCCGGCCAGCAACCTTTTTCCTTTTTTCAATGATAGATATGCAGCAATAAACCGCCGAAATGATTCTCATCTCCTATTGAAGACCTTTTTTTTGGTCTTCGACATAAAAAGGCCTGAATTTTTGGCGAAGACCTTTTATTTCATTTTATTTTGGTCATTTTTTGGCCCGCTGGAACCTCGTTAAGACTGAATACGGCCCAGTAGTTTAAAAGGTTTCCGACCCCTGGTCTTCACTACTACATATGGACTTTGGTCTGGCTATGTAACTAAATATATTTAATAGTTTATTGGAAGCAGAGTACTGTATTTACTTGTGATCAAGGTGGTTGATAAAGCAAGAGTGTGGAAATATGTTGTATAAAACGAATTAAAAAGTGCAACCGTGAAATACAAAAATGTCATAAAAGTTGTCCAATCATTTAAAGATTCAAAATTGAACTCATCGGCTCTAATGAGATAAATGAACCAGCACAAGCAGTAAGCGAACGAAACCAAACGATAAAAGAAGAAGAGAACTTTGTTTTGGCTCCACTGTAAAATACAATACAACACTTGCTAAAATATAATTTATTAGTTAGGAATATTGTCACGAAGTTCCTCATCCCATTAAGCATAGCTTTTTTTTTTGTTGGATGAAGGTTTACTGATATGTCATAGAAGCTCTTTAGTTGCGTCTTATGAGGTTTGAAACCTGGTTACAATTGCAGTGAGTTGTAAATAATTAAAAGTTTTTAAGGTTGTGGGACCAAAAAAACTTCCACCTCAGCCAGAGTTTTTAAATTGCAATGATCAAAGCAAAGAGCTATGTAAAGATTGGGACAGATGTCGACCAGACAAACTTTCTTGGACGAGTCCGCATCCAATTAAGAATTAGCCATTTTCTCAGCTTTACGACTTATCTTCTGACTTATGTGTTGTTGCTTGTTTGAAGCAAGCAAACTGAGATAAATGTCTGGAAGCGTCTTGCCAAGAACGCAGTTACGTGACCAAGATCCGAATTGAACCTCAGAGTCTTCATATAAAACAACGCTTTAGCCCTCTCGGTCGCATTGCATATACGTAATGCCCTACTAAGGGAGGGGATAAGGAAATTGTTCCAGGTTTCTCCCAGAAAAAGGATCCCGCGAAGTATATGTGTTGCACGCACACCAGATATTTTCGCGGAAAGACCAAAAAATAGTGTTCAGAAATTTTTATGGGGACAAATTCAAGTCAGAAATTTGTTTAAGAGAAGACTAAAAAAGCAAAAATGTCTTCAAAAATTTAGACCACAAAATTAGATCGTACATCAGTTTGTTGACACGCCTCCTGCAAATGCGATTTGCTCCGCTTCCCCGCTGCAAAATAATTGCCTAATTTGTGAATTATCTTTTAATTCTCATTGATGGCCCTAAATATGTTACCTGTAAATGGTGAAAACATTTTTCTGCGACATAACTGCAATGGAAATAATCACGCTGGAACTCATGTGACAGCGACAGCATTCAACTGTACGAGATTTGAGCACGTAAAAATCTTCACAACTCAATTCAGGATTTTTTCAAGTCATCAATTTTCTTCATTGCTAGAACAGCGATGAGCAAACGACAGAAACCAAACATATATTTGGTCTACGTCGTCGATTTTACATGATTTGTTCACTTCACTAATTTCATGACTGAGCCAATATTCGTTATTTTATCTACGAAACTTTTATCTTGTGATGTCACAAATGAGTTCATAAAATTATGGCAGGCTGATATTTCCGAGTTTATTGGTATTATATAAATTACTACAACTCTGAAAATTGAACTTCGAAATTTGAAAATCAGTTTTAACCCAAATCTATTTAAACCATTGAGAAGTTGTAACTATTCTACAAGGCATCTCAGCAAATGTAGCACTGGCATACACAAATTATTCTACGTAGCGCTCTGTAATTGACATTACAGTATACATTTTTGATTACTTTGGGGTTTATCATCTTTTTTTTACTACGAAGAGACCTTTTCTATTCAGTCCAAAATGCCAAAAGCTTCAGAGTTTAAAGCGATTGTAACTATCTTCGGAAATTTAAGAGCTCGCAGCAATTCCTGCCCTTTTGGTTCGTTAGTCATTTCAGTATCTTGTTGATACTGTATATTTGAGTCAAATATACGTTTTCCTGTAAAAAGTTACTCCGTTACTTTTTAAATATTACGATAATCATCAAAATTACAGTAAAAGTTTAAAAGACTCATCAGGTCTTTTCGAATAAGATTACAGTAGCACCTCATGGACGAGTCCTTCGGATGAAACAGCCTGTTATGCTTTTGACCTTTTGCGTCAAATTTTATAGTTGTATTTTGCTCTGATTTTACTGCTGTTTATCATCGAGCAACGTTTCAGAAGATTGACTATTAACAATTTTCTAAACATTATAAGAAATTTTGTTTAAAATTAAGTTTTTATTCAATGAAAGCAAAAAAACTCTCCAAATATCTTTCCAAACAAACCTGGCAGTGGCTCCTCAGTTGCAAAATACTCGTACATCAGCCGCAAATCTATCACAGCAAATTACTGTACCACAATTTTTGGGTTCTGTTTGCAGTCTTTCGTCAAGGATGTTCTACGTTGCTGTAGTTAGACGGGAGCAGAGTGCCTGGTTCATTTGCTTAAATGAACCACAATTTTAAACATTCAAATCAAATCTTTCATTATCTTGCTGTATACATCGAAGTGTGTAACGAGTTGGCGGGGTCCGTTTCCGCGTCATTGCTGCTCCCAGGCAACACAACTCCGACCTTTCGAAGAAATGTCGCAGCGGTGGCAAGCCGTTGGCAACACTGTGCTCGATTTGACCGGCCTGAGATTCGAACCTTAGATCTCCCGCTCCAGAGAATAACACTTTACCGCTCAACCAAAAGGCCGGCATCATTAAAACTAAAATTCCATAAAACGTAGCAAGACAAGTCAACAGTTTGTTTCATCCACAAATGGGGTCATTAGGGTTCGACATACCTCTGAAAACCATACTCCTGATGATTTTTTTTGCAAGTGAAAGAGACGGTTGCGCTTTCTGGAATATTAACTTTTTGTGTTTTCAAATTCAAGTTCAAGTTCGATTTTTATTTGTCGCTGTAGGAGGCAATAAATGGCACTCTACATAAAAATAGTTTACAATAACAAAACAAAAAATAACTTTCTTCACGATCGGAGACTGGAAGGCACCTATTACGGTCATCTAGTCAAACAGGCCCCGACTATGCACCTTGAGGCTCATACGAGCTTCAGTTCTTTTAGAAGTTTTTGCTTTGAGAGCTATGAGACAATTCTAGTAAAAATTCTAGTTAGATGTCGTTAAAATTACATCTAACTAGAATTTTTACTAAAATTGTCTCATCTGTCTTCACTCAAATGACGTTTCCGCACTATGGTAATCTGTTGCAACATTTGCTCTAACTTATTGTTAATGAGCATTTTTTGATGTTAATGTATGTATGTAGTCGATTCTTCCGGTGTTAACAAGTTTGCCGCAGCTCCACGCACCGCCTGGCTAACTCATTAAATTCGCAGAGATCAGCGATGGAGCAAGGTTCGTCAAGTAGGCAGCATGTTAACCGATGTTCTGTTGTGTCATCCAGTTGCGTAGCCAGGATTTCGCAAAGGGGGGGGGGGGGGGGGGCTTTTTAGGAAGCTTGAAACAAAAGTGAACAAACTTGACTCAAATTATCATCAGTCTCAAGTCAGATCGAGACGATTTTCTGCCCAAAATCAGGTGATCTCCAAAAAAAAAAAGGTCTTATTGGTGCACTTAGGCCCACTTTCACTAGTCGACATCACCTCAGGATCTTCTCCCACTCTCACCTCAATTTCGTTTGGGGGCGGCTATTTTCGTTTTTTGGGCAAAAATCAGCCCCAAAGCTGCAAAAAATATTCTATTTCGCATACTTTTCAGCCCAATGGGGGTTATAGCACCATTTGCCCCCCCCCGTAGCTACGTTACTGGTGTCATCTGCTACTCCACAATTGCAGATTACGCTTGTGGATAGTTAGTGAAGCCCCACTTTTTTGCTGGCCCAGACTTTAATGTTGAATCGTTTGCGTTCTTTCTGGTCTAAAGGCTACTAGCGCGTAAGTCTATAGGGTAGAGCCACCAGATCGGCGACTACTCAAAACAAGCAATGCGAAAAAGTTGTTCGTTCATAGGATTAGAACCTGCAGCCTTTGGATACAGTGATATCAACTACAACAGGAGCCACACATTTTAATTACCTTTTAGGACCATTCTTACGAAGCGGGCATTTTAGCTTTAATAACCAAAACACAATTTTGAAGCAATAATAAGCTAAACACATATTGCAATGCAACGCAAAAAATGGCGCATACCCAAAATAGAGAAAAATCTCTAAGCACGCTGCAAGCTAAACCGCCAAACTTTCTACTTGGCCTGAACTGACAGTTTGGAAGGGAATTACGAACACCTGTATTAATAACGCCGTTGGACGGATTAAGACAAAGTGTACAACATGGTATGGCGGTGATTAATTAGCAATAAAAGTAAAACAAATAATATTTTTGCTTGGAAGCATTAAGGCAAATTTAGTACAACACACCTCCCAGCTTTAGTAAAGAACAGGGATCGACTAGCTCATTTGAAACTTCACCATTCAGGACAGTATGGGTGAAGCAAAATCGACGAAGACGAGGCGTAGTAAGACTTGGAAATGTGGGTCAGAAGTACAAACTTTCGATCACATCATGCTGTCCTGATGCTTTTTACACAAATTACAAGCTTTAATCAGATGGACTGCAAAACCAGGAGGACAACATCATTCACTGTCTCATACGAACTGCATTTGAATTTTCATTTTTGATGGCGAAGAAAACTACTCAAGCGACGAAGAGGTCGACGGTTATGTAATTGACAATCGCAATACCTTTAATCCCCATTTTTGAAAGGTTTAGGCTGCTGCTTCGAAATGGTTTCAGTGACGTCATCGAACCAGTTAAATCGATTTTCTTCAAAACTACGGTAGAGTTGCAGAGTTGAATTTCGAGCAATTACAGTATTTTTGGCTGTTTTTTTGATTTAGTTGGCCTCGGCTCAAATTTAGCTTCCACTCCGTTATTAACCCGTGTAGCAATTATACCTCAGACCAAAGCAAATCCAAAAATGATATAAGCCTACTATTGTTTAGGCTGTGAGGAAATTATTCGACTTGGAATTTACAGCTTAGGATGAGATAAAGGAGCAAGACACTTTTCTTGTATAAGCAGTTGTAGTATGAAAAATTTAATAAAAACCATCAACTCAATAACATTCCATGAAATTAATTTCTATCTCAAAAAGTCTTCTTCGTTACTTTAGCGATAAGAGAATCAAACTACTGCATTTAAAATAATTTCAGAAATCAAATCTATTCAGATGTGTAAATTCTATCTGCGGTTGAAATCAGGGTTTTAATAAGTGCTCAATAACAAAGAGTTACAGTAGATAGAATATCACAGTAGATTACCATAGCATTTAAGGGTGAAACGAACTGTTGGTGTTGGGTTTTATAGATTTTTAAATTTTACTGCTGTGGTAATCTGCTGTCAAATACTGTGTAACTCTACTTGAATGAGGCTATTTTTTATAGTTATTTTAAATAGTTTAAGTGTTTTTATTGCCTAAAATAATTGAAGATGTTCTTAATTTTCAGAGCAAATTAGGTTTTACTTTATAGAATGTTACCGAGTTGACGGAAAGTTTTTATTGAAGAGGTTTCAAAATCGTCCTGGCCTTTGCTCTCCAAAGATAGATTCTGGTTGGAGCAAGCTATAGTTTTCTTGTACGCAAAAGTTAGTGGGATAGATCAAGACAAAGCGCTTGACTACTTGCACAGCTGGCAGTAAATCGCAAATATCCATGTAGTCAGATACAACACTTTCGAATCAAAACCTCTTCCAAAACCTTGAAAGTGGCCATCTTCTTGGTTGAAGGCAGCTGCAGGATTATTTTGTTGGTCTTTTTCTTGACAACACAAAGTCAAGCCGAACAGGCTAAAAAATAAAATCCGTATATTCTAAAAGCATTAAACAGCTAGAAAAAACGAATATTTTGGAAAAATATAAAACTAGCTTTTATTTTTCAAAAATTGATGAAAAATATCACTGCAAAAATGTTGAAAAAAATTTGTTTAGTACAGGTATCATTTTCTTTTTCTGCGCACCATGGCTTACATATCTTTCTATTCAAAACTCAGCTATGTGCATGTTAAAAGATTTTAAAAAAGGCTCAACTACACAGCTGGTAGTTTAAAATTAAGCACACTTGTAAAAATACTAAATAAGATGATAAAATTAATAGCCTACTCTTGCAAGGTTTTCGCTATCACGGGATCGCGTCTCAACAAAAATAAAACGACATAATCTTCTTGAAAAGCGAGTAATTCAAATTAAGGTTTTCATCGGTCTTACCTGCCTTCCTGGCAACACTTCTACTTGTGTTCTTCTTGACCGGTATCCCGGGTGCGAAACCGTAACATGATATGTACCGGGAACGAGCAACCGCCAGTATTCTCCTCTGTTTGCTGAAAAAGATTATGAAATCGTTTGTTTAGAATACAGGTTCAAGAGCCAAATCGAATGATTTAAACCAGTGGTTCTCAACCTTTTTACGACATCGTACTACTTGGGCACCCCAAATGGTCAACGCGTAACACTTCTTGGGGAGCATTTAATTGATTGCTGAGCGAGGCATCAATTCTCTAAATTCAAAGTTTCATGACAAATCCAAATTTTAATCTTTTAGTTCCGCAACCACGTATCGTAATGCTGCGCATCACGTATCGCGATCGTTAAACATAAATCTTACATAGGGATAAAACGCTCCGGAACATGAATGTTGAATGGATTAGCATATTTTTTGCTAATAGGTAGCGACTTCACAAATCTGCAACTTTCTGCTACATTTAACAAGCTGTCTAATTTTCCATGCTCTGCTGCTTCACATTTCTGCCCAGTCGCTAGGAGTAGCCCTAATCTAGGTTCGTATCTTCATGGCATTTTAGCAGCTGCCTGAGTTTCGTAGTAGCTTTGAAGGCTGTTCTCATGCAACCCGCGCACTGAGGAAGAATTTTGCGCCAGTGATCTACTGAGATGAAACTATACTTTACGTACGCCGATTACGCTTTCGTTCGAGCATGGTGCAAGATCGATTAAAAAATTAACTAAGGTTAATAACATTTTTTAAATATTTTGCTTGAATTCACACTGGTTTGTGTGCTTGAAGATCGTGATGTTACGAAACAATATGAATTGCAGGCTTTTGCAAAATTTATTTATTAGAAACTAAACCGGATAAATAAAATACAAGGAACCTTGTGAATCCAGGCTTTTGTATAAAAATAATGGAAGTGATTCGCATACCACATGAAAAGTCTTCGCGTACCACTAGCGGTACGCGTACCACAGGTTGAGAACCACTGATTTAAACAATGAAAACTACAATCGGAGTTAGAAAAAATACACAGCATCATTGTGAAAATCAGAGAAATTCTGTCCCGATTTATTTTTTTAATTTTTAAGTGAATAAAAAGAACTATACTAAACCAAAAAAATTAAGCAATCCAGTGACCAAAGCTTTTCCGTTTACAACAACAGATTATCACAATATCAAAACTTTAAAACCTATAAAACCAAACAGCCTGTTTTACCTCTAAATAAGATCATCTTCAACCGCTGATGATTCCATTTACAAGACAGTGACACATACTGTTCGGTTTTATAGCTTTACGGTTTTAGAGCTTAAATACTGTGGTAATCTGCGGAGGTATTTGCTCCATCACTTTATTATCGAACACTTTTTGAACCGCTGAAAATAACACAGACAGTTTGTCTCTTTATATTAGATAATACAATTTGGGCAAAGAGGTGGATTCGCATAACCATATTAAAGCAATAAGCAGCAACTTTGTTGGATTTAATATTTTTATTAAAAGGAATACATATCGAACATTTTCAGCTTAAAACAATTAAGCCCTCTTCAGGATATTATAAACAATAATACATAAACATCTGCAAAGGAAATAGAAGAATTACGACAACGTAAATTACGTATAGCTGACTAATACCGTAAATTATATACGGAAATACCTAAAATTATTATCTAACAAAATAAAAATGCCTTTCCAGTTTTGGAGCAAAGCAATCATATTAAAATTACAGTCAAACAAGCAACAGCATAAAGTTTATAGCGTGAAATAAACCAATTCAGTTGGAATAACTATTAATGTGATAGTCAAGGTGAATTGAATTAAAGAGAAAATCAAGTCAAATCAAGGTAACTTATAATATTATGACGTAACAGAAAATTTGGCAACTTAGAAAAAACTTAGCAAGGAATAATGCTTCTACTTCCTTTGCAGATGTTTATGTATTATTGCTTATAATATACGGAGGAGGGCTTAATTGTTTTAAGTCGAAAACGTTCGATATGTTTTGCTTTTAATAAAAATGTTAAATCCAGCAAAGTTGCTGCTTATTGCTTTAATATATATCAGATTAGTAAAGGAAAAATTGTACTTCATAAAATTGGACGCAAATATGCTTCACTTGTTAAGAGCAAACTTGAAACACAAAGTTCAAAATCTAAGGCTTACTTGTCGTGATGTCATGATCTATTCCGTGCACATGCACTTCTGCATTTTCTATTCCTCTGTTTCTTTTGTTTCGTACCAAGCCTTTGATACCAATATGCGCCTAAACGGAACATAGTTTTTTTACAAGTAGATGAAGCTCTACAGTATCAACCGCCTTGCTGGGAAGTCGAATCTTAGTTATTAAAAAGTTTAAAAGCAAAATAGTTTAATCTTTGAAAAATTTAGTGATGGAAATTTTTTACTTGCATCCTAGACAGCTTGCTGAAAATTTATGAAATTTTTCTACTATCAATAGGTGTAAGGCTTCGAAAACCGTAGGGCCAAGAAAACAATAAGCCAATCAATAAATTATAGCATTGTAAAACATCAGACACGCAAACTCAATTAATTTTGCAAGAGTTGAAGTTGAGTTCATAGACATTGGTAAAGAAATTATTCAAATTCATAGAAAATTTCCAAACCACTCGAAGTTATAGGTTTCAGTGAAAAAATCATTTTTTTGGAAAATTTTATGTTTTCTGTACAGACTCTCTGCATTATAGTGTCTACTGTGATGTTGAATCATTTAAAAAATTGAACTTGAATATTCTTTTTTCCAAATTGAAGCTCAATCAAAAAAAACTATGCTATTTTTCGAGTTCAAGCTAAACAAAAAGTTTGAGTGTTTTCAAGTTTTTTACTTTGACTGATGTATAAATTTCTGACTTACTTAAAGCATACTGTTATATTAATAATTATTTACTGATATACGTTGCACTCAACTCCCGTATATCAAACCCCCTTTAATCGGACACCCTCGCCATCGGACACAAATTGTCAAGGAACGGAATTACCAACCACAAACTAGGCATACTCGTTAATCTGACAACCTCGCTAATCGGACATTATTCACTCGAACAAATCGAGTCCGATTAGCGGGAGTTGACTGTATTGTGACAATACATATTAATTGTACTGCATATTTCTAACAACGGATATCATGGATCGAGCAGTTCATTTTGGCAACTAACCATTTCGGAATAGGAGATCAATGCTTCTCTATTATTTTCCCATTCTTCTGGGAGAACTCGTCCAGGAGGAAATTTGTTACAACCCAGTTCCAATGTGATTTCGAAGCAATTTGTATGAAGATAATTAAAATCTTGCATTCCTAGTAAAAAACATACTGTAATGACAAAGATGCAATAAAAAACGAAAAGAATTTTCAAATTACAACAACAAGAACTACAGCTATGAAGTAAAATTTTGAAGTCAGGTCAAACCAAAGACTATAAAAATTTGAATTCACAGCTTCCCTGTTTGACGTTTAGCAATTGAAGGGACAGTGTGAAGCCTCCACCGTGTGTAGTAGACAGCTGAATAGGTGGCAGCTTGACTCGATGATCGAAAGGTCATTTTGCTGCCTCCTGCCCAAAGCAACTTGGTAAATAAAAATGAAATTGCAGTTACAGTGGACATTATATAATCATGCTTTAAGCAAAATTCAACACTTCTAAAACATAATACACAGGTGAAACTACTTTTTATACCTCCAACCACGGAATACCAAGCGGCGCCATTTGTAATTCCCCCATTTTTCTTGAAATTATCCTGGCAAGATTTCACCGATTTATTCGCCATCGTGCGATGAGTCTGGAAAAATATGAGCTTGAATAATTGTGATCCATTTGTGCGCACGAACGAAGCACTTTGCTTTTGTCTAACCCAGGGATATCCAGTCTAACCACACCCACGCAAAACTTTTTCGGATTCTGTTTGCAAGTCTTTTGTCCGGCTGGAATACTACAATGAAAGTACTGCTTTATCCCAATGGGGAAAATGTCTTTTCCTAGGACATAACGACGCATTGCCAGTTTGAGAATCGAACCAGAAAGCAACGCAACCCGACGCTTCACCAATTTTTTGTAAAAAGCTTAAAAAATTCTGTTGGTTTGAACTGTTTACTTTTTCAAATTCAAACTTCGTTCTGCCCTTGTTTAAAAAACAACCAAACGTGTTTGCTTTCTCAAGATTTCAACTAATAGCATTCATTCAATTTTATGTGCCAAAAGAATTCCCAGTTTTTTATGAGAAACACGAAGACAAGCATGCCGCCTTCCAAGCGCTGTACAGAACATGTAACGAAACAAAAACGTTGTAGTATGACGCATGTAAGTTTATACATACTGCCACAAAATCCTAAACTTTTTACTATACGGTTAGCAAATCATCACAACACCCTCTTTACGCAGTGTTAGAATTTTTAGAAAAGAGCTAAAGCTAAATTATTATTTGTCTATGCTACACAGTTATTCCGATTCTTACTTCAGCATATGTACTTGCTAATAAACGAAAAACGCGGTCATCGGGACAAGCAGCATATTCCCGTGGAGGCTGTCGCTGGCGAGAATGCAACAATCGCCGACTGACGTCATACGGATAATTCGCTAACAAAGCACCACCATGAAGTTGAGCGGATAACACAAACGGATAGGTTTCTATCCAACGTATAACAGCGTATGCTTCAGGAATGCTTTTCTGAAAATTGAATATTATGACTTTCGGTAAAATCAACTTTATTACTTTTCTCGTTAAAATCTTTTCGGACAAAACTCTTTGCAAACGACTTCTGTCTGGTTGAAACTGCGGTGAGCAAGATGTTTTAAAAAACAACGTAAAGGGTAAAGATAATGTCTTTACGACGACTCTGGTGGTATGATCTGCCTGGGTTCAACCCGCACCCTGGTCACATTGTTGTGTCCTTGGATAAGACGCTGCGCAATGATTATCTCTACTGTCCGGTGACAGGAGGATAAATACGCACCACAACAAAAATATGCACTACAACTGTAGGTTGTTGCGTCTTTGGATGAGATGCTTTACGATGTTATCTCTGCTTTGTGACTAGAAGCAGCAAATTTACAAGCGAAAAGGTAGCGTGAATCGGAAAGTTCGGAATACGGTCTATTCCTATAAGTGGGTGAAGACGAATCGTTCAAAATAAAAGCGTCACCGTCACTTCCTCGTTAGTGGAGGACAAATAAGGATCAATCAGTCATTTGAAGAGTGAAAGCAAACTGTTTGTGCAGTATTAAAACAATTTTTTATCAAGCGATCTCTAGAATTGAGTAACTCCCTATAACTAGTGTGTATTGTTTTGAAGTTATATCCTAAGTTAAGAAGTAGTATGATATCTGATATGTTACTGTCTAAAGTATTAACTTTACATGAGTTGATTAAAAAAGGAGTACTTCCACCGAATACAATTTATACAGTCAACCTTCATGTTATATAGGTTATTTGTAGATTAAAAGCATAGATTTTGTTTCTCTTTAAAATTTGCAGTGCACCCTGTGTAAGTTATTTCAAATCATAAAAATGTTTTACAACCAATTTCCGAAATTTATTCTCATTTAGTTTTTATATTTATTATGAAGCAAATAGAACAATTTTAAAGTAATTGTGTACCAATCAGTATCGAACTGCAACAAACACTAATGAATTAATTTATCAGTGTTTTTACCGGTTTAAATCTTTCGTAATAGTAAGTTGGGATGGGCAAGTGATGATTTGGACCTCCGTTAGTTTCTTCATATCTGTACATAATTCTTGTCAAATCCGGAAAGCTTCGGTTTAAGTCAAAGCTTCGCGCTGTCTCACGACCAGTTAACCAATCTCGTCGGTTTGGATGCTAAAAGTGTTTTATTCTTATTTTCACTGACTATAATTCAATTCAATTCAGTTTATTTTTGCCATGTCTGGCATGGAAGTAGCGAAAATAACCATACGGTCTTCAAAGTTTAATGCTACCGTAAAAAACAGCAAAAGAAAAAGAAAAAGCAACATAACATCAGCCCTTACATATTTACAACACACTTGGTTTGGTTTTTTAATTACAGCATGGTCTGCGATAGAAACCGTCAATTTCTTTAGTAATGATAATTAGTGCAAAATGTAAACCATAAAAATGTACTTAGACCGATTTTACACCAAGTGATTGAATGACTGCTGGAAAAAAGTTGTTAAAAGCCTGATCAATTTTTAGTTTTTAATTTATTTTTTTCACTTTTATACCTATGAAATTGCGTGTAAAAGTAGCAGAGATTTGCAAAGGAACAAAGCCCCAAAAATATGTGACAAAGCGCTGTAAGAAAAACAAAATCTACAATATGATAGGTGCGAAGCGCGAATATACAAACAAACATATATAAGAGTGCGAAGCGCTGGAAGAAAAATATTATATCATGCTACTCCGTGGTTAAACAATGGATCTCAACCTGCGGTATGCGTACCTTTAGTGGTATGAGTGGGTCTTTCAGGTGGTACGAGAGAAACTTCTTTTTTTTCACAGAAATCATGTTTCCAAAGTTTTCAAGTTTTAATATATTGTTTTATTTCTAAAATTAATTAATTTTCCTGCAGATTGCGGGAATAAGACCTGGAAAGTTTGGTTTTGTCACACAATCCAATAATTCACAAATCCGCAAATGCCACCAGTAATCAAATTTGTTATTCTGCGAGAAGTGATTCGCGTTGACAACCCGGGATGCCCAAGTGGAGATCGTGAAAAGGTTGAGAAGCATTGGATTAGAGTGCAAAAAAGTACTAGAAGCAAATGGTTGTGTTGATAGAGTGTCTGATACTGAAACAGTAGACACGAGTTTGATTCTCGGTCAGGTTAAAGTAAAAACAAAAAACTGGCATTCAGAGCCTTCCTTTTTGATATTCAGCAATAAAAAAGACAGTGTGACGCCTACACTGTGCGTGGTAAATAGGTGACCTGGCAGCAGCTTGATTCGAAGACCAGCAGGCTCCTTCGCTGTCTCCTAGCCAATGAAACTTGGTGAATCAAGACGTAATTACAAAAAATTACACTAAATCATCATGACCAGCACAATAAAAGAAACCGATCAGTGGTCGAGTGGATAGAGCGTATGCTACTAACTCTATAGACTCAGGTTCGATTCCTGGTCGGGTCAAACCAAACACTATAAAAATTGGTATTCACAGCTTTCCTGCTTGACGTTCAGAATTAAAAGGACAATGTGAAGCCTCCGCCGTGTGCGGTAGACAGGTGGGCAGGTGGCTGCTGGACTCGAAGACTGAAAGGTCTCTTCGCTGTCTCCTGGCCAAGGCAATTTGGTGAATAAAATGTGATTACATTTACAATTACCAAACCTGAGCTGCTGCTCTGTGGTATCCATCAGGATTCATATCCGGTAATATGTGAATCCGTGTGTTTTTTATTAGGTTTTGAATCCGTTTATTTCCATTGACCCATTCCTTGCATAGATATTGAGTTAACGTAATCAGCATTTCCCTCCCCACTACCTGAATATCATAATTTCTATTAGTGTGTCACTAAACCGTAAATCACAAAAAGAAAATCTTTTTTTTTAATTAGCAGCAATTTGGAATCATTAATTTTTTGTTCTTTATTCAATGATTGTCAACCTAAAACTATAGGTTTTCATGTTTCGACCAGTAACTTAGGCCATCCTCATGGCTAGCATTTAAAAGCATAAGTTATTCATCTATACAATTTATTATGGTAATATACAGTGCGGATGAGCTATCGCGACGCGTTTCGACCTTGCTTAAGGGTCTCATCAGGCGAAAAGAATAACACATATTTGAACATACAATGATATAAAACTGCAACTAAAAATTGGAAACAAAAATTAGCAACAATTTAGAATCATTAAACTTTCAAACATGCAATGATATAAAACTGCAATTACCAAATTTGGAAATAAAAATCATTGCATGTTTAAATATGTATTATCCTTTTCGCCTGATGCGACCCTTGAGCAAGGTCGAAACGCGTTGCGATAGCTCATCCGCACTGTATATTTCAATAATAAATTGTATAGATGAATACTTATGCTTCTAAATGCTAGCCGTGAGGATGGCCTAAGTCAATGGTCGAAACACGAAAACCTATAGTATTAGGTTGACAATCATTGAATAAAAAAGAAAAAAAATTTAAAACCTTTTTTCTTTGTAAAAAATACTCCTTAAAATTTTTAGAAAGATTTTCGCAAAAATGTTTGTAATTTATTGAAAAAAATGTTTTTGGTATTTCGGAAACAATAATCGTGTATCGAATGCTTAAAACGAGTTAATCACCTCAATTTTGAATCTGTTTTAACATGTTGTAAGATTGATAATGATACCGAATGTAAAACGCTTGCACTCTCTACCGCGTACGTTGTATTTTTGCTTTTAGGCTAAATTTTTGCATTCAAAACGTCTCAATCCAAGATTAAGCTACCGATATCCAAGTTAGTTCCACAATTTAATTTGACAAATATTATTGATAAATGTACTCAAGGTATACACTTTCTTTTTACAAGAATCAGTAACTTTTGAGTAGAGGCTGCCTGTTCACAAGTTTTCGTCAATTTTCAGCCACATTTGGTCTTAATTTGTTCTTGAATTTTGAGAGCATCGATGTCAATTTCAGCAGCCATATTTGTGAAACTATTTAGCTCCGAATGCTCTGTCAGCTTGAGTAAACTCTTTTTTCCTGCTTTTGCAAGCATCGTAAAATTGCAAAAGCAAAACAGAGAGTTTTTCGCGATTTGAACAAAAGCCGAAAGCTTTCTCAAATGCACAACGCCCAACAGCACTCTATAATCTCGGAATCGTAGCAGTTTTGCTTGCAATCTGGAAAAAACCACTAAATTCTATCGTTTTGAATCAATACAATACTTTAGTTTTTCTTTAGATTTATGCTTTTTCGTTTTTCTCTTTTTTTTTACTCCTGCTGGCATTGTTCATAATTTGTTATTAAACTTTGAGCAAAAATGAGCCTCGTGTTCTTATAGTTATTTTTATAAAAGAAAGTGTATTGAACCAGTAAGGCAAAAAAAAGTTCTTTATGAAACATTTACTCTCGCTAGTACAGTTTTGGTTTCAGACTCAAGGCATAATAATGGAAAATAAGCACACAGTAAGCTACATCGCTTTACCGCTATGAATTTCGCACTCAATTAAATGCTGTGCATTCCACAGAAAAAAATCCAAAAAACGCCCCTATAAATACTGTATTTTTTCAACCAACGCTTAAATTACGCAAGATTTCTGGTGAATAATCCTTTGTAAATCTACCAACTTAATCTAATTCTAATCGATACATATATACTTGCACGTAGCACTAATGGATAGAAAATGCTGAAGCTTACACGTTTAAATTGCAAAGAAAAAGGTGAAAATCAAACAACAATTTAGTTTACAAAAGTGCACTTACTAATTGTAAAAGAATAGTAATTGAATTACCAGCAAAACAAAAATAACAGCAATCAATTACAAGAAAACAAAATCAAAACAACAACAAAAACAGCACCAACAATAAATACAACAATAATTGCAGCAACAAAAACACCAACAACAATCAGAAACATTACAACAACTTCAATTAGACCGATCAGTGGTCGAGTGGATAAAGCGTTTGCTACTAAAATGGTAAACTCGGGTTCTATTCCCGGTTTAGTCAAACCAAAGAATAAAAAAATTGGTATTCACAGCATCTCGACTTGACCTCTGCAATAAAAGTTTAAACCAGTTTAAACCCTCCACAGTTTGTGGTAGACAGCAGCTGGGCAAGAGGCAGCTTGACTCTAAAATCGCAAAGCACTTATGTTGCCTGCTGACCAAGACAGCTTGGTGAAAAAAGATACAATTACTTCAAAAGCCCACCTCATTACCGTGAATACCACCAATCCACTTTATTTCCGGTTCCAAGGTCTCGTGAATGCCCGGGTGGTCCGATACTTCGATGGCAAGCATGAGCCTCTTTTCAACCGACCTTCCAATAGTGTAAATGCGAATGATATCTGGGCATGATCGAAGAAGCTTGCGAAATATCTAGCAATAACAGTGAGCAACAATCTTATTTTATATTTTTTTGGCTTTTTTTTGTCATAACATTTCACCATCGCCCAATAGCGTTTTTCAGCTTGGAAGACAATTTGAAAAATTTTTACTACTTGTAATGACTCCATCTCTCTAAAATTTTTATTGTACAAAAATTTTTGTATTCTATCTGGCATATCCGTACCCAATACCAATAGGCTACCATAGTGTAAAAAAAAATTTTAGACACAGCAAGAAACTATTGAAGGCTTATGATTATGTAAAAATATTTTACCCTTCTTATACCAGTAGGCTACTGTAGTTTACTGCGTAGACATATACCAGTGCCGTACGATAACAAATGGTATGGGACCAGTATCACATCAGTAGCCCGGTTTGGTTTGTGTTTTGGTGATTGATCTTGTAGAACAACAGACCAACAATGACCTGGTCATATTGCTGGATGCTTGAGCAGCAAATTACCGATAGGTGGGTTGATTCAGTATATTGCAAATGTAGGAGGAAGTATTGGTACGCAAGGCTAATAATGGCAATAAAGCAAGTACCGCCTGCACCAGTGTACAATAGGTAAAAATGTTACTATTACAGGTAGCATTTTTGTACCACAATTTCATATTCACAATACTGGTACCGGTACTTGTAATAAGTTACCTTCTGCACTCACTGGTAGTAGTCTGGCTTTGCAGATCTGAGAAACCTGTGCACCAAACCGATACCGGTAGCCTATTCCGGTACCGCTAAACTATGGTACCATAGCAGATTAGTCCAACATAATACATTGCCAGGAGTAAAATATTTACTGAAACACAAACCAAACCAGGCTACTAGTCATAGGCGTAGCCAGGGGGGGGGCCCAGGGGGCCCGGCCCCCCCCAATCAAAATTCCACTAACGACAAAAAGTTATGACAACATAGCCTGACGATGTTTAGTTGCAGTTTTTTTTCAGTAATTACGCACATAACAGTAATTAAACAGTAAAGTAACAGTAAAGCTAACGGTTTCGGCCGAAAAATCACTCTCAATTTCGGTGAAGACCTTTTTTTTCTTTTTTTTTTTTTTTTTTGGAGACCACCTGATTTTGGGCGGAAAAAACGTTCGAATTTCCGATTCCGGCCCAAAAATCACCCAAAAATCAAAGCCCAAAAATCATCCAAATTTTTGAGGGTTTGTGCTTAAAATCCCCCCCACCAAAGTTTTCTACATCCGCCACTGGTATGGGCCCCCCCCAATCAAAAATCCTGGCTACGCCTATGCTACTAGTACTGATCTGATACTGGTACCATTTCTACTGAACAGTGTCCGTACCAGTATATTCCTAAGCAGAAACTACGGTGGCCTACTGGTATAAGAAGGGCAAAATATTTTTACGTAATTACAAGCTTTCAATAGTTTCTTGTTGTGTCTAAAATCTTTTTTTACATTATGGTAGCCTACCAGTTTTTGATACGGATATGTCAGATAGAATACGAATACTTTTGTTCAGTTGAAATTTTATACCTGTATCTAAGTATCTTGTATCTAAGTATCAATTGAATTTTGTACAGTTGAAACGTGTATCTAAGCCCGGTTTACAGCGTTCGATTAGTGATATTTTTTTATAACATTTTAAGGGAGATGCTTTGCGGACATTACGTGGCTTTTAAGGAAAAAGATACTATAGGCCAGGGGTCGGCAACCTTTTGAACTAGTGGGCCACCGTCAGTTCTAACAAGGTTCCATCGGGCCGCCACCATTCCGGTTGATCAAAAGAGAAAGCTCTTCGCCAGAAATTTAGGCTTTTTTCGGGAGAATCTGTGGCGAAGACCACAAAAAAAAGTTTCGCCAGGAGATGAGATTCATTTCGGCGGTTTAATGCTGCATATCTATCATTGATAAAAGATCGCGGGCCGAATGACAATAAAAGGTCGCGGGCCCGGTAAAATGCCTTGGCGGGCCGCATCTGGCCCGCGGGCCATAGGTTGCCAACCCTTGCTATAAGCCATGCATGAATATTACAAGCTTAAAAAATCCTCGATTGATAATGTTAAGTTAAGGAACGATAGCAATTTATTTATATTTTTGGACCAATGTAAAAAGATCGACTTTTTCCATGCTTCAAATTAAAGTGTGGCGAAAAGTGCCCTTGAGGTTGTTTTTGAGAAAACTTATATTTTGAAAGTAACATCAAGCTTTAACGTTTTTCAAAAGTGAAGCAATCGAAGTACACCCTTTTTTAGAAACAGTAAGCAGCATCCAAAAAAATTCTTAGTTGCTTGCGCAGAGCAACAGTGCTCTATTATTTCAAAATAGTTGCAATTTTGCTTGCAAACACAAGAAAATCACTAAAATGTTAACGTTTTGAATCACTTTAAAATTTAATTTGTTTTATTGATTCGGGATTTATTCTCTTTCATTGTCCTTAATTTATTTTTGCTGCCGAAGCTGACATTGCTCTCAATTTATTCTAAAATTTTGAGCTCAAATGAGCCGTGTGTTCTAATAAAATTGTTTTGATAAAAAAAAAGAGTGTATTGCTCTTTTTGTCATCTGGCGCTACTCAATAATTTTTTATCAGTCGATACAGCAAATGATTCTCAATGCAATGCGCGTTCTTCTTTGGGGTTTAAACAGCAAACATGGCGACCATTTTAAATAATCTTCAGCAAAAATTCGCTTTAGTTAAAGTTTTTAGCATTTCGCCATCCAATTTCTGAATGAAAAAGTTTTGTTCCACACTTAAAGAGAGCTTCAAAATCTTCTTTAGGTTAGAGAGGAAAATGTAACGTTTTTTACTCGAGCTATGTTTTGCAATAAATCTAAGCAACTTGGCGAGGGACAACGACATTACCCAGCTCGCACAGCTTAACATGCACGAGCAAAAAAAAAACAACATTTTGTCTTTAGCTACGTTAGTAGCGCCTCTTAACAAAATTCTCGTAATTAATGCGAGCGTGGAAATTTCTATAAAGCGGGTCCTGATGTTATTAATGATAATCTGATGTAAATTACGCAAATAAAGGGATAAATCCAAAAACAAGAAGTTGGAAAGAAGGTTACAAAAACAAACAGCTATAGGACAAACAACTGGAAAAGTGGTGATTTCAAAGAAAAAGATTTTCATCATCCAGTTCTTTAGAAAAAATAAGGTTAGAAGAAAGATCTTCCCCAAAAATAAAAAATAAAAAAGATCTTCAGGCCGTTTTGAGCTCTGTTTTTTGTTGTTTTAGTTGAAAATTTGCTGAATAAGCGCATTTTTTTTTCTAAATCCGATGCTTTTTAAGGCGCTCTCGCTGAGGACAAACTGGCGCTGCTAATATTTTTTTTATAAGACAGCGTTTGCAGAAAGATGACGCTGTGGTTTGGCTTTTACTATTGATACTTGCACTAACATGAATTAAATTGCTGTTTTATTGTTTAGAAACTTATAAACTAAGGTTACATTAGATACCAAAAACGATTAATAACAGTGGTAAGATTACACAACACTTACTTTCTTCATTGACGTAAAGTTGTGGTGAAAAAATTTAATTGGTGGCGGAGGACGTTTCGCAGTAGAAGTTCTAGGTTTCCTTAACTTTTTTGTAAAAAGCGAGGCTTTAGTTCTTCGAAAATCAGCCGGGATGTTTTCACCTGTGGCGTATATAGTTATGTAGTTTTATGCACGGTGTTGTTTAGGTGTTTTGCTGCTCGATGACTTTGGTCAGAACAAGTTAAAATGAAAATATAATAATAACATGCAGTGCCATATTTATGTGGAGGAGTGCCTTGGGGCCCACGTTTGGTAGGGGCCCCACTTTTTGATGGTGGTAAAATTAACTCTAGTTTGTTTAAAAAATTGCTTGAAAGGTTAGTCGTCGCAGGCGTGTAACCAAGATGTTGCTAAGTGGGAGGGGGAAAGGCTTGAACCCAAAGATCAAATAGTTTTGCTGTGAAAAATGTTGCACTTGGACAGCATTTTGAGAAAAGTGGTGCAACTCACGTTTATCACAGACGGGTGTCTTGGGGCGTAGCTACCTTTATTTTGGGGTAGAAGCCATGGGGGCGAAGCCAACTCACGTTCATCACAGACGGGCAATTTTAGTGAATTTGTTTAGAAAAAAATAGCCATTTTAATGCCATTTGGATCAAACTTCGTATCTTTTTAGAGCCGTTTTGAAAGAAATTAAATTGGTAAGATTTGGAAGCCAGTTAAAGAATTAAATTTCTCTGCCCCTTCAAACTTCCTCTTCCTCACAGGTCAAGACTGAATATATCTAAACGCGTAAATTCTGGGTTAAATTTTCTAATTGACTTGGCTAAGGGCTGCGGATAAGCTTCCTCAGCCCCCTGGTTGCGCAACTGAGTTATCGCCATCAGCAGCGAAAGAAAATGATTGTAACGTCAAGCTGATTACAAAGTTATTTCATGCCGACCCACTCCTTGCTCTTGGAGTAAAGATGCCACTGTGACATCAAAATGCCAGAATTAACCAAATACGAAAGAAAGTGGAAAACTTGACCAAAACAAAATAGTTTGTACAAGACAAATATTTTCAAACTATGCTTATTTTGCGCGGCACCGGGCAAAGGTATATGCTTCTAGTGGTGGATATTGGGGCCCCTAAATTCGGTGCTGAAAATACCTACAATATAATTTCCAACAGGCTGTTTCGCTGTTAGGCTCTTCAGGGGGATGACAGTAACTTTAAGCATTCAAATATGGATGATAAAAAATTGCAGTTGAAAAGCTAACTAACAAGTGAGGTCCATTTTTCTCCCCGCCCCCCAGCCGCAGCCAGAGAAGTGGACCTCATCCGTTGGTTTGCTTTTCCACTGTAATCTTTTATTACCCATATTTTATTTGGATTTTCATGTTTTAATGTTTACAGTTACTGTCACCCCCCTAGAGAGTCCTACTGCAAAACAGCCTGTTGAGAAGCTATTTTATAGTTGTTTTTTTTTATTAAATTTTAGTTTTAATACAGTGCTGTTTAAATGGTTTCATCATTTTACTTGAATTTGTGTCTAAGTACTGAATTGAAAAGCGTTTCTATTCGAGTAAAATATATCCCTGATGATCTCATTTATGAGTGAAACAGACTGTTGGGCTTCATAGGATTTAATTTTTAATGTCTTAGAACTGTGATAATCTGCTGCGAAAAGCGCTGGACTGAATAAACGGCTGAGATTTCTCATGTCTGTTAGTTGCTAAAATGCAAGTCTATTAAGATGTGAAGAATCAAAACCGAACCATTAAAGCCTTACAATTGGAGCGGCGGTAAAATGACGATTTACCCAACTCTTTTGGCTATCCCGCCAATATACGAGAGTCTAGCCTATGCCAATCGATCAGTGGTTGAGTGGAGTGAGCATCTGCTAATGAAACGGTAGATTCGGGTTCGATTCCCTGTCAGGTCAAACCAAGGTAACAAAAATTGGAAAGTATCCATAGCTTCCCCATTTGTCGCTCGATCGTGTGTGGTAGGTAGACAGGTGCTGGCAGCTCGACTCGAAAACTGAAGCAATATCCCTTATTGCAATCATTCCCCCTCCTCATCTCCTCTTCCTCCTCCCCTTCGCCTTCCTCCCTTCGCTGTCTTCTGCCCAATACAACTTGGTGAATAAAGATTTGATTGCAATACACAATTGAGCAATGGATAGTGTCAGTTTGATGCTGAACGCAGCATAGAGAAGCTACTTTTGCTCCTTTTTGATACTGATTCAGCCAAAAATGGACCATAATGACGTACAGAAAATGCTGTAAGATCAGCAAAAAATATTTCACGCAGCTTAACTACAAATAAATAAACAAACTTGCAATCGCTGTAGCTAATGTCTGTTGAACGGTTCAAGTTATATTTTTAGCCAATTAGTATTAAATAAATTTTAAAATAGCATTGTTTGATAGAAATATCAGCAAGTACATTTTTACCAAAAATCTCTTTTGTGCCAAGACAGTGGGAAGAGTTAATCTTTGCTGCATCAGGATTACATTGAAGAAAACGTGGCCATAGAATTCCTTGAAATTCCACGATATTTCGACATCTAAAAATTGAAAAAAGAATAAATAAACTGAAGTTGTAGACATTTTCTGAGGTTGATTTATTGCATGTACTGCGCTGTACTTTTGCAAAAATTCATGCCCTATAATTTGACACAAAATTGTTTTAAATCTTAAAACTGGCCATTAGCAAAAATGTAGCTATTTACTCCTACCTTTGCCTTGGAAACGTTAGAAAAGTGAAAGCCATTTTGATTCGTTTATAAACTGCGCACATACACCGACGAAATGACCATTAATTACAAATTCCTACCTCTGTGGGCAGAGGAGGGTCTTCTTTAGTTGCCATTGAATAATTGCCTGTCGTGTTGAATTTATGTTACAGTACAAATGTGATTTCAAATTTTTTTTGCCGTTTACTGATCTTTTGTTTTTAAATACGTAAATCTATTATGAGCCAAGTTTTTATTGTGTACCGAGTGAGTTAGCAATTAAGCACAAAAATAAGGCATAATTGGCTATAGATTTACTTGGTGTTAAGCTGGTCACAAACGTTCCAACAGGGAGGGAGAAAGTCCGTAACAAGCAAGTCAACAAAATGACATTTCGGAGTTAACATGGCGCACGACAGTTGCCGAATCTGTAAAATAAAATAGCAAAAAGAGTAGTTTTAGACAGGGGCGTATTTAGGGGGGGGGCATGGTGCCATTGCCCCCCCCCCTTTGGGTCGCCAGGATAGTATAATTAGCATAGAATAGTATGCAAAATCGCGACTTGGCCACCTCCTTGGTAACTTGGGCAGAAAGTTTGAGCTCACAAAAGGACAGAATTTGGGTAAAGACTTTTTTTTATGTTTGGTCTTCATGTAATTTTGGGCCAAAAAACCGGACTAATATTGAGTGAAGACCTTTTGTTTTTTTTTTGGTCTTCACCTAATTTTGGACAGAAAACGGACTGATTCTGAGTGGAGAAATTTTTTTTGATCTTTATTATTTTCAAATTTTCTGGCCCCCCCCTCCCTTTCGAAAATCCTGCGTACGCTACTGGTTGTAGAGCACCTTTCAGGTACACTTTGTAAGCTTATTTTTATGCTATGCAGCGCTCAACTCCCATGAGCAGCAAAGTTTAGCACAAGCAAACAGCTGTTTTCCTGTTTCTAATGTTGAAGATTTTCATTTGATTCCAGTTGATATTCAAATCTTATGCTCAAAACGTAAAAGAGATTTCAAGAAAATTTATATATTGATTATTGAATGACCAATTTTGTTTTGAACTCCATGGATTAGACACGACACAAAGTTAAAACAACATTTTGAGGCAGCAAAGAAAACTTCTCGTTGTTGATTATTACCGTAAGAGCATGCAAATTGTTCTTTTTGCTGCAAAAACAGTAAAAGCAAAGCAAAAAAAAGGTGGTCATAAATTGACATGATTGATGAAACTTCGTAAAACTGCGCTGCATTCAACTTTTTAATGCCGCTTTTCAAGTAATCACAGTTTATTTAGCCCTTGTACCTGAAAACTGCATTCTTCAATATCTGATGCAGCAAAGGTCTGGTTGGCAAGTTCTTTGTCAAAATAAGCGATATTGGACAGTCTTTGATGCACTAATCTCATAAACCTGCAAAAAGTAAAAATGTTGATAAAATTTATACACCAGCCAGAAACCAAACAATTTCCCTGGATTGGGGTTATTTTAAACGAGGTACACTTCAGAAGTATGCAACCTGGAACAACGCAACGCGAAATCATCAGCATCTTTTCAATAATACACCAGCCTTGCGGGTGACCTAAGCGACCTCTTGCTCATGTTGGCGCTTCCTACTATGGGGAATGGAGGACGTCATCAAATTATGGGAAAGGGAGGAAGACTATTCTTGCGCTATCTGACTCTTTAACTGCGAACCTGAGTGGCGATAGCATTGGTGTACACCGGCCATGATCGATTCCTTCAGGCCACTCTACGAAGGTTGATTCATTTAAGCCGGGCCAAAGTCATAAGTCGAGCCGGGCTTTTCGGGTCGGGCTCGGGTTTAAGGTTGACAAAATGCCGGCCTTAATTCGGGCTTGATGTACGTACTTGCCTTGATGATATTAGGTTGGTTGATATGGATGCGTGCACCGGCCAGTTGGTCGAGCGGTAACGCGTTCATCTCTGGAGCGGGAGGTCAGAGGTTCAAATCTCGGGCCGGTCAAATCGGACACAGTGTTGCCAACGGCTCGCCACCGCTGCAACATTTCTTCGAAAGGAGCTGTGTTGCCCGGGCGCAATGACGCGGAGATGGGCCCCGCAAACTCGTTACACGCTTCGGCGTACTACAGCGAGTATAAATGAAAGATTTGATTTGATTTGATTGATTTGATATGGATGCGTCCTAGGCGGAGCGCTTTGGTCTTCACTGTCTGGTCCTTGCACTCAAGAGGCGAAAAAAACAGATTCCAAAAGAAAACTTGGATTAACATTTATCGAAATTTACCCGGCTGGGCGAAAAACACTTAAACTGAAAACTTGTATTTTAACAGCAAATATAAAACCTCAAGACGCTGGGGTACAAAATTAAAACCGATTCTTAACTTTACGGTGGTAAATAAACAGAAAAACGTGCGACAAAAAGATGAGTAAAAAACGCAAAACGGCACGTAGCAGAATTTCAAGCGCGAAATTTGGAAATAGTAGTAAGTTTATTGTTCGCCTAATACACCGAGAAAATGAGAAACACAATCATCAATCAAAAAAGTTAATTTTAATGATGTAACTGCATCAATAAAAGTAATTTTTAAAATACATTCAGAAAACTATAATTTTATGAAGTATTGGCTAGGAAACAAAGCACAAAAAACTACTGAAAGTTAACGAGTCAAAGTGCTTTCCAGATTGTTCAAGGACGCGCAACGTAACACTTTACGCAAATTAGGATAAAAACGTGTACAAGGCAAAAAGATGAAAGCGAAGGTTGGAAACTTTCATTAACGTTCGTGCTGTAACACTTGTGGTTTAACCTTAGTAGCTATAAAAGTGTAATTGAAATAACTTAACAATACCAATGACGACTTCGTTCAAGCATCAATACGATTATTACCTACTAATTACGACTGTAGTAGTTTTATTAACCGCATGTGAGCAATAACCGCACACATTTACTCTTTCGGGCTTTTTCGGGTCTGGTTTAGACCTTAAACCACTTTTCGGATTCGGCTTATGTTTTCAGGTTTGGGCCAGTTTCGGGCTGTACTTGTCGGCCCGTTTACAATTCTGAGCCGAACATGATCTTCTCAAGTGATGACTGCTTACGCCAAATGCGAAAGTTGGTAAAAGTTGCTTTGGGTCCAATCTAAGCGAACTTTTAGACAAAATTTTTTATATGCCAATTTCAATTGTATGTCTTTGCAACATTCATTATTTTTGTCGAAAATCTCGTAAAAGAGCAAAATAGGGTAATTCACAAAGCATGTACTTCACCCTGCATCTACAAATGTCAATTGGCTGTTTGGTGAAAACAACTTCTCGTAAAACTAATTAGTGACAAAGACACCAGAAATTTAAGACAGCGATAAACCACAGAATTACGCGTTTGTTGTTTTAAACGTTTTAAGCCCAGCTTAGGTTTTAAATCCCAGCTGCAGACCGTTGAACGATTGATTTAAGGTTTTATGCTGTAACTACCAGTTGTAAACATGGCCCAGAAGTCATCAAAAGAATTTAACTTTTAACTGATCAGTGATCAAGTTTTAAATTAGAGGCTTTTTGCCACAATAATACTTCAGTTTGGCAAATAATTTTAAAAGCTAAAGTGATCATTTTCGAAACTAATATATTGTAGATAGATACTTTATATTTTGCCACGAAAGTGCGCATCTTCGGCAATTAATTTGCATACAACAATTGGTGATAAGCTATACTCCCTTTGCAACCAGAAGCTGTTAGTCTTCGGGTCAACAATGTTTTCAGTCTTTGTGTCAGAACCAAAACTAGCAGACACCCTACGAAGGGTGCAGCAAAAAGTCACGAACAAAGCGCTACGAAACCACATCAAGGAATAATGGCTATTTGGATGTTGTAACAGCAATACCATCTACTGAAAACAAATAATGTTAGGAATTACTGCGATTAATCATTCGGCATTTCGTGAAGAAGAGAGCAATGTTTAGGCAAACAAATCTTACCGAAAAGCAGAACTTTTTTTGATTTGACGTTGGCTGCGATGACCGAAAGCATTGGGCAAACGAATCCAGCCTGCGGTAAATTGTTGACACTCCGATAAAACCGAAATCTCGCATTCGTCTGCAAACAAATGACCGCTTTCTTAATCCACAGACTACAGCAGCACCTTACAACACTGCCTTGCACACCAAAAGAGGGCGATTGCCGAATACTTGTTTGTACTTATGAATAAGCAAACACTTTGCGCTTGTCGAACCACACCAATGCACAGCATTTTTGGGGTTATGCTTGTAAGTGTTTTGCCAGGCTAGACCACCACAGCAGATAAATTGCTGGGCCGATTCCTGATAGTGTGTTTAACGCAAAATTGTAATTGTAATTACATTTTATTCACCAAGTTGCCTTGGCCAGGAGACAGCGAAGGGACCTTTCGGTCTTCGAGTCAAGCTGCCACCTGCCCACCTGTCTACCACACACGGCGGAGGCTTCACACTGTCCTTTTTAATGCTGAACGTCAAGCAGGAAAGCTGTGAATACCAATTTTTATAGTCTTTGATTTGACCCGACCGGGAATCGAACCCGAGTCTACAGCTACAGTAGCAGAAGCTCTATCCACTCGACCACTGATCGTTAAAGACTACTATTGAAAAAGACTACAGCATTAAAAGTTTAATGCCGTCATAATGCCCACATAATTATCGCCTTCGATCAAGGATTATCGGTAGCAAGACAAACATGGCAAAGTGAGTTACTTGCATAGCCACGCTAATAGCAACAGTGGTTGGGAATCTCAAACCATCAAGACATCTTTTGCAATGCCCCTTTCTCTACTGCGCTTGTTCTCAACTTACATCCGCAGATTATAGCTCCTCGATCCAAAATTGTGTCAGAATGGGAGAGAGTAAAATTTGAAGACTCGAAGGAAGAAGAATAGCACCCATTTGTATCGTTACGACCACAAAATCACGGGATTCAGCCGAACGATATTGCTAAGGTGCCAGTGATGTGATAATAGTATTGCGTCCCCAATGGAAACCTTTTTAGGGGATTGACATTATTTTCTTTCAGACCATAAATTAAAAGGGCATTCAACTCTATTTTTGAAAAACTGAGAAGAATCTATAAAAAATAAGTTACCAACGTGACCCAATTGCAATTCTAGCAACTCATCAGATTAAGAAAGTCTAAGGAAAAAGTATCATAATTTCCTCTTAGAAACCAAATTTCGACCATCTTGTTTCAGGTAGATTGCGCAATAAATCAGTTTTGTAAATGCCTCCTATTTCGAGTCTTGCTAAGTACCGGGCCTCATGGAGCTAGGTAAGTGCTGAAGGTATAGGTAAATGATTTAGTGGAACAACTGCTGCCTGAACTTAAAGAGGTGAGATGTTTTCCTTGAGCGTTTTGGCCACCAAGAGCTAGCACATTGTTTGGAATCAAGATAATATTTTAGCGCTTTAGGGGAAGTAACCTATAGCCTATTGCGGCTTTTGCTTAATCTAGAATAGATAACCCATCCGAAGAAATGATTGCATGTTTATAGCAGTGTAGCTAACTTGATCTCAGACTAAGATTCCAGTTTTTAGTAATCTAGTAAGTTTTATGCAATAATAGTACAATTAGTTTAGGCCTAAAGGTCAGAAGGGCTGTTAGTTTTTCACGTATTCATGCAATTGCAAACTTTAATGCAAAGCATTTCAGCTAACATTTTTCGTATTTAGTTTGCTAGGGTTATCGGCAGCTAGTACAGCATTTAAAACGGTTTAGACGCACTCCCGTTCGGATTGGTAATGTTCGAAATGTTGGTATGTTGTTCGGAAAGTGTTTCTCGCTCGTCTAAGGGGAAAAGGAATAGCAATTATCTAATTATTTCTCGGCCAAACAGAATTCAAATTGGTGCGAAAAAATTCTAAAAAATTGCCAACGTTGTTTCACTATGTTTTCACAGTAAAAATTTTAAATAAAAACGATCAAAAAGCCCTTTTAAAGGGGTATTTACGCACACAAGGGCGTAGCCAGAAATCTGCAACGGAGAGATGGTGTTTTTTGGGATCTGAAGGCGGAGCCCCTGACCGCCTAATGCTATTGGGGGTTTGAGGGTGAAGCTCTCTAACCGGAAGCTAGGGGGTCTGGAGGCGGAACAACCGTCAAAATCTGCGCTTTCCACTCTGAGGATTGTTTTTGAATAGTATCAGAATAAAAGCTTTGAAGAAATGAACATCCTAATTATCCCTATTTTACTTGGACTATTTGACCAAAGCATTTTACTCGGGGGGGAGAGGCAAAAAGGCCCCCCAATCTAATTCCTAAACCAAAAGTCATGAAAACACCAAATTTACCTTGCTGGTTGGTGTTCACCAAATTTTTTTAGAAAAATTAGTTTTAAGTTGATGATGTCATGATTGTGACGTCACCGCCATATGTTTAAAAAAATGATGTTATTTTTGCGATGACGTCACATGTGGTTTAAATTTTGCGCAATTGGTTTGATTTTTGATACTAAATCGTAAAATATCTAAGTCAAATTAGCTACCGCTCAAAAACGACTTATGACGACATTTTAATCATGATTGGCCAAAAAAATGCTCAGATTTTGGAAAGTGACTTCGGAAAACATCAAAAATCGGAAAACTTTCCATTACTTTAACAACTTCATATTTTCAGGAGTTATTTGTAATGAATTTCGACTCAAAGTCAAGTTGATTTGAAATAAAAATCTTTTTCTGAAGCTATTTATTGCAGAAAAAAAACAAGATGGGGCAAAAATGTCACCAGTGTAAAATAGGGTTAAAGCTATTAACATATCGTTAAAAATGACGCACCAAAGGTCATTTCACCGAAAAGGTTTGCCAATTCACGGCCTTCTTTTCTGTGAATGAGACAGCAAAACAGTTTTACTGAACTGCAATATTCTTACCTGCTTTCCATCTGACTTGTCTTGTTTGGCCATGCAGGACGTTGGAGGCTAGGAATGCAATAAGCAACATCAAATAACGCAGCACCATGTTTTTCTCCGAGAATCGAAAAATGAATTAATGAAACATCTAAAAATAACTCACTTTGACATTTTTTCTTCAAAACTTGAACTTGCCAAGCGCTAAAGCTGCTAATTTTCTCATAGCTTATTTAGTTTCTTTTGAGACACATTACTAAGTTACCGAACCTGCACTGAATGAAATTGTCACATGAGTTTGTCGCCACATGTGATATAATTGCTAAGTTGACCATCGACACTTTTTCGCGTTTATATTGTGACGTATTTCTCACGTTGATAGCTATGTGATCCGAGAAATAACTTCATGTCGCGACTGTTCTTTGCGAATTACGGAAATAAGTTATAAAGTATACCACACTGGTCATTGTGGCTGACGCGGTAAGGGTACAAATTTCAGGCTTTGTAATTTTATTAGTTATGTCAAATTTACATCGTAATAGAATGGCTGACAAAGCATACCTGACTCTGAGAAGCATTTCTCTTTCAGCCAGTTTTGGATAATTACAAACGCACTTTGTTTAGTTTTAGATGAATTTACAAAGATCCAAAACAAAAATTCACGGTGAATTGTTTACATCTAAAATCTCATGTACAGACAGCGTATTTGTTTATTGCCAAAACAGCCATGGCGTTTCTATTTGACTGACAACAATTATTCTTCGTATTGGTAAAATCTCTTTATGGTACTAGCTAGTGTGCGCGCGTACAGAGTATACCGCAGCTTTTGATATGATTAATGTAGGTTGTTGGCAGTGTCTATTGAAGATTTATGCTGGATTTGTTTTGAAACCCAGATTTCAGAATGTCAACAAATGTTTTGCGATAGGAAATGCGTAACATTTGTAATGAATTCAGTTAACTGTTTTGTTATAATCGCTTAAATTTACAGTACTAACAAAAAATAAATGAGACACTCAAAAACTCAATGCAAAAAAATTTGAGTTGAGACTTGTCGTTTTTAAATTTTTACAAATTTTCAGCCTGATTTGTTTTAGATTTGTTCTTAATTTTTATTGAAGAATGAAATGACAAACATCATTCTTCATTGGTGAAAAGTTGTGTTGTGTGAAAATTTTCTCGATGTTATCATAGGTGCTAGTCTGGTTATTTCGTTACGATGCGGCACTGTACAGCATAATAGAAATTGTTTTTTGATTTTTAATTTAGCCCGTGGAATTTGCTAAGGCCAGCTGGCACTGTTCTTGACTTTTGAATTTTGAGCAAAAAGGAGCCTCGTGTGCTTATTAAATAGTTCTTATAAAAAAGAGCATAAAAGGGTTGTTATTAATTGCTTATTGGAAGAGATGAGAATTCTGCCTAATAAAAATCTAATAATCTATTACCAGAAAATGATTTAATTTAAATAACAACAAAACAAAATTCTTGGCACGGTCTGCGCGGTTTTGTATTGTGACTTTGAATCAGTTTATCTCATATCTTCATCAGGGTGGACGATGTTGCGCACCGGGTACAGTACGTGGAGGTTTTTTGGAGATGGTATATGCCATTTCGAGATGTTTTCCAATGTTGCAATTATTTTTCTAATTTCTACAGCACAGCAGTTAGTGCACAACTGGCAACTGCAGAGAAAACAATTATAGTAATGTAAATATTACACAGCATTTACAAGTTAATTTCTATAGTGAAATAGGCAGAACTAATTAAATAGTTCACAGAGACATCACGTCTTACAATCCTACTTTATGTGACAACACCTTAATGCTGTCTCCGCGTATAATAAATGGGTTATCGTTTCAACCACTGATGACGCAGGTGCGGCTGAACCCCCATCGCGGGAGCATTCCCGTGTTTCGAAGTCAACTGACTTCATCATCAGTGTGAAGAGGAGTCGACACGATGCAAGGAATTTTGATCCATGAAATAGGCTATCTCAACCGGTAAATTTGAATAACCAATCGATAATCAACCAATTTTACATAACCAATTTAATAAATTGAATTACCAACATTCTGCTATCTACGAATTTCACACACATAATAGCTCTCTATCGCCATACAGCGCGACTGCTTTCTATTCCTTTTTACCGCTGTATGGTGTAAAGCGCCTAGTTAAGTAGGTGTTATTTTTTGTTACTGATTAGTAGGGTTGGATTGAATTTGAATTTTGAATTTTGAATTTGAATCCGCTCACGAATTATTGATGAATTTGAATTTGAATTTGAATTCGACTTTTGCAAAGTCAATGAATTTGAATTTGAATTTGAATTTTGATTTTTCAAAGTCAATGAATTTGAATTTGAATTTGAATTTAGTTTTTTTGAAATCAATGAATTTGAATTTGAATTTTAAAATCAAAAAAAAATGAATGGACCCAACCAGTGCCGTCGCTAAGGGGGGAAAAGGGGGCCGTACCCCCCTAACGGCCGCTAGTGCCTCCATTTTGGTTGACTAAAAATACTGCTTTTGAAACATCACGCAACGCCAAGACAACAGACAGTCAGACAATGATGGAAAAAGAAATAATTACGTTTAAACATAATTCTCCTCTGATATTTTTTCGATTCTTTGTGACATTGCTGGCAACCAACTGCTGTACATTAATCTGACTTTACGGATGTGTCGCGGAATTGCGGAAGAGACTTGTAAGCATGCAGAATTGTTACCGGTACTTCGTTGGTGATCATGACATGAAACAATGCGTGAAAACTTATTTTCAAAGACCAGCTGTTTTGATTTTTAGAGCACACTCAACAATTTGAGGTCACTGTAAGTGGCACAACTAGGGTGACGGGGCTTAAACCCCATTTGCAAAGTCATTAAGAAAATTTAATCTCAAAATACGAGTGTTTAAACGTATTTTAGACTTGACCAAAAGTAAGGGGGGGTTGAGGTGCAAAGCAATTCAATTCTTTGAAATGACTTCCGAATTTTAGAAATTTAGTTATTCATAGTGCTTCTAAAAGTGTCAAGTATGATTTTAAAATGGCGTAAAAATTGCGTTTTTTTTTCTTCAAAATTGCCCAGCGGCCGGGGGCACCGCCCTCAAGCCCTATACACATTTATTTAGCATTTACTATCTATGTCTGTCTGTGAAACGCTTGAGTTGCATCAGTTTGTTCAGCTCGGGGGCTAATATAGGCAGTTTTCGTACAAAAAAAACAAAAAAACTTGGTTCACCTCTCTTAGCAAAATCCTGGTTGCACGTCGGGTAGCATTCACTGCTGTGGATAGATTTTTCTTGCGATTAATGGCTGCCGACGAAACATGTTAAGAAACGCGGCCGGCCTTATTTTAAAATTGCGCAAAACTGTAGCCGTACAAGATCTGAAGATCGGTTTTTGTACGCAAATTTTAGTGCCTCCCCCACTTTTGGCTAGTGCCCCCTCACTTCGTTTGCTCTGGCGACGGTACTGGATCCAACTCTGGATTCAAGCAACTTGAGTTGTTGGTATATTACGTACCTGCGATCAGGGCCTCAGAGAGAAAATTTTTCAGGGGGTGCGAAGGTCGATACCAGGCCCCCAAATCTTATTGTGCCCCCCAAGCCTTATTAGGGCCCATGCCGTTAAATTGTTTTTGTCGGATGGGTGTAGATCTTCATTTAAAAGTGAGGGGATAACGATATTCGCATACAGTTAGAACCTACATAAAACACAACTAGACATAAAATTGGTTTAAATTCAGCTATGGGTCTGGGGAGCTCACAGCGGGGTTGGGGCGGAGTCCCGGAAGCTTCAGCACTTTTTATGTATCTCAAGGGTAAAATACAGCGTTTGATCAACATCCCAGCACCAAACTTGCTTAAATTGACAAGAAGAAAACGTGATATACATGAAAGAAAGTATGTGAAATGGGGGATGATGACATTGACACAATATTATACAATATAACGACTTTAATACTGCAAATCCAAATATTTTACTGATAAAAGTTTTAAGAAGTCATCTGCAATCATAGACTTCAAAAACTCAAATACCTATTAAATTCATACAGACAGAGTGAGTTACTTGATGATAGTAGTATAGTATGTCAACTTTAACTCTGCTCTCTGAGGTTAAAATGCTTTTGGATCTCTGGAAATGTGGGCCCTCGTACATTGTTATACCGTAAAATTAATTAAGGATTTCAAGTCAGAGAAATGCAACAAAACGTTGAGTTCGGTGCAAGTGTATTGCTTTTGATACATTTTCCTCTTTTTTTAATCAAATCGGCCATTATTGGATGCCGTAAAGGCTGTGTAGCAAAAACAGAGACCAATTACCAGTAGTGAATAGTCTGACTGATATTTTTGCTGTAAGCAAGTTTGATTACGGTGTTATGGTTCCATACCAAAACTTAACGCGGAAACCTAAACTCTTCCGGGCCCCTTGAGCCCAGGCCCCCTAGGCCCGGGCCGGGGTACAATGTACCCCCTGAATCCCCCTCTCGCAGGCCCTGACTGCGATGCGCTAATACACAACTGCGACTGCGAAGCTGCGACTTGCTAGGTGTAAATTGCAAAATCCTCTTTGAATCTTTGGTGTAAAAAGTGGGGGTTGGATTGAATTTGAATTTTGAATTTGAATTTGAATTCGCTCACAAGTTATTGATGAATTTGAATTTGAATTTGAATTCGACTTTTGCAAAGTCAATGAATTTGAATTTGAATTTGAATTTTGATTTTTCAAAGTCAATGAATTTGAATTTGAATTTGAATTTAGTTTTTTTGAAGTCAATGAATTTGAATTTGAATTTGAATTTAATTTTTTCAAAGTCAATGAATTTGAATTTGAATTTGAATTTAAAAATTAAAAAAAAATGAATGGATCCAACCCTGCTGATTAGTGGTTTATGCAAAGTCGCCTCTTATTGCACTTAACTTTAAGTGTGATGAGATCATTAACTCTCTTTTTAACAGTTGGAAGCGGACCAAAATGCTTCCATACTTGTCGTATTGCTTTTTTTGTGATAAATTCTTTCAGCAATAAGCTTCTTGACTAAAACTGATTTCATTGACTTCAAGTGAGATTTTTAAACTTATTCGTAAATTTTTTCTCAGAAAACTTCAAATTGCTGAAAGGAAAAGAAGTATCCCAATTTTAAAGTCTTTCAATTTTTTTTTCGCATACATACAACAAGCAAATGTCTAAAGTCTCTCGAAGCCACTTTACCAAAACTTTTTTTTTAGCTCATATTCATCTCAAATAACGTCACCAAACGTTGAGCATTTTTTTGCCAGCTCGGCCGTGACGTCACTAGGATAACGTCATCAACTCAAAATAAATTTTTATGAAACGAAACTTGGTGAACACCAACCCAGATGGCAAATTTGGTGGTACTATAACTTTCGGTTTAAGGATTAGGTTGGTGATATTTCACTCTAGCGGGCAATCAGGATTTTGTTGAGGGAAGGAAGGCTCAAGCCGAACAGGTTAAATATTTTTTGCTTAAAAAAGTGTCTCAATTGGAAAGCGTGTTGAGCAAACTAATGAAACTCAAGTGTATCAGAGCAGACTGGGTCTAGGGATAAGCGTCCAGTTGTTGGGTGATTTTTGTAATTTCTCAAAAATATTTCTCAAAATGCTATTTTCACTTCATTCAGATCAAATTTTTCACCTTTTTAGAGTCATTTAAAAATTTGTAAATGGCAAGAAATTGAAGAATTAAAATGCGCAGCTTCTTCAAGCCTCGCTTTCAATGAAGTCCAAACCACGTTTAAAAACTAAAAACTTAACATTTTTAGGTTAATTTTTCTAAGTGACTTGGCTAAAGGGAACTGAAGCCCCCTTAGCCTTTTCATGCTTGCGCCACTAATTTTATCTCTCCCTCTCTTTTAATGCAAAATGCGTTCGACAAACATTCCGTCTAAAATAGAATTAATACCGTTTTTTTTTCCGAAATTTTATTCCATAGTATATTTTCTAGCAAAAAAGAAGTAGTCTTCGGTCTTTTGAAAACAACTCATTTTTATGCTATGGTGTTACTTCGGTATTGTTATTTTTTCCCCAAAGTATATTTTCTCTTCCCAACCATCAAGATAAATATTAATTTTCACAATCAGCTACCGGTCAGTTTATCATTATTTATTCATAAAGCCGCAATATTGTTTGAAAGCTGCATAGTAAACTCAACAGCTTTTGATGAATTCATGACGCGACCGAAACACCGCTTATCGATCAGACTCTGCGACAGCATACGAGTAGCTCGGTCGGTAAGTTTTGGGTCAGGGATTGAAAGGTTTCTGGATCCCTATTCGATTCCCGAACTGGCCATGAGTTGTTTTGTCTTAAGGAATGACACTCAAAGCATAATTTCCACTGGGGCCGAGCAGTCTGTCCTTGCAGTGTCCAAACCTAACAGAAGATTTACAAACATAACTTTCAAGAATAAAAAGGTGCTCTGTGAGTGTTAGGGCTCTAGCCGAAACGATTTGCAAATCCTCCAGTCTTGTTTTTAAAAAAATGTACTTTAAGTTACAAAAGCTGTTATTTGGCTTCCGGTCACAAAAAGACTAAAATCTGGGAACAAAATTTCAGATCTTTATTTGCTTTTAAGCCAGTTTTTATTTGTTTTCAATTAAAGCCAGTTGTACGGCAAAATACGTACGTCTCGGCAGCTGTGGAGCGCTACTGGCTCCGGCCGTGGCTTCGGTGGCATTAGTGTGGAAAGATAAACGCAGCAAGGCGATTCATTTGTTTGAAAAACTTTTGAACGTTTATCGCAAATTGCTGAATTACAGTCGCTCCGATACTTACATTTACAAATTAGCTTTGGTTTGGTTACTGTTTGAATAATAAGTCAGTAGAGTAGATCAGAGGGTTAAACTGTTGCTTTACGACATTATGATATGATGCTAGTTCAAGTCTTACCCTCGTTGCAATATTGTGTTCTTGGATAAACGCTTCACCGAGAATCATCTCTGCTTGCTGGCTTAGTTTTATCAAGCAGTAAGTAAAGCCAACTGGGAAGAGATTGCATCCTCCTAATCAGTAGAAAAGTTTGGAAGACGTGTCAAGTCTTGGGCGCATGCAGTCTACTTATTCGAAATACTGTAAAAGTGGAAGTACTGTCGCTTTTCTTGTGAGTCGACTATAGAAGATAAACATGGACCAATTCTTAAAATACGTCATAGCGTGCAGCTCGTAGAGGAATTCATTGTGTTAATCTCTCGGTTGTATTTATTACACCAGCATTGCTAATGCAATTTTACGGTGAATTTTTCGGGAGAATTAAAAAGGCCTATTATGTTATGATGTAAAAAGGAATTAGACTTTCTCTTTAAGCTACTGCAATAGGACATTGATTTGAAGCTATCCTTTAAAAACGTAGATTTCTAACTTCTTCAGCTTTTGAGATATACACGATACAAAACAGCTACAACAGCAGAAATGACACATGCAACAGCACAATGACCACAACAATACCATCAAAACATCTCTTAAACACCATCAACAGAAGAAAATAATTTGGAGAAGCATTCCACAACAATACGTTACACAATCAAGGAATGTATCAAGACCTTGGAATGCAGAAAGCTGATAAATGAGAGAAAATAACACAATTTGTTTTCTCTCATTTATAAAAGTTCTAAAATTAGGGCAAAACACTTTTTCAGCAAACTTGTAACATCCCAAATGGGTTAGTTTCTACTTTAACAAAACTAATGTCCGTTATGAACAACTATATTGATATTTGGATTTATTACCTTTCATTTGCAATAACGAAATGATAACAATGCTACACGCGCAAATTATGATGACACAAAGCACACACGTTTTGATATAGACGTGAGACTCAAGCATAAAGACTAAATGACCCATTTCCGTTGGTGATTAGTGACACTTGCTGATAAATGCTGGCAATCTAGCTCACAGTCTCATTTTGCACTGCATGCTATATTGCAAGGGCGTAGTCAGCACCATCAGCCAATCGTTTTGAGTTGTAAATATTGGAAGCTGTACTTTCTTTTGAGTTATTGATGCATATTCTTTACCTGTCACGAGGAAGCAACGGTGTCTCTACTCTTCGGACGAATCGTCCACCCTCTCTTTGGAATTGACCGTTTCAAGTTTTCCATCCGACGTTTGACTTCTCCGCAGTTAAATTTGTTGCTTGCTCGAAGCCACCAACCACAAATAATCATCGTAAGCGCCTTATCCAAGGACTCAACAACATGGCCAGTGTGGGTGTGAATCCAGAACATAGGTAAAACGCCTTCAAGCCACGCTGCCACAACGGCAAACACATATTCCTTGTGGCTAGTCTCAGTTTTTTCCTGTGGATAAGGAGAGCTTGGTGACTTGGAACGCGATACACTCTGCGATGACAAACCTTGGCTGGGGAGGTAAAATGTTGATGGGCAATTTTGCATTTTCGCACTACGCAAAATAGGGAAACTCATAGTCACACAGGTCACCACAGGATGGCAGTCATCGGTCGTATTTTTGCTATCCGGAAAATGGGGCTTTTATCATTCTTTCCTCCAGAATTCCTGAATGAAGACCTGCAACAGCAGTGATTTGAAATGGGAGTTTTCCTAACCGGTTGGGTTTACTGCTTTAAACGTTCTGCTTGTATAAAAATCATGTTGGTGTCATTTTCTATCCCGAATTATCAATTTTTGAGTGTCTGTATCTTCTTGCAAGAGTTGTTTGTTGTTGCATATTTATCTTCCTGTCACCGAAGAGCGTCAAACGCTATTTATTGGATGGTCAGTACACTTTTCATTGCGATTAGTAACTTTTCGTTATGAGGATTCCGCAATTGCTTAAAAGTTCCAGTGATCCAATGTCGACGTGATTTTCTTCGAATTTTTATCCACCAAATTTGCTGCTTGTTCGAAGCCGCCAAACAGAGAGAATCATCGCACAGCGTTTTATCCAAGGATGCAACAACGTGAAAAGGGTGCGGGTTGAGTCCAGATCATATGAACAGGGTTGTCAAAAATACGACGCGTTTACCCCTCGGCCACCAAAGCAGAGATTTCAGCCATCTAAACAATAACAGCTATACGATTAGCATGATCGTAAAAACGACGCCTTGACCTTTTGGCCACTAAAGCAGAGATTTCAGCGATCGAAACGCTATTTAAAATAACTAGAGCAGTACGATTAGCATGATCATAACCAGCGAAGGAAAACTGAAGAAGGGATTCTGGTAGTAGAGTTTGAAGTCGATGTACTTTGTACAGTATAAGTGGATTGTGAACGAGAGACGGGACCGCTCAGGATTTTCTCGACCCGACCGGTAAATTTCAAAATCTACGCCGGTTGACCGGCTTCTGACCGGCCCGGTTGACCGGTTTTTTACAGAAGATTTTTGTTCACTGTTTCGTGTCCTAATGAAAAATTTTCAAAATGGGGGGGCATGGGTGAGATGTTAAAATTTGTGACTTCGGACGGGGTCTCAGAAAAAAAAAACGGAAAAAAATTTTTCGTGTTTTGTAAAAATAACTCAATTTTAAGACCTTTTTTGGTTAAATTTCTGTTTGAAAGATCTGTTTTGAGCAGCGCACAACGTGCACAAAGTAAGTATAAAAAGAACTGGAGGGCACAAGCTAAATTATTAGAAGTTCTTTTTAATGATAGTATGCATAAATCCAAGAAAAGAAGTTAAAATATTTTTTAGCTATTGGCGACAGATTATTTGCAATTGGCGAGCAGCAAACTCTAAACTGTTTTGACATTGGCTAGAAAATATTCAAAATATAATGTGCCCCAGCAGTTTGTAGAAATGCTGCTACTTCAGAACATGCCATGGCTAGTTAGATATAAAAGCATAAGGGCTATGTCTTTCTTGCCCTGTGTAGAATGTGGTAAATTTAGGTAGAAAAAAGCTTTTCAAAGCGGCAAGATTTTAGCATGTACTAAAAAATCTGAAATCTGCTCCACTTCTACTCTCAAGCTTATTAAAATGATGTTAAAATACCAGATAGAGTAAGCTTCTTCCACATACATGCTTTATCATATTGTGATTACGCGATTTTAACGTATATTTTGCACTTTTTTGCTTTGTGCGGTGGCCTAAAGGGGGGGTGGGGTCATGACACAATGCCCCCACCCTAAATTCGCCCCTAGATGTGCATGTCTTAATGGTCACAGCCTATTAGTCGCTGCTTGAAACCATTCAACAAGTGTTTTCAAAAGGTGTGGTTTGTTAAAACTGTTTTTTATAAAAAAATTGTTTATAATACAATACATATGTTTGTTTCGGTTCGAGCTTAAATGTTTTTTAGTTTCAAGAAAGGAGAACTTGACCGGTGTTTCAACCGGCTTGACCGGCCGGTTGACCCGACCCATTTCCATCTCTGTTGTGGACTGCCTAATTCAACCCACAATTTCTTCGCAATAGCGTTATTTAACAATACTGTAGTTTATTTCTGTTAGGCTATCCTACTCAATAAATGTCGATCATTTTTTAATTGACATTTATCAAACATACAATCTTTTGCTTCTTTACAGCGAAATTAGAACCTGTCGACAAAAATTGAAGTGTTGAATGTTACGCCAAGAGTGTGAAATATGATCGCTCTATATATGCCTAGCTGTACCCACGCCAACTCACAACACTCTTTATTGCGCTTTGTTTGCAAGCATTTTGTCAAGACTGGGGGACTACAACGGATTGAGTGCTTGGCTCCTATAGAAAATAAGCCTCTAGTATCTCAAGTGATGAGGAAATTTTTCGCTCCGTGGAATATTTTTATATTTGTTTTCGCTACCGGAATATTTCCTTTCCATTTTTTGCTCCATGAAAAATAAGTTCTCTGCGTAACAAAAAGGACTGAACTTTCATGTAAGTGTCACTGCACTGTAAATATTGGGTCACAACTGACTTATGTCATTTTTCTTTTGTTTTCTTCCAGCCGAAAATTATGATCTGAATTGTAATCATCCTCGATCTCTTTCACTCTGTATTGGCTATTTGACCTATTCGCATTTTATACGAAGGAGAGGAGGCAAAAATGCTCCCCCTCTATCTAACTCCTAAACCAAAAATCATAACTACAACTGATTTGGCACGTGGGTTGGTGTTCACCAAAATTGTCTGTAAAAAATGATTTGGAGTTGATAAAGTCATCATTGTGACTTCACGGTCATATTTTCGAAATAAAACGTCATTTTTGCGATAATGTCACAGGCCGTTCAAATTTATACTTGGATATGTCTTTGATGCTAAATCATGAATGCCTAAGTCAAGTTGTATACCTCAAAAATGTGTATGACATCATTTAAGTCAAATATGGGCTAAAATTACTCTGATTTCGGAAAGTGACTTGGGCAAGCCTCAAAATTAGTAAACTTTTTGTTACCATAGCAATTATTTTCGGGAGTTATTTGTAAATAAATTTAACTCAAATTCAAGTTGGTTTGAAGAAAAAAATCTTATTTCTTAAAGGGTTTATCAGGAAAAAAAAACGAGAGAAGGGCATTAATGCTCCATCCCCGTGTAAAATAGGGTTAAGCAAAAAGAATGCAGAGAAACATTTTTTGTTTGTTTGCAATTCAGTGCATTGGTTTTCATGATCGCCAACGCAGAGACAATTAAACTCTACACCATGGGGGATCAAAGTCTACCTCCTTACCGTTGAGCCACCTCCAGAGAACTTGAGTCGAAGAACCTTCGCTCCTTGCCGGGACCGTCATACTAAGGACGTTTAAACACTCGCATGATACACGCGCACTTGAACCTTTTTGTGGCATATTTGATTTGCAAAACCTTAAAAAACAGAAAAAGAATTTGTAAACTGCTACACAAGTTTTAGGCGTGAGGCATCCCGCCACAGTAAGATCATGTGCAAAAGATAAAGAATGATCTAAAGCATATCTTCACCAAATTTCAGATTTCTACAGCTTATTCCTTTATCGATATTTAATTTCAAAGTTTTGTAGATCTCCCAACAGTGTTGCCAGTTAAAATGTTATCTTTTCGAAAACAATGTTTAAACTAAAGCACCTAAACGAATGAATTCAGTATGAAGTACTGTAGCAACAAAAATTCACTTACAATTTAGGTAGGATGTTTCAATTTAATCCTTATAAAATTAGATTTTAACTGGTAAAACCGTTGTTTATCTTTAAAACTTTGAAATAAAATGTCTCAAAAACGATTTGTAGAAAGCTGAAACTCGGTAACGATATTATTTAGATGTTTTTTTTATTATTCTTTTGCACATAATCCTTGATGGATGCTTCACCCCCAAAAAGTAAATCGAATATTTAACTTAAGGAGTAGGAGTGTAATCCTTTACTGCGCACCCATCTACATTAAATAAAAGCGTCACAACTTGCCTTTATGTCTGTCCAGAGTTGTAAATCGGGCTGAGTTTTTCGGGTCGGGTTAGGGCTTATGTTTGATTCGGCCAGTAATGCCGCTCTCACTCTTCTGCGACTCCCTTGCGAATAATTCGCAGTGCAGTCTCAGCGCAATCTCCATAGATTCTCCATATAGTCTTTGTAGAGTCGCAAAGCATTGCGAATCCTTTGCGAATAGAAACTCCACGGAGACTCTAAGGAGACTGCGCTGAGAATTGATTCGCAGTGGAGTCGCAGAAGTGTGAGAGCGGCATAATTGTCTGCCCGTTTACACCTCTGTGTGAGTGTCAATTTGCAGAGTAAGCGAGTAACAGGCACTAATACGGCACACTGTTCCATCAAAACCGATTAAGGTTTTGAAATGTACATTAACAGTTTTTTTTTTGGAGTAAATGATTGTGAAATCCCACATTGAAAAAGCGACAAAAAAAGGAAACAGTTCGACTCGAAGATTGCAGTATAGGCACAAGCAGCTAAGCAGGTTGCGAAATACATTACAGTAATTGCAAGCAAAGGGCCGCGCTAGCGATCGGAAGGCTGCTTACCTTCAGTTCGATTTTCAACTGGCTACAAGTCTTTGTCCTTGGGAAAAACAGCGCTGATTTCCCAATGAAGCAGAGCATTCTAACCGTGTGGTGGTCTAGGATAACGAAAGATTTGCAAACAGAACCCAAAAATGTTGCTCTTTGATGGTGCGGTTAACGACAGATGCAGAGTGACTGGTTCATCTACGTGTAAGTAAGTTGCGATTCATCTGTTACCGTCCTTACCTTATATAGTGTAGTTTCAAAAGGTAGTCGCTCAGTATAATTCAATTGTCGTGCAAACGATTGACCCCAAGTGGTAATAAAGCCTGAGCTGTCGCGATGCACTGCAAGTGTTACATTGCCAGTTCGACATCGGTGTTTCAGCGAAAACCACCAAGCGAAGTGCATATGAGAACTTCAAAACCAGTTCGGTTGGCTAGATGGTGCAAAATTGTTCGGGATCATGAGGCCTGTGTCACAATTCAAAATCTTTGAATCTAAAATTGCATTGTTTGTAGGTATGGGATAACCATTTAGGAAAAGCTGAAGGCGATGCTCTGGGTGTGGCATTTGCTATTTTTAGCTCACGTATTTTGAAATTGCATAAGATTGAATGCATTTAAATATGTAGCGTTAGGTTAAATCTTTACATATAAGTATTTAATGAAAAACTGACAAGCAATTTGTGAAAGAAGTTAACTAGGACAAATTCGATTATTACGATCGCGGAATAAAACTCGTTTCATCCGATCCGATTCTTTTAGGCCAACTTTTCTGACTCATATTTGGATATTGTTAAAAAAAAAGCAGAATGAACGAAGATATGGCGACTAAAAATTGTGGCAAAAATATGAACTCGGGAGAAAGCCTTTGTTGCTGAAGCGTTTGGTTTTTGATGAACTTGCCTGATCTTTCTCTATAGTTTTTTCTGGTAAACGATGAAGGCTGCAAACAAATTCTGTGCAGTGAAAGATAAAAACCGTGCTTTGTCATTCCGCACAATCTTTACCTCCACTGTGAAGAATAAGATGCCAAAAATCTCATCTACACTCACTAAACCTGCCATCAGCTTATCTGCAGAATGTACACACAACCGCCGCAATCTATTGAAAAAAGTCAACACCTCTTACCTTATTGAATCGTGATGAAACGACTTTACGTGGTATTTCACATCTTTTGAAGAGGTATCAACCAGTTGCCAGCTTCTACAGTTGTACACTGAAGAACAATTGTATCTATGCTTTTTCACGCAAACTTCTGGCTAAATATACCCGTTCAGTTACAGATTGAAAAATTAGTTCGCTCATTAATCACTACAGCCTTTCACAAAATCGGAAGCACTCGGCATGTTTTCACATTCTTTTGCCGGGATAGAGAATTTGCGTTTGCATTTCGAAATAATCATGTGTAGACCATATTGACACAACAGTCTTATCTATCAATGGCTGCATTCAATAACACTAATTAGAATCGATTAGTGGTCGAGTAGATAGAGTACATGCTAATGAAACGGTAGACTTGGGTTCGATCCCCAACATTTAAGATCAAAGACTTTAAAAATTGGTATTTGCAGCTTCTCCGTTTGACGTTCAGCATCAAAAAAGGACAGTTTGAAGCCTCCACCGTGTGAAGTGAAAAGATGGCAGTTTGTGTGAAAGGTGATTTTGCTATCTCCTAGTCACGTTGGTAAATGAAGATTAATTGCAATTACAAGAATAGTGGCTATGCAACCACAGTTTTTGTAGTGAAATCTTGAAATTTGGTGACTGAAAACACTTCTTAATATTATCAACTGAATGCAACAAAGATTATTTTTACCAGTTTTGCTCTCCCACAGATTACTCGCTATTTACCTTTTTTTTCTTTGTTTAAATAGTTCTTATTTCATCATCGAATGGAAAAATAAATGCAAGTGGGCCAGTAAATGATGTTGTCAACCAGATTTATTCAAGTCTTAATGTTCACCAGTGGGGAGTTCGTGTATAGGACAGGGTGATATGAGGTGGTCCATAGTCTGTTCTTTTGTCCCGCGCTGGTGGCCAATCCCCTCGAATCAAGTTAACCGAATGCCGTAAACTGACCGCGAACAACTAACCGCCAACATTTGGGTTAGGTTTAGTTGGCGGTCAGTTGGCTCGGCGGTTTGTTGGTTCGCGGTCACTTTGCGGCGGCCAATTGTCGGGGAACCAATAGCTATTGGTTCATGCATGCGTAAAAGCAAGCGATGCCAGTTCTCAGTCGATTTGACTTCATAAATGTGATCTCATAAACATTTTTGAAGCAGTAATCCTTCAAAAATACAAAGATGATCGGCGATAAAAAATCAAATTTCCAAACATGAGCCGAAATATGTGACAGTACTCAATACCTTTCCCAGATTTTGATAATAGTGTGTTTAAAATTTTTATACACAACCTAAAAATATGGTGCAGGGAAGAACATAATTCTGGATGCTACAGTATGTACTATTTGTGGCTGGTATACCAAGTAGCACATAATGGTAACTCTCAGTATGACCAAGAAATGTGGAATTGGGCTTATTAGTTCGCCATATACCCGACCATTTCGATGAGCAGAATCTAACTTCGGAAAACTTACGTAATTTTTTGCGTCTGTAGTTTCACAAAATAGCCTGCAAAGCAATAAAACTTGGTTGGGAAGAAAGATTTTTCTCTGTGCTGTGCTAGCAGTGGATGGTTTGGCGGTTGGGAATCGTACTCGAACTCTTAAGGGCGACGGTTCGATTCCCTGCCGGTGCAAATTCCGCAAGCGCGTGTAAATACCTACGTTGAAAAAATTTTCGTCCTGTTTAGTTTTTTTTTGTTTTGTTTGTTTGGTTTGTTTTTAACGAAAGTTTTTACCTAAGCAGCAAAGGCTTCTAGTCAGTTTAGAGGAAAGGACATGTTTTGATTGTATTAAAATGTTCACTTTTGTCAAAATCATATATCTTAGACAGCAAGTTGAAGGCAAATTGGAGCTTTAAGGAGGTTGAGGAATTTCAAAAGCAAAGATTGACTTTGTTCTGTTCTAGAGTTTTTGCAGCGTTACAAAGTGTTGGAGAGTTGATATTCTGCAGATTTTTACTCATATGCAATCTACATCAATGAATGTTTCATTTTTTAAACAAAATCCTACCGACATATGCATGTGTTGAAACTTTGTGCACAAGAAATCTTCAAACACTTCATAAATTATTTAGTTTCGTTTGTACAAACACTTCCACATAATCACGAAAATGTACAAAATAAAATTGAAAAACTAAGAATAAAATAGGAGCCTATGGCAGGAATATTTTAAGAAATCTCCAAAATAAGAATGAGTCAAACCGTTACAATCCGATCTTTCGACTTTCGCTTGAAAATGAGAATCATAATTTGCTGAAGATTTGTTTTGACGATTTTTTTTGCGGCAGGAATTCGTCAAGGATAAGTAAGTTGTGTGAAATTATAGCAATAAGATCAAGACTAAGCAACCTAACCTAATCAAAAATATGTAGCCTAATCCAGTGCTTCGCAACCCTTTTTACTAGCGGCACACTTATAACACTTGCTAAATTCGGCGTCACACCGCAACAAGCAATGTTAGTAACAACACAAAATAAACGAAAAAAAAGGTGGTCAGTGCAAAAATTTTAGCCTCGACAAAATAAAGGGGCTTGTAACGTCACAAACAGTAGGCAGACAAACGTTTAGATTTGCAAAAAGATAAAAAGCATTTTTGTTAGTTTGCTAGAAAAATTACAAATACTCTTCGGCACACTTGATGTGGTCTCGCAACAAACCAGTGTGTCGCGGCACACTGGACGCGGAGCACTGGCCTAATCCACAAAAACAAGTTATGTGAAAATATTTTTGATCTGGCTGCTTAAAATTGTTTTCATCAGCGAAGTTGCATATTCAAAGTTTAAACCAACGAAAACATTTTTGAATCAAAAAGTTGTTGAGTTTTAGGGTAAAACTGAAGTTTTTTCAGCAACATTGAGCTTGCTGCCGAGATTAGCTTCAATAATTACGTAATTTTCAAACTAAATCCTAGAAAAAAGCGCTTTTGTAACGTCTGTTCGCCCGACTATACCACAGAGGAAACTGTTAACATGTGGCAGCAATCAATCACAAAGCAGATCACGTTTGGCCCGAAAAACAGATACAGATACTGTAAGTTGGTGAGAGACAGAGTTTGAAAACAGCTATGATATCATTGATTATTCCCAGCATTTACAAATAATTTGTTGTAAATTTATTTTATTTGACGTGGGTTACCTTTGTCATTTGTTACAGAGATCATGTTATGGTTGAATAAGCCTTGCCACGCCCAATTCATAGTGTACAGAAACTCATTTTTCTTCTTTATTTTTGTATTAAACTGAATGTCATTTCACGAAATGCAGAATAATCTATTTATCAACAAGCCTGAACATCCTGAATTTCAACAGAGGAAGGTCGAAGCACACGTGCCGGAGCTTCATCACTAGAAAGGTCACGCGCCCATTGCTGACATTGTTGTATCCGCATCTGTATTGAAATCCAAAATCAGTGCAGTATTGTACAGAGTTTTAAACGGAATTTGAATCTCTCGAATCCATCAGAAATGCTACATTTTGAAGTTGTTCCCAAGGGTCGTGTTCTATTTTTATTTTGGGGGGGGGTTAGCCTTTGGTCAAACTGGAAATTTGCAAGAGGTATACTGTACATTGATTGATTGATAGATAAATTCATAGACGCAGAAGACATTTTACAATCCTCCCGCTTTCACGGAAATGTAAAATCTAAAATGGCGCATTATCGTTCCAAGAAAAATTATTTCAGCTAAAAACAGTGGAGCACTGTTTCTCTTGGTCCTCCACGCTCAATCCCCGTAACCCAAATCTACTGAAGTGGCGCACGTTATCGTTGCCTGCAGACGTTGAGTTGCACAAGCAGCCAATAGCGTAGCCAGGGGGGGGGGCTATTTTTGGTGGTGATATTCTGCCAGTTCGCATCGGTTCGCGCAAACCTTTACTAAATTTAGAGAACCGTTTTTTAAAAACTGTTTCCATCGATATCTTGCGCTTTTGGCTCGAAAAAACAGGTAGTTAAATTTAGAGAACCGGTTCCTGCAAAGTTCGAATAGCACTACTAGCTATAGCATTTAGCCTGCCAACAAAAATGCACATTAAGAAAAATACCACATTTCTAACGCCCATGTGTCAATCTTTTACAGTAACATGGACTCCAAAGTCGTTTAAAGCCGTTTTTAAAACATTTATTTTGGGCAGGGGCAAATTAAAAAAAAAATTTACAAATATCTTTGAAAACTTTGACCAAAAATAGTAATCAAATTTGAATGCATAACGAAAAATTCTTTGGGTGGTCTTTGTCAAAAAAGTATGTTGAGGGGAGGCTATTCGGAATTAAGGTACCAGCAATAGCACGTTTGGGTTTTCTTTTTTCCTTTGGGCAAAATATATCTTAAATCAAATATTTGCTGTTACGTATACGACAGATTCCGTGTTCTCTTAAAATCGATGACACTAAATGCTGTTCAAATTTAATTAATTACCAATGACCACTTTTCTTAAATCTCGCTTTGTTAGACCTCATCCTATTCTCCGCATTATCTTAATAAAATGTAAATAAAAAAGATAAACTTTGTGAGTTTTTCTGCATTACAGATTTTCACCATGGCTAGAATTAGGGTGAATAAAACTTTTGAATTACCGTTTTAACCACGGCCCACTCAACTTACTTAATTAAGCTAAGCGACCGGTTTAATGATGTTTTACAGTGCTATTATGTGCGGTGTTTACAAGCAACAACTTTAACCGAAATAAGCTAGCTTTAAATTGAGTAATTTTTGCAAAACATCGCAAAAATCTCCGAGCACTGGGGGCTACGTAATTGTAATAATTATAATTACATTTTATTCACCAAGTTGCCTTGGCCAGGAGACAGCGAAGGGACCTTTCGGTCTTCGAGTTAAGCTGCCACCTGCCCACCTGTTTACCACACTCTGTGGAGGCTTCACACTGTCCCTTTAATTGCTGAACGTCAAGCAGGGAAGCTGTGAATATCAATTTTTATAGTCTTTGGTTTGACCGGACCGGAAATCGAACTCGGTTCTACCGTTTCAGTAGCAGACGCTCTATCCACTCGACCACTGATCGGCAACGTTCCCAGACCGCCGACGTAGCCTCCCCATTACTAATTTATGAATACGCGCGCGTAAGTAACAGCAAACTTTCCGTTTTGGTTTGAGAATATGGAGTTATCGTAAGGAGGTTTTAAAAGTTTAAAAAATAACAAGCTCCGGTTGGGCGACAAAACGATTATGACTATAGTCACTAAACGATTGCATTCTTTAGTCGTTCAATGCTCATCACCTTTTTGTCGCGATTTTATCTTAATCTAAAAGTTAAAAATTTTTTGTATGAAAAATGTCTTTCTTGGGCGACGTGCTGAGGTAACTGGTGCAACTTAAGGTTATTAAAGACGGAGGTCTGGGTATGGATCCCCCAGCATTTGGGCAAGTTTTCAGAAGAAAATAGCCATTTTAACGTCATTTAGATCACATTTCTCACGTTTTTGTAGCCATTTGGAACAACTAAATTACTAAGATTTGGAAGCTAGTTGAAAATTTTAATTGCATAGCCCCTTCAGCCTCCCATTACTTACATGTTAAGTCCAAAGCGTTTAAATGCTTGCATTTTGGGTTAAAGTTTCTAAGTGACTTGGCTAAACGGTGGGGCCGAAACTGCCTTAGCCCCCCTGGCTGTGCCACTGATGCAAAGAAACCTTTCCGAGTTTTAAACTAACAATGTGAGTTGGGTACAGAATGGGATCAGAATTAATCAAAAACAACTGTACAGTAGATGCTTTTACAACAGAAACTTTACTTTTCAGCCCAAACCCTTTGTATCAGAGTTGTAAACTGGCCGACTAGTTTAGGCCCGAACCCGGCCCGAAAACTAATTTGAGGTCCAAATCATGCCCGAAAAAAAAAACGAAAGTTCAATTAGGTCTGAAAAATTTAGCAATGTTGCCAAGTTATTTTGATTATGTTTTTGTGCAACTAAGACAAAAAGCACATCTCAGGCGCGAATAATAAGCCTGAAATTTTTGTCAACTTTAGGCCCGAACCCGACCCGAACCCCTGCCGAAAAGCCCGGCCCGACTTACAACCCTGCTTTGTATTATATGTGACTATACAATGCTAATTTCGTGCAAGTTCACAAATGCAGAAAACGTGTAAGTAACGCTGGCCAGTTTGGAAAACAGTTTAGCACTACAATGATCTACATGGGATATTGTTAGTTTTTAACCACATAACGGTAGTCAGATATTCATCACTTACTTTTTGCAAGGATTTCCATCGTATTTCATCCTGATCTCATCAAGTCTTTTTGCCCTATCTGGAGAGATTTGGGGAAATAATTAGTAGAACGTTCTAGTAATTGCAATAATAAACAAAGAACCAACTCTTGAGCCTCCACCTGCTGATGATGAGACAACTAACGAGTTGAAACATAGAGTAAAAATGCACTCAAGTTTTAAAATTCTACTTTCTCCTATTTTTATTTTTGATTAAAGGTTTCTTTTACTTTGATCAGTATCTGCATTTGCAAACCAACACAGAAATCAAAGGATTGACATTTACTGAACTTAACAAATAGCCAGCACTCAGACGAGACGAATACGCTCACCTTTAAGCCAAAATTGCATTGAAATATTTGACAGGAAATGTGTGATTAAGCCCAATGCTAAATCTGTGGTCTTCGCTAAATTTTAACTAATCTAGTCACTTTTGCAAATCTCTAGATTACGTTTCTTTTCTCTGTTGCATTCAAAACTGTTTCTGAACAGAGATTTGTAGTAATTCAGTCAAGTTTGTTTGAAAGATCTCACTTTTTTAATCTCTGCCAACGTTGCATTTTTCTGAACAATCCCTTTATAAAATTGCACAAGCAACGATGCTAACGTACTCGTACAGTGTGCAGTATGACTGAAAACCCCGAGGGCATTATTTGTTTTGTTTTAGGAAGGCTTGCCGTTTTTTAATGTTTAGCAAAGTTTGGTCACTTTCACAATTTTGAGATTCAAATTTCAGCAACCTATTTTAAGTAAGACGCGGGAGCAGACAGCTAAGATTAAATTAGTAGCTACATTTCACGATTTTTCCTCAAACAATAAAACTTTTGCTTGCTTGTACATTATACGAAAAATTATCACAACTTTTTTTTAATTCGAAAAGGAAAGATTACAAAAGCAATTTTTTGCACATTCTTGAGTTCTTCGCTTGCGGTATTTGAAATTGTTTTTTAGTACAACGTCACCATTGCATTTGATGAGTACAATATTATTACTTTTCGTGCTGGATTGTTGGTGCTTTTTACTGCAAGGTTTTTCAGCACCATGACGAAATTTAAAAAAAATCGTTTGATTCTTTTTAACTTAAAAATTTGGGGGAAAAATAAATATTCACTTTCATTTACATTTCATAAAAATATATTTTTTCTCTCGACCGCTTGGTATTGGTTTTATGGTACTTACTATATTGCTTGATTCTATATCTTGCAATAAAGATGCCAAGACTTAACCTACCTTATTCTAGTTGGTTTCATGAAAACAAATTTCCACAAATCTTGATAAAATTTAGATAAGGTGCAGTACCTCATTCCACAGCTGCTGCTTATATCCTTTTTTAACTTTATGATGAGACTGAGACCAATCACTGCCAATTTTAATCTCAGTAACGAAGAGCTTGGCAAACTCAGTAAAGTCTAAGACGCTTTTTTCATTACATCATTCATGTCGTCTCAATATTTTGAACGTTTAGCGCGTCAGCACCAAACGGTTAAGTTAAGTGAAAGCTGCGAACCAAAATGAATTATTCAAAAGAAATCGAAAAACACTAGCTTGTGTTAAAGATGAAGAAAGTTACCTAAGAATTTTTCTCGAAGCCGAGATATATTGGCTGCCTAGTGCTCTGACCACATCTTCAAGAACCCCCAACCGGTGTATACGTCTAATTAACAATTTGCGATGCGTTAGCTGCGTTGCAAGCAATTAACCATCAATATTTTCCACATTTCTTTCTCAATAGCTATATTTAGGAACCGCTAGGCTTGGGAATCTGACTCGTATCGTATAATTATAGCAAAACCTAAACCGGACTACCGGTACCGCGAGTCCAGAACTTACAGCATAGTTGTAATTATATATTTGTTCTCCGAATTACGCTGGTCAGGAAACTGCAAAGTGACATTTCGGTCTGACAGTCAAGCTGCTACCTGCCCACCTGTCTACGACACAGTCGAGGCCTCATGCTGTTCCTTTGATTCTGAAGAATATTAATTTTATCGTTTCAAATCATTTGAAAAACCAAATGTGGTCCTGTTCGCAAATTATCCCAAAAACTTGCTGCAAATCTTATTTTAAATCTAACCCAAACTCAGGGCCGCATCCAATGGGAAGCTAGCGGGGCACAATTGCCAAGCTCAGCAGAGAATCTCTCTTTTGAGCCGAGATAAGAACAAGAGTGCTCTACGGAAAAATGCCCTTTAAATCTTCGAAATTTTTGGCCCAAAATTATCTTATCGCTGCCTGGCGATAGAGAACCTTTTCTTTACTTTTAATCTGCAGTATTTTGCGAGATCAAATTGATCAAAAACTCCAAATCAGAGCCCGAAAATGAGTGAACTCTGAGAAAAAAAGCAAGTTGTTTGGATGCAGTTTCACCTGCTTAAATTGAGGATAAGAGAAAAAAAAAACAAAGGAAAAGAAAAAGTCTTCGCCTGTCTTGCGCCTGACCTGCTTTACCCCCTGAATTCTGAATGAGCACCAAAAAAAAATAAAATAAACTAGATGTTCATTTTGCCGGGGGAAATAATACGGGACTTCCGCCAGTTCCATTTCAACATCATTCTCCCGTCAGGGTATTTGTCTCTGAATTGTCTCTTGATATCAAAAACGTAGCACCCTAGCTTAAGCTGTCAAAAACACTGATATTTGTTTGGGTCCATTTGGGGGGTTGGTCCCCCCACATTATGTCAAAATAGTTTTGTCCTAAAAATTTCTACGAACACCCAAAAAAAGTAGCGCGCTTGCGCGTGGTATTAATTGGGGCGTCTTCACAGAGAATGAAACCTGATATCCTCTGATCATACCTAGTGTCAAATAAAAAATATTCAAAGCAATTTTGTCGTAATCGAAAAAAAAAATTAATGTGCTAGATTCAATATAATCTTGGTTTGATAAAAGCGATGACCAACCAGAGTATTGAATCCAGATTTTAGGTTTAAGCATTGGCGCATTTAACCATTCGGCCACAGCAGCACACGAGCGTAGGTGACTACCTCCAAAGTACGTCAAAATATTCTTGTGTTTAAAATTTCTAGTGATAGCAAAAGAAACTAGCACGCTAGCTTGAGGTCTTAAAAAGCTGATTTTTGGGACGTCTTTACATGGAATGAAATCTGATACCCTCTGATCGTATCTAGTGTCGAACTAAAAATATTATAAACGATTTTGTCGTAATCGAAAAAAGTAAACATGCTAAATTCAGTATAATGTTGGTTTGATAAAAGCAATGACTAACCAGAGTATTGAACCCAGGTCTTAGGTTTCAAGCACTGGCGAAAAGGCAGCACGCGCAAGTACGTGACTAAAATCGCTTAATAAACTTCGCTGTCACAAATTTAGGGTGCATATGCCCCAAACCACGCGACGTAACGCCTCCAAAATTGGAGGGATGCAAGTTCATGTATAGACTCATCATCTGTCCAAATTTCAAGTTTCTAGCTTTGATGGTTTTGGAGTTTTTGTTCCCATAATGTGATTCGCTTCAATAAATAAATAAATAAATTTAAAAAAAAGTGTCGGAATCGTCATAATTTATTTTTGAGAGCTGCATGTCTAGTTGCTTGTAAATTCGAAAGTTTTATTCTCGTAGTGCCATTAGTTTTCGAGCTATAGAGCTGTTTAAACCTACAATTGGATTTTATTTTTTGGCTCGGAAACCCGTATCACATGACCGATTACCCCCAAAATTTGCACTAAGAATGATTCGTATGTGCCCCAGCTAAGATCTAAATTTTAAGTTTGTACCTTTAGCCGTTTCAAAGTTAAAGTGTTTTCAAGCTTTGTTGCCAAACTCGTAATTTTTCACGGAAAAAAAAACATAAGGACTTCCGACGCAAAGTGTCGCGGAAGTCCCAAAACCCAAAAACTAAAGGTATTCGGTCAATCAAACTCGAATTTTACCGTTTTGACCAAAAATATATGGTTGGTGATAATGGTGAACATGTTTTACCCCATTTGTTCCGGTTGTTTCGGTTACCCAAATAATCCCAAAGATTCGATTGAGTTTCAAAATTTTTGAAATCCTTCTCCAATAAAATAATTGGTACTTCCGCGACGCTTTGCGTCGGAAGTCCTTATGTTTTTTCCGGCAAAATTTACGAAGACGTAAACAAAAATAAAAAACGCTATAACTTTGAAATCGCTTTAAGCAGAAACTTGAAATTTAGATCTTAGCTGAAGCACATACGAATCATTATTAGTGCAAATTTTGGGAGCAATCGGTTCAGTGATACGGGTTTCCGAGACAAAAAAGTCAAACGCCAATTATAGGTTTAAACAGCTCTAGCTCAAAAACTAATCGCACTAGAGGAATAAAAGTTTCGAATTTACAAGCGTTTGGGCATGCCCTTTCAGCTTTCAAAAATAAATTATGACGATTCCGACACTTTTTTTTTCTTTATTTATTGAAGCAAATCACATCATGGTGACAAACAGAGGTGGAGTGGAGGACACAAGGCTCGAGGCCAAGGCCAAGGACACAAAAAAATCCGAGGCCAAGGCCAAGGGCGGCCTTTCCGAGGACAGACACTCTCGAGGCCAAGGACACAAGCGCAAGTGCTCTCCAAAAAAAAAAAAAAAAGATCTTCACAAAAATTTTTTAAGCGATCTTCAAAAAAAAAAAAAAAAAAAAAGGTCTTCACAAAAATTTTTCAAGCGGTCTCCACAAAAAAACGTTTTCCAAAATATTTTTCAAGCGCTTCACGATATTTTAACAATTCAAAACATAGTGCTGTCCTCGAGCCAAGGACAGGCCAATTTTCGAGGACTTGAGGCCTCGAGGCCAAGGCCAAGAACTTCAAAATGTGTCCTCGAGGACTCCACCTCTGGTAACAAATACTCGAAAACCACCAAAGCTAGAAACTTGAAATTTGGACAGACGATAAGTCTATACATGAACTTGCGTCTCTCCAATTTTGGAGGCGCTACGTCACGTGGTTTGGGGCATATGCACCCTAAATTTGTGACAGCGAAGTTTATTAAGCGATTTTAGTCTCGTATGCGCGCGTACTGCCGTGGTCGAATGGTTAAGGGCGCCAGTGCTGAAATCCCAAGACCTCGGTTCAATTATCTAGTTGGCCATCGCTTATATCAAACTAAGATTATATTGAATTTAGCAGGTTTACCTGTTTTTCGATTACGACAAAATCGTTTATAATATTTTTAGTTTGAAACTAGATATGATCAGAGGGTATCAGATTTCATTCTCTGTGAAGGCGTCTCAAAAATCAGCTTTTTAAGACCTCAAGCTAGCGTGCTAGTTTCTTTTGCTATCACTAGAAATTTTAAACACAAGAATATTTTAACATACTTTGGAGGTAGTCACCTACGGGCGCATGCTGCCGTGGCTGAATAGCTAAAGGCACCGCTGCTTGAAACCTAAGACCTGGGTTCAATTATCTACTTGGCCATCACTTTTATCAAACCAAGATTATATTGAATCCAGCACATTAATTTTTTTTTCGATTACGACAAAATTGCTTTGAATATTTTTTATTGACACTAGGTTGATCAGAGGATATCAGGTTTCATTCTCTGTGAAGACGCCCCAAGCAGCACTTTCTTAATACCACGCGCAAGCGCGCTACTTTTTTTGGGTGTTCGTAGAAATTTTTAGGACAAAACTATTTTGACATAATGTGGGGGGACCAACCCCCCAAATGGACCCAAACAAATATCAGTGTTTTTGACAGCTTAAGCTAGGGTGCTACGTTTTTGATATCAAGAGACAATTCAGAGACAAATACCCTGACATAGTTTGGGGGTACCACCCTCCCGCGGACCCCCCAAGTGGCCACCCTAAACATCAATTTTTTTGAACGACTTAACAGAGGATGCCAGTGTTTTTGATATCAGTCGATATTTAAGAGGAAAATATTTTGACGGGGTTTAGGGGTACCACCCCCCCCCCTTGGGGAACAAAATGGTCCCACCAGAAATTAATTTTTTGAGCGACTTAATTTAAACTGCCAGTGTTTTTTGATATCAGTAGATATTTAACAGGAAAATATTTTAACGTAGTTTGGGGGTACCAAATACCCTCGAGGACCAAAATGGACCCTCAAAAATCAATTTTTTTAATGACTACCAAAATTCAAGGTGCCAGTGCTTCTTGATATCAGTAGATATTTAAGAGACAAATATTTTGACGTAGTTTGGGGGTACCACTCCCCCTCGGAGACCCCCAAAAATCAATTTTTAATTGGATCGGGCTAGGACACTAGTTTTTTTGATATCAGGACATTTCTAAGAGACGAATATTTTGACATCGTTTGGGGTATTACCCCCTGAGACCCCCCAAAATGGATCTCCCCAAAATTAATTTTTTGATTGGCTCAAACTAAGGTGATAGTTTTTTTTTTAATATCAACACAAACTCAACCGACAAACATTTCGACAAAGTTTTTTTAATACCAACCCCCCCCTGGGGACCCCCGAATAGACCCAAAAAAAACAATTTCTTGAACGACCTAATATACGGAGCCAGTGTATTTTCATATCAGTAGATATTTAGAGGCAAATAGTTTGACAGAGTTTGGATGTACTACCCCGCTGAGGCCCCCTTCCCAATGGACCTCCCAAAAACCAATTTTTTGAATGGCTCAAGCTAGGGAACTTTTTTTTTTAATATCACCGCATATCTAAGACACAAATGTTTTGACATCATGTGGGAATACCCTCCATCCTGGAAACCCCCCAAAATGAACCCTCCAAATATTAATTTTTGTTGGGCTCAAACTAGGGCGCCAGTTTTATTTTTTGATATCAACAGATACAACGGAGAAATATTTCGCCATATGTTGAGGGTGCCACCCCCCCTGGACCCCCCAAAATCAAATTTCTGCACGACTAAATTTACGATACCTGTGTTTTTGATATCAGTAGATATTTCAGAGGCAAATATTTTGACAGAGTTTGGGAATATTACACCTCCGAGGACCCCCAAACGGACCCCCTAAAGATCAATTTTTTCAACAACTTCGGTTAGAGTTCAAGTTTTTATTTGGTGTTATAATTTATAAAATAGTGAATAGACAAACACTTGGACATACTTTGAAAGTGCCACCCCCCGAAAACCCCCAAATGAACCCCACAAAAATCAATTTTTGGACGATTTAATCTTAGGCTTCGTTTTTTAAAATATTAGTAGGTACAGTATTTAGGCGACAAAAATTGGCATAGTTTGGGGGTACCCTCTCCCCAAAAACCTCCAAACGTCATTGCGTTGAACGGCTTAAGCTAAAACTCGAGTTTTCTTATACATAATATGGGGGTACCAGACCCCCGGACATCCCCACGTAAACCCCACAAAAATCAATTTGTTGAACTTAAGCTAAGGCTCCAGTATTTTTTACATAAAAAGATGTTTAGGAGACAAAATGTTTGACATAGTTTTGAGTGTCCTCCTCCGGAATCTTCTCAAATGGACCCCCCAAAATTAATTATTTTGAATGGCTTGATCTAGGGCGCTAGATTGTTTGGGTATCAGTAGATATTTAAAAGACAATGTTTTACATTGTTTGGGGGTACCAACCCCAAAATAAACTTTCCCAAAAATCCCTTTTTGAAAGCTAAATTTACCAATTGATTTTAGTCAGTTGGGTTTACATACTGAGCTGGCGTAATGATTAAAGGCGCCAGGGTTTGAAATTGTCGTGAATGAACTGAGCTGGGTTCAAAGACTAAGTCAGACATCGGTTTTACCCAAACCACAAACGATTTAAAATCAAAATTTATTTTTTTCATGAGACAAAATCAGTTGCATATGATTGAGTTTTACAGAAATATCGGTAACCTTCAAAGTATGAAGGGGAGAATGATGGTGAAATGGAACTGGCGGAAGTCCAGTATTATTTTTCCTCGGGAAAACAAATATCTAGTTTAGATTTAGAAAACCCCGCACTTGGCAACTTTAATTTTGACCTGCTTTCGAAGTGCTATTCGTGAGCCCTGTCTGATGGCCAACCCTTTCTGTGACCCTATACAAACCCACCCGTATGTTTAGGGTTGCAATAAAAAAAAGAGTTCTTATTCATTTTACAATATTAAACTAAATTAGAGTGGTGCAAAATTTGAAAACAATTTTGAACAAAGTCGACTCCATTTTAAGCTTTTCGGACAGAAGAACTCTTCAGCAGCGATCTGTATTTGATTTGATATATGGTGAGCAAAATCATTACATATTTTAAAGCTCTTGAAAATCCTGCTCACCACATACCAAATGAGACCGAGATTGCTGCTGTAGGCTACTGAAGAGTTCTGTCCGAAAAGTTGATTGCAAAAGCTTGTTATGAAGTTGACTTTGGTCAAAGTCATTTGCAACGTTGAAGTAACAAAAAAAAACAAAGTCTCTATGATTTTCAAATCTAATCAAATCTTTCATTATACTCAGTAGGCTATTTCGCCGAAACGTGTAACGAGTTTGCGGGGTCCATTTCCACATCATTGCGCCTGGGCAACACAGCTTCGTTCGAAGAAATGTCGCAGCGGTAGCAAGCTGTAGGCAACACTATGCTTGATTTGACCGGCCGAGATTTGAATCTCAGACCTCCCACTCCGAAGACAAGCGCGTTACCGCTCGACCAACTGGGTGGTCACTATAAGTTTAGCAAGTTAAATTATAGAGTCTTTTATAATTTTAGTATTTTAGATGAGTTACAAGTCACTCAAAGCCAGTCGCGTTACGTCTGGCAAAAGAAAATCCGTGATTGGCTAGAAATAAAACCTTCATTTTTTTTCGTTTAAAAACCTTGACGTGTAGCAAACGCCGAATTAACAACTATGCTCAGTGTCAAATACACAGACCTAAACGAGTCATATGACGTGGACAGAGAGCTAAACCAGAACGAGTTTATTCATTTCTTTCTTTATTTTTTGTTGCATATTCCAAACTTTAAACTAGGCCAATACTGCAAATAAAATGTTCAATTGGACTTACAGTAGATGCAAGCCTCTGAGTCCGATTCTTATTAGGGTCAAAAAATACAGCTACCTAGTAATATCGGGTGCTGCTCTTACAAACCGTTCAAGGTCTGAAGCAAAAGCAAAATGAAGGCAGAGGTGAAGCCCTCCCTCCGACTTGGTGCTGCTTTCTTGCGCTTCCACTCGAAAAATGCAACCATTCGACTTTTACTCCCCATTAGCAAAATTAAAATCAAAAGCGGTATCCGCCTGTCGGACATTTGGCTGATTCTCCAGTCCTATGCAAAATTTTACACCTCATACAGTAGTTTTGTTAAAGAAATACGTAGATCGCATGTTTTCGTTCCCTCTATTGCCTAGCAATCTAACAGCGAAACAATACGGTATGTAAAGTTAGCTCAATCCATAGAGCAATTAATTTTAATATTAAAATGTAATAATAAAACCGCACACTACGACTCATCAAGACTACCAACGCTCATAAGTCGAAGTCCAGAAAATGTTTGTGAGGGAGTATTATATTGATCACTGCTGGATGCCTCATTCTGGGGATTTGAGTACTGCTGGATGCTTGAAACTGGGGTTGCTAGTGAATATTCTTGAAGAGGTTTTATAGTCGGTTGTGTTATTCTTCTTGCAATGTAAAATCGAAGACAATACAGCAAATAAATCACGGAGTGGAAGCAAAAAGGAAAAAGTGTGAAGGCAGCACAAGCTAACAGGTAAGCCTTGAGTGGGTTATTTTCAAAATCTAATACCGAATAAACTCCTGAATTTACTTTAGTAACGTGGAGAATTAGAACAAATATGATGTAAACAAAGGCATAGGCAGATGAAAAAATCATATGAAGAAACCGAATTGGGAATGCGACCATCAGTGAGTCGATAATTACCAGCAAACCAGTGGTAGTGTGAATATGAAAGGAAATTGGCTTCAAATTCTCTTCCGCCAATCTATTCCTGGCTAATAGAATCCAGAAGAGAAACACAACACTGAGCGTTGCAGCGGAAGCAATGTTGTATAAAATCCAGTTGATTCGGTAAGTCCAAGACAAGGGTTTTTCTAAATCTAAAAATATAAAAAATAACCAAGATTTTGTTGTTACTGTAGCGCATATATTTTATCTTTCTGCCACCGATTAGTGACATGCGCTTACTAATAGACGATCCGTAGACTTTTTGTCGCAATAACTACTTCGTGATATCTTGAAATTACCCATGTATACTAGGTTAGGTCGATTTTTGCTATAGAAAAACGCTATATTGCAGTAGTTGCGTATTAGACTAGAGACACTTTCTGCGAAATTTGAGCACTCCAAGTCAAAAAACGGCTTGCGGAAATGGTTTTTAATTTTTTTGACCAGTTTGCTTTTTTATTACATTCCACTAGATGGCGCACCACAATCCAGTTACAAAATACATGATATTTTGCCAAAATAAGTTTGAAAGAGGTTCTTATCATTTTGCTTGAACTTAAAATTAATGAGCCTTAAGTGCAAATGGTACAAAATTATAAATAAATACAATGGCATAATCGCTCAAGTCAAAGCAACTGTTTACAATATTAGGATTGCATATAAAATTATATCCAAAACTCTCGAAGGTTTAGTAGCTTATTTGGAAGTGAAATATTATCCGCTTTCATATGCTCCATTTTACGACTATCGCCAACGACCAAATTCCACTTCAAAGCAGTTTGCAGTCCTTGTAGCCTACCAATAATATAATAAAACAGAATTTGGTTGCAATCAATAATCAATCTTGCTTACGTTATCAATAAATCATTTCTCTTGCGCAAAGTTTTATCGTTTCGGGCTGATAAGAGTCTACAGTGTTTCGCGTAATTCAAGCTTAATCAAAGTTAGCTTTAGCAATAAAAGCAAAAGGAAGAAATAGTTATGCCGAAAGCAAAAACAAAACCGCTTACGAGACAAAAAAGTGACTCAAAATATGGTGGAGGACCCAGCGAGTTATCCAAAACGGAGCCAAGCACCTACAGGCAGTTAATCCGTTACTATGACCATTTAAACCATATTGATCCTTAAAGCTAAATTTCGCAATATTGCCAGCAGATAAAAGAAGATTTGATGGGTATTTGGCAGTCAGTGAACCCGCGATTACCTTTAATATCCACATTGTCCATCGAAAAAAAGATAAGAGATTTGTTGCAGTTGCTTAAAGATATCAATCAAAAACACAATAAAGTTGCTGCATAACGAAATCTTGCAAACAAATTAGACAGTCTTTTTGATATTGATGGTGCTCGTGTTCTTTGGAAGTGTTACCGTGTGATGACAGAAGAATCAACAGTGATGTTGTTAACTGCCAACAAGAGCACATATTTTGCTCTTAAAAGATCGGGCATAGGCCTACTTGAGAGATCAATGTTTGAAGAAAGACCCCAAAGGCTTGCCTCAAATGGCATCTGTGGACTGAGTTGCTGTAAAACGAGCTTTACGTTCATGATTGATTGATTGATTGATGCATCTTTATCCTCCTATCACGAGAAAGCGACGGTGCGCTATGTATTGGACGAATCCGCACCCGCTTAGGAGTTGACGATTTTCCAAGCTTTCCTGTTGACGTTTTGACTTCTTCCCACGTAAATTTGCTGCTTGTTCGAAGCCACCAAGCAGAGATAATCATCGTAAAGCGTCTCATCCAAGGACGCAACAACGTGACCAGAGTGCGGGTTGAACTCATGATCCTGCGATCAGAGTCGTCGTAAAAACGACGCCTTTACCCATTCGGCCACGCTGCCGACGTTTTTCGCGGTCAACTGTTGATTCTTCCGCTTCTTTCCCTTGCACCTCAATCCAGTCTTCCACAGACACTAACAGTGCTTCAGTACATTCAGAAGTAAGTTTTAATAAGCAGTGTGTAGCGATAACAGCTAGTGATACAACGATTATGCAATCGCATTAAAAGTTTGTGAATCTAAACTCTGTTTGAAGGGAATAAATTTTATTGCCGGACAATCAATAACATTCGAAACACCGTATAGACGGTAGGAATGTTAGATCTAAATGTCATAACCGCTGCATTTATTTCTGCTCCATATTTGATGCAGAGTTAAAATCAGCAAGGAACCTAATTATCACATTATGTTTATTGTTATTGCTTGTCCTGTATAATTGTGCACTAATTATTATGGTTAGTACTGTAACTAGCCATGCACTAAATAATGTTAAACTTAGATTAACTTAATTATAATTACGTTTAATAACTTATTTTTTTTAGGAAAGAGATACATAGCTACCAACCACATCAGCAGCTCCTAACCCTTACAGCATCATAAAACTAAACAGATTTGCAATGGATTTAATTCGAGGTGACCTGTCTTCTTCTCTTGGTGCAGCTCTCGGAAGTGCTTTGTTACTTGGCATCAAGCATTTCTTACAACCTCATGTTGATATAAACGAGATTTTAATACACAAGTCAAAAATAGACATAACAAAATCTAAAGTGAAAGTTATTAGTGAAGTACGACAACTAGAAGAAAAAACTCTGGCAATCTGTGTCGGTGTTGGTAGCAAGATAGTTGAGAAAACTTTGGACCGCGAAGCAACGGAAGATGACATTGGAAACAACATTTTGAAAAAAGTAACCGGTTCTCAGCACAACCCTACCATTACGTATGAACCCGGAATATGCTCTGGAGAGTATTTAAGCCATAAAACGCTCCCAATGACTGGTGAAGTTATGGCTTAGCATGTTTACGATGCACTGGAGGAATTTGACAGTTTGGAAAGCATTAGAGCAATATTGGTTGACAACACCACTGTCAACACAGGATGGAAGAATGGTTTGATTGTCAAATTAGAATACAAACTAGGGCGGAATTTTCATACTGTTTGTTGTGCTTTGCACCAAAATGAGCTTCCTTTTCGTGCCATATTCAAAAAATTGGAAGGAGTAACTACAGGACCGCAGAGTTTCAGTGGACCACTTGGAAAAAAATGTAAAAAGAACGTCCACAGTAAGCCACAAATTGCGTTTGAGTCATTAAAAACCCTTTACAACTTAGCGTGGAAAAAGAAGATTTCAGCGATTTGAGCACTGACCAGCGTCTTCTTTATGAATATTTCAAAGGAATCGATGCGGGAAAAGTGGAAAAAAGTACTCTTCCAGGAAAATCGGTCACTTGCATCACGCAAGATGGCTTACTCTTGCTATTAGACTTCTTGCTCTCTATACACGGGAAGAATCTTCCCGCGGGAATTTAATTAAACTCGTTCACTACATAGTAAAGGTTTATGCGCCTTCGTGGTGGAGATAAAGTCTTCTAAACTGCTCGAATCGCCTAGAATATTGTTTCAGATTTTGTCTCGCGTTGATCAACTTTCATTTCAAGACGTAAAAACCATAGCAAAGCAAAACCTGCAAGGAAACTCCTTTTGCTTATTACCAGAAAACTTTCTGTATGCATTGATAAAAAATAAAGATGCTATATGCCGTTAAGCAGGCTTTTTATGACGTCATTGCGAGTAAAAGAAAGTGTGCTTGGTTGCTATTTAGTGTGATATTAGTATTTCTTGCCTTACAGTTTATTTTAAACAGATAAAATGGTATTGCAATAGTTGTGCTCGAAAGCGCCATCTAGCGGTTTGCAAAAAATTACATTTGTATTAAAAAAAATTAAACTAAAATCCGCAAGCCATTTTTTAATGCAGCGCACTCAAAGTTTGCAGGAATTCATTTAGCACCAAAATCCAACTACTGTAAGATTACGTCATTCAAAATTCGAAGAAAAGCAGAAAATCGATCTACTCTAATGTATACGTGACGTAATGTTTAGATACTGTTAAAATTAAAAAAAGAATAATCTAATTTAAAAAAACATTAAAATGCTAATAAAGAATACGATTAAAAATTTAAAAAGTTTAAATACAAAATTAAATACAATTGTTTTAGCCTGTTACAGTAACTTCTAAGACATTATTAATCATCAACAAATCCCTTCCAGTTCAAAATTGAATTAAATTGTTATTCTAACCGTTGTAGTGTACCAAAGCGTGAAAAAAGGTGGCAGGGCCCTTATCGGCGTCATTGCGGCAAAAAAATATCCCAGAAATTACGAACCGTTGGCAACATTTAATGAATAGAGGGTCTTCGCGTCTTCACGCGTCCACTTTACGGGCATAGGTCACGGCTTCGGTGCATGCTGAGTCCTGACAAAATGTGCCAAATAGGGAAAGAACCATAGGTGGGCACAAATTCGTTAATGACGAAGCTAACTTTTTCATTAACGCATTAATTAGACAATTTTTTTTTATGTTAACGGACTAAATTGACTTCCGTTAAGTTTTGTTAACGTTACGTTAAGGTTTTCATCGTCAATTTCGTGCACCATTCATTGATCTGGTACAAACCAGTTCGCACGGTTAACACTTGTTGCGTATTACCACGAGTTTCATAAAAAAAAGCGAAGAAAGGAGCTCTTTTTTGTGGCAAATAATAAGCTGCAGCATTATAGGTCTTGTAATTGTCGCTGTTCGCAATTTCCAAAGACTTTCCGATCGCAGCTTCGTTAGTGCAAATGAACCTATGTTTGTCTTGAAATTACATTAGACTGTAAAACGTAACTTCCAAAACACAAAAAGACCACCTCATAGCAATAAATTTTTCTTTAGTCAGCTCAACAGTGTCATTACGTGTTCTAGAAGTGAGTAAATAAAAAGAAATGTAAATTACACCAAAAATTTTACGAATTAACGGGCTTCATTAACTTCTGTTAATAAAGCTGAAAATAACAAATTAACTTTAACGGAGGTATGAAGTTTGTTAACGGACTACTGGTTAACAAAGCCAACGTTTTGCATTAAATATTCTTTGTCACCAGGTAAGATGTAGATCTGTATTTTATTGTTCTGCTGGTGTCAAGGCTAATTTCAAATATAAAAAACTTAAAACAGCCAACGCTTCAATCAGGCGCGTAGCCAGAAATTCGCAATGGGGGGGCTGTTTTGTTACAGCTGCCGGAGGCTGGGGGTCTGGGGGCAAAGCCCCCAGCCGCCGGAGGCACGGGGGTCTGGGGTCGGAGCCCCCAGCGCTTAAAAATTTTGCATTTTTTTGCAAAAATAACTTAATTTTAGAGCAATTTTAATAAAAATAATGCTTTTAAAAAGGTGGCATAGAAACTGGCTGCGCAACATGATTCAACTGGTTGCATTAATGGGCTATATGGGAAGTGGCTAATGATAACATTGCACTTTTTTTGTTTACACGCTGTTAAATCATAAAATCCTATTAATCAATAAAACTCACACGGATTAATCTATTTCGTCTATATTTTTTAAAGAAAAATATTTGGGGGGGCTAATGGAAAGATATTTAAGAGAAGTGGTTGGTAGTTAGCTAACACTGAAAAGCCCCCTCCCCTTTTTCCTGAGTTTATTATTTATTTGTTGATAAAACCTATGTTTGGCGTTTTTACACTAGCGATCAAATCTGATTGTTTATTTTTGGCATTTTTTATAAGGTTTTCATTGATTTGTGACATTAGCCCCCCGTCTGAATATATCTTTCAAAAGATGCTTTAGATAATTTTTGCTCAATTCCAGCGCAAAAACAGTTGCAAAAGAGCTAAAAACGTGGTATTTTTCTTATTCTGCGTTTTGATTGACAGGCTAATGGGGGGCTATAGCCCCCCCACGCCTACGCTACTGGTTTCAATAGTAAACTAGCTGCTTTCATTAGGGCTAAAAGGTCTAAAAACATTTTTAGACCTTTTAGCCCTGATGAAAGCAGTTAGTTTACTGTTGAAACGTTGGCTGTTTTTAAGTTTTTTATATTTGAAATTAACCTTGACACCAGCAGAACAATAAAATACAGTTTTGCATTACCTTGCCCACTTACGGAAAGAACTCTTCAAATCTCTTTTTTCATTGCCCTTTACTGTGAAGGTTGTGGGGGCAGCAACTCGAGATTAAGCCGCCACACATCACGGTCTTCCATTACCTCCATCGTCATTTTGCTAGGGTAAAGTCCCAAGCGATTTTATCTAAGATCCTCAATGCAATTGGTCCATTTAGTTGTAGATCGTCCAACTAGTCTTTTTCCGTTTGCTTTGACAAGTAAAGTATTTTTGGGGAGTCTTTCCTGAGACATTCTGCTGACATGGCCAAACCATCTAAGCTGCGATCTTTCAATTCGGGGGAAGTACCGACTCGGTGTTTAGAGATTTTCGAATCTCAATTAAACGGTTTATTTGTAATGAGCAAAAAAAATGCCTAATATATGAATAGTTTGATTTGGCACTTTTTTTTTGTAGTGGCATTCAGCAAGAAGCAGGTACCGAAACAAAGAAGCAGTTCCTGAAAAGCGAAAAATTTATGTAAAAACGTTATTACAGTACCCGACTTGTTGGTCGAGCGCTAACGCGTTCGTCTCTGAAGCAGGAGGTCTGAGGTTCAAATCTCGGGCTGGTCAAATCGGACACAGCATTGCCAACGGCTTATCTCCGCTGCAAGAACGAAATGAGCTGTGTTGCCTGGGCGCAATTACAAACGGCTCCAAACTCGTTACACACTTCGGCGAGTTACAGTGAAAATAATAAAAAAATTGATTTTTTAAAACATTGTTTTGCTTACCGTCCTCATCCTTGTCTTTTTCACTACCGTTTGTTGTTTTAAATGCATACACAGAAACTCCAAATGCATACATAAAATAAACCATCAAAATAAATTCCGTCCAATAAGATAGATACTGCCAGAATTTCGGATTTAAATCAGCAATGTACCCGCTAACAAGCCAATCAAGTACATAGACCAACATGAACATTCGATATGCAAAGAAAATTTTACGATTTTGAGACCACTAAAAACCAAATTTTGAATAAACATGATAAATTCAAGCTTTGAAAGCAACAAACCATCTAATGATCACTTTTATCATGTGTTCATTTATTCATGCGTCTATGAACCACGCACTCAGTGTCTGTCTATCCATATCAACGCTTATTAACTTTACGGAACAAAATTTGGTTTTGGCAACATGGCAGCATCCAATTTACGCATGAGGTTTAAACCAATTTGGTCATCTGGTAGGTTATGGGGTTAGGATGTGTTTTTGACAGGTTTCTGCTGTGGCTTTCGCCAAAAAGATATTGTGTTTTTAGAAGTAAAATTAGGCTCATTGGTTTGAATTTTCTTCTTTTAGGACAAAAATATTTGATCTACTGCACTTAGAAAGAAATTTGAAAAATAGGTCTGCCTAAACAAATCGAATAACATTGATAAATTTGAGTTTTTGACCTATGTCATATAGGCCTTCATACGGTAGTATTGTTCTTTGCAATTATTAAAGTAATACCCGGTATGAAAACGCAGAGACTATACAGTAGATCAGACATTACACCTTTCTAGAATCAAATGGTAGGCTGCTTTACTAATAGTAGGCTACTAGGCTTAGAAGCAAGGCTTTGTGGCAAGCGTATGGCAGACTGGTAGTGATTGGCCTATTTCACCAAAACGTTGAAATTAAACAGAATAAAACGAAAATAAAGAATATTCATTTGTGCATTTTTCATTATTTACTTTTTTTAAGGGTTCAGATTTAGGGATATGTCGGGGATAGTTTATGCGTACTTAACCATCGTAATTACACTTTCTTAACATTATCGTTGCGTTCACGCCAGCGACATCTACGGGTTGATTCAAAAATTATTCAAAAAATGGAAGGATTAAAACAAACAGCGGAAAAAAGAAATGCTAATATCTTTCGATGTAGCTAGTAGTCGAAGAATTCTGAAATCAGCCTCAAAAACAAACAAAAAAGAGAAAAATTTTGTTTTGTGTTGCAATAAATGAGTTAAAATTAGACCTCAATGCCCCGTTAAATATTTTGGAAGCTAACAGGCAAAATGAGCTTGAGAAATTGGTCAAGAAAGAACGTAGCTAGAACCAATAAACAAAAAAGGTTACCGAAATCTTTTTAGCCTACACGAATTGCAGAATTATTTTGAAAAACTTGCCAATTTTGTGAATCAGACTGACAGCTCAAAGTCATTATTAGGCCAGTTTAATCCATTGTTTTGATTTTCAGCACCGTTTTTCTTCCAAATACATGCAATTTTTTTCAATTTTATAACTTGTATAGCCACAAAAGATACATTATTACTCTTTCTTTGCTGTTAACCATTCTCTTGGCGACGATGCTAAAGTCATAGCAAACAAATTTTGCTAACGAAACTTGTAAATCCAGTTTTGAATTTGAAAATAATTTTGAAAAAAATTTAACCTTTTTTATCGTATTCTCGTAAAATTTGGAATCTACGCAAAACAATAACCCAGGAAGCACGGCTTTTTTTCGTGCCCCTTCGTAGCTCCGGTCCTGCCGCCTAATTCGAAATTTTAAGCAATGCCCCCAAAATGACATCAATTACGTGACATCATTAACCCCAGCAATTTTACTAAAAATTGAAGCGAAATGGAACTTGCATTCAAAATTTGATATGTATACAGCAATTGTTGAAATCCTTCAACTTATTAGAGGTTAAAGGCAGAAAGAAACGTAAACCTATCTGTATGCAGAGTAATAATAATAAGCAATTAATAATCTACATTAATAACAATTAAATATATCCAATATATCCCCCTTAACACCAACAGAGGTTGAAGCATCTGCCAAAGGGAGCATAGAAACATTAAAAAAAAAACAGCTTTACAAACGCAATGCGCAATAGAGATATTAAGTCTATTCAAAATACTAGCTTTAAACAGCGCTAACATCCTCAAAAGCTAAATTAAAACAATATGGGTTCAAACTTTTCCTGAAAAGAAAATTCTATATTTTCCTTCTCAAATTTTCTATCGCACGCATTTGCAATGGATTCTAAATCTTAGACGAACACAAAAACATAGATTGGCATCTAGCGAAGTTAAAGCTAGTTACATTTTGAAGAAGCCAATTACCATCATTAACCCACAAGCTGTAGCTAGCTGAAACAGACTTGACTAAATTGATTTCACCATTACCTGAAGATGGTGAAATTGATTTGGCGATGCTCCAACAAAACCGAAATACTTGACTTGAAACTCTTCTATCAACATTTCTTTTTGGGCATATCGTCTGCTTCATATGTTTTTTCCTTTATTTCTGTAAGACTGGGTAACCTTTCAGTTTTTAAGCATTGTATTATTCAATATTATTTTGTTTTTCCATTTGCTTTGGTTTCAACACGACCAAACTTGTACAAACTTATTGAAAAGTAGCTTAGTTTTTAGAAATGAAGACACTTTGCAGTATCAGCTACTTGCATTTTTGTTGATTTGTGAAACCTTTTTGCAAAAATTTTTAGTGAATTATAATTTGTGCTGTAACAATACTAGGCTATTCGTACACACTAAAATTGAAAGGGCTTATTATCGCATACCCTTGAAAAAAGAGGTCATTTGATTGTCATTCAACAAGACAGAATTAATTAAGCAGTTTTTGTCGACACGCCATGCAACTAAAAATTAAAACCACTGCAACACTTAATTGTAATGCTTCCAACAAGTATGGCGTTTGAGCTTTGAGCTTTGACAATTGCTTTACCTTTATTTCAACTGGAATGATTTCAGTTGTTTTTAATTTTAGTGTGATTAGGCAAAAACCGTTGAGTAGTGTTGTTTTTGAGTTTGCAGTGAAAGCACACCCATTATGTAAGTGTAAAATTTTGATTCTATAATTGCAATAATAAGGCAGTGTAATGTAAGCATATGAAGAAAGTAGAATTTTGAAGAGCTGAAACATTTATTTCAAATTGCAATGCAGGCGAATATGAGAATGCGTTAAACATTACAACTCTTCAGTGATATTCATTGGTTGGTAATGTTGAGCATTATGTGTAGTGCTTTTGGCAATTAAGCTGCGAAGGTGATAAAACAAAAACTTGACAAAATGTAAAACGGGTATCAAAACGAAGCCGCACAAAAAAATCATTCCTACTGCTAAGCCAGGATTACTAGCAAAGTTTAAAAATGGGTAAATGCTAGAATTAACACCTGCAAAATGGAGAATGAGTGCAAATAGTATGTACACAACACCAAATCCAATCGGATATATAACATGCAAAAACCTGGTCGGGAACGCCACCATAAAAATATCTATAAGAAACAATACTGAATTAATCGCATGCTGATGAAAGACTATTGGGTTTAAATTAATTTCTGCTGGAGCATTTGGAGCCAGAAGAGTCCAATATATTCCTGTGATTAGAAAAGCTATGGTAGCTCCAGCCGTGAACAAAATCCAATTGAGTTTGTGAAACCAACGAAGCTCATCTGAAATAAAGGTGAAGTTGTTTACTCATAATTACAATTGTAATTAAATCTTTATTCAATGAGTTGGTCAGACGACAGCGATGATACCTTTCGGTCCGAATCTAGCTACCCTCTGCCCACCTGTTTACCAAACACGGTGCAACATAGACGAAGCCAGGAAAGCCTGGACGCCCATCGAAGGAAGATCGCTGGATGTTTCGCGCTCTAAGAGTTAGGTAAATGTGTTTTTCTATTAGGCCTACAAAGCGTATGTTTTACACTTAAACTGTAACTCAGCATAAAGTATAGGCACTTTGCCACGTTTTTGCTAAGATGACATTCCTAAGGCTAAGGGGTCTGGGAGCAAAGTCTCCGAGCCTTCGAAAGTTTTTAGATTTTTTCCGAAAAAACAGCCATTTCAACGCCATTTTGATAACATTTTGGACTTTTTGCAGAATTAAAGTGATAGCTCCATCAGCTCTTCCTGACCAAGTTTAAAACTGTGTTGTTAACGGGCCGATTAGTTCAGGCCCAAACCCAGCACAAGTCCCCAAAAATGATTTGAAGCTTGAACCAGCCCCGAACGTTATAGGTTTGAAAGCGTACACAGTTGATTGCTCCTTCCTTATGAATAATTTTAATCTTCTATATTACAAAATAAAACTACAAATTAAAAGATTATGCTGTCACAACATTGTGTGCTAATAGTCGTATAGATGCTTAAATGAGGTTTCTATTTAGTGTTTCAAAGTTATTTTGATTATCTTTTATAGCACTAAAACACTAAACACGTATCAGGTCGCAATTAAGTCCAAAATTTAGTTAACCGTAAGCCCGAACTGACCCAAAAATCCTGGCACGACTTACAATTTTAGTTTAGAAACACGTTTAAAAGCATGAATGTATGGGGGAATTTTTCTAAGTGGCTCGGAGGGAGAGAGGAGGGGCTTCAGTCTTATCGGCCCTTCGCCTCCTTGGTTATGCCAGTGGCATAAACAAAATAATTTGGAAGAAATTTGTTCAAAATAATTCTAACTCCGGCAAAAAAGAAAATGGGAATCACACAGTGCTGTTCTTTTTTTTAAGGTTACATAGAGTTTGAGTGTTTGCAAAATCAATACATACGTTTTATTTCTAATCTAAGCATTTAGTCTTAAACACCTACCACTATCGCTTAAGTCTTCTGTTCTTAAAGCAATGGAATGTAGAGAAACTCCAAAGGAAAAAGTAAAATAAACAACCATTAACCCTTCTCCCCAGTAGGTCAGATATTGCCAAAAGTCAGGAACGGAAAGCACAATAAATCCAGCAATTAACCACCCAACCGCGTAGAACATCATAAACATGCGGTAGAAGAAAAAAATCCATAGATTAGGGCTCCACTAAACGCAAAATAAATCATTGTTAAGTAGATGCTGATGGTAATTTAAATAATTTTAGTCATGAAATTTTTTGATTCATGAGCAATTTTAGCCACGATAAGCGGTTATCATCAAAAGTTTAACTCCGTTTTCCAAAATTTTAAATTCTAAGACTTAATCTTACAATCTTATAATTGACGCAGTTTGTCGAACAACAAAAACAATTAAATTCTACTCTCGGCATCTTTTTAGTGTTGCATGTAATCAAAGCATGAAAAGATTTTAACGTTATTGCACTAACTTTTGCTACATTGCGCTAACTTTAGCATATTAAGATGTCGCATGAAAAAGGAAGATCTTTGAACATAACTTTCAGTTTAACGTCCTGGAAGTGTATGTAGTATGTACCTCAGAGCATAGGCGTAGCCAGAATTTTGATTGGGAGGGGCCCAAACCGCAAATTACATGCAATGACGTTATCAGAAATTTTCAAAAGTAGGGACTTTTTATGGGACAAAGATACCGTATAATGGAGCATCAGAAGCCGGGGCCAGTGTATTGGCCCGTAACCAGGATTTTTCTAAAGGGGAGGAATCAAACCCAAAATTAAAAAGTTTTCCGAAAATATCTGAATTGTGAGACGTCTTGGGTCTTACAGTTAACTTAAACATGTCACAGACGGGGTCTGGGGGTGCGAAGTCATTTTCAGTTTACCGTTTAGTTTGAACATAATTTTCAGTTTAACGTCCTGGAAGTGTATGTAGTATGTACTTCAGAGCTTAGGCGTAGCCAGGGTTTTTGATTGGGAGGGGCCCAAACCGCAAATCACATGCAATGACGGCGAAAGCCCCAGCCGCTGGGCAATTTTTTGTAATTTTGTTTTTTTTGAAAAAAGAGCTATTTTAATGCCATTTGAATCACTACATTTTGCACGTTTTTAGAGCCATTTGGAAGAACCAAATATGTAAGATTTGAAAGCCAATTGAAAAAACTAAAATTGTCCAGTCCTCCCCTTACTTACAGGTCAAGTCCAAAACACGTTTAAAATCTTGCATTTTTAAGTTAAATTTAGTAAGTGACTTGGCCCAGATGGGGGCAGCAAGGTACATCGCCTCTAGCAATATTTTTAGTATATAGGGTAATAATAATTCTCTCGAAAATTTGCCTATGAAATTTTTGTGTTTTATTATGAAAATAACCAGTTTTAGAAGTACACATGTACTTCACGACCAGGGAGCCCAGGCCCCGCAATTCAACAGCGCATTCTACAAACATTTTCCCTACTTAAGTTTTGCTTTCAAAAGTATTTGTCATGTAAAATCTGGGGAAGTATGGAGTTGAATTGTTATTTAGAGTTGGTACAATAGATGGTTACTAATAATATCATTGCATTATACTCTAGGTTCATAAAAAGGTAGATGAGAGCTTGAGATTGCAACTTTTAGGACAAAAGTTCTAAATTTCTCCCGGGTTACACATTTTATTAGGTTAGGAAAAGTTGGAATTGAAGGGGCCCGGGCTCCCTCGTTGTCAATCTTTTATTGCTTTTACTGTTGTGCGCGAAAATGCTAAAAGAAGATGCAAACGAAAAAATATTAGGCTGTGGTCATCATTTTTATCATTGGTTGCATTTCATTTGGGGGCTATGCTATGGCTACGCTATACCTCAGTCTTTGATCCAAAATTAAACAATAAAGCAACAGTGATTCTACAAATATGCCTTTCCTACAAAATTTGTAATTAACTATAACTGTCCGCACAATCCGTGTAGTTCAAACTAACTTAAATTTTAGTCAATTTCTTGAGAACCCTGTAAAACCAACATCTGCTTTACCCGATGAATGGGATTATCGGGGTATAAAGTTAACTCATTTTACACGAGGGGGGCAAAAATGTCCCCCTCTAGTTTTTTGGTGATAAATCCTTCCAGAAATGAGCTTTTCACTTGAATTCATTTTGACTTTTAGTTAAATTTATTCCCAGCTTATGACCAAAAAAATTTGAACTTTCTAATGTTACGGAAAGTTTCTTAATTTTTAGGTTTGCCGAAGTATTTTTCCAAAATTCCAAAATCAAAAAATTTTTTGGCTCATATTTAACTTTGATGACGTTATAAACTTCAAGTAAAATGCATCCGTCAAATAGGTCGTGTAAAATAGAATTAAAAGCAAAAAAGTATTAATAGTTAAAATTCAGACTTCAAAATTGTAAACACCAAAGTATGAATTGTATTAATTAGGATTTTGCAGCAAGTTTTTCAGCTTTGATGTCTAAGTACTGCGGTAATTTGCTGTGGAATTTGCTCGAATACTTCGTTATTGGCAATTTTTGAAACTGTAATGCCAGTCACAGCCTGGTGACAGTCAGCTCAGCTGCAAAATTTAGTGATCTTTAAAGTTGGAGAGATGGTGCAAAATGAATTAATTGATATCGAGGCAAAATGCATTGACAAAAATAGCCGTGTAAAATAATTAAAAATCGGTTCACGTTTGAGGTTTATACAAGAGGATTTTGTTTGAGTAATGGTATAAACAAATGACAACAAAACGATACATATAACAATCAAAAAATACAGAAATCAAAAGATATAAAATTGAAAAACAATAGCAACAATAATGTATTACCTGCAATCTTTGAAACAGATTAGAGGAGGAATTGGCAAAACCAAAGTTTTGGACAGTAAATTCATTTCTGCAGCTCGCGACACAAGACATATTTATGGTAGCATCAACGAAAAATAAATAATTACAAGATAGTACACTATAAACAGTAGCAAATAAAATAATAAAAAACTCGGCATTTCAATCTCCTTGTTACTCCATAATCAGGGCCAGATTGACATTGCGCAGGGCTCTTGGCAGTTTTGGGTTTCTGAAGAGATAAAGCCTCCGAAGCCAAAAAGGTCTTCACCACATTTTCGTTGCATTATCCTGCCAAATAAAGGTGACGAAGACTGAAACCAAAACCAAAAAAGATTTTTCTAAATTTTTGTTGGAACTTGCCGAGCGCGGAGCCCCTGGTACTGTGCCATGCAGTAAATCTTGCCCTCCCCATAATACAAGCTGTATGGATTAAAGGATGTTCAGTGGGTGTTTATGCTCACGTTCGTCAGTGCTGCCACTTAGAAAAGCGGTACAAAGTTGATACTTTTCCAACGAGTAAAAATTTTTTGAACCCCGCAATTCTAGGTCAATACTTCAGTGAATTAGTGTTTCGGATGAAACCGTTACTCGCTACCGGTTTCACTCCCGATCGGGCAATATGCGCCGTTGTGTTCTTGAAAAGCCCCACCATGTATAGCGAGTTTTCCATTAAGGCCAGGCAGACTACAAGTTGAAACAGCCCAATCTGGTGAAATACTTGCAGATAAACAGAGCCAAAAAAAGAGGATGTTTTGCACTGGTATGCTAACACAGATGCAGAACGCTTGAGTGCTTGATTCATGCACAGTTTACGCATGAATGAATGAACCTGAGGAAGCTCATGGATCTTCGTTTCTCAATTTCAAGTAAAGTAAAAATGTACTAATTTTCCAAATTCTGTGAATAAGGAAAAAGCAACAAATAGTAAATCAAATATGCTTGGAGAAAAAACAAAACAATGCAAAAAAAAAACGGAAGCAAAAACGGCCACACAGTTCTTAAATAACATGCTTGCAACTGAATAGGCAAATAACGTTTGATTTCCCTGATTTTGGCGAACGAACAAACAATACTTGCAATGCAGCAGCCAAACAAAACCACTAGCACACTGAAGGACAAACTACGGCCCGCGGGCAGATTGCGGCCCAGCAAACGTTGAATGCTGCCCGCCAATAAATTCTGTTAAACGTTAAATCAACTAATGCTTGCCATAATAACTCAGCGGCTGGGGCCTTTGCCCCCAAACCTCCGTATTTGAGGCGTTTGAATTGTACCAGTTTTCTCAGCACGCCGCCTGATTGTGACATTTTTCAAACAAAAAAATCTTAACGTTTGGTCTGCAGTAGCTCCCCCCTTAAGCAAAATCGTTGTTGCGCGGCTTCGCTGGTCAGATGCATCATTCTCATTGGCATTTTTTTGATGTTCAGGAGTCACCCAGTTCTGGATTTACTTTGTTTTCTTTTAATAAATATGATTCAAGTGAAGTTTTTACTTTCAATTATTAATTAATAAATTGCTCTGCTCTTTGAAAGCCGTTTATTTTCACCATGGTTACTTTGTTTAAATTGTAGAGCCCTATGAGCAACGTGGTTTCGGCATAGGTAGGCCCAAGTCCGTTAATTGTTAATCCGTTAATAACGAAGCTAACTTTTTCATTAACTCGTTAATCCGTTAAAAAGTTTTTTCATGTTAATGGACTAAATTAACTTCCGTTAAGTTCTGTTAACGGACTATATTAACTTCCGTTAAATTCTGTTAACTTCCGTTAAGGTTTTTATCGTTAATATCTTGCACCATTCATTCATGGTAGTGGTACAAACCAATTTGAACTGGTAACACTTGTTGCGTATTAGCACGAGCTTCATAGAAGAAAGCGAAGAAAGGAGCTCTTTTTTGTGGCAATTAATAAGCTTCAGTCCAAGTGTCTATTAGTTATCGTTGTTCACAATTTCCACAGATTTTCCGATCGCAGCTTCGTTGGTGCATTTGAACTTATTTTTATCTTGAAATTAGATTAGACTGTAAAATGTAACTTCCGAAACACAAGAAGACCACCACAGCAATAAATATTTCCTTACAATCAGCTCAACAGCGTCAATACGTGTTCTAGAAGCGAGTGAATAAAAAGAAATGAAAATTACACGCAAAATGTTAACGAATTAACGGACTTTGTTAACTTCCGTTAAATAAAGCTGAAAATAACGGATTAACGTTAACGGAGGTGTGAAGTTTGTTTACGGACTAGTGGTTAACGAAGCTAACGTTTTGCATTAACTTGCCCACCTATGGGTTTCGGAAATGCGGCGCGTGCACGAAAAAGTTTGCCCATCCCTGCACCAGCACAATGGTTCTTTACCTTTCATGAACCATGGCCCCTTTGCAAGTGCTACCTAACTAATACCCTCTATTTGAAAATAAATCAGTTGAGAGGTTACTTTGTAGCATACCTGCATCAAGCAAACATGAAAAATAACTAAAGATCTTATATTGTTTATTTGCAAAATTCCGGGTTAATTTAGGTTAAAAATCCAATAAAAGTAAAAAAAAGTGCAGTGCTTTTTGAACCAGATATCGAGGAGCTTGGGCCACTGTGTGCGATTTTACATCACGAAGCCCTTCCCTTGTGGCTCTTTGGTAACCCCCCTTGTGACCCCCTGAGAAACTTGCACTAGCAGGTCTGCAAGGATAAGATTGTCTAAGGTCCTATGGCATGCAAAATCTACTGAAGGTAGACACACCACGTGATGCCAACGTCGTCTATGAAGAGACAAAAACAAGACGGCACCCCGACTTCAGAGTAGGGATGGGCTTTTCAGAATATCGAATTCAGAAGGATCCGAATCCCAAACTATCCGGAATATAAATTGAAATATAGACCAGATAAGTGAAACCGGTTTTAAATCAACACAATTACGTTGGTCAAATTTGTTTGCAGTTATTTCTCACATAAAAGTGCAGTGAGCCATTTGCTCTGCAATTAGGACTTTGCGTGAACGCGTAGTATCTTTTGTTTTTGTTCGCGAGTTTCGGCTGATGAGGATTGATTTGGTTATACCTAGCAAACGGTTAAACCTAGAAAGTTGAAATTTGGACTCGACCTATGAAATAATAAAAGCGTCAAGTGAGCCAATTTTGGAGATACTAGGTCACGTGATCGTGAATTGAGACACAAAAAAACTTAAAAATAACTGCGATTTTTGACTTTAAAATTTATTAATTCGCTTATAACTCAAAAACCACTTGACGTGAAAAGTTGAAATTTGAACACAGTTTGGCTGTTTTTGTGCAAACCGAGCTGAGCGGCACCAGGTCACGTAACCAAAATTTTACAGGCCGAAAGTGGGCAAAAAGTTGACGAACTTGAACCGATATATCTCGGTAAATACCGATTTTGATGAAAAATGGTTTGTGATTTTTGAGCACGCTATCAATCACCTTTCTTTTGGTTATGTTCATGTACCCCAATTTGAATACAGTTTTTCTTGTTTTGCATCTTTTTTCTTGCTTTTCTTTTTCTTTTGTCGCTATTTGTTTTTAAACCGCTTAACGCACTGTATTCAAAGTTTGAGGGATTGCAAATGTCAGGGCGGATTTTTGTGTGTCAGAAACTGGATGTGCCAGGTTGGGGTATCCCCTCAATTGGGTCCTCCAAAATTTTGAACTTTTAAACCATTCGAGGTAGATGGATTAAATTTTTGGAATGGAAAGATATTAAAAATAAACCAAACCTAACAAAAATTGAAGGTGCAAAGATGGGTGTTTTTCCCCAAACGGACCAACCAAAATTCAAACTTTTTAACCTTTTAAGCTAGACACGCGAAATTTTTAAGTCTGTAAATATAAACGAAAGACAAAATCTGGGGGTACCAAAATGGAGGGTACCCCCAACGGAGCCTCCAAAACTCAAACTTTTTAACCACTCAGGCTAGACACATGAAATGTTTAGGGTAAGCTAATATGAAGAAAAGTCCATCCCAAACGGGACCATCCAAAATTCAAACTTTTTAACCTTTCAGACTGGACACATAAAATGGTGGTCCACAAATTTTCCACTTCCCCATTTGAAGCAACTTGCTTCAAAATGCCTTTGCATTCCTGCAACATCAACTTCTTCCAAAAGGTCCTTCACCAGTGCAGGCTTGACTGTGAGCGAATTAAGAACACAACTAAGCGGTGAACATTTTAGAAGCACTCAATGTCACGCGTTGCAATAAAGTGCTGCTTTAATTAAGCAAATTGTTGAATAAATTTTTTTCTGGATATCGGTGGTGGTTGACTGGTTGTTCACTTTTTCAGCAAATTAAGTTAATTTGTACCAGAATAGGATTCCGTATTCTGGATTCGGTTTTAGGTACTCGGAATAATTTTGGAATAGCAAACTATTCTGAAATGCCCATCCCTACTTCAGAGCAAGGAGTACTCAATTTATTGTTTTTTCAACAAAAATGGTAGAGGCAATTGCCGAACAACAGCATCAATTAATTTTGTAATTGCAAAAATCAGAGGTTTCTAAAACTACTCTTGAACTGCATTTAATGAAAAAGTTTTAACTTGATTTGATCAGTGTATAGCATGTCTGTTGTATCTCTAAAGAGCCACTGTTACTGGGATTTGCTTCATTCTGTCTGAAGTCTGATTCTAAAACAAGACTTAAGTTGCGAATAGCAGACATTTATTCTATTCTTGCGCTTCTTGCAATAAACAACATAAGGCTAACTTGGCTGAACAACTCGTGAGCTTTGATGAAAACTAGTGACTGGTGAATAAATTCTGACTTACTGTAGCATTGTTCTGTTGTTAGTTAGAAATTGCTGCGTAATGCTTGAGAAATGACCGCATAGTGCACACGATGCATTTTGATTTCCTGCATTGTAACACTACAATTTACCGAGGAAGTAATATTATATCGTTCAACGAGCCTTTTATTTATTTATTTATTCATTTTTACGTCAAAAAAGGCGCAAAAAAACGTGAAAAGCATGAGCACATCAAAAAATAAAATAATTTTGATATCGAACAGATGATTTCGCTGGTCACAAGTATGCAATACCGAACGATCTAGAAAATCTAGAAAACGATTAGCTTTGGGTTTAACCAAAAAAAAGCTCAACGCTGTGGGCAATCTTCAAAAGAAGTTGACTGTTTTGCACTGCCGATATAGGCTTTAATTTAAAGCTGGTTCACGGTTAAACCGATCAGTCAGTGATTGAGTGGATAAAACGTCAACAACTGAAACTTAGAATGGAGTTATATTCCTAGTGGGGCCAAATCAAAGACTTTAAAAATTGGCATTCACAGCTTCCCTGCTTGACGTTCAGCTTTGAAAGGGACGGTGTGAAGCCTCCGCCGTGTGTGTTAGACACTAGTAGACAGGTGGCAGTTTCGTTATTACAAATACAATATCATGCACAATAGTATTGTTCGTTAAATTAATTTTACAATAACAATGACAATTTGTCTGTTGCAGAGAAACGACGACAATCACATTTTATCGTAACGCTTATATAATTTTTATTGCATATGATTAGGGCTCGGTATTTCTCTTTACTGATAGTCGCGCGGTTCTCGCCTTGAACCTATCGTTTAATTTTCAATGGTGAACAAAATGCTGAGTCACTAAAATCGTAAAACGTTAATCTTACCACATAATACTATCTAGATACTTCTCTACCTTTAAATCAAATTCAATTTCATCAAGATACAGAGCCATCCAATCTATACGCTAAGTTATGCTGCAGCATGTCACACAAACCATAGACCTATACAGTATTAAGGGTCGACTGTGATTGTTAACTGTTTGATCAATATACTGTTTGCACAGCGCAAATAACTTAGTGCTTTTTCTAGTTCATTTTACTGCAACAGAGCCATTAGCCTATCTCACAAAATCAACATATCACAATTGTAAATTTGAACGTAATAATCAGTCAAATGTTGTCTGTAACAGCCCAGATCGAATTGTCGGAATGTGTGTCCATTCATTTACTCAACAAAATCAATAACATTTTGAACAAAAACTGCGCCTGTGTTGCCCAAGTCATTAGATTAAAAGACCTAAATCTTATTCAAATAGATTTCTTGCCTTAATTTATGTACTGTAAATATGAAAAAGCCTTATTACTAACACGACTTAATTTTTTCATAGGACTATGATCATTTTTCAAAAATTTTAGAAAACATTGTCTTTTGATGAAAATATTATTGAATCATAAATTTTTGTATCTATGACTTCGTAATTTGTGCGTAAGAAGTTAGCAAGTCCTTTTTGTGTATCGAATATTTTCTTCACTGAAAGCGCTTTTAAATCTCCAACCTCTTTGCCTTCCAAGGGGCGACTTCTAAAATTCATAATCAAAAATGAGGCAAAATGTGTACAAAGTATCAGAGGTGGGCAAAGCGCAACTTCCGCAATCGCGAAAGTTGCGTTTTAATTGTTTATTTTGAAACATTACGCAAGTTGCGTTGCGGACAAATGTTGTTGAAATTTGTTACAGATTAATTGCGCTGAACTTTCAATTTTTTGGGGGGAGGGGGGAATAATAGCCCATTTTTATACTTTGAGCAAAATTTTGTTTTATTTCAATTGTAAAATTGTCCAATGCCGATTTTTTTTAGAAAATTCTTGCTCTTTTACCTCTCAAAACGGTAAAAACGAGGAATTTGCATCGTGTTTTGTAAATTTAATGGCGGAAGTGTAAAGGTTGCGCCTTGATTTGGTACGGAGTTGCAATACGCTTCAATCATAAGGTGGCAAGTTAATGCAAAACGTTAGCTTCGTTCTACTAGTCCGTTAACAAACTTCACACCTCCGTTATCGTTGATTCGTTATTTTCAGCTTTACTTAACGGAAGTTAATAAAGTCGTTCAATTCGATAATATTTTGCATGTAATTTACATTTCTTTTTATTCACTCGCTTTTAGAACACGTATTGACGCTATTGAGCTGATTGTAAGGAAACATTTATTGCTATGGTGGTCTTTTTGTGTTTTGGAAGTTACGTTTTACAGTCCAATCTAATTTCAAGATAAAAATAAGTTCAAATGCACTAACGAAGCTGCGAGCGGAAAATCTGTGGAAATTGCGAACAGCGATAATTAATAGACCTATAAGGCTGCAGCTTATTATTTGCCGCAAAAAAAGCTCCTTTCTTCGCTTTCTTCTATAAAACTCGTGGTAATACGCAACAAGTGTTACCATTGCAAACTGGTTTGTACCGGTACGATGAATGAATGGTCCAAGGTATTAACGATGAAAACCTTAACGGAAGTAAATAGAACTTAACGGAAGTTAATTTAGTCCGTTAACATGAAAAAACTTTTTACGGGTTAACGAGTTAATAAAAAAGTTAGCTTCGTTATTAACGAATTAACGATTTACGGATTTGTGCCCACCTATGGCTTCAACTGAAAAAAAAGTTGGTTGTGGAAGTTGCGCTGCGTTTCAGGAAATAAAAAAATTTAGTAGTGCTTCTTGCGCTGCGCTTTTAGTGGTTGAAAACTTCGTTGCACTTTTGGTCAAATGTCATTTGTGCCCACCTCAGCAAAGTATTATCATAAACTCACCAAGCGGGTTGCGGCGACGATATCTCGGTTAGTTGATGGTCGGGCTGGTGATCGACAGGTTGATGACTTCCGGTTTGATTCCAGATCCTGCAACGCGCCGTTGTGTTTTTGGGAAAGACACTTCGCTTATTTCCCATTGAATCAAGCAGTCTACCCATTGCTGTGTCACAGTCTGAGAAAAGACTTGCAAACACCTTAAATGGTTGTTGTTCTTACTTCTTAGACAATGTCTTATGTCGAGTGCTGTAGTTCATGTACATGAATAGACAGGCAGACAAAATTAATTTATTCGCCTAGTAAAATAAATCATAACATCAAAAATGACACACAAAACAATCTTAGCAGGAGACTGAGATGTGACCAATATTTCAGGTCTTCTAGTCAAGCAGCCACCCAGAAACTGCATTTGCGACATATCATTAGTAGGGCAAGTTTTTGCAACTTTTTTTTACAGCTTCCGACAGCTTTCTAAATACTAACAATATCCTGTAAAACTATTTCAGTCGTGTTCTAGTGTCTTTGAGTTGCATAACAAAGAGCTATGTGACGGATTAACTGCGTTTCAGTGCTATTTATGACGCAACAGTTAGCTTGCAACTTCGTGCTCAGTGGAGCGAAGTTTTAGAATGCTTCGCAAACTGTTAGCAATAGGTCGCCATTTCTCCTCAATTAATATTTACAAATATTTGGCATTATATGTAAATTAATCGCTTGAGTAAATCACTGTCGTGTTTAATGTTTGTGAATAAATGCAACTTTTGGAACTTCCGTTAGAAATAAATCCAATTTTTTCAATTTTTTAGTGCAACAAAAACTTGCCCTAATTATTAGAAAATAGAAACTAAAGAAGATTTTGGAAATATACGTAGCATTCTGTATTTTGGACTTATCTATAAGATGCTATGTATTTCGCGATAGCTTTCGAGGAGACGTTTATAATTAGTTTTGAATTTACTGAACGGTTGCTTTCTAACTTCGAACGGGATGGAATTCCGTATTTTAGCACCATGATGTTTTAAAGATTTTTGACATCAAGAAGTGGAAAATTTCCGTACATAAAGTTTATTTTCTGATTTTGATCTGGTTGAACGCTCAAGTACAGACGAAAGGGATTTGAAAAATTCTGAGAAGCAGTAGGGAAAGTTTTGCCTATAACGTTAGTGCATTAGGCAATTTCGAATTTATAAAGTTCAGGTAGTTTTAATATTCCTAATTTGAATAGTGGGGGTTAATTGATGCTCTTAGCTTACTGCAGGTTATTTTACGAACGACTTTGTTTTGAAGGCGCTGAAGCAAGGTAAGATAAGTTGGGTTCGTGTTTCCCCATAAGGGTAGACCAAATAAGAGGTGGGGGTGAATGAACGAATGGTATAACAAGGGAAGTGTAGAGGAGGGAAAAAGATAGCGTAGTTTGCTCAATATTTTGACCTATCTGGTTGCTTGTTCTCAACCAAGATAATGTGGGGTTTATTCAATTTAAAATCTAATTTTATTCCAAGGTATTTTGATGTTTCCATGCAGGTTTTGGACTCTCATTGTAAGTAATATTATAAGATCTGTTTTAGCTGCAGAAACTTTAAAAGGAATTATTAATGCTTCCGATTTCTTGGAATTAATCTGGAGCTCATTGGCGCAACGCCGTTTATGGAGCTTTTGCTTTTCCCGGTTACATTCATGTTCGAGGGCAGTTAAAGTAGAGTTGCGCACAATCAAACAAGTATCATCAGCAAAAAAGGCGTGGATTACCGGAAATGGCATTTGGCATGTCGTTAATATAAAAAAGAAAGGTAAGAGGTCCTAATATGGAGCCCTAGAGGACACCAACATTGATAGATTTTTAGGAAGAATTGTAGCTTTGTGCCGCTACAAATAGACTGCGAGAAGTAAGATAACTTTCGAGCAATTTATGCTCAGATCTACATATTCCATAATGAAACAGTTTTTGAAGTAATTAGTGGATAGGTCCAAAAACTGATCAAAAATAAATGGGATCAGCCAAAAATTGGGGATTGCAAACATCAATTAGCGCTATTCCGAGCATTGCATGCAAGGTTTTTATACTCTCAAAATTTTTTTTATTGCAGAAATATATACAGGGTGGTCCAAAAAAAGCGCCCTATTTTGTTTTTCATCTAGTTTTTTACTCAAACAACATATCATGAAATTTTTTTGCCAAATAATTCCATCATGATGGGAAATTATGTCCTCCAATTCTGATAGTACATGGAAGCTACTAACTTTCCTGTTCTTTAATAGTTGTTGATATGTTCTATCCAGGCACCTTGCTAGTGAATAACTGCTCGGACACGAGTATTAAAATTGTCAATGACTCGTTCTATCATGTCGATAGGTATTGTAAAATATTACACGTCTCTACTTTAAATTTTTAGTTTGCCACGAAGAAATTCGAACCCAGAAATTAGTATACACCAGATTTAAACGTAATGCAGTATGCAAATCAGTATTTCTCACAGCTGCTGCATTAAGCGGCGAAGAATTGTCCAAACTGACCTAATTTTCTGTTTTGCGTTTGTTGCACATCCTCTTTGTAACGTTTATGCGTTCAATTTAAATTAATCAGTTAGCAGATGAGTATAGTCGACGTAAGGTTAATTATTCTGTTGTTCAAACCGACTAGCTGAGTAAGTTGTTGAATTTAAAAACGGCAATATTGAAAATCTTCAAGGTACGTACGTTTTTATTATGATTATGATAATTTTAACAGATAAAAATTTAACCGACAAGTTTGACGTCCTTCGTGGTCGACTCCTGGGAAATCATAACGACTTCCACTAGTACGTTTCGATTTTAAATTGTAGAGCGAGTCTTGTCCAGCTGGGGAATAACTTTGTTAGAGAAGCTGAGGGCTGCTGATGAGAGCTAAAAGCTCGAAACAGCGTTGTCCAGCACTGTGCAGATAAAAATTTATTGCTAACTACCTTGATCTTGTTCGGGAATAGTAAAACTTAGCTTGCTCTGCTGCCTTTCTGCACGTTCAATAAACTCGTGTTGTGTTTTCACTTTTAATGATACTGAGAATATGAATTGTTAAACCTCGTATGTGTAAACTTTGATAACTCATGTCCTGAATGCAATTATGCTAGTTTGCACCTCTCATTTATTACGTTTCCACCAGAGGTGGAGTCCTCGAGGACGTCCTTGGCCTCGAGGACGTCCTCGAGGACACATTTTGAAGTCCTTGGCCTTGGCCTCGAAGGTCAAGTCCTTGGCCTTGGCCTCGAGGCCTCAAGTCCTCGAAAATTGGCCTGTCCTCGGCTCGAGGACAGCACTATTTTTTGAATTGTTAAAATTTTGTGAAGCGCTTAAAAATTTTTTTGGAAAACGTTTTTTTGTGGAGATCGCTTGAAAAATTTTTGTGAAGACCTTTTTTTTTTTTTTGAGATCGCTTAAAAAATTTTTGTGAAGACCTTTTTCTTGTTTTTTTTTTTGGAGAGCACTTGCGCTTGTGTCCTTGGTCCTTGGCCTTGGCCTCGAGCATTCCTGTCCTTGGCCTCGAGAGTGTCTGTCCTCGGAAAGGCTGTCCTTGGCCTCGGATTTTTTTTGTGTCCTTGGCCTTGGCCTTGGCCTCGAGCCTTGTGTCCTCGACTCCACCTCTGGTTTTCACTAAATGTCTCCAATCGAATTACATTAGCTTATCCCTTGCCCTTCAATGTACATTTGGATTTTAAATTGTAGAGCGAACCACAAAATCGCCACGATACTGCACTATCAGCTGTTGTCCGCACTGTGATACCTTTTCTCTCCGTCACTTTAACATCGTTTGGGCGAAACAGTTTAGTACGTTAAATAATCGAAATTACCGAATTCAAATGCTAATGATTGTTTAGTTAACGTTGGTAACAAATATGCATAGTTATAAAGATTTTCTCCTAAATATCTTCGAGTAGGATGTTTGTTATTGTTTCCTATAAGTAAGCCTTTTTTTGTAATAATTATGTTATGTGCTTTGTGAAGTTTTGCCTCTGCGCTACTTTTAATTTTTCTCATTGTTTTTAACAGAAACCGCTCGCTCGCTTATCTACCCGTTCTTTGTTTTATCCTGGCCGTGTAATAAAAACGATTTGATCTACACGTTTGGTGGAGAATCCGGCAGGAGTTAAAGAGCCAAATCGAGATCCGAGTTCTGAGTGCGTTTCGCTGTTAGCTAATCACCTTTGTTGGTATCCGGAGAGCACCCAAACCACTCAATAAGACGGCTGCACAACAAAAAAGTTTCAAACTCCTTGACTTTCTTGAAGAGAAAGTTTCGAACTGCAATTGAAAGGAATTGAATCGACTTTCTTGAAAGTTTCGAACTGTGGCAGGGATTGACATTCTTTAAGAGAATTTCTGCAAGAAAATTGGAGTTACAGTGCGAACTGACAGGCGTGCGATTGCGGGTTTTTGTTGTGATTTTTTTACTATTTTGTTGCAATTGCTAACTTGCTAACTCCCTTGTATTTGTGTACGATAGCAAGGGGTCTCCCAGATTTGTTTAAGGACTTGGAGAAGGAGTACCTTGCGGTCGAAGGACTGATGGCTAGTTTTGTAAATAAGGGTATTCTTCCCATGTTCATTACGGAGGCTAATGATTTGTACGAGGAAGTGATGCTGAAATGCCAATCGCAGGGGGAAAATGATATTTTGCCCGATTGTAACAATGTAACTAAATCTAGCGTAAATGTAGCTATGTTAAACAATGTAACTAAATCTTGTTGTAAAGTTTCGGAGTAGAAGCTAGTCATGCAAAAATCACAAAAATCTCCTCTCCACTCTATCACATTTACTCTACGAGGCAGACAATTAGTCGAACGTTTTGTATGAATAACAGAGTTTAAAAATTTCCACAATTGCTTCGGATTAATTTTTCTCTCCAAAATGGCAGAATAGTAGAAAGATTTTTTGGAGTACGTTTTCATGCGAGTTAGCTTGTTGGCAAACTGCTTAAAATAAAGTTTATCCGAATCCGTGCAATTTAGAAAATGGAATTCGTATAACTTTTGCTTAAGCGTAATAGTTATCAGAAATCTTTATTTAGCCTATTTTTTTTCTGAATACGCTTTTGTCTTCGAGAAGCAATTTGCAAAGGCGCCTGCATTTTAATCACTTGAGTAATAGAATTAGCCAGTTGTTCAAAACTATTTTCAAGAGATTGAAAAGTTGCGTTATTTTGCAGTAAGTCGCAGGTTAAAGGAAAGAGGGCAGTTTCTAAGTCATTGCATAAGTTTAGGCCATCGAGAGCTTGATGATTTTAGAACGTGTTGTGAGTGTCGTCATTTTTAGTTGCTTAGCAGACGGAGGTAGAAACTTTGTAGAATATTGGGTAATGGTCAGCTAATTTGAAAGCGAAGACACCAGGCATCAAAACCAAATCATGAACATTAAGCTTAGTTGAAATGTGATCAATGATGGTTTGCAACGTTGCAGTACTGGGAGTAGGATTTGCAATCAAACTGGAGAATCCCTTGCTTTTTATTGCATTCAAGTAGACACTTTAGGAGATGAAATGGTCATTTGAACTTAGATCTGTATTTACGCCCCTCATAATGATTATCTTGGCACTTTTTTAATTAGTTTTTGCATGTTATCGTCAAGAGCTTCAAGGAATGCATTAGTATTATGACAAAGATGTCGGTAAATAACTGCAAACACATACTTGTGTTCGGCATTGAAAAATTCAATCTCGAGTCAAAGGTCTTCGCAACCTCTTATAGTTTCAGTCAAACTACCGCTTTCTATGAATTTTAAAGATCTCGAAACGTGTGCACCAACTTCACCGGCTTTAGTGGGTGAGGCAATTTTTTGCAATTTCTTATGCCTTCTCTGTGCAAACAATTTTGAAAAGAAGTGCAACGTTTTAAAAAGAAGTTATAGTAAAAACTTTGCGGAATACAACTTTTCTCTAACATTTGTCACATCACAATGAAAGAATAATGGGCCAATGGTCCGTAAAAACACCTCATACGCATGCTTTATCACCAACATGCGCTAATCATGCAAGACCAACAATTTTTTGCTACAATGGTTTTTGCAACAATAACGTACAGTATATTAACACCCAAACAAAACAAAATTTTGGCGCCTATTAATGTGCCATGTAATTAGGAGATCACGCCATTACGTGGAAAACTCTGGTAGCGTGTTAACCAGTTTTTTCATGCTTCTGCGTAACTTGTTCTAAAGGAAGATTTACTGGTACCGCATTTTGATCCTTCGGGTGTTACCGACTTAGAGTGATCGTTATCTTTTTAATTTTAAATGATTCTAAACTTTTTAAATTTTTTTTTGAAACTTCGCATCCCTGCGGCTCCAAGTGTTAAACCTAATGGCGCCAAGCAGATTCGAAATTTCAGCGACGTTTATTTCAAAAGCATGTATTGGTTTCATGAGGCTGCAGTTTTAATTTATTGTACTTCCACAATCAGTGATATTGTCCTAAAGCAGCACATTTTTCATAAAAGCATATTTTATGAGAATACTGTATAAAGCTCATTTCTGTTTAAAATCAAGATCAAATTAACAACAATCCTGGCCTCGTATGAAAAAATAATAATTAGCCTTATCTTACATGGGGAAGGGGGACAAAAATGTCTCTCTCGTTTTTTTTTTTGTAATAAATGTCTACTTGTCTACAGAAAAAAGTTTTTATTTCAAATCAACTTGATTTATAAACAATCCCTGAAAATCTGAAGTTAATAAGGTAAGGGGGACTCCCCTAATATTGAGGTTTGGCGAAGTCACTTTCCGAAATCTGAACATTTGTGTCTCATTATTTAAATGACATCATATAGATGTTTTTGTGACGTAACGACACTGATTTGAACTTTAATTTTATGATTCTTTTTTTTTGGGCAAAATATAAGCCGCCCATGACGTTGATGAAAAAATTCGTCATTTTTCCAACATATTGCAGTGACGCTAATATGATAAAGTCATCTTCTAAAAAAATGTGTTGAGCAGCAACCCGCACGCCAAATTTAGGGTTCTCATGTTGACTTTCGATTTAGGAGTTAACCCTACAGTAGTTGCCTTCCTCTAGGTTTTTTTTGCAATAAATCCCTTCAAGAAAAAGTTTTTTTTTTCAAACTAACTTGACTTTATGTCAAATTGCATCACAAATACCTCCTGAAAATTTGAAATTGCTAAAGTAACGGAACGTTTTTCAATTTTGAGATTTCCCAAAACCAAGTTCTAAAATATGAGCCTTTTTTGGCCAAATTAAAAAAAAAAGACTATGTACAAAGTTTGAAAGGCAAGCGACGCCATCGAAAAATGACGTCATTTTTCGAAAATAAGGCCGAGATGTCACAATGATGATGTCATCAACTTAAACTCAATTTTTCTGAAACGATTTGGTGAGCACCTCCCAGTGTGCCAAATTTGGTGTTCCCCTGACTTTTTGTTACTTGTTCTCCGTATGAAATGCGCTGGTTAAATAGCCCGTGTAAATAGGGTTAAGGACACGGGACAAAATGAAAAAATCAATTTCTCGTGTCTCAACAAAATAACCAAAATTTTGTTGATGCATTTATCCATAGACTTTTTGAGTAATTATGCTCAATAATAAAAACAATACTTCAACCAATCAAGAATACTTTTGTGTTACTTTATTCTTCAATAAGATTTATAAGCACATGCTGCTCAGAACAATAAATAACGTGGAAACTTTATGTAGATTTAAGAACAGCTGCCTTAATCCAAAATTTACTCATTCTTGTAAAATAATGTATGCGAAATTTGTCGAAAAAAGGTGCGTTTACACAAGACGCGAAACAACGCGAAGCTAAGCAACCGCTTGCAAAGTTTGGAACCGGTTAAAACCTTTTGCAAGTTTTCAATTACGTCACGTTTTGGTTGCTTCACGGTCTGTGTTAACGCACCTTTACTATTAACCCTGGTACCCCACTGACTAATAAAGTTACTGAACTAATCAGCTCCAAAATATCTCCGTGATCGATAAGTCTTAACCAAGTCTTAGCAGCTAGTTGGCTTCAGTAGCTACGTCTGGTACTGCAGCTGCGCTGCCATTAAAACTCTCAAAAAACTACTTGTGATGCTAGCCAGTTTTATTGAGATGAAGCCAAATGAAATTATATAATAATTTAATCGTAATGGACTAAAAAAATTTAAAAAGAAAAGAAAATGTTTTGACAAATTTAAATCACCTTGACGCGACCCATTTTTCAACCTTCGGGAACCCATGGTATAGGCCTGTAGAGTGACCACTGAACATTCGTCCGGATTTTGGCCGGACAGTTTGATTTTTGCGACCTTCATCCTCAGCCCGGACTTACCAAAGGCGGGACGAGCAAATGACCTCCTTTTTTGGTCCATTTATAACTAGAGTAATAATAAAAGCATACACTGTGGATTTATCTTAGAACTCTGAAAATATTTTTGGTTTTCCAATTCCACTTTTCATTTCATCGTGTCCTTTATTATGTCATGCTTTTCATTAAGGAGTTTTCACGTCCATACTTTTGGACAATAAATTTACCACCAGCGACTTTTTATTGGATATTATGCAGGCTTCAAATCTTATTCATCGCCTATCAACAGCTTGCTAAGACAGGTAAGTGTAGCGTTGCAGCGCCACGAAATACGGAATTCTATCCCAGATAAACATTGTAAAGTTTGAAGCTTCCGGGGCTCCGCCATATACTCAGCTTAGCGAGATTCCAGCATTCACCATACATTCCAGCTGGATTTAATTAATGTTGTGTGGTCTCATGTGTACTTAATTTTTTTCTTATTTTGACACCAAAGTCTTCTTACTCGTTCGGCCCTGAAACATTTTTCGTTGAGCGCCCTTGCACGATAATGCGTGAGAGAAGTGGATGTCGCCGCCGCTGCCAGCCAATAGTAAACGAAATTAATTTTAAGCGTCCTCCTTCATGGCTTTTCGACGATGGTCCGCCTAGACCCATGCCATTGCTCTAAAGTATGCACGCGAATGTGAGTGTGTGTGTGGGGGGAATAGAACAAGCCAATATTGACAATAGAACGACTGACATTCCGTCGTTTAAGTTATTATCACGGTATAAACAAACATAAGCTTTATAATTATGCTAATTACACACAAATAATATTGCTTGTTTAGTACAGCTTTTTTATTGGGTAAACGAGAGAACAGAAACACAATGTTATGGTCTTTTGCAGCCTCTCACAGGAAAGACCATAAAATTGTGTTTCTTTTGTAATTTTTATTTTTATTTTTTTTATTTTTTATTTTTTCCTGCTTTAGTGTGTTCTGTGTCTTTCAACACAAAAATAAACAAATGAATGAAAAACAACGAAAATGTCTTTTTTTAGTATGGCACAGGAGTCACCTTTCATATTTATATTATTTTGTTCCATTCGAAATAAAAAAATAAAAAACACTAAACAAACTCTTATAGATACTCATAAATACAAATAAATAGAACAAAAATAAATAGAACAAATAATGCGAAGTCCTCTCGGTCATCGAGTCAAGCATCCGCCCAAAAATCAGTTATATCAAGCTGCTGGGCGTGTCAGTTTTTCTTGTTGATTTGAATATGCTGCGTATACAGGGGTGCAAATCTTTGTTGAGCATTGGGGGGATAATAAACATTTTAATCCAATTTTGCCCTATTTTCAACGTTGGGGGGGATGAACCTCTACCACAATTTTTTCAGGTGGGCAAATTAAGCGTCGACCAAAAAAAAGGTCTTCAGCAAAAATGGAACACTTTTTTCCCCGAATTCAAGTGGAGTCCTGTGCTCAGATGCAGACCAGAGTCAAATTATTGGAGGGGATGCAGATGAAGACCATACTCAAATTGTTGGGGGGAATACAGTCAAATTATTAGGGGTATATATCTCCCCCGGGTTTCGGCACCCCTGTGCGTTTAGGTCATACTGGAGCTTTTGTCAATTTCTATTAATTTCAGATAATTGCGAATCATTTGCAACTTAACTAATATTTGCTGTATTTTAATTCAGATTGATCAAATGATAATTTGCTTTTAATTCATATGTTACCGAGTCAGTTGCCATTTGTCGTTTTCAACTCTTTTGCAAGTTTTGCGGTCTAAAATTGTTAAAAAAAAACGCTTATTTGGACTCAGCATGCGCGATTATTGCCTTTTTATTGCAGTGCGGTAAATGAATAGAAAGTCTAGATACAATGTACAACACTGCACAGTACTACTGCACTTTAAGATGTTTAAAAAGAAAACAAAATAAAACAAAATCATGTTTTACATTTTCAGCAATCAGCTTGTGTAATATGATTAACACCACGTTTTTCTTTATCTTTGTTTGTGAATTTGTTGCTTAGATTACATATAGAGAAAACTACTTTTTTTTTTTTTTGAGTCATTGTCATAACTTCAGAGTTTAACACCCTAAGGAGCCAAAACAATAAAAATTCTCTGGCCATGCGCTAAAGATAGAATTGCACTGTACTGCAACTTTGAAAGATAACTTCAATAACTTTAAGTTAAGATGGTATAGCATGCAACGATGTGATATCTTGTTATGATTTACTAAAACGGTAACATTTACACTAAGACCAAGATGAAGCGCAATGTGACGTTTTTACGCGGCGGGCTATTATTAAAAAAGTTGAGGGCTGCCAGTTCGACAACCGAACTGACAATGCGTCTGTGCGACTTGTTTCTGACTAGGATTACGTAGCCTATATGCTGTGATGGCCCAACGCGGCGAAAGACTGGCAGACAGAACTCCCACAAAAAAGTCGAACTTGATGTTGTGGCTAGACAGACGCAGAGTGCTTTTGTGTACGTTCATTCGCAACAATGAAAATCTACTAAAATAGCTCACCAGGTCACTTTTGCGAGGCAAAAAGCTTTTCCAATACAGTAGTAGTAATTTCATGGGACCTTATAATATTACAGTGTCTCACTGGCGATATTTTGCTAGCAGCAAGGTACGATTTTTTAATTGTACATTGTTGAGCATAGTCTAAACATGGCCGTAGGCAGTCGCAACTTGTTGCTACCTTCCGAAACGTTATTACGTTTTTTGTGTGTTTTTGCCACGTCAAAGAAGGTCACAAATAATTTATGATACAGGCTGGGCCATAAGTAGGTGTGCACCTACCGTTTGAAAGTGCTTTTAAGGTTTTTGTTTTTTTTAAGATATACTTCGTTTCAAACCTTATTTCAGTTCCTGGTACTTTGCAATCAAAGAGAAATGTTTTGGAATCTGCTGCTTTCAAAGTAAAAAGAACTTTAAAGTATTTGTATTGCGATTGCGGTAAACCTACTTTTGGCCTACCCTGTATAGAGCGCAGTGACGCTAAAATCTAACCTAAAAATTATTGTAAAATTTTCAGCTGTATACGTTATAAAAATGCTAAACCAAAACCAATAAAAATCTGCATTTGTATTTTTTTGTTGACTTATAAATCTACTCCTCCTTTAACTAATATGAATTAACATCTGTTCATGACATTGTTGATACTTGCTAGACAGCCAGACAATTAATTGAAAAGAGGTACCTGCGTAAACAAAATGCGCTTATATAGGAACGAAACTTGTTTTCTTTTTCTAGATTGTACTGCATATTATCAAGTTTGCGCAAAGGTGTGATTATTTATTAGTTTTGAAATTGCGCAAAGCTGGGCAAAGGCACGATTTTATTCGTGAATGGGTAACATCTGTAAATTTAACAAAAAACAAGCAGGCAAAAGTGCAAATTCTCACAGATCACTTGTAGAACTTGTTGCATCCAAATTATCGGCAGTGATATATTCCTGAGAAAAAACGTTTGAAGAAACGATGCTTCTGACTGCTTCAGGTGACATACTTTTAGACTCCTCAGTTTCATTTTGATTGAAAATGAAATTCCGAAAACAATAACATAAAAAAGCAATGAAATGCATAATTGGAATAAATACTAATACACCAATTGCTAAAACAGTAATTTCAGCAAGATTTGTTTTTGGATAATTGCTTGAATTAGCATACGCAAAATAAAGACCGGCCGCAAAGGTTACTGCATAGATGAAGGACAAAGTTATTGGGTAAACAAAATGAAAAAGTCTGGTTGGAAAAGCAACCACAAAAATTTCAACCAGAAATAAAAGCGGATTTGTTGCATGAACGTACATTGTGATAAGGCTGAGATTTTTTGATGATATTTTTTTCGCAGCCAAAGCAATATAAAAAAGACCTGCCGTTAGAAAAGCATTGGTCGCTCCAACGGAAAACAAAACCCAGTTGAGTTTGTGAAACCAGCGAAGATCGTCTGCAATAGATGCAAGAGCAAGTTACAATGAATCATATCATCATCACTTTAACCCTTTAAAGTACATAAAAGTTGCAGACACATTATCATGTTGGAAATTGAGCTTTTTAACTAACATTGATCCAAAAAAAATTTTTTTGGCAAAAAAAATTAATTTTTTTGTTTATTTTTTATAATATGGCATGGTACACCCGTGTACCACGATACCTCAAAAGTTAATTTTGTGATTTCATACGAATACAGCATTATTTGCGCTATTACTTTGAATTAGCACAAAAGGATGTAAACAAAAGTGTTTTTCGGTCATAACCAACAGCAAAATCTGCCTAATAAAAATTCTTGTGATCAGTCGCGTCATGGAAGGGGGGGGGAGGGGTCAGGGACCTTAGCCTCCCCCATTTTATTTTCTCATCAATACTTAAAAATGTAAAATTTTGGCAAAAATTATTACTTTTTGATGCTTTAGGCCCCCTCCCCTCCGATTTTGACCTGGTATCAGGTGCATTGTGATTACTAGAATCAATAGTTGAAGATTGTGGAAGGGTTTTTGTCCACTCAAAAGAAGGTTCTTCTTGAGCAGGTGTTGAAACTGAAAAAGAAGCTTTTTGAAGATCATTGGGTTTCTCAGTGTTCATATCATTCCCAGCTGGAGGTTCAATTACAACCTCAATTTTGTCCACATTATCATTGCTTTCAACGTAATCAAGATCATTTTCAAGAAATTCTAAATCTTCATCATCAAGAAGCAGTTGTTCTTCATCATCGCTGTTTTGTGGAGAAAACACTCTTCTGCACCTGGCAATAGTGTATTACCAGTGAAACTAATTTGCTGTGTAAAATAAGTACTGTACACTTATTACTTAGCCACTGTCTGCTAGTTCAAAAATATGTAACAGACAGCAGATTAAATCACTCGGATCAATGCTTGAGTAGTCCAGTGGTCTTCAAATGACAGGCTCCATTCACAACTCAAGTGCCACACATGGAATTGTACAGCAGGAACTTGATTTCTGTGATACCAGATCTACAGCTGTAGGCTACTGTACATTAATCTAGGCTACCAAAACCAATATAGGTACGGGTACACCAATGCAGTTTGTGAAATAAAGCTCATGTACCCATAGGCCGTTGTTATCATCGTAATGTGATATTGTACCGGTATTGCAATGCTGGTTAGGCTAGCCTAAAAGCTGACACTTGTAACCCTTGACAGGTTGAAACTAGCAGTTTATTACTCTTTGGTAAGCCTGTCAACCAATAACATTTGCCAAAAAGAGGTTAACTCTTGCTGTTAATGAAGAATAAAAACTTTTGAAGCCATAACTTTTTTTTCTTTTTTATCCTTTGAAGCACAATGGTACATATGTGTACTATAAGGAAATAGGCTTTCAAAAACTTACTAAAACTTAATATTTCAAGCGCAGCGTTCTTAGGGATAAACTACATGCTCTTTTTAAATGAATTAACTTGAAAAGCCCAAAAAATCTAATTGCCATACCACTATTGCTTACATTTCAAAACTGTTACCTAAGGACCACTTCAAGTGTCAATTTTTGTTGAACTCAAAAACAAAGAAATATTTTTAAATTGCCAACTTTTTTTTCTAAAGTGTCATTTCAAACTAAATGGATTCTAAAAATCCACAAAGCGATTGAAAAATATCTAAAACATACGAAGAACTGCACAATAAACTCATGGTACACGGGTGTACCACGATACCTTAAAGGGTTAAGCAATTCATGGTTTAGCATCTCTCCACAAGCTAATTCCAACAAACATAGCGATTTTGCACATCTAATTTTTAAGGACAAGTAAAAATGCTGATAATTCTGCCGGAGAATAGTGAAAAGTCGTAACGTATTATAAAATTAAATAAGAATTTTCTTGAGCTCATAAGTTGGTTTTCCAATACAGTATATTGCAAATTTACATATTGTATTTGCTCATCTTGTACTGTATAGTTTATTTTTTTTAACATACGATATCTTAGTGAGAAAAAGAATATGCAATAAGTTTATTAGATTTTGTAAATTGCCATGGGCAAATATCAACAATAACAAGAGTGCTGTTGTGTGTAGTCACACTAATAAAAAATCTCTGCAAAACAAGATCTTTGGCGTTTATTCACAGCTAAAATGACATTTCAGAGTATTTATTTTTGCATAAGCAATCCAATAATACAGCATTGAATAAGTAAAGGTATATAACTTACTTTCTTTGTTTTCATTTTCTTTCGATTGTTCAAAAACGCCGTTTAGAGCAACTGAAAATGCAAAAGTGAAATATGTCAGCATCACCCATTCTTCCCAGTAAGTTAGAAAGAGCAAAAAATATTCTTCCAAATTCACGAGGCAGCCAACAATAAACCAAGCAACAACATAGAGCATCGTAAAAAGACGATAGGTAAAAAAATTCCATTGATTGGAGCTCCACTGAAAAATAAGAGTTTGAGACAGTAAGAGAAAGATTAACCTTTTGTATGCCCGCTTTTTGGCAAGGTTTGTAGTTCATTTTCAAAATAAAACTAATTCAAAAAATATACCCTAAAAATACACCCTAAAAAATATACCCTAAAAAAGAATCAACCAAAAATAGTGCCGAAAACTGGACCTAAAAAAAGGTAAATATGGAAACTCTCAATTCATTGTCCGCATTTCCGTGAGAGTTGAGAGAAAGCAGCTCAAGATCAATCCTCCAGCACTTCAAGATCTTCTTTTTCCTTCATTTTGCTGAAGTGGATCCTTCGGTAATTTAGTCATATTCCTCCGTGTAATTGCTCGAAACCATTTCCTAAGTCCACGTACAATTGTTCCATGCGTGCTGCTTTGATGTTGCCATGCCAGTTGAGTAGGGTGGTCAATTCATTGATAGGTCAATATTGTTTTTCGTTAGATTTAAAGAGTTATGTCTAAAATCTTTTTTTTTTAAGTTTTCCCATAACAATAAGCAATAGACTGTATCAAGAGTCTTATAAGCACAATCAATTCTTTGATTAACAACCTACGACATACTGTTTCGAAATCGACTTTCGTCTTTTATTTCTCGACAGTATAGCTAGGACTACAGGTATAAACATGAGCGTAGAAAGGCAACGAATCGCAAATTAACCAGATCAAAGCACAATTTTTTTTCCAAAATATTAATTAATCACAACATTACAAGACAGCTATCAAAGGCAAGCTATTGGAAATTATTGTGAATTGAACTATTATAATTATCTCTTGTAATATTATGATTACTTATTATTTTCGGAAAAAATTTACTGACGAGGAATAAAAGACGAATGTCGATTCCGAAACAGTATGTCTTAGCCTGTTAATCAAAGATTTGATTGTGCCTATAAGACTCTGGATACTGTCTATGGCTTGTGCCTAATTTTCTTTGTAAATTGTTCTTAATAAATTTTCCAATAACGTTTTGTTACTCACAGTGCCAAAAACCTTTGATAGATCCAGAACTATGCATCAAGTATGTTTATCTTTATCAATCTTTTTTAATAGTTTATAAACTGTGGGTGACGTACGTCATTAAAGCATTTTTTAGAAGTCAACAAATTTATGATCACTGAAGAGATTATTTTTAATCAAGATATGCACGTATTCTTTCATAAACAGGCTGTAGACCTGCAAAATTTGAAAAGCACCACTGATTGTATTGTATTTTGTTTAATAGGAAAATTATATTAAAGTTTTGAATTTGAACGTGATTTCGGACAAAAAAATTTAAAGTTTCTTTGTTGTTTCGCACTTCAAGAAAGTTATAACATCTAGATTTTACAACAGGATTAGCCAGCAAACGTCTCGCTTGTAGTTTTGCCCCCAGAAGATTAAAATGTTTTAATTTCTCAATCAGGACCTACATTAAAAAAAATTGTTAGACTTTTTCCATCGTGTTAGCATAGAAGATATGGAGCTCCAACTTTTCATTTAGTGCCACCGAGTGGTCACTCAATTAAAACCTTATATACTGTATAGAATTGTTAATAACTACCGAGCTCATTGACATATTAGTAAACAATTTATCAATTTTAAACGCTGTTCAGTATAATCAAATTAACATGACGTCACAGTTTGAGATGTAGTCATAGTTTTAGGCTAATGTTTTCACCATCAAATTCTAATAATAACATGTAACAGGCTTATTGATATAAAACAACAAAATTCTTGCAAGGCTTTTACAGCCACCATCTTTCAGCCAGGAGATTCAAACCAACCCAATTATTTCCATAATAAAAATGTGTCTTAAGACACTTCTAAAAGAGAAATAAAATTATTCCACTGCGACGTTACACTATAAGCCCATACATATTGTGTTGTTGCTTCACTTAAACGAAAATATGATAAATTTATGCTTCCAAGCAGAAGTTCACTCTTCTTTGTTGGTTCACCTTGCAAAAATATTATACACTCTGGGGTCCATCATTTGCTTTTCAAAGAAACGCTAGTGTAAAGCAATGTTAGTGAGTATTGCTGGAATAATCTTCTTTGGGACTAAGCTGTAATTAATTTTCTACGATTCAGGAGTTATTTATTGTTCATTTTTTGTAGGAAGTGGTAACAATATCCTTTTAGCAATGCTATTTTTGCGAAATTTTTCCAAAAAATTACGATATTTCCAGCAATTAACAATCAATCAATCAGCATTTATTTTTGTTTAGAAAGATATTCTGCAAAATAAATAAGCATACGAAGCCAAGCAGCAAAATGAGACAAAAAAATAAATTACAGAATAATCATTTCTGATGAGAGGTTGCGAAAAGATCATTGGCCATATTCTGGGAAAAGCTCGAGGCTCTTTACGGGAAAGGTGAGGTCGTCGAGTCTGCAACCTCTCATCTTCAGTATAAAATATTGATAGCACACGAACAACATCCACCCAGTATATACTAATAAAAAATAGTGTAGCAAATTTAGAAGAAATGCCAATAATTAAACAAGTATAAAAATACAATACAATAAAAAGAACAAGTACCGTATTTACTCGTTTTGTAGCCCGGGCCCTTATTTTTTTCAACCTTACTCACTGCCGGGCCCCTATTCAAACGGGCGTTTATTTAAGCACGGGCGCTTGTTATTTTCAAAGTAAAATTACCACAAAAATTATCGTTGAAGACAAATATTTCACGACATTTAATCTTTCTCCATATGATTTAATCATCACATAGGGTTCAATATTCTGAATGAATGAGCAGTAGACAAATGGGAGCCGTAATCAATACTACCTGTTACGTAATCAATGCTATTTGTTATGCAATTGGACGTCTAAGGCGTTAGTGTTGTCTGCCAAAACGTAATCAATGCTATCTGTTATGCAATTGGACGTCTAAGGCGTGACTGTTGTCTACTAGCGCTTAAAATTCAACAGCGTAGTGACACAAGCGTTTCTTAGCAGCTTCTTAGTTTCTATTGTTCTCTACCACTGAAAAATCAGCTTTTGCACCGGGCGGGTATTAAAGCACGGGCCCTTATTTATTTTTTGTTCTGCTCACACGGGCGGCTATTCAAACGGGCCCTTAATCAAGATCGGGCGGTAAAACGAGTAAATACAGATAATTATATTTTACAGGGGCTATTTGACCAATTCGAATTTTACACCGGAGAATGGGGCAAAATGCTCCCAGTCTAACTCCGAAACCAAAAGTAATAGGAAACCCAAATTTGGCATGCGGGTAGTGTTCGTCAAATTTTTTCAGAAAAGCTAGTTTTGAGGTGATGACTAGATCATTGTGGCGACGTCAAGGTCTTATTTTTAAAAAATGACGTTACCTGGTATTTTTAGAATGACGTCACAGGCGGTTAAAATTTTGTACATATAGATCTGTTTTTTGATGCTGAATCATAAATACTCAAGTCAAGTTGGTCATGTAACAAAAACGTCTTATGACATCAATTAACTTGAAAATTAGCCAAAATAAAATGTCCAAATTTTGGAAAGTGACTACGCAAATTCTCAAAATTAGAAATCTTTCCGTTACAGTAGTATCTTCAAATTTTCAGAAGTTATTTGTGATTAAATTCGACTCTAATTCAAGTTAATTTGAAATAAAAATATTTTTTCTGAAGGGATTGATCATAAAAAACCGAGAGGAGGGTGAAAAAAGCCCTTCCTCACATATAAAATAGGTTTAAGTTATTGGGTTGGATTACGGTCAAAGAAATTGTATTTTCATTTTAAGTTTGTTTTCGACGCATTACTCTAAAGAGAAGTAAGTGGAATATAAAGCATGTCCACAAAATGTTCATTTAGAAAATTTACATTAACTCAAAACCATAGATACCAAAAATGTAGTTGATTAAATGAAGTAAAAAAGCTAACCATTTTAGCATATTTTTTTTCAGTGAATTTCCAATTACCTTGATTCAATATCAAAGTTTTATTCGACGCAGAGTTGTAAGTCGGGCCGGACTTTATGGGTCTGGTATGGGCTTAAGATTGGCAAAATGTCGGGCTTGATATACGCAGTTGACTTGTGTTAATGCCTTTTAGATGCTACAAAACCGTAATTCAAATAACTTTGCTGCACTGGACGCAACTTCGTTTAAACGTTAATGCTGTTATTATTTAACAATTGTCATTATTACGTCGCAAGTTATCAGCAACGAGTATAGTTTCACTACGAGCAATAACCATACAGATTTTCGATCTAACCTGATTTTTCGGGCTGTTCCGGGCCTGGTTTTGGCTTCAAATCACTTTTCGGGTTCGGGTTGGTACTTGTCAGCCCGGTTACAACTCTGATCCGACATACTGGCTTACTGGCTCAGAAACCATTAATATTAAAAAGATTGTTCCTCAACGTACTAATTTTAATTGTAAAAACGCATTTTTAAAATTTCGTATTTATTTTGTGTTTAAATTATGACGCCATACAGCATCTTATTCTCATGATGATGAACAACGTTTAAAGTTGACAAATTGTTTTCTAATATGTCAATTGGCCCGTTAGTTCATAAGATTTATAAAGTTACGATGATGTAGCGGTAAAATATTTTTGGGACTCGTATCTCAGACGTTACCATGATTGAAAAAGTGTACCCAAAACTTTAAAATTTAATTGAAAGATTAAAACACTTAAATTTCTGGAGGCAAAAATTCAAGTTGGAAGCTTTTTAGCCACAATACTAACAGTTCATTAGAAACAAAGGGCGCAAGCAGCCGTTTTTGGGTCACGGTCCTCTCGTAGTGGCGGCCCAGCCCACTGGAGCGTTTAAAATATCCTTTAGAAAATCAATCAGGACCGAGCCATATTAAGCCAAATTCAATATCATAAAAAATTTAGGCAAAATTCGATTTTCATTTAAAAATTGATTTTCTGTACTATAACCGTAATTGCAGAAATCCCGTGACTACCAAAAACTGTTTTAAGCTTGTGTACTCCTATCCAAATTACCTGAAGTTTGTGAAATTGATTTGGGGAAGCTCCAACAAAACCGAAATACTTGACTTGAAGTTCTTTCTTAAATATTTTTTTTTCAAGCATCTCTTCTTCTTTATTTCTTGCTATAAGATTCTGGAGCCGTTTCAGTTTTTAAGCATTTTGTTATTCAATATTTTTTTGTTTTTTGAGTGGTTTTAACACAACCAAGCTCGTAAAGTCTTATTGAAAAGCATCTTAGTTTTCAGAAATAAAGACGCTTTGAAGTTTCAGCATGTTGTATTTTTGTTGTTGTGTGAAAACTTTTGGCAAAATCTGTTGAAAAATTATAGATAATTTATGTTGTAACAATAATTAGTGGTATTATAAAGCACATTGAAAATAAAAGGACTTATCATTATCACTTAACGTACCCTAGGCAAAAGAAAATTTTCAGTCATTGCCGTTTTACAAAAAGTAATTAACTAACCAGTTTTTGTCGACACTCATGCAAACTTGAAAGAAAACACTACTTACGATCGTAGCGAGAGCGGACTTTGAAGGATCAAGACTTAACAGAATCCCAAAAAAAGGTGGCCAAAAGCAACTAAAATCCTAGTCAAAAAACTTCTCCATCTTCTTTAAGTTTGTGGTTTAGGCCAAAAATGGTGGAAACTGCAAGCTGAAAGTCTTAAATGCTTGCTCTGGATTGTCATTTCGGAATCAGCAATTTGCGGCGACATACGTTGTAATCGGAGTTTTAGTTCTTCTACTGGTTATTAGCCCCGATACCTCCCTCCCCCTTGGCTAATGCTCGGTCCCTGCTCCAAACAGCTCCACACTGTTCGAATTGCCTCGTTATAAAGCTTTTTTGGAGCTTTTGTTATGTTGTGGCCAAAATTGCAGAAGCAACATTGCATACTCGAAACCCGAAACAAATAAAGCATGAAATGGAACGTGCATTCATTCTTATCTTAGATTTGAATTCCTGAGTCTGACGAGTTTTACGGCTTCGAAAGCATTAGCATAAGTTCAAAAAATTGAAATCTGCTCTACTGCTGCTAATTATAACTGGGAATAGAACCAATCGACTGAAATGCTGCTAATTATAACTGGGAATAGAAAGTTTTCTGTAAGTTTGCAACATAGATAAAAATACCGTGTGAGTCTTTAGTACAGTAGATTCATGCTCGTTATTTCAGAGTGCTTATTAAACTAAACCAGCCAAAACAAGAAAAACTCTAAAAGCTTGTTCTGGAGAACAGTAAGCTGTTGGCAGTAACTTTAAAAAATTCATTAAAATCAACTTTGGTATTGAATAGTTAAAGATGGCGCTACTGTACAGAAGTGCACTGTCATATCACTGACCAATAACTCTGTGTCCAACCAGAATTTTGCCAGTTGTATCAATTATTAAAATTTTGTTATTCTAAAATAGCATAAAAATAGCATTGTATCGAAGCCTTGGAACACCCATTGCTGAAAATGTGGTTCCAGAAATCAATGGGTTAAAAAACTACAAAGTATTACCAATACTCATGATTTAAAGTATAGCGCCACATAGTGGTAGAAATCAAAAGTGATCACAGTTTTGCATTTACAACACAATATGAGGGTCAAACTTTGGCAAACATGAGGTGACACATCATTCTCAACATCAATTATTACAGTTTTTGATCGAAAAATACATAAAGGTCAAAACGCCGAAAATATCAAAATTTCACAAAATATCAAATTTTTGAGGGGTAAGGGGTGGTACTTCTAAACGTAAAAATTTTTCAAAAAAATTTACACAAGTTAGTTTTTCATAAAATGGCACAACTTCAAGGGCTAAGACAGAAAACTTTCAAAAGTGGATAAAATATGGACCACCATAATTAGCTGTATATTAAAGTTTTTAAATGCCGAAAGTTTAGTGGTTCAACTCTGAAACACCTGCTTTAACATCCAAAGCTTACACCTCTGAACCCATTAGATTATCAAGTAATTAGGCTAGTCACATCAATTTGAAAACCACGAACGCTTGCATCGTATGCAATTCAAAGCATTCTAAGCACGAAGCCAGTGTTTCTCAAACCATGAGTCAGGATGCACATCAGGCCGCTAAGCGTTTACAGATATAGTGGCGCAACCAAGTGAGGTTCAGCACCCTCCTCCCCTATCCAAGTCACATAGAAAACTTTATCCTAAAAGTCAAGCGTTTAAACGTGTTTTACACTTGATATAAGTAAAGTAGGCTAAATAGACTGGGCAATTTAATTTTTCAACTGGTTTCCAAATTTTAGCAATTTAATTCTTTCAAATGGCTTTAAAAACCTGCAAAATGTGATCCACATGACGTTGAAATGTCTATTTTTCTTGAAAAAAAAAAATCGCCCAGCAGCTGGGTATGCTTGAGTACCTGCATTTTGCACAGCTCGCCACCCAATTGAGACATTTTTCAAACAAAGATTTTTTTAACTTTAGAGTCAAGCCCTCCCCCTTCTGCAAAATCTTGTTTGCACGTCTGTTTATGGGTGTGTCGGGGAGTAGAGAGTGTGAACGTTCAGTCTGTTTGAGTGCCCCCTCGCTTTCGGCTAGTTCCCCCTCACTTTATTTGCTCTCGCAACGGCACTGAAACTAATCCTGAACATAGAGCGACTACTCTTCTGTTTTATAATTTATTTTTGCGATATAAAGAAACAAAATACAACATATCAATAAGCACAATTGCAATGATAAATGCACAACGAAAATCTTTACAGTATGTGTAAACAATTCCTTTTTTTAGAATGACACACGAACGTGGTGTCGTTTGCACTTTCAAAATATTTACAAGCTGTGCCGTCAAAGATTGTTTGAAAAAATTTCATTAATTTCATTAATTCATTTTTATTTTTGACCACCTCAACAATAGCGAATGCATAGTAACACAATGATAACATATATAGAGTCCGGAAAAGGAAGTAGCGACACAAAGTCGAACGTTAAGACATGCAGAGGATGTTGAAGACAAAAAAAGCGATTTTCAATCGCGTGGTTGCTAAACCTGCCGCACAAGTTGAAGTATGCTAGGGTAGGGTGTTGCAGCCACCCCATAGTTTGAAAATTTTATCGTGGCAACTTCTACCTTACTCAAGTTGGAGGCTTCGCACAAAAACTTTTTGGTCAAGTTTTGTAAAAATTTGTCAATGTTTAGGGGTAGCACAGTGACATCGAAATTTTGACAATTTCAAAAAAAAAAAGTTTTTTTTCATTTTGAATGTTTTTGGGCTCTAAGACTAACCTATGATCACTTTTAATTATTTCTACTGTTTGTGGAGTTGTTGCGTTGTACATAGCCTACAAGAAAACTTCTGAAATTATATTTATCAAAAGTTGCATTATAGACCTATACTGTCACAAGCAAAATTAATACCAAATTGTTGCGTATTTTTCTAATTTAATGATTAGTTGCATATCCGGCTCTAAATTTATACCAAAAAGCGCTCATTATTGTTTTTTACCCAATGTCTGTCATTTTTTTTTTATTCTAGACAACTGTGTAAACAAAAAGCATCTTATTGATAAGATGTCACAATTTCTATTTGTTTTCTTTGTCAGCCAAAGTTTTTCACTTATTCTCGATTCTGGTTTTTCAATCAAACATTATGCTAAGCAAGAATGTTTTTTCTTTTTCATTTTTCAATCATGTTAAAGCGTTGGTTTGATGACCAAGATTTCATTGTTGTGTTCAATTTTTTTTTCAATTTTTGAGAAATCTTGGAAATATGGCAAAGATCTATTTGCATTCTTATTTGATCTTGAAAAAGTATAATGTGATTGCCTTTCTAACTTTGTAGGGTGCGGCAGGAGAATGGCTTTAATGGTCAGTTGTTACAGGCCATTAGGCATTCTAAGGTAACGACTGGAGTTTTGTGGTAGAGTAAATATGGCAAGCTATCAAAGCTTTCCATATAGGCATTGAACTCATAAGAGTGCGTTTTGTTTCTTCTCTTCTTCATTATTTACATAAATTGGATCGACTAATGCAACCAAGCTGATGAGCTTGCCTACAGTAGCGTACGAAGGATTTTCGAAGGGGGGGCAAGAAATTTGAGAATAATGAATACCAAAAACAAAAGTCTTTAATCAGGTTTTGCCCGTTTTTCTGCCCAAATTTTATAAGGGAGGGGGCCATGACTCAATTTTGCGCACTATTTTTATGTATTTATGGGTCACTGGCATCCGAAAGGGGGAAGTAGCATATGGCACAATGCCCCCGCTAAATCCCCACCTGGTTTGCCACGATAGGAAATTGAAAAATCAATTGCCTGCTATGTGCCGATGATTTGATTCTGCTTTTGCGGATTCTGGCTTTCAGCGCACATTAAATAGGTTTGCAGCTGCTTATGACGCTGCATGAATAAAAATAAGCACGGTTAAAACTTCAAGTTTCAAGAAATCCTAATCAGTGCTTGTTACAAATGAATGGAGCGATGCAGAAACACGTATACCAGTTCAGGTATCTTGGGGTTGCATTTACGAATGACGGAAGACAAGACAAAGAACTAGATATCCGAATTAGCAAAGCAATCACAATAATGAGAACTTTGCACTATTAAGTTATTGATGGATTGCACGTGACGTCATCGTGCTGCTAGCCAAACCGCTGGACGTCAAAATCGCGAATCTGCGCTATGTGAATGCAAGTAAAAACACTGACAGTGAAGATATAGAGCGTATTTTCAGGCTATAAATGAGTTGATTTTTTGTAACATTAAATTTAAAAGCTAGGTAAAAGCCTGCAATAACTGAAGAAGATTTTAATTAGTAAGAATTCGGTTTTGTTTGCTTTTTTTCAGTGACGTAGATCCGGCTTGCTGTTAAGTAATCCAATAAAATCATGTGATATGGATGGTGGTAGCAAGTTTTGGTAGGCTTACGGCGCTATAATGGAACAGTTGTATCTCATTTATTTGAAACAAAATTAGCGCATTTTTAAACTTATGTAATTTCAGAAGTCTATTTTGCAGGATCTTGGTGATTTTTTGCATTTCGCGTTGTCAATAGCGGCTTACCGCTATGATATTATTGGTTGCTAAGGGTTAAAACGCATTAGCAGTTGTTTTCCTTGAATTATTTTGTAGAGATGTCATTTAAACCTTAAACTAATGATTTAACTGGCCTCAGTGTAACGGTGTAACTTTGATCGAGCCTTAATTTGCATTTATTTCGACTTGAGCTAGTGATGTTAAATAATATTCATAAATAGTGCTTAAACTAAAGATTAATCGGCCACGTGTTACAGCTGTGACGTAGAATTTTAAGTATTTTAGGATGTGACCGAATTTACGATGTGAACCAAACCTAAAAACCGGTCAAAGTGGGCAATAGCAGGCAATGGACGATGAAAATTCACAAAAAGCGTAATTTTTTAGACCCGCTGAGCTATGTAAGCTGCTTAATCGCTCCTGGTAACTTTCATTTAAGGCCAGGCTATCTACAAAAGTATTACAATACAATCAAATTCTTTAAAATAGCCCACTGAAAGAATTATACGTTGATTTATGGTAACTTCCAATGCTTTGTAATGACGTTAGCTTTCAATTTTCGAAACAGTCTTTTTCCCTTCTTACCTGTTATATCTGTATGGTCATAAAAATTTGGTAATGACTAAAAAAGTGCGATCGCAAGTGCAAGCTTCCAAAATGAGGTTTCTCAAAAAAATCAAAGGAGTTACAGTATTTACAACGTGCACAGCTCTTGAGGTTTGAAAATCTCTAAAGCCCTTTCTTCTCCAAATTAAAAGATCTCAGCTTGGATGGTTTGGCCATGTAAGCAGAAGGCCTCAACAAAAACTTCAAAACAAGCTTTACTTGCCAAAGCAAATGAAAAAAAACAGTCAGACAACCTAGAACTACTGTAGATGAATCAATATTACATTGAGGATCTTGGGTGGAATCGCTTGGGACTTCACCCTAGCAAAAAGATGGAGATGATGGAAGACCGTAAAGTGTGGTAGCTTAATCTCGAGCTACTGCTCCCGCAACCCTCACGGGAAAGAGGGCAATGAAGAGTGAGAGAAGTTTTCTTGAAGTTTTCAATGGTTTTGCTTTTCTACTGTTTGTTCTGTTAAAGTTGCATTTGTCCAAATTTTTTATTTCGTCTACCAGCTTCTTTACTTCCTCAATAATTTTAACTAACACATTGTTGGAATTCCAGCTTTGTGGTGGGAAAACATGTGCTTTTGATAGTATTGTCATCAGGTCTAGAAATAGTTCCGGCAGCCAACTGCAAGAATTTGCAGATCTAGTGATAGTATACTGCTAGTAAATCTACTAATGATCATATTTTATACAGCTTATACTAAGCGGATTGCACTAAACTCCTTAACTTACACAGTAAAATATAATAAATATGGTTTTAGTAAGCTGCTGCTGTAACTATAGTTAAGTTAAAACAGCAGTTTATTTGATTTCAATACCACGCCCAAAGAATAGTCTGCACAGTCATTCTTTAAGAAACTAACATTATAGGCTATGTTTCACTCTGTTTTACACAGCCAGCCAAAATAGATACTTTAGGTCTAACTCAACCAGAGTTTCTGTCGTAGTTTCCCAGCACAGAAACGTGATCATTTTTTACCACTATTAATTCTGAAAAAAAAACATAGATATAAACAGTTTTAGAAATTGTTGTGAAGTTTTTTTAAATGTATAAGACCAAAAGTTATTGTTCAATTTAGGAATTTTGGAATGAAGTAGCAAAGATTTCACGGAACACCATCTAGCGGCACAAAATCAAACAAATACCAAATCCTGGGTAAAAATAGTTTCTGTTCGACCCCTAAACCTCAATTTTTTTTCTCAAACTTTGTATTCTTGATTTTCTTCGGCTACCTCCTATTTTGAAGATGGTAGAAAAAAATCGGAAGAGGTCGGGACAACTGCAACACCGGGTTTGCGCTTCATTTGGAATCCATACCGCATGCATTGTTTCCGTTTAGGGGTTAGGGGCATTGCTGGTTTATTGTGGCAAAATGTTTAAGATATTCATACTTCAAAGGCCATGCCCAGTAGCGTACACAGGATTTTGGAAAGGGGGGCAGGAAATTCAGAAAATTTGAGAATAACGAACACCAAAATGAAAATTTTTTCCAACCAGAATCAGTCCGTTTTCCTGCCGAAAATCAGGTGAAGACCAAAAAAACGGTCTTCACTCAAATTTAGTCCAGTTTTTGGTCCACTCCCCTCCCCCCCAAAAAAAGAAAAAAGATCTTCACTCAAATTTTGTCCAGTTTTTGATCCAAAATTGGGCAAAAGCCAAAAACAAAAATCTTCGCCCACCGTTTGTGTGCTCAAACGGGGGGGCATGCCACAATTTTGCATACTATTCTATGCTAATTACACTGTCCTGGCGACCCAGAGGACGGGCCATGCCCCAGTGGCCCCCCCCTAAATACGCCCCTGGCCATGCCACAATGCTCCCACCATGTATGTCTACGCCGCTGATTTGAGACCTTTTGGGCATCCATTCCGAGTTCATCAAAATCATCATCGCGGAAAAATGGTGCTAAACCAGTTATCAACCGACGGGTAAGCAATAAATAAATATACTTTATGAAATTTGATTCCAGTTGTAGGCATCAGCATGAAAGCAAGTGGGGCTAGGATGGCACTGGAGTTCCAGCGTGCATTGCTAATGTCGAAAATCTGTTGAAGGTCACAAAAAAACTTCTTATTTTGTTTCTCAATGAAGTGATAAAATGTGCGAGGTGGAAGTGGTACAAAAATTTTATGTCATTCCATTGGTGTGCAAACATTTGTGCAAACATCGGTGATAAAATGTCCAAAAATAATCTCCTTCCAAACGATGGTGTTCTTAAAGATCTGAGCTTTTCCATTGCTGAAAGCTTCCTTCAGTTAATTATTTTTGCCCACTTATTCCTTCATAAAGAAGTAATCGATGTTATAAAATTTGTTTGAGCCATGCAGCTAATCGTCCATGACCACGTAAAAAATGCGATCAAATACATGGTATCAGCACCTGATAGATTTGGATCTGGGTTTTCAGTTCTTTTCGATATGACCACCCTAGTTTTCTATGCAGTGTTGAGATCAGTAGCGTAGCCAGGGGGGTGGGGGGACTATAGCCCCCCATTAGCCTGTCAACCAAATGCAGAATAAGGAAAATATCACGTTTTTAGCTTTTCTGAGACTGTTTTTTTTGTGCTGGAATGGACTAAAAAGTAATTTAAAGCATCTTTTAAAGATTTATTTAAACTTTTAAACATCTTTTAAACATTTTTTTTTTAGTTTCCAACATTCCCCCCTTTTTTTTTGTTTGAGCGTTAACTGCAGCGAGTTTGACATCGGCCAGGCTTCAGTTTAAATATTCAACATTTGACTTGATCGCGTTTGGAATTCTCCGTCTGCATTAAAAAATTCATCAGTAAGTACAATGTATTATTTTGTTAAATTGTTTGTTAATTGTAAAAATATATTCTAAATTTGAATAAGTTAATGAGATAAACGAGTTACGTGCTAATGGTCATGTTTTGTTTTTATTGAAGCATTAATTCCAATTTGGTTTGTTTTTGGTTCAAATTTAAGCTTTAATTTATTCCGTAAAATATTTTATGTGTTTTTTGAGTGTTTAAATGTTTATTTCTTCTCAGAAACCGCTTCCCATTTTCGCTTCCGCTTACTTATACACCAACAAATAAAGGACGAAATTTCGAACAAGTACAGCGTGTTACGAATTCTCGAGGCAGACGGTAGACAAATCGAATCCGTAACAATCACTTCTCTCAAATATCTTTCCATTAGCCCCCTCAATTATTTTTCTTTATAAAGTATAAACGAAATACATTACTCAGTGTGAGTTTTATTGAATAACAGAATTTTGAGATGTACCAGCGTGTAAACAAGAAAACTACAATGATTTCAATAGCCACTTCCCACATAGCCCATTAATGCAACCAGTTAAATCATGTTACGCTGCCAATTTCTATGCTACGTTTTAAAAACATTATTTTTTATTAAAATAGCCCCAAAATTAAGCTATTTTAGCAAAAAAATGCAAAATCTTCGGGCCCTTGGGGCTCAGCCCCCAGACCCCCAAAATAGCCCCCCATTGCGAATTTCTGGCTACGCGCCTGGTTGAGATTTGTAGTCCAGAAGACCCTGAATTCTTTTTGCTATTGTTACAGTTGTACCACCCTTCGACTGAAGCGTAGTCAATTGAAAACCACAGATGATGTTCAGTACCTCATATTCTTTTATCAGCAAAGTGTAAGTTCTCATTTTCTCTATGAAATGTGCTTATCAAGTGCTCATTCACTTCAGCTACTTTCTTGAAGAGAGCTTTATTGGTTTTCTTTGCTGTCTAGGGCTTTTTGTTTTAATACCTTTGCAAGAAAATTCACGACATAACCTTGTCTTTTGATGCAGTGGTGCCGATTTATGTTGAGCATTGGGGGGGATAATTTATAGTTTTACCCTAATTTTACCCTATTTTCAACATTGGGGGAGATGAAGCTTGATCACGATTATTTTCGCGTAAGCAAATTAAGTGAAGAACAAAAAAAAGGTCTTTACCGGAAATTGAAGAGTGTTTGTCCCCGAAATCACGTGAAGACCAAAAAAAGGTCCAAACATCATCCAGCGCTCAGATGCAGACCATAGTCCAATTATTGGGGGGATGCAGTCAAATTATTAAAGGATTCAAGGATATATCCCCCCATCCCCCCGGTTTTCGGCACCCCTGATTCGATGAATGAAACCTTGCGCTACCACTCGTCCCAAGTTAGTACCATTGGTTTATAATATCACCATTACCTTCTTAATTCATAACCACAAAAAGGTAATTGTGACATCCTAAACCTATTTTATGAAATTAACTCAATCACGTTCTTTTATATATGAAACACGGCCTAATGGCAAATTTTTCAAAATGATTTGCGCGTGACCTTTTTTGTTTTCTCAACAAAATAAACATCATTCCAGGCAGTAAGAAGCACACGATGATCGATTCGTGCTACAGGAAATTAGTTCTAAAAAAAAAGTCAAAAAGTTGTATCTCTAAATTGCCCAATTAACGCTTATAGTTGGTCTCGTGTACCTCGTTGCCTTTTTATTGCAGTGTGGTAAATGTATAAAAATTCTTTGCAAAAATTCCATGTAAAACGCCGTGAGTGGTAAACAGGTGGGCAGGTGGCAGCTTGACTCGAAGACTAAGAGGTCGCTTCGCTATTCCCTGGCAAAGGCAACTTTGTGAATAAAATGTAGTTGCAATTAATATACAATTTCTTTTATAATACAACTTTATAAGACACCTATTTAGTTCAGTACTTCAAGTAGTTTCATTTCTTCAATAAAACCGATCTTGAGCAGTATATCTCCTTAAGTAATCAGTAGAGTTTTTTTAGCCTTTTTTGTATTGTCATTGACGATTCAAGCACCATGATTGATTTTCAACAAAAGAATGACTTAATTTGTTCCACTTTAGTCTTTACTGAAGGTAAGAACAAAATAATAAACTTGACAATTCGTGAAAATTTAAAAACAACCAGACTCAATCTAAAATTTACTGATTCTTAAAAAAAATAACAGTATTTAGATACTAGTAGTTCGAAAAAACCTAAAAAAAACAAAACTTTATTGTATTTCTAACAAAATGAAGTCAAAATGATAAAAACTTAATTTGTAACTTACTGTGAGCTACATGCTACATAAAAATACCAGATGATTTTTTTAGTATGCACGCTATTTCAGAGTTTATCAACTAAAAGCCAATATAAAAATTCTGAAGGCTTGAATGGCGAAGAGTAGGCTGGAAGAAACTTTGAAAGTACAAAAACTTACTCAGTTAATTAGTAGTTAAACTGTGCAATGTATGAGCAGTGTTTTACAATTGGTTTTTTGAAATGATAACAATTAAGTTGATTTCTAATTGTACAACATCATCCATCGGGTAAATATTCAAAGAGTTGCAGGTTACCAATTCGATAAACGAACTGCCCACACGCTATTGCTATGTTCTCGGCAAAATAGGTAACGCTTATTTTCCATTGCAGGTAAGCATATCTATCCGATATGGTGGACCAACCTAATGAATGACAAAGCAAACAAAACCCCTCATCACCGTGTTAAGCTTATACCCATGAAGGAAGAACAAGCTAACTTTCAAGTTTGAAAAGTTTGAATCTAAGCGGTTTCTGAATCTTCCGGCGGTGACGTACTTGTAGTCTTCCTCATGTTAGTATGATTGAAAATGAAAGTTCGAAAACGATAAATCAAATAAACTACCGAATGCAAAACTGGAGTCAATATAAAAACGTTTCCTGCAATTGTACCAATTGCTAAACCAGCATTTTCAACAAAGTTTACCACTGGATAAATGCTTGAGTTAACACCTGTGAAATGAAGATTAACTGAAAAAACCGCATAGGTGAAAGAAAAAATTATTGGATACACAAAATGCAAAAGTCTGGTTGGAAAAGCAACCATGAAAATTTCATCGAGAAATAAAATTGAACTGGTTCCATGAAGATGAAATGTGATTGGGTTGAGATTTTCTGCTGCTGTTCGACTGGGAGCCAAAACAATCCAAAACAGACCTGTCACCTGGAAAGCTGTGGTCGCTCTAACGGAAAACAAAATCCAGTTGAGTTTGTGAAACCAGCAAAGGTCGCCTGCAATAAAAAGGCAAGAGCAAGTTACAGTCTTATCAAACACAGTAAGAGATTATTGGTTTAGCACCTCAACAAACAAATTCCAACAAATATAGTGCTTTTTCATCACATTTTTGAGGCCCAGTTGGGTACCATTTTTCGCATATTGATGACCCGAGTCAAAAATTTGCCAAAAACAGTAGAACAGGGCGAAGCAAACATTTCGTTCGTATAAACCAGACACTCAGCACTGCGAATGACTGCTTGATCCTAATGGGAAATAGTGTAAAGTACCTTTCCCAACAACACAACGACGTTGGAAATCGAACCGGAAGTCAGCAAAATTTTGATCACAGACCCGACGCTCTACCTACCGTGAACTACAGCTCTCAGCAAAGAGTTTTCAACGTTTGTAGGTGTGCAATTTACAGGGGAAGTTTTTGGCTTTAGTACCTGCACGCTGTTGAGTCAACTCATAAGGAGACCGTGCCAACAAAAAAATTTGCATGCAACTGTCGTAGTTCGATGATATATTTCATAAATTTTATACTCTCACAACGTAAATTTGAAATTGCAAAACTTTCACATCCGTTTTCACATCACTTTGACACAGTTTTATTTTATAACTTCCGTAAATTTGAAATTCTCTCAGCAACGAATTTTAGTCATTTAGATGAGAATGTGATACCGAGAGAAGACAGCGCATAGTAAAGCTCATGCATTTGACGATAAAATTTATTATTAAGAAATTATTTGTTAAGTTAAAGTATATTGTAATTTGGATTTTTGCCTAATTTAACTGATTAATTTCTGTTATTCTATTTGAATAAGAATGTGTAAATAATAATATGTAAATAATAATAATCTTAAAAAAATTCACTGTTGTGTGATATTAACGAAACGACGGAACACGCACCCAACCACGTCAATTGGTGACCCCGACGAAAACCACAACGACAATTTCATATCAACATTCACCGAAAATTCCAAACAACAACAGCGCAACTACAATTTAAATCGGTGAGTCCGTTACATTTTTTCAATTTCAAGCCTGGAGTTTGTCAAAAGAGCAACACTCCATGTCACCTCACCTATTGCCTCAAGGACTAGACACAAAACCAAAATGGCACCTCCCACGAAAACTAATCCTTCCGAAAATGCACCTAGCAGTGAAGAAAAAACTGAAACGCCCGGCTCAAGTTCCGGCAGTGCGAACCCTGCTCAAAATGCTGTTCCCAATGTCATCGTTGAACATGTTTTAGATTTGCCAAAAATGTGGACAAATCACAATTTATTGCCAGCGTATTTTGTGACTTTAGAAAAGTATTTTTCAACTCGCAATATATTAGACGAAAATGCTCGCTTTGTTGCTTTGTCAAATGTAATGTCACCTAAGCAAATTGAAAAACACAGCTTATCGTTGTCTAGAGCTGCTGAAAATGAACAACCTTACACCACTCTCAAAAATCTAATTTTAAGTTCCGTTGCTGATGTTTGTAAAACCGATTGGATTGACGCCATAAGCGAAATCCGATATAAAAACTCTGAGGAAAAGCCTTCCGAATTGATGTCGCGATTAATTGCATCCTGTCGAAACAAACCAGATAATGACCAAGGAACCCGTGATGTTATCGAACGAACATTTATTCGATTGCAACCCGAAAGCATCCAAAATATCTTAAAAGCGCAAAATTTTGTTTCGTTGCATGATTTAGGCAATTTTACAAACCGGTTTCATGGGCAAATCAATTCTCAAAATTTGGGAGAAAACGTGACCAGCAGTAACAAAAACTTAGCACACTTAACAAATAAAATGGATGAACTATGCACCGAAATGCACAATGTTAAAAACCAAGTAAAAAAACCACAAACTTCTTGGGATGAACGGCCACGAAACCAAAACCATAGGGATTTTCAGCATTCTGGTCGACAATTTGGCTATGAACGAAAACGTTTTAACAATTTTCCTGTTAAAAACCCAAGTCAACAAAGACCGTTTAACAAAACTGGATTTTGCTACTACCACGCTAGGTTTGGAAATCGTGCAATTAAATGCGAAACGCCTTGTTCTTTTCAAGCCTCTAAAGATCGGTCTGTAAGCACTATTAACAGCCGCAACACAGTTTCATTGGCGCCAGAAATCAAACTTCCCAAGGTTTACGACAAATTGTCCAAACGATTATTTTTAGTGGACAGTGTGCTTGTGCCAATTTTTTACCTGTTTCCGATTGCATTCACAGCAATGAAATTCAATCCCAATTCGTTGATGCGTCTGGAAACCCAATCAAATGCTTTGGCACTACAAAATTAGATATCGATATAGGTTTTGGCAAAATGACCGATGTCTTTCACATTTGCGCAATTGAACAGCCAATTTTAGGTTTCGATTTCCTGAAAAGCAACAGCATTACGCTAAACGCTTCTGCTTGCACCCTAAAATGCGGAAACGACGTTAACCAAATTAGTGCTTCACAAACCTCAATCAATTCCTTTGATTCCTTGCCTAAACATGAAAGCAAATATACTCAGTTACTCCAAAACTACCCGGAATTAACTTCACCACCTAACTACCGCAAACCAGTCAAACACAACATCGTGCACCACCTTCCCACTAAAGGACGCCCTCCGAACATTAAAACCCGTCGAGTTTCGCCTGAAAATTATAAAAAAATCAAGCAGCAAATCGAAGCCATGCTAGAATCTGGCTTAATAGTTCCAAGCAATTCGGAATTTGGAAGCCCATTGCACGTTGTACCAAAAGCTAACAGTTCAGAATTACGTTTGGTGGGAGATTACAAAATTCTCAACAAAATGCTGACTCCAGACAGATACCCCCTACCAAATTTACGCACTGCTTATGAACTTTTGTATGGTTCACAAATTTTTTCCACGGTCGATTTAAAATCTGCATTTCATCATGTTCCAGTGGCACCTGAAGACATTCACAAAACCACAATAAAAACACCCGTAGGAGCGTATGCTTTCACCAGAACCCCATTTGGCCTTTCAACAAGTGCACAAGTTTTTCAACGGCTCATAGACACTGCCACAAGAGGACTTGATTTTGTGTACGGCTACGTCGATGATTTGTTAATCTTTAGCAAATCCGAAAACGAGCACTTAGAGCATCTGACAATTTTGTTTGACCGTTTAAACCAATTTGGTTTAACCATCAATTTAAAAAAGTGCAAATTCGGACGCAAAGAAGTCAAATTTTTAGGTCATGTCATCACAGCTGAAGGAGTGCTACCCGCTAGTGATAAAATTGAGACAATCAGAAATTTTGAGCGACCCAAAACCATCAAAAGTTTGAGCCGTTTTATTGGCATGGCACAGTTTTATGCCCCATCAATCCCCAATCTTTCACGAAAATTGGTTCCTCTCTACACCATGATCAGAGGTAAAAAAGCGCCACGATCTGCTCTGAAGTGGACTGCTGACACAAAAAAGGCTTTTGTGGATACAAAAGATTGCTTAGCAAATTTTACTGCTCTAGCTTTTCCTGCGCCTAATGCAAAAATCTCCTTAGTAACGGACGCAAGTGACGACTCAGCAGGCGCGGTTTTACAACAGGAAGTTGACGGTGTCATTCAACCGCTTGGTTTCTTTTCACGCATTTTCTCACGCACTGAACGCAAATATACTGCATTTGACCGAGAGTTGACCGCTATTGTCATGGCATTGAAACATTTTCGCTACTTTTTAGAAGCTCGTGAGTTTACCATTTACACAGATCACAAGCCAATTGTAAACGCATTGCACTCTGAAGCTGATCGCGAAAATGCTAGGCAAGCTCGACACTTAGCCTACATCAGTGAGTACACAACAGATGTTCAACATCTGCCAGGCTCTTCAAACATTGTTGCCGATGCACTCTCTCGCCAACATGTCAATGCTGTTTTCCAACACAGTGTACAAATTGACTGGGAAAGTTTAGCAAAAGCCCAGTTGCAGGACAAAGAACTGCTTAAAGTAATGAACAGCGACCACTCACTAAAAATCAAACATGTTCCGGTGGCAGAAACAAACTTGCAGCTTCTCTGCGACGAATCTATCCCAGGCAAACTCAGACCCCTTGTACCTGCCGGACACCGACGAACAATTTTCAACAACATTCACAATTTATCACATCCAGGCATTAAAGCAACAACTCGCATGATTTCTGACCGCTATGTTTGGCCTGACTTAAAGAAAAACGTTGCGTTTTGGTGTCGGAATTGCATCCAATGTCAAAAAGCGAAAGTCAGTCGTCACAATGTAACTCAACTGCAAAGATATCCACCGCCATCACAAAAATTTCGAGACGTCAATCTTGACTTAGCTGGACCTCTACCCGAGTCAAACAACTGTACTTACATTTTGGTAATTGCAGACAGATTTTCTCGCTGGCCAGTGGCTATACCATTGCCTGACACTAAAACTCAAACAATTCTAAATGCATTCATGCACAACTGGCTGTCACACTATGGTGTACCTGAGCAAATAACAACTGACCGTGGCTCACAGTTCCTTTCAAAGGACTGGAAAGATGCAATGACATTTTTAGGAATTCGTCACATCCACACCACGGCTTATCATCCTCAATCCAACGGACTGGCGGAACGAACTATTCAAACTATCAAAAAGTCATTAAAAACCTTGTCAAAAGACAGCAACTGGTACTATTCTTTACCTTTAACTATGCTTGCAATTCGCTCTCAAGTCAAGGAAGACTTAGATTGCACGACAAGTGAAATTGTTTTTGGCACACAATTACGTTTACCAGGTGAATTTTTCGAACAAAATCGATACCAGACAGTGCCTATATCAAAATTTGTTGAAACGCAACAAAACTTTCTGTCAAAGTTTAAATACCGTGAATCGCGATTCCCAACTAATCAAAAAACGTATGTTGACCCCAAACTATCTCGATGCAAATTTGTATTTATCAGAAACGATACTACTCGCTCACCACTGCAGCCAACCTACGACGGTCTATACAAAGTGCTGCAAAGAACACCGAAATATTTCAAAGTTCTACGCAACTCGAGAGAATACACAGTGTCTGTTGACAGACTCAAAAGCGCCAACCTACTCGCAGACTTTGATTGTCAAAATGAAATCAAGATGACTAAACGTCCATCCATTTCAGCAGACGATAACCACTACCCCCCTCATTCAACCGGAAGAAGCAATCTTCAACGCCCTATTTCCAGTTTCAACCGCACCAAGTTCACAAGAACTCAACAAGTCAGACCACCATCACGTTACCAGGACTATGATTGTATGTAATTACTTTCACCTTTTTCTATTGCTTTTGCTGACATTTACATCAACTACCTTATCTTCACTTGAATTTGAATTTCCAATTTGCCGTGAATCACACATTAAAGCAGAATACACATTACAAGACCCAGCCCCTTGCAAAGAATACACACCGCATTTAACAAAACTTGCTCTACCTATCACAAAAATTTCCTATTAAACATCTTCCTTGCTCTTTCACGTCACATAGCGGTAAAAACAATCAACAAACATAAAACCAATACTACTTTTACTAACACTTTGTTTAACCTTGCCAGCCAGATGCAGCACACCTTTTCTATAGATTTCCTTCTATATATCGCTGCACGGACTTCGGAGATAATTTTTACTCACCTGTGCCCTCCTATTTTGCTAGCGTATTCTTTATATGGCACAATTCCAGGTCTCCCATTACCACGTCTTGCTTTTGCAAGCCCTTTCAACCGGTGCAACCCCTTATCTTGCATGATTGTAAGAAATTTTTCTTTAATTTAGAAAGCATTCTTGTAACAGCACCATTTTCAACATAGTATAAGCAATGTATTTTGGAGGAAATTTTTCGAATTTCGAGATTTTCTCAGCTAATCCAAAAATACAGACTGATGAATCTCATTTCTGACGTTTTGTCCAATTTAACCTCTGTTTGTATTTGTGTGAGACTGATCCCCTTACACTAACTCAATTCAGTGCGTTATAGTATGGAATGATGATTATTTTTACCTCACGCTGACATACTTTTCTCCGAACGATATAGTCCACGAGACCTTCACGAAAATTCAAATTCCTCGAGGCACACTGCAGCAGCTGCAGCCGCAGCGGCAGCAACAGCTACATTACAACATCAACGCCTAACCCTTTTCATCCCTGGCTGGACAAGTGGCGTTATTACTACCAACCGCGGTTATTGTTGTTTTTCAATCCTTGCACCAAGCAAAACAATTTTTGCTTCCAGCAAGCCAACCAACTTTTATCAAGCAAAGCCAATTTTTGCGCGCATATTAACTTTCTACGTACCAACCATTAACAATGTGCACTTTAAACGAATCAATTTCCAATTTCTATTCACACCGCTTAATCATTTTCCAATGTGACGACTCAACAAATGCTATTTTTCGTATACTATTTGCGACATTTCTATCCTGCAGCCGCAGCGTAAAGTTATGAAATATTGTCAGTTTACGTCAATATTTTTATTATTATTATTATTCTTGAATTAATTACCATTGCAATTTCTGCGATTTCTTATCAAGTCCAATGTGCGTATTTCCACATTTTCGAATTAAATTCGAATAATTTTCAACCATCAGACGTTTCTCATTTACTTCATAACAGTTTTCTTATGTTACTCTCAAGCATTTCTAGTCCGTTTTTCAACGGTATACTATCACTTTTAACTATCCTTGCTTTAATTTAAGGACTAGTTTTGACTATCTTGACATTTGTTGGTCTCTACAAAAGACTAAAGCCTAAAGTTAAACCACGTTGGTCACGTTTTCGCACGAGATTTACTAAAGCTAGAAAACCTACAGTTTCAGGGGAAGTAATTGAAGAGCAAAACATGAATACCGAAGTGTAAAATTGCAAATAATTGCATTCATGTTGTATTGTTTTTGATTTATTGCTTTTCGCTTTGCTCACTATCGATGTTGTATTGTAGAACTGCTAGATGATTTTTCTCTATATACTATTTTTTCATAATAACCAAGAGAATCATAATAATAATAATAATTGTGCTTTGAATAATTACTTTTACTTTACTGCATTAATCTTGTTTCAAGAACATGTTACTGTTTGAAAGATATTTTGCAGATCACTGAATGGCACGACATCATAACTATCAATATACTACACATTCAGTACCGGACACCAAGATCGGCGACGGTCGAATGAAATGAGTGAATTAGCGTCGAACCAACAAGAACACTCTTCGAAACCCACGACGCAATCGAGCACTCACAACTCAATTTTATTGCCTATACACTCGAACTGAGTCACAAAGTTGCCGAACTCTAAAGTCGATTTATTCTTATATTGATATTTGTGTAAATTTTTATGTAATTAATTGCTATGGTGTCGTGTGTCCAAACGTGTGTCCGAACGTGTGTCCAAAACTGTCTTTCCCCTTGCGCCTTCACTTACAGTATGTATTTAGATGTATATTCGCATTAGTGTATCCAATCACTCTCTTTAATAGTTAAAACTGTTTTTGTTTTTTTTTTCTTAGCATTTACACTCCCTCATTTCTCATATATTAAGAAATGATTCCTTTTTCTGGAGGAGGGTATTGTCGTAGTTCGATGATATATTTCATAAATTTTATACTCTCACAACGTAAATTTGAAATTGCAAAACTTTCACATCCGTTTTCACATCACTTTGACACAGTTTTATTTTATAACTTCCGTAAATTTGAAATTCTCTCAGCAACGAATTTTAGTCATTTAGATGAGAATGTGATACCGAGAGAAGACAGCGCATAGTAAAGCTCATGCATTTGACGATAAAATTTATTATTAAGAAATTATTTGTTAAGTTAAAGTATATTGTAATTTGGATTTTTGCCTAATTTAACTGATTAATTTCTGTTATTCTATTTGAATAAGAATGTGTAAATAATAATATGTAAATAATAATAATCTTAAAAAAATTCACTGTTGTGTGATATTAACGAAATGACGGAACACGCACCCAACCACGTCACAACCAAAAAACAAAACTAACATTATAAACTTTGATTTAAGAGTTCTTTCGTAATATGCCATTGTTTGTGGGTATAACTCAGCAATTCGTAGCCACCGGAACCAATTAGGAGCGCTGATGATTCTACGGAAGAAGAGTGAAACGTAGCGAAGCATGTTCGTGAGCTCTTAATATGTTGGATTTCTATGTTGCAGACTTACTCTTTGTATTTTTGATCTATGTGTTCCGGTTGGAAGTACAGTAGGGGGTCCATGAAGGGGGTCTGAGAAGAGGTCATTGAACTTTTTAAAGAACCTTAGTTTAAAAAAATACCCTATTGAAAACCATATTTCAAATATCTTTTCAAAACATTTAACTGTGTTTGCACTGGAGGAGAATAATCATGACTTTTTTGATTCTCAAAAAGCAATAAAATTTCAGATTGCTTGTTTTTTTTCTTTAAAAAAGTTATTTACAGGGTAGACATCGTGAAGATGTTTCCTTCCTTTCCCAAAAACATTTTTGAACTCAAATGATAGATATTGCATGTTCTCTAAAGTAGCTGTGAAGTCCGCTATAGGTCCTAGCTTTCTGAGCGACAGAAAAAATAGAAAAGAAACGCTATGACAACTGAACCAGGTTTTGCCGAACGATCAAAATTGTATCTTTTTAGTTGCTGGGTTATCGAACAAAAATGGCTCAGCAAGTATCAAAACAGTTCCAAACTTTATAGTAATTGGTAGGCTAGCTTTCAATCTAGACGTTTAGGCTACTAAAGAGAAATTACAGTACGTATGGTAAAATTGATGCTTGGTGTGAGCAATTTTCTTCTAGATGTTTTAGATACTTGTGTGAAATCAGGCGGAGTGAAAAGCTTTAAATTTAGTGCTATAGTAGGCCTACATCTCCGTGCCGAAATTTCCTTCAAATCATAAGCCACGAGTATATACTTCATTACCTGTAATTGTTGTAAACTGCAAATACCCTATATCAACACCAACTTTATAAACCTGACTTTAATGGTACAAAAGCTGAGCGTTGCAGAACAAAATAATCAAAATTACCGTAGTTGTCAAGACTTACAGTCAGGGCCCCCGGAAAAATCTTGTCAGGTGCACAAAGATTGATCTTCCAGACAGACCAAAAAATGAAAATAAATAAAAAAGTCTTCACCACCGGAAATCCGGATAGCTTTTGTCTCATGCTCACAGAACTACAACTACTTGAGTGTCGGAGGAACTACTTGGGGTGCGCGCTAACTTATAGGTCCTCCCGGGCCCCCTATACTCGGGCCTGGGTACAATCTAAGATGTCTTGCTGACTTTCCGCGGTGCTTGTGTATTTGTATGCAAGAAAACTGCGATGTGATGCAGATCAAAACAATAAATGCAATTCTTATTGCGATAATCTCAAATTTTTTCCATGCGATAAAATCGCAGCTAGTTAACAATTATTTTTGAAATCATAAACTTTTTTATTAATTTTGAAATTAAAGTTTGCAGTCAAAAATGATGTGAACTGAACCTCAGTTAGGGCGAAACTTTATTATATTGTACGATGCCAAATAACACAAAAGTAGTAAATTCAAACAAAATGAAAAAAATGGGCTTGCAAGCGGGGATGGCAATCACATCTCATCGAAAATCGCATCACACCGCTTTTTTTTCCGAAAATCTAGCATCAAATTATATCGCAACAAAACAAGCAAAAAAACCCTTATATCTATTACAGTGACCCATCGTTTATCGCGGGGGATACTTTCCAACAATAACCCGCGATAGGTGAAATCCGCGAAGTAGCCAGCTTTATTTTTTACTGTTATTTTGCATTGCAATACTGTACTGCAGAATGAAACAAAAAACAAAACCTCTTTTAAGGCCCAAAATGTGTTTAAGAAATAGAAATATTAGCGTTTTCTTACAAATAACTATAATAGTTTAAAGAACGTTGTTGTAAAACAATATTTTTTTATTGTAATGAACTTCTAGACAACAGTAACGCCCTTAAGCCAACTAGAATTCACTGCAAAAAAAAGCACGGTAAAAAATTCCGCGAAACAGCGAAGCCGCGATAGGTGAAACGCGGTACAGCGAGAGATCACTGTATTACATCAAAAAATTTGGAAAAAAATCTGCGACTATTTCGATTTTTTGTAATTTTTTTTTTTTTTTTTCTGTTTCTTCACAAGTTATATTTTGGGTAGAAGTTTGAGAATGTTTTGGCGTTTGCTGCGTCACAATCACAATATGTAATTTAAAAAAAGTCTTGTGCTGGCTGAGCTCAGTTTAGATTTTGTTTTAAGCAACAAACTTTGCTTTCAAATCTAATAAAACAAAAATCGCTAATCGCAAAAATAATCGCAAACTAGCAGCAATTTTATCGCATCGAAAAAGGTTTATCGCATCGGAAAAGCAACTTTATCGCATCGCAAAAAATTGCATTTATTGTTCTGATCTGCATCGCATCTCAAAATCGCATCGCAGTTATATTGCGTAATAAATATCGCAGAAAGTGATGGATGTGATGCAATTGTCATCTCTGCTTTAATGGGTCAATTTGTGAAAAACAGGATTTGAGTATTTTGTTCACATTTAGATGACATTTCAAAGCATTTGATTTTTTCATGGACAGTCCAATGAATACAGCATTAAAATAAAACTTACTTTCATCACCAGAATTTTCTTTCACTTTTTGAAAAATGCCATGTAGAGCAACTCCAAATGCAAAAGTAAAATATACCACCATCACTCCTTCTGTCCAATAGGTTAGAAAGTGCCAAAAATTTTCTTCCAACTCCACGGCGTACCCAACAATAAACCAAACAAATACATAGAGCATCATAAAAAGGCGATATGAGAAAAAAATCCATGAATTGGAGCTCCACTGAAAGGCAAGAAATTCCGATAACAAGTGAAAAAAATTATTTTTTTTGTCTGTCCAGTTTTTGGGCTCGGTAAGCAGTTTGTTTCCAAATAAAGCAATCAAAAGAATGTACTTAAAAACAGTGAAGAATTATAATTGTTAACAGAATTTATTCGCCAAGTTGCTTTGGCCGGGAGACAGCCAAACAGGGCCTCTGAGAGAAATTTTTCCAGGGGGTACGAAGGTCGATGCCGGCCCCCAAAGGCCAAAAAATAGGTTTTCAATGAAATTAAGACCCATTTTTTGCCCAAAATTAGGTGAAAACCAAAAAAAAGGTCTTCACTCAAATTGAGACCCATTTTTTGCCCAAAATTAGGTGAAAACCAAAAAAAAAAAAGATCTGCTCTCAAATGAGATCCAGTTTTTGCCCAGAATTATGTGAACACCAAAAAAAAAAAAAAAAAAAGGTCCTCACTGAAATTAAGTCCCATTAAAAAAAAAACCAAAACACCTCAACGCGGGAACCTGAACTCTTCCGGGCCAGGGTACGATGAACCCCCCTTTTGTAGGCCCTGCAGCCAAGTCTTTGAATCAAGCTGCCACTACACACGGTGGAGGCTTTACACTGTATCTTTTTATTGCTAAATGTCAAACAAGGAAGGTGTAAATACCAAGTTTTGTAGTCTTAGATTTGACCTGAATCGAAACCGAATCAACCGTTTCAGTAGCAGCGCGCTCTATCCGCTCGACCACTCATGGGTCGAATAGTTCCAAAATGCGTACCGGTACCGGTAACCAAAAACAGGGCCAGAAAGCAAACCTAAAAAAGGGTAAAATTATTCAAAACATTCTCTCTTTCTCTCTCTCTCTCGCTTCATTATATGTTTTCACGTGAGCTAGCACGAGCAGAAGTTTCAGCCACCAGCACTTCAAGATTTTCTTAACTTGGCTTGAGAGGAGCCCTTAGCAATTTAACCCGTAATGTGCTCCAATATCGAAAACCATTCATCAAACCCAAATGAAATGCGTCCAAACGACTGCGATACATGTTGCCTGTTGATGGTGTGGTCAGTCATCCGTAACCACTCCATCCAATTAACACATAATCAAAATCGAAACATCACTTCACAAACAGAGGTTCAGGACGCAATCCAGACAAAAGTTTGGTTGAACATTTGTACAAACATGTAGAAGTTTACGGAAACAAAAACTGTTTTAAACCTACATTCGTAACAACATTACCTGAAGATGGTGAAATTGATTTGGCGATGCCTCAACAAAACCGAAATACTTGACTTGAAACTCTTCCTTGAGCATTTTTTTCAAACATCTCATTTGCTTTATCAGGTCTCAGCTGTAGGACTAGGGAGCCGTTTTAGTTTTTTGCATTTTATATTTTAATAACTTTTGAGTTTTTTGAGTTTGTTTTAGTAGTTTTGTTTTAACACAACAAAGCGTGGTAAAAGATCATTGGAAAGCATCATCGTTTTCGGAAAAAACAGACGCACATCAAAGTTTTACAGCATCTTGAATTTTTGTTGCTGCGTAAAAACTTTTGGCTAAGTCTCTAAAACAGTAATGCATAATTTGTGCTGTAACAATAATACACACTGAGAATGGAAAGGCTTATCATCACGTACCCTTGAACAAAAATATCCATTCGTTGAGTTTAACAAAAGAAAATTTACCAGGCAGTTTCTGTTGATACAAGGTGCAAAATAAAAAATCAAAACCACCATGCAATCCGTCACTGAAACGTTGTGTTCCGTACAGTTTTTTTTGGGATTTTAGCCTGAAAAATTGTTTCGCTTTGTTTCGACATAAATGTTTTTGGTGATGCTTGTTTTTTAGTGACCTTCGGACAGACCGGTTGAGCAATATTGCTTTTGTGTTTGCTGTAAAAAGCACAGCAGTTATTTAAGTGTAAAGTATTGATTGTGTATAGCAATTATAAAATTGTGTAATACTTTGTAAATTACAAAGATACGGGTATTTGAGAAACTCAAAGATTTATTTCGAATTATGCCACAAAACACCTAGAAAGTCAAATAAGTATTGATGTAATGTGTTAAGTTTTAAATGTTTTTACTCGTCAAAAATGTTCATTAATTAATAATGTTGAACCACGAATATTAATCGTGGTGCTTTCGGCAATTAAGCAACAAAAAAGATAAAACAAAAATTTGACAAAATGTAAGCAAATATAAAAACAAAGCCGCGCAAAAACTCAACCCACTTCTAAGCCACAATCACTGGCGGAGTTTGGAAAGGGATAAATGCTTAGAATTAAGACCTGCAAAATGGAAGAGAGCAAAAAGTATGCACACAACATTTAATTCAACCTGAAATATATTACATGCAAAGGTTTGGGTATAAACCATACCATGACAATGTCTGCATAATAATTGGGTTTCCATTAAATTCTGCTAAAGCATTTGAGCCAGAAGAGTCCAATATATCTCGTATACTCCTGAATAAATAAATATGTATATTCCTGTGGTTAGAAAACTAGCCGTGAACGAAATCCAGTTTAGTTTGTGAAACCAACAAACCTCATTTGGAAAAAAGTAAAGTTGTTTATTTATGCAGGAGTACGAACAAGGCATTATAGTTTAGCGACTTTTCATCACTCGACATTTAATCACACAACTCTTAATCACGATAAGTGACGTTTGAATTCAACCGATTCAAAAAAGTGCTCGACAGCGAGTAGGCAAGATACCATAACATAACACAGTGCAGGTCAAAAATTAAAATTTAAAACTCTACAGTCTGTTTCACCCGTAATCGGGATTATCAGGCCGGGATCGTGATCGTAATCGTGATCGGGATCATCAGGCCGGATATGGCCTCGGTGCCAGAACGAGAAACAATTTTAATTTTTAAAGTATTAAATTTAAAAGTTTAGATTTTAAACTCTGTGTTACTTTCAGCAGATACCCTTGATGATCCCGATTACGGGTGAAACAGGCTGTAGGCTTTTAATTTTTGACGTGTACTGTGTTATTTTACGACTGTTAATAAGAGATCTGGAACAGGATGAATAGCAAATATAAAACCGTCGAACTTCGCTGACCCCAGTTTATTCGGGAATATCAGTGGTGATAAGAATTCCTCAATGAATGATAGAAATTGTGACTGAATGGTAGCAAATTTCATAAGTTAATTGTTTCTTTGAGCAGACACAGCGTAGCGAATTCGAGAAGCATAATAACCGCTGCTAAATTCTACTAATCCATATGCAAGCAATTCCGTGCTACAAGGATCCAGTCGCAGAGTGCAGGAGTTAGAACTTGTTGTCTTGTTGGGTTATAGAAAACAGAAATATTTTTCGGAGCTTAGATTGTTAGTTACTCGCAGATTGCATTGGATGCCAAATATGAGCGCACATAGTTGTACTCAGGTAAAAGTTTTTAAGTTTGTGGGATTTTTTTCATCACAGCCTGAGAGCTCAAATTGTCATGAAGCAATTAGCAACGAACAATGCTCTAGCAACTGTGGTTTCCAGGATTAGAGTGCTCAATCTGACTAGGTCAGGACGCTAGTATAGTTAACGCATTTAATTCGATCATTGTTCAGCCCCTTAACTCCGGGTACGATTTTTTTACTGGCAAATGCGTCGTTCTTTCCTTGGGATGGACCCTTAACGCTGATTATAAGCATGGCTTAGCATTATACCGTTGTTGTATCCCAACCAGACAAAAAACTTGCAAACAGAACCAAAAAAGGTGCTCTATGCTAATGTGGTCAGATAGACGCCGCGATTTTGCAGTTGATTCATACGTACTCACAAGTGAATGAATGAGAATATGGCGCTTAAATTTTACGCACAGCAAATCAAAAGCGGAGCCGCAACTAAGATAGGCCTGCATTTTTAGAAGATTGCGCTTCCGCGTGACTTTCTTCTAAAAAGAGCCTTCGTTGGATTTAGTTTCTGTGCTATGCTGCAAATATAAATTGAGAAACAGCAATGGCGTGATCGTTATCTTTTAAATTTTTAATAATTCTATTGTTTTTATTAATATTTTTTAAGATGCAGGGCTGACTGCTGCAGGTTTCAGTAAAATTTTCAACGTCGTTTATTCCAAAAATATGTATTCACCACTTGAGGCTGCAGTTTTAATTCGAGTTTATTCCACCAACAGCCACCTAGTCGTAAAGCTGCAATCCTTCATAATTCCACAAAAAAATAATTTCAAACAACCATATAAAAGCAAGAGGCTCATTTTTATTCAAACCTTAAAAGCAATGCCAGCCTCGGCATGAAAAAATAATTAAGAACAACGGCTAAATTTGCGATAAAAATCAATTTTCTCTATTTCAAAAATATAATTAAGTTTTTTTGCATTTATCAAATGACTAATATATCTCAATAATAATGATTAATAACCAAAGACACCTATTTACCAGTCAGGAATGAATTTGTGTTATTTTGTTCTTCAATACTATTTGGGAACGAATTGAGAGCAATATGGCTCAAAATTCATGAAAATCAAAAACAGCCGGACTCAACCTAACAATTTACTCTGGTTCTCATAAAACAAATAGATCCATATATAATGGGATAGGTTCTCGTTGATTCGTTTATTTATTCCGTGACTTTGCAAGCCTATAACTTCCTTATCGAATAATCAGCTGAACGAAGGCAGTCATTCTTTCGTAACAATATTTGTTTCTCTACGCGCGTGTGTGTGGAGAGGAGAGCTACAATATAAACCAGTGATTTTTAAGCTGTGGTACGCTACATGGTACACGAAGGTTTTCCTGGTGGCACTCAAGTAACTTCCGTTATGTTTATTTTTTATTTTTGACGAAAAGCCTAAATTTATAGCTTCCTTGTTTTAGGCTGTGGTTGATATCATGATGTCAAAAACAATTGTTCTATCTTAACGAGTTAGATCGAATATTACAGCAGATTACAGTTCCAAAGCATCAGTGCAATGCATGATTTATTAAAATGATTACAACTAAAAAGACGCGTAATTTGTCGACTTCACGCGTCGATAAAATGTTCAAAAAGTTGTCGGTTACCGTCTCGACAACTGAACTGGCAACGCGCTGTTGCTGTAATCTTAGTAAGACAATTAACGCTTATTTTCCGTTGGGGCCACGCATATCTGCCCTTTGGGATGGCCCAAACTGACGAAACACTTGCAAACAGAAGTAAAAATGGGTGATCTGTGTTGGTGGGGCTAGACAGACGCAGAGTGCTACGTTCATACCATAGCCGTAGCCAAGCGGGGGCCCAGGGGGCTCACACTTCCAACTGAAATGCCTCCAAAAATAAAATTGTGGAAAAAAAGTATTGTTTCTTCCGTTTCGGTTTCTTTTGGCGTTTTACGCGTACAACAGTACACGCGTACAACAGTACACGCGTATAACAGTAAAACATCAATAATATTGAAGACTGGGGGCCCGAGAACCCTCAATTCAATTTTTGCGAACCAATTTAAATGTATAACCCGGGTGAAATTAAGGGATTTTTGTCTTAACAAATGCTACTGCAGGCCCTCAAATAATCTTTTTATGAACGTAATGCAATAACCGGGGTCGGGTTTACCATGAGGCACAGTGCCAGGGGCCCCGCGCTCAGATGGTAAGACTATTTTTGGTCTTCGTCTGCGATTGGCAGGAAGATGTTGAGAAAATTCCCAAAGTGTCAAGAGCCCGGGCAATAACATGGTTAGTACGCATTACAACCTACTGTACCTTTTTTCAGTAGGAAAATTTTCTCCTCCATCTCGCCAGTTTTTACACGACAAAACACTTTTAAAAAATGAATTAGCTACGGAAACTCAAAATTGAACAAATTATTAAATTTGAATTGAGAGGACCAGAGCCCTTGGCGGTACACATATTCCTACAACTGGTTATTTTCATGACAAAAGAAAATCTCTATGGAAAATCTTCAAGTGAATCATTATTTACTGCTAAAATATTACAGGAGGCAATTCATCTTACTTTCCTCTATCTGAACCAAACCACTTACAAAATTTAACCCCAAAATACAAGATTTTTAACGTGTTTTGGACTTAAATTGTAAAAGGAGGATTGAGTAATTTATATTTTCAATTGGCTTTCAAATGTTGAAAACTCTTTCAAATGGCTTTAAACCAGTAGCGTACGCAGGATTTTGAAAAGGGGGGGGCCAAAAATTGCAGAAAATTTGGGAAGAACAAAGATCTGAATCAGAAGTTGTTCCACTCAAATTTAGTCTCATTTTTCGGCCAAATTTAGGTGAAGAGCAAAAAAAAAAAAAAAAAAAGGTCTTTACTCAAGGTCCGTCCCGTTTTTCACCCGAACTCACTCAAATTTCCAGCCAAAAGCCTGATGCCCAACTTACAAAGGGGGGGGCCATGCCTCAATTTTGCTCACTTTACTATGCAATTTTGCAATCCTAGCGACCCAAAAGGGGAGGCCATGGCCCAATGGCCCCCCCCCTAAATACGCCCCTGCTCTAAACACGTGCGAAATGTGATCGTGAGGTCCCAGTAAGGTTTTAAAGTCGAGCAGCGCAGACGTGCTTTTTTTAGCAACAACGCACGTGCATTTTACAGTGATCTAGTTATTTCTGATGAAATGCCAAAAACATCGAACAAAAACAAAGGCAGCAAGGCCGATTCTTCGGAAAAAATTGTACAGTTCACTCAATGTCAGCTAGAAAACTTAATCGAAACTATGATTTCGAAAGCTACCAAACCACTAGAAGAAAGAATTAAGAAACTTGAACTTGAAGCGGTTCAGCTGCGTGAAAGTCAAAATTTTATATTAAAAAAGCACGATGATCTAACTGAAGATTGTGATAGTTTGAAGCGCTCTAATAAGCAGCAAACAAAAGACCTGCGACAATTGACCAAAACAACTGATACGTTACAAAAATCTAAATTTAAAGATCAACTCAGAATCGACGAAATTGAGCAATACAACAGGCGGCAAAATTTGGAATTGCAAGGGGTACCAGTTAGAAAAAATGACGATGTGACACAAATCACACTTGATTTAATAAGCAAATTGGACGTTGATATTAAGGAGGAAGACATTTCGATTGCACATCGACTTCCGGTCAAACAAAGATATGGTCGAACAAGACTTAACAAACCTGTAAACCACCCGACCATCACCGTGCGATTGGTTAGCCGCCAAATGCGAAACGAAATTTATGATAAACGCTTCAACGCCAAAATGATCGAAGACTTCCCAGTCGAGGGGATGAAAAAACTGTTTATAAACAAAAATTTAACTCAAAGAAGCAAACGCCTATTTTGGCTTAGCAAGCAGAAAGCGAAGGAACTGGAATACAAATACTTTTGGACTCAAAACGGGCAAATTTTTTTTCGAAAAAATGAAGAGAGTAAAAAGGTTTTAATAAGGTCTGAAAGTGACTTGGATCAATTGCAGTAAGTTTGTATGTAGTTTTGCAATTTCTTGTTTAATGCTTCAGAGATAAAATGGATTGCGACATTCAGATTTTCGATAAAGTTATTTGTGAATATAAAACATTGGCAGAATTTACTACGGATACGGTTGCTGGTCCGATGAAACACTCTGCTTTAATTGTTCACCTGAATATTGTCAGCCTTGACAAACATTTTAATGATTTGAAGCTTTTCTTAAACCGATTTCCCAAAAAAGTTGAAGTATTATGTATTAGTGAAACCAGATTAACTGACAGTAAAATAAAATTTTCTAAATTGCCTGGAAACAAATATTATTGCAACTCTAACACTAATGCAGGTGGATCCGCCATTTGTGTGTCTGACAATACTAAATGCCAACCTTTATCCAAGACTAAAATTAAAATAACGGATTGTGAGGATGATTGGGTTGAATTAACACTTAAAAATAGTGACACGTGGATAGTAGGCTCCGTTTACAGGCACCCCAAACAACACTGCTAATGATCTAAAAACATTCGAAGATGCTTTCATAAGTATCATTAAATCGTTCAAAACTTACCAAAAGTACCTGGTGATGGGCGATTTCAATATTCACTATGACAAAATTGATGCATCGAAGACTATTGAAGATTATGCTAAACACATTAATAGTGTTGGTTGCGTGCAACTTATTAACAAACCTACAAGAATATGTGCAATTTGTAGTTTCACAATTGATCGCGTTTATATTAATGCCACATGTGCTAGTAACGTATCCGCTGTAATTCCACAAGAAGGTATATCTGATCATCTTCCGCTCTGCGTAAGATATCGATATATCCCAATTATCCGGATAGTTTCCTGATTCTATGCATATCGATATATTCAATTATCAAAACATCCCAACGACCATATACTCGAAGTATTAAACAAGAAAGCATTGAATCTTTTTTAAGTGATCTAAACGATGCTTTATTTTCACCTAAAATGTTCAATAGCAACAATCTTGAAAAACTCTGTAATTTAATTGATGATCTCACCAACCAACATTTTTCCGCAAAAATCCAAAGTCGAAGGCAATATAAAACTGCAGAATGCCCTTGAATCACCCCAGACATCCTTGCACTAATTAAATACAAAAATAAACTCTATCCAAAATATTTAAAAAATGGGGACTGCAGCATCATCAATGAATATAAAAAGTATAGAAATAAGCTGACGCACATCAAAGAAAAAAGCAAAAAAAGGTTATTTTGAAAATTTATTTAGCAATGCTAATAATTCCTCAGCCACCTGGAATTACATAAACTTACTACTCAGAAAAACTAAAAGGAAAACTACATTGCCACAAACTAGTAAAGTCGACTGCCAAATAATTAGTTCTCCTCAAAAAATCTGCAATCAAATAAATCAACACTTTGCTACAATTGGAAAAAAAACTTGCTGCTAAATCTACCAATCCTGCCCAAAATTATAGTCACTTTAAATTTTTTGGTAAGCATAACCTATCATCTATTGTTCTGCAACCAACAGATGTATATGAGATCGTAGAAATTATCTTCAGCTTAAACGATCACAAATCGCCTGGTTATTTAGACATTCCAATTCGTATAATCAAAGAATCTACATATCTAATAGCCGGATATACCTTGCGGATTCTTTAAATGAATGTACAGAATCAGGAAACTATCCGGATATTTTGAAAATTGCACAAGTCATTCCCCTTCATAAAGGCGGATCTGTACTTGATTAGGTAACTATAGGCCTATATCCATTTTGTCCCCAATTAACAAAGTGTTTGAAACTATTCTGCATAAACGTTTTTCCAAATTCTGGGATAAATATAATTTATTTGCTAATTGTCAATTTGGCTTTAGAAAGAAACACTCAACAAATAATGCTATTACATACTTAAATGATGCACCGAGCGGGACAGCGCTATTTCGAGCTTTTAGCTCTCATCGAGCTTTTAGCTCTCAGCTTCTCTAACAAAGTTATTCCCTAGCAGGACAAGACTCTTGGCCGAACTGGACAAACCTTAACGGCTTGCACAGCGGCAGAGACTTTGTAGGGAATAAACGATTTTTCACTTGTGGTACTTAAAAAAACAAGTGAAAAAATCGCTGAACCCTTGTAGTAAGGACAGCCATAGGCTATGCTTACTACAAGGGTTCCCTTGTGTGACCACGGAAATCATAATCGACAAGTTTGACGTCCTTCGTGGTCGACTCCTGGGAAATCATAACGACTTCCACTGGCAGTTAGGTGGCCAGATCAACCACGAACCCTGCAGCTACAAAGCAGCTCGAGTCATAAGATGCACAGAGCTGGACAGCGCTGTTTCGAGCTTTTAGCTCTCATCGGCAGCCCACAGCTTCTCTAACAAAGTCATTCCCCAGCTGGACAAGACTCTTGACCGAACTGGACAAACCTTAAAGGATTGCACAGCGGCAGAGGCTTTCTAGGGAATAAACCACAATAAATTTTTTTAAGTACCACAAGTGAAAAATCGTTTATTCCCTACAAAGCCTCTGCCACTCTGCAAGCCCTTAAGGTTTGTCCAGTTCGGTCAAGAGTCTTGTCCAGCTGGGAAATGACTTTGTTAGAGAAGCTGTGGGCTACCGATGAGAGCTAAAAGCTCGAAACAGCGCTGTCCAGCTCTGTGCATCTTATGACTCGAGCTGCTTTGTAGCTGCAGGGTTCGTGGTTGATCTGGCCACCTAACTGCCAGTGGAAGTCGTTATGATTTCCCAGGAGTCGACCACGAAGGACGTCAAACTTGTCGGATACTTAAATGAATTGATATTAACTGAACTTGACCAAAATAAAACTGTTTGTGGAATTTTCTTAGATTTTGCTAAAGCTTTTGACTGCTTAAACCACCAAATATTGCTTGACAAATTAGAATACCAAGGCGTTAGAGGAAATGGATACAAACTGCTTTTCATACTTGTCAAATCGCTCTCTCAGTGTGCAGTTATCAAAGAAGAACGGATCTCATCTGGCTTGCAACCTGTCTCGATCGGAGTGCCGCAAGGTAGCGTGCTTGGGCCTTTTCTCTTTCTTGTGTATATAAACGATCTGACTTATTCTTGTGAATCGAAAACAATTTTATATGCTGACGATTCGGTATTGCTCTGTAGCGACGTAAGTACTGAAAAACTCAAAAGTAAATGCGAGAAATCATTTCTCCAACTTGAAAATTGGATTAGTTCGAACAGACTTACATTAAAATATATTAAAACTAACTGTGAGTTGTTTTCTAATTTAAAAAAAATTATCTAATTATGATTTTTGTATCAATACCCCAAACGGTCCTTTACCAAATAAGAGTGCTATTAAATACTTGGGTGTTATAATTGATCACAGGCTGACCTGGGAGGAGCACACGCGACATGTTGTACAAAAACTATCTACTGCAAGAGGAATACGTAGTAAATCAAGACACCATGCCCCTCAATCTGTACTGTTAAATGTTTATTATAGCATTGTATATCCATGTTTATATTGTGGTGTCACATCATGGGGCAGCGTTGCTGCTAAATATACTTACCGTATTCGAATTGAACAAAACTACATTGTCAAAGTCATTACTAAATTGCCTTTTGTTAAAACAAAAATTGCCCCATTACATGACCAACAAGATTTGTTACTACTAATCGACATTTACAAATTAGAAGTTTTGAAATTTATGTTTAGTTTTAAAAAAAATTCTTTCAAAATGTTTTAACGATTACTATACTATTCCCTCGGAAATACACGAGTATCCTACCAGGTTTGTTGGTAATGATAACTGGGCAGTAAATTTTCGATGTATTAAATCCACTACAAAAAGATCAATAAAATTCACTGGTTGTAAACTATGGAATGAATTGCCTTCTGAGATTAAACCTATCAATGAATCTAGTTTAAAATCTTTTTGTAAAAAAATTAAAGTTTTACTAAAATAACATTCTCAACTTTCTATTGGTATTCGATGCAAAATCATTCATTGCACCATGTTCTGTTGCTTATTTTAATGATTACTTTTTATCTTCTAATTGCTTTTGTAATTTACAATGTATATACTCTGTACATATATCGTTACATCCAATTATATATATATTTTTTGCACTATTATTGAATTATTAAATAATGTATCTTGCTCTAAGTAAATTACTTAACTATCGCTCACACAGTGGCGTAGGACCCCCCCGCAATATCCGCAGACGCGGGGGGGGCCCCGCACTACAAGGGCCCCATGCTCAGGATTCCAGTGTTGCTGCTATGCCGCTGTGACATATAAAGACATTTTTAGATTTATCCAAGCATAGCTGTCGCAGCCTTCCTTAACGTAGGTAAGGAGTTCTTTCCGTCTAGTCCAGTTGAGAGGCCCCGCATAGCCGGTCGCCTAGCTGTAGACTTTTTACAAACTAAGATATTTCGGGACCGAGCACACAGTACAGTTAACGTCTTGCATACTCGAGCGATTAATTGCGAGTCTTTGTGACGTCATAGATAAACACGAGATGCGTTGAAGGTTTCATTTGAAATCCAGTTACAAGCAGAAATGTTATCAATCCAGTAATCGAAAATAGTGTTACGAAATGTAACAGACGAAAAGAATAAAATTGTTCACGCTCAAGTTCGTTTTGCGTTTGTACAGTTCGCGCTCATGTTTTTTGATTTCTTCCATTCTTAAATTCTTTTACAATCCGAGCACCAGCAAAGTGAGTTTAAAATAATTGCCTAAAAAATACTGCTTATCGACCGTTATATTATAAGCAATGCAGCTTCCGGTAGATTTTTAACTTCTAGTCTAAGTTTGTTACAGAAAAAGAAGTTTTAGTTGCTGTTATAGCCTAGCCAAGGCAAAACACAAACTGCAAACGCGAAACTCTTTATATATAAAGTGTCTCCAAGAGATATAGCCTACCGTAGTCTTGCTAAAGTATAACACTAACGACTAACCTACGGGCTATAGGGTACATGCAGACTACAGATATACCGGTATCCGTTTTTTATATTCTACAGATTGCTCCAGTTGTGTTAATTGCTAGTGTTGGCATAGCCTATCTTAAGTTGACATATAAATAAAAAACAGTGCAAAACTTCTGAAAAATGAAACGAAGTTATCCATCAGACAGTAAGAAGCGAATAGAGAAGCGAAGAAAAGACAGTCAATTGAAACAAGTGCTGGATAAAACTAAGTCAATGTATGATTTTTTTAGTACTATTCAGTAGAGATGGTAGCCGCGCAGCGTACGCGGCCGCGTACGCGATTAGCCAACAGCGCCGCGCCGCGCAGCGTGAAAAATTCCAGTAGTTTTGCAGTGCAGTGCAGATGCAGCGTGGAGGATGAGACCACTTCTTAGGATTTGGTTAAGAATCAGCCACTCTATCTCAGTTGTTAAATTCAGTCTCAATGTAGCCTGTTAGGTACCATGGTGTACCGGTAGCGTAGGTGTAACCTTGAAATCGTAGGCCTACCGAGCGTATCTACAGTCTAACGCCTTACCGGTAATAGTAATGCAGCTTGTACCAGTAAGCTCTGAGTTAGGCTGGGTCGGCTGGTACACTAGTCGTTAATTCAGTACCGGTACCTATGGTAATACCCTAGGCCGTTGCACACCGGTATAGGCTACACTGCGTAACACCAGACACTAACAGATAAGGTGATATTACTATTACAGTATTTGGCTCAAGTCTATACTTTCAAGTAGTAGGCTAAATATCCGTACCTGCATCGAGTTTGACAATTAATAGTAGTCAAACTGTAAGCAGGTACCAATAGGCCCACTTGCCGGTACTACTTGCAAGTACCGGTACACAACTTGTACCATTACTGTAGCCTGATACTGGTATCATATGTGATACTGGTTGGCCTAATGAAATACCAGTACAGAGTTGCTTACTGATGACTCAGGGACTATAGGCTACTGTGTACTAGTAGTCTGGTACGGTAAGTCTACTTTGGCTTTTTGACATGTAGCCTAGTCAAGTTGAGTTTGTTGCATATATGCCAGTGTATCACAGTTCCAAGGCTAGCCGGCTAGTGGTTATTTCTAAAAACTAAAGGTTCCATTACATTGAAAATTAAAGTTTATCATTGAAGCATTAGTATTTAGTGGTAGGCTACTGGGAGCATGACAAAATTTTAATGACTGCTTGAATCTACAGTACCAGAGTATTGTAGTGTGAGCAGTGAGTTAGGAATTTCAGATTGATAGTTGGAAATTATTTGGGTGATTGTAGGTGGTATCACCAGAGCTGGGCAAGTCCGCAAGTTAGTCCGCAAGTCCGCAAATCCGCAATTGCGGACTAACGAAAAAAGTTGTGGACATGCGGACTTGCGGACTTTGGCAGCTTAAATTGCGGACTTGCGGTTGCGGACTAGTTTTAATTTTAGTCCGCAATTCCGCAAGTTTTATACAAATATAGAAATTTTTTCTATTTTCGTAAAATATTCATGTTTTTACCCAGTCAAACATGAGAAATGAATTTAATTTTTTTCGAGTTCAAGTTCGGCAAAAATATCAAGTTATTCGAGTTCAGGCTGACATAAATACTAGGTCTGCTTTTCGACTTAATAGCTTTCTTTTTGTTGACATGCTGTTTGGTAACGTGAGAAACGAATACATGTCGCGTTCTCATCTTTTATGCAAATAATTGGTTGATTTTTTAGAACATTTTAGAACCCCCTTTTGTGCTTGTTTTAAGAATCTTCTAGAACTGTCATTGTGGTCATTTTAACGGTATTGTCTTTAGACCTTTAATCTGCAACTAGTGCTCAAATTAGATATTCTTCGACAGTATGAGTGATGTAATGTCTCAAATTTTCGTAGTTTAGTGTATCAAGTTAGATGTGTAGTAAGTTGGTTGCTGATGTTTCTATTTCTATAGTGAGACCTCGAAGCAGTTTTTTAGTAATGCAGTCTAGTAAAGTCTAGCATAGTGTTAGTATAATCAATCGCGTAAATTTTGGTCTTGTAAATTTTAGTTAATTGATATTGATTTGGCTAGCTGATGATTGACTTCTTGTTTTGCCGTGCTCCTCTGGATGAATCAAATTTTTGGTGTTTTGTGAGGAATAACATTGTTATATTTATATCCAAAGTGTAGTATGACTGCAGAAATATAAAGGATACGGCGCGCGGCGAGACAGGCTATTACAAACGGGTTTAACCTGATTTAAATTGGAGTCAACACTGTTTTCTCGAGTTCGGCAAAACAAGTTCGTTTTTTGGGTTTAAATTCGAATTTGCAGCCCTGGTTCAAAGTATGGCTTTGTTATTTTTTACCGCGAGTTTACTAAATTAGCCACTGAGGTATCATTTTTTGTACTGGTAGCCAGTGACGTCGCTACGGTGAGGCCAGGGGCGCCGTCCCCCCTTAACAACTGCTTGTGCCCCCCCATTTGGTTTCATTCAGAATGCTTTTTGGAGCATCGCGTAACGACAAGACAACAGGCAATAATGGAAAGAGGAATAATAATTTTCAAACATGATTCTCGTTTGAAGTTTTCTCGATTGTTTACAAAATTGCTGGCCACCAACTGCTTTACATAAATGTGACCCAATAATCCGTCTTATTAACACGCCTTTACGGACGTGTCGCGGAATAGGAATGTATGCCTACAGAAACGTTACCGGTATTTCGTTAGTGATTATGACCTGAAACAATACGTGAAAACATTTTTTTAAAAGACCAGCTGTTTTTTTTTAGAGCACACTCAAGATTTATTTTAGTTCGCAGTCAGTGGCGCAGTTAGGGGGGAGAGGCTAAGAGGTCATCAACCCCCTTTAACTAAGTCATTTAGAATATATAACCAAAAAAAGAATAAGCGTTTAAACGTGTTTTGGACTTGACCTAATGTATATGGGGGCTCAAGAGGCTAGACAATTTAAATCGTTCTATGACTTCTGAATTTTAGCAATTTACTGTAATTATTGGTATGGTTTTAAAACGGGCGAAATGTGATTCAAATGGCGTTAAAATCGCTATTTTTGCCGCAAAATTGCAAAAATCACCCAGCAGCTGAACCCCCTCTGTAACACGCTTGAGTAGCAACGGTTTGTTCAGCACGGTACCTAAATTAGACAATTTTTGTGCAAAAAACATTTACTTTTGGTTCAAGCCCCCTCTTTCTTACTTAACAAAACCCTGGTTGCGCTTCTGGTCGCATTCACTCCTGTAGACATATTTTTCAAGCGATTATACGGGCCGCATGCGAAACGAGCTAATAAACACTGCTGGGCTTATATGTATCTTTTTCCAAAGATAAATACAAAATTGTAGCTTTAAAATATCAGTTTTTATTTGCAAAAGTTCAGTCCATTTTCGTCTAGGGCCCTCTCACTTCGTTTGGTCTGGCGACGGCACTGCTGGTAGCGTGTGCTTATTCCTAGAGTAATTATTGAAACTAGGGACTAAAAATTAAGTAATACGATTAGTGATATGAATGTTTCTTTGCTTTCTACTGCCTTTGCCTTTTCCTGCCTCAGAAAAAATTGTTTTCATAGAATATATTGTTGCAAGTGGAAATGCGGATTGTACTATGCTATTTGATAGCTTCTCACTGTAATTCAATGGCTTTTAATCTGCAAATCCCTAGCTTCATTGTAGCATTTTTGAGGGTTCGCCGGAGGGTTGTGCATTATGCTTCCACGCAGTTTAGGCACCTACTGTATAAGCAGAAGCGCAGCCAGGAGGGCTGGGGGCTAAAAACCCTTAGTCGAGTCACTTAAAAACTTGAACCAAAATTACAAGCGTTTGGATCTTTTTTGAGTTGGACCTGAAAGTGAAATGGGCTGGGCTGCTCAATTCTTAAGTTTGCCATCCGAAAAAGCAGCTCAATAACAAGTCATGCTGTGGTACATTTACTACAATCAACGATTGTGAGTAATTTCTTCTATTGCGTGGAATGTATTCACCATACGTTTGCTATACTTCCCACAAGTCACAACTTTTGACTTATTTTTGCCAATCAACTCTGAGCAGTTCACTTCGGGACGTGGTTGATTGCAAAACTTTTTCACTCGGTTCATAAAAAGTTGCGGACTTGCGGTGCAGACTTCAAATATTACGAAGTTGCGGACTTGCGGTTGCGGACTTCAAGAATTAGGAAGTTGCGGACTTGCGGTTGCGGATTCAGCAATCTCGAAAAGTCGTTGCGGACTTGCGGTTGCGGACTAAGCTTTTAAACGTCCAATTGCGGACTTGCGGTTGCGGATTAAGAAAATTAAAATTCGGTAGCAGATTTGCGGACTGCGGACTTAAAAAAAAACTTGCGGTGCCCAGCACTGGGTATCACCATCAGTCACCCAACCCCACTTGCCAACCTATTCCTGTACTGTACAGCGTAAAGTAGCTTCAGATTTCACTGTTTCAAAGAGGAGCCATATTGAGATGTCAGTGTATCTTTTTCTCTCCATTCGAAATCAACAATAGATATAGATATTATAGTTAGTAATAATTGCTCTGTTGCTTGTATTATGGTTCAAATTCAACATGTCGATGCTTGTTGACTGATTGTGCAGAGGCACAAAGTGCTTAATGTTAAACCACCTTTTTTGATTTATACTTATTAGTATTCCCATAGCATATGTGATACCAGTTACAAAAAATAAGATGGAATGGTTAAAACTACTTTTGCATAACAATTCTTCACCTTAAGCTTAAGAAACTTTGAGCAGTTTATTGTAACTTACCATAGGTATCAAGCATGACCATGACTTACTCTGGCAAGCCTAGTAATAATGACAGATGTGACTGTGCTTTCAGTGCTACTGTTTGCATGAATGCAGCCATCAAACTTTGGCAATTGGAACTTCTAAAGTGGAAGTGCTGACATATTCAGTATTCCAAACCTACCGGTAATGTCCATGGTTTGATTCATGGTTGGGACATTTTTGATTAGTTAAAATTGAACTGAGACCAATCATCAAAGGTTGGGTTGATTGGCTTGTTTGGTTAAGTAACAGTTTAGACCAAACCATTATCTGAAGCTATTGTTTAACTAGCATCAGGCGGACCATAGGGTGCCTACCTGTTTGGTTTGTAATTTTGCATGCAGTAAGATACAGTATTGGTGTTAGGCAATACTATTAACCATTATATTTTGGCTTGCGGTAGGATTTGCGGTGCGGTGTATTAAGTTCACAAACTTATTGCGATGCAGTGCGGTATGCGGATAGAATTGAGCGGTGCGGTGCAGTTTGCGGATAAAAATTTTGTGCACCGCACCATCTCTACTATTCAGCACCAAGCTTCAGAAGCAGCCGTTAATAATATTGCAGAATGTAGTGAAATAAATGCAAATGAGAATTGCAATTCAGAAACTGAAAAAGAAATTGTAACAGTGATAAGTTCTTCTGAAACAGTGATACGCAATTCAGAAACTGAAAAAGAAATTGTACCACGTCTCAAATCTCAAATCGTTTTGAAAGCTTTTCTCGAGTTGTGAAAAAGTTCGATTTGCTTGACCCCCACAAATTATTGGCAATGAGTGAAAAAAAATTGGAACGTACCTGCCAAAATTTAATTCAAATTTATTCTGAACTTAACCGAGTTTGTATTTTGAAATGCTTCAATTAAATGTATCATTTGAAAAAGATTTTAAAGATAAGCCTGCAATCACTATTCGAGATTTTTTCAATTTATTGTATATAACATACAATTCAATAGCATCGTCGTTTCCTAATGTTCTCGCAGCGATGTTTAATTTTTTGTCATTGCCAGTTACAACAGCTACTGCAGAACGATCCTTTAGCAAGCTAAAGCTAATCAAGACTTTCTTACGAAGTCAGATGTCTCAAGATAGACTGGATGGGCTTTCTATCTTAAGCATTGAAGCCGAAAAAGCCAATCAGATTGACCAAAGCAAAGTTGCTCTAACTTTTGCCAGGGCAAAAGTTCGAAAAGTGCCTATGTTTGTGTAGTGCAAAACGAAGTATCTGTTTCACCGAAAATTTTCAACTTAAAAGATAGTACAAGAGAAATTGAGAGTATTCCTGAGCACTTATCAAATTATTTTATACTGAATAAAAGTTACGGTTTGGGTTGGGGTTAGGAATGGAAAGAGAATAAAATTTAAGTTAATTTAAACAATTACGTTTAACAGTTTACATTTTTTATTACAAATAGTTCCGCTTTTCCGGTGAAATAGCACCTTCCAATACAAAAATGTACTTGAACGCAAGCCAAAAAAGCATGCCTTTCGACTTCAGAGTTGAACCATGCTTAGATGAAAAATGATGAGTAGATTTATTGTGTTTTTGCTAACATTTTGTCAGTATTCGCTGCTCTGAAAAGTCATGATTGTAGTGCATGCCTGATCATGTTTTGCAATTCGTATTAGAACTATATGAAGCGATATTAAAAGTGAACTTATGTTCACGTCCGACTTTAGCTGGACCTGACAAGTCTTCAAATATTTTGATATACTTCAGTATTTATCAAAAATCAAACTTCAAATTATCGAGTTTAAAATACATTTCCGAAATTTTTCCGGGTCAAGTTCAATACATTTTACTGGTTCCATCTTAAAACAAACAGAAATCTCGAAATTCTCGATTTTACTGAAATGAAACTTGCAATAATGATGCGTTGGACAAATCTAATAGTCCAAAAGCCTCGGAAATTTTGGACATCTAAAGCTTGTGCGTGCCTTCTGGGAACTACTCGTTGAGAAGTGCCCACACATACTTGTTCTGCAGCAATCCCGATTGCATTGTTTACAACTGTGCAGCTGTTTAGAACTATTGTAAATCATCAGATGTATTTTTCATAATGAGTAAGTTAAAAATGCTGTTGTTAATTGATTACTTATACTTTGCTGGGGTGTCACTGAGTTGAACCACAATATACACCAGTGCACATCACACGATAGTCGTTTTCTGTAAAAAAAATATTTTTGAAATTTGCTGGTTTACTGTGAACTAATGATATGGTTTTTTGCAATGTTGCACTGTATGACCCCTTTAATTTTATTTCATTAGTAAAGTAAGCTGGCTGTAAACTGAAAGTATACATTATTTGTGTTCTCTTTTAAATATTATCACATGCAAGACTGCAGGAATCTGCACTGCGCATGTTACTTTATTGCATGCAATACCCGGGCATCGTCTACTATACACTATTCATATTGAGGTGATTCTAAAGTAACAAACTCAGAGGGGGGGCTTCGCCCCCAGACGTTGACAAGCTTAATAAAGATTTAGGGACCCCGATTAAACTCGCGGGGGGCCCTGCACGTTCTAGCTACGCCACTTCGCTCACACTTGTACTTATTACGTGTTCGATTGTGAGAGGCTGCAGACTCGATGACTGCGCCATTTCTTTCTGGTTCTTTCGCACCCTCTCACAGGAAAGACCAAAGCATTGTGTTTCTTTTGTAAATTTTATTGCTTTTTTTTTTTCCTTTTTTTCCTGCTTTAGTGTGTTTAGTGTCTTTCTACACAAAAATAAACAAATGAATGAATGAATGTGATGCAATGGCATTAAAATAGTTCTTTTTATTAAAAAACTTCTAAAAATTGCGCAAAGGCCGGGGGCTTCGCCCCCATACCCCCACAGCCTTTAGCGGTTGAGGGATCCGACCCCAGATCCACTTTTCTAATCTGTGTGAGCTACACTGCTTTACTCAACAAGTCTCCTAATTTAGACGTTTTCACTTTTTAACTTTTGGTTTTAGCTCTCTCTTTTAGCAACATCCTAGTTTAGCGCCAAATCAGGCCACGGCTTCTAATCTTCCATTTTACATCATCTTTGTCCCACAACAAGTTTATCTTTCAAAAATTTTGGATGACGTCATTTCATGTGATTTGTGGTTTGGGGACCCCAATATTGTTTTATTGCTTTGATGTTTTGATGTTTTTTACCCCAATAATAAGTGTTTTATTGCTTTGATAATGATTGACATGTCAGCTGCTTTTGACACCATTGATCACAACATCTTACTTTACAGATTATCTCATCATTTTGGTATTAACAATTCAGTGCTATCTTGGTTTCGTTCTTATCTGAATAACAGAAGTCATTGTATAGATGTAAACAATAATGTATCTCGCTCGTTTCAACTGTTTTCTGGTGTACCTCAGGGCTCAGTCCTTGCTCCCATACTGTTTACTCTTTACATTAAACCACTTACCAGTATAATCTCTAATTTGGGTTTCAGTTACCACTTCTATGCCGATGATGTGCAGTTTTATGTTACCTTTGATGCTGACAAGACCTTAGATGCTAACGTACTCACAAAATGTTTGAAAGCAGTAGAGCAATGGCTATGCTGTAACAAATTAAAGCTAAATAATAAAAAAACTCAATGTATTCTGTTTGGTCGTACCAGCAAACAATCTAGTTCTATTGCAAATGCGTTCAATACTGTTGATATTCCTCTGACTTCGTCCATTTGTGTTAAAAATCTTGGTGTTCTGCTAGACAGCAATCTATCCATGGAAGGCCAGATCAAAAGTATTATTAAAAAATGTTTTTTCAATATTCGTAATATTGGTAAGATCAGAAAGTATCTTGATGAAGATAGTTGCAAAATGTTGGTTAATAACCTGATTATTTCTCATCTGGACTATTGCAATGCTCTTTATCACGGTTTACCTGATTGTTTATTGAACCAATTGCAAAGAGTGCAAAATACTGCTGCTAGATTGGTTTTGTGTATCCGTAAATCTGCTCACATAACTCCTGTTTTAATGAAACTGCATTGGTTGCCTGTCCAACATCGAATCAAGTTCAAAATTCTGATGCAAGTGTTTAAAATTTTGAATGGTCAATCACCTTTATATCTAGTTGATTTAATATCTAGACATGTACCTACTCGAGCCTTACGTTCTCGAGATACAAATCTTTTGGCTGTACCTCGCTCCTCTTCAAAATTTGGTGATCGTAGATTTAGTGTAAGTGGCCCTCGGTTATGGAACGATTTACCTATCTGTATAAAAAATGCTGAATCCTTAACTCAGTTCAAAACTTTGCTGAAAACTTATTTTTTTACCCAAGTGTTTGTTGAAGCTTAGATGTACTTAAATATTTTGCTATGCTCAGTATTAGTATTTCGATATTCATTTTATGGTGTTCCATTATCCTCTCAGACCGTGTACTTAATGTGCTATATCTCCAAAATCTGACTCAACTACCTGTTTAATGTTAATAGCACTACTATACTTTAATATTGACTAGGCCAGTTGACCCACAACATAGTGATTTAGTTTTTCCTACGTTTTTTATTTTGTGCCTTAAGGTCTGCCTAAAGTCAATGTATTTAGAGCTTTTTTTTTTTTTCTTCTTGATCAATACTCCCTTGCTTGTTTTCTTGTTGTGTTTCCTGTTATCTTTTTTGTTTCTTTTTCGGTTTCCAGGGTGAGGGTTAATAGCTATTCCATTTGCTTAGGGAGATAGAATGCAAAAAAAAAATCACTCTGAATATATTGATAGTCTTACCGTGCTGTTTGTGTAAATTGCTTTTCGATTTTCTGTAAAGCGCCTTTGATCTGATTCACTTCAGGAAAGGGCGCTATACAAATTTCTGTTATTATTATTATTATCTTGAAGATCAAGATCAGATCATTCAAAAAATATGATCTTGAAGATCAACGATCAAATCACCCAACACTGTGATCTTGAAGATCAAGATTGTGATGTTGAAGATAAAATCACTTTACTTTTAGTTTTCAAAGAGAGGTAGTGGTTGTGGTGATGATGAGAGGAGGGGGTAAGCTATAACTGCAAAATGCTGTATAAGTGTTGACTATCAATGGGCAATGGCAGGGCTGATTTTGCAAATAACGTAGGACATTAGACACTTACAAAACTTTTTGTTGATTTTCGACTGGTTTAAATAATCACGAAAACCCTTTTAATTTACTTTTGCTCGTTTTATATAACAATAACAAAATTCAAGAACAAAATCAAATCAAAAATATCAAATCTTCATTATGCTTCCTTAAATACTCTTCATGGGTGTCGCGAGTTTGCGAGCCAATCTCCGCTTTTAAGCAACACGGGCACACAATTTAACGTCGCAATAGTGACTGGCCAAGCCATTTACACGTCGCAAGAAACCCCTTCTGAAAGGTTTCTTCAATCGTAGCACAATATTCTTGCTAAGCCATTAAACCACAGAAAAAATTTAAATCAACGCTTCTGCCAGCGTTCTTGCAGAAAAAACTTGATCGTCTATTTTGGCTGTCAGTCAAATACCTCGAGTAAAATAGGGTTAAGCTGCTTTTGAGCATTTCAGATTTTATGCTTTTAGGTTTCCAAATGTTTTGTACGATTCAAAATGAAATTCCGAAGGAGATAAAATAAATAAACTACCGAATGCAAAACTGGAGTCAACATAAAAACGTTTCCTACAATTATACCAACTGCTAAACCAGCATTTTCAACAAAGTTTACCACTGAATAAATGCTTGAGTTAACACCTGTGAAATGAAGAATAACTGAAAAAACCGCATAGGTGAAAGAAAAGATTATTGGATACACAAAATGCAAAAGTCTGGTTGGAAAAGCAACCATAAAAATTTCAACAAGAAATAAAATCGAGTTGGTTCCATGAAGATGAAATGTGATTGGGTTGAGATTTTCTGCTGCAGTTCGACCGGGAGCCAAAACAATCCAAAAAAGACCTGTTACCAGGAAAGCTACGGTCGCTCCAACAGAAAACAAAATCCAGTTGAGTTTGTGAAACCATCGAAGATCATCTGCATTAAATGCAAGAGCAAGTAACTGTCTTATCAATTACAGATACAGTTTATAGCCTTGACCTCTCACAATAAACAAAGGTCACCAAATATAATTCTAGGAGTATTCAGAATCTTATCGATACAATCAATTCTTTGATTAACAGCGTAAGACATACTGTTTCAAAATCAACATTTGTCTTTTATTCCTCGTCAGTATAGCTAGAACTACACGTATGAACACGAGCGTTGAAAAGCGAGGAATTCTGATAGTTGCATGATAAGATTTGTACTTTAGTCGGTAAAGATTTGATTTATAACAATAGTTTCATTCAATAAAAATTTAATTTATTGCTTTAGTTTCATTGGGTAAAGATTTTTCAGTTAAGATTTACTCATTTTGGCTAAAATTGACTGAATGATGGGTAAAGATTTATGTATTATAAACATAATCAGTAAAAATTTATTCATAAATCGATAAATTGGTAAAGATGTATGTTTTGAAGATTTTTATCACTGGTAGTGACATTGTCATTTTGGCCTTGCTGGTCTTACTGATGTGCCCTGAGAATGACGAAACAGCTGTCTAAGGCATGCTATTTATTGGAAATTATTTTGAATTGAACTATTATACTTATCTCTTGTAGTATTGTAATTAAATAAAATTTTTGAAAAAAAAATTGTGTCATGATCTGATTAATTTGCGATTCCTTGCCTTTCTGCGCTTATGTTCATATTTGTAGTCCTAGCTTTATTGACGAGGAAAAAAAGACGAATGTCGATTTCGAAACAGTATGTCATAGGCTGTTTATCAATGGTTTAATTGTGCCTACCAGAGGTGGAGTCCTCGAGGACGTCCTTGGCCTCGAGGACAGATTTTGAAGTCCTTGGCCTTGGCCTCGAAGGTCAAGTCCTTGGCCTTGGCCTCGAGGCCTCAAGTCCTCGAAAATTGGCCTGTCCTCGGCTCGAGGACAGCACTATTTTTTGGAATGTTAAAATTTTGTGGAGCGCTTGAAAAATTTTTTGGAAAACGTTTTTTAGTGGAGATTGCTTGAAAAATTTTTGTGAAGACCTTTTTTTTTTTTTTTTTTTTTTTTTTTTGGAGATCGCCTGAAAAATTTTTGTGAAGACCTTTTTTTTTTTTTTTTTTTTGGAGAGCACTTGCGCTTTGTGTCCTTGGTCCTTGGCCTTGGCCTCGAGCATTCCTGTCCTTGGCCTCGAGAGTGTCTGTCCTCGGAAAGGCTGTCCTTGGCCTTGGCCTCGGATTTTTTTTGTGTCCTTGGCCTTGGCCTTGGCCTCGAGCCTTGTGTCCTCGACTCCACCTCTGGTGCCTACAGTATTAAACTATGGATACTGTCTATAGCTTATCATTAAATTTCTCAGTAGCAGAGGTGGAGTCGAGGACATAAGGCTCGAGGCCAAGGACACGAAAAAAATACGAGACCAAGGCAAGGACAGCTTTTCCAAGGACAGGACCCTCTCGAGGCCAAGGACAGGAATGTTTGAAGTGATCTCAAAAAAAAAGGTCTTTTTCTCCAAAAATTCATAACTTTTTCGGAAAGTTTAAATGTTCTCTAGGAAAAAAATGTCTTTAAAAATTTTTTCGCAAGCTCTGTGGCGTTCTTCAAGCCGAAACAAAATTGCTCATGACCTTGGCCTATTTTCAACCAGTCAAAAAAATAATGCTCTCTTCGAGCCGAGGACATGGTTTTTTCGAGGACTTACAGGCTTTGAGGCCAAAGCCAAGGACTTTAAATTGTGTCCTCGCCAAGGTCGTCCTCGAGGACTTCACCTCTGCTCAGTACATTGTTCTTAATAATTCTAGCAGCTTTTACACGTTCACTTTCAGCGCGCTTCTTGGTTTCAGCGCCCGAATATTTCTGAGTAAAGCAAAAAATGCGAATTAATGAAACGTTGAATCAAAAAATCAGCAATGGGCAGGCACAGAAGCCGAAAAACCGCGCCGCCTAAAAAAGTGCATAAAAAAGCGCTAAAACTCCGTCAAAAGCACATAAAAAGCACATACAAAAAAGAAGAGTGAAAAGTTGTGAAATGTTATTGAAGCAGCATTTTTGTGAGTGCATTATGTTGGATTTACATTGTAGTATATCAAAACCTTACATCCTTTTTTGTATCATGTGGTTTATTTTTTGAATACCACGATATCTCAAACAAAACAATGAAAACTAACTCCAATAAATTCTGCAAATTGCTATGGATAAACGGGCAATTAATGTCGACAATGATCATGAGAGTTGTTGTGTGAAGCAACCCTAATAAACAAAATTTGGATAGAAAAGGCGACTCAGTCTGAGTGAAGACCAATCAAAGTCTGAGTCCAGATCGTTTGAGGTTGTTTCCAGCCTCCAAAACAGTCCCCCCCAATGCAAATTCCTGGCTACGCGCCTGGTTTTAAGCGATAAAATGTTGCATTGTTAAAATTCTACGTTATTAAATGACTAGTGATTAAATAACTGTGATCAACCGTCGTAAAATAACAAAGTATATGCCACGAGGCTTTCATTCGCATTTAAAATGAAATTTAAGGACATTTTTTTGCCTGAACAATCAAATGAGAACGGGAATAAACAAAACTTACTTTTTTCATTTTCATCGTTTCTCGACCTTTCAAAAATACCATGTAAAGCAACTCCAAATGCAAAAGTGAAATATACCACCATCACTCCTTCTCCCCAGTACGTCAGAAAGTGCCAAAAATTTTCTTCCAAATCTACAGTGTAGCCAACAATAAACCAAACAACAACGTAAAGCATCATCAAAAGACGATACGAGAAAAAAATCCATAGATTGGTGCTCCACTGTAGAAAAAATTGCGATAGTAAGCAAAAATGTTCACTTTTGAGCGTCGGTCTTAGTTTGTTATCGTAAAAAATAACCAATTAAAAAATACACTTCAAAAACGATTAAAAACTAAAATCAAAAACAGTGCCAAAAATGAAGACTCAAAAAAGAGGGTAAATATCGGAAGCTTTCTTTTCATTGCTCATATTTAGAAGAAGGGTGCTGAAGATAAGCAGCTGGAAATGAAGCCTATACCAGAGTTGTTAGTCGGATCGGGCTTTTCGGGTCGGGTTCGGGCCGGGCTTTGGGCCTAAAGTTGATCAAAATTTAGAGCCTGAGACGTGTTTTTTTTGTCTTAGGTGCTCAAAAATATAATTAAAATAACTTGGCGATATTGCTAAACTTTTTAGACTTAACTTTCATGCATTATTTTGGCATTATTTGGGGCTTCAAATTAGTTTTCAGGTTAGGGCTTATATTTTCGGGTTCGGGTAGGGTTAGGCCTGAACTAGTCTACCCGTTTACAACTCTGGGCCTATACAAAACTTCCAGGTCTTTTTTTTCATGTTATCTTTGTTTGGCGCTTTGAACAAGCCGCAAATTTACATGGGTAGAAGTCAAACGTCAACTGGAGAGCTTGAAATACGTTCCATTTCTAAGCGGACGAGGACGATTTGTCCAAAATAAAAATGCCAAAGTCGCTTCCTCATGAGCGGACAGCAAAATATGGATTTATCAATCAATTTTGTTTGGATAGATTTCTAAAGCGATTTTATCATTGTTTCTCCATGCAATCGCTCCAATATCGAAAACTTCATCAAACCCAAGTAAATTACTTCGACATGTGTCATTTGTTTGACTAGATCAGCAGAACAACTACAGTACCTTCCGTGCTAGGAAAGATTACTGAGGCAAATTTGAGCCACAGAATGAGTTGACAAGAAAGCATTTAACCTTTTTTCGTGCTTGAAATCAATTTCCTTGTAATGCTATATCTGGCTCAAAACTTAAAGCAAAACTATTTGCGACTAAAAAATGTGCACGAGCGCAGCTAACGTATAGTTAAAAAAGTTCATCGCTTTTAAGTTAGGTTGCATTGCCCCAATGCTGAATGCAGCAGACCATCTCTCTAAAATGCCAAATCTTTTGCATGAAGATCAAACAATAATTTAATGTTTAATTACAAACAATAACAGCACAAATCAAAATTGCTTGCGAGCACGTATTAGTAATTGTAAAAGTGCTGAGGCGTGCAGGAAAATTAATTATGCTTGCAGCATGGCAATTGATGCAGCCGCAGCAATCAGGGCTCCAAACTTGATCAATTTTTAATCTTATTTTAGCCAGTTTGAGTCCTTTGATTTAATTTTTTCGAATTCAAGTTCGGCAAAAGTTTTTCGAGTTTGAGTTTAGGCTGACAAAAATACTAAGTCTACTTTTCGACTTAATTGCTCTCTTTTTGTATCCATGCTGTTTTTCTAGGTCGCCACGGCATAAACCAGGGTGTCGAACCAAACCTGAACCCGAACCGTAAACTCGAATGAACCGTTTCATTTTGATGAACCCGAACCGAACCTGAACCAGCAAAATTTTACTTCAGTGAACCTGAACCAAACCTGAACCCTCAAAATTGTGCTCAAGTGAACCCAAACCGAACCTGAACCCCTAACAAAAGTAAGAATATATTTTTCCATATCCGGATGCCGTTGGCGCTGGTACACGCACAATAAGAGCAGTGGTGATCATCAACAGGATCGGCAATTTTTCCTTTTTTTTTTCTGGACGAAGCGAGTAACGACAGTTAAATTTTAAGTCAATGAACCCGAACCGAACCTGAACCAGTAATATTTTACTTGAGTGAACCTGAACCAAACCTGAACCTCAAAAATGGTCCTCAAGTGAACCGAACCAAACCTGAACCGCGAAAATATTTTGAGCAGGAGCTAAACCCCCGAACCGTTACTTGAAACGGTTCGACACCCTGGCATAAACAGGCAACCGGAATTTCAATTTACTCGGCGTGATCAACAAGAATATTTCTTTCTGACAGCTTTTTAAGTTTTACCGACCAGTTAGTTGGTCGAATGGTAATGCGTTCGTCTCTGGAGCAGGAGGTCTGAGGTTCAAATCTTGGGCTGGTCAAATCAAACACAGTTGTGTTACCTATTGTTTGCCACCGCTGCAACATTTCTTCGAAAAGAAGGTGTGTTTATCCAGGTGCAATGATACACGCTTCGGCGTAATAAAGCGAATATAAAGAAGAATTTGATTTGAAATTTATGCTATATTCTGCTCAAAGATGGCTTTTAATTTTGCGGTTTCGAACTTATGTTTGCTAGGAGCGATCGATCGACAAGATGTGTGATGATGACGACGTCCACGGCATCTTCTTTAGCTTGAGACATGCAGCGAATAAGAATGAAACACATTATTTTGTGTTTTCTTTCAGGTTAGCGTTTTCTCAAAATGCGTGTGAGTAACACTAAAAAATGAGCAAATTTTTCAAAATGCAGTTCGTTTATGATATTGATGTTTCCAAACGACTAAGAGTTAAATCTATCATTTTGCGTTTCTTAACAATAAATCTTTTCTGCAAAACTTTGGGTTTTTTGTGATGAGAATCAAATTTATTTCGCCAAGATTCAATACAATGATATTAGCAAAAGGAATAAGAAACATTCAAAGTATGAAGGGGAGAATGCGTGTGAAAAGGACCTGGCGGAAGTCCTGTATTATTTTTCCCCGGAAAATAAACATCTTCAGTAGTTGAAGAATGATGTTTGTTTGGTGACTTTTCAGTCTTCGCTATTAAACACATTTACCTACTAATATCACATTTACCTGCAAGTTTTGGAAAAATTTGGTTTTGGTTTTGGAAAATCCAAAGTTTGAAACTTGGAATTCTTCTTTGCAGCAGTTGCACGACATTTTTAACCTAAGGTATATTGTAAATAAACAATTTAGATGTAAAACAAAAATTCGTCTTTACTGCAGGCAAGCATAAAAAAATAAAGCCAATTAATGTACATAAAACTTCACTGTAACATGTTTTAATTTCTTTAGGCCGTAATATCGCTAAGCTACTTTAAGTTCATAATATTCAAAAGTCTTTTCAACCTCACTAAAAATCACAAAATTGTTCTCTTTTAGATTAAACCTTTTTCTTCGCTATTTTCTTGCGCATTGTTTCGTACGTAATGCAGTAGCTTGATGGATCTGTGATTTGTAGCGCCTCATATTTCCAAATTGTTGCTGTATGTAAAGAAATTGACGTTTTAAATTGGTTGGAAGGACGTCTTGTCTAGTCACGACTTTCATTATGACAAAATATTGGCAAAAACACAAAAACATAATTTATTTCACGGTAAAATTTGCCTTCAGTTTTTTGAGTAGAAATACACCAACCACCACCAAGATCTGTTTATTCACGCGCGTGAACCAAGCTTTATCCCAGATAGAATTTATCTCGGATTTATCTAGAATCTTAAAAAGCTATCTCGGATTATCTTGGAATTATTTCCGGTGGCTGGTATAAGCCAAACTTTTTAAGAATCTTCCAAGATATATCTACGTTTGTCCATATATAGACAAACTATCTTTGATTCATCTAAAAATTTTTACGCACATTGGTGGATATTGGCGCTGCTCCAAGCCATCTCAGATACTTATGTGTATTAACAAAGTTTATTTTTATATTGGCGGGATATCTTTAAATTTTCTAAGTTTTAAACTAACATGTGTTCTTGATAAAATAAACCACTTTTTAAAAAATACTTTTCGGCAATAATAAAAATGAATTTGTTGAAATTTGAAAACACAATAACCTTCATAAACTTATCAAAACTTTTACAAAAATTTAAAGATTATTAAATTCAAAACCGCGTCGCCTAAAACTCAATTAGAGTGATTTTGACAAAATAATTCTTAAATAAGCTTTTTATGATGCTCGAACGCTAGCACAATAAATAACGCAAGAGTGGAATCTCATCTTCGTGTCTCTCCTACTTCCACCTTTTTCTCTTAATTTTCCAGTCAGATGACGCAAAATCTCTTTCTTTGCTTCATTTTGAGTCGCCATGGGCGGGAAAAGGCAGCAGTGAGGCGCCCCAAATTTTCCCGTTGTCTCTTTTTACCAACGCTTTACCGCTTTTTTTCCACATTATGGGATCCATAATGCAACAAATAATTTTTTTAGCAGTGAACAAGAAAGTTTGTGCTTTTGTAGAAACAGAAAGATCTATCTATAATCGGCACGCCCTGTGATACGGGTAGCATTTTGTGAGAAAAGTTTGGTGAACTTTTTTTTGGGTTTATTGTGACAAGAGTACGAGACCAACCAAACCTTCCACACTGCCAAGACGATTACGCCCTATGCGTCAGCAAGCGCAGTTGCTCTTTGAAGGAGTTTTGGAGTAAAAAAAACAAACAAACCAAACGGATAATATAAATAGTAAACTTCAGTCTTTGGTCAATGTAACTTTTATTCTTCTCCATAAATTTCCTATTTTGAGGCAAAAATTTAGTTTTGTGTCAGGCGCGTAGCCAGAAATTTGTAATGGGGGGCTGTTTGGGGGGTCTGGGGACGGAGCCCTAGCCGCCGTAGGCACGAGCGCTCGAAAATTTCGCATTTTTTTGCTAAAATTACTTCATTTTAGGGCTATTTTGATTAAAAAATAATGCTTTTAAAACGTGGCTTAGAAATTGGCAGTGCAAACATAATTAAACTGGTGGCATAAATGGGCTATTTGGGAGGTGGCTAATGGTAAAGTGTTAGTTCTCTTGTTTAGATGCTAGTAAATTATAAAATCGTATAGTTTAATACAACTCACACGGAGTAATGTATTTCGTATACAGTTTAAAGGGAAAAATAATTGGGGGGGTCTAATGAAAAGAGGTTTGAGAGAAATGATTGGTAATTAACTAATACTGAATAGCCCCCCCTCTATTCCTTAGTTTATAGTGTATGTGCTGATGACACCTATGTTCAGCATTTTTACACTAGCGATCAAATTTGATTGCTTATTTCTTACCATTTTCCAAAGTTTTCATTTATGTGTTGGTTTTATTTTTGACAAATTAGCCCCCCTCCCCCCCCCCCCCCGAACATATGTTTCAAAAGATGTTTTAAATCACTATTTGGTCCACTCCAGTGCATAAAACAGTCTCAAAAGTGCTAAAAACGTAGTGTTTTTTACATTCTGCATTTTGGTCGACATGCCAATGGGGGAGGCTAAGCCCCCCCCCCCCGCCCCCTTGGCTACACTACTGTTTTGTGTATTGCTTGTGTCTTATTACTTAAGTTTATATGCACTATTCGCTGAGTCACCTCAGCCAAGAGAGAGCGAAAGTACCAAGCGGTTTTCGAGTTAAGCTACCACCAGGGGCGTATTTAGGGGAAGGGGGGCATTGGGCCATAACCCCCTTTGGGTCGCCAGAATAGTATAATTAGCATAGAATAGTATGAAAAATTGCGGCATGCCCTCCCTCCCCCTTTGTAACTTGGGCAAAAGGTTTGAGAAAACAAACAGTAGGCGAAGACTTTTTTGGGGGTCTTCACCTAATTTTGGGCCAAAAACCGGACTAAATTTGAGTGAAGACCTTTTTTTTGTTTGTTTTGCTCTTCACTTGACTTTCGACAGGAAAAACGGACTGATTGTCGATGTAAAAATTTTCATTCAGGACTTTCTTATTCTCAGATTTTCAAAATCTCCTGGCCCCCCTTTCCAAAATCCTGCGTACGCTACTGGCTACCACCTGCTATCTGTCTGCGCCTGGTCAACCACTTAAAGGGAGTGAATCATCCAGCCAATTCCGGTGGTTTACAATAGCTAAAATTGAACTATAATTTTTGATATTTTTTGTTTTAATTTTGGGGCTGCGGCTACAAAGATATTCAACAAACACAAAAAGATATCCTCCGAAAAAAGTTTTTGGAAACTCTGAGTTTTGTTCTTCCCGTCAAAACCATAGTAGGCCTAATAGTTTAGAGAACTGTGATTTTGGCAGGAAAAACAAAACTCAGAGTTTCCAAAAACTTTTTTCGGAGGATATCTTTTTGCATTTGTTGAATATCTTTGTAACCACAGCCCCAAAATTAAAACAAAAAATATCAAAAATTATAGTTCAATTTTAGCTATTGTAAATTACCGAAATTGGCTGGATGATTCACTGCTTTTAAAGGCGGGGAATCCCTTCAAGGGCTTTTCTTTGCGGCACAACTCGTAAACTTGCTCACTTGGGTTTGTTCACCACACACTTCCCTCAATTTTGAGCTTGAAGCACAGCAGCTGTGAATTATCATTTTTTGTTGCGTTTAGTTTGGTATCTCCGACTCGGTATTGAACCCGTGACTTTAACCCCAAAGGTAGATGATATCCACTCGGCCATCTGAGTTTAGACTCTTCATAAACTAATGAAGAGTCTATGTTCTGACTGAGCTGTGGATGACCACTATTCTTTTTCGCAACCAATGAACTTCTTTGGTCTACCTGCCTATTTACCAACGCCTGCTCGGTCTATTTCACTCGTATATTCGTTGAACTTTCTTTAGTTTTGCATTTTGGGTAAATTTTTCATAAACTTATTGTCAGAGGTGGAGTCCTCGAGGACGTCCTTGGCCTCGAGGACGTCCTCGAGGACGCATTTTGAAGTCCTTGGCCTCGAAGATCAAGTCCTGGGCCTCGAAGCCTCAAGTCCTCAAAAATTGCCCTGCCCTCGGCTCAAGGACAGCACTTTTTTTGAATTGTTGAAACTTTGTAGATTGCCTGAAAAAAAGATTTTAGAAGGCGTTTTTATTGGAGAACGCTTGAAAAAACTTTTGAAGACTTTTTTTTTTGAGATCGCCTGAAAAAAGTTTTTGAAGACCTTTTTTTTTGGGAGAACACTTGCCCTTGTGTCCTTGGTCCTTGGCCTCGAGCATTCCTGTCCTTGGCCTCGAGAAGAGTCTGTCCTCTGAAGAGCTGTCCTTGGCCTCGGATTTTTTTTGTCTCCTTGGTCTTGACCTCGAGCCTCGTGTCCTCGACTCCACCTCTGCTTATTTTCATTGTCATCGTCAACTTCGGTTTTCAATCACAATAATTTGTGCTTACTCGAGAGTCTTCCTTTTTATTCCGTAAAATACTTTGGTCACGCTTGACTAGTGCTTTTTGAAAATTATTTGCCTCTTCAAAAATTTACTTGGCTGTGAGGTAATCTTCTGGACTATGGATGAGGTTTGCACCATTACCATTTAACGCTACCTTTACGTTTCGTGGGATTAGGGATGCAAGTAACTGGGTCAGAGAAATTAAATTTCAATATTCTTCAGTCGTTAGCGAGTTTTGTTCTAAGAATCGCAATATATCTTGTAGTAGCAACAGGTAATGTTAGCCTAGTTCTGTACTTAGTACTGCAGGCTGTGTACTGTAACTGTAAAAGACCTAAAGTAAGATGTAGGCTATACAGGTATACCTGATACAGTAGGCTATATGCTTTTCAATCGCCAAAATGTGCACTAGTTAAAAACAAACGCAGAAATTAGAAACAAAACTATAATTTATAATATATCGAAAACTTTTTTTGGAAAATGAAAATTCTGTAATTTCTGCTAACCTGTACAGTAATGTAAATTTGAAATCAAAGGTTTCTAGCACCAAATTTGCTACAATGAAAAAGAAAATAGATAAGAATTGCAAGAATGGTAGAAGAAGCGTTGCTAAAGTCATGCTGCTTAAATAGCCTACTAGTATAATAGATGTGTCATTAAGCTGTTAAGAGTCAGTCAAACTGCAATGACTGACTCCATGCTCCACTAGGCTATACGAATGCATGATGCACTTCATTACATGCATGATATATTTCAAGAATTAAGCTGAAAAATATATTTTGCATTGCAGAAATATAGCCTAGCTTATGGAAGTTTGAAGCTTTTTTTACCAACCTGTAGTTGGCTGTAGAATCCATTTCAGATGTGTGCTGGAGCTTTCATTTTCAAAATCAACAACCTCAGACCTCAGCAATGACATTAAAATTATTTCACTCAATGAAAATTTTAGGAAATGGTAAATGTCTGCATGCCTTTAAAACTCATTACAGATTAGTCGGTTAGTTGAGATTCTTCATTTTTGTTCTGTTACTGTACTAAAGTTTAGATTTTTGAAACAGCATTACAGTAGTAGAAGCTATTTTTGAAATGTGAAATTGAAACATTTGAGCATTTGGCAAACTAGTTTCTTGGTACAAATGTTTAACTTTTTGCACGTATTACATTTGTAACACAGTACATAATAATTTTTAATCTGCAATTATTGTCAAGTCAAAACAGTGGGATGTCGTTTAGTGTAAGCCGTCAGCTTTTTTATGGAAGCTCTGTGACCTGTGCATGGCTGTATATGCGCACGCGTGCTATTTCTTCTCTCATGCGTGCACACATTAGGATTAGGGCTAGATTTGGGAAATAGCTTAGATCAGCGAGAAAGAAAAAGTGCTGATACACAAGTCGCAAAGCTACCAAAAAAAAAAGCGTACGGCGTATACTTAACGACACCCATTCTGTCCAAGTCAAAACAGTCAGTAATTGTTTGTGATTGTCTGTGGAATATTTGTAATTTATTTGATAGGTCTGAGGTAAATTACCTTATCAGTTGTACCCATCCACTGTTCCAAACAGTAATTGTTAAAGCAAAAAGTTTAATCTTGTGTCTGCCCGTTTGTTGATATTTATTTTTAGAACTTTAATAGGATATGCATTGTTGGTTGATTATATTTACTTTGCAGTTTCAAGGTTATATAGCTTAACCCTACACTTATACATTAAACCTTTACTTATTCATTGGCTCGAATGTGATGCTGATTATAATGTGCCCCAACATTTTTAAATGATAACTGGCTCCTAAAGTGCAATGTTCATATGGTAATACACATAGGTGGGCACTTGCGCCGCTTTTATCTTATATGGCGCAACTATTTTACTTGCGATATAGCGCTTGTGTCGCAATTATTTTTAAATGGTTGCGCTAACACTTGCGCCGCAAGTATTTTAGCAATTTTGAGAGCAATCGCACAAGCTAAAATCAAATATGATTGGGAATGATTGTTTTTCAATCAACTGTAATTAAAGCTTAGAGAAATATTGATAAGGTTCATATAGATTTAGCCAGGATTTTTGATTGGGGAGTAGGGCCAAACTGCAAATCACACGCAATGACGTCATCAAAAAATTTTGAATAGAGGTACTTTTCATGGGACGAAGATATTGTAAAATGGATGATCAGAAGCCAGGCCTAAGTTGGCATGTAACCTGGATGTTGGTGAATGGGAAAGACCTTAACCAAAAGTTAAAGTAAATAAATTATAAAAATCAACTGAGGTACAGCTCAACGAACATAATAAGAACAGAGATATGAGGGTTACTGGAAGTGAGCTCACGCTCTTCGAGTCTTCAGCCACCCGCATATGTGTCGAAGGAGGCGGCCTGCAGTCGTAGTTGAACTCGGGTCGCAGTATTGCTTATGCAATAATCATAGGTGGGCAAGTTAATGCGAAATGTTAACTTGGTTAACCATTAATCCGTTAACAAACTTCACACCTCCGTTAACGTTAATCCGTTATTTTCAGCTTTAATTAACGGAAGTTAATAAAGTCCGTTAATCCGTTAACATTTTGCGTGTAATTTAGATTTCTTTTTATTAACTCGCTTCTACAGTAGAACACGTATTGACGCTGTTGAGCTGATTGTGAGGAAATGTTTATCGCTATGGTGGTCTTTTTGTGTTTTGGAAGTTACATTTTACAGTCTAATATAATTTCAAGATAAAAATAAGTTCAAATGCACAACGAAGCTGCAATCGAAAAATCTTTCGAAATTGTAAACGACGATAATTAATAGACCTATGAGGCTGCAGGTTTTTATTTGCCACAAACATAGAGTTCCTTTCTTCGCTGTCTTCTATAAAATTCGTGCTAATACGCAACAAGTGTTACCAATGCAAACTAGTTTGTACCTGTCTGATGAATGAATGGTGCGAGATATTAACGATAAAATCCTTTACAGAAGTTAACAGAACTTACGGAAGTTAATTTAGTCCGTTAACATGAAAAAAACTTTTTAACGGATTAACGAGTTAATGAAAAAGTTAGCTTCGTTATTAACGATTAACGGACTTGTGCCCACCTATGGCAATAATCTGAGTGCAGTTCCGCTCGGCTGTGCTGCTGACAAAAATTAAAGGTTTCCAAAATTGTTTAAATTGAAACGACAATTGAATTTCCAAAAGTGAGCAAACTAGTTTAACCCAAACTTAGCTCAGTTAGGGGTCTGGGTGCCAGCCGCTGGGTGATTTGTGTAATTTTTTTTGGGAAAAAATAGCTATTTTAATGCCATTTGGATCATATTTTGTAGGTTTTCAGCGGCATTTGAAATAACTAAATTTTTGATTTTGAAATTAAATATTTGAAAGCCAATTGAAAAAAATTAATTGATTAGTCTTCTCTTTACTTAAAGATCAAGTCCAAAACATGTTTAAAATCTTAAATTTGGGGATAAATTTTGTAAGTAACTTGGCCCAGGTGGGAGAAGCAAGGTACATTGCCTGGTACATAGTCTGATTTTTGTTACCATAATTCAAAAACAAAACACAACAAAAACTATTAATTACAATTTTTTTATTTGTACGGGAAAACTTGAAAGTTATTGCGAACAGTAGAAATAGCATCAATAGCTCTTATAATTAATACTTAGATGGTGCAATTTTCTAAAACAAAAACCTTGCTGATTTATTTAGCGTGATCCATTTGTCAGAGAGTGATACTAATTGCTCCAGCACCGCAAAATATGTATTGAAGCTTGTAAAGGATTTCCTTGACAAGCCATTAGAAAAAAACAGTGACTGCGAAGGTGTTCGCTTATCACCACATAAAGACTTTATTAGTAGAATTTTTTAACACCTGGATTCCTTTAAGTACGTGTGTTTTGAGTTTTTTTCATTAGGTGTAAAGACATTTTTTGCCCAAAAGGGTTAAGCAATGCACATTTTCTAATGCTTATATTTTTTAAAGGAAATCAATAATTAATTTTACTTGTTTCGTAGCATGCATACTTCGTTTTGAATGTTAGTATCATGCCGCAGCCTAGCACAGTTTAAGCTGTGATAGTCAATTAGATTTATGCTTTTCGAAACGTCACACTTGCGTTTGCGGTGCAATTATTTTTTTTGGCTTGAGAAAATGCTTACGGCACAAGATTTTTTGAGCAGTTGCATGTGCACTTGCGGTGCAACTTTTATGATTTGTGCTGTCCACTTCTGATAATACAACCATTTCATTATAGATTAAATCTATAGTCTTTAACGTTTAAGTTGTGAAGAAATGAAAAAAATTGTTTGTGTTCAATTTAATGTGAAAGGCCAAATCACCACCAATATCATTTGTCAGTCATGGAGTGTCCACAGCAGACTTTGGTATCAGCCTCCTGCATGCATGCCAAAAGATGAGGTAGAAAACATGGTGAAATTACAAAAACCACCCCAAAAATTAAAATGGGAAATATGAGTGCACAATTCTTTGTGAATCTAGTAAGTTACTGTAAAGGATTTTTGTATAAAAGTAATTGTTAGGCCACTATCAATGAATGGAAGAGTTATCTTACATTTTGTTGCTGGTCAAGTGAAACAGGTTATAAGGTGTCTACAGAGGTTTTAAGTATATAGTTTTTATTTTGTGTGAAAAAAAACCAAGAGCCTTTGTTGGCTTGCAACTACCACAAAATTGATTGTATGATGTCACAATTGCTATCACTCTTGAATCTGCATTTCTACAGTAGGCTATTTGGATATACGAAATTTTATTCCAAAAATGAAGGCAAGCTTTTTAAATTTATGTCGGCTATGAAATGTAGATTGAGTATAACTTATAAATATCACAAAAAGTTTCGACCTTATTGATTACCAGCATGCATGAATGTTTCTTAAATTTTAACGTATTGTTTTGCAGATTCATTTGAAAGATGTTACAACAAAGCATATACAAATTCAAATGCTACTTCAACCACTCTATATGGAGTTGGATATAATATCTCAAATAAGAACTAATGACACTGTGATGGAATTCAGTGATATTCCCCCGCTCGATAGAGCTGATAGCTCCGGTTTCGAAGCTCCCATTTGACAGTAAGTAAGCTTTAGCATGAGTTTTAGTATATCCTAGTATACTAGTATTAATTTGATTTTCAATCTTGGGAGTTAAAAAATATTGGGATTAATGGCTGCATTTTTCATCATTCGCATCATATCTGCGGTTTTATCGTATTGGTTTGCACCAATTGTAAAAATTTTGTACAAAAATCTTACTCTTAGTCCCATATCAACGCTCGTTCAGCGCTAGTTATTTTGCAGGCCGAAAATAAACAGTGGTGAAATCTTGACGTTTAATTGTTAACGTAGCTGTGTTGTGTCATTATACGCACACTGCTGAAAAATTTGCTTTTTTCTAACTTTTTATCGCATTTCTGCGTCAAAACTAAGCTTTGAACGATTTATTCTTACGTCCAAGACCGAATGCTGCAACTTACTACTTCACAAAATGTTTACGGTGTTAACGTTAAAAAAAGACATGCTTTGCACGAACGTGTTTCGGAATATGTACAATACAACTTGCAATAAAAAAAAACAGTAGTTTACTTACACATGACGCTTTCTTGTTTCTTTCAACGTCGCTACATTAGTGGTACAATGCAAAATATTTACTGTTGTACATATTTTAGGCTTCTGTCTGTACATCTGAGGCTACTGCAAGACCGCCTACCTATTCTGGAAAAAGTTGTACGAGGGATACCATTGCCAAGATACTGGATAATAATGAATCAAATTTAGAAATAATCTTGGATAAGATGAAAGATCATGTAGACAATTTGGACTCTATGGCTCAGCTGAAAGTCATTCCTACCCCAGCAAAAACAGAGGAAGAATTGGAACAAAACCTTGCTGCCATCAAGGTGTGTGGTTGTAACACTGGTAGTGTCAAATGATTATATGGTACAAAGAACTGCAAAGTGGTTAATTTGTTTACCGCTCAGTACTTGATTATTACTCTGTTTGGTAGTGAAGGTCCTACAGTAATAGCCTATACTTTGGTGCATGCATTGTATTCAGCGGTTGAAAAAAATCTTCCATCGAATTCTCTGCTGTAGTTTTCAAAAACTATAACAATCTTACAAGCAAAATCAGCTGAATTTCGTCGGTCTTTTGACCTCTATTTAGGTTTTTGATTTGTAACAGCATACTCCACCTGGTTTTGTAACAGCAAAGTTAGAGATCGGATCGTGACTTTTATCGTGGACGTTTAAGCGCCGCCGATTAAGCACCGGGATTTTCGGGCGCGCCATAGTTGAAAAAAAATTTTTTTTAACAAAATTTTCAAAAACTATTTTTTCAAAGAAAAGTTTTTCTCCAAAAAAATTTTTTTCTGGGGTTTATTTTTTGGGCCATTAGCAATATTTTTAAATTCAAAAACTTTTTTTTCTTTCAAAAAAACGCTTTTTCCAAAGAAAAAGGTTTTTTAAACAAGACTTTTTTTTCAAACAAAAATTTGTTTTTAGAAAAAAGATTTTGTTTTGAAAAAGAGTTTCTATGGCAACAAATTCGTAAATTAAGGTCGATTTTTAAATTAAGGTCAATTTTGTTCAATGGCAACAAATTTGTAAATTAAGATCGATTTTGAACGGTTGTTTGTGTCTGGACTTGGGAGAACAGTAGGGTGTTATATTGGCTAATATTTTTGGAATCTTATTTTTTATTTTTCTGTTTTTTGCCTGCAGGTGTGGTGCTCCGTTAATACGAGTAGCATAAACATGTGTTACGAATTAGGCTGTATTTGTGTTGTATTGTGATGGTACGCATTTTTTCTAGGAGTTCTTCGAAAAACAACGCACCGAAATGCAAGGACGAGTGCTGTTGTTGATGCCATTCAACGAGCATTAAACGGTGTCAAGGATTTGGAAGAAGGCCGGCGCAAAATATGACATTATTGTAATGTCTCTTGTACCATCATGTTCTGAAACGTTGGAACAGACAAACAATTGTAGTCGTTTTATTTAATTCATTGTTTCCCAGAAAATCCTCTTTGGATTTCTATCAGTTCTTCTAGACTTTCGCTTTCCTTCAGTATAAGGCTCACAGTGCGAATATTATGTCACTTCACCGCTTTAAATCTAGTTGCACTATCCCTTTTTAGACGTAATTTGCTTTCGAGGAAAAGAGAAATCCTTTCACACTTCGGTGACTATTTTTTTACCTTCGGTGACTATTTTTACCTTCGGTGACATACAAACCAGAATACTCCAATAATCATGCATTAGGCTTTACACATACTTTTATGCGTTTCTGAAAGTTTTTGCTGCTATACGCATACAATCGTTTTTTTTGTATCTTTTTATTTTCAACGAAAGTGGGAGTTTTTTAATAAATTTTTATCCTCCGATCACGAGAAACCGACAGGTGCGTTATGCTTTGGTCAAATCTTGACTCGCTCAGGAGTTGCAGTCGTTTCTGAGCTGTCCGCTTGAAATTTGATTTGTGCTGCTTGCTAAAAATCTGTCAAGCTGAGATATTAATCATTGTAAAGCATCTTCTCAAACAACGCAACAACGCCGCTTGAGTTTGAGTTTAAACATAATTTTGTGATCATGCGTAGTATCAAGTATGGATTTTAGTATTGCCATAATGTGGTGTTGTTATTATTACTTTTTTTTGATGGAAATAAACGTTCTTAGGCTTTTTAACATCTATATGTTCTCTATAGTTTTGGTCGATTAGCATAATTTCGTCCTGATGCCATTTGGTCTGCACTGAATCTGCAATTATGTACCGTGTTCTATACTTCTATTATAACTTTTAAAACTAAAAGATTAATGAGTGCAAGTACGTTGGTAACTTTGTACGGCCTATGTTACTCTTTGCAAATTAAGGTCTGTAACTGTATGTACCGCTTTCTAACACATCGTTCATTTCTCACTTAAGATTTCGTTAAGAATAATGCTGGGAGTTTTTGGCAAATGGGCGACTACGACGGCAAAAGTAATTTAAAATTTTACTAAGTTTATGGAAAATATATACTAGGCTTTCGCAGATAGTCTTAGATGATTCTGTCTTATAGCGCTAGATATCACAGAGATAATCGGCGATAAATCCAAAACTTTGCTGCATGTTTTATGTAAGATTTTTCTCAGAACATATGATACGCCTTACAAGGTCGAAGATAATTTTTAATCTGGGAATCTAAAGTTTTACTAAGTTTATGGAAGATATATACTAGGCTTTCGCAGATAATCTTAGATGATTCTGTCTTGTAGCGCTAGATATCACATAGATAATCGGCGTTAAATTCAATACTTTGCTGCATGTTTTACGTAAGATTTTTCTCAGAACATATGATACGCCTTACAAGGTCGAAGATAATTTTTTTATCTGGGATCTGCGTTTGCTGAAAGACTGAGATGCATCGAGGACTAATAATTTTGCTATCTTCTGCCAACTGTTTGTTAAGCATAATTAGGCCTTGTGTAAAAAAAATTTAAACAGATTTCTGTCTGCTAGTCTGATCATTTTTCAAATAGTTTTTTTTTAATGTCTTGTTTAATAACGGGTTGAAGTGTAATGCTCATTAGTATCTTCAACCCATAATATTTCAAATGACAAAGAGGTGTCAAAGAAAGCTTTATATGCTCAGCAAGCCTCTATATAAACGTGATTCTTAGCTCTATAACGTTTGGCCTTTCTCATAGTTTTTTCAATTTTCGTTGCTGAAGTGGCACTTTGCTACCTTAGCAACGGAAAGTAGTTTTGTATTTAAATATGTTTTAATTGCACATTTCCTCTAAAAGTTTCTATATACAAGCGTTAAAACCAATGCAATAATGACGCATAAAACGTTTGGTGCAAAAACACCCAAAATGTTCATTATAGCTGAGAAAACTTTTGGAATCTGCGGAATTTCACAAATTTTTCCCGTGGTAATTTCGGTTTAATTTGAATTCAAATTATTTATCTATCGGTAAACTTCTAGACTTTTAACCACTTTGTAGTTGTTCGTATTTATCCTATTACCGTCAAACGCATTCTGTTGGACGATCCGCACGCTTTTCATTGCGGTAAATACTTTGTGCTCAGAAGAATCCGTGCCTGTTTAGGAGTTGTTCGCTGTGCAGTATTTGCTGTTTGTTCAACGCCACCCAGCAGAGATAATCATCGTAAGGCAACTTTTCCGACTTGGACAAAACGTTGTGACCAGGGTGGTGCGGGTTGAACGTCGATGATACGAATCAGAATCTTCGCAAAAACTACATCTTTGTCCTTTTCGGCAATGCTACCGACATAATTAGGACTTTCAACCAAACCAATCGTCTGCAAGCTTCTGTACCCGAAGACCAGGCCACTTCATTGTGGAAGTGGAGTCAAATAACTACGGATTAAAAGTCTTCCTTAGTTCTCGAGGAAACGTGGCGGAAATGGTAAAGGCGTCGCTTGTAAGACAACTCTAATCAAATGATCCCGGTTCACTTCCCGCCCTGGTCACGTTGCTGCTTCCTTGAAGAAGACGCTTTACAATTTTATCAAAAATTTAATTTATTTGTAATGTTTCTACGTTTGCAGGCCAGAGTTTTAATTTTTAATCTTTTTTCGTGCTTCTGGATCTGGTTTAATTGTTTTTCGTTGATAATAATTGAATAGTTTTAATCGTTTTTCGTTTTAATGTTTAATCGTTTTTTTCAAACGCTACATTACAACAAAATTATTGTTAACATTATAGTATTTTATGCTTAACGTTATAATTGTATTTTTATCAATTACCAATTTTGAATTGCCTGACCGTAAAACGACAGTTTAGCCAGATGCAGTTGCTGGTACAAAGTATTATTACACGTCGAGACAGAAAAAAAATTTTAACCGTGTTTCAGTTTATTTGAAAGTGATATTTGTAATTCATTTTAGCGTATTTCTAGTTTTCTAACGAGGACGCTCAGTAAAACGCCGAAAACGTTGGAATAAATTTGAAGTTAGCCTAGCTTAAAATAGCTAGTAATATGATCAATGGAGTAGTGTTTCTGAGTTGAGCTGCGATATGGTTACTGAAAATCACCTCTCAACCGAAACTATGCCACCCATGATAAAAGCATGTAAAAATATGACAGTTAGATTATTATTAACATCATAGTAAAACAGGCCCGGCACCACAGGGGGGTACCCGTCTAAGCTTTGACAATTCAATTATAGCGTTACAGGACAGTGTAAAATACTTTGAATTGATTTAGGATTAAAATTTAAGTTGCACATTAGAGCGTTGGAATCTAAAATAACTATAGATCTATGGGGGTTATTTCGATACTAAACCAAGTCTTACATACATTAGCGTCACGAACTTTGTATTACTCAACGAATCATCCTCATCTCCTCCATGGCATTGTAATTTGGGGTTCTACTTTTAAAACATATCTGGGAAAATTGTCGGTATTGCAAAATGAAGCGTTGAGAATAATAGCAGGAGGTAATTGGTTAGACAATGCAACTCAATATTATGCAAAATTGAATGTATTGAAATTGGATGATCTATGCAAATTTGAAATTGCCAAATTAATGCTCCAGCTTGTAAATAATAAATTATCACCACAATTTTCCTTGTTTTTTACTCCTATAAAAGTGGTACACACGCGAACAACGAGACTGGTACCAAAGAACATGACTTGTACATTCCAAGATTTAGAATTACACGATTTCAAAATAGTTTTAAATATCAGGGAGTCAAAATATGGAACTTGGTCCCAGAAAACTTACAAAAATTGCCGTTCAACCGATTTAAAATGAAATATAAAAAGTATCTGTTATCAACTTACGATTAAAAAAAAAAAAAAATTAAAAGTCATTTTATCAAAATTAGTAACTTGCGCCAAACAGCACTATTTTTGAATAAAATGGGAGACTGCTTGACTCCATGACCGGGAGATCACTTCGCAGCTTCCTGTTTCAATTGACCAATTGCTTCCTTTGTTTTGGCTATTGAAATTTACTGTGATTTTGGGCATTTGGTGAATTGTAAATAAACCATTGGTTGATTGATTGATTGATTGAAAATCTTAAATACTGGCTCTGGATTGTCATTTCGGAATCAGCAATTTGCGGCGTCATACGTCGTAGTTGGAGTTTTAGCACTTCTACTGGTTAGTAGTCCCGATACCTCCTTCCCCCTGGGTTATACTAGGTCCCTGCTCCAAATAGCTCCACACAGTTCAAATTGTCTCGTTGTAAACCTTTTCTAGAGCTTTTATTATGTTGAGACCAAAATTGTAGAAGCAGCATGGCATACCTGAAACAAATAAAGCATGAAATGGAACGTGCTTTCTTTCTTATCTGAGATTTGCATTCTTGAGCCTGACGAATTTTATGGCTTCAAAAACAATGGCTTAGCTTCAAAAAAATTTGAAGCCTGTTCCACCCAACAGCGCATCCCAATCGATTGAAATGCTGCTGATTATAACTGGAAATAGAAAGCTTTCTGTAAGTTTGTAACATGGATAAAAATACCGTGTGAGTCTTTAGTACAGTAGATTCATGCGCGTAATTTCAGAGTGTTTATTAAACTAAGCCAGCCAAAATAATAAAAACTCCAAAGGCTTGCCCTGACGAACAGTAAGCTGTTGGCAGCAACTTTGAAAGATACATTAAAATCATTCCAGTCGGCACCGTAGAATGCCTTAATGGCATGTAACAACCGACAATCAACGCCATTCTTCTGCAGAACCCTACAAAGTTAGAAAGGCAATCATATTATACTTTTTCAAGATCAACTCAGCATGCAAATAGATCTTTGCCATATTTCCAAGATTTCTCAACAATTGAAAAAAAAATTGAACACAACAATGAAATCGTGGTCATAAAGGCAACGCCTTAACATGATTGAAAAATCAAGAAGAAAAACATTTTACTTAGCATGAGGTCTGATTGAAAAACCAGGATCGAGAATATAGGAAAAATTTTGGCTGTCAAAGAAAAGAAATGGAAATTATGACATCTTATCAAAAAGATGCTTTTTGTTAACGCAGCTCTATGGAATAAAAAAAAAAGACTGACATTGGATAAACAACGACCATGAGCGCTTCTCAGTTTAAATTTAGAGCCGAATATGAAACTAATCATTAAATTAGAAAAATATGCAGTAATTTGGAATTAACTATGCTTTGGCAGTAGGTCTATAATGCAACTTTTGGTGAATTTGATTTAAGAAGTTTTCTTGTTGGCTATGCACTAAGCAACAACTCCAGCAACAATAGAAATGATTAAAAGCATAGGTGGGCACAAGTCCGTTAATCCGTTAATAACGAAGCTAACTTTTTCATTAACTCGTTAATCCGTTAAAAAGTTTTTTCATGTTAACGGACTAAATTAACTTCCGTTAAGTTCTAGTAACGGACTAAATTAACTTCCGTTAAGTTCTGTTAACTTCCGTTAAGGTTTTTATCGTTAATATTTTGCACCATTCAATCATCGTATTGGTACAAACCAGTTTGCACTCGTAACACTTGTTGCGTATTAGCACAAGTTTTATAGAAGAAAGCGAAGAAAGGAGCTCTTTTTTGTGGCAAATTAACAAGCTGCAGCCCATTAATTATCGCTGTTCACAGTTTCCAAAGATTTTCCAATCGCTGCTTTGTTAGTGCATCCGAACTTATTTTATCTTGAAATTTGATTAGATTGTAAAACGTAACTTCCAAAACACAAAAACACCACCATATAAATATTTCCTTACAATCAGCTCAACAGCGTCAATACGTGGTTTAAGAAGCGAGTGCATAAAAAGAAATGTGAATTACACATAAAATGTTCACAAATTAACGTACTTTATTAACTTCCGTTAATTAAAGCTGAAAATAACAGATTAACGTTAACGGAGGTGTAAAGTTTGTTAACGGACTAGTGGTTAACGAAGCTAACGTTTTGCGTTAACTTGCCCACCTATGATTAAAAGTGATCACAGGTTCGACTTATAGTCCAAAAACATTCAAAATGAAAAAAACATTTTTTTTGAAATTGTCAAAATTTGATGTCACTGTGCTACCTACCCCTAAACATTGACAAATTTTTACGAAACTTGACCTAAAGAGTTTTTGTGCGAAGCCTCCAACTTGAGTAAGGTAGAAGTTGCCACGATAAAATTTTCTAACTTATGGGGCGACTGCAACACCCTACCCAAGCATACTTCAACTTGTGTGGCAGGTTTAGCATCCATGCATATAAAAATCGCTTTTTTTGTCTTCAATATCCTCTGCAAGTCTTAACGTCCGAATTTGTGTCGCTACTTCCTTTTCCGGACTCTACGTGTTATCATTGTGTTACCATGCATTTGCTATTGTTGTGGTGGTCAAGAATAAAAAATGAATGAATGAAATTAATCAAATTTTTTCAAACAATCTTAGGCAGCAAATTTTGTAAATATTTTGAAAGTGCAAACGACACCACGTTGCTAAACCATTTTTAAAAAAGGAATCGTTTATACACATACTGTAACGATTTTCTTTGTGCATTTATCAATATAACTGTGCTTATTAATATGTAGTATTTTGTTTCTTTCTATCGTAAAAATAAATTAAAGAGCAGAATAGTAGTCGCTCTATCTTCAGTATTAGCTTCAGTGCCGTTGCCAGAGCAAACAAAGTGAGGGGGACTAGCCGAAAGAGAGGGGCACTAAAATAGACTGAGCTTTTGCACTCTCTATTCCCCCACACATCCATAAACATACGTGCAACCAAGATTTTACAAAAGGGATAGGGGCTTGAACCAAAAAATAAATTATTTTTGTTTGAAAAATGCCTCAATTGGGTGGCGAGTTGAGCAAAGTGCAGCTACTCAAGCATAGCACAAACGGAGGTCTAGGAACGAAGCCCCCAGCTGCTGGGCGATTTTTTTTTTTTTTTTCGATAAAAAATAGCCATTTCAACGCCATTTGGATCACATTTTGCACGCTTTTAAAGCCATTTGAAAAAATTAAATTGCTAACATTTGGAAACCAATTGAAAAATTAAATTGCCCAGTCTATTCAGCCTATTTTACTATTATCAAGTCCAAAACACGTCCAAACGCTTGAATTTTAGGGTAAAGATTTCTATGTGACTTGGATAGGAAGGAAGGCGCTAAGCTCCACTTGGTTTGCGTCGCTATATCCATAAACCCTTAGGGGCCTGATGTGCATCCTGACTCATGGTTTGGAAAACACTGGCTTCAGGATTAGAATGCTTTGAATTGCATACAATACAAACATTCGTGATTTTGAAATTGATATGACTAGCGTAATTACTTGATGACCAAATGGGTTCAGAGTTGTAAGCTTAGAATGTTAAGCAGGTGTTTCAGACTTGAACCACTAAACTTTCAGTATTTAAAAACTTTAATATACTGCTAATTAGGGTGATCCATATTTTATCAACTTATGAAAGCTTTATGTCTCACCGCTTCAAGTTGTGTCATTTTATGAAAAAATACTTACGTTTTACGTTTAAGGGTACCCCAGACCCCTCAAAAATTGGAAATTTTGTCAAATTTAGGTGTTTTTGGCGTATTAACCTTTATGGATTATTTGATCGAAAACTGTAATAATTGATGTTATGATGTGTCTCCTCATGTTTGCAAAAATTTGACACATATAGGTAAATTTTGTAAATGCAAAACAGTGGTTATTTTTAATATCTACCACTATGTGGCGCTATAATTCTAATCATGAATATTGGTAATATTTTGTAGTTTCCTAACCCAGAACGTTGGTATTAATTTCTGGAACCACATTTTCAGCAATGGGTGTTCAAAGACTTCGATGTAATGCTATTTTTACGCTATTTCGGAATAACAAAATTTTAATAATTGATACAAGCCCACCTCTAGCAAAATCCTGGTTGCACACGGAGTTACTGGTCAGTGATATGACTTTACACTTGTGTACAGTAGAGCCATCTTTACCTGTTGAATAAGTAAGCTGATTTACTGGAGTTTCGTGGTTGATTAAACATGGCAAGCAATCGAAGCTTTTCATATAGGCGTGAATCCGGCAAGGGAACGTTTTGTTTCTTCTCTTCTTCATTATTTACATGAATTGGATCGACAAATGCAACCAAGCTGATGAGTTTGCATAGAGTGGCGTACGCAGGATTTTCGAAAGGGAGGGCAGGAAATTTGAGAATAATGAATACCAAAAACAAAAGTTTTTACTCGGATTTAGCCCGTTTTTCTGCCCAGAATTTCTGCCCAAATTTTATAGGGGAAGGGGCCATGACTCAATTTTGCGCACTATTTTTAGGTATTTATGAATTACTGACACCCCAAAAAGGGGGCATGGCAAAATGCCCCCCTAAATCCTTCTCTGGTTTGCCACGATAGAAATATGAAAAATCAATTGCCTGCCACGTGCCGATGATTTGATTCTGCTTTTACGGAATTTGGCCTTAAGCGCTCATTAAATAGGTTTGCAGCTGCTTATGACGCTGCAGGAATAAAAATAATCACGGTCAAAACCTCATGTTTCAAGAAACCCTAATCAGTGCTTGTTACAACCGAATGGAGCAACACAGAAAAACGTATACAAGTTCAAGTATCTTGGGGTTGCATTCACGAGTGACGAAAGGCAAGACAAAGAACTGGATATCCGAATTAGCAAGGCAATTGCAATAACAAAAACTTTGCACTACTCAGTTATTGTGAGACGGGAATTGTCGAAAAAAAGCACAGCTCTCAATTTTCGAAATAGTGTTTGTCCATTCTCACCTGCTGTAACTGTATGGTCATGAAAATTTGGTAATGACTAAAAGGGTACGATCACAAGTGCAAGCGTCCATAATGAGGTTTCTCGAAAAAATCAAAGGAGTTACAGTATTTACAACGTGCACAGCTCTTGAGGTTTGAAAATCTCTAAAGCCCTTACTTCTCCAAATTAAAAGATCTCAGCTTGGATGGTTTGGCCATGTAAGCAGAAGGCCTCAGGAAAAACTTCAAAACAAGCTTTACTTGCCAAAGCAACGGAAAAAAAACAGTTGGACGACCTAGAACTACTGTAGATGAATCAATATTACATTGAGGATCTTGGGTGGAATCGCTTGGGACTTTACCCTCGTAAAATGATGGAGGTGATGGAAGACCGTAAAGTGTGGTAACTTAATCTCGAGCTACTGTTCCCGCAACCCTCACGGGAAAGAGGGCAATGAAGAGTGAGAGAAGTTTTCTTGAAGGTTTCAATGGTTTTGCTTTTCTACTGTTTGTTCTGTTAAAGTTGCATTTTTACAAACTTTTTACTTCATCTCCAGCTTCTTTACTTTCTCAATAATTTTAACTAACAAGTTGTTGGAATTCCAGCTTCATGGTGGGAAAACATGTGCTTTTGATAGTAATATCATCAGGTCTAGAAATAGTTCCGGCAGCCAACTGCAAGAATTTGAAGATCTAGTGATAGTATATTGCTAGTAAATCTACTGATGATCATGTTTTATAGAGCTTATACCAAGTAGATTGCACTAAACTCCGTATCTTACACAGCAAACATAACAAATATGGTTTTAGTAAGCTGCTGCTGTAACTATAGTTAATTAGGACAGCAGTTTATTAGATTTCAATGACCATGCCCAAAACATAGTCTGTTTCATCATTCTTTAAGAAGCTAACATTATACTGTAGGCTATGTTTCTCTCTGTTTTACACAGGCAGCCAAAATAGATACTTTAGGTCTAACTCAAATAGAGTTTCTGTCGTAGCTTCCAGCACAGAAACGTGATTAATTTTGACCACTATTAATTCTGAAAAAAAAAAACATAAATATGAACAGTTTTAGAAGTTGTTGTAAAGTTTTTTTGAATGTATAAGACCAAAAGTTATTGTTCAATTTTGGAATGACTCATTTGTAGCAAAGTTTTACGTAAAACCACCTAGCGGCACAAAATAAAGCAAATACCAAATCCTGGGTAAAAAACGTCTCTGTGCGATTCCTAAACCTCAATTTTTTTTCTCAAACTTTGTATTCTTGATTTTCTTCGGCAAACACCTGTTTTGAAGAAGGTAGAAAAAAATCGGAAGAGGTCGGGGCCACTTCAACACTTTAACATAGGAGTAAAACTTTTTTAGGACATCATATCTCTCTATCATAATTCGATGAATTTTTTTGAAAGACTAAATGAAATCCAATTTTTAAGTTGATTTAAAGTTAAATCCTCACGCACAAAATTATTTTAAACAATTTAATTTTTAACTTTTTGACCAGTTCTTGAGGTCAAACAAAGCCCTTTTCTGTTTTGAAATACAACTACAGGAGTTACATACTCGTATATGGCAGTATTGATGTTCAGAAAACAAACAATGAAGTTAATTGGTCAATTTCATTCCACTTAAAAAAATAAATATACGGGGAGAAGAGGGGATTTCCTTGTTTCTGTGGAATGCCAGCAACTCGTGCATTATCAGTATAGAATCCTAGCAGCACTAGTTTCATCAGGAAATGATGATGGGTTATCTGTTTTCTAGCGCTTTTTAAGCATTTGAAAACAATGCCATAGGCAGGAATTTATGATGGTTGGGGGGGGCTTTCTTTTGAAATTAATGAAAAGACCAACCAAAAAAAGGTATTCATTTCAAAAAAACTGCAATTTTACCGGATTTACGATGAAGAGCAAGAACAAAAAGCGATACAAAGGTCTTCACCTCTAAGGAACAGCAATTTTCACCGGTTTTGCGCCTCCTTTGGAATCCATATTTTGGCACCGCATGCATTGTTTCCGGTTTGGGGTTAGGGTCATTGCTGATTTATTGTGGCAAAGTGTTTAAGATTTTCACTCTTCAAAGGCCATGCTCAATGCCCCCCACCATGTATGGCTATGCCACTGATTTGAGACCTTTTGGGCATCCATTCAGAGTTCATCAAAATCATCATCGCGGTAAAATGGTGCTAAACCAGTTATCAACCGATGGGTAAGCAATAAATAAATATACTTTACGAAATTTGATTCCAGTTGTAGGCATCAGCATGAAAGCAAGTGGGGCTAGGATGGCACTGGAGCTCCAGCGTGCATTGCTAATGTTGAAAATCTGTTGAAGGTCACAAAAAAACTTCTTATTTTGTTTCTTAATGAAGAGATAAAATGTGCAAGGTGGAAGTGGTACAGAAATTTCATGTCATTCCTCTGGTGTGCAAACATCTGTGCAAACGTCGGTGATAGAATGTGCAAAAATCATCTCCTTCCAACCGCTTGTGTTCTTAAAAATCTGAGCTTTTCCATTGCTGAAAGCTTCCTTCAATTGATCATTTTTGCCCACCGATTCCTTCATTAAAAAGTAATGAATGTTATAATATTTGTTTAAGCCATGCAGCTAATCGTCCATGACTACGTAAAGAATGCAATCAAATACATAATGTCAGGCTGTCAGCACCTGATAAATTTGGATCTCGGTCTGCAATTCTTTTCGATATGATCACCATTGTTCTCTATCCGATGTTGAGATTTGTCGTCCAGAAGACCCTGAATTCTTTTTGCAATTGTTGCAGTTGTATCATCCTTCGATTGAAGCTTTGATTTCCATTGATTTATGTTTGAAAACCACAAATGATGTTCAATGCCTCATATTCGTTCATCAGCAAAGTGTAAGTTCTCATTCTTGCAATGAAATGTGCTAATCAAGTGCTGATTTTCTTCAGCTGCTTCTTGAAGAGAGCTTTATTGGTTTTCTTTGCTGACTAGGGCTTGTTATTTTAATGCCTTTGCAAGAAAACTCACGACATAACCTTGTCATTTGATCCAGTGGTGTCGATTTATGTTGATCAGTGGCGAGGAGGGGGGAGAATTTGCAGTTTTACCCCAATTTTTCCCTATTTTCAACATTGGGGGGATGAAGCTCGACCAGGTTTGTTTTCACATCAGCATATTAAGTGAAACCAAAAAAGAGGTCTTCACCGGAAATTGAAGAGTGTTTGTCCCCGAAATCACGTGAAAACCAAAAAAAGGTCCAAACATCATCCAGCGCTCAGATGCTGACCATATTCCAATTATTGGGGGGATGCAGATGTAGACCATAGGTAAATTATTGGTGGGGGGGATGCGGTCAAATTATTGGAGGGATGTATCCCCCCGGGTTTCTGCACCCCTGATTCGATAAATGAAAACTAGCACTAGCACTCGTCCCAAGTTAATACGATTGGTTAATAATGTCACCATTATATATTTATAACCTCATTAAGGTAATAGTGACATCCCAAACTTCTTTTATCAAATTTACTCAATCACGTCCTATTATATATGAACCACAGCCTAATGACAAATTTTTCAAAATGATTTGTGCGTGACCTTTTTTGTTATCTCAACAAAATAAACATCATTCCAGGCAGTTACGACAAAAAGTTGATCGATTCGTGCTACAGGAAATTAGTTTTGAAAAAAAAAAAGTCAAAAAGTTGTATCCCTAAATTGCACAATTAACGCTTATAGTTGGTTTTGTGTATCTCGTTGCCTTTTTATTGCAGTGTGGTTGTGACGAATGGTTCTAATTGTAAATAATGTAGTTAACTCCGTAAATTATAGAAAAACACACGCAACAATAAACTGTAAATAAAAATATTTTTTATTGCACTAATCTCTAACTAACCGAAATAAAAATAAATGTAAGCGATTTAACTATAAATAAGATCAACAAAATACTTGATTTGAAATTGAACTGAAGACATCGAATTTGATGAAAAATAAGTTGCTGTTGTTGCTTGTTGTTGTTGCTTGATCCTAAACCAAAAGAGAACTCAAAATAGTTTCCTGCGTCTGAGTTCGGACAGTGAGAAAAAGGCAAATGTCACGCCACCAATCAGCACGTGCTCTAAGCAATCTTCTTGCAAACACCAACAGCGACGCGAAGTCACATGATTAGTATCACAAGCCGGTTGAACAGAACAAGGCTTCGATTCTAGGCGAGGTGACAGCCGTCACATGGTAAATGTATAAAAATTCTTCACAAAAATTCCACATAAAACGCCTTGAGTGGTAGACAGGTGGGCAGGGGGCAGCTTGACTCGAAGACCAAGAGGTCGCTTCGCTATTCCCTGGCAAAGGCAACTTTGTGAATAAAATGTAGTTGCAATTAATATACAATTTCTTTTATAATACAACTTTATAAGGCACCTATTTATTTCAGTACCTCAAGCAGCTTCATTTCTTTAATAAAACCGAAGTTAAGCAGTATATCTCCTTAAGTAATCAGTGCAGTTTTCTTAGCCTTTTTTGTATTGATTTTGACGAGTTTAAGCACCATGATTTACGACAAAAGAATGACTGAATTTGTTCCACTATAGTCTTCACGGAAGGTAAGAACCAAATAATAAACTTGACAATTCGTGAAAATTTAAAAACAACCAGACTCAACCTAAAATTTACTGATTCTTATAAAAAATAATAGTATTTAGATACTAGTAGTTTGAAAAAAGCTAAAAAACCAATCTTATTTGTATTTCTAACAATATGAAGTCAAAATGATAAAAACTTAATTTGTAACTTACTGTGAGCTACATGCTACACAAAAATACCGAATGAATTTTTTAGTATGCGGGTTATTTCAGAGTCTTTCAACAAAAAGCCAATATAAAAATTCTGAAGGCTTGAATGGCGAAGGGTAGGCTGGAAGAAACTTTGAAAGTACAAAGGCTTACTCAGTTAATTAGTTGTTAAACTGTGCAATGTATGAGCAGTGTTTTACAATTGGTTTTTTGAAATGATAACAATTAAGTTGATTTCTTATTTTACACCATCATCCATCGGGTAAATATTCAAAAAGTTGCCGGTTACCGGTTCGATAAACAAACTGCCCACACGCTATTGCTATGTTCTCGGCAAAATAGGTAACGCTTATTTTCCATTGCGGGTAAGCATATCTATCCGATATGGTGGCCCAACAAAGCAAACAAAACCCCTCAGCAGCGTATTAAGCTTATACCCGTGAAGGAAGAAAAAGCTAACTTTCAGGTTTGAAAAGTCTGAATCTAAGCGGTTTCTGGATCTTCCGACGGTGACATACTTGTACTCTTCCTAATTTTAGTATGATTGAAAATGAAAGTTCGAAAACGATAAATCAAATAAACTACCGAATGCAAAACTGGAGTCAATATAAAAACGTTTCCTGCAATTGTACCAATTGCTAAACCAGCAATTTCAACGAATTTTAACACTGGATCAGTAGCTTAGCCAATAGGGGGGGGGGGGGGGGGGCGTGGGGGGGATAGCCTCCCCCATTGGCATGTCGATCAAAATGCAGAATGGGAAAAACACTACGTTTTTAGCACTTTTGAGACTGTTTTATGCACTGGAGTGGACTAAATAGTGATTTAAAACATCTTTTGAAACATATGTTCAGGGGGGGCTAATTTGTCAAAAATAAAACCAACAAATAAATGAAAACTTTGAAAAATGGTAAAAATTAAGCAATGAAATTTGATCGCAAGTGTAAAAATGCTAAACATAGGTGTCATCAACAAATATACCATAAACTAAGGAATAGGAAGGGGCTATTCAGTATTAATTAATTACCAATTATTTGTCTTAAATCTCTTTTCATTAGCCCCCCTCAATTAGTTTTCTCTTTAAACTGTATACGAAGTAGATTACTCCATGTGAGCTTTATTGAACTATTAGATTTTATAATTTACCAGCATCTAAACAAGAAAACTAACATTTTACCATTAGCCAACTCCCAAATAGCCCATTTATGCAACCAGTTTAATCTTGTTTGCATTGCCAATTTCTTAGCCACGTTTTAGAAGCATTATTTTTTAATCAAAATAGCCCTAAAATTAAGTTATTTTTGCAAAAAAATGCAAAATTTTCGAGCCCTGGGGGCTCCACCCCCAGACCCCCGTGCCTCCGACGGCTGGGGGCTTTGCCCACAAACCCCCAGCCTCCGGCGGCTGGGCTTCGCCTCCAGGCCCGCAAACAGCCCCCCCACTGCGAATTTCTGGCTATACGCGCCTGCACTGGATAAGTGCTTGAGTTAACACCAGTGAAATGAAGAATAACTGAAAAAACCGCATAGGTGAAAGAAAAGGTTATTGGATAAACAAAATGCAAAAGTCTGGTTGGAAAAGCAACCATAAAAATTTCAACAAGAAATAAAATCGAGTTGGTTCCATGAAGATGAAACGTGATTGGGTTGAGATTTTCTGCTGCTGTTCGACTGGGAGCCAAAACAGTCCAAAACAGACCTGTCACCTGGATAGCTGTGGTCGCTCTAACGGAAAACAAAACCCAGTTGAGTTTGTGAAACCAGCGAAGATCATCTGCAATAAAAAGGCAAGAGCAAGTTACAGTCTTATCAAACACAGTAAGAGATTATAGGTTTAGCATCTCAACAAATAAATGCCAACAAATATAGTCCTTTTTTTATCACATTTTTGAGGCCCAGTTGGGTTCCATATCTCGCATACTGATGACCCAAGTCAAAAATTTGCCAAAAACAAACAGAACAGGGCGAATCAAACATTTCGTTCGTATAAACCAGACACTCAGCACCTGTCCAACCACACCAACGCAGAGCACTTTTTTTTGGTGCATGTTGCAAGTCTTTCGTCAAGCTAGGCTACCTCAACGGGTGACTGCTTCATCCTAATGGGAAATAATGTAAAGTGCCTTTTCCAAGGACACAACGACGCATTGCGAGGTCGGGAATCGAACCGGAAGTCAGCAAAATTTCGATCACAGACCCGACGCTCTACCTACAGTGAACTACAGCTTTCAGCAAAGAGTGTACAACGTTTGAGGTGAGCACTAACAGAGCAGGCTTTTGGTTTCGGTATCTGCACGCTGTTGGGTCGTGCCGAAAAAGGATGTTAAATCACTAGGAGACCGTGTTAACAAAAAAATTTGCATGTCACCAAAAGAGCAAAGCTAGCGCTATAAACTTTGATTGCAGAGTTCTTTCGCAATTTGTCATTGTTTTTGGGTATAGCTCAGCAATAGGCTGCCACCGGATCCAATTAAGAGCCCTAATTATTCTACCGGAAAAGAGTGAAAAGTTGTGATGCATTTTTGTGAGCTCTTAATATGTTGGATTTCCATGTTGCAGTCTTAAACTTTGTATTTTTGATCAATGTGCAGCCGGTTGGAAGTACAGTAGGGGGTCCATGAGGGGGGTCTGAGGAGAGGTCATTGAACTTTTTTAGGATCTTAGTTCAAAAAAAATTGTGTTGAAAACCAATCTTCAAACATCTTTTCTAAACATTTAACTGTGTTTGCACCGGAAAATAATAATCATGATTTTTTGATTCTCAAAAAGCAATAAAATTTCAGATAGCGTGTTTTTTTCTTTAAAAAACTTATTTACAAGGAGGACATCGTGAAGATGTTTCCTTCATTTCCCAAAAACGTTTTTGAACTCAAATGTATAGATATTGCATCTTCTCTAACGTAACTGTGGTATCCGCTGAAAATCCTAGCTTTCTTAGCGACCGAAAAAATGGAAAAGAAACGCTTTGACATCTGAACCAGGTTTTGCCGAACCATCAAAATTGCATTTGTTTGGTTACTGGGTTATCGAACAAAAATGGCTCAGCAAGTATCAAAACAGATCGATACTTTATAGTAATTGGTAGGCTGGCTTTCAATCTAGACATTTACTAAAGAGAAATTATAGCACTTATGGGAAAATTGATGCTTGCGTGAAATCAGGCGGAGTGAAAAGCTTTAAATTTAGTGCTACAGTAGGCCTACATCTCCGTGCCGAAATTTCCTTCAAATCATAAGCCACAAGTATATAATTCATTACCTGTTGTTGTAAACTGCCTATGCCCTATATCAACACCAACTTTATAAACCTGACTTTGATTGTACGAAAGTTGAGCGTTGCAGAACAAAATAATCAAAATTACCGTAGTTGACAAGACTTACAGTCTGGGCTCCCGGAAAAATCTTGTCAGGAGTACAAAGACTGATCTCGGACAGACCAAAACATGAAAAAATAAAAAAAGTTTTCCCCACCGGAAATCCGGATAGCTTTTTTCTCATGCACACAGAACTACGACTACTTGAGTGTCGGAGGAACTACTTGGGGTGCGCGCTAACTTATAGGTCCTCCCGGGCCCCTATATTCGGGCCTGGTTACAATCTAAGATGTCCCTTATTTTGTCATTTTGAAAAGTTATACTTCTAAACCTTTCAAATGGTATCATTTAATGAAAAAATGATATATATGAAATTTTTAACTTTTAAAATGAAGTTTAAAGGCGGCCCAAAGTTTTTCAAGTTTGGATGGGTAGTTTTTAATTCAAATGCAGAAATACCACTACTATGAACAGCAGATTATTGTGATCTTAACACACATAAAAATAGTGTTTATTAAAATTTTCTGAAGTTAACTAAGAACTACAGTGACGTATCGGTCATCGAAAATCGCATCACACCGCTTTTTTTCGAAAATATTACATCAAATTATATCGCATCAAAACAAAGGAAAAAAATCTTATTTATTATTATATCAAAAAATTTGGAAAAAAATCTGTGACTATTTCGGTTTTTTGTCATTATTTTTGTTGGTTTTTTCTGTTTCGTCACAAGTTATATTTTGGGTAGAAGTTTGAGAATGTTTTGGCGTTTGCTGCGTCACAATCACAATATGTAATTAAAAAAACGTCTTGTGCTGGCTGAACTCAGTTTAGATTTTGTTTTAAATCACAAACTTTGCTTTCAAATCTAGTAAAAAAAATTGCTAATCGAAAAAATAATTGCAAACTATTAGCAATTTTATCGAAAAAGGTTTATCGCATCGGAAAAGCAACTTTATCGCATTGCAAAAAATTGCATAAATTGTTTTGATCTGCATCGCACCTCAAAACCGCATCGCAGTTTTATTGCGTAACAAATATCGCAGAAAGTGATGGATGTGATGCAATTGCTATCCCCGTTTTAATGGGTCAATTTGCGCAAAACAGGATTGGAGGCTTTCGTTCACATTTAGATGACCTTTCAGAGCATTTGATTTTTTCATGGACAACCCAATTACTACTGCATTAAAATAAAACTTACTTTCATCACCAGAATTTTCTTTCACTTTTTGAGAAATGCCATGTAGAACAACTCCAAATGCAAAAGTAAAATAAACCACCATCACTCCTTCTATCCAATAGGTTAGAAAGTGCCAAAAATTTTCTTCTAACTCCACGGCGTACCCAACAATAAACCAAACAACTACGTAGAGCATCATAAAAAAGAGATAGGAGAAAAAAATCCATGAATTGGGTCTCCACTGAATAGTAAGAAATACCGATAACAAGTAAAAAAATTTATTTTTTTGTCTGTCCAGTTTTTGGGCTCAGTTCGTAGTTTGCTTCCAAAAAAAGCAATCAAAAGATTGAACTCAAAAACAGTGAAGAATTATAATTGTTAACAGAATTTATTCGCCAACTTGCTTTGACCGGTAGACAGCCAAGTCTTTGAATCAAGCTGCCACTACACTCGGTGGAGGCTTTACACTGTCCCTTTTTATTGCTAAACGTCAAACAAGGAAGGTGTAAATACCAAATTTTATAGTCTTAGGTTTGACCTAACCGGGAATCGAACCCGAATCTACCGTTTCAGTTGCAGCACGCTCTATCCGCGTGACCACTTATGGGTCGAATAGTTCCGAAATGCGTACCGGTAAGCAAAAACTGAGCCAGAAAGCGAATCTAAAAAAGAGTAAAATTATTCAAAACATTTTCTCTTTCTCTCTGTCTCTCGCTTCATTATATGCTTTCACGTGAGCTAGCACGAGCAGAATTTTCAGCCTCCAGCACTTCAAGATTTTCTTAGCTTGGCTTGAGAGGAGCCCTTAGCAATTTTATCCAAGTTCACCCATAGTGTGCTCCAATATCGAAAACCATTCATCAAACCCAAGCGAAATGCGTCCAAACGACTGCAATACATGTTGCCTGTTGATGTTGCGGTCAGTCATCCGTAACCACTCCATCCAATTAACACATAATCAAAATCGAAACATCACTTCACAAACAGAGGTTTAGGACGCAATCCAGACAAAAGTTTGGTTGAGCATTTGTACAAACATGTAGAAGTTTATGGAAACAAAAACTGTTTTAAACCTACATTCGTATCAACGTTACCTGAAGATGGTAAAATTAATTTGGAGATGCCCCAACAAAACCGAAATACTTGACTTGAAACTCTTCCTCGAGCATTTTTTTCAAACATCTCATTTGCTTTATCAGGTCTCAGCTGTAGGACTAGGGAGCCGTTTTAGTTTTTTGCATTTTATATTTTAATAAGTTTTGAGTTTTTTGAGTTTGTTTTAGTAGTTTTGTTTTAACACAACACAGCTTGGTAAAAGCTTATTGGAAAACATCATCGTTTTTGGAAAAAACAGACGCACATCAAAGTTTTAAAGCATCTTGAATTTTTGTTGCTCTGTAAACACTTTTGGCTAAGTCTCTAAAACAAAGATGCATAATTTGTGCTGTAACAATGATACACACTGAGAATGGAAAGGCTTATCATCACGTACCCTAGAAAAAAAATGTCCATTCATTGCGTTTAACAAAAGAAAATTTACCAGGCAGTTTCTGTTGATACAAGGTGCAAAATAAAAAATCAAAACTACCATGCAATCCGTCACTGAAACGTAGTGCTCCTTACAGCTTTTTGGGGGATTTTGGCCTGAGAAATTGTTTTGTCTTGTTTCGACTTAAATGTTTTTGGTAATGCTTGTTTTTTAGTGACCTTCGGACAGACCGGTTGAGCAATACTGCTTTTGTGTTTGCTGTAAAAAGCACAGCAGTTATTTAATTGCAAAGTATTGATTGTGTATTGCAATTTCAAAAATTGTGTAATACTTTGTAAATTACAAAGATACGAGTATTTGAAAAACTCAAAAGATTTATTTCGAATTATGCCACAAAACACCTAGAAAGTCAAGTAAGTATTGATGTAATGTGTTAAGTTTTAAATGTTTTTACTCGTCAAAAATGTTCATTAAATAATAATATTGAACTACGAATATTAATCGTGGTGCTTTTGGCAATTATGCAACAAAAAAGATAAAACAAAAATTTGACAAAATGTAAGCAAATATAAAAACAAAGCCGCGCAAAAACTCAACCCACTGCTAAGCCACAATCACTGGCGGAGTTTGAAAAGGGATAAATGCTTAGAATTAAGACCTGCAAAATGGAAGAGAGCAAAAGTATGCACACAACATTTAATTCAACCGGAAATATATTACATGCAAAGGTTTGGTTATAAACCATACCATGACAATGTCTGCATAATAATTGGGTTTCGATTAGATTCTGCTGAAGCATTTGAGCCAGAAGAGTCCAATACATCTCGTATACTCCTGAATAAATAAACATGTATATTCCTGTGGTTACAAAACTAGCCGTGAACGAAATCCAGTTGTTTGTGAAACCAACAAACCTCATTTGGAAAAAAGTTAAGTTGTCTATTTATGCAGGAGTACGAACACGGCATTATAGTTTAGCGACTTTTCATCACTCGACATTTAATCACACAACTCTTAATCACGATAAGTGGTGTTTGAATTCAACCGATTCGAAAAAGTGCTCGACAGCGTGTAGGCAAGATACCATAACATAACACAGTGCAGGTCAAAAATTAAAATTTAAAACTCTACAGTCTGTTTCACCAGTAATCGGGATTATCAGGCCGGTATCGTGATCGTAATCGTAATTGGGATCATCAGGCCGGATATGGCCTCGGTACCAGAACGAGAAACAATTTTAATTTTTAAAGTATTAAATTTAAAAGTTTAGATTTTAAACTCTGTGTTACTTTCGGCAGATACCCTTAATGATCCCGATTACGGGTGAAACAGGCTGTAGGCTTTTAATTTTTGACGTGTACTGTGTTATTTTACGACTGTTAATCACAGTTAATCAGTGAATGCTGTTGTAATCTGGAACAGGATGAATAGCAAATATAAAACCGTCGAACTTCGCTGACCCCAGTTTATTCGGGAATATCAGTGGTGATAAGAATTCCTCAATGAATGATAGAAATTGTGACTGAATGGTAGTAAGTTTCATAAGTTAATTGTTTCTTTGAGCAGACACAGCGTAGCGAATTCGAGAAGCATAATAACCGCTGCTAAATTCTACTAATCCATATGCAAGCAATTCCGTGCTACAAGGATCCAGTCGCAGATTGCAGGAGTTAGAACTTGTTGTCTTGTTGAGTTATCGAAAACAGAAATGTTTTTCGGATTTTTTTTTTTTTTTTGTGGATTTTTGGAAATGTGTGGAGTTTGTGGGACGGTAGTGGGAGTAATTTTGAGAGCTGCAGACACTTTTTCAAGCATCCACAGCCTCTCTGAGTGAAGGTATTCCCCAGCTGGACAAGACTCTTGGCCGAACTGGACAAACTGGACCATTTCAGAGCTTAGATCATTAGTTACGCGCAGATTGCATTGGATGCCAAATATGAGCGCACATACTTGCACTCAGATAAAAGTTTTTAAGTTTGTGGGATTATTTTCATCACAGCCAGAGAGCTCAAATTGTCATGAAGCAATTAGCAACAAACAATGCTCTAGCGACTGTGGTTTCCAGGATTAGAGTGCTCAATCTGACTAGGTCAGGAAGCTAATATAGTTAACGCATTTAATTCAATCATTGTTCAGCCCCTTAACTCCGGGTACAATTTTTTAACTGGCAAATGCGTCATTCTTTCCTTGGGATGGACACAAGGGCAATGACTAAAATTTTTTTTGGCAAATTTTGAATTGCCTGCTATGGCATGAGATGAGTTTTTTATTATGTATGAAGAATTTCAAAACAATTTTTGAAAATTTTACAAAAAGTTTCCCCACCAACCCAATTTTCTGACCCCACTTGCCCAAAGTTTTGGGCTTTTTGGTTTGTGGTGCACAACAGCGACAATTTGCAAGCTTAAACACCCTTTAGGTGTTTGGGCCTTATAACTACACACAGTTTGAAAAAAATTTGAACGGAATTGAGCAATAGGTTCAAAAGTTATGAGCAATAAAGTGCTAAACTTGTGAAATGCTGCCTCTAGCAGCAGAAATGCAAAAAGTATTATAATTGGCTTATTATAGTGCAAAATTGATGTCAAATTTTATTTTAATGGTTAGGAAACAATTAAAGCAAGCATTTCAGCAAAATTTTTGTCATTTAAAAGCAATATAAATGATTTTTTGTGCTTAGGTTGACATACTTTTGACTTGTCAAAACTCGTGATAATTTCAAATTCCAATTTTGAGTACTAAAACTCTTAACGTTGTCCTGATTTTGATTGTGTCATTGCAATCGTGTCCGCAAAAGTTTACTGCAGAAAACTAAAACCATCGATTATTTTTCAAATTTGTGTACAAAGGTACTTCAAACACCTTCAAACTATCAAGGATATTAAGGCAGATTGTTGTGAACTACCGTACTACATTGTTTTTCTTCCTCACAAAAACACCATCATAAACTATTCCCAAACTTCAATGCTAGTAGGTAATCTAATCAAAAGCATCAAGTTTCCTTTTTTGGAAAGTACAATGATTTTTAATATTTGAAGTACGCAGATTAGCAAGTAGCTCCACGTCTAAGCGAAGTTGAGCAACATCACACTAAATTTGTTCTCCCTCTTCTCTTGAAAATTCAGTCAAAATACGCTGCAGCACGCAATCAAAAGCAAAAAAAAAATTTAAACTTCGTCACTAGCAGACCTTAAAAACACTTACTTTAGCCTAGCATTTAGTTAAATTTTAGCACAAAAAAAAGCATTAAAAAGTGACAATTTTTGCCGAGCCACTGATTTTTTACATAAATATCGTTGCATATAGAACCACACTTACAACTCTTCAAGAAAACTGAATTGTACGATGAGCTTTCTTTTGAATGATGTTAACAATCATGATAATTCTTTTAGCTTGGAATGACGAAGGGATTACTTTCAAGCTGCATTCACACGGGCGACTTTTAGCAAGGTGCCTAGCCAGGAATTTGCAATGGGAGGGGGTGTTCAGAGGTGTGAAACCAAACTTAAACAGTTTATATTTGGAATTGGAACGTTTTTTTGCCCGAAATTGGGTAAAGAAAGCCTTCACTTGGATTTGGTCCAGTTTTTTGCCCAAAGTTCGGTGAAGACCAAAAAAAAGGTCTTTGTCCAGGTTGGGATCGAGTTTTACGACCGAATTCTCTTCAAGTCCAGAGTCAAAGTAGTCACATTCTCATTGCTGATGCCAATGGGGGGGATATTTTCTCTTTTAGTGCAAAAATTGGTCTCAAAAAGTAATAAAAACAGTGTATTTTGCATACTTTGCATGCCGATGGGTAGGCCAAATCCCCCACCCCATATGGCTACGCTACTGCTTTTAGCTGTTAGAATCGGCATTTTGCCTTTTAATTCTTCCTCAATTGCTCTTGTTCCTTTCTTTATCGATTTGAGAAAGAAAAAAGGCGAAATGTCGATTCTCGCAGCTAAAAGTCGCCCGTGTAAATGCAGCTTCAGATATATTCTACTCAAGGCCGTAGCCAAAGGGGAGCCGGTTGGGCCAAGACCCTTCCTGGAAATGCTTTAGCTTCCTTGGCAATGGCGCAACTAGTGGTTTTAGTCAAAGGGAACAAGCTTCACCATATATTTGCGGCATTTTTCTATTAAATTTGGTTGAGAAAACAAAACGTTTTTACCGTAAATTTTATGCTTTTTTTTCTGCCAGATAATGGTGAAAACCAAACCAAAGAACGTCTTCACCAAAAACTCAGTGCTTTTATTCGTATCATTTTTGTTTTTAGGTGAAGACTTTTCCCATTTTTGTCGTTTGCTTTTTTTCAGGAATTTGTTGCACCTGGGGGCCCATGTCTATGGGAGCCTACTCCACAGAGGCTCCCATAGACATGCTCAGACATCCCAGAGCTCCCATAGTAGGAAAAAAACTAAAAAAAAAAAAAGTTTTAACAAAAATTTGCAGAATTTTTATTCTTTTTCATAACTCCGCATGTAAAATAAAGCTACGAATACCAGTTATATGTTGCAACCCCCCTTTAGTAATGAACCCTGAGGTTTGTTGCTAGCCATGTGTCTGAACCCAAGCGGTCGTCTTTTTAAAGCAATCCGCCATCAACACCAATTGTTATTGTTTAGCATGTATGATTACGTTTAATTTAAATTTTAAAAATATTTCAAGTTTATTTTTCAACATCTCATTTATTAGAACAGTGATGTTTTCGTCTATAGTCACAACAATTCAAGAAATATTTGCTTTAAACAAATTATACCACGAAAAATAGAATTTGACATAATTTCACACTATAATAAGCCAATTATAATACTTTTTGCATTTTTGCTGCTAGAGGCAGCATTTCACAAGTTTAGCACTTTATTGCTCATAACTTTTGAACCTATTGCTCAATTCCGTTCAAATTTTTTTCAAACTGTGTGTAGTTATAAGGCCCAAACACCTAAAGGGTGTTTAAGCTTGCAAATTGTCGCTGTTGTGCACCACAAACCAAAAAGCCCAAAACTTTGGGCAAGTGGGGTCAGAAAATTGGGTTGGTGGGAAACTTTTTGTAAAATTTTCAAAAATTGTTTTGAAATTCTTCATACATAATAAAAAACTCATCTCATGCCATAGCAGGCTAATTTTTTTTCTGTAGTCATTACCCTAATGGACACTAAACGCTGATTATAAGCATGGCTAAGCATTATAACGTTGTTGTGGCCCAGCCTGACAAAAAACTTGAAAACAGAACCAAAAAAAAGGTGCTCTATGTTAATGTGATCAGATAGACGCCGCGATTTTGCAGTCGGTTCATACGTACTCACGAGTGAATGAATGAGAATATGGCGCTTAAATTTTACGCACAGCAAATCAAAAGTTGAGCCCGAACTAAGATGCATCTGCATTTTTAGAAGTTTGCGCTTCCGCGTGACTTTCTTCTAAAAAAAACCTTCGTTGGATTTAGTTTCTGTGCTGTGTTGCTAATATAAATTTAGAAACAGTAATGGCGTGATCGTTATCTTTTGAATTTTTAATAATTCTATTATTTTTGTTAATATTTTTTTAAAGTGCAGCGCTGACTGCTGCAGGTTTCAGTAAAATTTTCAACGTCGTTTATTCCAAAAATATGTATTCACCACTTGAGGCTGCAGTTTTAATTCGATTTCATTTCACCAAAAGCCACCTACTAGTAAAGCTGCAATCCTTTATGATTCTACAAAAAAATAATTTCAAACAACCATATAAAAGCATGAGGCTCATTTTTATTCAAACCTTAAAAGCAATGCCAGCCTCGGCATGAAAAAATAATTACGAGCAGCGGCCAAATATGCGATAAAAATCAATTTTCCCTATCGCAATGACATAATTAAGTTCTTTTTGCATTTATCAAACGACTAATATTTCAGTAATAATGATGATTAATAACCAAAGAAATCTATTTACCAGTCAGGAATGAATTTGTGTTATTTTGTTCTTCAAAACAATTTGGGAACAAATTGAGAGCAATGAGGCTCAAAATTCACGAAAATCAAAACCAGCCGGACTCAACCAAACAATTTACTCTGGTTCCCATAAAACAAATAGATCCATGCATTGTATAATGGGGTAGGTTCTCGTTGATTCGTTTATTTATATGGTGACTTTCCAAGCTTATAACTTCCTTATTGAATAATCAGCTGAACGAAGGCAGTCATTCTTTCGTAACAATATTTGTTTCTCTACGCACGTGTGTATGTGGAGAGGAGAGCTACAATATAAAGAGTGGTTTTCAACCTGTGATACGCTATATAGTGCAAGAAGGTTTTCCTGGTGGTACTCGAGTAACTTCCGTTATCTTTATTCTTTATTTTTGACAAAAAGCCTGCATTCACAACTTTCTTGTACTAGGCTGTGGTTGATATCATGATTTCAAAAATAATTGTTTTATCTCAACGAGTTAGAGCGAGTATCACAGCAGATTACAGTTCCAAAACATCCGTGCAGTGCATGATTAATTAAAATGATAACAACTAAAAAGACGCGTAATTTGTCGACTTCACGCGTCGATAAAATGTTCAAAAAGTTGTTGGTTACCGGCTCGATAACCGAACTGGCAACGCGCTATTGCTATGATCTTAATAAGGCAACTAAGGCTTATTTTCCGTTGGGGCCACGCATATCTGCTCTTTGGAGTGGCCCAAACTGACGAAACACTTGCAATCAGAACTAAAAATGGGTGATCTGCGTTGGTGGGGCTAGACAGGCACAGAGTGCTACGTTCATATCATAGCCGTAGCCAAGTGGGGGCCCAAGGGGCTCGCACCCCCCAATTGAAATACCACCAAAGATAAAATTCTGGCAAAAAAACTATTGTTTCTTCAGTTTCAGTTTCTTTTAACATTTTACGCGTACAACAGTACACGCGTACAACGGTACAACATCAATAATATTGAAGACCAGGGACCTCAGCCCCCTCAATTCAATTTTTGCCAACCAATTTAAATGTATAACTCAGGTGACGACCAGGGGCTCGAGCCCCCTCAATTCAATTTTTACTAACCAACTTAAATCCATAACCCGGGTGAAATTAAGGGGTTTTGTCTTCAAAGTTGCTACCTCTGGCTCTCATATAACCTTTCTATGAACGTAATGCAATAACCGGGGACGGATTTATCATGAGGCTTAGAGCTAGGTGCCCCGCGCTCAGATAGTAAGACTATTTTTGATCTTCGTCTGTGATTGGCTGGAAGATGTTGAGAAAATTCCCATAGTGCCAAGTGTCCGAGCAATAACATGGTTTGTAGAAATAAACACCTCGTACTATACCCTTTTTCAATAGGAACATTTTTATCAGAGGTGGAGTCGAGGACACAAGGCTCGAGGCCAAGGCCAAGGCCAAGGACACAAAAAAAATCCGAGGCCAAGGCCAAGGACAGCCTTTCCGAGGACAGACACTCTCGAGGCCAAGGACAGGAATGCTCGAGGCCAAGGCCAAGGACCAAGGACACAAAGCGCAAGTGCTCTCCAAAAAAAAAAAAAAAAAAAAAAAGGTCTTCACAAAAATTTTTCAGGCGATCTCAAAAAAAAAAAAAAAGGTCTTCACAAAAATTTTTCAAGCGATCTCCACGAAAAAACGCTTTCCAAAAAATTTTTCAACCGCTCCACAAAATTTTAACTTTCCAAAAAATAGTGCTGTCCTCGAGCCGAGGACAGGCCAATTTTCGAGGACTTGAGGCCTCGAGGCCAAGGCCAAGGCCAAGGACTTGACCTTCGAGGCCAAGGCCAAGGCCAAGGACTTCAAAATCTGTCCTCGAGGACGTCCTCGAGGCCAAGGACGTCCTCGAGGACTCCACCTCTGATTTTTATTTCCATCTCGCCAGTTTTTAAACGACAAAATACTTTTGAAAATTAAATTAGCTAGTGCAAATCAAAATTGAACAAGTTTTTGAATTTGAATTGACCTGAGCCCCTGGCCGTACATCTATTCCTGTAACTGGTTATTTTTATGACAAAAGAAAATCTCTGCGGAAAATCTTTAAGTGAATCATTATTTACTGCTAAAATATTGCATGAAGCAATTTATCTTACTTTCCTCTACCTGAGCCAAACCACTTACAAAGTTTAACCCCAAAATGCAAGATTTTAAACGTGTTTTGGACGTAAATTGTAAAAGGAGGATTGAGCAATTTAATTTTTCAATTGGCTTTCAAATGTTAAAAATTGCTCAAATGTTAAAAATTCTTTCAAATGGCTTTGAACACGTGCAAAATGTGATCCAATGGCATTAACATAGTTTTTTTTTCAAAAAACTACTAAAAATCGAAGCCCCCAGACCCGCGCAGCCTCCAGCAGTTGTGGAATCCGCCCCAAGATCCTCTTTTCTGATCTGTTTGAGCTACACTGCTTTACTCAACACGTCTCCTAATTTAGGCGTTTTCCCTTTTCAACTTTTGGTTTTAGCTCTTTCTTCTGGCAAAATGCTGGTTTAGCGCCAAATCAGGCCACGGCTTCTGATTTTCCATTCTACATTATCTTTGTCTCAAAACAAGTGTTTCTTTCGAAAATTTCTGATGACGTCATTGCATGTGATTTGTGGTTTGGGGGCCCCCCCAATCAAAAATCCTGACTCGCTTATGGCTCATAACGCATGAATGAAGAACGAGTTTATTGGGTTATTGTAGATCAGTTTGCAAACTAAAGTAACATTTTCAGTACAGCAACAATACCCACAGATGGGTAAGATCACCATTTTTAGTGATCTTTAAGATCAAAGTTCAGATCACCCAAACACAGTGATCTTGAAAATCAAGATAGTGATGTTGAAAGTAAAAATTACTTTACTTTTAATGCTAAAAGAGAGGTAGGGGTAGTGGTGACGATGGGGGGAGGGGTAAGCTATAAATGTTAAATGCTGTATCAGTATTGACTATCTATGGGCAATGGCTGTGCTGATTTTGCTAATAACGTAATAAGGCATTAGACTCTCACAAACTTTTTGTAGCTATTTTACTAGTTTAAATGATCGCGAAAACCCTTCTAGTTTACTTTTGCTGCTTTTATATAACAATAACGAAATTCAAGAACAAAAACAAATCAAAATATGAAATCTTCATTATACTCCCTAAATATACCCTCTATAGGTGTCGCAAGTTTGCGGAAAAAATTTGATCGTCTATTTCCGCCGTCAGTCAAATACCCCGCGTAAAATAAGGTTAAACTGCTTCTGAGCATTTCAGATTACATACTTTTAGGCTTCCACATGTTTAGTATGATTGAAAACGAAAGTTCGAAGGAGATAAAATAAATAAACTACCGAATGCAAAACTGGAGTTAATACAAAAGCACTTCCTACTATTGTACCAATTGCTAAACCAGCATTTTCAACAAAGTTTAACACTGGATAAATGCTTGAGTTAACACCTGTGAAATGAAGAATAACTGAAAAAACCGCATAGGTGAAAGAAAAGGTTATTGGATACACAAAATGCAAAAGTCTGCTTGGAAAAGCAACCATGAAAATTTCAACAAGAAATAAAATCGAATTGGTTCCATGAAGATGAAACGTGATTGGGTTGAGATTTTGTACTGCAGTTCGAGTTGGAGCCAAAACAATCCAAAAAAGACCTGTCACCAGGAAAGCTATGGTCGCTCCAACGGAAAACAAAATCCAGTTGAGTTTGTGAAACCAGCGAAGGTCGTCTGCAATAAATCACAGATAAAGCTTATAGGCTTGACCTCTCCCAATAAAAAAATGTCACCAAACATAATTCTAGGAGTATCCAGAGTCTTATAGATACGAGTAAACCTTTGATTAACAGCCTAAGACATTCTGTTTCGGAATCGACATTCGTCTTTTATTCCTCTTCAGTATAGCTAGGACTACAGATTTAAACATGAGCATAGAAAGTCAAGAAATTCTGATAGTTGCAAGATACGATTTGTACATTAGTCGGTAAAGATTTGATTTACGGCGTGTAGTTTCATTCGAAAAAAGATTTAATTAATAGTTTTGATTTCATCGGGTATAAAGATTTCTCAGTTAAGATTTACTTAGTTTGACCAAAATTGATGGGTAATGATTTATGTAATTTAATCGTAATCGGTAAAGATTTATTCATTCATTGATAAATAGATAACCATGTATGTTTTAAAGATTTTTATCACCGGCGGTGATATTTATCATTTTGGCTATGCTGGCGTTACTAAAAAGCCCTGAGATTGGGCGAAACAGCTGTCTAAGGCATGCTATTTATTGGAAATTATTTTGAATTGAAATATTATAATTATCTCTTGTAATATTTTAAATATATAAAATTTTCGGAAAAAAATTGTGTTCTGATCTGGTTAATTTGCGATTCCTTGCCTTTCTACGCTCATGTTCATACCTGTAGTCCTAGCTATACTTACGAGAAATAAAAGACGAAAGTCGATTCTGAAACAGTATGTCTTATGCTGTTTATCAATAGTTTGATTGTGGGCACAGTATAAGACTCTGGATAATGCCTATAGCTTATTATTTATTTTCTCAGTACATTGCTCTTAATAATTCTGGCAGTTTTTACATGTTCACTTTCAGGCGCGCTTCGTGGTTCCGGCGCCCAAATATTGCTGAGTAACGCAAAAAATGCGAATTAACGAACCGTCAAATCAAAGAGTCATTGACTCAGCAATGATGGGCAGGTGCAGAAGCGGTAAACAGCGCCTAAAAAAAGTGCACAAAAAAGCGGTAAAACTCTATCAACAGTACGTAAAAATCACATACAAAGAAGAAGAGTGAAAAGCTGTAAAATATTATTGAAGCTGCATTTTTGTGAGCGCATTACGTTGGATTTGCAATGCAGTATATTGCAACCATACATCATTTTTTTGTGTATTATGTGGTTTATTTTTTGAATACCAACGATATTTTTAAGAAAACTATAAGAACTAAATCCAATAAACTCTGTAAATTCCTATGGATCAAAAGTGCAATTAATGTCGGCAATGAACATGAGAGTTGATGTGTGAAGTCACTCTAATAAATAATTTGCTCAAAGCATACGCTATGAGGCTTTCATTTGTATTTAAAATGAAATTTCAGGTCATTTTTTTAAACAATCAAATGAATATGGAAATAAATAAAACTTACTTTTTTGATTTTTATCCTTTTTCGACCTTTCAAAAATACTATGTAAAGCAACTCCAAATGCAAAAGTAAAATATACCACCATCACTCCTTCCCCCCAGTAAGTCAGAAAGTGCCAAAAATTTTCTTCCAAGTCTACAGTGTAGCCAACAATAAACCAAACAACAACGTAGAGCATCATCAAAAGACGATACGAGAAAAAAATCCATAAATTGGGGCTCCACTGTAAAAAAAAATTGCGATTGTAAGCAAAAATGTCCACTTTTGAGCGCAAGTCTTTAGAGTGTTGTAAGTGGGGCCGGACTATTTGGGTTGGGTTTGGGATCGGGCCGGGTTCGGGCCTAGAGTTCACAAAATTTCGGACTTACATTGGGCCTGAGATGTGCTTTTTGTCTTAGATGCACAATAGTATAAGCAAAATAACTTGGCAACATTGCTAAATTTTCAGACCTAACTTCACTTTTGGGTTTTTTCGGGCATGATTCGGGCTTCAAATTGGTTTTCAAGTTCGGACCGGGTTCGGGCTTATATTTTCAGATTCGGGCCAGAAGTAGTCGGCCCGTTTACAACTCCGGTCAATACAAAACTTCAAGGTCTTCTTTTTCATTTTATCTCTGTTTGGTGCTTTGAACAAGCAGCAAATTTACATGGGTAGAAGTCAAACGTCAACTGGAAAGCTTGAAAGACGTTCCATTTCTAAGTGGATTAGGACGATTTGTCCGAAATAAAAATGCCCAAGTTGCTCCCTCATGAGTGGATAGCAAAATACGGATTTATCAATCAATTTTGCTTCGATGGATTCCTAAAGCGATTTCATTTATATTCTTCGATATATCACTATCGCTCCAATATCGGAAACTTCATCAAACCAATCTAAATTACTTCGACATGCGTCATTGCTTTGACTAGATTGGCAGAACAAGTACAGTAGCTTTGGTGCAAGGAATGATTACTGAGGCGAATTTGAACCGCAGTATTAGTTCACACGAAAGCATTTAACCTTTTTTCGTGCTTAAAATCAATTTCCTTGTAATGCTATATTTGGCCCAACACTTAAAACCAAGGTTTTGCGACTAAAAAAATGTGCACGAGCGCTGCTAACGTATCGTTAAAAAAGTTCATCTTCTTTAAGTTAGGTTGCACTGCCCCAATGCTGAATGCAGCAGACTATCTATCTCTAAAATGCCCAAATCTTTTGCAAGAAGATCAAAATACAATTTAATATTTAATTACAAACTATTATTATTTAATTATTTAATTACAGTACAAGTCAAAATTGCTTGCGAGCACGTATTCGTAAATGAAAAAGTGCTGAGGCGTGCAGGAAAATCGGTTATAAGTTACTTGCTGTATGGCATTTTGGCAATTGATGCAACCGCGGCAACCAGGGCTACGAACTAAAACAATTTTTATTCCTATTTTAGCCAGTCCGAGTTCTCTAATTTAATTTTTTCGAATTCAAGTTCGGCAAAATATGAAGTTTTTCGAGTTCAGGCTGACAAAAATACTAAGTCTACATTTAGACTTAATCGCTCTTTTTTGGTATCCATGCTGTTTTTGTTTTTTTGGTCGCCTCGGCATAAAGAAGCGAACAACAATCTCAATTTGCACAGCATGATTAATATAATAATATTTCTTTCCGACAGGTTTTTAATTACAATTAAGTTGCGAAGTTTTGACGTGGGCTTGATTGCCAGCTTTTTAATTTTTAACCTACCAGTTAGTTGGTCGAACGGTAACGCGTTCGTCTCTGGAGCAGAAGTTTTGAGGTTTAAATCTTGGGCCTGTCAAATCAAATACAGCAGTGTTGCCTACAGTTTGCCACCGCTGCAGCATTTCTTCAAAAAGAAGATGTGTTGACCCGGGTGCAATGACGCGGAGATGGGCCCCGCCAACTCATTACACGCTTCGGCGTAATAAAGCGAATATCATAAAGAATTTGATTTGAAATTTACTGCAATGCTTTATGACTATTCTGTGCAATATTCTGCACAATGATAGTTTTTCATACTGCGGAATCGAACTCATCCTTGCTTTGAGCGATCGATTGACAAGATATGTGATAATTTACTAGTGATGTTTTGACGTTTGTGAGCCAGGGTTTTTAATATTTAATCGTTTGCTTGTTATCTGCCCTAAAGGCTACCAGAGCGGAAGTCTAGGGAAGAGTCACCTAAACGGCGATTAGATGTAGGATGTTTCATAATTTCACCTTTTTTGAAATTAAAAATGCTTGGGGTCTCATCAGATCGGATTTAGGCAACAATGAAGAAATAAAATTTTTTTTTTCGATTACTCGTTGTTTTGAGGATGTCACGCCCCCCAAAGTTTGATATTTTTGAACGTGGGAAAATTTTTTTGACAAGTGTGATATCTCCTTAACAAAACGAGATAGAGAGTAATGTTTGGTATCAAAATTTACAGAATGGTCGACTTCCTATCTGTAGTCAACACATTCTTAATCGCTAGCTCCAACAAAAACGAAGTTATGTACGAAAAACTGTTTTAGCACTCAGTAAAGCTGAAGATAAAATATTATCAAGTCAGTACCGACAAGGCATATAAAGCAAATCAAACTGCAAAACAGTCATACGCAAAAAGAAAAAAACCAAGCAGTTTTAGAACGAAAACAACAAATGGGACATCTCATTACACCATGCCCTGCATTTATACTGCTCGAGAGGTCCATTTGGGGATGCTATTTGGCTCCTAGAGGTACAATACGTCGATACAAGGTTTTGAAATGGCTGGAAATTTTGAGCCTTTTTTTCTTTTTGCGTATGACTGTTTTGCAGTTTGATTTGCTTTATATGCCTTGTCGGTACTGACTTGATATTAGTTTATCTTCAGCTTTACTGAGTGCTAAAACAGTTTTTCGTAAATAACTTCGTTTCTGTTGGAGCTAGCGATTAAGAATGTGTTGACTACAGATAGGAAGTCGACCATTCTGTAAATTTTGATTCCAAACATTACTCTCTATCTCGTTTTGTTAAGGAGATATCGCACTTGTCAAAAAAATTTTCCCACGTTCAAAAATATCAAACTTTGGGGGGCGTGACATCCTCAAAACAACGCGTAATCGAAAAAAAAATTTATTTCTTCATTGTGGCCTAAATCCGATCTGATGAGACCCCAAGCATTTTTAATTTCAAAAAAGGTGAAATTATGAAACATTCTAATTAGTAGTCATCGCCGTTCTGATGACTCAAAAAGATGTGTGGAGTTGACGACGTCCACGGCATCGTCTTTAGCTTAGGAAAAGCAGCGAATAAGAATGAATCCCATTACTTTGTGTTTTCTTTCAGTTTAATGTTTTCTCAAAATGCGTTTCATTAGCATTAAAAAATGAGCAAATTTTTCAAATCACAATTTTTTATGATGTTGATGCTTCTTAACGATTGGGAGATGAATCTATCATTTGCCGTTTTTCAACAATAATTTTTTTCTGCAAAAGTTTGATATTACTTTACTGAGATTCAGATTTATTTCGCCAACTTTCAATGCAATGCTATTCAAAATAGGAATAAGTGACCTTTAAATACAAAGGCAGAATGCGGGTGAAAAGAACTGGCGGAAGTCCGGTATTATTTTCCCATGGAGAAGTAGCAGAACTGAAGAGTCACTGAACAAACATCATTCCTCAACTAGATATTTCCCCGGAAAATAAACATCTAGTTGAAGAACGATACTTTTTCGGTGACTCTTCTGTCTCTGCTACCAAACTTAATTATCACACTTACCTGCAATTTTTGGAAAAATTTAGTTTTAGTTTCGGAAAATCCAAAGTTTGAAACTTGGAATTCTTCTTTGCAGCAGTTGCATGACATTTTTAACTTAAGGTATATTGTAAACAAACAAATTAAATGTAAAAGAAAAATTCTTCTTTACTGCGGGCAAGCATAAAAAAATAAAGCCAATTAATGTCCATAAAACTTCAATGTAACATATTTGAATTTCTTTATGCCGCAACATCGCTAAGCTACTTTAAGTTCAAAATATTCAAAAGTCTTTTCAACTTCAGTAAAAACCACTAAATTGTTCTCTTTTAGATTAAAACTTTATCTTTGCTATTCTTTTGCGCAATGTTTCGTACGTTATACATAGCTTGCTGCATTTGTGTTTCGTAGCGCCACATACTTTCAAGAAACATCTTGTCGAAACTGTTGCTGCATGTAAAGAAATTGATGTTTTAAGTTTGTAGGAAGGGCGTCTCGTCTAGTCACGACTTTCATTATGACAAACTATTGGCAAAAACACAAAAATATAATACAGCATATTTCACGGTAAAATTTGCCCTTAGTTCTTGAGGTTGAAATGCACGGACCAACACCAAGATTCGTTTATTCACGCGCGTGAAACAAGCTTTATCTGCGTTTTCTGAAAGACTGAGATACGTCGAGGACTAATAGTTTTGCTATCTTCTGCCAACTGCTTGTTAAACATAATAAGGCCTTGCGTAGAAAAAATTTAAATGAGAATGAATCAAATTATATTTGTGTCTGCTGGTCTGATCATTTTTCAAATAGTTTTTTTCAAAAGCCTTGTTAAATAACGGATTGAAGTGTAATGCTCATTAGTACAATCGACTTATAATATTTCAAATGCCAAAGAGGTGTCAAAAAAAGCTTTATGAGTTAAGCAAGCCTCTATATAGACGTGATTCGTAGCTCTGTAACGTTTGGCTTTTCTCATAGTTTTTTTTTTCGGTTTTTGTTCCTCATGTGGCACTTTGCTACATTATAGCAACGGAAAGTAATCTTATATTTGAGTATGCTTTAATTGCACATTTCCTCTAAAAGTTTCTATATATACGCGTTAAAACCAGTGCAATAATGACGCATAAAACATTTCGTGCAAAAACTCCAAAAATGTTCATTATAGCAGAGAAAACTTTTGAAATCTGTGGAATTTCACAAATACTCCTCGTGGTAATTCCGGTTTGATTCGAATTCAAATTATTTGTCTATCGGTAGCTTCTAGACTTTTAACCATTTTGTTGTTGTTTGTATTTATCCTATTACCGTCAAACGCATGGTGTTGAACGATCCGCACACTTTTCATTGCGGTAAATACTTTGTGCTCAGAGGAATCCGTGCCTGTTCAAGAGTTGTTCGCTGTACAGTATTTTGCTGTTTGTTCGAAGCCACCAAGCAGAGGTAATCATCGTAACGCGTCTTATCCAGCAAGGACAAAACGTCGTGACCAGGAGGGTGCGGGTTGAATTTTGATCATGCGAATCGGAGTCTTTGCAAAAACTACATCTTTGCCCTTTTTGGCAACACTATCAACATAATTGGGACTTTCAACTAATCCAATCGTCTGCGAGCTTTTAAACCGGAAGACGGGGCCACTTCATTGTGGAAGTGGAGCCAAATAACAGCAGATTAAAAGTTTTCCTTAGTTCTCTTTTAACTCTGATCGAATGATCCAGGTCCAATTCCAGCCCTGGCTCGTGGCTGCTTTCTTGGATAAGACGCTTTACAATTTTATCAAAAATATAATTTATTTGTAATGCTTCGACGTTCGCAGGCCAGAGTTTAAACGTTTAATCGTTTTTTGTGCTTCCGGATCTGGTTTAATCGTTTTTCGTTCACAATAATTTAGTAGTTTTAATCCTGAATACTTAATCGTTTTTCCAGTTTTAATGTCTAATCGTTTTTCGTTATAATGTTTAACCGTTTTTTCAAACGCTACATCACAACAAAATTATTATCAAAAGTATAGTATATTGTGCTTAACGTTATCATTGTATTTTTATTAATTGCCAATTTTGAATTGCCTGACCGCAAAACGACAGTTTAGCCAGATGCAGTTGCTGGTCCAAATTATTGTTGTACGTTGAGAAAGAAAATTTTTTAACCAAGTTTCATTTTAGTTGAAAGTGATATTTGTTATTCATTTTACCGTATTTTGAGTTTCCTGATGAGGGTGCTCTGTAAAACGCCGAAAACGTTGGAATAAATTTCAAGTTAGCCTAGCCTAAAATAGCTGGTAATGTGATCAATGGAGTGGTGTTTCTGAGTTGTGCTGCAATATGGTTACTGAAAATCACCTCTCTACCAAAACTATATCATCCATGGTAAAAGCATGTAAAAACATCACAGTTAAATTATTATCAACTTCTTGCTAAATTAAGTAAAAGCAAGTTGCTAGGTTTAAACAGCCAAAAGTAAGCGTGTAAGTGGACATCCTCTCTAGCTCAAGCGGTAGAGCAGATGACCGGTACCCAAAGGCTGCAGGTTCGAATCCTGTGGGAAGATAACGTTTTTGTATTGTTTGTTTTAAGTAGCTGATGTTCTGGTGGCTCTTCCCTGGGGTTCCGCGCTAATAGCCTGTAGGCCGGAAGCACGCAAAACGATTACAATAATTTATTTCACGGTAGAATTTGCCCTCAGTTCTTGGGTGTGAAATGCACTAACCAACACCAAGACTCGTTTACTTATGCGCTTTCTGCGTCTGTCTGACAACATCAACACAAAGCATCTATTTGGGGAGCTTTGTTTCAACTCTTCTTCAAGCTGAAAGACAGATAATTCGAAGAGTAACAATTTTGCTGTTTTCTGCAATCTGCTTTGTTAAGCATAATTATGCCTTAAGCAGAATAAAAATTTCTTAAGAGATAGAGTAATCTATGAATCAAGTCATGTTTGTGTCTGCTGGTGAGACCATTTTTCTGATATTTTTCTCTGAAGTTTTGCTAAATTGCGGATTAGAGTAAAATACACATTAGTACCTTCGACTTCTAAACGTTCAAAGGCCAAAGTGGCGTCAAAAAAACTTTATATGCTAAGCAAGCAGCTACGTATAAACGTGATTCCCAGTCCTCTTCCGGTTGGCCTTTCTCATAGTTTTTTCCAGTTTTAGTTACTCATGTTGCACTTTGCTACATTAGCAAGTGAAATTTATCTTATTTTTGATAATGTTTTATTGAGCGTTTTTCATAAAAGCTTCTATGTGCAGTACACGCGTTAAACCATTACAATAATGACGCATAAAACATTTCGTGCAAAAACTCCAAAAATGTTCATTATAGCAGAGAAAACTTTTGGAATATGTGAAATTTCACAAATACTCCTCGTGCTAATTCCGGTTTGATTCGAATTCAAATTATTTATCTATCGGTAAACTTCTAGACTTTTAACCATTTTGTTGTTGTTCGTATTTATCCTATTACCGTCAAACGCATGGTGTTGAATGATCGGCACACTTTTCATTGCGGTAAATACTTTGTGCTCAGAGGAATCCGTGCCTGCTCAAGAGTTGTTCGCTGTACAGTATTTGCTGTTTGTTCGAAGCCACCAAGCAGAGGTAATCATCGTCAGGCATCTTATCCAGCAAGGACAAAACGTCGTGACCAGGAGGGTGCGGGTTGAATTTTGATCATGCGAATCGGAGTCTTTGCAAAAACTACATCTTTGCCCTTTTTGGCAACACTATCAACATAATTGGGACTTTCAACTAATCCAATCGTCTGCGAGCTTTTAAACCGGAAGACGGGGCCACTTCATTGTGGAAGTGGAGCCAAATAACAGCAGATTAAAAACTTGGTCTTATTCTCGAAGAAACGTGGCAGAAATGGTAAAGGCATCGCTTGTAAGACAACTCTGATCGAATGTACCCGGTTCAACTCCCGGCCTGGTCTCCTCGATACTTCCTTAGATAAATCGCTCTGCGATTTCATCTTAGCTTGATGGCTTTAAACAAGCAGTAAATTAGAAGTTCGAACGTCAATCTGTAAGCTTGGAAAGAGGTCAACTTACTCCTTAGCGGGTGCGAATTCGATCAAAATAAAAGCACCACCGTAATTTCCTCGTGAGTGGAGGATCAAAATGGATCAATCGATCAACATAAAGTTTAATTGAACCAAAAAGAACGCACTGCGGCACTATTCAGAAGCTTTGGTTTGAGGCAGGCGAGAAGAGTGACAAAAGAAAGTAGAAACTAAAACAAAATTGAAATTATAAACGTCATATCATCAAGTTAGCCAGTCCACACTTGATTTAAAAGTGCATACAGGGCGGCCCAAAAGTGCGTTTATTACAGCTTTCGCGTAGATCAAATATTGTAAATAATTCAACTCCTCACCTACTTTTGAGCCATCGTGCATTGTACTGTACAATCTTTTAAATAAAATGCGGACAGTCTGTTGCGGTTTTCAGCTAAAGAAAGAATAAAAACAGCTTTTTAGCATTGCGTTATGATACTAATAGGGCTAAAGAGTATACTCTTCGTTGAAAGATAGTGTTTTTTGCTATAGAGGCTCCTATGTAACAATGAAGCTTTGTGACGTTAAATCAGACACTTACAGGTTGTGGTAAAGAACTGCTTGTTAAAATTAATTTCTGTTTAAAAATGTACCAAAAACATATTACAAGGCCAGCGTATTTTGGTGAACCACGGGGTAATTTTAAGTTTTATCTCCAAATATAGGTTGTTGTTTAATACTGCTAACATAATTTATAACCTGAACTTTTGGCTTGAAAGAATCGGTTGCAAAGTTTAGATAATCGTTTACAGATCCAGTCCAGCAAAATTTGAATAGTATCACTATAAAACAACACCAACGCAGATTACGTTTTTTTGGTTCTGTTTGTTAAGTTAAGTCTTTTGCCCGGCTAGGCCTCTATAAAGACTGCATTAGTTAAGTCTTTTGCCCGGCTAGGCCTCTATAAAGACTGCTTGTTTCCAACGGAAAATAAGCGTAAAGTGTCTTTCCCAAAAACACAACGACACATTTTTAAACTAGTATCGAATCCAGGGCAAGCGCCTTTTGGTCACTAGCCCAACGCTCAACACACTGAACAATTGCGCAGCCAATTAAGATGCTATGACTAGCACAAACATGGCTAGTAGACCAGGTTTTTTGTAAGTTGGAAGGTACTTTATTGAAGCGATTAGAATTTAGCTAACAAAGTGAAACCAGTGCTCTTACTCCTCAAGTCACCCCACTAGACCTACGTAACAATTAACGCAGCAATTTTGTTTGAGGTTTAATTTGGATTGATGTTCATGAAAAAATCTTAACCAATTCGTCATAACAGAATTTCTATTAATACGAAAATTTTAACAAGTTACTATTCGTGTGATGCAATTGCAGAGATTTATGATTAAATTATTGGTGTTAGAAGTTCTCATCAACACTAATGCAAACCTCATATAATATCACAAAAATTGCTAATAATGTAAAATCATATAAAATCGCTTACACAAATAGAAAGTACACAATCCACGTAAATAAAACACCGCATACGGTAAGTAATAACTATGCATTTTACAGTGCAAGTCACGGCAAGAATTAGATAAAATTTGAGTTTTGAATCTGCTTGAAGCTTTTCGACAAATTTCCACTCATATTCTCAATTGTTAGAATATTTTTTAGAATTTTGGAACTGCTCTTTTTGAATTTTGGATTTTTGAAAGTTTTGAATTTCCTCAATGGCAAATTTGGGTTGTTATTTTTTTGTTCCCTTTTTGTTCCGGTTTTTCCAGCAGCTCAAAAATTAGAAAGAGCCAAATGTAAATTGAATAATGCTGAGTTCATGCAAAACTGCTCATGCAGACGTGGAATGAACTCAAATTTTGAATTCGCTCTACCTTCAGTGATAAATTTAGATTTAATTTAAAAGTTTCGAAATCTTAAATTAAACTTAAAGCTTTCGAAAACGATAAATTTGAATTTATGATTTGTAGTTTCGACAATTTTTAAATTTCCATTATTATAATTAAGGCTGACTGACTTTGCTTATTTACGAGGCTCAGCATGTGCATACGATTATACCATTGTGTGTGTCAGAGATGGAACCGGTCAGGATTTTCTCGACCCGACTGGTAAATTTCAAAATCTAGGTCGGTTGATCGGGCGGTCGACCTTTTTTTTCACAAAAGGTTTTTGTTCACGGTTCAATGCATCTAATGAAACATTTTCAAAAGGGGTGGGGCTACAGGTGAGGTGTTAAAATTTGTGACTCCGGACGGGACCAAAATTTTTTTGCAGTTTTTGCAAAACTAATTCAATTTTAAGACTTTTTTAGGTTAAATTTTGGTTTGTAAGAACTGATTTGAGCAGCGCAAAACGTGCGCAAAATAAGCTTAAAAAGCACTGGACGGCACAAGCTAAATTATTAGACGTTCTTTCTAATGATATTATGCGTAAGACCAAGAAAAGAAGTTAAATTTTTTTAGCTATCGTGACAGTTTATTTGCAATTTGCCGAGCAGCAAACACTAAACTGTTATGATATTGGCTAGAAAATATTCGAAATATAATGTGCCCCAGCAGTTTGTAGAAATGCTACTTCAGAACAAGCCATGGCCAAATAGATACAAAAAAACAAGAGCTATGCCTTTCTTGCCCAGTGTCTAGTGTGGTAAATTTAAGTTGAAAAAAGCTTGTCAAAGCGGCAAGATTTTAGAATGCACCAAAAAAATCTGATATCTGCGCCGCTTTTACTCTCAAGCTGATTTAAATGACACTAAAATGCCAGGTAGCGTAAGCCTCTTCAACATGCATGCTTTATTATAATCTGATTACGCAACTTAACGTATATTTTGCACTTTTTTGCTTTGTGCTGTGGCCCCAAGGAGGAGGGTGTCATGGCACAATGCCCCCCCTAAATGCGCCCCTGGATGTGCATGTCTTTATGGTCACAGCATATTAGTCACAGCTTGAAACCATTCAGCAAGTGTTTTCAAACGGTGTGGTTTGTGCTTAGATTGTTTTAGTTGCAAAAAAGTAGAATTTGACCGGTGTTTCAACCGACTTGACCGGCCGGTCGAAAAATCTCAACCCGACCGGTTTTCATCTCTGGCGTGCGTGGAAGACAGATAGGCAGATGGCAGATTAACTCAAAGACCGAAAGGTCCCTCCGCTACCCCTTGGCCAAGGCAACTTGATAAAGAAGATGTAATTGCAGTTATATAGGTATTTCTGGTATTTCTCGATATATTTATCAAAACCAAAAAACATCGTCAAGTATAATGTGAATGTTCACGGAGCATAATGTTCGGAACATCGAAATATCTTTGATACAAAACACAAAGCCAAAATATCGAATTATCGGCATTATCGAAGCAAACTTGATCAAACCAATGATACGAAAACGCTAAAAAAATGCGGTTGCCAAACTACAAAACCAAATTCAATTATTTTCATTTTGATTTTGGTAAGAAATCTCTCCCTGCCAAAGATGATGCATTGCTTGTCACATTTGTGTTTTGTTAACATATATTAGCTCGGTAATAAGACATTACTATAAGACATTCAACAGAAAATCACGAGTCCGAGTCTGAGTCCTCTCAAATTCCACGAGTCCGAGTCTCAAGGGCACAAGTCCGAGTACGAGTTCGAGTCCTTAAAAAGTGGCCTCGAGTCCGATTAGAGTCCGGACTCGAACTCGAGTCTTCCCAACACATAGGTGAAAAGTTGATTGTTGTTGAGTTTTTTTTAAAGTTTTTCTTGCATTTATTTTAGTTTATTCCATAAAAACAGCAGTAAGCCAAATACCAACAGTTTGTTTTCATTGTATAGTTTGTGAAACTAAGGAGAATTATTATTTGCTTTTCGAAAAAACGGTATTAGACACTTATCAAACTTCTTCTTACGACACTACACAGAAAAGCTGCTTTTTCGTCAAATCCAAAAAGAATTGTCGTTCATTAACACAAATGTTTGCTTTTTCGGAAGGCCTAATTACATGCATTGCACAATGGGTAGTTTTATATCAGGACAGTGTTTTGTGGATAATTTTTTTCTGTTTTGCTTTTTTTAGTAAACAGACGTATAGACAGCATAAACCGTGTACATTCATACAAAACACAAAGCCAAAATAACTGGAAACATATCTTGACATTTCGTGAAACTACTTCTCACATTGTCAAAAGTAATGAATGGCGAAAAACACAAAGCACAAGCATATAAAGCAGTGGTTCCCAATCTTTTTTAGTGTCGGGGCCAAATTTCAAACTTTAGAGTACGTATGGAGCCGCATGAAAACACTAAAGTAATTATAACGAAAATTATAAAGCATGAAAGCACGTAGCAACGAATAGCAACACTAACAAAAAAATACACAAATCAATTTAATGTCCAACTTGGCATTGGCTTTGAGCTTTAATAAGTTTGTCAAAGCGAGGCGTAATAGCAGAAGATGCAGTGCGCAGTAGCTGCTTGAGGTGGTCATCGGTTAATCGATTGCGATATCGATTTTTGATTCTGACCATTTTGCTGAAAAGTGCTTCACAGACGTAAGTTGATCCAAATACAGAGGCGTTTTCCTGGGCATTGGTTATCAAGTTGGGATACTTTCCCTCTGGAACTCGACTCCAAAATTCAAGTAGGTCTTCACTTTGAAATAATTGCTTGAGCCCGATATCTGACTGCATGTCTAGCAACTCCAATTGAAAATTATCAGGTGCAGTGGCCACATTAACTGCAATAGGGTTTGAAAACATTTTCATCATGGGCAATAAAGAATTCATTCCGTTAATGCGGCGGTTGAACTCATCAATCAAGCAACTGATAATTTTGTCGTATACTTCAAATGATCCATTGGTTCGATGATTAGATAGCGTTGGAAAATGTGCTGTAACACCACCTGCAAGCTGTGTTTTCCAAAGACAAAGCTTGTTAATAAAAGCGGTTGCTGTGCCATACAAATCGTGACAAAGCTTGTTATTGCCTTGTAGAGTGCGATTTAAAGAAGAAAGGTGTGTAGTGATATCAACAAAAAACGCCAAATCAGCAACCCAAACTTCGTCGCCAAGCTGAGGGATGTCTTTCTTTCCTTCAGCAAATGTTTTAATCTCTGGAAGAAGTTCATAGAATCTTTTGAGACATGAAGCGCGGCTTAGCCATCGTACGGCTGTGAACATGACTACGTCACCATACTCAGCCTCAGTATCTGCTAAAAACTTCTTGAACTTTCGATGATTAAGTGCGTTGGCTCTAATCCAGTTTACCGTTGTTGTTACCACATCCACCACATTAGACATGTTGAGTGAGTTAGCAATAAGACTTTCTTGGTGTAAAATACAATGATGCCATGTCACTGGAGCAAGATGATTTTCGTATCGCCATTTATTGATGAGCCCTTGAAGCCCACGATTTGCTCCAAGCATGGAAGGGCAGCCATCCGTTGCCACTCCAAACAACTTTGATGGGTCCAAATGTGCTTCTTCAAGAGTAGCACGAAATTCACGAAATATATCCTTTCCTTTAGTTGAGCCATAAATAGAACGCAAAGTGAGATATTCTTCGTAAATCGTAAAATCCGGCATGACTCCCCTAATAAACACAGCTAATTGCTCTGTATCAGTGAGGTCTTTTGAGCTGTCAAGTGCGACAGAGTAGCACACAAAATTTTTTGACTTCTCAAGAAGCTGATCGTGTTGGTCGTTTGATATACATTCAATGCGCCGAGTTATTGTAGTATTACTCAGCTGTAACTTTTTGGCCTTTTGTTGTATGGCACTTGAACAACATTCTGTTGCAAATGTAACTATCGCCTGCTTCATAATTTCACCATCCGAATATGTTTTCATATTACGAGCAAGTAGATGGCTCACTTTGTATGATGTTTTGGTAATATCTTGAGATTCAGTACTAGCCTTGAACATATTTGTTTGCTTATTCCGTGCTGACTTAAGAGATTCCAACTTCCTTTTCCTTGATTCTCCTTGGTAGCAATCATATTTTGTAGAATGAGTTTCGTAGTGCCTCTTAATGTTAAAGGATTTTACACTACTTATCACCACAGGACACAAAAGGCAATGGGCTTTGTTGTCTACCTCAACTTGAAAATACTTTTCTTCCCAATCGCTTTGAAAAACTCGATTTTCCTGCTGAAGACTACGTGCTTTCTTTGAAGGCTGATCTGACATAATTTTAGGGTTGAATATATCTAAAACTTAAACGCTTGGCTGATTATTCTATTACAATTTTATAGCGGCAGTGACTAGTTTTACATTAACTGCAATAAATACTTCACAAAAATAGAATAGAATCGAGAACAACTGGACAGTTGCTGCTAGGTTTTACTTTAACTGCAGCTGCTGCTCCTTCAACTAGACCAGAAAGTTATGATACATTGCTTTGAGAAAACAGTGACGTAACAATAGCAGCCTTTTCACAACTTTCCTTGCCTCTAATCTTAACTATGAAGTAAAAACTCTTTTCCCAGCCTCCAAACTAAGCAAGGGTAATTTTCGAATAGGAATTTTATTTATTTTTATTATTACAATTAGATTTTTTAAATATTTTTTGTGGGATTTTCAAAGGTCAATGAGAGCCGCAAGAAGGCTAGCTGGGAGCCGCATGCGGCTCTCGGAGCCGCGGTTGGGAATCACTGATATAAAGCATCAAAAAGAAGCAGCAGCAGGGGAGAGAATTATTCATATTATTCATGTGTTAAACAAATACAGCGGCATAGAGGTCCCGTCAACATTTAAGTTGGGATTGTGTATTTGAATTAGTAATGTTTCGGTGATCAATAATTTTCGCCAGTGATTGGTTTGGGCCATTATTTCTGTTTTGTCAAAATCAATTTTATGATCGGGGTTATCTGTCAAATGTTTGGATACATCGGTATCTTGTCTATTTGGCGAATTGGGGTCGTGATTTTTCAACCGAGTAATTAGATTTCTGGAAGTCTGACCAATATACGTGCTTTTACATTTACGTGCGGAAATTTATTGAAAACCAACGGCAAGAAGAAGCTAAAATTTGTGCTAACCGCCACAAACGAAAATTAATGAAATTAGGCTTGGACATCTCGAAGTTTGATGCTAATTGCACCAAGACTATTCGTAATCTCTCTGATCGCAAACTTTCGGATGTTGAAAAAATGCTATTAAGCAAAGGATTAAATTTTGCAATATATCCGCTTTATCTAAATTTAATTGAAGTCCAAAAAGAATTTGAAAATTTGTACCAAGTAATACGCTCCATTCTTGATCATAACCAACGAACCGAATTTAAACGAATTTTGCTTAATTTGCACAACAAATACAAGTCATCATATTCCCACTTGAGAAAGCATGACGTCACCAGGTTAAGTAAAAAAGAAAAGCTTGCATTGGATAGCTTGCGTAAAGACAAATCTATTTTTGTTAGTAAGCCGGACAAAGGCCAACGGGTAGCAATTCTTAATAAATGCGACTACATTGCTAAAATGGAATCAATTTTACAAGATCAAACGATTTTCAAACCAGTTAAATCTGATGATAATATTAGCAAACTTTCAAAATTTCAAGGATTTTTATACAGATTTAAAGAAAGCAAGCAATTAGATGATGAAATATATCATTTAATCAGACCTACAGCTGCATCTACCCCAATGCTTTATGGACTCCCAAAACCCCACGAGGACGGAATACCTTTGCGACCAGTTCTGGCGTCTACCGGAAGTTTTAATTACCAAAGTGCTGTTCCGCTAAACAAAATTTTGATGCCTCTGCGCGAGCACGATTCCAACATAAAAGACTCATTTGACTTCCAAGAAAAACTTTTCAACATAGTTGATTTGAGTTCAAAAATACTTGCAAGTTTTGACGTAAAGAGTGTTTTTACCAATATTCCGGTCGATTTTACAATACAAATTATTCTCCAAAAACTTTTTCCCGACAAATTGACTAGATTTTACGGCATGAACAAAAGACAATTTAGAAAACTATTAAACTGGACATGCAAAATAACAACATTGCAATTTGATGGAAAATTTTATCACCAAATTGACGGCATGGCAATGGGGTCGCCGTTGGCCCCTGCCATGGCCGACATTTTCATGAACTGGCTGGTGGAAACTGCCGCTACTAAATCCAATCATCAGTTTACAGTTCACCGTTACGTAGATGATTTGTTTCTGACCTTTGATGACCCCAACCACATCGATCATGTTTTTAGTACTTTCAACTCAATACACCAGAAAATCAAGTTTACAAAAGAAAACGAAGAGAACAATAAATTGGCTTTCTTGGATGTCCAAATCACAAAAAATTCAGATTGCATTGAAACATCAATATTTCGAAAAAATACCAACTTAGGCATCTACACAAGATGGGAGAGCTATGTTCCGAATCGTTACAAACAAAACTTGGTCTGGACGTTACTGCACCGGGCATATAGTATTTGTAATAGTGCACAGTTGCGAAAAAAGGAATTTCAAAAAGTTTCAAACCTTCTCGAAAAAAATGGATTTCCCTTAAATTACATAAACCGGCAAATACAACACTTTCTTGCCAAAAAGCAGTCGAAAAAACCCAAAACAGACAAGAAGGACGACACAAAACAGATTTTTATGAGACTTCCCTACATAAGAGAAATGAACGGCCATATACCAAAAGAAATTAATGGTTTTTTGAAAAAATTGGACTTTAAAGTTACATTTATTTTAATCAACGAAACGTTCAATTTAAAGCGTCTTTTTACCTTCAAAGAGCGCCAAAATAAGTTACATCGTTCTAGTGTGGTTTATCGCATCACATGCAGCTGTAAAAGCACGTATATTGGTCAGACTTCCAGAAATCTAATTACTCGGTTGAAAAATCACGACCCCAATTCGCCAAATAGACAAGATACCGATGTATCCAAACATTTGACAGATAACCCCGATCATAAAATTGATTTTGACAAAACAGAAATAATGGCCCAAACCAATCACTGGCGAAAATTATTGATCACCGAAACATTACTAATTCAAATACACAATCCCAACTTAAATGTTGACGGGACCTCTATGCCGCTGTATTTGTTTAACACATGAATAATATGAATAATTCTCTCCCCTGCTGCTGCTTCTTTTTGATGCTTTATATCAGTGATTCCCAACCGCGGCTCCGAGAGCCGCATGCGGCTCCCAGCTAGCCTTCTTGCGGCTCTCATTGACCTTTGAAAATCCCACAAAAAATATTTAAAAAATCTAATTGTAATAATAAAAATAAATAAAATTCCTATTCGAAAATTACCCTTGCTTAGTTTGGAGGCTGGGAAAAGAGTTTTTACTTCATAGTTAAGATTAGAGGCAAGGAAAGTTGTGAAAAGGCTGCTATTGTTACGTCACTGTTTTCTCAAAGCAATGTATCATAACTTTCTGGTCTAGTTGAAGGAGCAGCAGCTGCAGTTAAAGTAAAACCTAGCAGCAACTGTCCAGTTGTTCTCGATTCTATTCTATTTTTGTGAAGTATTTATTGCAGTTAATGTAAAACTAGTCACTGCCGCTATAAAATTGTAATAGAATAATCAGCCAAGCGTTTAAGTTTTAGATATATTCAACCCTAAAATTATGTCAGATCAGCCTTCAAAGAAAGCACGTAGTCTTCAGCAGGAAAATCGAGTTTTTCAAAGCGATTGGGAAGAAAAGTATTTTCAAGTTGAGGTAGACAACAAAGCCCATTGCCTTTTGTGTCCTGTGGTGATAAGTAGTGTAAAATCCTTTAACATTAAGAGGCACTACGAAACTCATTCTACAAAATATGATTGCTACCAAGGAGAATCAAGGAAAAGGAAGTTGGAATCTCTTAAGTCAGCACGGAATAAGCAAACAAATATGTTCAAGGCTAGTACTGAATCTCAAGATATTACCAAAACATCATACAAAGTGAGCCATCTACTTGCTCGTAATATGAAAACATATTCGGATGGTGAAATTATGAAGCAGGCGATAGTTACATTTGCAACAGAATGTTGTTCAAGTGCCATACAACAAAAGGCCAAAAAGTTACAGCTGAGTAATACTACAATAACTCGGCGCATTGAATGTATATCAAACGACCAACACGATCAGCTTCTTGAGAAGTCAAAAAATTTTGTGTGCTACTCTGTCGCACTTGACAGCTCAAAAGACCTCACTGATACAGAGCAATTAGCTGTGTTTATTAGGGGAGTCATGCCGGATTTTACGATTTACGAAGAATATCTCACTTTGCGTTCTATTTATGGCTCAACTAAAGGAAAGGATATATTTCGTGAATTTCGTGCTACTCTTGAAGAAGCACATTTGGACCCATCAAAGTTGTTTGGAGTGGCAACGGATGGCTGCCCTTCCATGCTTGGAGCAAATCGTGGGCTTCAAGGGCTCATCAATAAATGGCGATACGAAAATCATCTTGCTCCAGTGACATGGCATCATTGTATTTTACACCAAGAAAGTCTTATTGCTAACTCACTCAACATGTCTAATGTGGTGGATGTGGTAACAACAACGGTAAACTGGATTAGAGCCAACGCACTTAATCATCGAAAGTTCAAGAAGTTTTTAGCAGATACTGAGGCTGAGTATGGTGACGTAGTCATGTTCACAGCCGTACGATGGCTAAGCCGCGCTTCATGTCTCAAAAGATTCTATGAACTTCTTCCAGAGATTAAAACATTTGCTGAAGGAAAGAAAGACATCCCTCAGCTTGGCGACGAAGTTTGGGTTGCTGATTTGGCGTTTTTTGTTGATATCACTACACACCTTTCTTCTTTAAATCGCACTCTACAAGGCAATAACAAGCTTTGTCACGATTTGTATGGCACAGCAACCGCTTTTATTAACAAGCTTTGTCTTTGGAAAACACAGCTTGCAGGTGGTGTTACAGCACATTTTCCAACGCTATCTAATCATCGAACCAATGGATCATTTGAAGTATACGACAAAATTATCAGTTGCTTGATTGATGAGTTCAACCGCCGCATTAACGGAATGAATTCTTTATTGCCCATGATGAAAATGTTTTCAAACCCTATTGCAGTTAATGTGGCCACTGCACCTGATAATTTTCAATTGGAGTTGCTAGACATGCAGTCAGATATCGGGCTCAAGCAATTATTTCAAAGTGAAGACCTACTTGAATTTTGGAGTCGAGTTCCAGAGGGAAAGTATCCCAACTTGATAACCAATGCCCAGGAAAACGCCTCTGTATTTGGATCAACTTACGTCTGTGAAGCACTTTTCAGCAAAATGGTCAGAATCAAAAATCGATATCGCAATCGATTAACCGATGACCACCTCAAGCAGCTACTGCGCACTGCATCTTCTGCTATTACGCCTCGCTTTGACAAACTTATTAAAGCTCAAAGCCAATGCCAAGTTGGACATTAAATTGATTTGTGTATTTTTTTGTTAGTGTTGCTATTCGTTGCTACGTGCTTTCATGCTTTATAATTTTCGTTATAATTACTTTAGTGTTTTCATGCGGCTCCATACGTACTCTAAAGTTTGAAATTTGGCCCCGACACTAAAAAAGATTGGGAACCACTGCTTTATAT